>OY728125.1:325880415-328380415 GCA_963277665.1 Viscum album
GAAAATAAAGGAGAATCTTAATAAGGGATTTATACACCCTAGTGCATCAAATTTCTGTGTACATGTTCTTTTTATTAAGAATAAATACGGAACACTGAGGCTGTGAATTGATTATCGATAAGAAAGAAATATCACAATCATGAAAAAATATCATCTCCCTCATGTTGATAACTTATTTTACCAACTACATGGAGATCAATACTTTTCCAAGACTGATCATCAATCTGGATATCATCAGTTAAGGTTCATGATGGAGGGTATACCAAAGATGGAATTTCATACACGGTATGGACACTATTATTTTGTTGTGATGAATTTGTGTCTTACTAACTCCACCTTTATCTTCAAGGATTTAATGAATAGAGAATTTTGAGACTATCATGATCAGTATTTTGTTGTATTTATAGATTATATTAATATATATTTGAATATAATTTAAGAATATTAAAATAATTTGTGTATTATACTAAAGAACATGAGAAAGGAGAATATTTTTTCAAAATCTGCCAAGTTTGAATTTTGGCTACAGCAAGATTCATTTTTGGGTCACGTAATCTCAAAAAAGGGGATATATGTGGATCCATCCCAGAAATATTTTATCAAACGTTATACTAGAACAAAATTTGTAAATGAGATCCCAAGTTTTCTTATTTTGGATGGATAGTATCAAAATTTGTAAAATGTTTCCTAGGATTATCCAATCAACTCACCAAGTGGACTCATAAAGGTGTTAGGTACATATGAAGAGAGGGATGTGAGGATAATTTCAAAGGGATAAGATTAAGGTTAGACGTTGCACCTATGCTCACACTACTTTATATCGTGGAATGGTTTAGGATCTATAATGATACATCTAAGAAGGAACTGGGATGTGTTATTGTGTATAATGAAATGGTGATAGACTATTCTTAATTATAATTTAAAATTCATGATTAAAATCACCCAAATAATGACATAGATTTTTATATGATAATATTTTCATTAATTATATTGAGGAATTATCATTATGAATAATGGTGTGACATATGTACTGATCATAAAAGATTAAAGTATAATTTCACTCAGAAGTTTCTGAATATGTTCCAATAGAGATGGTTTGAATTGATTAAAGATTATTACTACTCAATTCATTACAACCCAGTGAAAACAAACATTGTGGTAGATGATTTGAGTATAAATGACCAAGATAGACTATATATAATCATGATCAAAAAAGATATAACATTTATGTATTTGAAAAGGAATTATATGTAAATTTTAAATGTAGGAGATAAATCCTTTCTTTTTCAAATGAATGTTCAACCATCTAAACAAGTGAAGAATAAGGAAGTACCAAAGGAAGAACTAGAGCTAACAAATAAGGTGTCAAATGATCCCATGTTCAACCTTTAATGTGATGTCAGAATAATGTTTATGATCCATGTTTATATCACTCCCATAACAAAATTAAATGAACTATTGGATGAGGCTTATAGTTCATCATTCTCTATTCATGCTAGAAGAACAAAGATGTATAAAGACCTGAATAAGTATTTATAGTGAGATTTGGAAATTATGTTTATTGGATATTAGTTTGAAATCATTTTAAGGCCGAGATATAGAAATATAATGGAATATTACAATCATTTCCCATACCATAATTGAAATGGGAAAGCATAAACATGGAATTTGACGTCAGATATCCCAAAATAGCTAAAGGTTATAATTCTATATTGGGTGTAGTGTATTTCTATATGAAGTTGAAGAAATTGATTTCTATTAGAGAAGAATTATCACTTTATTAGATTTCTAGAATATATATAACATAAGTGGTGATATTATATGGAGTACCACATTTAATTATATTTGATCGCTGCATTAGGTTTACTCCAATTTTCTAGATCAGCCTTTAGTAGACTATGGATAAAGAGTTATGTTTCACCACTACTTATCATCCTTAGACAGATGGTCAGTCTAAGAGGACAATTTAGACTCTAGAATACATTTTGAGAGATTTCTCTATGTATTTCAAAGGCAGTTGGGATTAACACCTACCTTTGGTATAATCTTCTTATAGCAATATCATTCAGTAAGTAATTTTGATTATTCCGTATTAATCCATCTATAGTAAGAAGTAAAAAAATCTAACTTGTTGGAAAGATGTTGAGGAATTAAATATTTTGGGACCTGATCTAGATGAGGATATAGAAGATATGGTTAGATCTATTCAACAGATCATAAGAGTAGCTCAGAGTCGATAAAATGCTAAATTTGATAATCGATGAAAATACCTAGAGTTTGAAGTTGGTGAAAATGTTTTTCTACTAATATATATCTATAAGAGAGTGATGAGATTTGGAATGAAGTGTAATTTAACCGCAAGACATATCCGTAATTTCATTATTCTTGATCATATTGGGAAGGTTGCTTATATATTTGTGCTTCCATTGAATATCTATGAAGTTCATGATGTGTTCCATGTATTTATATCGAGCAAGTAAATACCTAATAATTCACATATACTAAACTAAAATGTTGCACCACTATAGAAATATCTTTCGTAGGAAGTATTAAAAATAGAGATTCATATATCATAGAGAGAATTTTCTATGAAATAATATGAATCTATTACTTGGCGTTTTATGGAAGAACCACCAATTTGAAGAATCAATGTGGGAACCTGATCTTGTGATGAGGTAGAATTATCTCCATATTTTTGTATCCATGTAATTAATTTCAATCGATAATTTCATTTCAATGGGGGTATAATGTAACACACACATATTTTTATGAACTGATTCTCTTTAAATAATTTTATTTCTTCAGTATCTTGCATTGCATGCAACCGTGAGTTTAAACAAACCATGAGACAATATTATTATAAAATAATCATTATAAACAATTCATTAAATTGAAGTGAATAAATAAGAAAAAATAATTTATGAAAAAAAATAAAGTTACATAATAATATGAATGTATTACTATGCGCTTAGAAAATAATCTCTCAATAGTTTAGTAAAATCTCTTTATTCTCCAAAAATACGTTTTCTTCAAAATTATGTTTATTTATTTTTTATGAGTGGACAATAATATATAAAATATATAAAAAAATTATTTCTCAAAATTAATATCACCAGGTAAAAATTATATTAAAATAGTAATTTTCTGAAAGTATTTTTTTAAAGAATAGTGAAAATATCTAATTTTATTGAAAATTTTAATTTATTTAAAATTATTTTCAAGGAAAAATTATATTTTTGAATAATTTTAAATGTTAATTATTTAATTTTAATTTAAAATAAAAATATGGGTTTTGAAAAGTAAAGTATACATGAAGAATATTTTACCTTAGTAAAAATTATTTCATTGATATCACATAATTCAAATTCATAATATTTTAATATTGAAGAATATTTTCCCTTAGTAAAAATTAAAATAGGTTAACTAAGGGTTAATCAAAATGATAAGTTTAAAATCATAAAAAAACATATCTAAAATCTATTAGATTATGAAGTTACAACCTTATGTCATGTTATATTAGAGTAAATGTACTTTTGGAGGTATTTGGATTGAGATATAATTTATTATAAATTAAAATTTTTAGAAATTACAAAATATACCATCACCTCAATTATATAAATGGAACTTACTCCCTTACCTATTCTCATATATTGGAGTCTTCAATATCGACTACACCCTACTAGATTATATCCCCAAATTCCCTAGACACATTCTATAGGTTCTGGTTTCTCAAAATATCAACCATAGTGTCCCTAATAATGGATATAAAGGAACTTCTCTAAAAGAAGTGGATTTCAGATACATCTGAAAAAAATCAAACCTATGGTTTGGGTTAGTTTTAGAATATCGTTATTTTTATGGATTTTTTATATTTATTTATTTTCTGGGGAATATTTATCTTCCATGTTCATGTATCATAAAAATGATTTCCAAAATAACAGCACTATTATTCAATAATTGTTTAACATATTTTTACCTATGTGTGATAGTTAACTAAATGGATTGAAGGGAATATTTTTTCCTTTTTCCTAAAAAGGTACTTTTTGACCTTTCTGGAAATAGTATGAGAATAATGTTTTTCCAAACATATATTACACGAATGCGTTTTTACATTTTCATGAAGCCTTAAGGACTTGAATATACACTTATAATCATATCATGTTATTTTTTAATAAAATGACTTTTTCTAAAATTGTGTATAATTTTAAGAAGAGAAAATGTTTTTGAAGTAAAATTTATATTTACCTCAAGAATTATTTTCCTGAGATGTATCAAAATTATTTACTGTTTACAATAACATTATTTTATGTTAGTTATTCTTTATCAGTGATATTTTTCAAGGATACTAACACTATTATTATTATGGTTGTTTTTTATGATGAAATTATATTTGTGAAAGCCATTTATTTTTCATGGGTTATGTTATGGTGTAATTATTTTTATGAAACCCATTGATTTTTATTGTATCTGATATGATGAATGAATTATGTTCTTATTGAAAAAATATTTATATTTTTTATAATGTGATTTGTTGGTCTAACATCACCCATAAATGTATTGGGTAATGATTTATATCTCATGAGATAGACAAGACCTGAATGAAAGGTCAACTCAGTTCAGTAATACATGGCAAGAATTGTGAGTGATCCCAGTTTAGTGATGGACTTTTTCTACTATGACAGTCTTGTAAATGATTCTTGACTAATATGGAAAAAATTTTCTATGCTTATGTGTATTCTGTAATATGTCATATCTTATACACTCACAGAATTTGTTCCTTTTTTTGGTATAAATTTCAATTATTTATCCCATTAAATGATATCATGATCTTTGACACCCATGATATAATTATGAAATGTTGTGTTTATGTTCATATGTATTATAATTATGATATTATAGATATATCCTGACATTAACCTTACTGATCATCGGATATGCCCATTTTATTATGTTTATTTTTTCCAGGATATGAAGAATGGTATTAATTAAGAGGTGTCAAAAAGGGTTATAATTATGAATAAATAAGAAACAGATGATGTAGATGATTTATGAAATAGTTTTTTCTGTTTTCCATTTTTCAAATATACTAAACCTATATGGTTCTGATAGGGTATGGTTGTTTTTTGTAATGAATATTCATCTATGTAGTTATAATATCTATGTATAAAAGTATGGGATGTTATAAGATTAATCTAGAATAAGAATTCATGATATATAACATTTCCCTGAAGGAATCCCATTTCAAAAACTCTGACATATTTTTGGAGTATCTTTGATATCCTTCATCAATTATATTTGTTTGGAAATTTTTTGAGAATAATATGGTTGAGGTTTTGTGGATTTTTTTATAAGAGAAAATGATTTTTCACGAGGAAGAAAAGTCATAAGATCGAGTGTAATTTAGAGGGAGATATATTATATATGAAAAGTTTAGTACATCATTTTTTTTTCTAAAGACAAGAAATTTGTTTAATCATTTGGGTTTTTAAATTTTGAAAATAAAATTTGAAAATATTATATTACATATTCAATATTTATAAATTTTAAATGGAATAAACATTGAGAATAAATCTAAAAAGGAAATATAACAAATAAAATATAATTAAAACATAGAAATTTGAAATAGGGAAAAGAATAAATAAAAAAAATAAAATAGTAAAATAAAAAAGAAGAAAGAAAAATATATTTACAAGTAAGATATTTTTAAATTATATAAAATTAAATAACCCCCCTTACAAAATCTAAATAAAAATGGGAATTTTATTAATTAATATAATTTCATGTAGCTATCAAATATTTAAAAATTATTATGATATGTCACTTTTTAGGCCCTAATATCTTTGAAAATGATGCATCATATTAAAATTATTAGTACTTGAGTGACTCACATTATTCATAAAAAAATTTATATTACTATAATTATCACATAAAAGAGGAATATTATTAAACTTAAATCCAAATTCCCAAAAGTGTGTTTTTTTCGGAGCACTTGTACATAGTAAGTTATAACAAAATTATATTATCCCTTAGCTATTGATGATGTAATTGGATATTGATTCATACTAGAACATGAATCAAGACTTTTCCCAAAAATTGATAGGTTTCTAAGGTGATTTTTCAATCTAAAACACACCCTCCAAAATGAGCTTATCAATATTAAATTAAATTATAATTAGATGTCATTTGATAGTGTATGGATAGAAAAATAGTTAGTTTTAAATATCTAAAAATTATTTTAACACAAGTATTCTAGGATTATTTAATATTTGATTGAAATATAGCACAATGACAGAATAAACACAATTTCTGGCCAAATAGTAGTAAGATATACCATGATTCCAATCATACCTCTATATGACATATTTTCCACGGATTTTATATTTAATCTAAATAATTTTTTACATTTATTAACAATATAATATCCAAAATATTACTATTTTCATGATAAAATTTTATTAATAAATCAAAAATATATATACTTTGATTCAAAATATTTAATTTTTTTTAAAAATTTTAAACAAAAAGATAAATTTAATTCTCCCATCATACTCATTCCAAATTCCTTTTTTATAAGTTTTCATAAATTATTATATATATTTTTATCAGTTGAACCAAATATGAAAACATCTATATTTATTTTCACTAATAAAATTTATGAACATGTTTTTTTCTTAAATTGGGTAGGGTCTTCAAATCTGATTGAAAAACTACTTTTAGAAAGAAACAGACAAAACCTTTTATACCAATACCTTAGTTTTTATTTATGACCAAAAGGTTATTTAGTAGGTTTCAAAATAGAATTTAGTATATGGGAATTTTTATAACCAAGAGGATTCTCACTATAAAATTCATTTTTTAAATATCCATTTAAAAAATATTATTTATCATCAATATTATATAATTTAAAATTAATATAAGATAATTATTATAAAATAATCCTAATGGATTCTAATATAGAAAACTGGGGAAAGGATTCCAAAATTCCTTCTAGTCCAAACTCCTATGAGTAGGTATTCTATTAATGTCTCTAAATACAAATTCTTTAAAGTTATAGGTTTTCTAGTTATGAAACATTCATGTTCTCCAATTCCATTTTCTACTAAACTAGATTCTATCTCATCATATTCTAATTTTTTTTCAAAGACATCTTTAGATGTTTCAAGTATCAAGTTATTAAAATTATTAGTGATTTCATCAATTTAAATATTATGATTTTATAAATAATAACTTTCATCAAACATCACATTAAGAGATTATTTAACTATCATTGAAATAATATTAAACACATTATAAGATTCTAAAGCAATAGAATATCTTAGAAATGCTCCTTCATTAGCCTTTGGATAACATTTACCACGTTTTCCCCTAGTATTCAAGACATAAACATTAAATAAAAATAAAAATAAAGTATCCATCATTATTATTTCTTTTATTGAATAATTCTTATGGGTTCTTTTTAATAAAGGGTCTTATTAAAATTCTATTCATGTTATAGAAAGTTGTGGAAATAGATTCTCCCCAGAAATAGGTCCGAATTATAAGAACCCATGTATTTATAGAATAATAATTTTTTATATCTATTAATAATTACAAATAAGATATTAATTTCTTGTTAAAGGGAAACTTTTTCTAATAGCGTACTGAACACTCAAAAACAGGTTTCTCTAAAATCATACGTTGCAGACAACATTGAGTTATAACAAAAACTAATATTACAATGTTATTATTTTAAACTTTAGTTAACTCCATTACATTTTATTAGTGGGAATGAATAAAAATAACTAAAATATTATTATTCATGTTTGTTAAATATTTTTACATTTGTCCAACAAATTTTAGAGGCTTAAAATGAGAATGAATCCAATTTTAAGCACTAAATACTCTAGTATTTTTAAAAGGTCGGTTTACTGCCTTTTGAAGATGAACCATTTTTAAATATAGTTTCTTTTCATATTTATATATTATATATGAAAACATTGATATATTCTATTGAAGTAGAGTTTCAAAATTTACATTGGATGAAATTTTGGTATTTTTCTGACAAAATTAATATTTTAAAGAATAGTGAAAAATATTGCATTTTAATTCAAAAATACCTTTTTATATAATATATTTATATAGTAATTTTATAATTTTAATTGGTTTAAAGGTGTAATTGGATTAATTTTTTTATCACTTAATCCAATTTTGTTAATTGGATGTAATTTTACTTTTAAATTGGACTTAAACACATGTTAATCTTTTGATAGTTCTTACAGATTAAAATCCCATTTTTAGTTTTGAGAAGGGGAATTAATTTTAAATTATTTTCTACAAATTCAATGTTTTGATGTTGTAAAAAATTATTACATATTTGGATTCATAAGTTTCAAATTTTTTAAACAATTAACTTTTATATTTTGACATTATGAATAGTAACTTTATTAATTATTTTTATTTATCATTGTTAATGGGTAAATTTGGTAAATAAGGGTAATAAAAAATATTATAATTATATAAAACTACCGTAAAACATGTAATAATACTATTTTATTAAATATTTCTAACCATGATAATCCATATGTCAAAATTTTAGAATTTGGGAGCAACTTGCGTGTGAAAATGACAGGTTATAAAAATTAATTTAAAGTAAAGAGAAATACAACATAAAAATTAATGTTTTAATAAAAATAATTAACATAGGTTTATATAACTGATACCTATGACTATATATAGTCATTATAAAGATAAAAATATTTCCTATATAAAAGTATTTTATTTATAATTTTTATACATTATATTAATAAATTTGTTTATGACACAATGATAATATAGTGACTTCCTTATCAATGAAACATTCAAATAAATGATATTATAAATATTAAAATAATTATAATCTGAATCTTTTTATGCCATGAACGAATTTTATGGATGATATTGACATATGATATTTTATTTAATTCATTTTTTTGAATTAATCATGTTTTTATGACTTCAAAAAAAATCAATTACTAAATATTTTCAAAATTGACATAAATGAGTATTTTTAAAACAAACTACTATTTTATTAAATTATATGTATTAAATTATATAACACTCATAAAAAACTAATATTCATTCAAATATATTATATTATTTATAAAATTTCATTAATGGCCCACCTATGGTTCTTTTTTCATTTTATATTAACTATAGTTACCATATATTACGAAAATAGAAGAAGACACGGTAAGAGTTCATGTTTTTAACTAAGGGTTAAAGCTAAAAGAGTAGTTTAATTTTTTGACCTAAACCTATTTAAAACCTATTGGTTAGGATTATTTCCATCCAAAATCTTCTTATCCTCGAAATAAATCAATTTTAAACAAAAATTATTTTCTAGTAAAATAATATTTCAAGACTTTCCTAAAGTGCCCCTCCTCCCTCTTATAAAAGACCACCACATATACCCACTTACTCACACCAATCAAGACCCTTCGATTGTACAAATTCTTCTCAAATATTCTCCCAACATCCCTTCCTTCCTATTAGAATCCTTAATGTGGTCATAAGGTAATTCAAGAAATCCTTTTTGATCAAATCAAAATAACTTACGTGATTTAGAAGTAACGTCTTCTCTAAAATTCCTTTCCTTTATTTTCCTTCTCCACTCCCTATGATCTTATTATTAATTTATTACATAAAAAAACAAGTATCCTCAATATAATTGGATATTTTTATGATAAGTATTCTAACTACAGTTAGACACACCTCCATCTAATAGATAAGAAAACATTGTTTCTGTGTACGACAAACTACTACCTCACAAAACGATAATTGTTCAATTTTCTCCTATAACTTCTCATGGTGGCCATTAGATGACACTGTATTAATATAAAAACTACATCATATTTATATTAACTCATTTATTTTCCATTTTTTTCTCTACATCATACCTTTATGCATTTTATAATGTGCAAAAATGATACTTTCCTTTGAGGAAGTGCAGACTACCACCCCCTCAATGGGATATGAATCATTTATGCCATACATGTAACATATAATGGATGTAATTAATGAAATTATGTACATATATAACATTTATATTATAATATAATTATAACATATCAATGTAAAGTTTAGTTTTCATTCCATTAATATGAAAATGAAATGGATGTATCGTTCATGTATATGTATGACCTACCATCTCCCTGAATGGTGAATTTCATTTCTTATCTCCAAATGTTTATGACTATTATAAATAATTATATACTATATATATATATATGATATATAAATCATTAATATCATTATTGAGAGGATGGATGTTTGACTACATTGACAATTTACATCAAAACAAATTCATTTTCTACTCATGTACTGAATATCAACAAAACGATTGATATAAACATGAATAATTATTGTATTGTCATAACAATGTAATCAGTGAAGAAAAAGAATAATAATATTGAAAACAGTTCTAAAATAAGTATAAATTAAGTTACGTTTATTATTCTGGAAGAACAAGGAATATACATGACAGTTTGGACTCAAGGTAAGGGACTTCATCTCTATCTCCATTCATTGATGAATATTTTTATTTATATATGTTTCCTCTGGAAATGGGGATGAACTATTTTTTTAAGGTCCAAACATTCCAATCGGTTTCTAATAGGTTTGTTCGTAGAACCGGAAACATCCAATGATTCTATATCCATTTGGACCTACTTTCCAAAGGTAAGTTCCCATTAGTTGTGGACCGATGAGGAATAAGAATTTGCATTGGTCGAAAGGAGGGGAGGTTAGGCTCATCACACCTTTTTTGGGGGAATTATTTTCTACTCCAGGACTCTCTTTACAGATTTTAGTTATGTTCATGAATCCTTATTATATTACCATGTATGAAAATGAGCTTTCCTTTAGATCTGAAAATCAATGATTAATATGTATGAGATTTAGAGAATCTTTTATATGTATTTGAGGAACTTCATCGATAGAGAATCATATTTATTTTTTTATAGATTCTTAGTCAATATTATCCTTCAAGACATTATATATTGATCACTTGGTCATTGTGAAAACCATACTGTTTTTAAAGCCACTCAGTGGGGCACTTGAAGTTTATTGTCGTTTAGAATGACATGAATTATTTCAGAGTTGGGATCGTACCTGTAGATGGGCTACCTACATATCCTTGTTTAGAAATGGAATTAGAACTGAAGTAGTTATAGTGAAGAATTATGAGGATTATGCATGATTGATGGCTCAAGATGTCATAATTACTTTTACGCTCTAAACTCATGTGAGTCATTCTCAGTGTGAGAAACAAGAGTTATCAGTAAAACCTGACGATTGTGCCATGAAATATGCAATCATAAAGAATGATGTGGGGCTTATGTATGTATGACTTCCCAGATAGAGTAAGATTGGGATTTACTTTAGGGAAGAAACACAAGAACAAGGTCCATAAAGGTATATGTTCTTTATGGATATTTAGATACATAACTTAGGACTTAATCCTGAGAAGGATGCCCAAATTAGAAGGGACTTTTTCTTTGTTTTTATTTCTAAGAAGGAAGATCAGATCAAGAGAAATTAAGACTGGAGATTAATCCTAAAGAAGAGGCCCATGTTAAGGGGAATTATGATTGAGGATTACTCCTAAAAAGGTGGCCAAAATTGGGGAACTTTGGGGATTATTCCCAAAGAGGATGCCCATATTAAAGGAATTTGAGATTGGAGCTTACTACTGAGGAGGATGCCCAGGTTAGGGAACATGGACTGGGGCTTACTCTTAAAGAAGCGGACCATGTTAAGGGGAATTATGATTGGAACTTACTCTTGAGGAGGATGCCCAGTTTAGGGAACTTGGACTAGGGCTTAATCATGAAAAGGAGGCCCATGTTAAATATATTCTCATCTGAAAGGATGAGGTTGAATGAATGAAATCTCTAACCTTAGTGACATAACGAGATGTAAATCACTAGGTTTTGAGAGATTTCCCACATAATTCCATTAAAATAAAGAAGCCAATAAAGGATCCATACCAAAAAATGTCTTTGAAGTGGGTTTTGAAGGATAAATCCTGAAGATGAGAGGTGGATTTGAAGAAAAGATTTGAAAAAGCATGAGGGACACTCAAAAAGAGGTAGGCGGGAATATCATGTTGGGGAGGACAAGTACCGGTTGCGCAAGTATACTTGTGAGACACATGTGTACTTGCACGACGGTTAACCCATCTGGTAATACTTATGCAAGACAAGGCTCAATCCTTTAGTATTATCCCTAAAGGCTTCCAAAATTATGGAACACAAGTTTGGGTGAAGGGATAAGGTGGCGCGCAAGTATCTTCATTTTCCTTAAGGGTTATACACATAGAAGGGAAAGTGTTGGTGAGTTTCAACACTTAGGCCATGTTTCCCCTCTTTAGAACTTCCATTCTAGATAATAAATTACCTTAGAAGTGTTCGGTAGACTTAAACAATAGACTAGGGTGCCGAGTGCTCAAATCTGTCTTTTGGATCTTTTTCTTCCTCGAAATAGGGGGCCTAGAAGGGGTATTTATAGGCTACTGAAGACCTTGGTCGAAAATCAAATAGGGCGCACAAGTCACCTATGCGCCCAATATGTGGCACACATGTATACTTGCATGACAATGAAGAAACATGCACGACCCTTAAATGAAGTAATCTATGTTCATGAATTTGTCAATTTTTGATGTTTCCTCCAAAGATGAATCTCTTTATGCTAAGGTATTCCCCTTTTTCATTCATTTATACTTTGTGATGGAAATAAGTGTCAACAAAAGTCCCCCCTTAGAGTTGGATCCGAAAAGATGAAGGAGGATTTGACATTGAGGTAAAGGAGAAAACACAAGGAATCGACGGCGCGTAAGTTTCTTTCGTGCAAGTGGAGGCACGTAGGTGAGAGCCGCACTGGGTGTGACATGCTGGGTGCGGCCTTTGCCTATAATGATGCAGTCATTCTCACACAAAGAACCTGGGTCTCAAAGCACTTCGCCATCACCACGCAGGTTTCTCTCGTCGCGCAAATATATTGATTTTCCACGGTTTCATTGCTTTTGTTCATGTCAAACTTCTGCAGAGGTTGTTTAACTTGCGCGGTGATACCTACGTGCCAAAACATAAGAGTTAATTATTCGTCCTTTTTGTAGGTTAAATGGATCCTAGAAGAATTGGAACGGTGGATGAACTATCTAGCAAGAGAATTGATGATATGATGAACATTGTTGGCTGTGATTACTATGATATATGAGACAACACACTCCCAGATTTGGCCAATTACTTGAAGAAGTATCATCTTTATTTTCCACAGAGCATCTACTTGCCACTATATCTGTATGGTCATCTGCAAGAAGTCAACATTCTAGAGGCAAAGAATTATCTTCCACATTCTTGGTTTCAGTCTTACACCAATTTTTCTCCAGCAAATATCTCAATTGGAGGGTCATTTGTAAATACTAGAACAGTGGAGAAGGCCTATATAATGCATCATTTCCCTTGTTCCCCATATTTGAAACCTCACAAGCCTGAGCTACAACCATGGTGTTATCCTTCAATCTTCCGAAATTCTCAGATGGATCAATCCAAAGTCTGGAAGAAGCGTTGGGACTTCCGTCCTAGGGGAGGTGTGAATCCAACGTGGATGTGAGCATATTGGGTGTGACAATCATTTGTAGAGTTTGTCGAGGATTTGAATGGAGATGCAATATATGAAGCCGTCTGGGCTGGGCAGACATATGTCTATAGGAATGATGATATTTTGTCGGAGCTAATCAGCCGTTAGAGCCCATAAACCAATTATTTCCATCTGACTCGTGGAGAAGATGACATTCTTTTGTTGGATGTTTAAAAGATCTCGGGGGATCCAATTTTGGGTGATATGTATGATGAATTCTTCCCCCCCAGGGTGTCTCGGAATGCTTCAGAGAAGACTCTGGCTTTGGCTCGAGAGTTATTGAAAATTTTCTACGAGCTCAAGAACTCAAAGACCTCAAAAACACATTCTAGAAAGGATATTCATCCACAGGAGTGGATGAATATATTTCTTAACAAGAAGGAGGTGAAGGGGCCCACCTGTACTCCTCCTCCTACCTTCCCCATAATAGAGAAGAGGGGTGCTTCTGACATATTCTGGCTGACTCTAGGAGCAGGATAATTTTTGAAGTGGGGGTATGTAGTGGATCAGAGAATACCAAAAAAGACCCATCTAGCGGGCTTCTTCGCCTTGTGTCTTAGTGCTTATCTTATGCCAGTCAGGGATTCAAATGGAGGCATCAGGCTAGGGACCTTCGTTGTGGAAGTGTAGAGACCCGAAGCCGGACGTACATGGACATTACATTACTTTTGTGGAATACTTAGTACATAACAAAAACACACACACAAGGATCGTAATAGTTTAGTGTCTTTGGAAACTCGGAACGTAATCTTCTAATCGTGGTGAAAGATCTTCAATATCTCCCATAAAGATCTTCCCTTTTTTTTACCTAAAACTTTTATTTATATCCTGGGGAAACAAAAACATAAAAGGGTGAGCTCAAATGCTCAGCAAGTGCAAATAAAGGAAATAAAAATCATATCATATCTTTTTGAAAATCATAACCTGCAAAAGAGATCATAATATCTTAACATGGAATAAATCATAGAAGTGAAAATGAGATCCCCATAATCACAACATAAAACTTGAAACTTTGTGGCATGCACACATAATAATGGAAAATCATTTCTTGTTAGTCATGACTCATTGCCAAGACTATCTTAGTGGACAAAGTCCCTTTCTGAATCGAGTAACCCTCGTTTCAGTCCTGTTTCACTGAACCGGTATAAACTACCGTTTCAGCCATGTCTATCTCATGAGATATAAAATCATTACCCAATGCATTGGAGGGAGATATAGGTCCCACACATCTTATAATGAATCCTTTCTTATGTGTGCCACATAATCATAAAACATACATCATCGCATAACACATGTAACAAAAATGGGATTCTTGAAACATCATGACATCATAAATCAATTCATATAAGATAAAGGAATTCATAAAAATAATTCCATCACAACATGATCAAATCAATGTAATAATAGGGATAAAAACAGAACCCTTTATTATCTTAGATGGAAAATAATTTTGAAAATCACTTGAACTCCATTCTTGAGGAAAATATCCTTTCTTCTTCAAAAACATTTTTCCTTTCATAACATGTCATACAACTTTAAAATAAAAGAAGTTGATTAAAAATAAACTTTAAAACTTGTAAATGAAGCTTCTTGGAAATAATGTTTTAAAAATCCATTCATGCCGTATAAGTTAAAAAAATACATTCTTCGTACTTTTGTCGGAAAAGTCAAAAAGTACCTCGTACGAAAAACGACAAAAGATTCCTTTCATACATATTACTAAAAACTCACCGAAGGGTAAAAATGGATTTAAACAATTGTAGGTGGATGGAAATAATATTACATATTGATGAAACATTGATGTGGATGATAAAATACATCCCAGTAAATACCAACGTATAAACAATCTCGGATAAAAATGAGATTGTGATATTTCCCTTACCTTAGGTCCGATTTGCTTTGTTCGTGTCCGAAGCTCCTCTTCTTTGGAACGCCTCTTTGAATCCTCCACTTAAGGAACTAAGATTGGTCTTTGGAGAAGACCAGGACCTCTAGGATTATTCTAGGGAAGTGGAGAGGAGAAAATGGCAGGGTTTGGCCGAGCTTGAGTGCTCAAATTGGTGTGAGGAGGAGGGGGAGGAGGTGTCCTTTTATAAGGGAGGAGAGGGGCACCTTAGGAATATCTCAAAATATTATTTTATATTAAAGTCAAAATAGGTTTATAATGGTTCCAAAGGGTCTTATTTCAAAGCTAAAGTGGGGATGGGTCGAAATCCTATCAACCAATAGGATTTAGACAAGTTTAGGGTATTATTTTAACCTTATCAATTAGATTTAACTCTAAGTTAATTAATTTAACTTTTACCGTGTCTTTTTGTTTTCTTTCACTATATGGTTAATACACTTACTATAACATGCCAAACGAACCCCAAATTGTTTATTATTAATATATATATCCTTATCTAAGTCATTTGGCCGATCCTTAGATTTTTAGGAATACAATAACAATTAATAATATAATATTTGATTTAAAAACTATTTTGTGTCAATTTTGACACTATTTGATATATGATTTTTGTGAAAGTCATAACAGAATTATATGTTAGAACCAAGTTGATTAAATCAACATTAATATATCATAGTAACCTAGAAAATTAGTGTAATTCATAAAAAGTCTCAAATTACATTCATTTGAGCATTTATAACATCAATTATGTTAATATTTCCTTAAAAGGGTAATTACTGCATCATCGTTGTGTCATAAATAAATTAATTTATTTAAAGTCTAAAAATTATAAATAAAATATCATTATGTATGAAATCTTTTTAGCTTTCTAATGAATATTTATAGTCGAATTTATCTTATGTATAACCCCATATTAAAAAAATTTTAGTTATTAAACTTTGATTTTAACTATTTTAACTATTCATTAAATAATATAATATTAAATGTCATAATCTAATCCAGGTGGACCCAAATGGTCATATTATATTCATAAGGTTGTTTTTGGTCGAATTACACTTATCCAATAGAATTAGGACATGTGTTAGGGTAATAGTAATATCATATTTACCCTTAGTTACCCTATTTACTATTAACCGTGGTAAAAAAAAGTAAAAAGTTACTATTCACCAAAAATTATTTTCATCTCATTGAACCACATTTTACTTACTAACATCAACTTTGTCTCTCGGATTTTTGAAATTCCATTCACAGAAGCGGTAAAATTAAGATTTATGAAGAAATTAATTTTTTTAACTACCACTTAGTAGTTTCACTATTCATCAAAAATTGATGTTTTTCAGAACAATGCCAAAATATCATCCTAAGCTATATTTCATATTCCGAATTCAAAAATGAAGTCTATTTTACCAAATTCATATCATAGAATTTTCATTAATTAATTTTATAATTAAATCCCGCTGTTAAAACAAATAGCGTGTTTTAAAGAAACAATAGCTATCAAAAGATTGACACTTGATTATGTCTGGTTTAAATGTGAAATTACATCCAATGACCAACATTGTATTAAATTGTAAAAATATATTCTAAATATACTTTAAAACCACTCAAATTAATAATTTATCACTATTAATGATTTCAATTAAAAAAGTTGTTTTTAATTATAATTTAGTAATTTTCACTATTCATCAGAATATGAAAGTTATCCGAAAAGTACCAAAATTTCACCTTAGGCTAAATTCGATACTCCGAATCCAAAAATGAAGTTCATTTTGAAAAATAAGATTTACAGAGTTTTAAAAAGTGGTTATTACTATTCATAACGGCTTGTTTTAATAGCATATCGTTGTTTAGTGAAACTCGGTATTGCGTATTACACACGCTATCGAGGAAGGTCGTGATTGCGTGTAATGCAAGGCAAGTCAAGGATGCGTGTTGTGCAAGCTCCTTTTGGTGTAGCGTACAACACAAGACTTTAATAAAATTAAAAAGAATATTTTTTTATAAAATATTGGGCTGTTACATTCTACACCCCTTAAAATGAATTTCGCCCTCGAAATTCGTCGGGGTTATAAATGGTTTACTATTCGAAAGTTTCTTTAATAGAAACCCACATCGTAAAAAGGAATATCAAAACCAATCTTTAAAAACAAAAGTATGAAACGTAACGGTTACCCAAATAAACTAATCATTGGGTTTCCACATAGGTGAAAATATGGATATGGAAGAGAAATCTAACCATCATGTTCTGATGGAGAGTGGTAGAGAACATGGATATGGAAAAGCCAGTAATCACAAATCCATAGATTTGTGATGATATAAGGTACTATCTGATTCATCAGGTATAAGATCACTAGGACAACATTTTTGGTTTTCAAGATCATTTCCCTAAAGTTGAAAATTTGAATTTGAATAAATACTTACTTTATTTTGGTACAATCTCACTGTTGTTCGTGCCTTGAACAATTTCCACTTCATCTCTTAAATAAATAAAGTTGAATTTATTATTCATGAAGTGTTAGCAGATCATGTGATAGAATGACGGGTCATTCCATCTGTCTCAAACAAAAGGTTAGCAAAAATTATATGCATAAGTCGATCTATAGTGAGATTAATCATATATGGTTCCTAAAATGGACTTATACTTCATATATCATACTGCTTAATATAATAAAACTAGTTTCTAAAAAACAGGGACTTCCTGTAGGCCAGTGGTAGGCGATAAAGGCCAGTCGCACTTCGGTTGTGGGTTCGATTCCCACAGCCTTGTCCGAAGCGATGGGCTGTCGCCCGTCCTGCAGGTTGTCCTTTTTCCAAAACTATATAACATCCCATCAATAATATCGAAAAAAACAAACAATACTAACTTATGTCCAACATAATCCCTTCCAATCTTTTAGGCTTATCCATAATACTGCAGTCGACTCTCATAATATAGTGAAAATGATTACCAGAGATTTAACACCATCATCGATCCCCATATATCATAAGATATGTTTTGTTGGTCACATTCCAAACATTCAAAGTCCTTAATCGTGTATTCTCTTGAATACCTTAGTGAAAACATGAATGCAGTTAAACGTTAACACCTTCCACATACTAAAATCCTCAAAATTCTATATACTCAAACCATGATATCACTTAGTCCTTATATCAATCATGAGCTCATGAATACTGTTAAACATTTCATTTTCTCGTTTTCCCTTCATTATGCGCATAATATCTCAATCACTTTGAATACCACATTAGACCAATACATAAATATTCCAATATTCCAAGATACAACATTATTTTGGAATCTCATTACATAAACACTTAATCATTCCACCACATCGTTGTCATATTCAACATTTCCAATAGTGATCGCATGTGACTTCCCTTTGTCCTTTGCCTTAAGCGATTGCTCATGTCGATCATCACTAACCCTTGGATTAGGGCATTTATTAGCATAATGCCCCATTTCCTTTCACTTGAAGCATTGAAGTGTTGGTTGTACGTTCTCTGCAGTGTTTGCTTTATTCACTTCATTAGAATCCCATTTTCCATTACTTCGAAACTCAGCTGCTCGATGACCTTATTTTCCACACTTAAAACATTTTCTAGTCCCTTTAAGACAATCTCCACCATGCTTCTTTCCACACTTTGTGCATAAGGAAACATTCATCTTCTTTTCACCATTATTCTGAGTTTTCTCCTTGAACTCCATCTTTCGTTTCTTGTCAACCCCATGAGATGGATATCTAACACCAACTTCCATTTCTACCTTGATAGCACAACGCACAATTTCTTCATAGCTACTGAAGTCTCTTATAGCTAATGCCCTTCGAAGACTTGGTTTTAAGCCACTGAAAAATCGATCAACTTTACTTTCAGGTTGGATGATAATACCAGAAGCGTACCTTGCAAGTCTTGTAAAATTCGCTTCATAGGTACCAACAGATTCATCATCCCTTTGCTTTAGTTCAAGAAACTCTTTCTCCATCTTTGTTCGGAGAATACGAGGGAAGTACTTATTGAAAAATAAGTTCTTGAACTCGTCCCATTCCATAGACTCAATTTCATCCCTTTGCCTCGTATTCTTAATAAGATTCCACCATTGATTAGCATCTCCTTCCAAACGATACACTGCTAGGATGACTTTATCATGTTCAGAACATTGAAGAACTGAAAATATCTTTTCAGTAGTACTAATCCATTGTTCAGAAACTAATGGATCAGTAGACCCACTGAAAGAAGGTGGACGCTACCTCATGAAGGATTCAACAGAATGTTGCTCCTTCCTTTGCTCGTTTGGAAGTCCTGCATGATTCATATCTTGAGAAAGTTGTGTGAGCATGGCTACAAGATTTTGCATTCCGGCTCCCATATCGTTTGGTTGCTCAGGGGGACAATCATTGCATTGCCCATCACATTCCGCATTAACACGGTTCCTTCGGGTTCCAGCCATTGTCTAAAACCCCAAAAGAATAGTATGAGAGGCAAAAATCATGCTAGGTAAAACAACATAATAAAGGGGTAGTACTCTCAATATCTAACATCTTAGGTTAAATTCGAAGATCGTTAGCGCAATTCTAGGACTATAACCTATACGTATACTTAACCTTAGAGACATCCCTAGACATACCTTAGAAATATCTCTAGGGATCTCACTAACGTTTTCTCATCCTAGTTTCCAAAGGTTGACTAAACCTTTCCTCTGATACCAACTGTAGAGACCCGAAGCCTGACGTACATGGACATTACATTACTTTTGCGGAATACTTAGTACATAACAAAAACACACACACAAGGATCGTAATAGTTTAGTGTCTTTGGAAACTCGGAACGTAATCTTCTAATCGTGGTGAAAGATCTTCAATATCTCCCATAAATATCTTCCCTTTTTTTACCTAAAACCTTTCTTTATATCCTGGGGAAACAAAAACATAAAAGGGTGAGCTCAAATGCTCAGCAAGGGAAAATAAAGGAAATAAAAATCATATCATATCTTTTTGAAAATCATAACCTGCAAAAGAGATCATAATATCTTAACATGGAATAAATCATAGAAGTGAAAATGAGATCCCCATAATCACAACATAAAACTTGAAACTTTGTGGCATGCACACATAATAATGGAAAATCATTTCTTGTTAGTCATGACTCATTGCCAAGACTATCTTAGTGGACAAAGTCCCTTTCTGAATCGAGTAACCCTCGTTTCAGTCCTGTTTCACTGAACCGATATAACCTACCGTTTCAGCCCTGTCTATCTCATGAGATATAAAATCTTTACCCAATGAATTGGAGGGAGATATAGGTCCCACCCATCTTATAATGAATCCTTTCTTATGTGTGCCACATAATCATAAAACATACATCATCGCATAACACATGTAACAAAAATGGGATTCTTGAAACATCATGACATTATAAATCAATTCATATAAGATAAAGGAATTCATAAAAATAATTCCATCACAACATGATCAAATCAATGTAATAATAGGGATAAAAACAGAACCCTTTATTATCTTAGATGGAAAATAATTTTGAAAATCACTTGAACTCCATTCTTGAGGAAAATATCCTTTCTTCTTCAAAAACATTTTTCCTTTCATAACATGTCATACAACTTTAAAATAAAAGAAGTTGATTAAAAATACACTTGAAAACTTGTAAATGAAGCTTCTTGGAAATAATGTTTTAAAAATACATTCATTCCGTATAAGTTAAAAAAATACATTCTTCGTACTTTTGTCAGAAAAGTCAAAAAGTACCTCGTACGAAAAACGACAAAAGATTCCTTTCATACATATTACTAAAAACTCACCGAAGGGTAAAAATGGATTTAAACAATTGTAGGTGGATGGAAATAATATTACATATTGATGAAACATGGATGTGGATGATAAAATACACCCCAGTAAATACCAACGTATAAACAATCTCGGATAAAAATGAGATTGTGATATTTCCCTTACCTTAGGTTCGATTTGCTTTGTTCGTGTCCGAAGCTCCTCTTCTTTGGAACGCCTCTTTGAATCCTCCACTTAAGGAACTAAGATTGGTCTTTGGAGAAAACCAGGACCTCTAGGATTATTCTAGGGAAGTGGAGAGGAGAAAATGGCAGGGGTTGGCCGAGCTTGAGTGCTCAAATTGGTGTGAGGAGGAGGGGGAGGAGGTGTCCTTTTATAAGGGAGGAGAGGGGCACCTTAGGAATATCTCAAAATATTATTTTATATTAAAGTCAAAATCGGTTTATAATGGTTCCAAAGGGTCTTATTTTGAAGATAAAGTGGGGATGGGTCTAAATCCTATCAACCAATAGGATTTAGACAAGGTTAGGGTATTATTTTAACCTTATCAATTAGATTTAACTCTAAGTTAATTAATTTAACTTTTACCGTGTCTTTTTGTTTTCTTTCACTATATGGTTAATACACTTACTATAACATGCCAAAAGAACCCCAAATTGTTTATTATTAATATATATATCCTTATCTAAGTCATTTGGCCGAACCTTAGATTTTTAAGAATACAATAACAATTAATAATATAATATTTGATTTAAAAACTATTTTGTGTCGATTTTGACACTATTTGATATATGATTTTTGTGAAATTCATAACAGAATTATATGTTCGAACCAAGTTGATTACATCAACATTAATATATCATAGTAACCTAGAAAATTAGTGGAATTCATAAAAAGTCTCAAATTACATTCATTTGAGCATTTATAACATCAATTATGTTAATATTTCCTTAAAAGGGTAATTACTTCATCATCACTGTGTCATAAATAAATTAATTTATTTAAAGAATAAAAATTATAAATAAAATATCATTATGTAGGAAATCTTTTTAGCTTTCTAATGAATATTTATAGTCGAATTTATCTTATGTATAACCCCATATTAAAAATGTTTTAGTTATTAAACATTGATTTTAACTATTTTAACTATTCATTAAATAATATAATATTAAATGTCATAATCTAATCCAAGTGGACCCAAATGGTCATATTATATTCATAAGGTTGTTTTTGGTCGAATTACACTTATCCAATAGAATTAGGACATGTTTTAGGGTAATAGTAATATCATATTTACCCTTAGTTACCCTATTTACTATTAACCGTGGTAAAAAAAAGTAAAAAGTTACTATTCACCAAAAATTATTTTCATCTCATTGAACCACATTTTACTTACTGACATCAACCGTGTCTCTCGGATTTTTGAAATTCCATTCACAGAAGCGGTAAAATTAAGATTTATGAAGAAATTAATTTTTTTAACTACCACTTAGTAGTTTCACTATTCATCAAAAATTGATGTTTTTCAGAACAATGCCAAAATTTCATCCTAAGCTATATTTCATATTCCGAATTCAAAAATGAGGTCTATTTTACCAAATTCATATCATAGAATTTGCATTAATTAATTTTATAATTAAATCCCGCTGTTAAAACAAATAGCGTGTTTTAAAGATACAATATCTATCAAAAGATTGACACTTGATTATGTCTCGTTTAAATGTGAAATTACATCCAATGACCAACATTGTATTAAATTGTAAAAATATATTCTAAATATACTTTAAAACCACTCAAATTAATAATTTATCACTATTAATCATTTCGATTAAAAAAGTTGTTTTTAATTATAATTTAGTAATTTTCACTATTCATCAGAATATGAAAGTTATCCGAAAAGTACCAAAATTTCACCTTAGGCTAAATTCGATACTCCGAATCCAAAAATGAAGTTCATTTTGAAAAATAAGATTTACAGAGTTTTAAAAAGTGGTTATTACTATTCATAACGGCTAGTTTTAATAGCATATCGTTGTTTAGTGAAACTCGGTATTGCGTATTACACACGCTATCGAGGAAGGTCGTGATTGCGTGTAATGCAAGGCAAGTCAAGGATGCGTGTTGTGCAAGCTCCTTTTGGTGTAGCGTACAACACAAGACTTTAATAAAATTAAAAAGAATATTTTTTTATAAAATCTTGGGCTGTTACAGGAAGCCATGTTGGCTGAGAAAAAAATGGTTGGGTTGGCCACCCCCATTTTGGAGAAGATTCACAGGAGATTACTCCCTGTCTTTATGGGTATGTCTCCTTTGAGAATAGTGGGCCCATTCCATGTTTTTTGGGGATGGATCGATACTCATTTCTGGTAATATTCTCTATATAATGGAGTACAGGTTCCTGGAATCTCTTTCTGGCCATCAGTGCAGGCATTTTCTGTAGTTTCTCCGTTAGCTCTCATCATCTATGATATGAAGGTGAGGCTGATCATGTTCAAAGAATTCAATTTCGTTCCTTATGGAAACCCACCAACCAGGTGGTTTGTTGATGATGGAACAGTTGTCCTGGAATTGAGGTCATACATGCTGGCTTACAGAGATGGTGTACTGGCCACCAGGATTGACAGAGATATTATATGTGAGGCCTATTCTCCATACATATTTTCACACCAATTCAAGTTTCTGCAGCAGACTATTGTATCCCCTCCTATGCATTTCAGGTCAGAGATACATCCGATGGTTACCCGACAGCTATGGCTGGTGACATCTATGGAGAGGACCGAGAAGTGTTTGATCTACTAGTTTCTAAAGCAGCGTGTAACCTGACTACATGGTATGTCGAGAACTGGATAACATCATACCCTAACGGGGTACTGAATCAACCAGTTTAATAGGTGGGGAAAAAGAAAATAACTTTAGAGAAAGAAACCCTTCATCTGGAAGGTGACTCTTCCCCACCTGGAGCAGATTCACCCGGTTCCTCACCCAGGACTGACTCACCGGATTCCCAATATGGGGATGATGAGGCCCAACATGTATCAAAGTGGCCTCGTGATAGATATAATCCTCCTGTTATAATCAAGAGACCAACTCCATCGACTCCTAGTGAGTTACTTCATTGTGTAAATTTAATCACCATTAATTTATAGAGGAACAAGTTTTATTTTCTTGTCCTTTATCTGTAGTTGTAGGAGCTGGGATGAGGTTGATGTCCAATATTTTAGGACCCTCCTTGAAGCATTCTGGTATACACGCTGAAGGTCTACGACCAGAGGCTGTACAAAAATGGTGGGGTTTATATTGTGATGATGAAACTTCCTAGTTGGATCTGTGCGATGGGATACACATCCCTGGAATAGGGAATCTTCGGGCCTCCACTGATATCCTCTTCGAGGTTAACCCCGAGAAGTGCGGGATTACATTAGAGAGTTGTAGATGCTCATATATGCCACCAATGATTCCATTCCTATCACCAAGTGGGTGAAGGAAATGATATATCGTGGCAGCACTGAGGGGATTGGTGCTTCCGGAGATGAGGAGTGGAAAAATTATGTGGCTCCTGAAGATGTAAGTCTCTTTCCATATTTTCATTGTAACTTGATTATAGTTAAAGATTTTTAACTCAAGGAAATTATTTTCTTCATCCTACAGCTTGTAAAGAAAGGAATTGTTGAGGTTCATTCACCACAATATATCATAGGTGGTACTGCCACCAGGGCTAATGAATATCCTCGCGTGCCGTGCGAGGTATCTCCAGGCCAGCAGACCATGGAGGAGAAGTTAGACATGACATTTTATTCTCCAATTCCTGTATTTAGAGATGATTATGTCTTCACTCCCAAAAATCCGAAGAAACAAGGACATCGAAGGAAGGAGTCCACAACTCAATGCTTCAATAGTAGTGGTAAGTCCTTCAGATAGTCATGAGTCTTAATCCAAAAAAAGATTTCTCATACATTTTGGGATTTCAAGGGCTTCTTCAATTTCCCCTTTGAGGGAGAGGACTGACCCTCCTATGAGAACAAAGGAGGGTGTTGGTGAACAGTCACAAATTCATGCTGACTTGGCTGCTCCTGATGAAAAGCCAATGTCTATTCCCAGTATCGCTCATGCTGAAGCTGCAATGATAGAATAATATGATTCTGGTAAATTAACAATGCTTCATAAGACGTTGAATGAAAACATCAACTGACATATATTCTATGATACTTTAGGTTCAACCCCAGCACCCGAGCATTTGGCAGCCACATCAACAGATGCTGTAATTTTATCTGAAGAAGCTATCTGGGGTCAGAGGCTGCAGGATGAGGGTCGCCAAGAAGACACATCAAATGCTCCCACTGGTGAGACTAAATAGGAATATGAGATTTCATTAGATGAAATGATGAAACATGGCACATCTTTTGAATACTTTTTAGATCATGTTATATTAACATAAAATTTAGAAGATTTTGGACGTGAGTGTTATCCTTCATCATATTAAAATAACTTCTTATTACATCTATGACCATGATTGGTTAAAAATGTGTAGTTCCATCTGAACAATATTCTAAACTTCCAATGATTAAAGGGGGTATGGACAACCCTACTATTGCAGAGACACTAGCTCATGTGGAGATGAACTCGGTAGAGCTTCCTGAAACTCATCCTGAAAATCCTATTGAAGCTAGGAATGATAGGGAGGAGCCTTTTCCTGCTGTTGATCTACCATTGGGTAAGAGAAAACAATATTTGTGGTTGTACTTAATTTACAAGACAACATAATTGACTTTTGTCATCCTTTGAAACTAACCAAAACATTCAATTGACTATGCAGGGCCGTGAATTTCAGTGGCTAGATTGGGAGGTGAAGCCTCAGCCTCCTCCCCAACAGGAATAGAAAGTGAAGTAACAAGGGTCAGTGTAGAAGGATCAGAACATAGAACTTCTATAAGTTCATTAATTAAATATTATATTCCCCCCTGTGAAAGTGATGCCGAATCAGACCTGAAGGTACGAAAGGCGCTCCAATTTCACGACGCAAGGCATATCAGAACATATGGAAGATCATATGTGAAGTGCCTCTTGAAGAATTGTCATTGAAGATCCTCCAACTGTCATCCCTATTCGTCATATTGGGACATGGCAGTTTTAGATATTAAGATATCCATGTCATGGTGAAAAAAGTCATTTTTAGAAGGGAGTAGGAGTAGAGGTACCATCAAGACCTGACCACAGTAAGGCTGTCAGCCAATATCAGTGGATTTGAGGCTGTGGTGTCTTGAGCTGAGGCTGATCATGCTGTCATGTTGAAGGAGGTGAAGCATAAGATCAAGGAGAATGTTGTCCAGCAAATGCACCTTTAGTAACACATAGATGTTGTTACTGGGGAAGTTGACCAGCTTAATAATTCACTAGAAGGAGTTCAAAAAAATGGAATGATAGCCATCTCTGAATCCAAGAAAGCACTCCATCAAGCTGAAGAGAGTGAAGTTGGTCGAGTGCATGAACTTCAATTGGCTGCTGATGAAGCTCGGGATGCCGTAAATCAAATACAGATTTATGTTGAAATTATCTTGTAATCCCTGAAAAAGGGAAGAGACTCCAGTCTGTGGATGTCCTGCTAACTGTTGTTCCTAGAATGAAAAACACTTTCATCATCAATCATTTGTGCATTCCTTCTTTTTCTACCTGCTTTAAATTTTTACCGAAGCCAATGGGCCTAGTAAGCATAGTTTAATTTTTTCAAGGTTCATAAAAATAGCCCTACAAACTTTGAATCTTTTTATTGCTCAATATTACCTAAATCATACAAACTGTATGTTTAGTGAGTTGGGACTTGACTTTTGTTCAGAGTTCACTTGTCTTTTTTGGGAAGTTTAAAGTCATGCACGTCTATCATAAAAAGGATAATGTTTAAGGTCTAATATTTTTGACCGAATGGATTAAAATTTAATCAATTCCTTGATAATTTATCTGAAAACACATTTCCATATTCAAGTATGGGGTAAAATGTAAACTATAACTTTAGTAATTTTGAATCTGAGGAATGATATGAAAAAGGGCTAAAAGGCATTAGAAGATGTATTTTATAAGATTGAAATTACCACTATCTAACAAACCCGTTAGGGGTTTGAATTATGGAGGGCTTCTTAAGGGAATTGGATGAATAGTCAAATAATAGCATCTTTTGGCTGACAGATCCATTATGTAGACTTTTTATGCAAGGCCGTCTAAGGGCACATGCTGCATAGTCAGGCAAAAGAACTCTAAGAAATTATACTTTTCTAATACTGAAAATCCTGCGAATGTTTATGGAGATTCGATTTTTTCAAATCATATAGTATTTTGTATGGAGAGAGGTACTTGAATATGCAGTGGATATTTCCAATCAATATTTTCAAAGAATTGGATAAATTTTACTCATGCGAAGGTCTGACCAAAATGTACGGAAGGGAAATATAAACCATATACTTGAATACCTTTATATCATGAAAAAGAGTATGGGACAAATATATTAAGGATGGATATTTTTTCAGATCCCTATATATTGTTATTAAGACAAATAAAGACAAAAGAGGTTTTTATCCCAAGAATGAAGTTACCACTATTTGAAAAACCTGTTAGGGGGTTGAATTATGCAGGGCCACCAAAGAGGATTGGCTGCATAGTCAAATAATAGAAACTTTTGGCTGACAGATCCGTTATGTAGACTATTTATGCAAGGCTGCCTAAGGGCCCATGCTGCATAGTCAAGAAAAAGAATTCCCGGGTATTAGACATTTTGTGACCAGAAGTCAAGAAAGGGGTTATAGAGATCTTTAAATATATAAGGATAGGAGTATGACACATGAAAATGGGTATTGTCAGATGCGTGTAAGAGATACACAGACAAATGGTAACCATGATCTTGTTGTGGATGAGTCCTGAATTGAGGTGTTGTACTTCAATACGTATCCCATAAGTATGTTAATAAATACATACATAGTTCTTGAAATACATTTTAACATCATGTGGGATGAGAGTGTAGGATATCTTAGTTTAGTGTCATAGAGTTCGGACAAAGGGGGAATTTTCATCCATGGGACTGAAAGTTGAATTTGGGGTTATTCCCAGAGACTTGGGGCTAGATTCGAGGGATCCTAGAACATTCCTCCATATCCCATAAGGATGGGAATGAATCTACACATAGTTCTTGAAATACCCATTGTACAGATTTGGTTCGTACAAGTGAAGGGTGAAAGAGGACTTTAGTGTAATGATGGTTTGACCCAAAATTATGGTTTAGGAATTTCCATGTATGCACTTAGTATATGGAATATAACATGATTGGATATTAGTGTAAATAATGATTCCCTCTCTAGTGAGGGTGTCAAAGAATTTTGTAGTTTATTTTCGTACAGGACAAAAGTGTGAGTAGTTTAAGGTCATATGCATGGACTGGTACTGCACAATTTAGCGTCATGTTGCTAGGACGATGGTGAACCAATGTAAAAATATTGGTTTTGGGGGTGGCTTCACAAATCAACATCATATGAGACAGAGGTGAACTGACCTGAAGAGATTGGTTTTGGGCTTGAACATCAGATGGTTGCCAACGTACCCAGCCTAGAAGGCGAGGATCAAAGTCCATGTAGTTCGATAGAAGAATGAATTGGTGATCAAGTTGTTTTTGAGGACAATGACCTAAAACATGGTGTTGGGACTTATGTATGATTAACATCCCAAAGAGGGTGTTATGGTTGAAGATTACTCTAATCTCACATGATTCATAGTCGGTGTGAGAAACAAGAGGTAGCAACAACCCTGATGATGAAGAATTTAATGTCATGTTGGACGTATAAGGGACTGATCATAGTTTAACGTCATGTTGGACAATGGGGGAATATGCAGTTTAATGTCTTATAGTAAGGAATTTCAAGGCTGTGTAGTTTAAAGACATGTAGCAAGGAAAACATAGTTTAACGTCATTTTGGATGAAAGGTGAACAATACAGTTTAACATCATGTTGGACGATGGAGTGTTGTATAGTTTAGCGTCATGTAGATAGGACATATTAGGGGATTTTTCATAGTCTAACGTCATGTGGGATGAAGAGGTGCATAGTTTAACGTCGTATATCTAGGAAGATGGTTATGTAGTTTAAAATCTTGTTGGATGTAAGGGACTTCTATACAGTTTAGCATCAAGTAGCCAGGAGGTCAATTTTTAACATCATGTTGGACGTATAAGGGATTGTGCAGTTCAACGTCTTGAAGTGAGGACAACACAATTTAACTTTATGTTGGACGAAATTGTATTTGTGTTACACAAAATACTTCTTCAAGAATCTAGAATTGGTTGGAGTCATGATGAGTTCTACATACATTGAGTTTAAATAATAAGCTCCATTGGAGTAGACCTTATGTATTGAGTAAGGTGGTTCCCAATTTGGCTCAAGCATGGGAGGTTTCTTTCCTGGTATCATTGGAGTTCTGAGATCCAATACCAATTTTCCCAGAATTATTGAACGAAGACGAACTTTTTTATTGAAATCCCATGCTATTCGATTCTGATAGACTTCAAAGTGATGAGGGGTGCACAATAGTTTTTTCATCTAATCGTTCGAATTCATCCAATCCCTTTGGATATTGTTCATCTATAGATGACTAATAAAAAATGGCTGCTTTGAGTGAAGGTAATTTAACATCTATGGGAAAGAATGCTTTTGTTCCATATACCAATGAATATGGAGTTGATCGTGTAGCAGTGCCGGTGGTGGTCCGATAAGCCCATAAAGCATGAAAGAGTTTATCATGAAATGATTTCTTATCTTTAATTACCATAATTTACAGTATATTTGAAAGAGTCTTTTTATTGCTTCTATCTGTCCATTGGTCGTTTCATGATACCTAGATGAATGGTTGGATTTGATGTTGTATTCTTGATACAACATCCTTACCTTGGAAGAATAGAATTTGGTGCCATTGTCCATCAATATGGTATGAGGGACACCAAATCTGGTAATGATGTTAGACTTGATGAAGCTAGTAGGATTTTAGAACAAACTTTTTTGAGAGGTATTGCCTCTACCCATTTGGAAAAGAATTCAGTAGCAGTAAGAATATAATTAAACTACTTGGATATAGATGAAGGATAAGGTCCCACTACATCCATTCCCCATGTGGAAAATTAACATGAATATTTAGCTGTATGAACCAACTCTGGGGGTTGATGAATGAAGTTGGAACATACTTGGCATGAATGACACTTCTTCATGAAATCAACACAATATTGTATCATTGAAGGCCAAAATTATCCAAGCCTTCGAATTTGATCAGACAGTCTATGTCCAGACTAGTGGGCCCCACAAACTCATGCATGTACTTCTTTCATGACAACCATTTTCTCTTCACCATCAATGCATCTGAAGAGAACTCCATCAAAACCTATTTTGTAGTGATTTTTTTCTAGGTGATCAGGGATATCATAAAGAGTAAAATTGACCACACGTCACCAGACTTGTTCTTTCCCGGCTCTATCAGGTGGATGTGTTCCATTTTGAAGGTACTATCTGATAGGTGTCATCCATCCAGTAGTATGACCATATGGTTCAGAAATGAGACTAATTTCATTGATTTCCTCTTTTTTGGTTTGAACATAAGGTGAAACTGTACGACGGTGGGAAATACTGAGGATTGTTTCGTCCCGATTTGGATCTTCCAGAGTTATGGCTATATTAGACAGTGCATCAGATTGAGCATTTTTTGATCGTGGGACATAAGAAAATGTAGGTTCCAAATATAATTCCACCATTAACTCTCGGCTGTAATGATACAAAGGTATTAACTATTCTTTTCTAATGGAATAATCCCCAATCATTAGTTTGATTACCATGTCTAAATCACCTTTCAACATTATGTGATTCACTTTTTCCTAAAGCGCTAACTCTAATCCTGCGATGAGAGCTTGATATTCTACTTCATTATTTGTACTGCCTTCCCACAATAAGAAGGAATAGGTTTGCACTTCCTTTTCATGGGAAATAATCATGATTCCTATCCCACCTTTTTTGAATTTAGGATCTTCCATTTTCTTCACTGGGGGACTTCTTGAAGCACCGTCAAAGTACATTTCCCATTTTTGAAGATTATCTTGAATAGAAAAGACTTCCTCATCAGGGAGTTCAATATCTAAAGATGTATCCTCTACTGATGGGTGTTCAGTAAGGAAATCATCCAGAGCTTGGCCCTTTATTTCCTTTTGAGACACATACTGGATATCAAATTGATGCAAAATAACTACCCACCTTAACAGACATCCTGTAAGAATTGGACAGCTAAGGATGAATTTGAGAGGGTTTTTACGAGATAAAAATTGGACCTCATGATGTTTCAGGTAGTGTCTATATTTCTGAAATGAAAAGATTAATGCGAGGAAGACTTTTCAATACTTGAATATCGGGTTTCTACTTCATGCATAGTCTGACTGAGATAGTAAATGTTGTTTTTATTCCCAACATCATTCTTTTGGACAAAGAAGGTACCCAATGATCACTCTAAAGCTATCACATAAAGAATAAGTGGTATTCCATCAATAGGTGGAATTAATACTGGTGGAATCAAGATATATTTCATGAGAATATTGAATGATTCTTGACATTCTCTAGTCCACTGGTAAGTGACTCACTTCTTCATCAATTTGGTAAAGGGAAAACTTTTTCCTGTCAGATTGGAGATGAAACACCGAATATAGGCCAAGTGTCCTTGAATTCCTCTCAATTCCATCAAATATTGAGGAGGTGACATACCAAGGATTGAATTTTTCTTCTCCGGATCGACATCAACACCACGATAGCGTAACACAATGCCAAGCAATTTTCCTGCGGTTACCCCAAAAGAACATTTTAAGGGGTTCTTCTAAAAATTGTGTTGTCGAAGTTTGTGGAATATGATTTCCAAATCAGCCAATTGATTGGAACATTGTCTAGATTTAACAACAAAATCATTCACATAACATTCAAAAAACATCATTAAAAAGTGTTTGAAGATACGGTGTATGACACACTGATATGTTGCTCCTGCATTCTTCAGGCCAAAGGGAATTACCTGATAGCAAAACACACCATGAGGGGCTCTAAAGGTTGTAGATTCTCCATCTTCTGAAGCCATTCGGATTTTATTATACTCTAAATATCTATCTATGAAGGAAAGTTCTTCATAGATAGTTGTTTCATCAATTAAGAGTTAAGTGATCAGAACTGGAAAATCATCCTTGGGACAATGCCGATTAAGATATCTGAAATCAATGAAAACTCTAATTTGTCTGTTCTTCTTTTTCACAGGAAAATATTAGCTAGCCACATGGGATATTGAACTTCTCTAATGAAGTTATATTTGATAAGATTATCCACTTCAGCTTCAATTTGGGAAAAATAAGTTAGGTGGGTTCTTCTTGCGGCTTTCTTGAGTCCTCGATGTTCTTCTGGAAAACCCAAACGATGAGTAGAAACATCGGGTTCAAGACCTTACATTTTAGTATAGTTCCAAGAAATTGTATCTTGATTTTTCATGAAAAATGAAATATATATTTCCTGATCTTCAAGAGTCATGGATGCACTAATTAAAGTGGTGCATGAAACTTCTTTTTTACCCAGATTTATTTCTGTGAGTTCATCCACAGTGGTAGAGATACCCTCCTCAAAAGCTGGAGGAGCATCCTGAGATCTTCCTCTTCTTCTTCAACACTTGTAACTTATTCTGTTTCTACTTGCATAGTAGATGATGAAGAAAAATTTACATAATCAAGAGAGTTGTTCAAATTTGAACATCTTGAATAAGAAGCTTCCATTTCTGACCCTATTGAAGATGAAGGGTCTTCCTTGGGCAATAAAGAGGAGATGATGGATTGAAAATAGAAATCATCGTTCACCTCTATCATTGCTATAACTTATTCTGGCCTAGTTGGAAAAAGTATAGAATTGCTGAATTTCAGTGGATGAAATAAAGACGTCTCCATTTGAACATTTATCATTACTTGGTGAATCACCAATTTCTCCCATGATGTTTGTCTTGATTGTCATAATTGACATTATTGATGTTTCTATAAGAGTATTTGGATTTAGGTCTATCCTGTCAATTTGACTAATAGGCAACACATAATCTGTACTCACATGTATGAATGGGTGTACTGAATTCTTTTCCAAACCAAATGGAGCATTAACTTTGGTAACCTCCATTGTTGTGGATTTCTCCTTACCCTCCATGTAATATAATTCTTACTCAATGTATTGGAATTCACATGTTTTCAATGGGGAATTATCACCATAAAATGTCCCAATTTGACCATTGAATCAATATTTGAGACATCGATGGTATGATGAAGGGATAGACGCATGTTGATATAGAAAAGGTCTTCCAAGAATAATATTAAAGGTTGTGTCATGATGAACAACCATGAAATATGAATTGGATACAAGATCTCTAAACTGAGTTCTGAGTGTGATCTCACCCATAGGTTCTTGTTCATATTTATCATATCCTTGAAACATCAAAGTAGAAGGAGATAAATCAAATTCAGTGAGGCCTAATCGACGAAGTGTAAGAATGGTTATGAGGTTGACTCCTGAACCATTATCAATGATAGCTCTTCGGACGTCTACATCATTGAACTTTCCAGATAAATACAAAGGTCTAATATGTCCATGCACTACATCATCTTAATCTTAATCTATGAAAGATATCACTTCATGGAATTATGCAGGATTATTCTCTACATCGTAGACCTCAGCCGCATCAATTTCATTTTCGAATTCATGAGTACTTCAAAAAGCCTTGATGAGTGCCTCCCGAAGATCCTTTAATAGATTTAAATCATCCAGAATTGATAACTTGTCTGGTACATGGGCCAAATGTTTCAAGAAATCACAATTTTGGTCCAAAGGTCTGTGTTTCCCAACAGTAACAAGTGGTTTCATAGGTTCCTTATAAGTTTATGCTTTGGAAGTAAATGCTTCTTCTATCGGGGTAGGAGTTGGAAATACTCATGGCTTCGGAAGATTTGACCGACTAGGTCTATTTACATGCTATGAGGATGAAGGTTTAACCTCAAACTGATCCTCTAGAATAATTGTGCCATGACTAAATCTTCTATACATGGAAGACCTTTCATGTTCTTATTGATCTCGTTGAAGGGCTCTGCCACGAGTTTCTACTGCATACACAGTTCATGAATGGGTAGAATTAGAATAGTGGCTTCTGGGATATCCACGCCTTCCAATGTATCCTAGAACTCTAGAATTAAGTCTAATTCCTCAATTTGATATAGTGAACTTAGGTTCATCATGATCGATACTGTGACTGACATAAGGATATGTGAAGTGAATCATGTTTACAAAACCAAAGATCAACTCTTCATCCGATGAAGACTATGCCTGATTAGCCAATTTAGGTTGTTCCATTTGGTGGGATGTTGCTCGTCGATTTGAAGTAGATGGCATAAAATCTTCCAGAGTCAAAGAAAAATTAGGCTTTGACACGATCTCATCTTCTTCTGACTGCTCTTTTTTCTTTGAAGTATGTCGTTTCTTTGAAAATTTTCCCTCTTATGAAGGGGGTTTTGTTGTGGCATTCATAGTAGAAGACACAATTGGTTTCTTCAACTGTGTTCATAAAATGGCACGAGTTTGGTTGATCATTTTTCTGACCATCCAATCATCATATTTCTTTGCATTTTTTCTTTTGACTTCTTGCCACTCGCCTTCTTCCTCTAGATCTGTAGCAGTAACACACGCTACCTGGGCTGAAAAACCTTTCAGTTTTACCTATCCTGAGTCCACCATTTTTTTCAGGCGGTCTTTGAAGACGAAACAATCATGAATGGGATGCCCCAAAATCAGATGAAATGGGAAATAGTTGGGATGGTCTTCATCTCCTTCCTTGTTTGGACTTTTGAGCCTTAGAAACTGAACAAAATTATTTTCCGCAGTTGAAATAAAGTAACTAGGAACTTGACCATTTCTGAAAGAATAAATGTTTCACTTCATATCTTCAAATTATTTCCATCTTTGACCTCTGTGACCATCATGACGAAACAACCCCTATTGTTGACACAAAAGAGGCAGATCCCTTTGATATGATGAAGGTTTTGAAGTAGAAGCGGGTAAAAGTGCTTGTTTAAGCATAACTGTAGCAGTCTCTTCTCTACCCATTCTCTTTCCTGGAGCTGATGGAATTACACGATTTTTATCCTTAGTCTTTGTAGGAGAGTCTTCAATCAGTTTAGAGATTGAAGCAAGGTCTCGAAACTCTCCTGTGTATTACACAGGGATCAATGGTGTTCATAATTCATCACTCAAATTTTCCACACATATTGGCAAAAATTCTTTATGAGGGAGTGCTAATCTAGAGAATATGGTAATCCCTTCCAGTGAGTAATGAAATCTAAAACCTTTTCATTCTCTCTTTTCATACAATTTGTATGAACAAGAACTATTTCTTTTGGCAACGTTGAGATGAATTGAATAAGGAATCGTTGATGGAGATCCTCCCATCTGGTAATTGAATGGGATTACAATCTTGTATAACAGACAAAAGCAGGTCCTTGTAATGACTGTACAAAACACTTGAGCTTAACTTCTTTTTGTTTCTAAGGGATTCCCATCATAGGATCACAATGGGAAACAAAATGTGTTAAGTGTTTCTCTGGATCTCCCGAACCATTAATGATTGGAAATGTGGTACTTGAAAATTTTATGGGAGAGGAATTGCATCAACCCATTCAGGGTAACCTCTCTTTTCTAGTTGAAGTTGTGCACATTTTACCACTACAGATTCCAACTGAGATGTTAATTACTCAACTGTAGTAATTATCTTTTGAGAAACATCCAGTTGTGCTTGGACCTGAGCAGGTACAATAACTGGAGCTTGGATAAATATGGTTGCTAGTACTACAACTGATGGTAGCACCGCTGATTGTTGTTGAGAATGGCCTATAGGATTAGACCAGTGAGTGTATACTGGTAATGTAGGATACTCTTGATCCATCTCAGTAGCCGCAAAAAATTACCTTGGATGACTGACTCCAGCATGCTTAGGAGGAAGACTACTTTTATGTAGTTCTGCATTCATTCTCCTTAATTCTGGAATTTTTTCCTCTTGTTATGCGAATATTTTCTCTAGTGAGAGTGATTTTCCTTCTCCAGAGGAAGGGTATGTAACCTGATTCATTCTTTCCCCATGTTGGACACCTTTCAGAGAGAGGGAAGTTGGTTATTTGAAGGAATATCTTGATTCTAGGTAAGCCTTTGATTTTGTGTACGCACACCTTAATCATTTGTGTCTATGCGTACAACTTTTTGAGCAGGAACATATTCATCTGATCCCTCTGAATGAACCTCATGTTCTGTAGGATCAGAAAAAATGACATTGATTACATTTATTGATTCATAATGCATTACATCCCTTCTATCAGCATTTCTGCGATACTTCCTTCTTCCATGTCCTTGATGAGACATTGATTTTTGTTGATTTGATCCCTCGGGAACATCTTGACGAACCGTAATTTGGAGGGAATATCCTAATAATTCGGCTCTCCGTTCTTCGTTTGGCTTCTTCCCTAATCGAGAGAATACTGATTTTCGATGAGGAAGAGATTGAGGAATTGAAAAAGTCCCCAGTCCGGTGGACTGGGGTTGTTCTCGCTCAACTCCTCAAATCCTATTTGTTGATTATGAGGGTTGGGTTAAAAGATTCCCCAGTTTGGAAAGCTGGGGTGGCTCTTGAGTTGTTACATCTCAAACTTTATTAAAATCTCTCATGATGTTGTAGACATTAGTCTGGAAATTGGCTGGATGCATTAACATGCATCCACTCAAACCACCTGGTTCAAATGAACGTTTGATGATTTTTGATACTTCTGTAACCAGATGATGTGCATGCTCTAAATGAGAGACCTATTCGATATTCTAATTTTTTTTGAAGCAAGAGTAATTCAACATCTTTTTCTCTATATTCCTGAATTTGAGAAGAACTAGTTGAGGCTTATTCTTGGGAAAGTCTTTGATTATGCACAAAATCATCTAGATGTGGCCAATTCTGGGAAATAACATTGCATGAGACCACCTTTGGTGGGCTTTTTTGACTGGAGAGCACAGTGAAATGCAGTGCTCCATGAAGACCCCATCCCCTTATATGAATACCAGATAGGGCACTGGCAATTAACTGGCGCAATCTTCTTAGTGTACCAAGGCATGAACGTTGAAGGGATCTCTACTGCTTTTCAGCCATCAAATATTGTGAAACTGAGAGTGATACCAAATCAATTTGGGGTTTTAACCCTTCTATTATCTTAACATGATTTTCATGTTCATCATAAGATAATATTTTCTCTTTCAAGTGACAAACAGTTTTCCACACATTGAGACGAATATCATGAATACAATCTTCTGTCAACATCTCTAGATTTTCATACTGAGAGTTAGCCAAAGGACAAAACATAACTGGAACATCACTATTCTCCAGTAGTTTTCTCATATTGTCACTTCCTATTTACCATTTGATGAAGATTATTCTACCTTATTAAACCAAAGCTGGTTCTTCCTTGTTGCTTCATTATATTCCACAAGATTTCTGGAGAATTCATTTAAAAAACTAGAAGATGAATGACCCAGGAGTGGTTTGGAGAATGACCTACACCCCAGGATATCTTCTGACCGAGAATGTTTTTCACCATCTAGTGGTAAAGCATCAGACATGAATGGCTTCACATTTTCATGTGCCTCAAGATAAGAGAGCATTCTTGTCACTGAATTTCCATTGAAATTTTTTCCATGGAATGTGAATTACTACTGCGGAGAGGACTTTCAAAGCTAAATTCATCATGATGGGGAGGACCACCATGGTGGGTTACAACAAAAGATGAAACTTTTGCTCCTAGATCTTCTGTCCATGTAGAGGGTTCTCATGGCTCTCATCTGAAGATGATACTTCGAGATCGACAAAACTATCATGAAGCAAGCCTTAATGAGGAAGTGTTTGATGGAGACCTTCTGAATTAATGTTCCCACTATTGGGAAATGAGAGAGAGTAGAATCTTTAATTCCAACAGATAATTGTATGAGGGTTCAAGAACTCTAGCATCCAGCAAGGCCTTGTTACAGATTGGCCCTTGATTTCTTGACTGTGATGAACAAGTATTTTTTTTACATTCTTTCTTACTCACTTTGGGAACTACTTATTGATGAAATTTGTTATTATGGGCAGGTTTATCTCCCTGCTCAAGAGAAATATTCATGTTAAGCTGATTATATCCATTCAAATTAGGTGTATGTGCCTGATTTGATTGTGTGTATGACATGGGGATGTATGCCCCACAACCCTATTGGACTTGAACAGAGCTGTGTATCTGTTCTATAGTGATATGTTGATTTTTCACTCCATTGGTAGGGACGTATTTTCATTTCATTCCCTCTGATGTTGCAGAAGCTATTATAATATTCTGACAGGAATCCAGAATATGAGCAGGGATTTGCTTCTGCTCTTTCACCATTGTTATAATTTTCTTGGTGACTTCATCTGTCGGAACGAGAATATACTTCCATTCTGTTCTTAGAGTAGGTGTGTATTTCTGCTCCTTCCTTCTTTTCCCTATCCATGAATTATGACAGTACTCATGTATGGGGGCAGAGAGTTGAATCTGCTCCAAATTCGTCGTCGGAGCTTTCCGACTAACATCTCCGAGTGCTACCAAACGAGATTGTTGGCAGGCTTGATTAACATTGGCAGGTGTATGTTCCTTCTATGTACTCTTCTTCATGTATGGTTGACGATTTTCCTTCAATACTGGCAGACGAGACTGCTTATAGAATTCTTGATGGTAAAAAGGAATATCTTCTTGTTTATTAGTTGCCACCATATCAGATTGGCAACCTTCCTTGGTTATAGTCAGATGAGACTACTGACTAGCTGATGAATTATAAGAAGGTTTATATGCATTCCTATAATACTGCGCTAGAATTTCATGGCGGGATTGGTGTGTTGCTGTCCGACGAGTCTGTTGGGCAGTAACATCAGGACTGACGGGTGTATATGCTCGCTCATTGCTTGCCATCAAGTTGGGTTGATGGACTTCTCCGAAGGGGGAAGAAGTAAGAACCTGTTCCCTGTTGACCAGATATCACCTCTTGCGGTTCGTCTTGCATACGCGGGTCTGAGGGACCTGAGCCGAACCCCAAAAGGTGATACCCTCATCATGTTTCGGGAGCACTGCCGCATGAGTCTGGCTGCGATAGTTGATGGGATCCCTCGGGAAAGACTCATATCTTTTTTAATTAAGGCATTGAGTGACCTTCTCATTCACCTCTGCATAATATGGGAGGGACTGGTGATTGCGTTCTGGGGATAACGACCTAAAATGGTTGGAGACGGTGGTCGGAACCACCTAATTCTTGATTGCTGGTCATTGCTGTCTATAAAACCAGGGTGAATTATTGACTTGGAGGGCTCGTCGAGCGGCCTCCAGAGTCGAAATGGTACTGTGTTGATGGTATTCCTTAGCTAGGGAATTTGAGACCCAGTGTTGAAGACACTATGTAGGTGATGTCATCCTTAGAGCAGACGAAGATCCATCATGAGTAGCGGTAGATTCATTCACATGTGTGATCTTTAGAGAATCCATTTTTGTAATGAAGAGAGATCTTTGAAACGAGAGCCTATTTGATATAACAGACATAATCAAGATATGCTCATCCACTACATCTTTTGGATGAGAACATATGTTATCGATTATTATGTTTCCCTTCCATTGAGTTTAAATAGGGGCCTAACAAATAAGTAAAACATCATTTTAACATGGTTAAGGATTCACGTCAGGTTCACCATTTTTTCTTTCCTCTAGAAATGGGGATGACCTTGTTTGTTTAAGGTTCAAAAATTCCAATCGGTTTATAACGGGTTTGTTCATAGAACCGGAAACATCCAATGATTCTATATCCATTTAGACCTAGTTTCCAAAGGTATGTGCTCATTAGTTGTGGACCGATGAGGATTAAAAATTTCCATTGGTTGCGAGGATGGGCAGTCAAACTCATCACACCTTTTTTGGGGGGGGGGAATTATTGTCTACCCCAGGACTCTGTTTATAGATTTGAGTTTTGTTTGTGAATCTTTATTTCATTATAAAGTATGAAAATGAGATTTCCTTTAAATCCGACAATAAATCATTAATATGTTTGAGATTTATAGAATCTTTTCTATTTATTTGAGTTTCTTCATCGATAGATAATCAATTTTATTTTCTAGAGATTATTATTCAATGGTATCCTTCACAACATTATATAGAGATCTCTTGGTCATTATGATAGCCATATTGGTTTTAAAGACACTCAGCGGGGCAATTGATGTTTAATGTCGTTCAGAAAGACATGAATCATTTCAGAGATGGGATTGTACCCGCAGATGGGCTACCTACGTATCCTTTTTTATAAAAGGAATCATAACACACAAAGTTTGAGTAAAGAATTATTAGGTTTATGCATGATTGACGTCTCAAAGAAATATGACATAATTACTTTTAGGCTCTAAGCTCACGTGAGTCATGCTCAGTGTGAGAATCAAGATGTATCAGTAAAACCAGACGATTGTTCCACGAAAGATGCAATCATAAGGAATGATGTGGGGATTATGTATGTATAACACCCCAAGAATATTAATATTGGGATTTAATTAAAGGAAGAAACCCAGGAACATGGTCTATAAATGTATATGTGCTTTATGGAGATTTGGATACATAATTTAGAACTTAATCCTGAGAAGGATTACCAAATTATAAGGGACTTGTGATTGGGTTTTATCCCTGAGAAGGAATCCCAGATCAAGAGAAATTAAGACCGAGGATTACTTTTAAAGAAGAGGCCCTAGTTAAGGGGAACTATGACTGGGGCTTACTCCTGAAAAGAAGTTCAAAATTTGGGAACTTTGGGGCTTATTATTAATTAGGATGCCCATATTAAAGGAATTTGATATTGGGGTTTACTCATTAGGAGGATTCCCAGGTTAGGGAACTTGGACTGGGGCTTACTCCTAAGGAAGAGGCCCAAGTTAAGGGGAATTATTAGTGGGGATTACCCCTGAGGAGGATTCCCATGATAGGGAATATAGACTAGGTCTTACTCCTGAAAAGGAGGCCTAGGTTAAAGATCTTCTCATCTTAAAGGATGAGGTTGAATGAATGAAATCACTAACCTTAGTGACATAAAGATACGTAAATCACTCGTTTTTAGGGATGTTCCACATAATTCCTTTCAGATAAGGAATCCAACAATGGAACCATGCCAAAAATGTCCTTGAAGAGGGTTTTGGAGGATAAATCTTGAAGTGGAGAGGTGTATTTGAAGAAAATAATTGAATAATTAGGAGGGCCACTTAAAAAAGGGTAGACGCGCAAGTCCTGTTGGGGCACACAAGTAATGGTCGCGCAAGTATACTTGCGCGTCACATGTGTACTTGCGCGATGGTTAACCCATAGGGTAATACTTGGGTGATACTTGGCTCAAGACTTTAGTATTATCCCTAAAGGCTTACAAAAGAATGGTATGTAAGTTTTGGTGAAGGGATAAGGTGGCACATAAGTATCTTCATTTCCCTTAAGGGTTAGACACTTAGGCGCGCAAGTGTTGGTGAGTTTCAACACATATGACTTGTTCCCCCTCTTTAGATCTTCTATTCTTGGTAATAAATTACCTTTCAAGTGCTTGGAAGACTTCAAGAAGAGACTAGGGCACAAAGAGATCAAACATGTCTTTTGTAATTTTTCTGTCGTTGAAATGGGGGGCCCAAAAGGGGTATTTATACGTTACTGTAGACCTTGGGAGAAAATAAAATAGGGTGCTCAAGTCCCCAGCGTGCCCAATATGTTTTGCGCATGTATACTTGCTCAACCATGAATAAACTTGCGTGACCCTTTCTTGATGGAATCCTTCTTCATGTCGTTGTCAATTTTTTAGGTTTTCTCAAAGGATGAATCTCATTATGATAATGTATTCCCCTTTTTCAGTCATTTAGACTCTATGATGGAAAAACACGTCAACAATATATGACCATATTTTATAAGGTGAATAATCAACCCATTCGAATTTTAATTTTTTTAGTGGTTTTCAAAATGAATATTTTTCTACAATAAATTTTAATAAATGACAAAAAGTTATTTTTCTTTTTAATGTATGTGGTGACAATGAACATTCTGCATCTAGGATCATTATTTTATATTTTTCTTCCTCTATTAGCCGTAATGTTTTGTAAAAAAAATAAATATCAAATTCCATTTTAGGTATTTTTATATTGAAAATTGTTTTTCAGAATGGATTGATTATATAAATATCTTGAATTGATATCTTTTGATTGTAATGTGGAAATGTTATCTTTTTTTATTCTTGTTTTATGTGTTATGATTATGATTGGGTTATTTGTAATTTTTTATGTATACAAGTGGTTTTGTGAAAATACAATAGTGGGTGAGCCCAAGATAGATATCCAAAGAATTGGTTAATGTGACAAATTTAAACATTGTGGTTTCTCCTAAGAGATTTAAGGAATATACTGGGATGGGTATTCCAGACATAAAGATGAAGGCTAATCCCTATGTGGTTGCGAAATCTATAATGTTTGAATGTTATGGATAACACAAGTTACCATTAAGATTAATGATTTCTATGATTTTTCATAAATTATAGGATTTCATTAGGTATACTAAGGATCTTATGTTTTATGAGTGAAAATTTTGATTTTAATGATTTGAATTTATTCATGGACTAATGTTTTGTTTACATATTTTGTAACCCTTATTAATTTTTTATGATCATCCCATGTTTTTATGTGGTTTTTCATAGGGTATAAATAAGGGTTAGAGAAACTAAAAAATAGAGAATATTTTTATCAAGAAATAAATTATTTTATTTAATTAGTTTTATTTTTGTGACAAATAGTATAGAGTAGATGTGTATACATTAATATATTTGAGATGAAATGTAATACTTCTTTCCAAATCATCCAAAACTCAAAACCTCAAAAGATATTAAATGAGAATTGAAGTCAAATTATTGACTAATCTCAAGATTAGGTAATCTTTTAAGGTTAGGGCCTTACAGTTGTAATTGGAGGTTAGTTTAGATACCTATAGGCGTTTTTATAATGTTAAATAAATATCCATAAATAATTTTTACTTTATGGTAATATTGGAATGAGATTGCATTTTAAGATTACCTAGTTTCTTCTTATAAGATATGTTTGTGTTCAGAATTGTTTTGTATATATGAAACATGGATGTTTTGATGGAAAAACATCAAGGAGAAAAAAATTTCCAAGTATGTAACCAGAAATGGTCAGAATTGAAACTGAACAATTTGTTATAGTGATGGCACAATTGACTCAAGAAATAAATGGTGGTGGTATCCATACATGATATTATCCATATCAACCATAAAGGAACATGTTAGTATTGTATAATTTCATCAGGAAGCATACCCCATCCTTCAGAGAATCATCTAACCCTATTATAGCGGAAGGGTGGATTATAGCACTGGAAAATATTGTTGACATCATGGGGTTTTCAGAAAATCCAAAGGTTAGTCTTGATGTTTACCATTTTGAAGGTGAAGCCGATCAATGGTGTTTGATAGTTTAAAATATCAGGGATAATGAGGATATTTATTCTCTTTATTGGGATTCATTCAAAGGTATGTTCCTTGAGTAATATTTTCCTAAGGATGTTCGACTAATGATGGAAATAAATTATTGGAATTGAGGAAGCATGATGACTCAGTGGCTTCTTATGAAGAAAAATTCACTCGGCTAGAAATGTATTATCTCAATATTATATGGGATATTGATAGTAAAATCAATCATTTTTTACTCTGTATTAAAAACAAATAATCAACGGAAATTATCATCTCATGATTTCAAAAGTTAGGAAAACTTATTCGATGTGCAGAGAAGTTGGAAATAGAGTCTTTCGACGACCATGTGTTACTTAACAAACAATAAAATAAGAGGACGCAGTTATAGATGAAATGGAAGAACACTGCAAAAAAGTCTTATGGTATGAAATTAATGTTTACAGTTACTTAAAATTGTGTTAAGAAACACACCAAGGTATGCCTTTTGAATTATGGTAAGTGCTTCTGATGTAGTAAAATGGAATATAAGCCTCGTAATTATACTAAAAAAGATCAAATTCATTGTATGATAAAATATTATTTACAGTCCGTAAAAGGTTATAAGAGAAATGAAATTGGTCATTATGAAAATGCATGTTAGAAAAAGAACTCAAATGATGGAAATAAACCAGACTATAGGAAGAAAGAGGTTGTGAAATCCTTTGAAACTACTTCATCAGATGTTGGGACTTCAAATGATGTAGTTTTAGGTATATTGTTTATTTATTTATATTATTCCAATGTGTGGTTTGATTCTAGGTCTACACATTATTTCCTTTTATATAAATTTTCTAGCAAATTTGGAATTCCATTTCAAGATATGAATCATGAACATGTGGTAAGACCAGTTAGGGGAAGTGTTGAGACAAAAAGAAATTATAAGAACCTTCCTTCCCTTGTGTGTGGAAAGAATCTACCCACAAAACTTATTGTTTTTCCTCTAGTAGAGTTTTATGTTATTCCGGGTATTGATTGGTTTTCTATTAATCATTATATGATCAACTACATAGCTAAATGGGTTTATTTTTGGAAACAAATTTAGTGTGTGTACAAGAATGAAACCTTACTTTTGATAACATATCAGGATGTTAGAAAACTAGTGAAACATTGATATTAATGTTACCTTTTCGATGTTGATAAAAAAAATTATACTGTCCAGATTAATGATGTGTAAGTTTTCAATGAGTATCATGATTTTTTTACTAATGTGTTTCCCAGTATAATACCTAATAAAGAAGAGAAATTTACAATTGACTTGGTTCCTAATTCAAATCCAATTTCAAAACCCCCTTATCGAATGATTAAATTGAACTTTTTGAGTTAATGAAGAAATTAAATGAGTTATTAGATAAAGTTTTCACTTGTCCTATCACATCATTATGGAGTTCTACTATCTTTCATGATATGGTTCAATTAGAGTATTCATTTGTTATAGACCCTTGAATAACATCACTGTTAAGAAAAAGTATCCTTTTCCTCATATCGATGATTTGTTTGATCAGCTCCAGGGATTTCAATATTTTTTATTGATTGATTTGAGTTCAAGGTACCATCATTTGAAAGTGAAGGAAGAACATATTTTGAAGACCGTGATTTATACTAGATATGGCCATTATCAGTTTTTAGTTATTCCTTTTGGGTTAACCAATGTATCTATTGTATTAATTGATCATTTGAATAGAATTTTCGTGAGTTATTAGATAAGTTTTTGGTTGTTTTTATTGATCATATTTTCGTATATTCTAAAAGTTATGTATAGCCTGAAATTCATTTAAGGTTTGTATTTAAAACCATTAAATAAAAGAAACTCTCTGGAAAATTTAGAAAGTGTGATTTTTGGTTACAAATCATTTCATTCCATAGTCACATTGTTTAGAAAAATTTCACGACTCTTGATCCCTATAAAACAAAGGTTGTTGAAGAATGGCCAAGACCAAAAAATATTGATGAGAATCGTAGTTTTTATTGTTCAATTGGTTATTATCAGAGGTTTGTTGAAAACTTTTCTTGGTTATCTTGCCCACTGACTAAGTTAACTCGAAAACATGTTATGTTCATCAAGACAAAATAATGTGATTAATGTTTTCAGAAATTGAAAATAATATTTGGTGAATGCGCTAGTTTTGGAACTGCCTTCTAGAGATGGAGAATTTTTTATCTATAGTGATGATTAAATGAATGTATATGGGTATTTCCTAACACAAAATTATCATGTAACTTCTTAAGCTTCATGCCTGTTGAAAACTCATGAGTTAAATTACTTGACACGTGATTTGGAATTAGCTGCTGTTGTTTTTTATTTAAAATATTGGAGGCATCCTCTATATGGAGTAAAGTGTGAAATATATAATGATAAAAATAGTTTGAATTATATATTCACTCATAAATAATTAAACGTGAGACATAGGAGATTGCTGGAATCAATCAAGGATTATAATTTCACGATTCATTACCATCGAGCTGAGTTGAAAAGTAATGTTATATTAACCATGCTACATTTTGAATGAGATCCTTTAGTTTTTTGATTTGATTAATTTTGTATTGGAAGATGTTGGTACAAGGAATTCCTCTATTTTTTTTTTCAGTTTTCCTTACAATCATCTCTATTAGACATAATTATGCATGTGTAAAAGGAAGACAGTGGGTCGTAGAAAAAGGTTGAATTTGTTTATAAGGGTAAGTTAGATGAATTTAACATTGATATTCTTTTTTTGGATGTTTAGGAAGACATTATGTGTTACTTGTGATTCAATTTTTAAGAAAGAGTTATTATGTGAAGATCATATATCCCCGTTGTTAGTTCATCATGGTAGTAGTAATATTTATGGAGATATTCAAGAGTATTACTGGTGGGATTGAATGAAAAGACATATTGCTAACATTACACTGAGATGTTTGAGTTTTAAATAGGTTAATGAAGAGAGGAAGTTACCTAAAGGGATCTTTCAGCCTTTTCCAGTGCCATATTGAAAATGGGAAAATGTTTCCATGGACTTAATAAAGGGATTACCAATGACTTCTTAAAGTGACAATGCAATCTAGGTTATTGTTGATAGATTGACTAAATCTTCTCATTTGAATTATATTTGAGACACTCTATCTCTAGATCAACCTTTTTGATTATATATTAAATATATATTCAGGTTACATGGATTTACCCTCTCCATTGTATCAGATCGTGATATCAGGAACACCTATATATTTTGTAAGGGCCTTTAAAAGTTTTTTCATAACGATTTAAAATTTAGTATAGCTTTTCATCCTCAATAAGATGGTAAGTCAGAATAATCAATTCATACATTGGATGATATTCTATAAGATTGTTCAATGGATTACTAGGGATGTTGGGACCAACATATTTCTTTGGTTGAGTTTTCTTATAATAACATTTTTCATTCTAGTATACAGATACTTCCATTGGAAGCATTATATAGAAATATGATTCAAACTATAGATTTTTGGGATGAATTTTCTAAAATGAAGTTGATGAGACAAGAATTTGTAGTAGAGTTGGAAGAAAGTTTCGTTGATTCATAAGAACATTATAATATCTCAAAGAAAGAAGAAAAGCAATGCATACAACTGGATAAAGGATATTTATTTTTAGGTAGGTGATCATGTCTTTCTCAATGTTTATCCCTGGAAATGTGTGATTCATTTTGGTAATAAAGGAAAGTTAAGTCCATGGTTCACTGAACCCTATGAAATCCTGAAGAACATTGGATCAGTTGCCTATAGGGTGGATTTACATATATGTCTATCCTAGTTACAATTTTGTTTCTTGTTTCAATTTTGAGAAAGTATATGCCAGATCCATATCATCTTTTGAGTCAATAGGTAGTTCAGTTGAAAGAGAATAATTCTTCTGAGGAACAACCAGTATAAATTTTTTCACTATAAAGAGAAAGTGTTGTGGAAAAAGGTAATTAATTAGGTAAATGTTTTGTAAAAAAACTATATTCATTAAGGGGAATCATGAGAATCTTAATATTCTATGAGGTATAAATACCCCCAATTTTTTGATAAGTAAATAAATTTACGGGGTTGCAAATTCCAAACGTGGGAATGATATATTATCATAGGTATTTATAAAATAATATTTTTTTATATCTACTAATATTTAATAATAATATATTAATTTTACATTCAAGGGGAAACATTTTCAGATAGCGTACTCGACACAGAATAATGGGTTTCTCTGAAATCTTACGTTACATACAACATTGAGTTATATAGAAAACAAAAACAATAATACTATTATTTCAAATGGTATTTAATGCATAGAAATTATATTGGTGGGAATTAATATAACTAATTACAACATTATTTTACATTCTTGTTAAATTTATTTTGATTTATGCAAAAAAAATTAGATTCTCAAACTAATCTTGAATCCAATTTCAAACATAAAATTCTCTAATATTTTAAAAGGTATGTTTTCCACCTTTTGAATGAAAACACTTTTTAAATATATCATTTTTTAACTTTTATATGATCTATTTGAAAAAAATATACTTCTTCTATATAAGTCGGACAAAAAAAAATTCTTTTGTAGAAATTTTGGTAATTTTCTGATGAAATTGATAATTTAATGAATAGGGACAAATACTGCATTATATTTTAAAACTTCCTTTCTATCTAATTAAATTATATAGTTATGTTATATTTTTAATTAGTTTAAAATTTTAATTTAGTTATGTTTTAATCATTTATTTCAATGTTTATCATTGGAAGTAATTTCACTTTAAAATTGGAAATAAACAATTGTCAATCAATTGATAGTTTTTACTTATTAAAAACCCACCTTTTGGTTTTAACAATGGTAATTAATGTTAAATTAATATATGTAAATTAAGTATTTTGAATTTCGAAAAATAGATTTCATATTTTTAATCGTAAGGTCCAAATTCTATTAATAAGTACCTTTTATTTTTTTACATTATGTATAGTTACTTTTGAAATTGTTTTTATTTACCGTGGTTAAAGGTTAAATGAAGTAAATAAGGGTAAGAAAATAATATTTTAATTATATAAAACTTCCCTGACAAATTTACTAATCATATTGGATGAAATATGTCCAACCATGACCATCCATAGGTCAATCCTTTGGAATTTCGGAGCCATATGGGTGTAAAAATGACTTGTTATAAGAATTAAAAAGAAAAGAAAAAAATAACATAAACATGCATCTTTTACTAACGAACTATTAATATGGGATTAATTAAATGATCTCTATAACTATAAATATTTTTTATAAATATTTAATAATTTCATACATCTTTTTATTTTTTTTTAAATTTTTTCACATTAGATAAATAAATTTTATTTATGACACAATGATTATGTATTGATTACCATATTAATGAAACATTAAAATAAATGATATTATAAATATTAAAATAAATGTAATTTGAATATTTTTATTCCATAAACAAATTTTATAGATGATATTTAAATATTAAATTTGATTTAATGGCTTTGGTTTGAAGGAATCAGGGTCATATGACTTTAACGAAAATCAATTATTATGTAGTGTCCAAATAGACATAAACGATTATTTAAAAACAATAAAATTTTATTAATGATATAATAGTCTAGAAAATATAATATTCTTTAAAAGAAGTTATATAATGTAAAAAATGTCATTAATGATCCAGTTTTGGTTTTAATGTTATTTAATATTAAATATATTAACCATATAATATGAAAATAAAGGATGACATGGTAAGAGTTACTGTTTTTAACTAAGGGTCAATGCTAAAAGATAAGATTAATTTTGTAACATAAACTATTCTAAAACCTATTAGGTGAGAGGATTTAGAACCATAATAATCATATACTATAAATATATTACTTTTTAAGTATTATAATTCTAAAATAATTTTATGATAAAACAATATTTCAATACTTTCATAAAGTGTGCATCCTCTCTCTTATAAAAGGCCACCACTTCTACCCACTTACTCACACCAATAAAGAAAATTTTCTCATACAAATTCTACTCAAATAATCCCATAACATCCCTATTTTATCCTATGAGACTTAACTTTGGAGTATGGAAATTCAAGAGAGCGTTTTGGATCAAATCAAAAGAAGTTACATGATTTAGAGGTAACGTCTTCTCTAAAATTTCATTACTTTATTTTCCTTCGTGAATACCAATGATATTAATTTTAATTGTTTACATAACCAAAAAATTATTATTAATATACTAGGATGTTGTTATGATATGGATTCAAACTACACTTACACACACATCCATTTAATGGATACAAACACACTATTTCTGTGTACGGAGACCTACTGCCTCACGAAACGATGATTGTTTGATTTTATCCTACCAGCTCTCATTGTGGACATTATGAGGGAACTGTATTTATATATGATATGTATTATTATTTATAATTTCTTTATGATTAATTATTATTTTCTTTACATCATACCTTTATGCTTTCCATAATGTGAAAATACGAGAATTTCATTCGAGGAAGTGCGGACTACCGTCCCCTCAATGTGATATGACTCGTTCATGACATACATGGAATGTATAAAGGATATAATTAAATAAATTATGTAAAATATATAACATAGATACTATAAGAAAATTATAAAATATCCTTGTATCATTTATTCTTCATTCCAATAATATGATAATCTAATTAAAGTAGCCTTCATGCGTACGTACGACCTACCGTCTCCTTGAAAAGTGCATTTCATTTTGTAACTCCAAATTTTGTTATCTGTTATAAATTTATATATAATGTATATGTATGATATTTAAGTCATTAATATCATTATGGAGATGATGGATTATTAATTACATGGACATTTTATATCAAAAGTAGTTCATTTTCGTCTCAAGTACCGAATATCAACAAAACGGCCCATATGAACATGAATAATTATGTGATTTTCATATCAACTTAATAAGTGATAGAAAATAAATAATAAACTTGAAAAAGTTTCTGAAACATGTATTCATAAACTAAAGTTTATAATTCAGGAATAACAAGGAATATACAGGACGATTTGAAATCAAGGTAAGGGACTTCATTTCAATCTCCTTTCATTGAGGCATATTTTGATTTACATACACCTTTATTTTATACAGTGTACAGTCAAAACATTTTATTTTTAATTTCATTCAATGATTTTCAAAAGAATTTTTTTTGTGAAGCATTTTACTAAACAACAAAAAGGAATTTTTATTTTTAACATACGCAGTGACAATGACCTTTCTGTCACTGTGAGCATTATTTGATATTTGGTTTCCTCTACACGCAATAATGTTTTGTGAAAAGAAAAATAAATATCAAATCCCTTTTTAGTTATTTTGGAATTGAAAATATTTTTTGATAATGGTTTTATTATATCAATATATTAAAATTATATATTTTGATTGCAATGTTGAAATTTTATCTTTCTTTTATGATTGTTTTATGTGTTATGATTATGTTATAGTACTTAGGCATTGTTTACATATACAAGTGGTTCCATGAAAAACCATAGGCAGGTGAAACTAAGATAGATCTAAAATGAATTTGGTAATGTGAATGAGGTAAATGTTAAGGTTTCTCCTAATATATTTATAAAATATAATGTGATGGGTATTCCAAACATAACCACGAATGTTACTACCTATGTGGCATTGAAAGCATTAATGATAGTATGTTATGGATGCAGCAGGTTACCTTTATGATTTAAATGATTTATTAATAAATCATATGATTTCATTATGTATATTAAAGTAATTTCTTATAAGGTAAATGTATTATTTTATTTATTGGTATGTATTCATGGACTAATGTTTTCTTTCCTTATTTTATAACCCTTATTGAGATTGTTTTGCTCATCCCATGTTTTATTATTGTTTTTCACATGGTATAAGAAAGGTTATGATAAAGGAATATTTTTAGAATATTTTTATCAAGAAAATAATTCTTTTTTAATTTATGGAGTTTTATTTTTTCTGAAAATTCTGTTAGAGTACAAGTGATAACATTGTAATATTTGAGATGTAATGTAATAGTTATGGACCAATTATCTAAAAATGTAAAATGGAAAATATCATCAATGTTCACTAAAGATATATAAATTAGTTATCTCAAGATTAAGTAAAGTTTTAAGGCTGGGTATTTAAAGGAATTTTATATTCATTTAACATAGCTGTTGACATTTATTGAATAATTATATTTCAACATTACACACTGCCATTTTATTGAGGCGTTCTTGAAGAAAAAAGGTCGGTTTGATTACCATGTATGTGAATAGAGAATTTAATTCTTAATTATCAAACTCTTCCCCATGACCATCAATTAATAATAAAATATTGATATTTTTTTATTTTTAATTATATTTAATATAATTCAAAAATAGAAAATTCTTTACTTTTGTGTTTTAAGAAATATACCCATGTAAACTAGGAAAAATCATCATGAAAAATAAAATCATAAGATATTCCAAAAATTATCACTAATTTGTATGGTCCAAAAGAATCTCTGTGGATATGTTCTAATGGTCTTGATCAATACAAATAAACAAAAATTTAGTGACATCATTAATGAATCGCTTCTAATTTAACAATGTTTTTCAAGAAACATCTTTGAAAATATGGGTAAATTTATACAGCTCATCTTCCCACATCGATGTAAAGATATATATATATAGATACAAATAAATATATATAATCATATATATATAAATATATATATATTTATATATAGATATAAACACAGAATCACACAAATATATATATAAAAATATAAAAATATATAAATATATTTTAACACATATATATTTTAAATTTAGTCATGATTTTATGAAATGATGGTTATTTTAGTAACATTTGTACATGTGTTTTAAAATGTACCTAATTATATATTTATATATACAAAGACATATATATTTACAAACACACAAACATATAAACACACACATAGACACACATATAAAATAGAAACCCACATATATGTATATATATATAATCATATATATATATATATATATACATCTTAACTTATACAAACACAATATATATAATATAATCATATATATATACATATAAACATATATATATATACACACACACATATAAACATATATATATATATAAACATATAAACATATATATGTATTATAATATAAATATATATATATAAAAATAAATAATAAAATATAAACACACACACAGATATATATATATATAATATAATATAAACATATATGTAAAATATAAACATATATATATATACTATAAACATATATATATATATATATAAACATAAAATTTAAAAGATAAATATAAATATATATATATTAATATAAATATGTATACTAATATAAAAAATTATATATATATATATATATATGATATTAATTTTTTATAGTCTAATTCATATATATATATATATATATATAACATTATTGAATTTTATATTAAAAAAATGCATAAGTGAGTTGGTTAGGCCCCTTTGAGCATATGGTGTAAGTTGTGGGTTCTAATTCCTCGGGACACATTTGTTCTTATCGGCCTATTGTTGGGAGGGGAAACTACTAGAGGTGGGGACATAAATGGTGGGACGAATCACTATGTACATATGGGGGATTGGAGTGGGGTTATTTTTTTATTGAAAGAAATAAATAACACAAAAAATCATCAAATAATATAAATTTCAAAAACCAATTTAATGATATTTTTAAAAATGTCGATAAATGAAGTTTCAGTTGTTGATGTTTATAAAAAATGTTTGAAAATTATATATCTCTAAATAGGGATGTTTACAAACATCTCTATTTTAGTGATAATTTTATGAATTTAATTTATTTATGATTATAAAAAAATGTTGGTAAACGTGGTGTCGGTAAATAGAGATGTTTATAAATGTCTACAATTTAGTGACATTTTGTTATCGATGATTTTTAAAAACAACTTCAAATGAGGTGTCTCTAAAAAGCCACATTTTTAAACATCATGGATTTATATATTTTTTATAAACATCCCTAATTGGAGACTTTTACAAACATAGTTACATTCACTATGTTTAGAAATATCTCTAAATTAGTGATAACTCGTTAAGAGACATTTTTTATAATCATTGGTAAATTAAATAATGACATTTTAAAATATTATTAATAAAGGAAACATTTATAATTATCATTTTTTGAAGTGGATGTATCAACCTTGTTAATATATTTAAAATATTACTTATTCATATTTATTATTTTTCCATCATCATGCGGTCTATTCAGTTCAAATTTAAGGCCATGAAAATTTGTATGTAAATGTGTCATAAAAAACTAAGATAAAGAAAATACATTATAGTGTCCAAATGACTTATTCCAAATCTTGGATTCATTTATTTCATCACTTAAACAATTCAATTTTTGTTCACACAAGGCATTAAGGTCGAATGTATAAACATTTTAAATTAATGGTGCTCTAAACTTTAACGGTTTATAATTAAATTCAGTGTAGGTATTGGTAAAAAATATGCATAAAAACCATCACTAGAAAGTTAACAGATACTTATAGGATTATTATTTAATCCTTGGACATATAGATTTTTTTTTGACTATGTATATATAACTAATCTGACTCCAAATATCATTCCACTATATATTTCACATAAGTTGACCAGTACCCTATCAACATTAGATCACGCTTGGATTCCTGAAAACTCTCATCTCATATGTCTTTGCAAGACACTATCCATATAAAATATTTCATGTCCATTATTATGGATTTTTACAAAAATAACAACAACATAAAGAAGATTGTTTTGTTTCCTATATGATACTAGTTACATCTACGTCATCAAGTAAGGTTTTGATCAACACGATATGCGTTATTTTACCAAAATTGAAGGAAACAACTTTTGAAATACTCTTATATTTGGAGGATGTATTTACACTAAGAATATAAGGGTTTATCAAACAATAATTATTATCATAATGATCATTAATTCGACCATAAAAAAATCATTTCTATACATTTTTTGTTTTATAGAATTGGATTGATTTATCTTTTTTATAGTTTTGAATTTTCACCATTAATTGAAACTCCATATTTTTATTTCTTATGAATATTTTTTCCATGTATCATATATTTATATTATTATCCTTTCGTAATTATACTAGTAGAAATTTTAAATGATCATTATTAAGCTTTCAATTGAATAATTTTATCTTCATGAATAGTGTAGTTTCAATTGGATTTGGTAAATTTTTCTTTTAATTTAAGGAGTTGTTTAAACATCGTATCTTTTTTACATAGAAATGAATTATTAATATTATTTACTGATTTATGATTTCTTACTAGATATTCATATTTATTCTCAAAAATTGATAAGTATACTGCTAATTTAGTATACAAACTGATTTTAGAATCAAATGAATAAGAGTATAAGGATTATAACTCTTCTTCTTTACCTATAATGAAGTACGTGATTCATTCATATAATTCTTTCTATTGTATTAATAATCAAATTTCATATGACATTAAATTTATTTGTTTTCCATTTTTATTTTCTCTGTATTCTTCTATGGGAAATCAGGTCTAGTGATCCTGATAATTCTATCATTCCAAACATATAAATTAATTGATTACATGAATTATTTCTAAGAATCATTGAAAAAAATATTTGAACCCTTTTTTCATTTTATAAGACATACTAATTCTTATGGCTAAAAGATCAAATTCAATTCCACAATCAAAAAATTCAGATTCACTTTAATATTTACCATCTTCAATAGATTTCATTTTATTTTTAGAATGAGTGACTTTGAGAATAATATTCTCACATTTTATTATTATATGATATTAAAATACAAATTTCATTTGATCTACATACATCATAATAGTTCCATTAAATTCTATCACTGACAAATTTATGAATAGAGTGGATTGGATGATTGATGTAGAAATAACATTATGTTTATAAGGTAATACTCTAATAACGTTTAATTACTTATTCAGTTGATTAGTTGGATATCCCAAGGAATAAACTCCATTGAAAATTTCAGTCAATCAATTATTAATTTCAGTGATTACATTACCATCATACATTTTAATGCATAAAATTTTATCTTAAATCTTTTTTTCATTAATTGTATGAAATTTTTATTTCCATCATATAAAATGAAATTATTTTCCAATCTTAGAGATAGTAACACAATATGATAAATAATTTAATTCATACGAACCAAGTACATATATAAAATCATTAATTTATTTTAAATTAACGTGGTATTTATATTTTATAGTATCATACCACTTCTCTGGTACTACAATAATTTCACAAGGTTTCAAAATCATTATATAGACTTTAAAATTATGAATATTAAAACTGATAATCATTATTTCTTAACAGCATCTATACATCTCTCTTTTGAAATATGTTTCTCTAACCATTAAAATTCCATAATTGAGTTCATTTATATATTTGTTTCAATTTACATATTTTAAACTAAATCTTGCTAGATTATTAAAAAAATTACTCAATGATAAATTTTCAATCCTAGTTGTGAGGTCATAATAATGTGAATATATTAAAGACAGGTTGAATTTTGTCCCTTTAAAAGATCATGAATAAATCAATCATTATAACTCGGTGTGATTTTTAAGTAAGTTAAACATTATATTCTTTATTTGGATTGTGTAATAGAAAAATATTGATGAGAAAACAACAATTTTCAAAGTTCCTTTGGCAAAAATGATCCCTGATTTCAATTCACCAAAACTCTCTCATTGAGTTTTATTATTATCACTAATATTGGTCCTATTATCCAGATACCACTAAAAATGATTTAAGGTAGATGAAAATATAAAATTAGTCAAGCTCATTTATAGGGAACATTTAAACCATAACTTACAGAGATAATATGAAACTCCTCCCTATCTAATAACATGAATATAATACTTCGAGAAATCAAGATTGGTGAATTTGGTTTAGAGAAAAATTCAGATCACTGTTATAGTAAAAAAATCTTGATAATAAATATTCTTCTTCATAGATAATTATCTCCAAGTAGACAGTAGTTTCTGACAACCTTTATAAATATTTTGTAACAAAAAAAATTAAATTTTGAGAACAATATAGTGAACCCTCATAAGATGATAAACATTTATGCCCCAAACCGTATCTATTATAGTGACTTTGATATGTTGTAATAAAATATTGAAAAAATGATTAAAAAATATCTACACAACAATCAAAATGAAAAGGGCTATAACATGAATATATCTAAAGCGTATCTCTTTAGAGAACTATAAATGAGACCACTATATTTTTTTGTATATACATAAAAAATGATAAAAGTAAACTCTCTAAATTTAACATGACACTTGAATTTATTAATGTCAAATAGATCAATAAAATCATCCTCATATATAATTATCATTTAACATCACATACACCAATATAAAATCATAACATCCCATATAAATAAGAATGATTTATTTCCATTTATATGTGCATTTTAATAATCCTTTAAGAAAGAATCAATGGAAAAATAAGTCTAAATAAACCATTTTTGAAATCATATAAATGATCCAAAATTCAAATCACATAAATAAATGGGACTTTCATAGATTTTCACTATATATAAATAATCTTCTAAATCATGTTTTACAATATACATATGATTCTAAAATTATTGTTGATAAACCATGCATTATGAAAACAAACACAGGGTAGCTAACAAATTTATTGTTCTAAAACATTACATTTTCTTCAAATGTAATTTTATAGGTAATTATATACACAAAATTAGGGTTTTTAATCATTACATTGACATACAAAGTAGGGTTATGGACAACAAATCTATAAAACTTTTAAATTAGAAAAATAATTAAAATATTAAAGTTTTTACTGAATTAAAACATTAATTTATTATATACATGAAAATCATGTAAAATAAATTTCATTAGTAACATAAATGTGTGCGTTTATGAGCATCAAAATCAATTATAATTTAACAAAAAAAATGGATCAACACATTCCAACACCTATAATCGATTCATAATCTCATAGACCCTTCATTATTTTTAACCAATAATATAAGGGCTCCCCATGGTGAAACACTAAGGCATATAAATCCATTATCACATAGATTATATACCTTGTTCATTAACACAAGAAACTCCATTGGTTCCATTATACAAGGAGTTATAGATATGGGCCTAACAGTAGGAATGATTTTAATGGAGAAATAAAATTCAAGCTCTGGTGGATGACCAGGTAAATATTTTGGAAAATCATCGATGAATTTTACAATACAAGTACTTCCTCTATTGGTAAGATATATTTCCAATCCATAGATCAAACATGATATTATTATATTCCTAGAATAACATTAACTAAAACTACTGGGGGATGATATATACATGATTTTGATGTGGAATTTTCCCATTTAAAGACAAGAGATCCCACTTCATCTTTACCAATCCAAATATATTTATCTTGGAAATAAAAAGTTGTTTAATAATTTAAAACCCAATACAAAATAGGAATCATATCAATTTCAACCATATGTATAAAAATTAGGTTTTAAATTGGGTATTCCCATGCATTATAATTGGAATATCTTGGAATAAATGTTTTCCATAAGACTCCCACTTTGTGTCTAAATTGATAACTCCCGTACTAGTGTGATTGGTAAAAATCTAATGTTTTTTTAAAATCATATAATATATGAAAGCATGAAAACATACAAATTCATGTAAAAAATTATCCATGGTTGTGTCAATAGTCAAATTACTTTCCACAAATATTAATAACATTATATTATTATTTCGTAATATTAAAATATTAACAAATATCCCTTGGCCTTTTTGATGTAAACTTTCGTGATGATTGGGGTTTTGGTTTAGATATTGACCCTACAACCTAGATCTAAAACAGTGAAAATCATTTAATTCTACCGTTCCATTGAATTGGTGAGTTTTATCAATATTTTCTATATACCTGTGACATACTTGGTATCTCATCTTACAAGCCCCATGGTGAATCACTCCATACTTATCACAAGTGGGATATTCAACCCTTACATTAATTCATATTTTTGAATTTTTATTCACATGATTCTGAGTTGCAATCTTCTTCTTATGATTTATCTTGAATTGATTCTTCTGTACTCGTTCTCTATCTTAAAAGTTATTCATACTATATCTTCATATAGAGAGAAGTTATGAGAATACCAAACCATTAGTAGGATTTACTGTAACCCATCAAATATATGATCAGTATTATTTTCATGTCTATGTATATAGTATGTATAATGTTGATATAAATTTATAATGTTATCCTTATTCTCAACAATAGTTTCCTCCATTTTTCTAATATTGAGAATCTAACATTAAATTTATTCTCTTTTCTAAGGAGGAAGTTATATTTCATAGAATAACTCCTTGAATGTTCCTCATTCCATGAAAATGATCTCATCTTCCACTTTAGTGTTTTCAAATAGAGACCATCATTAGACAATATATCTAATTAGATGATAGAAAATATTGATGGCTTTTTCTTTTTCACAACATCCAAAATAAGGAATGAATTTATCTAGTCACTTGATCCATTTTTCCACAACCAATGGATAATCAGTTCCACTGAACATTGGAGGTTGTTGTCACATGAAGTGATCCATCATTGTTACACCATTTTATAAATCAGCATGATGCTCCATGTGGTAGAGATTATTCTTTATAGCCAATATCCACTTCCTCAATATGTTTATGGACCAATTAGTCTCAAATCTATCTTTATTTACATATTTATGAAAACATACTTTTATTGACTATGAATATTGATATGGTTAATATTCCTTCCATAAGATTCAAACTTTAAATAATAGAATATACATAATTCGCTTATGATTTTTTATTTTATGAAACAATTCTTATTAAATTTTCTAAGGTGTTCCCTATAAAATTTACGGTCTTTCACATTAGTTTTTCTATCTTATTGGTATTTAAAATTTAATCCCTAAAGATTTTACTTAACTTACTTTGATACACAATATAATATCCTAAAATATAGAATCTCATGGCTGATAGTTATAATACACAATTGGTACATATTAAAATAGTTTCTAAAGGACTGAACAATTTAGTAGATTTTAAAGATCAGATGTATAAAAATAATTAATTTAATAACATAATATATAACATAAAAATATTGCCAAAAAATGATTATCACTTCCATCATATCCCCGAAAAGTTCACTTAGTCATCCCCTAGGTCTCCTTTGGAAATATTAATAAATAAGGGTGATCATATATTCCCCGTTAGCGGTAAAATATATTATAATCTTACATAACATAAACATGAAATGAGAGATAAAGAAATAATCAATGAATAATATAATTCCACAATCCATATTATCTGAGGTCATGTTATACCCATGATAACTAACAAAAATATAGTTAGAAATAATCATTTATCTCATTTTATTGGAATTTATAATGATGGAAATAAAAAATATATGATCAAGGCCTTCTAACATGATACTTATCATGTTATGGGAAGGGGAATAATTAAAAATCCAACTTATTTTGTCTCATAATAGCTAAAAAAATGAACTGCGGTGGGCTATATATTTCTAGGACCTACCCCTCACCATATTAAGTCCAATGAAGATCCCATAAGATCCATAAAAACCTTTCATAACATTTTCTAAGGAAACTATTACTAAATAAAAGTCTATGATATTACAAGTCGATTAAATCACTTATTTAATATGTTTCAGTTGGATTTATCTAACCCTTACTATATACTAATCATAACAGTCAATATAAAACTTCAATATTATCAACAATTCTAATTCCTATCAGTCTTTAGAATCTGGTAGGATATAACATATAAGAGTCCAAAATAACCAAAGTAGAGCATATGTTTTATATCACACAGTTTCTTAATAAGTAATTTATTCATTTGAAATTGGAAATTAATTTATAAATATTTGGGTAATTAATGTTATGGTTTAGTTAGTTTTTAGTGTTGATGTTTTGAGTACAAGATAAAATAATTCAATAGCCAACTATTATAAACATAATATGGGTATAATTGAGTAGTGGGTATCATGCATCATATAGTGGATCATTAATTATTTTTGGAATCTACATAGATACTAATTATTTATTATTATAATATTACATAAACTAATTTTAGATTAAATAATATATCATTAAAATTGTACAAAAATTATTATTCATTGAATATGACCAGTATTGATTTGTGGTTAAATACATTAAATGAAAGAACCAGAGTCGAGTAGTGGGGAAGGAGGTAACAAGAAAAAGTATAAACGATTAATTTGGAGTGAGGAGAATGAATCTTGAATTTGTATCGAGAACAGATGTGTGTGTTGAAATTGTGTGGAACGTGAAATTTTGTATAGTACAATTTATTATTATTTTGTATCATATGTAATACAATTTCTATTGATGTATAAAATTTATTGATTTTATTTTACTATAATTTATTTCTTATTATATATATATATATTAGTTTCTTATTAGATTTTTGTGGAGTAGGTGGAAATAAAATAAATTTTCTTTGAAACATCATTATTAATGGATGTTTTAACCACCATGAATAAAATAATGGCTATTAAAACTGATTTTATGAATTTTTATCATAAAAAACATCCAATAGTAAAAAAAACGGTAGTTTTATTTTGTATCATGGAAAACAACTACTTATATTAAAAAATAATCTATATATAATTTCTATCATCTCAAAATGAAGGATTCATAAAAACAAACTATATTTAAATAATTAATGACACACCATTTCCCAGTTTTTCTAAACCACCAAAATACATTTTATAGGTTGTTAAAACAACCTCCAAATCCAAAAATATTATTTACTATATGATGTTTTTATAGTGTTTCCTACCTTATTCACAAACTTTTGGAACTCTAGCTCGTACAATACCTTCCCAAAAACCATCCTGTATTTCATCACTTCATTCTCGATCTCTTCATCACACACGAAGACCATCCTACTAAGGTTTAAGGTTTAAACCAAAAAAGGTCTCTCAAAGAATAGGTATTCATATTACCTTATTCATTCATAGTTTATATTTTATTAAACATCCAAAAAATATATTATATTCGCCATAACATTATGAATCTAGTATCAGAAATATAATGAGATGTTATTATGATTTTGGTCTAGGTTCTGGGAATAGAATAAACACCAAAATATTTGTAATTAAATTAAAATTTATTGATCTAATGGTTTATTGAGAATATTCTACATAAGGTAAATACTATAACAAAATAATTTTTTTCCCTATATACTGATATATGGACAAAAGAAAACCTAGAGAGAATCTTTTCTCATTAAATTTATACTTAATTATTTTACATATATGGAAATGTACACCTAGTCTAATAATATTTCTTCTTCGATGAAGAGGTTGATCAACCAAAATAATATTTTTTGGATTTCCATTTTCTTTCTTATAGTATCCAAGATTGTAATCCCACTATCTACAATCAACATATTCATCTATGATATCTAATCAATCAACGATGGAATTTCAGGTTCTAGAATGATATATCGGTCATATTGTGTAGTTCTCCTTGATTTCTTATCCTTACATATTGAAGGATTTATTTTCGTTCTTGAGAATATGATAGGAAGAGAATTTTAAGTAGAGATATATATTTATTTCATTATAATTTACAATTATTTATTTAACCTACATAATAGACATAACAATCTATTTATAGAGTTTGGGGATTATGTAATAGTTTTATTTAATTTAATAAAAGACCCTTAAATAATATTATAATCCCCACCAAACAACGTTTCATATAATAAAAATACTATTAAAATTTAAATTGATGGTCTTTTATGGAAGATATAAATATTTATTTTTTCGGTGTTCAAATAAATTTTTATCATTGGATATGATATTGGTTCACTTGAACTATTATGCAATTATAATATATATGAATAAATAAATAGTTAAATATGTTATTCATAATTCTAAAAAGTAATATTTATTAAAAAAATGATTGTTAAAATGTGAATAATATTATTCTTTGGCCTGGAAAATAATATTTTCCCCATTATTTAAATTTATATAAAATTTAATCAAGATCAGTGGAAACACTTAGTGTGTGATCCTATAACATTCTATCATTTTGGAATTTAGTGGGATTACCTACAGTCAAAATATATTTCTACCAATAAGTCAATGAACCCAAGAGAAAGAACTAAATTTTTCAATGACATCAACCTCATACGAATGCTCACTATGTATCATAATTCATTTATCAAAATATATCATCAAGTAGGTTTCACATTCATTTCATTAACCTATTTTCTTGGAACATCATTACTTTAATCTATAAAGTAAACACTTTATTAAACCATTTTCATGGAATTTAATTATATGGTTCTATTATAATCAATGGCATATACATATCAACTTCAATAAATATGGAATTTATAAATCCTTCCTTGACTTTTTCATTAATAACGTTTTATTCTTGATGCACCCAACAGACCCTACTTAACAGGAACATATAGCCACATAGTTTTTATTAGTAAATATAATTATGTGATTAATGACATGTATTATTGATAATATTAATGTCTAAGGATCATTACACATGCTTAAATATAAAATATCTTATGAAACAAAAACATGGGAATTACTTTTTGTGGATCTATTCCTATAATATCAATTCTTAGAGTTTACTTTGTGTAAATTTTGTTAGAAGAATGCACATCCAATTATGATTAATCGTACATGAATTTTATATTATTTGTGACCCATCATAGAACATTATCAAACTATGAATATATAATTAAAAATATAATGATATAATTTATAGGTTATCGTCATTGTATGGAACTACTACAACCTTATCATTGTGGTAGATAATATACTGATGAAAAATAATGAACAATATATAATAATTTGTTTTGTTAATATTAAAATAATTAAACATACATGTTATCAATGTAATAATAGTTGGATCAAGGATAGAACCATCAATTGGACAATAGCCTACACCCTACTACTCGTAGTCCACATGACCTCATATGATAATCATGTTCCTTCTGAGTCAAGGATTTAGTCACGTGGTCATCTACATTATCTTCCATTAAAATAATACTCCCATAAAAATTACATATCTGAAAAATATCCCTCAAGAGATGATTCTTTAAATGCATGTTTTTCATCCACTGATGTGAGCTCGGATCTATTTTAAAGTCCACTACTGCAGTATTATCACAATAGAGTGTCAATGAATTTTTACTTATAGGTACCACATCAATCTATTGGACGAAGTTACATATCCAAATGTAATGACCTAGTTTCGGAAGCCACCCAGAGTCACCCCGTACACGATTGGTCAGATGGACTCAAGAAGATTTCCCCAAATGACAGAGGTTGTCGACTAGTAGCGAGGGCCTTGGGTATGATAGTGTGGAAACTATGCCGTCATTGGTAGAGTAACACAGTGGAAGAAAATAATAGCAACAACAGAAGCAGTAATAATCCATACAAAAGTAAGTAGCGGAAGACTAGAAGAAATAAATAGTTGGAGTGTATATATATAAAAATTATGCATGGTACATATGTCTAGGAAAACAACCAAACAGATCATAATGCTGGAATACTGAACAATACTATGTCAAAGTACAAATTAATTAGATAAACATATCCTCAGCATCGCAAGCCTCAGCTTGGTCCAATTCTCTCCATCTCTATAATATATCAATTACCTGATGTAGAAGGGAACTTGTCCATATCTATACATGTAGCAATATAATCTGTTTGGACCCAAAAAATGACTCAAAATAGGTGTGAGAATAATTCCCCCTAGGCAACAACTCGAATATCTGTGCCTAATAGTCAGTGTATATATATGGAAAGTAATAATCAAAGATGCAGTAAACAAGAAAGTACTCAGCAAATAAAGTTCCACCTATCAAATAAGAAGCTAATCAAGAAAGGTAACCCTATAGGAAGTACATGAAACCTATCCCCTCTAGTTCAGTCATAACAATATATAAAGGCTCTCTAAGGAAGCACTCAAAGTCAATTCCCCTTATAGTCAAAAGTGATTCAAGACTCTTTGAGGAAGCTCACACAGTCAATTCCCCATATAGTCTAAGCTAGTCAAGGAATCTCGGAGGATGCTCACATGGTTAATTCCACTTATATCCCCAAGTGGTCAAATACTCTCTAAGAAAGCTCACTCTCTCAATTCCCTTTGTAGTCTAAAAGTAATTAGAGACTCTCTAAGGAAGCTCACATGGTCAATTCCCCTTATAGTCTACTACACTAGGTTCTCACGGAACTGTGTATGTCAAAAGATCATAGAAATGAAATATGTCCAAAATAAACCTATAGAACTACTTGGCTAAACGTTTCCAATATAACAAAATATTTCCGAAATCAACCACAACATCCGACAACTAGGCATGGGAAAACAGGAAAGGTGGCCAAAAAGGCTAAGCAGGACCAAACAGTCGTAAACAAAACAATGCATGGGAAAACACATCCAAATGTGGAAATCAACCCTACTCATATCAAAATAACCTCTACTCATGCATACAAGCATGGTAGAAAATTAACTGGGGTAAAACGGTAAATGCACAATACCCCGATTAAAGGGATTTTGGAAAACATTGCACATATAACTCAAGGAATTTCAACAAAAAGTCACAAACCACCTACCTCGGTGTTGGTCGATCAATATACTTGAATCTCAGGGCTTGAATCACCTTAGAACGCTGATGATCTATAAATATGCACAAAATTCTCATCCAAGAAAATCTCACAAGACATGAGAAATCAAGGGATGGTGATTGAGGAGAAGAAATAACTCACTAATGAGATTCCAAAGCAACCTACGACATTTAATTCAGTGGACGGACGATCGCTCAGGAGCTCGTTGAAGATCTGTGGCCGTATAGAGCTCTCGGTTGAACGATACCTAGAAGGAGAGCATTCTGGCGATTAGATGCAACCCCATTGTGTTTAAATTATGAAAAAAAGTACATGGTGAGTACTTTTGAACTACAAAGTGTGTACTCATCGTTTCCATACTCCGCTTTAGGATGCTTCCAGGTCACCCCCACATGGCTGTGTGCATGGCCGCTGCACAGCCAGCACACGGATACCTGCGGTAACTGAGTACACGACGTGCACTCATAATGTACACAACATGTACTTAAGATATTTCTAGAAAGTTCTATTAACCCTAAAAAACACCAGAAAAGGAAAAAATACCTGAAAATAAGATTTGTATTCTTACAAAATTCCACTCATAAAGAAATTCGTCCCTGAATTTCTATAGCAAGAAGTAGAAGAACAAACCTCGAATAGCTCCGACCATTGTGATCATACATCGGCCTCCCTCTCCCAAGACTTGTCTTGTACTCTCCCATGATTCCATAGAACTCGTACCAAAGGAACATACCGAACACATATAACATTTGTACTTCGGTCAACAATCCATATAGGATGCTCCTCGAATGATGAATCCACCTCAAACTCAACCTCCTCAAGTTGGAAATCAGGGGACGATTCTGAGAAGAAATGTCGAAGATGAGAAATATGGAAAATGTCGTGCATAGCCCGGTACCTATGAGGTAAATGAAACTGATAGGAAAACTATCTAACTCTCTCCAATACCTCAAATGACCCGATGTACCTCGGTGAATGATTACCCTGTCTCCTAATCCTTCTGTATCCCAACCTTAGTGTGAAATTTAGGAAAACAGGATCCCTGGCCTCGAACTCCAGAGGTCATCTCCAATGATTAGCATAAGACTTCTATTGAGACTGTGCAATTTTCATCCTCTTTAGAATCTACTTTATCTGCTCCGTGGTCTCCTGGACAAGATAAAGTTCCATAATAGCTACCTCTCCTGCCTCCAGCCAACATAAGGGTGATCAGAATGACCTACCATACAAAGCCTCACAAGGTGCCATCTGAATAGTTTCATGAAAACTATTATTGTAGGAAAAGTACACAGGAGGTATGTGATTCTCCCAAGAACCACCAAAATCCATGATGCATGCTCGGAGCATTTCTTCAAGTACCTGAATCATATGCTCAAACTGACAATCTATGGGGTGGTGTTGTTCTGTACTCAAAAGTTCCTGTGTACCCAAATCCTTCTGAAGCCCCTGCTAGACCCGAGAAGTAAAATGTGCATCCCTGTTTGAAACAATGGAGTATGGAACTCCGTGTAGACGTCCAATCTCTCAGTTGTACAACCATCCCAACTCATCAACACTAACGGTCTCCTTGATCAGAAAGAAGTGAGAAACATTCATGAGTCTGTCAATGACAACCCATACTGTATCATTCCCTCCATGAGATCTCAGTAAACCTATCACAAAAATATATAAAAACATCCCTCCACTTCAACTCGGGAATGGATAACTGTTGTACAAGTCCTACTGGTCTTTGATATTTTTCCTTCACCTGCTGACAGGTTTAACACCACATGAAAAAATCAGCAACATCTCTCTTCATACTTGGCCACCAATAATGATGGTATAGATCACAATACTTCATGGTGACACTATGATAAACTGAACCAACTGAAGAATGAAAGTCCTGCATCATCTCCTCGCGTATGTCTACTAGCACCCATACGCGCCCCTGAAAACAAAGGATCTTATCCTCACCTATGGTCCATCCAGGGATAAATTCCTCTACTGACACGATCTATCCTAGGACTAGGCCTTCAGAGTCCAATAGATACCTAATCCGTACACGATCAAGAAGGGTATAGGTAACAACTATAGAAGATAGAAACGTCTAACCCAGTCTATGGTGTACCTCCAAATGCATCTTAGAGAACAGAGCCATAAGATTCCACTAACTATTTTCCTCTTAAACTGCATGTATCTGAGTCCTCCTCCTCAGTGCATCAGCCACTACATTGCCCTTCCCAGGATTATATGAAAGCATAATTTCAAAAGAATGAAGGTACTCAACCCACTATTGTTGCCTCAAATTTATGTCACGATGAGTAAAGATATACTTGAGACTCTTGTGGTCGGTGAAAAACACAAAATTCTTTCCCAACAGATAATGTCTCCAACAACGTAAGGCATGAGCAACTGCTGCCAACTTGAGGTCATGTGTCATGTAGTTCCTCTCATGTGGCCTCAACTGCCAAGACCCGTATGAAACGAATCCTTCTCCCTGCATAATCATGGCTCCCAGCACAATACCTGCTGCATCACAATAAACGTTATATCTCATTCCAGGATCTAGTAATATTAGTATTGGTGTTGAAGGAAACCTCCCTTTCAGCTCTTGAAAGGCTGACTCCCAAGAATCTGTCCACAATAACATTGCCCCCATCTTAGTTAGGCTTGTCAGAGGTGATGATAAGCATGAAATGTTCTGTAGGAAACATTTGTAGTATCCAGCTATCCCTAGAAAACATCATACCTCGAAGTTATTCTTCGGCTTCTCCAAGGAAACTACTGCTCTCACTTTTTATGGGGTTAGTGAAAATCTTGTCTCTGAGATAACATGACCTAAGAAGTGAATCTGGTCCATCAAAAAGTGGCATTTTGAGAGCTAAGCATATAACTGATGCTCTCTCACTGTACTCAGAATGATCTCAAGATGTGTGGCATGGTCATGTCATGTGAAATAGTACACCAAGATATCGTCCACAATGACTACCATGAACGAATACAAATATGGATAGAACACTCGGTTCATCAGTTCCATGAAAAATGCAGGTGCATTTGTGAGACTGAATGGCATAACTACATACTCGTATAGACCATACCTACTCTGGAAGGCTATAATAGGTATATCAAATGGTCTAGCATGAAAAAGATAGTAACAGGACCTCAGGTCAATCATTAAGGACACCTGGGCTCCGTGAAAATGATCAATGAGATCATCAATACTCGGTAAAGTATATCGGTTCCTGACCGTCATCTGGTTCAACTTACGATAATCCCTGCAAAGTCTGAGGGTAACATCCTCCATCTTCGCAAAAAGAATAGGAAAACCCCAACGATAAGTACTAGGTCGGATGAAACACATTTCATGTAATTCCTCCAACTGCTTGTTGAGTTCCTGTAACTCTGGTGTAGCCATCTTATAAGGAGGAATAGACACCATTGCCACTCCTGGAACAAGATCAATAGAAAAGTCTACCTCTCTCTTAGGAGGTAAACCTGAAAAGTCATCTAGAATGATGCATCTGAAACGATCCATCACTGGTGGAATGTCCATCTGTGAAGTACCCTGGTCATCCAGATATAGACTAGAAATATGGGTTGTGACTCCTCCGAGCCCATGGTGCTCTGGTCCCGCTCTACTCACCTGGACATCCCATTAGCCCTTGCGATCAAAATATCCACCCTCTAGTGATATGAAACTCTCCCTATGAAGATATAAATCGACAAATCCCTGAAAGGGGACTAACCAGTCCATCTTGAGGATGACATCATAGCATGTAATCTCTATGACATAGAAGTCCCAAAAGAAGTGATACCCACCAACCTCAATAAGGTACTTCTTGAACTGTAATACACAAGATGTTATTTTCCCCAATGGAGTGTCTAGTGTCAAGATATCAATAGAGGAAAAGATACAGAGACCAAGGCTCTGCACAACAAAAACATATATAAAGCTATGGGAAGCCCTTGTATTGAAAAGAGATGAAGATAAAACTGAGGCAACTAGGATCGTACCTCGAACTATAGAGGGTCTGGGATCATGCTCCTACTGGTTCTTCTCCACATTAAAAGTCTTGCTAGTTCCACGGCCCTGGGACCCTGACTATCCACTCTCAGCTGATCCACCCAACTGTCGCCGATACCCTGGCATCTGACCACCATGGAAACAACCACTTCCTCAGCCTGAATGGCTGGAAGAACTCTAGTTCCCTAACTGGTGACAAACTGGAGGTGCTTCTCCTGAATGTGGGGTCATAGAAGAACCTTTGTCACCAGATGTTGGTGAGAAGATATGACAGAAACGATGACGATGGACCATCATTCTTCTATATAGGAAGTCCGCTAGGTCTCTCGGGAATGTGGCCATGAATTCACATTCTTCCCGCACATGAACCATATCACCAGGCTACCAGAAGATGCATCTGGCCTACTCTGATCTCCTCATGCAGTCTACCTACAACACTTCCTACTATCCGCTGGCAGAGCACTAACTCTGGATGTCAAACCACCCTGGCTCACAGCTCTAGAATCCCACAGATTGTGCTCCATAATCAGCACCTGGTTGACTATAATGGTTATCGAAGTCAACCTGAAGATGTTCACCTGCGATTAGATGTTGTGCCTCAGACAATCCTCAAACTTCCATGTAAGGAACACATCATCTCCTCCTAGAATAGGCATGAAATGTTGTAGATCAATGAAGCGAGGGGAATAATCCATCATAGAAAGAGTACCCTACTCCAGACTCATAAACTCCCGGGCTCTATCAGCCCTCAAGGTCTCTGGATAGAAGTAATCATAGAAGATGCGATGAAACTCATCCCCGGACATATTCTGCTGGCACCCCGTCTATGAGATCACATCTCACCACCTCATGGAGGAGTCTCGAATCATATAGGTAGTGAGCTTGACCATACTCTTTGGAGGTATCTACATAAGCTTGAAGATCATTCATGTGGCTTAAATCCATGACTCTACAGCCTAGGGTCCTCCATCCCCTGGGAAAGTGAGAGGATGATGCTATTGAAAGACCCGAGTCAAATCTGCCCTTGACGGGCTAGGAGGTGCCTCCCTCTGAAAGGTCTACATCATCCTCATGAATCCCTCTCTGAGCTGTGCATCAGCACCTTTGTCGGGTATAACAGATGGTTCCAAGACTGTCACAATATGAGGATCTGCTGGAAGTCCCTAATCACTAATGTCTGATGTCTGTTCACCGCCTGACAACATTGGTACAACCGGAGGACGTCTCGGTGGTATTAATATTCAAGGTTAAGCACACACCTTAGATCAATATTCTCAAGTACTAAAAATAAGATGTTCAAGAAGGGGAATATGGGGAAAAAGTTTTCAATTTTTACAAAACATGACTACACGAGATGTACAATTCCTACACAACATGTTCCCTTAAGCCATTCACATGGGTGTGTACTCCTGCCACAATTCGTTGTGTTACACCGCAAATGCACGGCGTGTTATTCCATCACATGGTGTGCACTTGGATACTTTTCCCCTGCCCGAGTCCCCTCACATGGCTAAACCACATGATTCTCCTAAAATAAGACTACATGGTGTGTTTGTTCCAGATACGACATGTACAAGATGAGCTCCACTGACCCGTGTTGTTAGTGGCACGACCAGATACATGACACATACCACATGGCGTGTTGTAGGTGGACACGACGTGTACCTGAATAATTTCTCCAACCCGTGTTGTTAGCTACATGGCCGGATTCCAGGATTACCCTACACGGCATGTTTAAACTTGACACGATGTGTATAACTTATGATTTATCCATCAGGGTTGTTCGTCACACGTGCGGAAAAAAAGTCAACACCACACGGTGTGAAAAACCGGTACACGTCGTGTTATCACAAGAATTTCTCTATCTCGTGTCTCTTCGCACATGGGATACGACATGGTTAGAGACTACACGACTTGTAGATACGATACACAGTGCGTACTTAAGAAAAACAGTTTCTTCCCAAACAGAAGAACACATGGAGTGTATTTAACATTACATGTTGTGTATTATGGGTTTTTCAGGATTGTAAGCCTCAGAAACTACTCGGGAACCCATATAAACATTGAAACAATAATTGAAAGTGCCAAATTACAATTTGTGAGGGTCCATACTCCCCACGAATTAATGTTTGGAATCTTATACATGTTATAAAAAATGATAATAGTACGATGATCCGCAAAATTCTGGTTCATGAGGGCCCTTAAAACCTAAATAACCAATTATTGGATTTCATAGAAACAACACCTTACACAAACAATACATTTTCAAACAACAGGTATTCTATATATTCAACTATCACGACGACATGCATATCTAGCACAAGAACTATCACAACAACATGAAATTTCTAATACACCCTAAATGGCATGGAAATAATATATGACATTTGAATTCTAGAAAGATCCTATATGATGAAAGAGATGGAATACCCTCATCTCATCAGGTTGTGATAGTAATAGAAACTCAATAATTTTGACAGTAATAGCACACAACATGTGAGTCACCCAATAGTGAAAATCAAATCAATTGTAAAATTGAAAAATCAAAAAATTGAATTAACGAGGAAAATTGTCTTTTCCCTATACACGAGTTTGATAATCCCGAGAACAACTTATTAACACGTACCTATTATGTCCTATCCCTGACACTAGGTTCCAGATTATAAGTAATGAGAAAATAACTCCTCTGATACCACTCTGTAACATCCTGGTTTCAGAAGCCACCCAGAGGCCCCCTATACCTAGTTGGTCACATGGCCTCAAGTACATTCTCCCAAATGCTAGAGGCTACCGACTAGCTATGAGGTATTTTGGTATGATAGTGTGCAAACTATTCCCTCATTGGAAGAGTAACACAGTGGAAGGAAATAATAGCAACATCAGAAGCATTAATAATCTATACAAAAGAAAGTAGTGGAAGACTAGAATAAATAAACAATAGGAGTGTATATATATCAAAATGATGCCTGGTACATATGTCTAGGAAAACATCCAAAGACATAAAAATGATGGAATACGGAGCAGTACTAAGACAAAGTACAAAATAAACAAATAAACAACCCCTCAACATCGAAAGCCTCTGCTTGGTCACATGCTCTCCAGCTCTACAGCATATCATGTACCTGAAGTAGATGGGAAATTTCCCTTATCTATATCTAGAGAAAAATAATCTGTTTGGGCCCAAAAGTATGAACCAAATAGGTGTGAGACAAAATCCCAGTAGGCAACCACCCGATGTTCTGTTCCTAATGGTCAGTGAATATGTATGGCAAGTAATAATCGAATATGCAGTAAACAAGAAAGTACTCAGCAATAACAGTTCCACATATCAAATAAGAATCTAATCAATAAAGGTAACCATCTGGGAAGTACACATATCCTATCCCCTCTGGTTCGGTCATATGAATATATAAGGACTCTCTGAGGAAGCACTCACAGTCAATTCCCCTAATAGTCAAAATTGATTCAAGACTCTTTGAGGAAGCTCACAAAGTCAATTACCCTTATAGTCTAATATAGTCAAGGACTCTTTGAGGAATCAAACACTTTCAATTCCCCTTATATCCCCATTTGGTCAAACACTCTCTGAGGAAGCTCACTCGGTGAATTCCCCTAATAGTTGAAATGTAATTAGAGAATCTCTAAAGAAGCTCACACAGTCAATTCCCCTTATAGTCTACTACATCAGATTCTCGTGGCCCTGTATAAGTCAAACAACCATAGCAATGCAATATAGACAAAGTAAACATATATAATTATGTGGATATCAATTTACAGTATAACAAAATATGTCATATATCAATCACCCTATCCTACAACTAGGCATGGGAAAACAGGAAAGGCGGTCCAAAAGGATAAGAAGGACCAAACAGTCGTAAACATAGATATTTATGGGAAAACACTTCTAAAAGAGGAAATTAACCCTATTAATATCCAAATAATCTCTACTCATGCATACAATCATGGAGGCAAATTAACAGGGGTAAAATGGTAAACAAAGAATATCGCGATTAAGGGTATTGGCCAAAATTGCACATATAAGTCAATGAATTTCAACGGAAAGGAACAAACCACCTACCTCGACATTGGGAGATCAATATAATTGAATCTCAGTGCTTGAATGACCTTAGAACACTGAAGATCTAAAAAATGCACAAAATTATCAACTATGAAAATATCAAAAGAGAGGAGAAATCAAGGGATGGTGCTCTAGCAGAAGAGAGAACTCTCCGATGCGATTTCAACTCAACTGACGATGTTTGATTCCTAGTACAGATGATCGCTCAGGAGCTCATTGAACATCTGCTTCCGTACAGACCTCTTAGTCAAACGAGACCTTGAATGAGAGCGTTCTGGTGATTAGACGTGACCTCATTGCATTTAATGAAAAAAAGAAAGTACACGGAATGTACTTTTGATGTACACAATATGTACTTTCTGTACTCCTCTTTAGGCAGCCTCCAGGTCACCCCCACATGGCCGTGTGCATGGCCACTACATGGATACCTATGGCAACTGATGACACGACATGTACTCATAAAGCACATGGTGTGTGCTTAAGAAATTTCCAGAAAGTCCTCTTTACCCTAAAAAACAAAATAAAAGGAAAATATCCCAGAAAAGAAGATCTGGGTTCTTACACAAAAATTGTTATTTAATATCTTAAAATAAACAATATAATCATAAAATTCCATACAATTTTAGAACAAATCCTTCTTTGGGATCTTCCATCTCACAACAACTCCATTCAACGTGAATATATATCCCATTTGAGATTTTATATTTTCATGATATCTTTGAAAACTAGAATATGTATATCCTTTGATGAGTAGTTCCTCATCTCCTACATAGATCAAGCATAAATCCTTAGTATAATATAGATACATTAAGATAGTCTTCAATTCCATCCAATGGTGTCCACATATATAAGTTTCATATCTTCCTACCACACTCAAGGCACGTGCAATATCTATCCTAGAACATGAAATAAGAAACATGATTAACCCAATCTCTGATTCATAATGAATCCTTTCCATTACTTGTGGTTCATCATGTTTGTGAGGATATATTTTATTATTATTATGAATTCCATATGACATTAGTATGAATCCCATATTGGATTGTTTCACACGAAATATCTTCGTTATCTTTTAAATATATATACCTTGACTTAGGTTGACCAGCCTCCATCATCTATGATGATGGCACATGATCCCAATAATATATGATGTTTGACTACACTACTCTTTATTACACAATAATTCATGATTTATTACATACTATTACATAAAATAAAACCTACAACATCGAGAATTCGAGTTTATTTGGGAGTTAACTATATTACATAACAACATAAAATAAGATGTACATATAATTTATTGAAATCTTCTTTTACATGATCGTAGATAAAACTGCACGAGTTAAGCTGGGGACATACATAAGAATGGGATGATATATAAATCCCAGTAAGTGAATAAACATGACATAACATGAAGATAATAATACATGTTAAACAATAGGCATATTAATGGGGCATAAAAGAGGTGATAATCATAAACCAGAACAATGATACAAGATATATAATGATAACCATAAAGGAAACATAGGAAATGTGGAAACGACATAAAACATTATTTCATAAACATAGGTCAAGGAAAACTTCCATGACATCATGGTGGAAAAAGTAAAATTATATATTTGGTTCACTCCCTAATCCCTTACATGATATCTCACAAGGCTGATATATTACCCACTACATTAGAGTGTTATATAATTCTGGGCACACCCATCACTATCATTTCATTTTATTTATTAAGCTTTCCACATAGATCGTACAAAATGCATTTATTCATCATAATATTTTATTCAAAAATCAACGAGTGTGGAATGCATAAAATTAATTACCCAATGAATAATTATAAGTTCCTATAGGTGAAAAACCTTGATATTAAATGTTTATGGGTATTCACAACACAATTTCTTCGCATTGAAAATTAAGGTGAAATTTTAAAAGCATAACGGTATTACTTAAATATACGTAGAATGGGTTGACAAGAAGATATGTATTCTCTTGTGATTTGGAAATATAATTTACATAAATATGTAAATTTAAATACATAATCCATAATTAGTAATTATAAATATAAGGCATAAGATAATAACAAGGACATGAAAAAAGAAGAGAATGAAAAGAACACTTACCTTGAGTGTTCGACTCCAAATTCTTGGGATGGGTTTTTTGAGAGCTTGGGGGCCCCATGGGAGGATTGTTGGGTTGGGAGGAAAGAGTAAGGACAAGATACAATTATTTTTTGTGAAGATAAATTTGCTATTTGGTGAGTCTATATTGGAAATGAGTGGGCAATTCATTATCATTTATAAAATATGGGTTTTGGACTCTATATAGTAAAATAACCAATACCAAAAAAATTCCCATTGTTTTCCCCCATAGATTCTTCCTAAGGGGAGTATTTTTAATAATTTTATAAGGCCCAAGGTATTATGTATTAAAATAACACCCTTTATTATATTTAATTGAATCACTCTCTTAATGAAATGAATTTAAAATGTTAAAATATATTAATGGTTTTGGAGGATTCATAAAGGATTGATAAAAGTATTAAAATAAACATATGATCACATTATTTTAAAGGGAAAAATATATTTGGTATTTTATACCCTTTATAGTATTTATTACAACACTTTTGTTTCATTGTGGTGTCATAATAGACATCGTATATTTTTACTGTATTTAATTTTAACGCAAAAATTTGACTATCTTAAAAAAATTTAAAATTTCCCCGTTTGATAATTAAAAAATTATGAATCCAAATATAATATAAATTTTATATAAATATTTTTTTGTAAATATAAGAATTTTATCTTTTAAAATATTAACTTTTATTTATAGAAAATGGTGGTTATTTGTAATAATTGTTTTTGAACCCATATAAAAGTTAAATTTGGCTTCAAAAATATTCTATGATCATTTATTTTTCAAGTAATTATTTAATAATATCATTTCAATAATATATTATTTATTCCAAAAATCCATTAATAAGAATAAACATTTCAATTGATGTTGAATACTAATTAAAATTAAAATTTTTGTTTTATTACATAAAAACTCATTTAAAAAGTAACAATATGAACATTATTCTATTGAAAATAAAATATAAATATTCATATTACATTGGTATTGATACACATCCCTTTAATACACTAGAAACATCCCCAATTGTAAGGTGTGAGATGGTGATCTTTTGATGGGGTGGTTTAGCATACATTGTTTGATCCATGATCTTGATAAGCTTGAACTTCTCCCCAAAACAGTTTCACTAATGCTCATGTTGTTGGATATAATATTGGTATTGGGGAAGGGAAAATAAAAATGATACTCTCTCCCTCATATGATCTGATAATTGGTCTTCATTGTGTACGAGACAACTGGTTGAAGCCATCACTTCCTTTTTATGTGTAAATTGGATTTTTAAAAACCCTCTATTTATACTAATCCTATGATCGTTATTCAATGAAAATATTATTAAGGGTTATAATGTAAAAAATTATTTTAAATTTGATAGGATATAAAAAAAATTCATCTGTTTTCTATAATCAAATTATAATACAAGACATTTAATTAAATCATAATTGTAATTTTATTTATAACAGTTTAGGAAGTTTAAATCATCCCACCTTAATAAATTTCAGCCTCTAAAATTTATTTTTCCACACTAAAAGAGATGAGGGTATCTATGTTTCATAATTTCCCCTCATTTCAAAATTGATTCATCTAATTTCTGGTTTCTACATAGCACTTTGACCGGGTGCATTGTATTATTTTGTAGAACTTTGTATCTACGGTCTAAGATCTTCCCCAGCATCTCCATAGAGGAAATATCATTCATAAATAGTATAATATTTGGATCGAGTAGATGGGAGGTATTTGTACGTATTTCCTCAAGAGGGATAATTGATTATATCTTGTACTTCAGATGGGTTAGGTGTGAGTGCTAGTCAGCATGCCACCCCTTTGATGAGATCAAGGATATCAAAGGGACCGATATCTCTTGGACTAATCTTTCCATTATTCTGAAATATCATGACATTATTATAAGTATATATTCATAGGAATACCATGTTTGTAACATCAAATTATTGGTTTCGTTGATGATTGTTAGCAAAAAACTTCTATCGACTCTCAGTAGACTTATTTCTCTTATGAATTGTCTTAAAAGTTTCTACTATTTCCTCAACAATTTAAGGACCTTGCAGTTTGTGTTCCCAAAATACATCCCAAAATTTATGTATTCCGCATCTATTCATATAAATGTCATCATAGGGTGCCATTTGGATGCTAGAGTGGAAAGTGTTATTGTATGAGAACTCTACTAGAGGAAGATATTGATCCCATCCACATTTGAATTCATTTGATCATGCTTTCTACATGTCCTCATGTGTCTGGACAGTCCAATAAGATTTACGAGTAGGTTTTGGGTGATAGGACAAGCTGAAGATCAACTCTATATTTAAAGATTATTGGAGACTCTTCTAGAAATACAGTTATATTTTTATCTCAATCAGATACAATCAATAGTTGTGTTCCATGTAGCCTCACCACTTATCTAATGTATATCCGTACAAGTTGATCGAGTGAGAAATCCTCTTGAATTAAAATGAAGTTAGTATACATTGAAATGAAATCCACAAAAAACCATATATTATGGTTTTTTCATGATGAATTTAGAACACCACTGAAATATTCCATGGTGATATTTTCCTATTTACATATAAGTATGGGTAATAGTTGCATCATCCTCTTGGATTTCTACCTTTCTTCCTTCATTTACTGACATACAATACATCTCGATATATATTCCATGATCTAATTCATCATATTGTCCAACAAAAAGTGCATATTGAGATCCTGATACATAATTTTTCGTCCTAGATTAATGGAGAAAATCTGACTATTTGAATCATCCAACACATCCTTCTTTAACTTTGGATTTGATGGTACACATATTTGTGACCAGAATCTCACAAAACCTTCTTCTCTAACATTAAAATATAATGATTTTACCTTATATTATAGAGTCCACATTCATCTCAATTCAAGCATCATCTCATTGATCATCCATTATCCTATCCATAAGGGATGATATAGATATAATTTGGGATATTATTGTTGAAATTCATTCCTTTATGTTTCTCATGTACATCCTTTTGAAATATAATAAGATAGGTTCATTCTAAATTCATAATAATGAGAAAATTACTGGATTATTTCTATTTAGAGCATCTGTATATTTATTCAATTATCTATGATTGTAGTGGATTGAGTAACCATAGAAATTAATTAGTTATAACCACATTAATTGGTGCATATTGATATCTTTATTCCCAAATATATATATATATATATATATATATGTATTTTGTGATCAATATATATTTCACACAACTCCCTAAATTGAAAATGCTATCATATATTCTATGTGAATATCACTGTAAGAATCTCCCGATCCTGTGTTTTGTAGTTCTTTTAATGAACATTCAATCTTCTTGAAGAATAGGCTATTTTCATTTCATTATTCATTAACAAACATCCCAAAACATTCTTTAAATCATCACTGAATACCCAAAAAATTTATACCCTTGTGGGTAATGAAAGAACATGTGCAATGATAATACTCTTTTTCAACACATTGAAACTCTATTCATATTCATCATTCCAAGAAACCATAAATCCATTCCGAGTTAGCTTGGTTTGAGGGTTTGAAGGTTGCAAGATATTTCTCACAAATCAATGATAGTACCCAGATAATATAAGGAAACTATGGATATCTGTCAGACGTTGGCCTCATCCATAATTCAATTTCTAATATATTTCATTGGTCCACATATATCCCATTTCTTTTGATGATATGGAACAATAATTATACCTGCTTCAACATAACTCATATTTTTTGTACATTTCATAATGATTATCCTTTTGTAATGTGTTTGGAATAGTAATCAGATTCACCTCCTTTATTTTGGATCATATTATACTATAATATACAAATACTACTAAAAATATGTTGAGTTGAACCATAAATAGTATATTAATCATTTTAATGAATATTGTTTCAGGATTAGTTATTTAGAGTGGCCTTACTATGAACTCATTGTTCCTATAGCTTGTATAAAAAGTAGCCTTGGGGATATCATCCCTCTTCACCCAAACATGGTAATATTATAATCGCAGATCCACCCTTGAGAAGTATTGTGGTTCATGCAGTTTGTTGAACAAGTCATAAATCTGTGGTAGATGATACTTATAATTTATCATGATCTTGTTGAGATCATGATAATCAATGCAAAGGAAAATTGACCCATCCTTATTCTTGAAAAAAGAGGACCGGTTCACCCTAGAGTGATGGACATTGGTATGTGAACCCTTTATCCAAATTCTCATATAGTTGTTTCATTGGCTCTTATTGTTCCACAACAACCATTCTATATGGATTGTTGGATAATGGTAACACCCAAGTTATAACTTTTATTGAAATTTCACCATCTCAGCTATGAGGAAGACTGGTAAATTTATGTTAGATCTATATAAGGAAATATAATACATACACATAATTGCATTAAATTTCACCAAAGTGAGTATGAAAATGTTTTCTAGGAAGTTTAACTAAAAAATTCTGACATGAGTGAATTTATATGCCTTGATTGAAAAAATCTCCCCATTTTCCATTTTCACAAAAAACTCCACATTCATGCATTATGGTGGTTTTTGTATAGTTCTAATAAGATTTTGGGACATGAAATAATGTGTAGAACTAATATTAAAAAGTACAATTTCTATTATTGAATTAATAAATAGCATACCTATCACCACTTCATTGTCATGACCCACCTTATCAGTTCTTATTGAAAAATATCACCCTTACTACCTTGATGGTAGTTGGTTGTCTCAAAAATCCATTATCTTAGTGCATTGGTTTGAAAAGTACCCTAAATCCTTGAAGATGAAGTTATCTAAAATATATTGAGGGTTGATCGGAGCATTTATTTACACAAACAAATTAGTGGGTTTTACATATCATAAATCCCTACCTCGGTGTAGAGACCCGAAGCCTGACGTACATGGACATTACATTACTTTTTCGGAATACTTAGTAAATAACAAAAACACACACACAAGGACCGTAATAATTTAGTGTCTTTGGAAATTCGAAATATAATCTTCTAATCGTGGTGAAAGATCTTCAACATCTCCCATAAAGATCATCCCTTTTTTTTCTTACCTAAAACCTTTCTTTATATCCTGGGGAAAAGAAAATATATAAGGGTGAGCTCAAATGCTCAGTAAGGGTAAACAAAAGAAAAATCAATCACATCATTTTCATAAGAACATAAAATTTTGGAAATATTAACCTGCAAAAGAGATAATAATATCATAACATGGGATAAATCATAGTAGTGAAATGTAATCCCAATAATCATAACATAAAACATGAAACTTTGTGGCATACACACATAATCATATAGAATCATTTCTTAATAGTCAAGACTCATTTCCAAGACTATCTTAGTGGACAAATTCCATTTCTGAACCGAGTTCACTCCTCATTTCAGTCATGTTTCACTGAACCGGTTTAACCTGCCGTTCCAGCCATGTCTATCTCATGAGATATAAAATCTTTACCCAATTCATTGGAGGGAGATATAGGTACCACTCATCTCATAATGATACCATTCATATGTGTGCCACAAAATCATAAATCATACATCATTGCATAACCCATGTAATAAAAATGGGATTCTTAAACAACATGACATCATAAAACAATTCATATAAGATAAAGTAATTCATAAAAATAATTACATCAAAACATAATAAAATCAACGTAATAATAGGGATAGAAACATAACCCTATATTATCTTAGATGGAAAATAATTTTGATAAAACACCTGAACACCATTCATGAGTAAAATATCCTCTCTACTTCAAAAACATTTTCATTTCTTAACATGTCATACAATTATAAAATAAAAGAAGTTGATTAAAAATAAACTTGAAAACTTGTAAAGGACGCTTCTTGGAAATAATGTTTTAAAAATCCATTCATGCCGTATAAGTTAAAAAAACATTCTTCTCGTACTTTTGTTGGAAAAGTCAAAAAGTACCTCGTACGAAAAACGACAAAAGATTCCTTTCATATCTTTTACTAAAAACTCACCGAAGGGTAAAATTGGACATAAAATATTGTATAAGGATAGAAATATTACATATTGAGGGAACATGGATGTGCATGATAAATATTCCCCAGTAAATTCTGAAGTATAAACAATCTCGGATAAACACTGAGATTGCGAGATTTTCCCTTACCTTAGGTCTGATTTGCTTCGTATGTGTCCGAACCTCCTATATAATGATTTAAATTATGTCATTGACTTATTCCAGAATCATACCCATTTTTATGATATCATATATGGTTTACTTATTATTTTATATTACCCGTTCTTTTTTTAATTCCATGTTAAAGAGTGTTTTGGGTAAAATTGTTTCATTTGTCGTCCGTGTTTTGACTTGTAATTATTCATATGATTACATAGATCATGATTAATTAATTCCAGAATATAAAACATGATTTATATATAATATATATTCATAATATACATATATATAATAAATCCGTAAATGGAAAGAAATACACCGTTCATGGATACGGTAGGTCGTACGTACGCATTAATGCTGTTTTCGTTTCCTTATTGAGTTGAATGGAATTTAGTAGATGACATAAATATATATACACATAAATCCAGTATCATTATTATGTCATATATTTCATTATTACTTATTATATATACTTTATAATCATTCATGAATGGTTAAAGTGGAGAATGAATCTCATCGCGTCGTGGAGACGGTAGTATGTACGTACGCACGAGCGATGATATCGTTCTCATGATCATGGGACTGTATTGGAGTGTATGTATACTATTTAAGAATCAATATAACTTTACAATAATCATATATAGTTATTATTCACACCATTATACCCATCCAAGTAAGGTGGTGGTGGAAAATAGATTACACCACGGTGTGGAGACGGTATTCTGTATGTACGCACGCTCAGTGATTTCGTTTTTCATAGGATGGATAGATGGTGAAATAGGGTTGTTTCATACTTATAATAATATATCAGTATATGAGTGATACTTATGTTATTAATTCATGATGAAACAACTAAAGAAGAAGAAGTGGAAGAGGAAATAAAGATGAAAGAATCGGTAATAGGCATTACCTCTTCTTTGAAGCGCTTCTTTGAGACCTCCTTTTAGGGCACTAAAATTGGTCTTTGAAGAATACCAGGACCTCTAGGATGTCTCTAGGGAAGTGGAGAGAAGAAATTGGCAGGGGTTGTCCGAGATTTAAGGATCAAAGTGGTGTGAGGAAGAGAGGGAGGAGGTGCCCTTTTATAAGGGAGGAGAGGGGCTCCTTTGGAAAACTAAAAATATTATTTTATTATAAAGTCATATTCAGTTTTAAATAGCTCGAAATTGATTTATTTATAATCTAAGGTGGGGATGGATCGAAATCCTCTCATCCAATAGAATTTAGACATGTTTAGGTTCCTATTTTAACCTTATCATTTAGATTTAACATTAAGTTAAATAATTTTACTTTTACCGTGTCTTCTTGTGTTCGTACACTATAAGGTTAATAAAATTACTATAAAAAGACAAAAGAACCCCAATGTAACACCCCGAGCTTCCATGATATGCTTCTCATTCAATAATGCAATAGCTTGCATTGTACGCAACTTCGAGTTCTAAAACACCGCGACTAATCAAAGTAGCAGTTATGAATAGTAATAACCACCTTTTAAAATTATAGAAATTTTATATTTCAAAATGGACTTCATTTTTGGATTCGGAATATCGAAATTAGCCTATGTTGAATTTTTAGTATTTTTCTGAGAACTTCTAATTTTTTATGAATAGTGAAAAATACTTTTTTTAATCAAAATAATTTATAGTGATAAATTATACTATTTAGTGGTTTTAAATTATAATTAGAATATATTTTTACAATTTTATCCAATGGTGGTCATTATAATTAATTTAACATTTAAATTGGACATAAACAATTGCCAATCTTTTGATATAAATTGTTTCTTAAAAACACTCTATTTGTTGTGACAGCGGGAATTAATTATAAAATTAATTAATGCAACTTATATGTTTGGAATTTTTTATAATAGACATCATTTTTGAATTCGGAATATAAATTATAGCTTAGGGTGAAATTTTGGCATTGTTCTGAAAAACTTCAATTTTTGATGAATAGTGAAACCACTAAGTGGTAGTTAAATAACTGATTTTTCGTTTAAATGAAATATTACCACTTCTGTGATTTGATTTTCAAAAATCCGACATACATGGTTGTCATTAAGAAGTAAAATGTGGTTCAATGAGATTAAAATAATTTTTTGGTGAATAGTGACTTTTAAGTTCTTAATCGCGATTAGAGGTAATTAGTGTAGTTTAAGGTACAAATAATGTTTTGATAATATGAGATGAGCATGAAACTTGTCTTATTCCTATTGGATGAGTCATGGCCGACCAAGACAGCCCATGGGTCAACTTGGGGACCCCATGGAGCCACTTTAGTTGGAAAATGACATTAATATATATTTATTTAATGTTAAAATTAAATTGACACAAACATGAGTTGTTTTACTAAAACAGTTTTTAAGTGGGGTTACACAAGTCCAAATTTTGACTATAAATATTCATTAGAAAGCTAAAAATATTTCCTACATAATAGTATTTTTTTATAATTTTTATACATTAAATATATTAAATTATGTATGACATCATTATGATGCAGCGATGACCTCATTATTTAACTATTTAAATAAAATGAGAAGATAATGCAAAAGCCAAGGCTTACACTTGTCCAAAGCCTATTGGATGAAGAGATTTCGAAACCTTATCACCTTATCCTAGAATTATATAAGTGTGGGACCTTTAGAATCCGAAAATCATTGTGAAATAATATAACATTTCAATCTTTCCAAAAGAGCCCCTCCTCTCCACTTATAAAAGGCCCCCACCTCTCCCACCTCATTTACACTTTCAAGCCATTTGGCTCGGCCAACCTTTGCCCAAATACTCTCCCAACTTCCCCCTCTTACTCCTAGAAGCCTCACTTGGGCATAACGCTTCCCAAGGAAGCCTTTGGATCAAATCAAAAAGAGTTACCCGATTTTGAGGTAATGTCTTCTCTAATGTTGTTTTGTTTTATTTTTATTCTCCAACCCCCTAAACTCTTTTTATTCATTTCTTTTGTAATAACACAAGTATCCTCAATATACTAGGATGTTGTTATAAGACGGATTCGAGATACACTTACACACACCTACATCTAATGGTTAAAGAACATACAGTTTCTGTGGATGGCGAATTTCTGCCTCACGAAACGATGAGTGTTCAACACTCATATAACACCTTCAATGGTGGCCATTAAGTTGTCACTATTTTTATATATGATATATAATATGTTTATGTTTTACTTATGCTTCTGTATTTCTCATTTATGGCATACTCTATGATTTCCATTATGGGTAAAACGCGATAATTTCATTTTAGGATGTGCGGACTACCGCCCCCTCAAAGTGATTTTAATCGTTAATGCCATATGTGGGATGTATAAAGGATGGAGTAAATGGTATTATACACTATATTATACTGGAATTATATTATACATTTATATAATTATGATTTCGTTTTATTAAATATGAAATTGAAATGAAAGTAGCGTTCATGCGTACGTACGGCTTACCGTCTCCATGAACGGTGCATTTCATTTCTTATCTCTAAATGTTACGTAATATTATAAATGAATGTATATACTGGATATATAAGATATATTTGACATCTAAATCATGAATATAATTATGGATATAATGGATATTCTACCACATGAAAAATTGTAATTATAAGAAGTTTATTGTTGACTCAAGTACCAAAGATCAACAAAATGGCCGTTATTAACTTAAATAATTACATAATGTTCATATCATTGTAATAAGTGATATAATAAGGATAAAGAAATTGAAAATGGTTCTTAATAAGGTATATATTAACTCTAGGTTATTATTCAGGAGGTTAAAGAACGGTTGAGTCAAGTCAGACACGAGGTAAGGGAATTTATTAACCCAAATTCCATTCTTTGGGTTAATCTCCTACTTCCAAATTATGTCATGATATTAATATGTCCTATATTGTATTTGTAATTTATTTATGTGTAATTATATTGAATACACATAATAGATCTATTTTATTTAAAAAATTATCTTTGTATGGGACTTCGTCTCAATCTCCTTTCATTGAGACATATTTTGATTTTATACACAACTTTATTTTATACGGTGTATAAATCCCTTTGACTTTTATGTTATTTCAAAAGGAATATTTTTTATACGAAGCGTTTTATTAAACGACAAAAAGGGAATGTTTTTCTTTTCGTACTTATGCGGCGACAACGACTTCTCCGCCGTCGTGACCATTATTTGAGTTTCGGCTTCCTCTACAAGCCATCATTTTTAATGAAAAATAAATACAAAGTTTTAACTCTCTTTTATTTTGGTATTGAAATTGGTTTTGAAAGCATTTTTATTATATCAATGTGTTGTATTGATATCTTGTGATTGAAATGTGGAAATGTTATGTTTCCTTTATGCATGTTTTATGTGATACGATTATGTTATGGTTTATGATATGTTTAAACCTATTCATATGAGGAATGCATTGGACTTAATAAGTGACGGGTGGAGCCCGCTACAGCTCCTCGATGCATCGGCAGGTCTCATGAGACAAACTAGTGTCTTGGCACGAGGCCTTGACAAAATCTTATTTGTGGTCTTGGCACGAGGCCTTGGCTACGTGGTTATGATAGTCTGACATTATGCATTCCATCATTATGAAAGTGGTTATTAATATTGCATGTGATTATTCGACCAGTAGAATATCCATGTGAAGAAGTATATGTCATTATCTCATTTTACATTTTCCATATTATGTTGAAGTTCAAGTTTAAAAGGCTTTTTTTAGTTATACATTGCCTTAAATGTTAATGTTTATTTATGAAAGCTTCCGCAATATTGTTATCCTTACTGAGCATCTGAGCTCACCCCTTTCAATGTTTTAATATTTTCCAGGATGTGAAGAAGTATTTTAGGAATGACCTGCAGGGATAGTCAGAAGAGGATATGAGTGTGGACTATGAAGACCATGTTATTGTAGTTTGTTTACTTTTTGATGTAATGAAAGACTTATGAATGTATCTAGTGTTTCCAAGGATACTAAACTAATCGGTCTTTCGAGACTTGATCTTTTGTGATCATGCCAATGTTACGAAGTAATGCACCGACTCTTGGTAGCTGGGGTCGGGGCGTTACAGTTGGTATCAGAGGCAGTTTAGTACAAACCTTGGAAGCTAGATTTAGATAAACTCTGATTAAAGCACGTAGACCTAAGATGAAATTTGAGGATTAGTATAGAAGAACTTCCTAGAATTATGGTATTGTAGAGATTTTGTGAGTTTTCCGAGAAATACATCCCTGTCTGGATACGATCAGGTAGAGGCGGCTCTGGCACAGATGTACCTAGGGGTAAAACCCGAAAACACCGCTTTGAGCTAGACTTGAACGGGAACTGGTGCACGACAACGGGCCTTGCTGCACTCTTGGTTACGACACTCCCAGGGGATATGCATAGGATAACTCTCATTTTATTTACAAACCACTATGAAGGGTTATGAGTATATACTTCCTCAAAGAAAACATTTCTTTTTATGATTATGGATTATATCCATAAATAGTTCAATTTATGTAAAGTGTTTTACAAGTATGGAATTATGTATTTTGATTCATAAACTAATCTAGTTTATGCCATTGTTTAGAAATGGCCCCTAGTGGAAGGAATGGAAATCGTATCAATGCACGAACTCCGTGTATGGATTTCCCTCCTGCTCAAGATAATTATTGTGGATTTGGAGATACAACTGGTGCTGATCAGCTTATTACCATACTGGGACAACTCACTCAGGTTATGAATAATAACCTTACTCGTATAGATCACCCTGATCCGCAACGTGGAGGATCAATGCTAGACCGTTTCATGAGGCAACAACCACCAACCTTCAATGGGGGTACAAATCCGTTAGTAACTGAGCAATGGATAAACTCCTTAGAGAAAATATTTTATGCTTTGGGGAGTAGCGAAAGGGAGAAGGTTGTCATGGCAGTTTACCGCCTCACTGGAGATTCCGATCAGTGGTGGTCACTGATTCAAAACACAAAGGAATATGATGACGTATCGAATATGGAATGGAGGGAGTTCAAAGAGCTTTTATTAGAAAAATACCTTCCTCGTGACCATCGAGCAGATATGGAAAGGTAATTTCTGAGTCTGAGGCAGAAGGAGGATGAGAATGTCGCAAAGTATGAGGTTAACTTTACAAGGTTAGCGAGGCATGCTGAAGATTATATACGTAACCCAAGGAGTAAGATTGATCGTTTCTTTGATGGGTTAAAACCATTTCTCCATCGAGCTTTAGTATCAAAATCCTTCTCATCATACGAAGATATTGTCTCGTGTGCTATCAAGACAGAAAAGGAATTCTCTAAGTCTTATGACAACAAAGTAAAGCAAGAGAAGAAGAGAACGGTTGAACAAGAGACAGATAAAGGGAAAAAGGGAAAGAAGGATTTTCCATTATGTGATAATTGTGGGAAGAATCACCCTGGTACTTGCCTAAAAGGAATGGGAGTTTGTTATAAATGTGGAGAAAAAGGTCACCAGGCTTGTGATTGCAAGGGAAAGAAAGAGGCTATCAAAGTTGAATGCTACAATTGTAGAGAAATGTGGCATTATGCAAATTAATGTCCTAATCATCAGGGAAACTTACCTCAGAAAAGGCCAAGGGATCAAGGACAATCTTATGCTGTTACTACAGTTGAAGCAGAATAACTAATGTATTGGTGCTTTTGGACTCAAGGATTATATTCTGGTTATAAGAATAATGTGATATATATATATGGATTGTACTTCAGTACTTGTTGATTTCAGTAAGGTTTTATTATGATGAAGGTAATTATATTTTTAGTATGTGACAATAAGAGAAACTTTACATTGTTTGGGGAATCTGATAAATTGATTTTGGAATTAAGAGACCTTTTAGAGAAAGTCTGGACAGAGGTATTTTGGATAACTATAAAGGTTGGAGTAGATTAAGTTGATCTTTGGATAGTATTGTTTAAGGTTAAAAAATTTATGAAGATTATTTTTGAAATATTATGATACTATAGTTTTAGGAAAAGGACAACTTGCAGGGTGGGGAATAACCCGTCGCGTCGGACAAAGCTGCAGGAATCGAACCCACAACCATAGTGTGAAAAGCCATTATATTCTACCACTAGCCAACAGGAATTCCCTGGTTATTACAAAATAGTTTTACTAATCTAAATGGTATTTGTTAATATTTGGAACCTTATACAATTAGGATAAAAAAAATATTTTTGAGTTCCGTTACCATTTGGAGTAAAAGATGGGTTTGTGGTAAAAATTTATTAACGAATGAAAGTATACATAACAAGTATGTATATTGCCTTACATTCTTAGTAAATATCCTAAATAAATTCCTCAACATTATAAAAGGTAACATAAAACAAAAATGTTGTCGGTTAACTTTTCCAACTGGGGATTCAATGACCGTTTAACCAATCACAAGTTTGTGATTTTATTGTAGTTAAACTTTCTCCTAATCCTGTTTTCTATAACTCTCCATCAGACATTGATGGTTTGTTTCTCCTCCATATCCATATTTTCATATAATCCTAGAATTGGCTATATCGGGTGACCTTTGTACTTATCTTGCTTTCTTTTAATGTTATATATTTATTAACCTTACTTCCGATGTGGGTTTTCCTCAAAGGTATTTTATCTTTTCAACCTTTAATTTTCAAAGAAAAATTTCAAATTGCGAGGATGCAATTTACTGAAGGAGGGGAGAATGTAACACCCCGAGCTTCCATGATACGCTTCTCATTCAATAATGCAATAGCTTGCATTGTACGCAACTTCGAGTTCTAAAACACCGCGACTAATCAAAGTAGCCGTTATGAATAGTAATAACCACTTTTTAAAATTATAGAAATTTTATATTTCAAAATGGACTTCATTTTTGGATTCGGAATATCGAAATTAGCCTATGTTGAATTTTTAGTATTTTTCTGAGAACTTCTAATTTTTTATGAATAGTGAAAAATACTTAAAAACAACTTTTTTAATCAAAATAATTTATAGTGATAAATTACACTATTTAGTGGTTTTAAAGTATAATTAGAATATATTTTTACAATTTTATCCAATGGTGGCCATTAGAATTAATTTAACATTGAAATTGGACATAAATAATTGCCAATCTTTTGATATAAATTGTTTCTTAAAAACACGCTATTTGTTGTGACAGCGGGAATTAATTATAAAATTAATTAATGCAACTTATATGTTTGGAATTTTTTAGAATAGACATCATTTTTGAATTCGGAATATAAATTATAGCCTAGGGTGAAATTTTGGCATTGTTCTGAAAAACTTCAATTTTTGATGAATAGTGAAACCACTAAGTGGTAGTTAAATAACTGATTTTTCGTTTAAATGAAATATTACCACTTCTGTGATTTGATTTTCAAAAATCTGACATACATGGTTGTCATTAAGAAGTAAAATGTGGTTCAATGAGATTAAAATAATTTTTTGGTGAATAGTACTTTTAAGTTCTTAATCGCGATTAGAGGTAATTAGTGTAGTTTAAGGTACAAATAATGTTTTGATAATATGAGATGAGAATGAAACTTGTCCTATTCCTATTGGATGAGTAATGGCCGAACAAGAAAACCCATGGGTAAACTTGGGGACCCCATGGAGCCACTTTAGTTGGAAAATGACATTAATATATATTTATTTAATGTTAAAATTAAATTGACACAAACATGAGTTGTTTTACTAAAACAGTTTTTAAGTGGGGTTACACAAGTCCAAATTTTGACTATAAATATTAATTAGAAATCTAAAAAGATTTCCTACATCATAGTATTTTTTTATAATTTTTAGACATTAAATATATTAAATTATGTATGACATCATTATGATGCAGCGATGACCTCATTATTTAACGATTTAAATAAAATGAGAAGATAATGCAAAATCCAAGGCTTACACTTGTCCAAAGCCTATTGGATGAAGCGATTTCGAAACCTTATCACCTTAGACTCGAATTATATAAGTGTGGGACCTTTAGAATCCGAAAAGCATTGTGAAATAATATAACATTTCAATCTTTCCAAAAGAGCCCCTCCTCTCCACTTATATAAGGCCCCCACCTCTCCCACCTCATTTACTCTTTCAAGCAATTTGGCTCGGCCAAACTCTGCCCAAATACTCTCCCAACTTCCCCCTCTTACTCCTAGAAGCCTCACTTTGGGCATAACTCTTCCCAAGGAAGCCTTTGGCTCAAATCAAAAAGAGTTACCCGATTTTGAGGTAATGTCTTCTCTAATGTTGTTTTGTTTTACTTTTATTCTCCAACCCCCTAAACTCTTTTTATTCATTTCTTTTGTAACAACACCAGTATCCTCAATATACTAGGATGTTTTTATTAGAAGGATTCTAGCTACACTTACACACACCTACATCTAATGGTTAAAGAACATACGGTTTCTGTGGATGGCGAATTTCTGCCTCACGAAACGATGATTGTTCAACACTCATATAACACCTTCAAAGGTGGCCATTAATATGTCACTATTTTTATATCTGATATATAATAAGTTTATGTTTTACTTATGCTTCTGTATTTCTCATTTATGGCATACTCTATGATTTCCATTATGGGTAAAACGCGATAATTTCATTTTAGGAAGTGCGGACTACCGCCCCCTCAAAGTGATTTTAATCGTTAATGCCATATGTGGGATGTATAAAGGATGGAGTAAATGGTATTATACACTATATTATACTGGAATTATATTATACATTTATATCATTATGATTTCGTTCCATTAAATATGAAATTTAAATGAAAGTAGCATTCATGCGTACGTACGGCTTACCGTCTCCATGAACGGTGCATTTCATTTCTTACCTCTAAATGTTACGTAATATTATAAATTAATGTATATACTGGATATATAAGATATATATGACATCTAAATCATGAATATAATTCTAGATATAATGGATATTCTACCACATGAACAAATTGTAATTATAAGAAGTTTATTGTTGACTCAAGTACCAAAGATCGACAAAATGGCCGTTATTAACTTAAATAATTACATAATGTTCATATCATTGTAATAAGTGATATAATAAGGATAAAGAAATTGAAAATGTTTCTTAATAAGGTATATATTAACTCTAGGTTATTATTCAGGAGGTTAAATAACGGTTGAGTCAAGTCAGACACGAGGTAAGGGAATTTCTTAACCCAAATTCCATTCTTTGGGTTAATCTCCTACTTTCAAATTATGTCATGATATTAATATGTCCTATCTTGTATTTGTACTTTCTTTATGTGTACTTATATTGAATACACATAATAGATCTATTTTATTTAAAAAATTATCTTTGTATGGGACTTCGTCTCAATCTCCTTTCACTGAGGCATATTTTGATTTTATACACAACTTTCTTTTATACGGTGTATAAATCCCTTTGACTTTTATGTTATTTCAAAATGAATCTTTTTTATACGAAGCGTTTTACTAAACGACAAAAAGGGAATGTTTTTCTTTTAGTACTTATGTGGAGACAACTACTTCTCCGCCATCGTGACCATTATTTGAGTTTCGGCTTCCTCTACAAGCCATCATTTTTAATGAAAAATAAATACAAAGTTTTAACTCTCTTTTATTTTGGTATTGAAATTGGTTTTGAAAGCATTTTTATTATATCAATGTGTTGTATTGATATCTTGTGATTGAAATGTGGAAATTTTATGTTTCCTTTATGCATGTTTTATGTGTTACGATTATGTTATGGTTTATGATATGTTTAAACCTATTCATATGAGGAATGCATTGGACTTAATAAGTGACGGGTGGAGCCCACTACAGCTCCTCGGTGCATCGGCAGGTCTCATGAGACAAACTAGTGTCTTGGCACGAGGCCTTGACAAAATCTTATTTGTGGTCTTGGCACGAGGCCTTGGATACGTGGTTATGATAGTCTGACATTATTCATTCCATCATTATGAAAGTGGTTATTAATATTACATGTGATTATTCGACCAGTAGAATATCCATGTGAAGAAGTACATGGCATTATCTCATTTTACATTTGCCATATTATGTTGAAGTTCAAGTTTAAAAGGCTTTTTTTTAGTTATACATTACCTTAAATGTTAATGTTTATTTATGAAAGCTTCCGCAATATTGTTATCCTTACTGAGCATCTAAGCTCACCCCTTTCAATGTTTTAATATTTTCCAGGATGTGAAGAAGTATTTTAGGAATGACCTGCAGGGATAGTCATAAAAGGATATGAGTGTGGACTATGAAGACCATGTTATTGTAGTTTGTTTACTTTTTGATGTAATTAAAGATTTATGAATGTATCTAGTGTTTCCAAGGCTACTAAACTAATCGGTCTTTCGAGACTTGATCTTTTGTGATCATGCCAATGTTACGAAGTAATGCACCGACTCTGGGTAGCTAGGGTCGGGGAGTTACACCCAAGTTGTTTATTAATAATATATATAACCGTATCTAAGTCATTTGGACGAATCTTAGATTTTTAGGAATAAAATAACAATTAATAATATAATATTTTTTTTAAAAACTATTTTATGTCAATTTTGACACTATTTAGTAATTGATTTTTTTTGAAACTCATAATAGAATGATTAGTTCGAAAAACGTTAATTAAATCAATACTAACATATCCTAATAACCAATAAAATTAGTGGAATCTATAAAAAGTCTCAAATTACATTTATTTGGGTATTTATAACATCAATTATGTCAATATTTCATTAATAATATAATTACTGCATCATCGTTGTGTCATAAATAATTTACATTATTTAATGTCTAAAAATTATAAATAAAATACCATTATGTAGTAAATATTATTATCTTTCTAATAAATATTTACAATCTAATTTATCTTATGTATAACCCTATATTAAAAATGTTTTAGTAAATAAACTTTGATTTTAACTCGTTTAACTCTTCTTTGAATTAAATAATAATAAATGTCCTAATCTAATCCAAGTGGGCCTAAATGGTCATATGTTATTCCTAAGGTTGTTTTGGGTCTAATTACACTTATCCAATAGAATTAGGACATGTGTTATGGTAATAATAATATCATTTTTACCCTTAATTACCCTATTTACTTTTAACTGTGGTAAAAAAAAGTAAAACGTTACTATTCATTGAAAATTATTTTCATCTCATTGAACCACATTTTACTTACTGACATCAACTGTGTCTCTCAGATTTTTGAAATTCCACTCACAGAAGTGGTAAAATTAAGTTTTATGAAAAATTCATTTTTTTACGACCCCTTAGTGGTTTCACAATTCATCAAAAAAATGAACGTTTCCAGAAAAATACCAACAATTAGGCCTAAGCTATATTTGATATTATGAAATCAAAAATGATGTCTATTTTACCAAATTAAAAACATATTAGTTTCATTAATTAATTTAAAAATTAATTCCCGTTGTCAAAACAAATAGCGTGTTCGTAAGAGATAATAACTATCAAAAGATTGACACTAGTTTATGTCTGGTTTAAATGTGAAATTACATCCAATGAACAACATTGTATTAAATTGTAAAAATATATTCTAAATATACTTTAAAACCACTCAAATTAATAATTTATCACTATTAATTATTTCGATTAAAAAGGTTTTTTTAATTAAAATTTAGTAATTTTCACTATTCCTCAGAAAATGAAAGTTATCCGAAAAGTACCAAAATTTCACCTTAGGCTAAATTCGATACTCCAAATCCAAAAAATGAAGTCCATTTTGAGAACTAAAATTTAAAAAATTTCAAAAAGTAGTTATTACTATTCATAATGGCTAGTTTTAATAATATTTTAATAGCATATCGTTGTTTAGTGAAACTCGGTATTGCGTACTACACACGCTATCGAGGAAGGTCGCGATTGCATGTAATGAAAGGCAAGTAAATGATTCGTGTTGTGCAAGATCCTTTTGGTGTAGCGTAAAATCACAAGTCATTAATGAAATTAAAAAAAATATTTTTCATAAAATCTCGGGGTGTTACATTCTACCCCCCTTAAAATGAATTTCTCCCTAGAAATTCGTCTGGGTTTTAAATAGTTTACTACTAGAAAGTTTTTTTAATAGAAACCCACATCATAAATAGGAATACCAAAACATGTCTTTAAAAAATAAAGTATGAAATGTAAAGGTTACCCAAATTAACTCATCACTGGGTTTCCACGTAGGAGAACATAGGTGAAAATATGGATATGGAAGAAATATCTAACCATTAAGTTCTAATGGAGAGTGGTAGAGAACATGGCTATGGAAAATCCATCAATCACAAAGCCATAAATTTGTGACGATCTAAGGTACCATCTGATTCATCAGATATTAGAGAACTAGGACAACATTTTTGGTTTTCAAGATCGTTTCCCTAAAGTTGATGAAATTGGAATTAGAAAAAATACTTTCGTGATTTCGGTATAGTCTCGCCGTTGGTTATTCTTTGGACAATTTCCACTTAATCTCTTAAAGAAATGAAGTTGAATTTTTCATTCGTGATGTGTTAGCAGATCATGTGATAGAATGATGGGTCATTCCATCTGTCTCAAACAAAAGTTTAGAAAAGTTATCAGAAAATACATAAGTCCATCTATATTGAGATTATTCATATATGGTTCCTAAAATGAACTTATACTTCATATATCATACTGCTTAATATAATAAAACTAGTTTCTACTAAACAGGGACTTCCTCTAGGCCAGTGGTAGGCGATAAAGGCCAGTCGCACTTCGGTTGTGGGTTCGATTCCCACAGCCTTGTCCGATGCGATGGGATATCGCACGTCCTACAGGTTGTCCTTTTTCTAAAACTACATTACTATATCATCCCATCAATAATATTGAAAAAAGGTTCTATCCTTAAACAATAATAACTTGTGTCCAACATAATCCATTCCAATCTTTAGGCTTATCCATAATATTGCAGTCCATTGTCATATTATAGTGAAAACGATTACAAGAGATTTCATATAAGTAGCATGTTAATACCATCTTTGATCCCCATATATCATGAGATATGTCCTGTTGGTCACATTACAAACATTTGAAGGCCTTAATCATGTATTCTCTTGAAAAATGAATACCCATTGAACCTTAGTGAAAACATGAATGCAGTTAAAAGTTAACACTTTCCACATACCAAAATCCTCAAAATTCTATATACTCAAACCATGATATCACATAGTCCCTATATCAATCATGATCTCATGAATACAATCAAACATCTCATTATCTTCTTATTCCTTAATTATGTGCATATCATCTACATTACAAAAATATCTGAATAACCTTTAATGGATACTGGTACCATTAGTCATATACTTTCAAAACTCGAGGAAAGACAACAGTGTAACAATACTTAGATGTCTCTTTATCTCATAGTACCATGAGATTACTTATACAACATTACACATGATAAACATGTAATCATTCCACTACATTCTTAAACCATTGACCGAGCATCAATAATTCTTTCATCTCACATATCATTTGTTGTCTCTTCATCATCATCAACATAAATACTACCCATATGACCATACTGATTATATTCATGAGGATTTCCCTTAGGGAATTGGTTTGCATAATGCTCGTACATTCCACATTCAAAACATTTAATTATTGTTGATGTCGTAGGAATACCATTATCCTCATCCCTGGTGTTAACTGAACCTTTTCCTTTGCACTTACTGGCTTTGTGTCCTTCTTTTCCCCACCCAAAGCATCTTCCAGTTCCTTTGAAACATTCTCCTTGATTCCTCTTCCCACATGATTTACATGGGGGAAATTGACCTTTCTTTCCTCTATGATCATCATGAAACTCCATCTTTCTCTTATTAGCCGAGTCAGGAAACTTACCAAATTTTAATTTATTGATCATATTATGAGATTGCTGATTCGGCATAATAATGATGTTTGGACTTCCAAATCCCATTTCATTTGGTTTCTCATGAAAAATATCATTCCATTGTCCATCATATCCTCCATTATCGTGAATCATCTTGTTTCCAGCCATTTTCTAAAACCCAAAAAGAATAGTGTGAGAGGGAAAAAATCATAATAAAGGGGGAGTAACTTCAATATATAACATCTTTTGTTTAATCTAATATCGTTACCATAGTTCTAGGACTATATCCTATACGTATACTTATCCTTAGGGACATCCCTAGACATACCTTAGAAATATATCTAGGGATCTCACTAACGTTTTCGTATCCTAGTTTCCAAAGGTTGACTAAACCTTTCCTCTGATACCAATTGTAGAGACCCGAAGCCTGACGTACATGGACATTACACTACTTTTGCGGAATACTTAGTACATAAAAAAACACAAACAAAAGGACTGTAATAGTTTAGTGTCTTTGGAAACTCGGAATATAATCTTCTAATCATGGTGAAAGATCTTCAACATCTCCCATAGAGATCTTCCCTTTTTTTTCTTACCTAAAACCTTTCTTTATATCCTGGGGAAAAGAAAATATAAAAGGGGGAGCTCAAATTCTCAGTAAGGGTAATCAAAAGAAAAATCAATCACATCATTTTCATAAGAACATAACATTTTGGAAATATTAACTTGCAAAAGAGATCATAATATCATAACATGGGATAAATCATAGTAGTGAAATGTAATCCCAATAATCATAACATAAAACATGAAACCTTGTGGCATACACACATAATCATATATAATCATTTCTTATTAGTCAAGACTCATTTCCAAGACTATCTTAGTGGACAAAGTCCATTTCTGAACCGAGTTCACTCCTCGTTTCAGTCCTGTTTCACTGAACCGGTTTAACCTGCCATTCCAGCCATGTCTATCTCATGAGATATAAAATATTTACCCAATGAATTGGAGGGATATATAGGTCCCACCCATCTCATAATGATACCATTCATATGTGTGCCACAAAGTCATAAATCATACATCATTGCATAACCCATGTAATAAAAATGGGATTCTTAAAAAACATGACATCATAAAACATTTCATATAAGATAAAGTAATTCATAAAAATAATTCCATAAAAACATAATAAAATCAATGTAACAATAGGGATAGAAACAGAACCCTATATTATCTTAGATGGAAAATAATTTTGATAAAACACATGAACTACATTCTTGAGGAAAATATCCTTTCTACTTCAAAAACATTTTCATTTCTTAACATGTCATACAATTTTAAACTAAAAGAAGTTGATTAAAAATAAACTTTAAAACTTGTAAAGGAAGCTTCTTGGAAATAATGTTTTAAAAATCCATTCATGCCGTATAAGTTAAAAAACATTCTTCTCGTACTTTTGTCAGAAAAGGCAAAAAGTACCTCGTACGAAAAACGACAAAATATTCCTTTCATATCTTTTACTAAAAACTCACCGAAGGGTAAAATTGGATATAAACTATTGTATAAGGATATAAATATTACATATTGAGGAAACATGGATTTGCATGATAAATATTCCCCAGTAAATTCTGAAGTATAAACAATCTCGGATAAAAACTGAGATTGCGAGATTTTCCCTTACCTTAGGTCCGATTTACTTCGTAAGTGTCCGAACCTCCTGTATAATGATTTAAATTATGTCATTGACTTATTCCAGAATCATACCCATTTTTATGATATCATATATGGTTTACTTATGATTTTATATTACCCGTTCTTTTGTTAATTCCTTGTTAAAGAGCGTTTTGGGTAAAATTGTTTCATTTGTCGTCCGTGTTTTGACTTGTAATTATTCATATGATTACATAGATCATGATTACTTAATTACAGAATATAAAACATGATTTATATATAATATATATTCATAATATACATATATATAATAAATCAGTAAATGGAAAGAAATACACCGTTCATGGAGACGGTAGGTTGTACGTACGCATGAACGCTGTTTTCGTTTCCTTATTGAGTTGAATGGAATTAAGTAGACGACATAAATATATATACACATAAATCCAGTATCATTATTATGTCATATATTTCATTATTACTTATTATATATTGTTTATAATCATTCATGAATGGTTAAAGTGGAGAATGAATCTCATCACGTTGTGGAGACGGTAGTCTGTACGTATGCACGAGCGATGATATCACTCTCATGATCGTGGGACTGTATTGGAGTGTATGTATACTATTTAAGAATCAATATCACTTTACAGTAATCATATATAGTTATTATTTACACCATTATACACATCCAAGTAAGGTGGTGGTGGAAAATAGATTACACCACGACGTAGATACTGTATTCCGTACGTACGCACGCGCGGTGATTTTTCTTTCCGTAGGATGGATAGATGGTGAAATAGGGTTGTTTCATACTTATAATAACATTTCAGTATATGAGTGATACTGATCTTATTACTTCATGAAGAAAAAACTAAATAAGTAGAAGTGGAAGAAGAAATAAAGATGAAAGAATCGGTAACGGGCATTACCTCTTCTTTGAAGCGCTTCTTTGAGACCTCCTTTTAGGGCACTAAAATTTGTCTTTGAAGAAGACCAGGACCTCTAGGATGTCTCTAGGTAAGTGGAGAGAATAAAGTTTCAGGGTTTTTCCGAGCTTGAAGGCTCCAAGTGGTGTGAGGAAGAGAGGGAGGAGGTGCCCTTTTATATGAGAGGAGAGGGGCTCCTTTGGAAAACTAAAAATATTATTTTATTACAAAGTCATATTCAGTTTTAAATAGCTCGAAATTGATTGATTTCGAATCTAAGGTAGGTATGGATCGCAATCCTCTCATCCAATAGAATTTAGACAAGTTTAGGTTCCTATTTTAACCTTATCATTTAGATTTAACATTAAGATAAATAATTTTACTTTTACCGTGTCTTCTTGTGTTCTTACACTATAAGGTTAATAAACTTACTATAACAAGCCAAAATAACCCCAAGTTGTTTATTATTAATATATATAACCATATCTAAGTCATTTGGCTGAACCTTATATTTTTAGGAATAAAATAACAATTAATAATATAATATTTGTTTTAAAAACTATTTTATGTCAATTTTGACACTATTTAGTAATTGATTTTTGTGAAAATCATAACAGAATGATTAGTTCGAAAAAAGTTAATTAAATCAATACTAACATATCATAATAACCTAGAAAATTATGGGATTCATAAAAAGTCTCAAATTACATTTATTTGGGTATTTATAACATCCATTATGTCAATATTTCATTAATAAGATAATTACTGCACCATCGTTGTGTCATAAATAAATTAACTTATTTACTGTCTAAAAATTATAAATAAAAAACCATTATATAGGAAATCTTATTATATTTCTAATGAATATTTACAATCGAATTTATCTTATGTATCACCCTATATTAAAAATGTTTTAGTAAATAAACTTTGATTTTAACTCTTTTAACTCTTCATTGAATTAAATAATAATAAATGTCCTAATCTAATCCAAGTGGGCCTAAATGGTCATATGTTCTTCCTAAGGTTGTTTTTGGTCGAATTACACTTATCCAATAGAATTAGGACATGTTTTAGGGTAATAATAATTTCATTTTTACCCTTAATTACCCTATTTACATTTAACCGTGGTAAAAAAAGTAAAAAGTTACTATTCACCAAAAATTATTTTCATCTCATTGAACCACATTTTACTTACTGACATCAACTGTGTCTCTCAGATTTTTGAAATTCCACTCACAGAAGCGGTAAAATTAATTTTTATGAAAAATTCATTTTTTTACTACCACTTAGTGGTTTCACTATTCATCAAAAAAATGAACGTTTCTAGAAAAATACCAACAATTAGGCCTAAGCTATATTTGATATTATGAACTCAAAAATGATGTCTATTTTAACAAATTAAAAACATATTAGTTGCATTAATTAATTTAAAAATTAATTCTCGTCGTCAAAACAAATAGCGTGTTCTTAAGAGATAATAACTATCAAAAGATTGACACTTGTTTATGTATGGTTTAAATGTGAAATTACATCCAATGAACAACATTGTATTAAATTATAAAAATATATTCTAAATATACTTTAAAACCACTCAAATTAATAATTTATCACTATTAATTATTTCGATTAAAAAGGTTGTTTTAATTACAATTTAGTAATTTTCACTATTCATCAGAAAATGAAAGTTATCCGAAAAGTACCAAAATTTCACCTTAGGCTAAATTTGATACTCCAAATCCAAGAAATGAAGTCCATTTTGAGAACTAAAATTTAAAAAATTTCAAAAAGTGGTTATTTCTATTCATAATGGCTAGTTTTAATAATATTTTAATAGCATATCGTTGTTTAGTGAAACTCTGTATTACGTACTACACACGCTATTGAGGAAGGTCGCGATTATGTGTAATGCAAGGAAAGTCAATGATGCGTGTTGTGAAATATCCTTTTGGTGTAGCGTACAATCACAAGTCATTAATGAAATTAAAAAAGAATATTTTTCATTAAATCTCGGGGTGTTACACTCAGTGTCCTTCATTCCTTCACATAAATAATTTTCTCATCCCCTTGGGAAATTTTTTTGGTGATTCTTTCATCATTTTTGACATGTGGGATTTTTACATTTCCTGGAACTGTTAGATTTCTCCACAGGAGAACAAGAATTAAACTCATTTTTTCTCTTATTATCCCCATAATACTGTTGAGATTAGTTGATCCACATTTTAAATTTGAGGGAACATCAGACAACATCCTTATAGATATCAATGTCTCAGATCGCAATGGATTTTCATAGACTATGTTTTATCCCACAAAAGAAGTTGTCAACATTCAATTTGAGGGTAACGTCAAACCAAAGGTGTATCATGAAAGCCTTGTGAAATTTTCCTCATACTCCCTAATAGATTCTTTATCCTTTTCCATGAGGGAAAGGAAATACCTTTATATTTTAATTCAGAGATTGTGGAAATTATTTATTGAAAGACAGTTTCCAGAATTTCTTCCACTCCATCACCTTGATCTCATCATTAGGCTTTGTAATCTTGATCAATGTACACCAATGATCAGCTTTCCCCTCTATATGATAAACATCTATTAGAACCCTCTCATTCATATAACCTTGAAGGATGGTTAAGTTCTTCTCAATGGAGTTGATCCATTATTCAAATATTGAGGGATGACATGATCCATTGAATGTCAGTGGCCTTTGTAGCATAATGGTCTTAATTGCAGCTTGTAATTGTTTAGGGAGATTTCATCCATCCAATTGATCTATATTTCAACTCATAACTTGTGTCAGCTATGAGAGTATCATCCAAAAGATTTTGATTCATGCTCCCATCAAGTTGGTTATATTGTTGGGGCAGTAATCACATTACCCATAACATTGGTTGTTTACCAGAATCCTCCTATTTCTGACAATTTTAAATAATACAGGGAAATGTATGGATGAGTATTTGCGAACTGGTTAACACATAGAATGTATTCCAAGAAAATTAAAGGGATAACATATAAATTTCATGTATTTCTTTAACTTATAAAATTCTTGGCTTCAATATATTTTATCAATGATCAATTTTCTGACATATATTCTTATGGGTTCATTTTTTCCCTTAATAATGGTTTATAATGATCTTATGAATTTTCAAATTCATATACATCATGAGTTCTAAACCAGGTGTGTAGGATGGCCAGTTTTAATGCACTAGTTTCCGATCGAGTCTAGCTCAACATGATGTTTTCAGGATTTACCCCTACATACATTTATGCTAGAGCAACATCGACTTTTATTTTCCAAACATGGATATTGTTTTTATAAAACACTTACTATATAACTACCAAAATATAGTAATGTTTAATTATACTTAGTATTATTTCTAAGGGTTTTACTAGAGTTTTCTAATCATAATGGAAAAATATCTAAACTTTTCCTTTGGTTCCAACTATAACAACCCTTCTCTTCATTACACATTTTATCATGATTTATTACATAATATTACACACAATACAACCTGGAAGATCGATAATTATAGTGTATTTGGGAATTATGTACATTACCTAACAACATAAAACTTGAAATACATCATCTCTATTGTAAACTTTATTATCATGCACATACTTAAAACTATATGGGATAACATGGGGACATACCCAAGAATGAGGTGAGCTATAAATCCCAGTAATGGAATAAACACGGAATAACATGAATAATGTAATAAATGTTAAAAAAATATGTATATTAATTTGGAATAAAAGGTAATAGAATCATAAACATGACCAATGAGATATGATATAACTTGATAATCATAACGGAAACATCGGATATGTGCCAAAAAATTAAAACATTGCATCATAAATATATGTCAAGGATAACAATCATTACATCATGATTAAAACATTCCCAAGATGGGTGTACCCGTCACAATCATTTAATTCTCAGGCTTGCGCATTCCACATAGATCACAAAACCTAGATTCATTCATCATCATATTTTATTCCAGAATCATAGATATAGAATAAATAAATTTAATTCTGAAATATTTAATTATAAGTTTATAAATATGAACACCATTAATAAGAAATTTGTATGGGTATTCACTACACAATTTCTTGGCATGGAAAATCATGGTGAAATTTTGGAGGCATAACAATGTTACTTAAAGATACAAAAAATAGGTTGATGAGAAAGAAAGGGATATATAATCATTTCAACATCAAATATAAAATAATAGGGACATGTATATATATTTTCCATAATTAGGAATTTGTAATAGAAGTTATAATATAATGAAGAAACTTGAATAATGAATATAATGAAAAGAACCTTTACCTTAAGAGTATGACTCCAAATTTTTGGGAAGGGATTCTTGAGAGATTAGGGGATCCTTAGGAGTAATATATATTGGTGAGGGAAGATCAATGACTTTATTAAAGTGTTTTTAGTTAATATATATGGGATTTTGGGTTTGTTTATATAGTAAATTAGTGGTTAATTCTATATTTGTTTTGTCAAACATAGGTTCTAGAATCTATATAAAAATTAACCAAAACCACAAACCATCCCATGGTTTTTACCGACATATTATACTAAAGGGGATTATAATTCTTTATTTTCTAAGGAAAAGGGTATAAATTATATAAATAATTCCCTTGCTGATGTAGAAGTGATTCATACTCTTAATTAAATGATTTTAAAACCATAAAATATAATAATGGTTTTGGAGGATTCATAGAGGATTTATAAAATTAATATAATAAAAATAAAATGAAATTATTTTAATGTTAAAACATTTATATTATACTTGGAAACCATTTATAGTATTTATTACAATACTTTTGGGTCATTATGATGTCAGAATACACAGAATATATTTATATGGTATTTAATATTTACCTGAAAAATCGACTATATCATAAAATTATGAACAATACACCATTGGACAATGTAAAAATTCTTATTCCAAATATAATATTCATTTTAACTAAATAATATCTAAAATATTTTAATTTTCACTTTTAATACAATAACCAAAATTTATTGAAAATGATGGGGTTTTTTACAATAATGATTTTTTAACCCTTATAAAAAATAACATTTGAGTCCATAAAATTTATATGATCATTTATATTTACTAAAAATTATTTAAAATTAATATTTTATTAAAATATTAATTATTTCTAAAATCTATTAATTTTTTAAAATAAATACATTAATTGAAATTTAATACAAATTAAAAATAAAAATTGTTTTTTTAGTAGAAAAATAAAATAAATTATAAAGTATCAATATTAACATTCTTCTATTGAAAAAATAATATATATATTCCTATTATTATATTCTAAATAAATACCCCTATAATACGTGACGAAATTCCCTAAGGGTAAGGTGTTCAAGGGGGATACTTTCAAGGGGTGATTCTACCTACATGGTTTGAGTCAGGATCTCAATGAGCATGAACTTCTCCCATAAACATTTTTGTTCATTCATAAGTTGTTGGATATCATATTGGTCTTCGTTTAGGGAAAATAGTAGGGATTATATATCCCTAGTAGTCTCCAATGAATGCGCATCATAGGGTATGATATTACTCATTGAGGTTATCACTTCCTTTTTCCATTTCAATTGGATTTGTTAATACCTATATTTATACTAATCATAAGATAAGTATTCAATATCTATATTATCAATGGTTATAATTCTTAATGGTATTATAAATACAATGGGATCTAATAAAACCAAATAATTTCATGTGGTTTCTCTAGCTATATTAAATAATAATACATTTAATTATATCACAAGGGTAATTATAGTTATAACAATTCATGTCATTACATGCTGGCACACCTGAGTCCATCATGGAGAATCATTTATTTATCCATGATTTACCAGTTTGCAATATTTGTATTTAATTTCTAATATAAAATATGTTATTGAAATATACTATAAATATAATTATCACAATTCCACCACACTATTTTTAGAAACGACCCTCTTATTTATTCATTATGAAACCAAATTCTGCAATAGATTCATTAAATAGTATGTTCCATAGCCAGGATGGTTGATTAAACCCATAAATAATTTTTGTCAATTTTCACATCCTATTGTAATCCATTAGAGTCACAAAAATGTCATTTTGTGCCATATAGACATATTCTTGATGGTTCTTGTTAAGAAAACCTATTTTATATCCATTTTGAAAATATCATAGTCAAGTTAAGTCATTATGAAATATAGAACTATAATGGATTTTAATATTTAAACTAGTGAAAAGGTTTTATCCTAGTAAATATCTTGATAGTTTTTAAATTCTTTTGCATCTAGTATTTCTTTATAGGTGTTGAATTTCCCATAAATTTCTAATTTCATCTTGAATACCAATTTACAACTAATGGTATTTACATCAATTAAGGGATCTGAAAAAGTAAATAATTTATTTTTGTGCATGGAATCCATTTCCAAATTCATGTATTCTTACCACTTGGAATCATCAATGACAGTTAATTCTTATTTATAGTTAATAGGATAATTATTATTAACTAATGATTTACAAACCACGGTGAATATAAATCTATACCAATTTTGTTCTCAAACATCTATAGTACTCATATATTGTACTGTTATCTTTGGAATATCATTTTCCATGGGTATTTGACTAATTTGTTCATATAGAAGCTCTTGTGTACCTTGTACCTTAACTTAATAAAATTCTATATCGGTCACACTATCTATTCTAGATATGTTCTACCTCTCAAGTAATATGGAATAATTTTCTAATAGATCCTTTTTCTTATAGTATCGTATATGTAATATCCCCTTACTTCCTTAGGGGATCTTATAATGGTTTAAATTTGTTCCTCGGGTTGGATGTTTGTTACTTATAGTGGCCACAAAAAACACGTCACTACCCTACACATGTAAGTATGAAAACAAAATTTTATTTCAATTCAGTGATTGGTATTTTATACCTTATTCTTCTTTAGTTGGGTATTGTATTAATATTTGTACTTCTATTCTTATTGTGTATCCCATTAAGGACAATGGATACTTTTCTTGACTCATCATTTAGGTCACCATGTCTAACAACTTGAGGTTCGCCCTTTCTCCAACATTATTCCTTTGAGGAGTTTAATAGTGGTGACTTAAGATAAAACCCCAAACTCTAATATGTAATCAATTAAAAACTATTTATGATATTCTACACCATGGATTGTGGAGAGTTTTTTAATTTTGGATTCAATCTAGTCCGCATATTCATTCTTGTATTCCTTTAATATATCAATGAAATCCTAATTATACTTCCTCAAGTAGATATTTATGTATCTATAAAAATCTCCAATAAATGTTATTATGTAAGAGTACCAACACATTTATTAAATAGGAAAAGGTTCATACACATCATTATGAACTAATTAAATAATCTATTTATCACTTTAAACATTTCCTCTAAATGCAGAATTGGCCATTTTCCTTGTAAAAATGTATGGAATACACAAGTTGGTTTTATTTATATGTAATGTTAATATAATTATAGAAGAAATTTAGAAAAAAACTTTTTTATAACATGATCTAGCCAGATAATCTAGGTTTGAGTGTGTTATGATCCATGTGAAGTTTTTTTATTACCAATTTAAATTACTTAGTTTGTGTACTCCAATACATAAATACTGTTATTTAACAATGCCGTATCATCAATTTTTTTATCTTTCTAAAATAAGATATATTTATTCTTGAAATTGATGATAAATCCATCCTTATCATGTTTTAATACATAAATAATTTTTTTGGAAATATATGACACAAAATAAAAATATATTCAAAACCATGATCATGTTCATTGGAAACATGATGTGGTAGTCCCCGATAGCCACAACTGCTTATTTAGCTCTATTGGATACTCATAGATCTTCCCCTAATCTATTAATATTTCTAAATATACTTGGTTCCTATATTTGAATTCCTATGTTAGAACCAAAATATATTTCTTATACCCAATTATTTGAAATAGATAAATTAAACATTATAACAAAAACCCCTAAATATTACCCTTTCTTCATTAAATAGTTGGAGTTTTTCTTCTAGTGGGACTTCTTTCTATCTGTGAGATAGACAGTATCATGTTCCCAAACTTTCACCAGGAATGTTCCCTTCTTGTAAGGCCATTGAAAATAATCATTGGCATTATATCTCTTCCTGGATCTTTTCATTTGTTCACCATATGGATCAAAGATTTTTACAATTTCATCTCCTAATATACATGGAAAATAATTGAAAGAACATATAAAAGATGTTTCTCAATTTTTTAATATTAAAACTAATAAACAAACTGGAGAATCTTTGAGTGAGTTATGTAATATTGAGATCGTTTTGTAGTTCATCTTGGTGTTTAAAACCAAGAACCCCTTGGTTCTCATTTTATGCAATGAGCCTGACTATATGAGGCCTATCTTGAGAACCTTGTCCAATATTTATAAAACAATCATTGGAAATATAAAATTAATATATCTATATCTATTCCGGTAAATACCACATAGATGCTCAAGAACACTATAAGCATCCAAGTTTTCATGAGACTTCATGAGGTCACTAAACATAGATGATAACATCAAAAATAGAAAGTCGAATACATCATTCAAAATTATCTCACGAATAGATAACTCTTCATCACTCACCTCCCTAGAGGACAGATTTGGTATTGAGGATTCTCGAATGTAAAATTTTCATTCATGAAAAAAAACACCGTTAAGGCATTAGAAACACTCCTTGAATTTACTGATAGTGAGAGGATAGTATTTTTATAATATTTTTCATAGGGACAGGGTGGATTATGAACATGAAATTATAGAAAATTTAAATGAGAATATTATTAGTATTTTTCATTATTACAAATTATATGAGAAAGAATAATAATTAATTTTATTAAATTTCCCACTATTTTATTAATTCCCAGCATCCCTAACCATTAAACTATAAATGTGTAGTTTCTTAGACATTATAGTGTTAACGATCCATATGCCCCTTCGCATAAACCCAAGGAGGGTTGTTCAATTTACTTGACGGTATTTAGGTAGGTAGTATTTTCCAACTGTGGGATTTCAACACCGTGATCCATTTAATGGACTCCCTAATCTTGAAATATAAACCATTATTTCCTCAAAACATTCCTAAAATTTAAATCAATTCTATATAGGGTTACTTCTCTTGATATATGACAAATGAGTCAAACCATAACTTTCATAAGAACACCACATTATAAGTAAGTATCCCAATAATGATTGGCTAACAATAAGTTATAATCCTTTCATTCCTAATCATTTAATGTAAGGTTGATTCTGACTTAATAGATATTTGACGGATTATATTTTATTATTTATAAATTTTATCAAATTTTATCCTTTACATTGTCAGTTAATACTATGTGTACATTACCTATTTAATTAACCATGTTGAATTAAACATTTATGTATAATCCATTTATTTGTATTCCATATTTTCATATTAATTAATTTAGTTATATAATCATTTTATTGTATACATTAAAAAATAATTCATAAAATAGAAATAAATTAAGAAAAATACAATATTGATCTTATCTAATAGTTTATTTGATGAGAAGATAATAAGGATTATGATTATGTGTTTATAATTACTACTTATAGTGTTAATACTATAGTGAATGACGGGTCAGGGTAAATGAATAATGATGATTCTTCTAGATCTCCTTGTAATCCATCTATTGTGGATCTGATTGTGGCCTCTATTGCTCATCTTTAAAAATATGACCAATTGGATAGATATTCCTATGATGGTGAATTTAATATGAATAACGTTGTTATTGAAAAATAAGGTTTAGTAGATTATGTTTTTCAATAGGTGGAGAATATTTATTATATATTGGTTCCATTATCAAAAATCCATTGTTAGGAGAATATAAACTACTTTTATTTTGGGTCACCTGCTTTAGGATTTCATGGAACTAATATAGGCTCTATGATTTGGGCCGATGAGATTGAATCCATTGATGAATAAATTTCTAATGAAATGGTAGATCAACATAATTATCAGGAATATATTATTTTCTCAAGAATTAGGAAGGGTAAATTTAAATTACATACAGAATGGGAGATGACTATGGAATTGGCTAATCATTATAGGGGAACTGAGATATGTGGGGCTATGGTTAGTGTCAGAACTAATCGGGATATGGTAAATTTGATTGTGTCTATGACTAGTGATGTTGAACATGGAAAACTAATTGAAAGTGGAACTTCAATTAATGATGGACACACTCAGTTTAAAATCTCAACATTTTTGGTAGTTAATAAATCTAAATTAGAACTTAATAGGTCCAATTTTAAGGAGGTTATCTTGGCTACTATTTTAGAATATTTAGTCAACTCAAAGGTGGATACTGCCAAATCTTATGCAGTACTATATTTTTGTAATGTTGCAGATGATGAAACTAACCAAAATAAAAAAGATGTAATCACCCAATGAATGGAGGGTTTCTGATCATGAAGGCTCAAATAAAAAATTTAAATACCAATACGATGATGGGAGATCCTATTTTTAGAATACAGACATGGATGAACATTTGAAAATTGAAAAAACTGGGAGGATAGGATTTCTGCCCAGAGTATGTGGGCATAGGCGTTTAAATTGGAATGTTATTAGAAATGGATACTGTATGCTCAAATAAAGGAATTGAAAAATATATTAATTTATGTTTTGATGAGGGTTATTTAATGTGTTTAAACCACATATTTTTATATGTTACATTTTCATGGTTTTTCAAATAAATATCTATGACCCTTTTTATTCCAAAAAACCTTTGTCCTTGGGGAAATGACTCCTTGTGCTAGAATTAACATGATTTATAGCATTCAACTAGTCTAGAAGTGTATCAAATTGATTGAAAACATGTTTGTTTCTTCTTAAATTCCTCTACACACCTTTCGAAATTCAATTTATTTCATTTATTCATAACTCGCACACAAGTGAGGGGTACTAAAGGATTAGTTAAGGGGAATTACATAAATTTCTTTAGACACAGTGGTCCAAAATAATAAAGGATAGAGGGATGACTTACATGCCATCACATTTAATTTAATAAATAATAAATGAACAACGTAATAAATTTAACTAAATAATTCCAAAAAAAACACACGTATTGACCATGTTGATGATTGATCATACACATTCAGTGGTAACGGATTTCATATAATTAGCTTTCATTCATTTCAATTCGTTATTTAATAAGATAAAATGTGAAAAAATTAATCTGAATAATAATATTATTAATAAATTAAATATTTTTATCATATTACATCCAATAATCCTAAAAAACAACATCCACAATGATTTTTCATAAAATAAATAATTTTATTTTATTTAAATATCAATAATGTAGTATAAAAATTTATACTAAGAAGAAACCCCGTGATAACATGTCGAAATATTTATTATGGATTAATTGAATTGTTTTACTCATATGACTTATTGTGTACATTGAATTTTTTATAGTTTCATAACATGTAATGTCAATTAAATTCCACATAGAACACATGAAAATTATATATCCCATATAATTTATTACATTGTGTATTAAATAAAAAATAACCATACATGATTTACAGTCTGTAATATTACATGTAATTAATTAAACATTTAATATAATATAAAACCTACTTACCCACAAGTAATTTCAACATAATGACCCATGAAAATCATTTCCAAATGATTTATAGTGTAATTAATTAATTTTGAGATTTCCATCTAAAAATGAAAATTACATGGTGTTTACAATCCAACTACAGAGTATGTTAATATATTCACTGAATATATTCAATACATTCATAGGGACTCATCATTTACTTCTTATGAAAATTTATTTAGTACAAAAAATTTATAGATTATACAAAACTAGTACATCTAGTAACACAGTTTCCAATTTTTACATGTCGTGTATTAAATACATGCGTTGTATTAAATTCGTGATGTGGTTTAACCTCATTTTTTCAATCTTGAAAACATGTGGACTACACAATGTGTTGTCAAACTACACCATGGGTACTCTGGAATGTCATGTTTCACCTTGTCTGGTCTACACAAGGTTCACTTATTATATGCATCAATCACTTTGTACAAGATGATCTAGAATCCACGTGGAAATCCTTAGGTAATGAATAAGGATACAAGGAGTGTAACAAACGAGTACATGCCTACTAATCTTTTTTTTAATCTAGGATAATTCAAAATTTAAAATGATATATTCATGTGTAAACATCATCAATAATTAACCTTTCATGGTAAATATTTTATGAAATGAATACGATGAAAAGATATTTAGATGATCGAATAAGAATGAATAAAATATGAAATAAGTCTTAACATTTATATTTGAAATAATAAACAATCATATAAATAATTATAAATTTCACTCGTACCCTTTGATACCACATATAGTTACAAGTGCAACAGAAGCACCTTGATGTGTGTAAAACAAATAAAATTTATTTATCTGCTGGATGAGTCGCAATATAGCACATGATGTAAATTCCATGTACAATTGATGTTTTCAAATGGATATTGTTATATATAAAACCCATAACACAGAGATGATCTTTTCACATTAAATAAATAATTTATTTATTTATACATGAAGAAATTAATACCAAGTATTTGAATCTTTCTTTGATGATAATGATGTTGATCATCTGAAAGTCCTTTTTCGTAGATAAAAATTGTTGCACTTTGAGTTTCCAACTACAGAATCCCTCTAGTAGTGATCCACACAAGATCCTTTGAAGAATAAAATATCAAAAATGAAACATTGGGTGGTAGGGAAATATATCAATATTAATGTTTTCTCCTTAATTTCTTTTCCATCGGGTTTGAACAAAATCTTATTATTCGTGAGAAGATGAGCGGAAGAGGAGTTGATAGAGACATATGTTGTGCACAATGACTCACAATCCACTATTTACCATAATAAATATATATTTCCATCTATTTATAGAGTCGGGGTTTAGGTTAATATATTCTTTAATTATATAATGGACCCTAAATAATATCAAAATCCACATCAAACCCCATGTCATATAATAATATTATTATTATTTAAATGCAGTGTTCTTGCTGGTGCGATGATAAATATGTTTTTACTAGCATTAAAATATATATTTATCACCAAACATGATCCTGTTTTACGAAAACTATTTATCATTTATTGAACATTCAAAAAATATTTAATTAAATATTTTATTAAAAAGTAAATAATTTATTCAAAATCCAGCAATATAATTAGGTATTCAATAAATATTTTCGATCGTTAAAACATTAAAAAATTTAATCTATAGTCTTGAGAATAGTAATTTTTCAATTTTTTAAAATTTGAAATAATTCAATTTAGATTAATGGAAACACTTAGTGTGAAACCCTCTAACATTATTTCTCAATGGAATTTGGCGGGCTTGCCTAAGGTACATGATTGCTGTCTAGAAATGGGTTAAGGAACATAAGAGAAAGAACTTAATTTCATAATGAAAAAAACCTCATGAAAACAATAACTATGTGACATAATCACTTTATCACAATATCTCATCATGCAGTTTCACAATTGTGTCATCAACTTATATGCTTGATACATCATTATTTAACTATCTATAATAAATATATCATTATACCATGTATATAGAATTTAATGTGACAACTCTATTCCAATAAATTAGTTAAGATTTTATCATTAAAAAATATAATAGAAAAATTATTTCTTTACTTATCAATTAATAACATGTCACTCGTGACACACCCAATGTCACATAAATCCCTAAAAGTTATTAAATCATGGTTTTGGGTAGTAAATATAAGTGCTCATGTCATAGAATTTATTAATTATATTCTTAATGTATAATAACTATTACAAATGATCATCGATAGGATTTTACAATGACAAAATAACATGAATAATTCATACTAGATTTCCTGGTATCATAATCATCAGTCTTAGAAATTATCGTGGATGAACTTCAGGGGGATAAGCCTCATCCTATTATGAATACTCTGATCTAGGTGTTCATATATGGAGTTTTTGAGGGTCGGTCCTTTGAAATGGAGAAATTCCTCCTTGGAGGATGTGCATCCATTGAAAGGGTTATGGGTTCTGAAGATAAAGAAGAAATACGTTGGGTTCAAATGATGAATGAAGTTAATGGTTAAAATCCCATTCTCTTTTCCACAAATCAATGTTCTAGAAGTTGTAGATTAGTTAAAAAGGGTAACATTTTGAGGTTCTTTAAAATAAAGACGGTTATTGTGGATCGTATTGATTCATTTCATCATTTCATTATTTATAAAATCATTATTTTGAAGGACTATCACTTATAGATAACCACAGAACTAATTGGAAGGATTTAACCAATATTGAGTTTTTTAGATTGGAAATTTATTCCATTGGGAAGGGATAATTTTACACACTTTATTAGAATGAGGAATCAAAGAAATCATGCATAGGGATTTGACATATTCCTTCATAAACCTGGATATCATAGAATGTTTGAATGGAGTTTTAATATCAATCCCATTTATGTAAAAAACTCTATTACACAATTCTGGGATAAGATCATTGGTAGAATGAGATCTTTTGGAACCTGAACATATTATTTGATATTTCATCTTCAATCAGAGCTGTAATAAAAATCAGTAAGAAAGCAGAGAAAGCTAGGTGTGGCTACATTGATAGAGTACTTATAGAGGCGGAACATAGTCAAACTCTAACTAAAAAGGTGATACTTTCAATACAATATAATGATCTGAATTATAATTCACTTTTATGAAGTTTCTGTTTTTTGTTCTAAATGTGTGGTAATTGTTTAGTTGTTGGATTCTGGTTGAAGGTCCATGATTTTCATTGTCTTCCATGAAAATGGGAATGAATCATATATATAAATTAAAGAATAATAATGAATTTTTTGTTTTAAAAGTTGATAAATATGTGGAGGTTAAGAGTAGTGGTGAAACTTGTGATGGTTTAGGTGAGAAAGGACTACTTGAGGTGGGATTTTCTTAATTAAGAAGTCTGAAGTGATTTGTTGCCTCTAGTTTTGAGAAGAGGATTGATGATTCTATCACTAATTCTAATAGTAACAGCTATGGTAGTTTGTGTTTTAATGAATATGAAACATAGAGGTTAAAGTTGGTGATATATTTGTTTCTGGATTATAGCGGGTGCAGTAGACTAATGGAGTATATGAAAATTTCAAGGATGATATCTCCTTTAAGGACCCCTTGGATGGGTTTCCCTTCAAAAGGGGAATAGAAATTTTAAATCAGGAGATCAATAGTTTGGATGGTGATGTATTGGGTGAGCAGGCACTGGATAACAAATTCATTGATTAAGATGTTTCCCAAGAATTGGTTGATCCGAAATTGATATAGAAGAAAAAAGTTTCCTTAAGGGACCACATAGGAAAACAAAAAAATTATTCTTATTTACTACTAAAAGTTAATAAGTTCTCTTTAGTTATGGGTGGGAAAATAGTTTTTATGTAATTTTGCATTCTTCAAAAGGCACGGGTTCTCATGAAATGTTATCCTCATCAAGATAAGGTTTTCATTCTAATAATCATGTTTCTTCTATTATTGTACTTTTTATAGGTACTGTTACTACATTAAATTCCAATATAAATTTGTAGGCTTCTATGGACACTATTAAAAATCAAATTAATGTATATTCATTTATTTTAATGGATTAAAAGGTCTTTAAATTGGTTCCTTTTTGGTTGTCCAAATTTTATGAGCTCTATTAGGCTTCTCATAAAGTCCATTCATGTGATTTTCCTTCTGTCCCTTTGGTTCAACCTATTCAAATAGAGCATCTATCAGGAATCAATAGATGGAATAATGGCGGTCCAATCCTATGTGATAATTCTATCAAAAATTTCCAAGGCACTTAGGTAACATCAGTCAATGTTGATGATCCTACCCAAATGTTTTATGAAGTTATAGATCCTTATGATGTTATTTATAATGGTGAATACTGACCAAAACATAAAAATTCAATGATTATACCATGTTTGAAGAATCTTCATGGAGGTTATCCTCTCAATTTTCTAATGGGTGACCATATTCAGAGTGTAGTGACATTTAAATCATCTTGAAATAGGTGATGAACTGGAAGAGTGGACAAAAACCTATTGATCCAGGTCATCAGGGAACATGGATTAATTGGAATTCAATATGAGAGGTGGAGAAAAATATTTTTCAACAATATGAGATAAAATCGTGGTAATTTATTGTTTTTTATGACGATAATTTTGTTATTTATGAACCCATTATTCCCTTACTCTATTTTAATTCTTCTAATAATGGGGCATTGTCCATGCATTTTTGAAAAACATAATGAAAAATATATAATAAGTAATACTATAAATACAAGAATATTTTATTATATATGTAATCAATGTAAAAATATTTGATCCTAGGACCAAAAAGATGTCATGTGGTACAAACATTTAGACGCCATTTCTGTCAAATTGAAAATGAAAGTATTCCTTGTCTGTATATGTTGACTATGACCTCTATGTTTCAATATGATTGATTTTAAATATCCATCATTATGTTTTGGTTAATATGATGGATTTAATTTTTATATATTATATATAAAATATAATTATTTATATTTAATTATAATATTTATCTTCATTATTTTCATTATATCCATTGGAAAACTAAAATGTCCCTCATGCATAAGTATGAACTACCACTTGTACAATGTAAGGGGATTCAAATTTCATTTTTCATTATTTACATTTTTTTTATTCCATCTATCAAAAAGTGGAGTAATCACTCATGCATACGTACAAATTATCATCTCCACGAAAAGATACAATTCATTTTTCATCACCTATTTATATGAATGATTATAAAAGTGTATATAATGAATAAATATGATAGTTATTTCATGATTAAGATAATGTAGATGATTAAACCATGACCAATGTTCAAGTATAGGAACCGGCAAACCAAAATATGCATAGATAACATTATACTTTTCACCAAATGTTCATTTAAATGAACAAATCGATAATAAAAGGATATTAGAAAATTATAATGAAGCGATTCATAGTAATTTATATATGAATATGGTTCTGGAATATATTTATAATAAATATATTTTTTTAAATATTATATTTTACCATCTATGAAGGATGATGGGACTTGACGTATGGGTTTATGTAAGAATATAATTTATCATTGATGTTGACTATTCTAAATTTACAATGTGGTAAATTATTTTGATCTTATTAATCAAACACCATAATATATATTATACATTGGTTATTCTAGGAATATTTATTAACTACTTCCATTTATTCTCATTGTTACTAAAAAAGATTACGAAAATGATTTTAAAGAAGAGTACACCTTATGTCCTCTTTGGTAATCAATAATTTTCTTTCATATCAAAATGCTCTTCCAAATTGATTAATGGGAGTTTTTAAATATAATTGAACTATTTTGAAATTTTTTTTCCATTAAAATTTTCTTTATTTACAAATGATTAAATTTAGCCTTTTATATAAAAACGTTTTATGATCATGTCATTTTTGATATTTTTACAGAAGTGTGAACATAATATTCTCTTTTAAGATATATGATATGAATATATTTTCCGAAAATGATTAATATTATTCGATTTTAATATTCATTTACATTTTCAATCTATTTTTTCAAAGAAAAAATTTTCTAAAATATTCTAATAATTTTTATTTCAAATGTTATAGAAAGACAAAAGATAGTTTTCTCATGTTTTTTAAGAAATGTTCAAATAGTATATTTAAGGCATTTTTCATCTATTTTGACATAATTTCATGAATTTTAGGTTTCACTGGGGATATTATCTTCTAATGTGACCCATTTTTTATATTACATATAATGATGAAGATCTTAGGAAGATTATTTAAATCTCATTTATCTCCTACAAATTAATTATTCAATGATGACATAATGAATGCTCTTATATTACTATACACATTATTTCATTGGATAGATTATGAATATGAAATGATGAGATCTTTATGAAGACTACTAACTATTATGGGTTCTTCTTTTCTTATATGATTAATGTTTTATAATCTTGTGGAACACATATGTTTGGATTTCAATATGTGATGGTGGGACAAAAATTATATATCAATCCAGTACATTGGGAAAACAATGATATATCATGAGATAATAGGGACATGAATGAGGAGTGAACCAATTTCATTAAGAGACTATTACCACTTTGACATTTTTGGGAGAGAATGTTTACTAAGGAAATAGTGGAATGGGGAGTGAACACAATCCACAATGATAGTCTTAGTAGAGATCCTTAACTAAAGAAACAATTTTATATGCTAATGTGTATGAATCAAACTTATGAAATACATCATATGGTCTATACTAATAGATCACAATTGATTATTGAATATTCCTCACAAATTTAAATTATGTATTTTTTTTGAAAAATATTTGATCCATCACTCATGTGTAAGATCATTGAATGATTTTGTATTAATTTTGTAAGTTATGATTTTGTTATCACACACATTACTTATATTATACTCACTTAAGATAATTGATTGGTATCTTTTATTTTCACCATTATATATAATCTAACTTCACCCTTTTTTAAGATATTTATTTTAATTTTTTTTGTATCTGAAATTCCATTTTTTAAATAAATTGTTTTTATTTAATTAATTTATTCCATGATTCTTCATGTTTCTTGTTTTTAATTCCAATGATTTTTTTTTCTGTTTTTAAAAAAATATATTTTTGTGGTTGGATTGTAATTTTTGAAATGTATAGTTTGTAGACCATGAAAAACGCGTCCTAAAAATTTTCCAAATTCTTACATACATAATCCATTATCGTAGAACATTTCGCAAGCTTCGATTTGGTAGGTCGTAGGGCCCAGACGAAGATACGGATTAAGAGTTATGGAAATATGAAATTGGGCTGGAAAACATGTTCACAAAGCCCATTCGTGAAGCCCCCTCCACGATCCCAGAGCGCTGCCGCGATGCAACGAGGAGGGAATCTCCACAAACCTATTTGACTTTTGTGACACACTTTGAAGACCCATCATGAAGCACAGGAGGTAGGATGCTCCACGAACAAATTCGACGTTCGCGAACCCACCGCGAAGCGAAGGAGGCGGGACGCTCCGAGAACTCATTTGACATTTGCGAGCGCACTACGAAGCCCCCAAGCCCCTCTTCACGCCACATGAGCTCTGCTCCACAGCGCCCCTTTCCTATAAATACCATGCTCTCTCCACCCCTTGGATGACGACTCCGCACCTTGGACGGCCACTCCACCCCTTCGGCATTCGACCTCTCGGTTCACGGAGCTCCGCTTTCCCTCACGAAGAGGCTCCGCGAGGCCATGCTCTGCGAGCAGCTTTCTTCATGTTGCTGATCCGCGAGCCCCTGCTCCGTGATAAGCTTCATTCATGTTTCTTCTCCGTGAGCCCCTACTCCACGAGTCCATGCTCCACGAGACCAAGCTTCGCGAGCCCAAGCTCCGCGAGTCCATGCTCTGTGAGACCACACTTCGTGAGCCCATGCTCCATGAGTCCATGCTCCCCGATGCTACTACGTGAGTCCATGCTTTGAGAGGGCCCATGCTCCAAGTGCCCCTTTGCTATGCAAAGCTAAATCGTGAAGACCTATCCTTTGTGAGTCATCTACCTTCATGTCCACCGGTCCATACAGCGGGGACTGCGGTCCCAGCCCTTTGGCCCGATCCCTTCCGTACTGTCACCGAACCCCGTGGACAATGGATAGTGGCACCGCGAACTTCTCAGGCCGGTATGTTGAGATTTTACATTGCGCCCTTATGCGCACCCAACTTCCACCTATGTAATAACATGATTTGAGCTTCTCCTCCAGACACCATGAAACACCTTGAGTCAACATATTTCTCTAGGTTTAATTATTATATTGTGAGTTGAGATACTCATACTCAATTCCCAAAGTACCTTGAGTCAAACCATTCCTCAAGAAACTCTTCCTAACCCAATCACTTGGCTCCTATGCGAGGTTTAACTAGAAAGGTCCACCCTTGCGTAAGACTCAACACCATCCATTTCTTGGAGCCTTATGCCAATAGTCCAATCTACATGACATTAAATTGTAGTAATCCATATGTCCCAATAATAGGATGCCACTTACTCTAATAAAGAGATGCCCCATGCTCCTAGCATGAGATGCCAATAGTCCTATCTACAAGACTCTAAACTGTAGTACTCCCCATGTGACAATCATAGGATTCCTATTGATCCTAACAAGAGATGCCTCATGCTCCAAGAATAAGATGCCTAATGACATGATTACAGTGGAATAATTCCAACACCCCTTGTTAGTATCCCTCTTGTGCACCAGTGCATAGGCGAAGGCCTCAATTCACCAGTGATTTGGGATGCCCTCATTGCCAGACATGAGGAAGACATCATAGGCAGCCTCCTTGCGTAAGCCCCATTCACCATTGTCTCCCCATAGCGGCATGCGGGAAGCTTCCTTGCCTAAGCTCCATTCATCATTTCCGCTCTATAGCAGCACCCGGATAACATCCTTGAGTATGCCCCGTTCACCATTGCCGCTCCATAGCGGCACCCGGGCAGCTTCCTTGCGTAAGCCCTATTCACCAATGCCGCTCCATAGCGGCCGCCGGGTAGCTTTCTCGTGTAAGCCCCCCTCACCAATGGGGCTCCACAGTAGCACCGGGGTATCTTCCTTGCGTAAGCCCCATTCACCAATGTCGCTCCATTGCAGCACTGGGGTAGCTTCATTGCATAAGCCCCATTCACCAATGTCGCTCCATAGCGGCACTCAAGTAGCTTCCTTGCGTAATCCCCATTCACCAGTGCCTCTCCATAGCAGCACCCGGGAAGCTTTCTGGCGTAAGACCCATTCTCCATTGTCGCTCCATAGTGGCACCAGGGAAGCCTCCTTGCATACGCCCCATTAACCATTGCTGCTCCATAGCGGCACCTGGGCAGCTTCCTTGCGTATGCCCCGTCCACCATTGCAGCTCCATAGAGGCACCCCGGCAGATTCCTCACGTAAGCCCCGTTCACCATTTCCGCTCCATAGCAGAACCCGGGCAGCTTCCTCGCGTATGCCCTGTTAACCATTTTAGCTCCATAGCGACACCCGGGCAGCTTCGTAGCTTAAGCCCCATTCACCATTCCCGCTCCATAGAGGCACCTGGACAACTTCCTCGCGTAAGCCCCATCCACTATTGTCGTTCTATCCATCGGTAAGCCATTTTGATCTAGTCTAGTGGTAAGCCGTTGCGACCCCATTTAGTGGTGAGACATTGACATCCTCATCCATCGGTACGCCATTGTGACCCCATTCAGCGATAAGCTGTTGACATCCTTATCCAAGGGTAAGCCGTTGTGACCCAATCCAGTGGCAAGCCATTGTGAAACAATCCAGCATTAAGACATTGTGACGCAATCTAGTGATAAGCATTTTAAACCCCCAATAGTTGGTAAGTCGTCATTAGAAGAACTACGTGGACTTTGATTCCCTTCCATGGGGATATGTAGGATGCCTCTTCAAGCCTCAAGCCCTAAACCATTCTCACCCTTTTCCACGGGCCTCCATCCTGAAGTAAGTCCCAATCCCCCTCTCCCGCTACACCTTTTCACCCTCAGGACTCCACCCTAGAGTTAGTCCCATCACTATGGGACGCACAACGTGTTATCCACTCTTCGCATCCCACAGACGCAAACTTCGCAACATGATCGTCAGGTCCCTACAACCTCTTGTTTCTCACACAGAGCATGACTCTCATGAGCTTAGAGTGAGCTCCAACCATGACACACACTATGCGGCCTCAATGTGTAAGCCCCAAATGACCTTGTCTCGCATGACATTAAATTGAATACCCAAACTATGAGGACATTGATCCATGTCATGGAAGGGTACATAGGAAGCCTCCACGAGCTTCAACCCCACCACCAGTGGACCCATGGGTTCACCATCATGTCGTTTTGCTGATGAAACCCTTCCTGAATAATGAGTACTTTGATCCATATCAAGGCATCGTACGTAGGAAGCCTCCCTGAGGTTCAATCCCATCACCCACCAGACCATGGTCCTTATTCACGTCGGTTTGCCAACACCCACATCTCATCCTGATCTACGGGGACTTTGATCCATGTCAAGGGATGGTACGTAAGAAGCCTCCACGAGGTTCAAGCCCAACACCCAATAGACCAAGGTCCTTCTTCACATCGGTTCTCTGACATGCCTCGTCCCGCATGACATTAAACTGCATCCTAATCCAGCGGTAAGCCGTTTTGATCCCACCACCCAGTTGTTCTGACACCCCTTCACATCGGTTCCACAGTCCCTTTTCAACCTGAACTATGTGGACTTTGATCCAAGTCAAGGCATGGTACGTAGGAAGCCTTCCTGAGGATGAAGCCCACCATCCATCTGGACCATGTTCCACCTTCATGTCGGTCCTCCGGTGCACCTACCCGAACTACGTAGACTTTGATCCATGTCATGGCATGGTACGTAGGAAGCCTCCACAAGGTTCAATCCCACCACAAGTGGACCCCCGGGTTTACCTTCAAGTTTGTTCACTGATGAAACCCTTCCCGAACTATGAGGACTTTGATCCATTTCATGGAATGTTACATAGGAAGCCTCCCTGAGGTTCACGCTCGTCACCCATCGGACCAAGGTCCTTCTTCACGTCGATTCGCCGACACTCACATCCATCATGAACTACATGGACATTGATCCATGTCAAATAATGTTACTTATGAGACCTCACGAGGTTCCAGCCCACCATCCATATGGACCAAGGTCCTTCTTCATGTCAGTTCACCAGTGTCCATTATGAACTACGGGGTCTTTGATCCATGTCAAGGCATGGTACGTAGGAAGCCTCCATGATGTTCAAGCCCATCATCCACCAGACCAAGTCCACCTTCACGTTGGTCCTCTGGCGCACCATCCCGAACCACGAGGACTTTGATCCATGTTAAGGCATGGTATGTAGGAAACCTCATGAGGTTCAAGCCCAACACCCACTGGACCAAGGTCCACCTTCACGACATTCTTCCAGCGGACCATCCCGAACTGTGAGGACTTTGATCCATGTCAAGGCTTGGTACGTAGGAAACCTCACGAGGTTCAATCTCAACACCCATCAGACCAAGGACCACCTTCACATTGGTCCTTCGATGCACCATCCCAAACTACGAGGAATTTGATCCATGTCCAATAATGGTACCTAGGAAACCTCACGAGTTTCAATCCCAACACCCATCAGCACATGGTCCACCTTCACGTCAGTCCTACGGCGCACCATCATGGTCTACGAGGAATTTTATCCGTGTCAAGGAATGGTACTTAGGAGACCTCACGATGTTCAATCCCCACACCCATTCGACCAAGGTCCACCTTCACGTCGGTTCACCGGCACCACACCAAACTACGCGGACTTTGATTCCCTACCACTGGGATACATAGGAAGTATTTTAGGGGCTCAAGACAAACTTCACTGCCACCCTTATGCTGGTCCCATTTCATTCCCCATCCACTTCATTCATCCATCCATTATCCATCCTGATTCTCACCCGGGGTGCCACATCCCAGTGGGATCATTCCATCCACCTCCTCGCTACTCATAGCAGTACTTGGGTTGTTATCCACGAGTAAGCCCCAACATGTCTCCAGGTCGTTGTCCTCTTTGTACACCCCGATTCATCACCCCTTCAAACAACGTGGGTTTTGAACTATGTCCTCTACACAGGGTACGTAGGAACCCTCCATGTGGTTCAATACCTACTAATGAAAATCCATGGTGTTCCCACTTCTGGGGTGCACTCTCCCTGATCCTCCCATAGTGGCATTCAGATCATCCATTATGATGTGATATGTCCCCTCCTTGGGGAGCACCACCTCAGATCCGTCCTCATTGATAGTTTTGATCCATCCATATTCTAGGTGTTCCCTCCTTGGGATATACCAATATGATCCGTCTCTATGGGACATTCTGATCACCCTCATTCCTTCTCCGCAAGATGTTAAACTCATAGCCTTCCTCATGATAAACATAAGATGCTTGAGGAAAACCTCAGATGACACGCCTTTGTCTTAACCGTCTCCGCAAGACGTGAAACTCGTGGAATACCCTGTGTTAAACATGGGAAGATAAGGAAAACCTCAGAGACATGCCTATGGAATATGATTCCCCGCATTCGACGTGGGATGCCTCGGGTTATGCACCCTTGAGATGCCCTTTTTTGGGGAAGAATACGGGTTTCTATGTCCACGCACCGATATATTCCCCAACATGCCTGATGTTGTCATCTACTCCGACCGAAGGTTGCTACCATGTCAAGACCCCATGGAATGTCCTAACAGAAGTAGTGTAATTAACCAGCGTCCATGAAGATATGGCACTGGGAATGAGATTCAAGAACCACATATTAAATCTATGAGGGAGAAATGGACTCGGTAATGACATCAGATGAGGAATCCACGAAAGGAAGAACCGACATCCCATCATCCCATTTCGATCAAAGAGAAAATTTCCCTGAATAGGGAGCGAAAGGCGCCCGCCTTTAGAAAGAAGAAATGCGGGGTAACAGCAGCGCGTCCTCACAGACGGATGCGCATGCCCTAGAAAAAGCATCAGAAAAATAGTTTTTTTAAAATTTTGTGTGATTTATAGATTAATATTATTTATGGGGTGATTTGGTTAGATTATTCAAAATTAGACCATATATATGTGGAGTTAAATATGACATGGTTGGTGATAATATAACAAGACATGTCTCCTGTGATGGTAATTCTAATCAGACGTGAAGTACTTGGAGTGGGTAAGATAATGTGTCATGAATGGGTAACATGGGTATTAAAACATATATTGGAGTTATGTTCAGTGATTCAATCTAATATGTATGGGTTGTGAGAATCTCTTCTTACAAATTACCTATAAGTTTAATCATACACTACATGAAACACCATATGTTCACAGTTATATTTAGGGAGAGGATGACTTTTCTTAAAATTCAACACCAATATTCAAAAACATATAATTTTGTGGAACATCATTGTTCCTATGATCTTATAAGAAAATTTTGATAGTGTTAATGACAGTCTTCCCTTTTTAAGATCTGTTGAACCCTCAAGGAATCTAGTTGCTTTACTATATTTTGATAATCCCAATTATGCTTTATTATATGTTGATAATCTCAATATTTCTTATTTATAGTTTGATGATTCTTATTGTGGATAAATACTTACTTTAGTATTTGTGTACTTCAGACACATATTTATATGTTATGATAATTATATTATAATATAATAATTTGGTTAAGAAATGCTCTATTATTTTTTGTTTAGTACTAGACTTTCGGTTTCTGGATGTATGTATACTATGACTTAATGCATTCTTCCAATAGAATGCTTAAACATAATAGAGCTACCGATACAGAACAGAGCTACCGATACAGTTAAGTCTATCGCTATATGAGAGCTACCGGTACAGATTAGTCGCCGTTACACAAGTCTACCGATACATCAAATTCTATCGATACATCAAGGAAGCTACCGACATGGACTTACCTCTACTGATACAGACAAGTATACCGCTATTGATACAAGACAAGTCTACAGCTACTGATACAAGAAATCCTACCTCTACCGATGCAGTAAAGCTTACTGCTACCAAAGTCTACCAACTAACATGAAGTCTACCGATAGAAGGGTTACTGATGGAAAGGCTACTGTTACACAAAGGGATACCGTTACACAAGAAGCTACCGATACTCAGACCTACCGACACAGAAGGATACCGATATCCAAAGCTACCGTTCCAGAGACAGAACCTGATGCTACTTTAATTCCTTTATCATTATTTAATCTAACCAACGGTCATATCAGGTATATTTTAATACACTGAAATTTATTTATTGTGTGTTGTTGGATGTTAGGGAACCGTACCTCGTACCTGCAAAAAGGTAATCACTTCTATTTCCATAGCTCGTGCTTTAAATAAGAGATGCCCCTGCTGCTAAAAGAAGAGGTTGGAAAAACAAATAAGAGCGTGACAAAAAATAAGAAGGTGCTGAAAAGTGTGCATGAAAAGAGACGACTGAACTTACATGAAGAGCTCATACATTCTTACATACCAGAAAGAGCTGAGAACGACAATGAGAACATCCACACAAGAACTTCATTGACTACAGTTTCATTGTCTCTTAACCTGTATGTCAAGAGAACGACACTCTATTTTTTAGACAAAAACCAGAAGAGGACTCAGAACCATTTCTAATCAAATTGGAAGAAGTCCAGAGGTGCACTGCAATCACTAGAGCCATTATAAACTCTACATATTTTCCTCTGTGATTTATTATTTACTTTTCGATCAGTGTGTGTCATCTGCTATATTTTTACACACACTGTCTCTAGTACTTTAACTGGAGGATCTGTAAATCCTCACTCAAACTCTTACATCTTTTATTTCCCACTAGGATAGTAGTAGAGGTTTGCGTGACCTGGATAGCTAGTTTTCTGTTGTGTTTTTTTCCCACGAATAACAGTGGTTTAGGTCTTAGACCTGGATAGTTGTATACTGTTGTAATCCCCGATCCAGGGTGTGGATAACTTTTATATAAAGTTTTGAGAGGACTAAGTCTCATCTTGAGACTGAAACTCATGGTTATATCTGCTGTTCTTATTTATTTTCAAAGTTATTTTTATTCCGCTGCAAAATACATTAAAACCAAAAACTGTTTTAAAGTCACTTTGATAATTAAACTCTCAAGTGTTTATATTAGTTGTAAATCAGTAAGTTAGTTTCAAAAGTTAATCAACTCTTTTGATTTGATTAAATGGGAAATAATCAATCCCTTGAGAACCTAATAGAACCTTTAAATTGATATAAATTCACTACAGCTTAATTCTGTGTTTTATTTGGGGGAATTTGGGAAATGATTTTTAAACAGAAATTTTAATTTGAACTCAATTCACCCCCCTCTTGAGTGTCCACTCTGACCAACATTTGGTATCAGAGGAATTAAAATATTTTCTTATGTACTCTGTTTTTCAACTGTGATTTTAATTGTATTTTAATGTTATTAAAATTTCTGTTATTTCTAAATTTTTGTCTCTTTCTAATATTTATTTTAACCTAGTTATCATGGATAATAGACTTTAAGGTGTTGATACTAATAGACCTCCATTTTTCAATGGAAACAACTACAGTCAGTGGAATATTAAGACGAAAATTCATTTAGAAGGCATGGGTTTTGATATTTGGACTACCATAGAATCAGAATATAAAATTCCTAATACCGTTAGATCTACTTGTAAAGAAGCTACTAAGACATCCTACAATAATAATTACAAACCTATGAATGCTTTGTATTGTGCTTTAGGAGATGATAAATTCAATATAATATCTGCTTGTAAGACTGCACATGAAATTTGGGATACTTTAAGTGTTTCACATGAAGGAACAACTAACGTTATGGAAATGAGATTGAACACCTATACTATTAAATATTATAATTTTAAGATGAAGCCTGATGAACCCATTTTTGATATGTATCTTAGGTTTAACGAAATTGTCAACACAATGATCTCACTGGGAAAAGATGTTTCATCAAAGGAGCAGATCATGAGAATTTTGAGATGCCTACATGAAAGATGGAGGGGCACTTCTATTTCAATTAGAGAATCTTGTGATATTGGTGAACTACCCATTAAGGAACTTATTGGTAAGTTGATGATGTATGAAGAAGATCTTAAAGTAAACAAAGAAGAAGAAGATGAACCAAAAAGGAAGTGAGTTGCCTTCAAGACATCTACTTAAAAGAATAAAGAGGAACTTCAAGATGTAAGTGATATCTCAAGCTGGGAAGAAAGTGAAAGTGCATCTAACAGTGATGCAGAAATGTCTCACACAGTCAGAAGATTTAAGAAGTTTTATAGGAAATAGAAGTTTTTCAGAAAATCAAATTACAAAGGTAAGTATGACAACAAGAGACACTAGAAAAAGTACTGGAAGAAATCTGAAAAATATTATGAAGTTGTATACTATGAGTGAAAGAGAAATGGACATATAAAAGAAGATTTTCAAAAACTAAAATACAAGAAGAAATATGAGTATAAGGATAATAAGTATAAGAAATACATGAAGGGTACTTGGAGTGCTTCTGAAGATAGCTCCAGTGAATCTGAAGCTTCTGAAGTTGAAATCAAAAATAAGGCAAACATGTGTTTTATGACAAACACCTATGAAGTAACATCTGAAACTCATGCTTTAAATTCTTATTATTCTAGAGATGATTCGGATTCTGAAAATATGTAAAAATCTGAACTATTTGAATACCATGATATGTTGGAAGAAACCTGTAATGATCTGAAAGGAAAATACAAAGGTTCAAAGAAACAGTATGCTTCAACTGTTAATCATAAATCTAATCATGACATAAAAATGGAAAAGAATTCTTGATTACTTAAAGAAAACACTTAACTGAAATTTTCAAATGAGCAACTTAGGGAGGATTTAGAAAAGTTCACAAATGGAAAATATACTCTTATCAAAATTCTAGGTAAGAAGATTTCACCTAGATATACTACTGGAATTGGATACCAACCTGGACAAAGAAAAATTACCAAAACTAAATTCATTCCTAAATATGGAAAGAATGTAGATAGTTATAATTCTAGAGGTTCATATGCTTCAACTAGTTATATTCATAGTTACAGATCTAATAAAGTTTATATTTCCAAATATGTTGATTCTAAAAAATTTATGAGACCCATAAGACAAATTTGGGTACCTAAAGTTTTATTGGATAACCTGTCTGGACGCAATAAAATCAGGGTACCAAAATCATTTCCTGTCTAAATCTGTTTTGTATGGAACCTACTTAAAGAGCTCTTTTACAAAGACCTGGTAATTGGACAATGGATGTTCAAGACATATGTCAGGAGACTTCTCACGCTTTAAAAGCTTAGTCAGAGTTTATGGAGGTTTCGTCACTTTTGGTGATAATTCTAAAGGGAAAATCATCGGCTTAGGCCAGATTGGTAACACTAAATCAGTATTAATTTCTAAAGTTCTATTTTTTGATGGAATTAAATATAATTTACTGAGTATTTCTCAGTTATGTGATGATGGTTTCAATGTTAAATTTGAAAATGATTCTTGTAATGTTTATTCTAAAAATGCTTTAGTATTTTCTGCCTTGTGAAATGAAAATGATTATGTTGTTGATTTAAATTCTTTATCTATGCAAAATATTACTTGTTTAAATGCTTTTCATAAAGATTATTGCCTTTGGAATAGAAGATTAGGACACTGCAATGTACATTCACTCAGAAAACTTTCTAGGAAGAACATAGTTAGAGACCTACCAAAACTTGAATTTCCAGCAGATAAAGTTTGTAATCCCTGTCAAAAGGGAAAGAAACATAAAGTTTCTTTCAAATCAAAGAAATAAGTATCAACATCTCAAGCTCTCGAGTTGGTTCACATTTATTTGTTTGGACCTTCTAGAGATTCTAGTTTAAATGGGAAGCACTATGTCTATGTTCTTGTAGATGACTATTCTAGGTATACATGGGTATATTTTCTAGCTCAAAAAAGTGAAGCTTGTTCGTACTTTGTTAAATATTCCAAGTCTGTAGAGAACCTTAGTGGACTTAATTCTAAAACCTTGAGAAGTTATCATGGTCGTGAGTTTGAAAATCACAAGTTTGAATGTTACTGCTCACACAATGGCTATAGTCACAATTTATCTGCCCCCAGGACACCTCACCAAAATGGTGTAGTGGAAAGGAGGAATAAAACGCTTCAGGAAATTTCCAGAATGATACTCAATGAGTATGACCTACCTGTTTGTTTTTGGGATGAAGCTGTCAATATAGCTTGTTATATTATCAATTGAGTCTTGATCAGACCTGTTCTTAATCATACCCCTTATGAGTTGTGGAACCATAGGAAACCTAAGGTTAACTACTTCAGAGTGTTTGGTTGCAAAGCCTTTATTCTTAATACTAATGATAATCTTGATATGTTTTCATCCAAGAGTGATGAAGGAATTTTCCTAGGTTACTCTATTTCTAGTAAAGCCTATTGAGTTTTCAATAAGAGAACCAAATGTGTGGAAGAATCTGTTCACATCAAATTTGAAGAAACTGATCCACATGAACCTAAGACCTCTCTTGAAAATCGTGAAGATGATCTCTCTATTTTGAACCTTAATGATAAAGACAGTAGACCTATAGTTAAAATGTCCAGTTCTGGAAATTTTCCAGAACCTACTTCTGTTGACTCCCAACCTGTTGATGAACCTGAAATCTGTAGCCCTACCTTTTCAAGACCAACTAGGATTCTAAAGAACCATCCTTTAGATGTTGTTGTAGGAAATCTTGATAGAGGAACACAGACTAGAGCTTCTCTAAGAAATCAGGTTGAACATCAAGCTTTTCTTTCACAGTTAAAACCTAAAAATATCAATGATGCTATCAATGATGAATTTTCGGTAATAGTAATGAAAGAAGAACTAAATCAATATGAACGAAATAAAGTCTGGGAACTAGTAGAAATGACTAAAGACACTTTGACTATAGGCACAAAGTGGATGTTTAGAAACAAAGTTGATGAATCTTGAAATATCATTAGAAACAATGCTAGACTAGTTTCACAAGGTTACAATCAAGAAGAAGGAATTGACTATGAGGAAACCTTTGCACCTGTAGCTAGAATAGAGGCAATTAGGATCTTACATGCCTTTGCATCACATCTGAATTTCAAGTTAAATCAAATGGACGTGAAAAGTTCTTTTCTAAATGGTTTTATTGTTGAAGATGTTTTTGTAGAACAACCACCTGGTTTTTCAAATCCTCACTTTCAAAATCATGTTTTTAAACTTTCTAAAGATTTATATGGTTTAAAACAAGCTCCAAGAACTTGGTATGAAAGACTTTCAAATTTTCTTATTTCAAAAGGATTTACAAAAGGAATTGCTGATCCCACTCTTTTTATAAAAATAATTTCAAAAGATGTTTTAATAGTACAAATCTATGTTGATGATATTATTTTTGGATCTTCAAAAAATTATTTATGTACTGATTTTTCAAAGATTATGAAAAATGAGTTTCAAATGAGATTAATAGGAGAGCTTAAGTACTTTCTTGGATTTCGAATCTTTCAAACTAAAGTTGGTATTATTTTATATCAGAGTAAATATACTAAGGATTTATTAAAACGTTTTGGTTTGGATAGTATTAATGGAAGTGATAAACCTATGAGTACCACCTGTAAATTGGATATTGATGAAACTGGTAAACCAGTAGATCAAACTAATTATAGAGTTATGATTGGTAATTTACTTTATATTACTGCTAGTCGACCTGATATTATGTTTAGTGTATGTATGTGTGCTAGATTTCAAGATAACCCTATAGAGTCACACTTACTTTCTGTTAAAAGGATTTTCAAATATCTTAAATACACTGCCAATTTTGGACTGTTTTACCCAAAAGAACAATCATTTGATTTAATAAGTTATTCAGATGCTAACTTTGTTGGATGCAAGTTGGACAGAAAGAGCACATCTGGAACATGTCATTTGCTTGAAAAGTCCCTAGTATCATGGTGTAGTAAGAAATAGAACTCAGTTGCATTATTTACTGCTAAAGTAGAGTATATAGCTGCTGGTAGTTGTTGTGCACAGATCCTGTGAATGAAAAACACTTTATTGGACTCTGGATTTGAGTTTAAACATGTTTCAATTAACTGTGACAACACTAGTGTGATCAACATCTCAAAGAACCCTGTGTCTCACTCTAGAACTAAACACATTGATGTTAGACACCACTTTCTAAGAGATCATTATCAAAGAGGTGATATAACTCTTGAATTTATAGGCACTGAACTTCAATTAGCTGATATTTTCACTAAGCCTTTAATTCATAAATATTAAGTTTCATTACACACGAATTAGGAATGATAACTTACTCTTAAACCGTTAGAGAAACATCACCGTTAGGGAATCCTCACCGTTAGAGAATCCTCACCGTTAGAGAATCCTCACCATTAGAGAAACCTCACCGTTAGGAGACCTCACCGTTAGAAGACCTCAGTGTCAGTAGACTTTACCGGTACATCTCACGCTGTTTTAAACTTATGTAAAGTCGAGACTTTGAACCGTTTTGAAAAGATTTATTTTATTTGTGAATCCTAAATGTTATTAAACCTGATATTAGACTTCACTCAATCTCACCACGAACTCGTCTGTTCAAATCCCTGGAACCTCAACCTCTCAAGCCGCAAAACCCTAAACCTCAGATCTGTAATGGCCCGCGTTAAGAGACCTCAGGTTACAGATGGTAGTGATGAGCCGTAGGCAAAAAGACATAAGGTGACCAATGCTGATTCCAGTAGAAGCGGTGAAAGTGTAGCTCGAAGGAATCCAGTAAACCTACATCTCTCAAGGAAAGATATTGTCGTTGATAAAGAGGTGTGTGCAGAATGGCTCATGGAGAGAAAATCCGTGGTTCTTAAGGTTTTAAATGAACAAGGTTGGCTCGAGTGCTTCACAAACAACAATGGAACTTATTATCCAGGACCGGTGAAATAGTTCTATGAGTTCGTTCATTTTGAGAAGTCTGAAGAAGAAAACAAGATGTTTTCTTATGTAAATGGTCACGAATTTTCCTTTACATTGGTTGAATGGGCTGGGAACTTAAAAGTTCCACATGAAGGTGATTATTCTGTTTATTCAAAATCCATACCCTCAGCCGGTGACTTGTTTAAGTATGAAGATGCTTTGTTAGAGCTGACAGGGAATGGGACCCCTAGAAAAATCATAGTTGTAGAGATGGCAGGGGAGGATAAACTTCTTTTCATGTTTATTCAAAATGTAGTTAGTCCAAGGAGGGGAGACTTTGCTACACTGAGATTCCAGGACATTTATTTGTTACATCTATTGAAGCATGGATTTATGGTAAATCTGTGTAGATTGATTATGATTCAGATTGAGGATATGAATAGACCGAAGTCTATGTCAAATTCACTGTTCTTCTTAAAGTTGATTTCAGTTATGATGAATGAAAAGGAGGTTGCTGGACCTCAGGATGAAATGATAGTAGTTAAGGATAACTTCTGCATCACCATGACTGTCTGTAAATATATGAAAGTCAGCTGAAATCCTTGGAGAAAATCTTGGGTGATTGATGAAGGATGAATATATGATAAGTTCACACCAAAGGACCATCCCTCTAGACCAAAGAATGTGAGATATCCTGGTCTTGGACTAAATGTGCCATAACCGGTCTACATTGATGATGAAGCTGAGGAGGAAGAGACATCATTTGAGGAAGGAGGATACCCTGATTTACCTTCTAGTCCTATGCCTCAAACCATTTCCTATGGAGCAGCTAGCCCTCCAAAAGAACTACCAAGGAGAGAAACTATTTTCAAGGACAGTGATACTGAGACTGAGGAAGAAGAAGAAGAAGCGTGTCAGTATGTTGTTAAGGACACCTCTGAAGAGGATGAGGCAACCGAATCCGATCGTGTCATTAATGGAGAAAAGGAGGATTATGGTGAAGCAAATGATGAAGAAAATAAAGAAGAATATCTCAGTTTGAGCCCTCTGATAGACAGTACAGTCAAGATAGTGCCTGATCAGGAAGCATATGTAGCATCTATTGTTGAGAGAGTTCTTGAGACATCATAGAAAATGGCTATTGAATCTACTGTAGTTGTAGAGTAAATTATAGAATTACATCAAGCAGAACAGTTGGAGGAGATACGTCAGGAGAATATTCCAAGTGAGGGGGAGCATCTTGTTTCAGTATCTATTTTTTATGACATTGAAGGTTGGACATCAGATCCAGGATATATTGTTCTTGGACTTTCCTATGGAGATTCGGATGAGAAAGACCATCCCCAAAGAGAATCAGTTATCCTACCTACTGTGGCTGAAAATTTGGTAACCAAGGAGGACCTTGAGTCTTTAAAGGCTGAAATGAAAGAGACACTGAGAGAATCAGTGGCATATTTGAAGACAAGTCTGGTTTATGAAATGAGAAGTGTGGATAAATCCCTGGATCTATCCTTGGGATGTGTTATTACTAGTCCAGTGAAAGGAATGATGGATGAAGTTAAAATATGCAATACTAAAATTGAGAGTTGGACAGGAGCTGTAGTGGCTCTAAGACAATCGATTGCTTCATTGACTGCTTTGAACAGTTCTCAAACCCATGTGCACACTGATATAGGATATATCAAAGAAGTAGTCAAGAAATTTGTGGAAGGTTTTGAGTATTTTAAGACTTCAATCAATGAACATTTGAATAGTCAAGATGAAATTGTTTAGATAGTGGTTAGTAATATAACACAATATTTCAAGGAGACATTAGCTTTCTCAGTTAAACACCTTCCCTCATCCAGCTCCTCTGTGAACCTTGACCAGATCAGAACTGTTATTCAGGAAGAGTTGGCTAAGGCCTATACCAGTGGATCCTCGGATACTCAGATCCTTTATACCGCTATAGAAGTTAGTAGTTTTGTTCGTGACCACCTACGGGAAACTACTGCTTCTCAAGAGGCAATTAAAATTAAAGTGGATGCTTATTTTGAGAAGGTCTATACCAAGCATCAAATGACCAACCATTTCAAGATCTTTCTAGAAAATATGAAGTTGCCTCCAGTGACTCAGGCTTTCAGAGAACAGGTTAGTAAGCTCAGGGAGCTTACTATTTCCTTGGATAAATTCATTGAAAATCGAGATGATTTTTTGTCTGCAATGGAGATAGGAGGGAGTATTATTATGGATTTCAGGAACCTGTTGCTACCCTTCTTGCATGTGGATGCCAGACCTGTGATTGTACCTCTTGCTCTTCTTGCTTCTGCCTCTGGGAGTACACCTCAGTTGACTCCAGCTCAGGCTATTCGTATCTTGACACCTATGATCCCACATAAGAGAACATATTTCAGATCCGTAATAGTTTCAGTGGCTGACCCTCCGGTTGTTCTTTCAGCTATTCCTAATCCTTCTACTGAATCTGACCCTACACCCTCTTCTAATCCTAAGGGAAAGACTCCTGTTCAAGAGGAATATTGAGTGATTCTAGATCTTTTTGATAGGATTCAATTGTATTTTTGACCTACTGATTTTATCAGTGTATCTCTTGTCCATTAATGAAATACCTCTTACTTTCTCTACTGTACTATGTTTCTATTAATTTTCTAGTCTTTATCTTTTATCTGAAACCCTTCTTTTTGTTAATCACAAAGGGGGAGAAAAACATGAGTCCTAAGAGTTAACAAAGGGGAGAAAAACACTAAGGGGAGAAAAAAACAAAGGGGGAAAATGAGACCTAAGAGAATCTTGTAGTATATTTTAAAGGGGGGAGATATGGAATATTTTTTTTTAATAAAAGAAATATTTTTTCCACTGATTATAATTATTCTCTGATTGTAATTATTTTCATTTTGGCATAAGTTGTGATTATCAAAAAGGGGGAAATTGTTGAAGCCTCTAGGAATCTAGTTGCTTTACTATATTTTGATAATCCCAATTATGCTTTATTATATGTTGATAATATCAATATTGCTTATTTATAGTTTGATGATTCTTATTGTGGATAAATACTTACTTTAGTATTTCTATACTTTAGACACATGTTTATATGTTATGATAAATATATTATAATCAAAGAATTTGGTTAAGAAATGCTCTATTATTTTATGTTTAGTATTAGACGTTCGATTACTGGATGTATGTATACTCTGACTTAACTCATTCTGCCAATAGAATGCTTAAACAGAATAGAGCTACCGATACAGAACAGAGCTACCGATACAGTTATGTCTACCGCTATGTGAGAGCTACCGATACAGATTATTCACCATTACACAAGTCTACTGATACATCAAAGTCTACCGATACATCAAGGAAGCTACTGACAGAGACTTATCGCTACTGATACAGACAAGTCTACTGCTACTGATACAATACAAGTCTACAGATACCGATACAAGAAAGCCTATCGCTACAGATGCAGTAATGCTTACCGCTACCAAAGTCTACCGACTAACATGAAGTCTACCGATAGAAGGGTTACTGATGGAAAGGCTATCGTTACACAAAGGGATACCTTTACAGAAGAAGCTACTGATACTTAGACCTACCGATACACAAGGATACCGATATCCAAAGCTACCGTTCCAGAGAAAGAACTCGATGATGCTTTAATTTCATTATCATTATTTAATCTGACCAACGGTCATATAAGGTATATTTTAATACACTGAAATTTATTTATTGTTTGTTGTTGGATGTCAGGGAACCGTACCTCGTACCTGCAAAAAGGAAATCACTTCTGTTGCCAGAGCTCATGCTTTAAATAATAGATGCCCCTGATGCTAAAAGAAGAGGTTGAAAAAAACAAATAAGAGCGTGACAAAAAATAAGTAGGATCTGAAAAGTGTTCATGAAAAGTGACGACTGAACTTAAACGAAGAGCTCATACATTCCTGCATAATAGAAAGAGATGAGAATGAGAAAGAGAACATCCACACAAGAACTTCATCGACTACAGTTTCATTGTCTCTGAACCTGGATGTCAAGCGAACAACACTCTGTTTTGAGACAAAAACCAGAAGAGGACTCCGAAGAATTTCTGATCAAATTGGAAGAAGCCCAGAGCTGCACTGCAATCACTAGAGCCATTCTAAACACTACATCTTTACCTTTGTGATTTATTATTTACTTTTCAAGAAGTGTGTGTCATCTGCTATATTTTTACACACACACACTGTCTCCTTCACTTTAACTGGAGGATCTGTAAATCCTCACTCAAACTATTACATCATTTATTTCCCACTGGGATAGTGGTAGAGGTCGTGTGTTACCTTGACAGATGGTTTGCTGTTGTGTCTGTTTCCAACAAATGACAGTGGTAGAGGTCTTAGACCTGGACAGTTGTATACTGTTTTAATCCCCGATCCAGGGTATGGATCACTTTTATATAAAGTTTTGAGAGGACTATGTCTCAGCTTGATACTGAACCTCTTGGTTATATCTGCTGTGCTTATTTATTTTCAAAGTTATTTTTATTCTACTGCAAACTAGTTTAAACCCAAAAACTGTTTTAATGTCACTTTGATAATTAAACTCGCAAGTGTTTATATTAGTTGTAAATCAGTAAGTTAGTTTCAAAAGTTAATCAACTCTTCTGATTTGATTAACTGGGAAATAATCAATCCCTTGAGAACCTAACATAACCTTTACTTTGATATAAATTCACTACAGCTTAATTCTGTGTTTTATTTGGGGGAATTTGGTAAATGATTTTTAAACAGAAATTTTAATTGGAACTCAATTCACCCCCCTCTTGAGTATCCACTCTGACCAAAAAGATCAACACGAATTAATTGTTGTATGACTAGAGTATCTATGTGTGCATATATTCTTTTCATGACTCTATGTTATTATTTTCTCTCTAGTTCCCAATGGGGTTTTTCAGTATCTGATTGTGTGTTCTCTATTTTCCATTTTGATCTTACCATTGTTTGATTTTACATAATAAATAATGTGGGGGTCAGTGATCTTTTCATTCTTGTAGGTCCATCGTGAATTGATGTATGTTATTCAATGGTTTTCATTTCAAATTTAGTATCCTTTTTTATGTTCTTTTTTCTCTAAAATCAATGTTTTATTATTCTAGCCTTTATTTTCGTTGTTTTGTGCTTTTATAATATTATTAAAATCAACCCATAGTCAACTATATTGAGATATTACATTGTATTTGATGATCCCCCACCACCTGAAAAAGTATTAATTATAGAATTCATATATAACCATATAGAACTAATGCTTCAAGAACAAGTGTGAAAAACATAAAAAATAATTTTTTTTCTTTTTTACCAAAATACGTGACCCAATTTGAATTATAAATAATATACAGTATCATATGAAATACTACTTCAGATTCATACTTAATGACCATTTACATTTTGAGTTTTATATAATTATGAAAAACAATTACATATCATTGACAAATAAACCACTTGATTATAAAATATTTATATCATCTTCCAACGTTCTTTCATATCTATCACCCTTTTTAAGAAACTTACCTAAAAATTTCATCATAATCTTGGCAAGGAAACATAAGAATGGGTGATATTAGATTCTCAGTAATGGTACTTATTGGATATATAAATATATGATCGTATGTAATAATAAGATAATAATAATGGTTTGTGATCATGAACATAATATACAATGTTCATGCCCAATCTGTCATAGATCATAAACATGAGTCATGGAATAAAACATTATAATTTCATAAAACATGGGAAATAATAGTGAGAAGTCAAAATAAATCAATCATGATCCAAAATATAATGACATAAAAGTGTAACACCATCATAAATATAGAGAACCATTTCATATTTCATGGTTTAAATCGATGACCATAAACATAGAAGATTATGACTTATCACATATTTTCCACTACGGATCAGGATGAACCTATTTCTCATAGTAGATCAGGATTGACTTGTTTCCAATAGTATATGAGAATTCCCCAATTTCCCATGGTGTATTAGGATGCATCAGTTTCTCATAGTAGATCAGGACACAATTATTTCCCATAATAGATTAGGATGCACCTATTTCCCATAGTATATCAAGATGAACTTGTTTTCCATAGTTGATTGGTATGTACCTATTTCCCATAGTATATTAGGATTCACATGTTTATAATAGTGGGACCAAGCTCACTGAATTATTATCCTTTTTTATCTAATGAGATATTATGATTTACCCAATTAATTAGAGAGATATATAAGTCCAACACATCACATGATGAAAATAATAAATATGTATACAAAAACATGATAAAAAATTCATTATATCAAAACTCATTAAAACAAACAAAATTCAAAAAAGTATAACCCATAGAAAAGTTATCGGGTTTCATCAACATCTTATACCCAAAATGATAAACCATCCATGGAATGTATATGGATGGAATCCTTAGATTATATCCCCAGTAAATCATAAATAATATTAATGGATGTAATCGTAGATTGAAAGTGATTTTTAAATATCACTTTGAATAATTCGGGATGAAAATAACTTTTCCATTTTGAAATCAAAACGTTTTTTAAAAAATTGAAGACCTATAAAAAAGAAAAAACCATTGAAAATAAACTTGAAAACTTATAAGGGATTCCTAAAATCCTTGACGTATCATAATGGTGGGAAAATATAATCATTACATATAAGTTAAGAAATAACATTACTTCCATAATTATTTAAGAAGAGTCACAGAGTACAATGTTTTGAAATATACAAAAATAATCATTTCCAGAAAGTTATTAAAAATTAAAACATGGGTAAAAATATCTTTTAAAATTGTAAGATAATGGTAAAAATATATCTGAAAACATTTTTATAAGATGAGGACGTGGTAGTAAAATATTCATTAATGGAGACATTAACATAATCAATCGCATATAATAATGATATTTTTAAATAAACCCTTACCATTATGGTAACTCTTGAATAAAAAACATAATGAAATAAATAAAATTACATAGATATGTAAATCCCAAAATTTTCATGATAATAATAAAGAAATACATTAAAGGAATGTATATACATTACACATTATAAACAGGTAGTGTATAAGGCATGTGAACCATAGATATAAATATGAGAAAAAAATCTCTTACCTAATGTCTCACCATTTATTATTCATGTTAAAACATCCTATATGAATAATATGTATTTAGTTTTCATTAATTTCATAAAAATATCTGTATCATGCCATTTTATATTTTTTTATAACATCTTATTAAACGTTTATTAATAATTTGTTCTCAAAATCACTCTTTAGGGTGATAACAGCTTTAGTTTCAAAGAATGTTTTAGTTGGGAAGACCCAATACATACAATTTTTTCATTGTGACATCATTTACCAAATTTTATTCATGATTTTCTTATAATATATATTAATCACAAAAATATTTATAATCATTCAACAAATTTAGAGATTGAAAAATGAATTACATCATTCAAAAAAAAGGTAGGTCGCACGTATGCCCAAAAGTTGTTCCCATTTTAGATTATTGGAATGAAATAAAGTTAAATTATAATAGAACTTTATATAATAATTATTAAATATATCTATTCATTGACTTAATCCTTATTACCATCCAGGTGAAATATAAATTCAAAATGAATCACATCGCATCGTAGAGATGGTAGTACACACGTATGTACAAGTGACATTATCGTTTCCCAAAATATCAGATGATAAGAAGATATACATGATATTATCAATATAGAAGTATAATTTTGTCATGAATACCATATATAAACAATAAAACTCTAATAATTACCGCCCATAATATTTGGTGATGACAGATGAATTGTATCACTATGAGGAGATAGTAATCCGTGTGTACACATGAATGATACTTTTGATACATTTTTTTATTTGAAAGAGGTGTTATAATGGTGTTTTAAAAATTTAAATAACATTTAATAATATATAGGATAATGAAGTTACTATTTTATTAAAATTATCATTGATTTAGATGATAGATTGAATGTTTAAAATGAAAGTGATCGATTTGAGCGATTGCATATTCTTCAAATTGACACATTTAGATCTCCTATATAGGGATCAAGGTTTCACCTTTTGGAAATACTAAATGATCCAAAATGTGAGTGATTAAGATTATAAGATATTTTTTGGCTATTTTTGATTCATAAGGATAAAAATGATTTAAATTAGTGAGGGATTAAGATCCCTTTTATAATAGAGGTGAGGTCCCTTTGGGAATTTCTCAAAAAGATTAAATTATAATAGAGCAATAATAGAAGAAAATGATTAAAAACTGAATTTAAATGAATAATTCAATAATTTTAGACTATTTATTATCAATTTTAAATTGATATAATAATTTATGGATATTAAAATAATATAATAAAATATTATTGTCAAAAAATATCAGTATTGTCAATTTTTACACTATTAACTACTTTGAATTTAATAACATCAAAACATTATAGAAATTAGAACTAAAACTTTTAATGAATACAAAATATGTTATTAGCATCTAAAAAATCATGTATAACATAAATTAACTCATATTATAATACTTTGAATATTTTCGATATCATTTATGTGATGTTTCTATTAATTGATTAATTACTGCATCAGCATTGTTTAAGTATTTAAGGTAAATATTTATTTAATATAAAAATTAAAATTATGAATAAAAGTATTTTATACAGAAAAATACAATTTATATAATGTCATATGTTTAGGTTAAAAACATATTTAAAATATTAGAATTATTAAAAACAAGGGTGTATTATGTTTGACATATTTCAGCTAAAATAACCTAAAGGTAATAATCTCATAAAAGTGACCAAAAATGTCATTTATTTGACCCTTGGATGATTATAGTCGAGATATACCAATTAAATAAGATTTAGGTATGTTTTTGGGTCATTTAATAGTTCTTATCATTTTATTTTTAACCATTAATTACCTAATTGACACTTTATCATGGCAAAAAAATTTATTAAGTTTACTATTCATATTTTCCAAAAGGAAAAGGGAATTATTTTATAATTTTGGAACTTCTTATTCCAAAATTTAATCCATTTGTCAAAATTAATATCATATAAGTTTCATAAATTTATTTAAAATAAAATCAAAAAATCCAACGAAAAACAATTTTTAAGATTTCTAAATTTAAAATGTTTTTATACTAAATTGAAGTGTAAAATAAAATTATAATCCCATAATTGAAATATTATAAATCAAAAATAACTAATGAAAATTTATTACTAATATAAATATTATTTTAAATTTTAAATTCCTTAAATGAAAAATAGAGTTTTCAAAAATCATTATTTTTCATTATTCATTAAAAATAAATCTTTTTATAAAATTATCAAAAAACAATCACAAGATAAATTTGACGTGACTAAATATAAAATGAAATTAGTTTTTTCAAAAAATGAATTACAGCTTTCATAAATTAATTATACTCTCTTGTCATAGGAAAAAACAATTTTAGAGAAAATTTATTTTTGAAGAATAAAATAAAATAACTAAAAAATGAGTACATGTTTCATAATAAATAATAAATAAATTTTCATTTATAATGTATATTATATATATATATAATAATTTAGTTAATTCTTTTGATATGCATCAATTTAACATATAGTTTATAGTGGGCATATAAAAATAATAACATCTTGGTGTTCATTTAGGAATTGTGTTACATGAAATGTAAGGTTTCAAACATAGTGTTATTTTAAAATCTCATTGTGTTACAACATATTAGTATATAAACATACAATATCAATAATTTAATTATTTTATGAATTTTTTATCAATGAAATCATTTCATTTATTATTATTTACTAGTGACTATATGTCTAATGTTTTCATGTTAATTAAAATAAAATTTGAGTATTAGGTAAATTATATAAATTGATAGAGAAAAATAATTTATAAGATGATAACAATAAATATATTAATTTTTAAGTAAATTATTGAGAAAAAGAGAACTATTTTTTTACATAGAATAAGTGTGTTTTAACTTGTTATATAAAATTAGTGTTCATTATGATTATAAATAAATTACACCACCCATGTGAAAATAAATATATGAATTAAAATATGAATTTCAAGACTTTTCCCCAAAAGTGACATTGGTACTAGATAAATTATGATAAATCACGAAATGTTATTAATGATAAAATTAATTTTTGAGTGCTTTAGAAAATCATTGAAAATAATAATGTCTTAGATATGTTAATATAAAAATAGTTAGCCCAAAAAAATTAATATAATATGTGATATTTTAATGTATAATTTTAACTATAGATTATCCAAACTATTAATTCATTTAAATACACATGAGAATATTATAGAAATTTTCATCTTAATTGATTTTATCATTTTTTATTTATATTTTAACATGGATTACAACGTCTATATATGAATACCAGGAAGGAAAAATGATTGAAGCATGTGTAAGATTAAAGATGTTTCACCCAATTAGATATATTAATTTATATATTTACATAAATATGAAATATATGATATAAATAATATTATATAATTTCATCTTCATTAATCATCATATCCAACAAATTTTTTCAAATAAAAAAATTATTTGTCTTTTAATGAAATGGAATATTTAATCCTAACATTTCAAGAAAATCCCTTGTATTTTTTAATTAATCTTCCACGAGATTATATTAAATATTAATGTAAATACCCTAAATGAATAATTATATAATTTCATTCCAAGAGTTATATGTTTTATAAATATGTTCATAATAAAAATTGTAATTTTCAATAAAGGATTCAATAAAAAGGAACATTTTATCTATCTATAAGGGATATAAAAATTCAACGTTATATATACTGTGAAAATAATATGAGGTTATTTTGTAATAAATTTTATATTAGTAATATTTTTCTATCCTCATCGATATTTAAAAGGTATAAATCATTACTTTTTCCAGATTTAGAATTAAAATTGGTCGATAATATTCTTGATAGATATTTGAAAAATGTATATAATTCTATATATTAATACAAATATTCAAAAATATATATAGAAAAATCCATTTAATGGAATTTTATAGAACATACCATTTCCGAGTCTTACAAAAATAATGTTGACATGATGAAAATTTATAAAGAAAATCAATAATGTATTTTCCTAAGATGAGTTATTCATCATAATAGAAACAATTTTTATTTAAATATTAATGATGATATTCTCATTAAAATATATATATATATATATATATATCATATATAGAAAAAAATACAGGTGTATCAAAACTGATTGGATAAAAAAATATATCATCAAAATTACTTTTTACCCATGAGAATTAAAATAATGGTGAGACAAATGTCCAAAAAATTAGATCATCTAATAATCTTATCATTTTTTTCATAATAGTAATATGAAAACATCTTTAATTATTTTTATACCCAAAATTTTTACATAGAGACTATGAAATCTATCATTATTTTATTAGGGTTAGTTGGGAATATTGTACTCTTTTCCCCATCTACTAGTTTTTCAAAACTGATTATTTTGATAATGTTTTTAACACAACAGCATAATAACTATAATGGAGTTCAATTATTTTGTCTCATATATTTTTTCTCACATTGTTTTTTAAGGGGATAATTAATAAAATTACATGAAATTAATTCCATTCTCATGGGAGTGTTGTGAAATTAAAATAAATTTTTACAATTACTAAGGGTTGTGATTCACATGAGAATTATTCCCATGGGTACTAATTACTAATGCAATTCATCTCCCAAACACGATTACATGTCAATAGTCAATATAGTTAAATTATTTTTAGATAATACTGATTAATTTAGACTATTTATTATATTAACATGCATCATATTTATATATTTCATCGTTTCATAGAAATAATAATGATTGACTCTATAATTTTCATTATACATTGGCACATTTTTTTTTATATTTTAATTATTAATGTGTGGTGATATTAATTTCACAATCACTCAACATTATGATTAAATTAAAATCAATAATGAGGTTCTGATTTTGATATAATTTAAGATTTGAATCGATAATTCCAATTTTCTCCATAATAAAAAAAATGTAGCAGGGATTAAAATCAATAAAAATATTAATTTTGAAATTTAAATTAAAAATTTTAAATTAAATATAAATAGAATTTTAATTTAATTATTCAATTTTGGATACTCAATCCTTACTCATTTATTGTTTAAATCATAAATATTCTTATAATCTGTTTATTTTTTTCACTAGCCTAAATATATCAGCTTTTTCTGAATTAATCATTTGACTATGAAAAATACTTTTAAAACTCATTTATAATATTAATTTTTTAAAACATATTAATAAATATAAAATTATTGGATATCAAATTAAATTTAATATGTTTTATAATTTTATAATAATTTTAATATATATAGTTAATAAAATAATAATAATTAATTTAAATGGATATAAATTTAAAATATATTTAAATCTAATATGATTGAAGCTCAAAATAAGTACATATATTTTAAAATATAACTATTCTCATAAAATAATTTTAATAAGTATATAATATAATATAATTTATGGCTACCATGAAATAAAAAATACATTTTAACCCAATAAAAATATTAATATAGTGTTGAATTCACTAGACTAACATTATAAAAATTTAACTAATCACTAGCCTTATAATATTTAATTATGTAAGATAATGTTAATGTTTCATTTAATGATAACTAATTTTATTCCCAAACATAGATGTGTGGATTGATTATTGCAGTGATGATAATGGGCTGGGTACCCATGAAAATGTAGGTATATGTAGATGAACCTATTTAGTAATAATTGAACTTGGAACCATTTAACAACACCAAAACATGGTCATTTTAATGAACATTAATTCCAATTTAAAACATAAAGCCATTTAAATAATCATTTATATTTTTTATTTTTTATTTTTACAATGTATGTCAGGAAAAATCTAATTTAAATGCAAACTATGGATGAAAACAGCGTGGGTACCGATTAAAAAAGAGGTACCTAAACCATAACTCGCTTAACAAATTGAGAATCCAATTCAAAACCAAACCAATATAATGATGAATATAAAAAACTAAATCTAAACTAGGTAAAAAAAATTAATACACATTTGGAACCTATGAACATTTTTTAATTCTTTATGAGTAAATTGTTTGAAGATAGGGGTGTGTGGAGTCTAGTGGAAAAAATCTATATTGGTTGATGTATAAACCTGACTGTCTGAATCATGGACATATTCCTATCCATCTAGAAAAGAAGGGATGTGGATGTAGATATTTTTTGTATTAAAATTATTTTTAAATATAAAATATATTATTTTAATATAGTTAGACTATAATTCCATCTTCCACCAACCATTTACCATTTAAAAAATAATTTCACCCTAGAATATTTCATAAAATATAAACATTTTTTGCAAAATAATTATAGGTTTATATTTTTGTTTAAGGGCTTGTAGGTTATAATAAATGAAACAACACACACCCTTAAACTAGTAATGAAATATCCCCCCTCCATGGGTTGATCCACTTTATATCTGGTCCATTACAATTGAAATGCCCAAATTCCAACTATTTTATAGAATAGAGGCCCTTTCTTCTTATACGAAATGTCTCTTGTTTAGGTCTTATGAGGAAACATCATATACCTAGGATGACATCACTAATCGCGTAATATCTTATGTCACCCCTTGAATCATCATCCTTAAATTTTAAAGAAATCCCCTCCCCCGACGGAGGCTGAGAGTATTCAAACGTGATAATATATAAATTTATAGGGTGACATTAATAATCAATATTTAACACACACACACACACAGACACATGATATTAATGTGAAATGAAAATTTATGGAGCATGTTTTTAAACACTTCGTATAGTATTTATAATTATATAATAAAAAAATATTAAAATACAATTATAAACAATAATTAATATATCTTTTTTATATATCTATTTTTTAAATACTTATACATATACGCATAAAAAATATATTAATCTTTTTATATATGAGATATATATTTTCACTAAAAATTTACTATGTGTAATCTATAAACACCACATATAATAACAATAAATATATAATAATATTAAGAAAAATGTTGAATAATGAATAATTTATGTATATTTATGTATATATTATTTATATGATATATATATATATAAATATATCTGCGTGTGTACATTATTTACTTACACTATGATTTTTTTTACGTTTTTTTATCAAATAATGGAAATATTATTTAGAATTTCCGATCACCTATTTTATATATAGGTTTATATATATACATTATTTAGTTGGTTCACTATTTATTTGTATTATAATAGATACACACACATAATAATTTTTTTAAAATATGTATAGATACCAAATTATAGATAACGTTTGGTGGAAGAAAAAATGCCCTGGAAATATATAATGAAAAATTATAGTATAATTTGTTGTCTATATATATACACATAGTTATATATAAATTTTCAGTTCACATATCTAGTGAAAAATTATATGTTATATGAATTTTTATATATTGGTAATGAAACATCTAGTCCAATGTTCAAATGTAATGTTTTAGTGGATTCTAATACTATATCTATATAAACACAATTTGTGTGTTTACATATTGGTATATATTTAATAATATAAATTATTTATATATGTACACTTCCACATAAATTTTTAATAAAAAAATTAATATTAATATTTATATATAGTTTATGTATATATATAAATATAATGATTGAATTTTATTTTGACTCGTTTGTAACAAATGTTTTTTTTTTGTAAAATTAAAAAATTATTTTTGAGTGAGAGGTTATGGTGTTTTGAATTATTCATTGTGAAATATCAATTGAAAATTAAATATAGAGTAAAAAAATACACTATCTATCTATATTTATTTTCAAATGTGTACTTGAAATTAAATAATATATATATTTTTCATGAAGTATAATTTGAAGGTTTGAATTAAAAAATTGTAGTCAAAATTTATAGTGGAAACATGAAATTATAAAATCATCTGAAAGTCTACATGTATTTAAAAATGTATGTCCCTAGGATAAAAGCCTATAATAATTTTATTATTCCTAGATAATCACCTTTTTAACTAGGTTGAGATGAAACCCTTAATTGAACCAATGGATTTGGGGATGAATGACTTTAGAATAACGTTTATAAAACTATCAATGAAATAAGGACAATATATGTCTGATGTCCAACTGTAGCCCTGGATCTAAGAGGAAGAAGACTCTCCAGTCTTTCTATGTCACGTCATCTCAACTCCTAAACTATTTATTCATATCCTTCCATTTCATCCGCACATTTCAACAAGAATCACACATGCTTCTTAGTATTTAGTCTTTTCATGACTAGTTGCAGATACGATCACCCTATGCATAACCTATTAGATGCAAGGTTGTTCTGTGTTGGAAATATAGTATCGTGTGTGTTTGTTTTCAATCCTCATTAGAAGATAATGATGTATTCTAGGAAAGGGATCATACTATTCAATAATATTATAAAATTGAACGTGGTGTCGTTTCCCAGTGTTTGCCATATTTTTGGGCCCAAATGTTGGAGAATGGAGAATATGTTCTTTGGAAATGTATACTTTGTGTATGATTGAAGAAGGTTGGGGAAAATTCACTCAAGTATTGATTGGAATAAGTGAATAAAAATATGATACAGGAAAAAATTTCACACAATTTTTAAATATAATAGAAAGATGAGGTTTTTCGGAGGAATTTTACACACCAAATGAAATGTCGAAACGGGTTTTACGCACTCATACAGAATTTTACATGCACTGAAAAAGATGCATTATAAGCATGCGTGCAGGGTAGTTGGGCCATATTAATTGTTGGATATCCCCATGTAATACTTAATCATTTTTCAATAATTAAATGGTTCCTATACCATGATAAATACTTGCACTCAGAAGAGATGTTGAGAGGGAAACTTATACGAAAAGTGTTCCTTTAAACTAAAAATAACAAGTGAACTGGTAGAATGGTTTCCAAATAGATAAGAAGTTCATGGAAAACATGGGTTTCATGAAAAAAATCTTGCATGACAATATATAATCTTGCGCACAAGGGAAGGTATAGCGTGAAAGTGTTAATTTGTGCTTTTAGTAAGCTATGAACATCCGGCTTATTTGATCAGTGCTTTCATGTGAATCAATTGAAGACTTTGATGCAAGTTGTGTCTTGGGGTGGAAAAATTCAAAGGCTTCAATGATAATATATTGAAGTGACCTTTAGGACGATATACTGAGTGAGACTTCACCCATGGTAGTGATCTTGGGGAACTCTCTGGAATTTTTCTAAGGGTTGCATTGTGCTATCCCTAAAACTTTGTAAAGGAACTGTGCCTAACCTAGAGTGACTATATGGAAACTGATGTACTCCACAACTAGTTAAGATTAGTGGATTTAGGTATGATCAACACACTGTCGGCGTATGCTCCTTAGACTATCCCTTAGTGGTGATCCAAGTAAAATTTATGCGTTTTATCTCCATTCATATAAATGTTTTATTACTACACTACTCTAATATATAGGTTTAACAATTTCAATCCAATATGGGAACAAGATCAGTCACATTACATGAAAAAGGATACGCCCTCATTCACCCATCCCCTCTGATGGTGCTCTGGGGTACTAGATTAACTTCACTAGAGATTATGTTCACTCCATTTTATACACTAGTTCTAGAATATACACATCATAAATAGGATCCCATTATTGATGAACCGAAGAATATGTGGCTCAGAGGCCCATGATAAACCCATGATCCTCTATCATAGAAGCATAATATTTTCATAAAACCCCATAAAATATGGACATTACTATAGATTTAATACCCCAGTATAGAATATGCAAATGTATCTTCACTATTACAGTAGTACTGTAATTCATATAAAATCCGATCCTATTATGTTTTGAACCCTGGTTTCTTATAGGATTATGGGGTGACTTTACTACATAGGGACGCCCTAAACAATATATATATATATATGCATTAATTGATATTTTTTATTTTAAGGTTACATTTTTTATTTATATTTACACATATACACATGTCTATGAATTCATATACTCAATGAAATATACTCCAAACAAATTCATTAAAAATTTCAAGTAAATTTTTTATTATACATTTCCAATTCAAATTTACATTGTTTTAATATTTTTATAAGTATGTATGTTTGTAATGAAAAATTACTATTTATATTTTGGATATAAAATTAAAATGTAATTTTAGAGTCTGTACTTATAATAATGTGTTCGTGTTTTTGTGTAATTTTCTATAAAATGTTCTACGAAAAAAATAATTTATTTATGTTTTCTAGTAAATATAAACTATACATTTCTATGGTAAATTTCAATTGATAATTTTCATTGAAACATTTTAGTGTAAATTTCTATTTAAAATATCAGCTATAATTTTCTAATGAAATTTAATATAATATTTATACTATTATGTTAATTTTACAACTATTTCTAAAAATTTCGAGTCAGAATTTTTTATGAAAATTGTGATTTGTGTTTTGGAATTTTTATTGGAAATTAAATTTAGTGTTCATAATTAAATTGGTAAATTAAAAGTTTTAGAGTCAATTATTATTCAAATTCACTATTAGAATTTAAATATTCCATAGGAAAATAATTTTTTAATAAAATTTCCACTAGTAATTTGAAATTTTCATTGAATTTTGTTGTTGATAGGTTTAAGAAAATTTTATATGCTTCAATTGAATGTTAAATTCTAATTATAAATTTTTATTGATAATTAAATTTTTAGTATGATTTACCATCAAACATTTTGATTAAAAATGTTGAATTTCAGATTGAAAATTAAATTCCAATTATAAATTTCTTTTAGTAACTCAAAACATTTATTATAAATTTTTAATATAATTGCAACTGAAATTTTGGATACTTTCATCAAAAAAATAAGTTCTTAAGAAAATATTTTCAATCATAAAAATACAAAAACAATATGTAATTGTACATATATTGTTTTAGAAACACGTATGTTTTTTAGGAATTTATTGTGTGAAAAATATGATATAATGGTTAATTATTTTAGTGTGGTGTATGTATATATTTATATGTGTGCATATATATAAGTATATATATATATATATTTGTGTATGTATTAAGTTAATGTATCTATACACACACACCCATATACATATAAAATATGAATATATATATATATAGAAAAATACACATAGATATATATATAAAATGAAATTATTATTATACGTATAATAATATTTATAATATACATAATAAATTTAATATATATTTATATTTTATTAGAATTTGTAGTATTAATAAATATAATATATATATATATATATATTATAATGTATATAGTAGTAAATATATATATACATAGTGTATTATATATATATATAATGAAGAAAATATGAGGGATAACATGAATAAAAAGCAATGAGGACTCCTGAGGGTATAACATTCAAAAAATGAGTTTAGGAAATCATAACCCACACACACACACACATAAATGGTTAATAATCATGATGTAGAAGTTGTTTTTATGAAAAATATTATCACATATTGAGGAGAGAACCAGACGGTGTAGTTGATGGCTATGATGAAGATAGTGTTGGGTATAAACATAATCACTCCTTAGTTCCCATGAAAAGAAGGGGATAAAAAATTTTTTTGATGGGATACCCCTCCTATCACAAACTAGTTTATAGATGGACCGTAGGTGAGATAATATGTTTTTCCAGGAAGGTATGGTCTAAGAGTATTGATCTCACAATGTGATATTAGAACCACGGGGTTTTACAAATGTGATGCGTATAGAATGATCCATGTTTGACCATTAATTTATAACGATTGCTCAATTAAGTCATGTGGATCCATGGTGGTGTCGTCTGTTGAAATTCCTCATGAGTGAATTTTCCATACAACATGTTCTGATACTAATAAAAAAATTGAAATATGATTTGTATTATGTATATTATCATTAAATAAGGGATAACATATACGGTTATTGGTTAGATTGTAACGCCCTGACCCCAACTACCCAGAGTCGGTGTATTAATGCATAACATTGGCATGATCACAAAAGATCAAGTCTCGAAAGACCAATTAGTTTAGTATCCTTGGAAAGCCTAGATACATTCATAAATGTTACATTACATCATAAAGAAAAAAACTAATAACAAAGTCTTCATAGTCCACACTCATATCCTCTTCTGACTATCCCTGCAGCTCATTCATAAAATACTTCTTCACATCCTGGAAAATATTAAAACATTGAAAGGGGTGAGCTTAGATTCTCATTAAGGATAACAATATTGTGGAATCTTTCATAAATAAACATTAACATTTAAGGTAATGTATAACTAAAACAAAATCCTTTTAAAATTGAACATTAGCATAATATGGGAAAAGTAAAATGAAATAATGCCATTTACTTAATCACATGGCTATTCTACTAGTCGAATAATCACATGAAATATCATTAACCACATTCATAATGATGGAATTCATAATGCCAGACTATCATAACCACGTAGCCAAGGCCTCGTGCCAAGACCAAAAATATGATTTTGTCAAGGTCTCATGCCAAGACACTAGTTTGTCTCATGAGACCTACCGATGCATCGAGGAGCTGTAGCGGGCTCCACCCGTCACTTATTAAGTCCAATTCATTCCTCATATGAATAGGTTTAAACATATCATAAACCATAACATAATCATATCACATAAAACATACATAAAGGAAACATAACATTTCCATATTTCAATCACAAGATATCAATACAACACATTGATATAATAGAAACCTTATCAAAACCATTTTCAATACCAAAATGAAAGAAAATTAAAACTTGGTATTTATTTTTCATTTTTTAAAAAACTATGGCTTGTAGAGGAAGGAGAAACTCAAATAATGGTTTCGGTGGCAGAGAAGTCATTGTCGCCGTATACGTATGGAAAGAAAAACATTCATTTTTGTCGTTTAGTAAAACACTTCGTATAAAAAGATTCCTTTTGAATAAACGTAAAAGTCAAAGGGGTTTATACACCGTATAAATGAAAGTTGTGTATAAAACTAAATATTCCTCAATGAATGGAGATTGAGGCGAAGTCCATAAAAAGATCATTTTTTAAATAAAATAGATATATTATATGTATTTAATATATGTACACATAAAGAAAGTACAAATACAAGATAGGAAATAATAATATCATGACATAATTTGAAAGTAGGAGATTAACCCAAAGAATGGAAATTGGGTTAAGAAGTTCCCTTACCTTGTGTCCTATCTTGACTCGAGCTTTCTTTAACCTTCTGAATAATAAACTAGAGTTAATTTATAATTGCTTAAGAACCTTTTTAAAGTTTTTTATTCCTTTTATATCACTTATTACCATGTTATGAACATTATGTATTTATTTAAGTTAATAACAGTCGTTTTGTAGATCTTTGGTACTTGAGTCAAAAATAAACTTCTTATAATTACAAGTTTTTCATGTGGTGAAATATCCATTATATCCAAAATTATACTCATGATATATATATCATATATTTCATATATATCCAGTATATAAATGCATTTATAATATTCCATAACGTTTAGAGGTATGAAATGAAATGCACAGTTCATGGAGACGGTAAGCCGCATGAACGCTACTTTCATTTCTATTTCGTATTTAATGGAATGAAGTTATAATTATATAAAGGTATAAAATAATTCCAGTATAATATAATGTATAATACCATTTACTCCATCCTTTATACATCTTACATATGGCATTAACGATTCAAATCACTTTGAGGGGGCGGTAGTCCGCACTTCCTAAAATGAAAATATCGTGTTTAACCATAATGGAAACAATAAAGGTATTCCATAAATGAAAAATAACAAACCTTAAGTAAAACATAAACATATTATATATTATGTATAAATAGAGTGACATCTTAATGGACACCTTTGAAGGTGTTATGTGAGTGTTGAACAATCATCGTTTCGTGAGGCAGAAATTCGCCATCCACAGAAATAGTATGTTCTTTAACCATTAGATGTAGGTGTGTGTAAGTGTAGCTCGAATACATCCTATAACAAAATCCTAGTATATTTAGAATACTGTTTTTGTTACAAAAGAATATAATAAAAAGATTTTAGGGGGTTGGAGAAGAAAAATAAAACAAAAGGACATTAGAGAAGACATTACCTTGAAATCGGGTAACTCTTTTTTATTTGAGCCAAAGGATTCCTTGGGAAGACTTATTCCCAAAGTGAGGCTTCTAGGAGTAAGAGAGGGAAGTTGGGAGAGTATTTGGGCAGGTTTTGGCCGAGAAAAATGGCTTGAAGGTGTGAATAAGGTGGGAGTGGTGGGGGCCTTTTATAAGAGGAGAGGAGGGGCACTCTTGGAAAGATTGAAATGTTACGTTATTATGAAATGCTTTTTCAGATTCTAAAGGTCCCACACTTATATATTTCTAGGATAAGGTGATAAGGGTTCGAAATATACTCATCCAATAGGTTTTTGACAAGTGTAAGTCATAGATTTTACATTATCTTTTCATTTTTTTAAATCGTTAATTAATGAGGTAATCGCTGCATCATGATGGTGTCATAAATATTTTAATTTATTTAATGTCTAAAAATTATAAAACAAATATATTGATGTAGGAAATATTTTTATATTTATAATGAATATTTATAGTCAAAAATATGACTTTTATAACACCATTTAATTTTTTTTTAGTAAAACAACTCATGTTTGTGACATTTTTATTTTAACATTAAATAAACAGTTTTTAATGTCATTTTCCTACCAAAGTGGCTCCATGGGGTCCCCAAGTTGACCCATGGATTTTATTGGTCGGCCATGACACATCCAACAGTTGTAGGAAAAGTTTCAAGGTCATTTCATATTTTTTATAATATCATTTTTACCTTAAATTTCACTAATTACCTTTAATCGTGATTAATTAAACTTAAAAGTTACTATTCACAAAAAAAATTATTTTAATCCCATTGAACCAAATTTTACTTCTTAATGACAACCATGTATGTCAGATTTTTGAAAATCAAATCATAGAAGTGGTAATGTTTCATTTAAAGGGAAAATTAGTTTTTTAACTACCACTAAGTGGTTTCACTATTCATCAAAAATTGATGTTTTTCAGAACAATGCCAAAATTTCACCCTAAGCTATAATTGATATTCCAAATTCAAAAATGATGTCTATTTTACAAAATTACAAACATATAAGTTGTATTAATTAATTTTATAATTAATTCCTCTTGTCACAACAAATAGCGTGTTTTTAAGAAACAATATATATCAAAAGATTAACAATTGTTTATGTCCAATTTCAAAGTGAAATTAATTAAAATGAACACCATTGGATAAAATGGTAAAAATATATTCTAATTATACTTTAAAACCACTCAATACTATAATTTATCACTATAAATTATTTTGATTAAAAAAGTTGTTTTTATGTATTTTTCAGTATTCATAGAAAATTGGAAGTTCCCAGAAAATTACAAAAAATTCAAATTAGGATAATTTCGATATTCCGAATACAAAAATGAAGTCCATTTTGAAATATAAAATTTATATAATTTTAAAAAGTGGGTATTACTATTCATAATTATTACTTTGATTAGTCGTGGTGTGTTAGAATCTCGAACTTGCGTACAATGCAAGCTATTGCATTATTGAAAGAGAAGCGTATCATGAAAGATTGGGGTGTTACACTCTCCCCTCCTTCGATAAATTGAGTCCTCGCATTTTGAAATTTTTCTTTGAAAATAAAAGGTTGAAAATAGAAAATACCTTTGTGGAAAACCCACATCAGAAATAAGGTTAATAAAAATATAACTTTAAAAGAAAAAACGATAAGTAAAAGGGTCCCCCGAGATAGCCCATACTAGGATTCTATGAAAATATGGATATGGAAGAAAAAAACCCTAAAGGTCTGATGGAGAGTTGTAGAAAACTGGATTAGGAGAAAGTTAACCATAAGAAAATCACAAACTTCTGATTGGTTAAACGGTCATTGAATCCCCAGTTGGAAAAGTTAACTAGAAACGTTTTTGTTTTAAGTTACCTTTTATAAAGTTGAGGAATTTATTTAGGAGATTTAATAAGAACGTAAGGGAATATTCATACCTGTCATGTAGACTTTCATTCTTTAACAAATTTTTACCACAAACCCATCCTTCACTATAAAAGGTAATAGAACTCAAAAATATTTTATTTATCCTAATTTTATAAGGTTCCAAATATTAACACATACCATTTAGATTAGTAAAACTATTTTGTAATAACCAGGGACTTCATGTAGGCTAGTGGTAGGTAATAAAGGCCTGTCGCACTATGGTTGTGGGTTCGATTCCTGCAGCTTTGTCCGACGCGACGGGTTATGCCCCACCCTGTAGGTTGTCCTTTTCTTTAAAATATAGTATTATAATATTCTTAAAATAATCTTCAGAAATGTTTTAACCTTAAATAATACTATTCAAAGTTCAACTTAATCCATCCCAACCTTTATAGTTATCCAAAATAACTATGTCCAGACATTCTCTAAAAGGTCTCTTAATTCCAAAATCAATTTATCAGATTCCCCAAACACAGTAAAGTTTCTCTTACTGTCACAGACTAAAAATATGATTACCTTCATCATATTAAGACCTTAATAAAAACAACACGTACTGTAGTACAATCCTTATATATATCACATTATTCTTATAACCAGAATATAATCCTTGAGTCCAAAAGAACCAATACATTAATTATTCCACCTCAACTGTAGTAACAACATAATATTGTCCTTGATCCCTTGGCCTTTTCTAAGGTAAGTTTCCCTGACGCTTAGGACATTCATTTTCATAATGCCCCATTTCTCTACAATTGTAGCATTCAACATTGATAGCCTCTTTCTTTCCCTTGCAATCACGCGCTTGGTGACCTTTCTCTCCACATTTATTACAAACTCCCATTCCTTTTAGGCAAGTACTAGGGTGATTCTTCCCACAATTATCGCATAATGGAAAATCCTTCTTTCCCTTTTTCCCTTTATCTGTCTCTTGTTCCACCGTTCTCTTCTTCTATTGCTTTACATTATTATCATAAGACTTAGAGAATTCCTTTTCTGTCTTGATAGCACACGAGACAATATCTTCATACGATGAGAAGGATTGTGATACTAAAGCTCGACGGAGAAATGGTTTTAACCCATCAAAGAAATGATCAATCTTACTTCTTGGGTTACGTATATAATCTGCAGCATGCCTCGCTAACCTTTTAAACTTAGCCTCATACTTTGCGACATTCTCATCCTCCTTCTGCCTCAGACTCAGAAATTGCCTTTCCATATCTGCTCGATGGTCATACAGAAAGTATTTTTCTAAGAAAATTTCCTTAAACTCCCTCCACTCCATACTTGATACTTCTTCATCTTCCGTTGTGTTTTGAATCAGCGACCACCATTGATCGGAATCTCCAGTGAGGCGGTAGACTGCCATGAAAACCTTCTCCCTTTCGCTACTCCCCAAGGCATGGAATATTTTCTTTAATGAGTTTATCCATTGCTCACCTACTAATGTATTTTTACCCCCATTAAATGTTGGCGGTTGTTTCCTCATGAAGCGGTCTAACATTGATCCCCCACATTGCGGATCTGGTTTCTCCATACGAGTAAGGTTATTATTCATAACCTGAGTGAGTTGTCCCAGTATGGTAATAAGTTGATCAGCACCATTTGTATCTCCAGATCCACAATAATTATCTTGAGTAGGAGGGAAATCCCTACACGGAGTGCATGTATTGATACAGTTTCCATTCCTTCCACTAGGCGTCATTTCTAAACAATGGCATAAACTATATTAGTTTATGAATCAAAATACAGAATTCCATACTTATAAAATACTTAACATAAATTGAACTATTTATGGATATAATCCATAATCATAAAAATGTTTTCTTTGAGGAAGTATATACTCATAACCCTTCATAGTGGTTTGTAAATAAAATGAGAATTATCCTAAACATATCCCTCGGGAGTGTCGTAACCAAGAGTGCATCAAGGCCCATTGTCGTGCACCAGTTCCCATTTGAGTCTAGCTCAAAGCGGTGTTTTCGGGTTTTAGCCCTAGGCACATCTGTGCCAGAGCCACCTCTACCTGCTCATATCCAGACAGGGATGTATTGCTCGGAAAACTCACAACATCTCTATAATACCAACATTCTAGGAAGTTCTTCTATACTAATCCTCAAATTATAACTTTGGTCTATGTTCTCTAATCAGAGTTTATCTAAATCTTGCTTCCAAGGATAGTACTAAAATTCCTCTGATACCAACTGTAACGCCCCGACCCCAGCTACCCAGAGTCGGTGCATTAATGCGTAACATTGGCATGATCACAAAAGATCAAGTCTCGAAAGACCGATTAGTTTAGTATCCTTGGAAACACTAGATATATTCATAAATGTTACATTACATCATAAATAGAAAAACTAATAACAAAGTCTTCATATTACACACTCATATCCTCTTCTGACTATCCCTGCAGGTCATTCATAAAATACTTCTTCACATCCTGGAAAATATTAAAACATTGAAAGGGGTGAGCTCAGATGCTCAGTAAGGATAACAATATTGCGGAAGCTTTCATAAATAAACATTAACATTTAAGACAATGTATAACTAAAACAAAAGCCTTTTAAAATTGAACTTTAGCATAATATGGCAAAAGTAAAATGAAATAATTCCATTTACTTACTCACATGGATATTCTACTAGTCGAATAATCACATGAAATATCATTAACCACTTTCATAATGATGGAATGCATAATGCCAGACTATCATAACCACGTAGCCAAGGCCTCGTGCCAAGACACTAGTTTGTCTCATGAGACCTACCGATGCATCGAGGAGCTGTAGCGGGCTCCACCAGTCACTTATTAAGTCCAATTCATTCCTCCTATGAATAGGTTTAAACATATCATAAACCATAACATAATCATATCACATAAAACATGCATAAAGGAAACATAACATTTCCATATTTCAATCACAAGATGTCAATACAACACATTGATATAATAGAAACCTTATCAAAACCATTTTCAATACCAAAATGAAAGAAAATTAAAACTTGGTATTTATTTTCATTTTTTAAAAAACTATTGCTTGTAGAGGAATTCGAAACTCAAATAATGGTTACAGTGGCAGAGAAGTCGTTGTCGCCGCATACGTACGGCAAGAAAAACATTACTTTTTGTCGTTTAGTAAAACGCTTCACATAAAAGGATTCCTTTTGAATAAACGTAAAAGTCGAAGTGGTTTCTACACCGTATAAATGAAAGTTGTGTATAAAACCAAATATTCCTCAATGGAAGTAGATTGAGGCGAAGTCCTTAAAAAGATCATTTTTTAAATAAAATAGATCTATTATGTGTATTTACTATATGTACACATAAATACAGTACAAATACAAGATAGGAAATAATAATATCATGACATAATTTGAAAGTAGGAGATTAACCCAAAGAATGGAAATTGGGTTAAGAAGCTCCCTTACCTTGCATCCTATCGTGACTCGACCGTTCTTTAACCTCCTGAATAATAAACTAGAGTTAATTTATAATTTCTTAAGAACCTTTTCAAGTTTTATATTCCTTTTATATCACTTATTACCATGTTATGAACATTATGTATTTATTTAAGTTAATAACGGTCGTTTTCTAGATCTTTGGTACTTGGGTCAAAAATAAACTACGTATAATTAAAAGTTGTTCATGTGGTGAAATATCTATTATATCCAGAATTATATTCATGATATATATATCATATATTTCATATATATCCAGTATATACAAGCATTTATAATATTCACTAACGTTTAGAGGTATGAAATGAAATGCACCGTTCATGGAGACGGTAAGCCGCATGAACGCTAATTTCATTTATATTTCATATTTAATGGAATGAAGTTATAATTATATAATGGTATAATATAATTAGAGTATAATATAATTTATAATACCATTTAATCCATCCTTTATACATCCCACATATGGCATTAATGATTCAAATCACTTTAAGGGGGCGGTAGTCCGCACTTCCTAAAATGCAAATATCGCCTTTACCCATAATGGAAACAATAAAGGTATTCCATAAATGAAAAATAAATAACCTTAAGTAAAACATAAACATATTATATATTATGTATAAATATAGTGACATCTTAATGGCCACCTTTGAAGGTGTTATATGAGTGTTGAACAATTATCGTTTCGTGAGGCAGAAATTCGCCATCCACAGAAACAGTGTGTTCTTTAACCATTAGATGTAGGTGTGTGTAAGTGTAGCTCGAATACATCCAATAACAACATCCTAGTATATTGAGGATACTGTTTTTGTTACAAAAGAAAAGAATAAAAAGATTTTAGGGGGTTGGAGAAGCAAAATAAAACAAAAGGACATTAGAGAAGACATTACCTTAAAATCGGGTAACTCTTTTTGATTTGAGCCAAAGGCTTCCTTGGGAAAACTTCTGCCCAATGTGAGGATTCTAGGAGTAAGAGAGGGAAGTTGGGAGAGTATTTGGGCAGGGTTTGGCCGAGCCAAATGGATTTAAGGTGTGAATAAGTTGGGAGTGGTGGGGGCCTTTTATAAGAGGAGAGGAGGGGCACTCTTGGAAAGATTGAAATGTTCCTTTATTATGAAATGAATTTTTGGATTCTAAAGGTCCCAAACTTATATATTTCTAGTATAATGTGATAAGGGTTCTAAATCCACTCATCCAATAGGTTTTTGACAAGTGTAAGTCTTAGATTTTACATTGTCTTTTCATTTTATTTAAATCGTTAATTAATGAGGAAATCGCTGCATCATCATGGTGTCATAAATAATTTACTTTATTTAATGTCTAAAAATTTTAAAAAATTGCCTTGATGTAGAAAATCTTTTTATATTTATAAGTAATATTTATAGTCAAAAATATGACTTGTATAACCCCATTTAAAAATTGGTTTAGTAAAACAACTCATGTTTGTGGCATTTTTATTTTAACATTAAATAAAAGGGTTTTTATGTCATTTTCCTTCCAAAGTGGCTCCATGGGGTCCCCAAGTTGACCCATGTATTTTCGTGGTCGGCCATGACACATCAAATAGATATAGGACAAGTGTCAAGGTCATTTCATATTTTGATAATATCATTCTTCCTTAAATTTCACTAATTACCTTTAATCGTGATTAATAAAACTTAAAAGTTACTATTTACCAAAAAATTATTTTTATCCCATTGAACCAAATTTTACTTCCTAATGACAACCATGTATGTCGGATTTTTGAAAATCAAATGACAGAAGTGGTAATGTTTAATTTATAGGAAAAATCAGGTTTTTAACTACCACTTAGTGGTTTCACTATTCATCAAAAATTGAAGTTTTTCAGAACAATACCAAAATTTCACCCTAAGCTATAATTGATATTCCGAATTAAAAAATGATTTCTATTTTAAAAAATTCCAAACATATAAGTTGAATTAATTAATTTTATAATTAATTCCCGCTGTCACAACAAATAGCGTGTTTTTAAGAAATGATATATATCAAAAGATTGACAATTGTTTATGTCCAATTTCAAAGTGAAATTAATTATAATGAACACCATTGGATAAAATGGTAAAAATATATTCTAATTATAGTTTAAAACCACTCAATAGTATAATTTATCACTATAAATTATTTTTATTAAAAAAGTTGTTTTTAAGTATTTTTCACTATTCATAGAAAATTGGAAGTTCCCAGAAAATTACAAAAAATTCAACTTAGGATAATTTCAATATTCCGAATACAAAAATAAAGTCCATTTTGAAATATAAAATTTCTATAATTTTAAAAACTGGGTATTACTATTCATAACGGCTACTTTGATTAGTCGTGGTGTGTTAGAATCTCGAACTTGCGTACAATGCAAGCTATTTCATTGTTGAAAGAGAAGCGTATCGTGAAAGCTCAGGGGGTTACATAGATGATATGATTATAGGGTGTAAACGTAATCCCATGATGGAATACATAAGGAGTGGTGCCTGACATATAAGGTTTTATGGGATACTCCTCCTATCAAAATCATGTTTTATGATAGACCTAGTAATGACTTATGTGATGGTATTAGAAGCTCAAGGCATGGAGGATTGTTTTGGACACTTATCATAGAAACTTGAACCCAACTGAAATACAAACTATTTAATAATATTACATCCCAAATCCAATTTTAACCTGATTTGAACATACGAGAAAATGATTTCATTAAGAAAAGTAGTTACGAGTTCCCATTTAATACAATTAACATTGTCATCCCTAATCCAACACTAAAATAACAGTCTTCCAAAGATGGGATTACTTAATGTTATGTTTACCAACAATTCTATAAAATACTAAGAAATATATCTTAACTCAAATATAATTTATTGTAATGAATGAAAAGATATTATCAATTCATTTTTAGCACTAATAATTTCTATGCTCAAATATTTCTCATAAAGCAAGGAGGATGATTTTTCACAATTATTTTTATATAATTTAGAAAAAGTAATCTATTTTAACCTAATTCAATGATTCTTCTTTCCTTCTCCTTCCACATGATGACGCTACGGTAAAAAATATCTCCTCTGACCTCTATCATAATTTTCTTCCCTAAATCGATGTGGATGTTTCAAAATGTGATTTATATATTTCATTAATTTTATTAATGTTTTTTATTTAAAATCCATATTGTTTTCATGTTTATTTCATTTTGTACAATTATTCATTATTTTCTTTAATTTTAGTCCATTGTATGTATATATTATACTTTAACACACACACATAAGCATAGAAACACACACAGTTTTCAGATATATAAATATATATATATATATATACAAATACACACACACACACATATATATATATATACATTTATATATGCATATATATATATATGTGAAGATATATATATATATTTAATTTAACTTATATATATAATCAGAAGACTCAGAAGCAGGAAAAACCTGCTCCCAAAAGATTTTATTAATAAAAAAGTAGTGACAACAAAAGAGGATAAATATGAGGTCAAAAAAGACGCGTGTACACATCACCATGCGCATCAGCATCAACAAAACCACAACAAAAGGCCGGAGTAACAAAGGACCATAATGAGAAAACCTCCTCAATCGATCGCTTGGATAATGAATCCGCAACCTGATTTACCTCTCTATATACATGAGTGACAATAAAGAAAATCTGCACCACAAGCATGATACAATCATCCCAGGTAGATTACATCCTCCACGGGACATTTCTTGAGCGAGTTATAAGAATTTCAACTGCCAAAGTGGAGTCAGATTCCATCCAAAGGTTCACCCAACAATAAAAAAAGCACACCGAACAGCCTTAATCATAGCCCATAACTCTGCCTAAATCACCAAGACATTCCCTAAAAAGTGATTGAAACTACCCTCAATAAATCCCCTGAAGGTGCAAAAAACTCCGCCATACCCCGAAGGTCCCGGAGCACCTGAATCCGTGTCATCCACATTAACGTGAAGACATCAAAAGATCGGAGGGATATATTGGATATATTTCATCATAACCGGCTTCCTACACCTTCCAAAAACACCCAAACTCCGCAAAATAACCAGATCTGAAATATCATTCCGTATCACCCCAATTCAAGCCCGTGCAACAACAAGAACACCAATATGAAGCTCTCGAATTCCAATAGAAAATGGTATGATTTTTTTTATCAAAGAAAATAGCATTTCGAGCCCTCCAAATAAAAAAAACAGCGTTGAAATAGCAGGTAAGAGCAACAGATTCACCTGAGAACTACAATCTTCTCGATAAATATATTCGCTCAACCCTCCAAAACTCTCCGTATTCTGGTGGCATCTAATAATATCCTGCAAATAAGCCCACAGACTAAATGACGAGCAGCAAGATATGAGAAGATGATCAACAGTTTCTTCAGTAGCAGGATAACGAAAGAAAACAAGTGCAAGAGAAACTCCAGCTCGCTGAATCATGATCGGAAAGGGAAGTATAAAATTCCATATCCTCCATAATAGAATATATTGAGCCCTCGAAATAAAAGAAGAATGGAACATAATCAGCCAAGATGGAACCATCATAGGCTCAGAACACTTGGATCTATAATCCTCCTTAGTGCTGAAATTTCCCATAAGACTGGGTAACCAGATCAACGTATCCATCGCAGAGTACTGATAAAAATCCACCTGCACTTTCAAATAATCCGAAAGCATCCCCTTCACCATGCTATTATTATGAAAATCAGCAGTAGAAAGTTCTTCCAAAGAAGAAGAAATCACAAACTCTTTAGCAATAGCACATGATAACCAAGTCGTCTTCCAGCAATTCAATGAAGAGTTTCAAGAAACCACCCATTTAGAGGATTGTAAGAGGCTACAATAAGCATGATTAATTGAAGACCATATCGAGGAATGGATATAAAGAGAATACCTATTCACCAGCTTGGATCCAAATCTGTTGCACATAAACTTCAGAAATGAATATTTTTACTATATAAAAATATATATTTTTTACATGGTATGTCTGTGTGTTATCATTCTAATGATTATATATTGTTTATGTAAAATATTATTTTCTAATATATAGATTTATATATATCATTATATTTTGTTTCTAATCTGTTTTTTCTCCTTTAGTTTGTTTGGAAAAGAGATTTAATCCCTATTATTTTAGTAATTAAAGAAAATACATAATTTAGTTTCAATTCATTAGAGGGAAGTCCTTGTGACATCAAAAGAATTTAATGTTACACGTATATTAGATGATGTCATGAGTATTTCAGGAGATAAAATAGAGCTCATTTGGATAATAAATAAGAATAATTAGTATCATATATTGTGTTTTAAAATTATAATGTAGAAAATATCTTCGCCACCTTAAGATGATACACACCTCGATGAGGGACACCGTAGAGAACTGAAGGGTTACGAAATTTTATTTTCTAAAAATAAAATACAAAATTAATGATTGCGACATATAAAATATTTAACACAATTAGTTAAATAAATAGGTATAGGTAAAAAATACATGGTTGTATGGAGTGACGTTTTTTTACAAATTGTACCAAATAGATCAATATTCATTAGTTATATTGGTGTTAGTACCAGATTGAATCTGTTAATTGATATATAGATTTATTGGTGTCATACATACAATAGAGGCCACTTTTGGAGGAAATTATGGCTACATAATGTTATAATTTTCATTCAATGCCATTAATATGAGTTCATGAAATGAGGATTGTTTTTTATTTAGATGGGTGATTTTATTAAGGTATATTTGAGAATTGATATTGTTCTTAATGTTACTAGAAACACCCATATTGGTTCTTGAACAATTTTTACCACTAGGTATGTAAGTGTTGTTGATAGGAATGTTAATCTGAAATCACCAGATTCATCTTCTATGAATCCTATAATTCATTCATTTCTAATTTTGAATATGATAGTATTAAAGTAAAATCTATGTGATTTTTTACTTATCCAGAATAGAAAGTCTGATAAATTCATTTATATATATATTATTCTATAAAAGAAGAGTTCATATAATAATAAACATGAAGTAAAGTCATAATACTCATACCATAAATCATGGTTGTTGTATGTTTCAATTTAGAAAAATATTAAATGTTCATAGAAATTAATATACTATAATAAATAAAAAAATGATTTGAATATTGTTGTTTACATGAAGGTTGAACCCAACATCATGTGGTGTGGAGGGAATCATCTATTAATAACAATGGCTTACTATTATATAAAATAAATCAAAACGTATATGATGAATATTTTAACTTGGTGTTCTATAACCAACAATTTTTACTTTAGAATTCATGTATATTCAAATTAGTGGATAAAGAGAATATGTTACTGTATATTTTTCATTGTTCTTCACAAATATAATATAATAATATACTTGAGTAAATTTATCATTGAAATGGTTGTAGCAGTTTATCGCTATGATAAGATTCTTTAAATTCTATGAGGATACTCGAAAATATTGTTCAATGACATAATAACATTCTATGATGGGATATGTAGTATATTGACTATGAGATATTATTACTCAAAATTAGTTGAGACTTCACCTCATGAAGTTCAGACTTGTAAATATTCATATTGGGAGATTGTGAGAAAACTCCACCTATACGAAATCCACATGTATATGTGTCATTGGATTTTTATATCTGCAATCCTATATAATGATACTTAAACTTTATAGTTATTATTTATAATGTTTTGGACCTGTTCACTTTTATGTATTGTCATAAAACATGATTACATATGATCATGATGAACTTGGGTATGTTGGGTGTTTCATGAATGACATGATACTAATGAATAACTAGATGATTGATTTTTTCCCATCCATATTAATGGATGTTTACATCTAGGCCATGTGATTGAAATGGAATTCTCATATTAAATTTCATTCCCATGGTTTATAGATGAGTTCATTTCCGATATTTAGAAAATGAAATATAATGGATATAGTTTTATGAAACATGTGTACAACCTTCTTGATGAAATATATTGAATAGGGGATAATATTAAATAGTGATTATTTGTATACGGTTCTTATTATTGTGTTATATCTTCCTATTCTATAGGTCATTTTACCCATTCATATATAATAATATTTTACATTAGGCAAGCTTTCCAAATGTCAATGAGGAATAGTCCTAGAGAGTCATAAAAATAGTTCTTCATTTGATCTTAATTAAATATTATTCATAATTAAGAATTTGAATAAACATTATTCTCTCAATCAATAATTACTATTTATTCATGTTTTATAAATCAATCTGAAACAATTAATATTTATTTATTTTCATGTTAATTATATAATTATGTGAATATATAATAATAATTTATTTATCTTTATTTTTATGGTAATATATAATTATCTATTTATTAGATAATAAAATTATTTAGTTATGTGAATATTATTTAGTTTTTTAGACCTTGAAAAAAATGTTTTATTTATTTATTTCATTAATAATATTTATTTAATTATCTATTCATGAATTAAATAATTTGAGAGGAGGAAAAGAAATATGTATTTTTTCCAATAGATAAGTATTTATTTAAGAGACTGTAAAATAATATTTATTATTGTGAGAGGAAGGGAAAATAGAAAATAAAAATAAAAATAGTATTATGTTACATGTAATGGGGTTATTTATGAGTTTAATATTTTATTAAGGGTTGCAGAAAAATTAATTAATAATTAAACCCTAACACTAGGTCAATAAATGAATTGTTATGTGATTTTAGAGGATTTTAATCATTGTGAAAAACAGTCCTTGAAATCTCTTCGTCCTCATCCTCCTCGCATGAAATACAAGAACAAAAGATATTACTTCAATATTGAAGGAACATAAAGTTATTGGGAAGTAAAATAATAAACGATCAATCAGTTTCACAATCAAGTGGTGTTTCATTGGAATTATATGAGGATCAAAGGATCATGGGTAGATTATCACTAGAGGGGCTCTGATTTGGGTCCTCACGACACAATCATGACACATTCATCAGGTTTGGAAGACTAACACCATTAATGAAGAATGATCCTTAGATTGATGTAATAATTTTTATTATTTTTTAAATTATTTACTAGTTAACAAAAAAATATCCTCTCTCTTAGTTATAGAGAAATCATTTTCAATATATATTAAATGATTAGTTGGTTATAGAATTCACATCATGTACATTGCGGATGATCCGTTGAATCAAAAAAAAATCCACGTTGTCAAAGGACCAATGGGTATTTCTGCTCCACCAGGAACCATCAATGGATTTCATAGATATCACATTAAACATATAATTATATAATTATTATTTATATTTATATTTATTTAATATTATTTTTCATTTCAAAGAATTCATAATTTAATATGATCACCAAGATAACTTCTTTCTCTAATTATTTCTCAGACATATAATCCTATTCTTATTAAATAATAAAAAATTTCATTTGAAGAACCCATATGTAGGTGATAAGAATTTTGGATGGACAACACAGGGTTGTGTGACATATAGTTGGAGTACCGTCTGTGCATTTGAGTTCATTGCACTAGGATGTAGAGAACATTAATTCAAAACATAACTTATTGGATATGTGGTTCATTAAATTCTCCATGTGTTGACCAATAAAGGTTGGAACATGATATATGGGATTGCACATCATGTTTTTGGGTCACACTCCATGTTGGACACATATTTTCACAACCAAAAATTCTTAGTAAAATAAATGTCAATTGTTAATTACAAAATGCATAAGGAATGATAGTCATGAAATAAGGAGGTAACATGGAGTGTACCAGTTCTTCAGGTTTTTCACCCATTACTTTTCCATTAAAAAATACAATCTCAATCCCTATGTGTGTATCAGAAACATTAAATTAAGAAGATACATAATGTGTAAGATGGCATACACACTTTTTCTAATCAATTTTTAATGATATTAAAAATAATTTATTGCTACATAAATGTCACCATTATGTTTTCTATGTCCCATTTATTGACTTATACACACCATATGATATTAATTGATCAATTAATTTCCAAATAAAAAATAAAATATATATACCATCTATAGTCATAATACATAAAGTACTGAAGATGAATTCAAATAATTAAATTTTATATTAATTAACATGTGATTCATATATCAATCATTGAAACATTCCTTCCATTTAATAACATGTTAAAACATGTTTTTAATATTCCACATGAGTAAATTTTATATGTTCACAATAAATGCCATATAATTTAAATAGGTACTCACAACATGGATTATATGTAAAAGTTGTGTGTATATTTCATTAAACATAATATGAAATAAATAAATAAATTCCATTTTAAATCACAGTGGTTGGGAATCTCCATGATATATTTGATGGACATTAACATAAGAAGAATTAATTGATTAATCATATAATTAATTTTTTTAATTCTTATTAATTATATTTTAACAAAACAATGATTTGAAATGATTTCTATCTAGTAATTTCCAATGTGTGTTTTGTGTAAAAGTGGATGATCATGATCTTAGACGGACTTTTGTATGTTTTTTCATCATTAATTTAATGATTGCACAATTTTTTAAAATTATTATTATTAAAATTAAATTATATCATTTCGGTCATTCCTCCCTCTTTATTATGTATGGGAATGAGTGCCCATAGTTTCTATTATGTAAACCCCCATTCTAGTTCCCTCTACCTACATGTTTAGTAAATGAATTGTATAGAAGTCGCTCTTTGATGAATGGAGTTGGTTCATGATGGATCGTATGATAAAATAAACTAGGAAATACATAGAACAAAGGTGGAATACTACTACTCAATCCCAAAATAGATCAAATTGTTTTCCCAAAGGGGAAAAATGTTTTTCTATTATCTTATTAATAAATAAATCACTATTTAAATTCCATGATCATGCCTTGTTTAATTTATATTATATCTATTTGATGCATGATTTATTTTATGGATAAAAGACCATGATCAAAAAATAAATGGATTAATATGAAATTATGGAATTAGAATAAGAGGATTATATAAATATTTATCAAGCACATGGTTATTCACTTATATAAAATCCTTTTAACAATAAAAAGGCATATAAATAGATAAAATTAATAAAACTTATAAATAATAAATAAACCCTCATGTTAAAATTATATAATTATTACTTCCATAATATGAATTCAGACAAACTATAGTCTAAGTGTTTGATCAAACCAGAGTTGGGGAAAATGTTATGCGTTGGGATTCTTTGCTAATATCATGGAAACAATAACATAAAAATGTATTAAATTTAGTATCTATTATTTATTCAATATAAACTTCGAAGAAATTGATGATCAAATCTGAGTTCATGTTTTAGGATTTAGGGAGTCCACTGAATGGAATACAGAACTCCAAGCCCACAATTGGTAAGAACACCTATATAGACCATTTATTATGGTTTAAATGGATATATTTTGGATAATTAAAATGGAAATATAGATCCTTTCCATAATAATGTTTATGAAATGCGATATTTTTAGTTTAATGCTGAGATACATGGAAAATAGATAAAATAGTGGGAGTATAAATAAAATTAAAACTATTATTACTCATATGATTTGGAGTCAAGGAAAAAATATTCTACTAAAATTTTATCATATAATAATGAAAACTTCTCCAACCACATTATACCTAGGATTAATTTTGATGAAAGATGGTCTTATAACAACAAATAACATTGAATAATGGTTCAGTTGTATATGGGTTCTGTTGCACCACAAACAGAATAATTATATGACAGAATTCATAATTCAGGATCTAGCTACTAAGGAGGAGAATCATAATTATTTAACTATCAAAGAAAAAAATGAATGATGTACTCGATGTTAAGTGTATACGAATACCATCCATGTCTACAAAACTCATAATGTCATATTATAGCATGGATGCCTATAGAATGCTTCAAAAACTCTATGAAATTTATCAGGAGAGATCTAAATATAAATTGTTTGAGATGAATATTCAACTATTCAATAGAAAAATTTGGAAAGGTGCACCTAAATTTCCTAACATAGTCAAACTCATGGGATACATAGATTGTCTATAGTTTCTATGATTTATGATTTCTAAAGTATTGTACATCGATCTAATTATTGAAACAATACTTTTATCTTCTATAGGGTTGTAATTAATTTCATTATAACCTAATGTACATGTCTCTCCCTGATCGTATCACAATAATTCACCACGTTGAGAAGGATATAGTGAGAGAAAAGATTTATGTTATTATTGTGAATAACAAAAAAATATATGAAAAGAGATCTAAGACAAATTCCATTTTTAAAACTACTTTGCAAAACCCTTCAAAGAAGACAATGATCAAGGGGAAAGAAAGGGAATAAGACATTATTTATTACACATGTGGAAATAATGTCTATATGATGAAAAAAACCCATAAAAATAATCATTTGTATTCTTTGAGTGTCATTGCTATTGATTTCAATTTATCTATTATTATTGATTGGGTATTTGATACAATATATGGTTATCACATATGTACTCAAAATACATGAATCAATTATATTTCAAAATATTTCCCATGGTGAGGTGGATATATGAGTATCCAATTAATCCAAAAATACTTTTGTGGTTATTGGAGAATTCCACCACACATTTTGAATGAGAATGATCTTTGTTTGGAAGGATTCTTATTATCTTCCATCAATTTCCAAAAAAATATTTATTTGAGAATACTTGATAAGAATAAATTATTTTATATTTTTATATGTGTTTCTTGTTTTATAAAAAAATAATTTATTGTTTTAATTATTATTAAAATAACATCCTCTATTACACGAAAAAAGTAAGGGAAATCAAAAACATCAATAGTTAAAATGTCTCATACATTAACCAGTTATCAAATAAATATATAGGTCATGAAAATTAAAATCAATTGACCAAATTACACCAAGATTGATATTTGGATTCATTTTAACTAAAACCTACAGGTTCTTTTTACACATATTTACATATAAAATTGAACAAATCCCCATTTAGTAGAAATGGTTAAATTTACACGGACATTCATTAGTTATTTCATACTTCATAAGTTTTATTGATTATTTTAGTAGGTATGGATATGTCTACATAATGATGTATAAGTAATATAATTTTGAAAAAATCAATGAATACAAGGTTACAGTTGAAATCCATCTTGGTAATAAGATTGAGAAACATCACTCATACCATGAAACATAATATATTAATTAAGAACTCATTTATCTTTTATTGAAATTTGGGAATCTATCCCTAATCAATATTATTTATAAAACATAATGGAATGTTGTAAGTGAAAGTATTAAACACACCTAGTTAGACACGATGAGATCTATAATGATTCATATAATTCTTAAATTATCTTTTTGGGAATACAAATTTTAGAAATTAGTATACATTTTTAATTGAGTGATAAATAAATATAAATCTATTATTCCATATCTATTTTTGTATAAAATCAAACCCATGTTGTTAGGTGTATATTTTTTTCTAGTTGAGGATATATTAAAGCTATTAAATGAAACAACCTTTTAACCGTAATCACTAAGTGTATCTTAATTATGTATCCTAAGGATAATAATGGATACTACCTATATGAACATATATATATAAGAAATATTAGATGAAAAAAATTCCATCCCATCTTGAAGGGGAGGACATATCTAAAATAGATGATGGGAGTGAGAACAACATCCCATGAACTCGTGGCTCATGATACACATGAGTTGTCACTTGAATAGATTCAATAAACCCCCATGAAATGGGAAATTGTAGAGACACAAAAACTACATTGGAGTAGAAGAGAGGTTAGAAAACATGAAAGATACAGTTTTCTAATCTATGAGGATGGTGATTCATAATTATTATATAGTAATGTTCTTATAAACAATATGTATTTAGTATGTATAATAGATGATACTAAGTGGAAGGAAGCTATGAATTCTTAAATTAATTCTATATTCTAAAATTCATAAAAGATTTTGGTACGTTTTTTAGGGTATGTAAATAATATTGGTATAATGATTATATTAAATAATAAAATAGATATGGATAGAAAATTCATTACCATTAATTCCTGATTGCTTAAAAAAGGTTCATCTATTGTCAGGGAATAGGCTGTGATGAAACCTTTTCACTAGTCTCTATATAGAAATCCATTAAAATGATAATTTTCATTTAATATTACAATGACTATAGTATTTGGAATATGAATGCAAATATACCATTCCTCAATGTGTAACATCAAAAATATTCTTATATGACACAAACAAAATGGATTTTGACTACAAAGGATCCAATGAAGGTATACACATTATAGAGATCCTTTTATAGATTAAAGTAAGCAACCAAGTCATGTAAATTTGGATTAGTGAATCAATAATTGAATTTTGTTTCATAAATAATGAATGTGAGCCTTATGCCTATAAAAGGGATAGGTGTGGTTCGATAATTTTTATGATAGTTTATATAGATGACATTATAATAAATCGAAATGGAATACTAGTCTTATAGACTATTAAGGCCTGGTTAAACACAAGATTCTATTTAAAGGACTTATGTGAATCACTGTATATTATTGGGATCAAGATTCGTCTTGATATATCCAGGTGTCATTTTGAAATAAGATATAATAGATATATAGACAACATACTGAAGATATTTTGTTCCTCAAATCAAAGATTGTTTTTTTTCTAGTGTCACATAAAATTTAACATTGTATGAAAATGTCTCCTTAGAAATGTGAGGTAGAAAAATATAGAAAGGATTTCATATTCATAATAAATTTGGTTACACTTGTTTGTTATTATATTCACTATTTTAAGTGTCACTTACACATTAATCATGATATACAGATATCAAGCTATCCCAGGTTTTCACCATTCGATAACAACCAAAATTATCTTTATGTATCGGAGGGGTACTAAGGATATGTTCCTGGTCTGTGGAGGAGATGATCCAATAGTCATCAGGTATATGAAAATGTATTTTTCTAAACTAATATGGATGATATAAAGTAATGTTAGGTATACATATTAACTCTCAGTGGATGTTCTATGTGTTGGAAGAGCTCAATGTATGTTATGGACACTATTTATACTGTGTAGAATGAATACATTGTACATTTTGAGGTATCAAGTGGTTTGGATATAAAAATACATCCAAGATATTGATGTGGTGTCTAATAGTAATGACCCTATCACAATCGACTTTGATAATTCTATAGTGGTTGATCTTATAATGGAGACAAAGTAACATTACCCAGCAAAGAACAAGCTCAAGAAATATAACAAATCTAGGGATAATTCTCAAAAAAAAAATGTGTAATAGTGAGGAGAGTATCTGTCACGACCCGTCCTCGGGGCCCGTGCCATGACTACCCCAAGCCCGCCTTCCAAAGGCCAGGGGCTGGAGACTAGCACCAAGGCGTAATTTCCGAAAAAAAAGGGAAGGCATTGACTTTGTAAAGTAAACAAACACCACAGAGCAAGAAAGAAGTATAAGTAAACACTAAGTAAAACTGGGTACAACAGTATGTGAAGAAAAGTATGTGGGCCAGAATAAAAATCCAAATGAAAGTAAAGTACAACTGAAAAGAGAGTACAACGTCTTAAAAGTAAAGCCGCAGCGTTGAGCCGTCCACTGGAAGTCCCACCTGAAGGGTGGGTACAGATAGCCTCCACAGCTCCTCAGGTCCATCTGTCTGCTCCGAGTACGCCCCGCCCAGTGGTCCACCTCCGGGTACCGACCTACTCCTCATGCCTCTACCACGATCAGCGTTGTTTATCATCTGCAACCAACACAATGTAGTGCGGACATAGCCCGTGCAATTGTGAGTATAAGCTACTCAGTAGGGACCTCGAGACCCTCGAAGGTCTCCCAGAATCCAGAAAGGATAATCCAGAATGGAAAGATACAATCACGAAGTAACATCCGACACTACTTAGGTATACGCCCGTATATATACCTAAGTCATCAATTCCAGTTCGCTCCAACATTCGAGCCCAAATCGTTCACATCCACACAGGTTAGCACACCACAATCCACATAGGAAAGCAAGTCAAGATTCATCTCACACAGTTATACATCTTCGTATGATGATAGTGATGATCAGATATTGTCACTGATTCATCTAAGCCATTGAACCCACACAAGATCGATAGGTACTAACCCCCGCAATGACCCACAAAGGATCGATCGGTAACTAACCCATGAAATGACCCACACAGGATCTGACCCACACAGGATCGATAGGTAACTAACCCCCGCAATGACCCACACTGGATCGGACCCACATAGGATCTGTAGGCGCTGGACCACACACGACCGCTGAGCGCTAACCCACACAGGATCGGTAGCACAGATCCACGTAGGATCGCTAAGTGCTGTAGTCGTCGCCATTGAATCCCCGGAGGATTTCTGTACAGTCATCATCGTCATCACAGTCGCAGCTAGCTCTAGGGTTCCCGCACATAGAAAGCTCGTTCGGGAGGGTCCGCTCCATGAGCCGAAGGGCTGATAGATCAACTGACACATAGTCCGGATTTGATGTATCCAAAGGTTCCGTATCGTCAACCGGAACTCAACGTCACAGACGGCGCGTCAATCAGACGCCCGGTCTGAGAGTTATTGGCTTTTTCATCCCAGGGGCCCGTTTGGTTTTTAAGTCAAAACCAACCCGACCATTATCCAACTGTGTCCAAACCTCGAGCGGAGTAATCCAAAAGGTTTGTCTCACTATGAGGAATCCAACAAAGTCTACGGTACGTTAATCGGACGTCCGAAGCTCAAGTTATTATTGTTTCCGCTCTAAGGGCCCAGTTGGTTTCGTGCTCGAACCAACCCGAAAGAACCCAAAGTATTCTGAAACTTTGTGTGTAATATACCCAAACGACCGTCTCGATCCAGGGATCATATCGTAGCTGATGGTGCGTCGATCGGAGGTCTGTATCCCATGTTATGGGAAAAATACCGAAAGAGGTCTGAAAGTGGGGGTTTCGGGCCCGGACCGACCCGGCCCGAGACCCCCTGGGTCAGCCCGAACTGGGTCGAACCGGCCCGGGTCCGGGTCTAGGTCCGGCCCGCTTGGGCATGGCCCGGCCTGGCTGGCACGGCCCGGCTCGTCCTGGGCGAGGCCTGCGGCCTGGTGGCTCGGCAGAAACAGCCGAGCGGTCGAGGGGTGCGAGGGGGCGCGCTGCCCCCCGCGGTCTCAATTAACACGGCCCCCCACGTGGGGGTTTCTGCTGTCCAGCCAGCCGGGGGTTACGACCCCTGGCTCCTCCCCTGTCCGGCCAGCCCACTCCGGTCGGCCGGCTGCTGCCGCTATGGGACCGGCAGGGGCCGGTCCCTCTGTTCCGACTCCAGCGGCCCAGAACCGGCCGCTGGTCCCCCTGCTCCGCCATGGCCCGGAACCGGCCGCGGCCATGGTCTGTCCGGTGCAGCGCGATGGCGCTGCGCCCCTCCGCTGTGGCCCTACTCCGGCCGCATTGCTTTTTTGGTTCTCCGGTGCGGCGCGACGGCTCTGCGTCTTTGGTTCATCTTCAATGGCCCAGCGCGACGACGCTGTGCTTCTCCCCTTTCCTTAATAATTCTCATGTGGTGCTTCGGCACCGCGTTACCTTGCTCGTGCCGCAACAATATCAAACAACCAAAGGTGGAGGGGAGTCGTTCGTGTTTGTGCGGTCCGAGCTCCTCCCGTTATTGCGATAATAGGCGGCCCCAAATAGACGATAAGCCAACGATGAAGTAAACAGGAACAAACTTAATAATAATCCCCCTACCTCGAGAGTATTTAGAACGGAGGTTCATCGCGGAATTGCACGTCGTGGAAGGAGAGGTTCATTGACGTCGCGGTACACGGCGTCGCATAGTCGACCTCCGAGGATTCGACGTTCTTCTTCGGAGATCAGTGCGTTCTTTGTGTTCTGTGCATTCTTCGATGAAGAAGATGAAGATCTTCTAGACTCCTCATGTTTTCTCCAAAGACTCACACAACAAGATTCCAACCAAAATAAAATAAGTTCATCACTTATTTTATTAATACAACTTAATCATTTGAATTTAAAAAGTTGAATTAATTCCCTCAATTAATTAACTCAACTTGACTTAATAAATTGAGGTTTATGGAATGTTAGGGTAGATTTAGGGGTGGGGTTCGTATGGGCCCCACCACTCTCACAACCTCCCATGGGATGTTGGGTGGTTACCCTAACTTCCACTCAGTGGATAAACCACTTAAAAGAAATAAAAATTGTAACTCAATTTTTATTTTATCTTCCACAAATTTTTAACAACTCCTCTAGTGAAAACGCAACTCTGGAAAAGATGTTCCTAAGCAAATATCAGTGCTGCTAATTAATCGGTGCCCTTGGAATTTGATTCCGAGCAGCGGTTCAAAAGTTAGAAAAACCTGCTCATTCGTTCACTGAACATACCCGAGCTAAACTTTGGATAGAAATTCCGGGCACACCGGGCCTCAGAATCAAGTGCCGTCAGAAACCATGTTCTTGTAAAATCCCAAAGAAAATTAATTAAAAAATTCCCTTGAATTTTACGGGTCTTTACATTACTCACACCTCATATCTTTACATACCCGTAATGATACATCAAAAAGTAGGGGAACAAAAGTGGGTACTATGCACGCATCTGATCCTCCCGCTCCCAAGTGCTCTCCTAGAGTTTCCCGTGATGTCATCTGATGCGCACTAGAGGAATCGACCGTCCATGAAGGACCCGCTCCTGTCGATCCTCGATCTCCACTAGGAACTCTGCCAAAGTCGCCCTATCATCTATGTCCAGCTCCCCATGGTCAATGATATGTGTCGGGTCGTGCACGTATCTCCTCAGCTGGGATACGGGAAAGACGTCGTGCACCTGGTGCAACTGAGGTGGTAGAGCTAGGCGATAAGCCACCTCGCCAATCCTGTTGTGGACCTGGAATGGTCCGATGAAGCATGGATACAACTTTCCGCCTCGGCCAAATCTCCATAATCCACGTCGAGGTGATACCCGCAAGAAGACATGGTCACCATCCTCGAACTGTAGTGGCCTCCGCCTCCTACCAGCATAAGACTTCTGCCGGCTCTGAGCTGTCCTCATCCACTCCTAGATGACATAGACCTTCTCTGTCATGGCCTGGACCATCTCCGGTCCCACAAGTGCTAACTCCCCAGGGTCTGTCCAACACAGAGGTGATCTGCAAGGTCGGTCGTACAACGCCTCCTATGGTGCCATCCCGATGGTGGAGTGGTAGCTGTTGTTGTACGCGAACTCCACCAGGGGTAGGTGGTCCTCCCAGCTGCGACCAAAGTCGAGGACACATGCGCGGAGCATGTCCTTGAGAGTCTGAATGGTCCTCTCCATCTGACCATTTGTCTGAGGGTGAAAGGTGGTGCTCAGACGTAGTTGCGTCCCGGACACCTCCTGTAACCCCTTCCAAAGCTGGGATGTAAATAGAGCATCTCGATCGGAGACGATAGATGATGGAACACCATGAAGCCGTAAAATCTGATGAACATAGAGATGTCCCAATCTATCCACTGAGCCCTGCTCTCTGATGGGTAAGAAGTGTGCCGTCTTGGTGAGTCGGTCGACAATCACCCAAATGGAATCCTGAACTCTGGAAGTGCATGGAAGTCCAGTCACGAAGACCATAGATATGCCATCCCACTTCCACACCGGGACCTCCAAGGGCTATACCAAGCCTACTGGTAACTGGTGCTCTGCCATCACCTACTGGCTGGTGAGGCATCGAGAAATAAACTCTGCCACAACCTTCTTCATGCCCGGCCACCAGTGATATCGCTTGATATCCTGGTACATCTTCGCCACTCCAGGATGTACCGCCAAATGTAAAGTGTGAAACTCTCTCATCACCTCCTCCCTTAAAGCAACCAGTACCAAGGTAGGTCCTCTGAAAAGGACTTCGTGATCTCCTCCTAAGGAGAAACCATCAGGTGCATGTTCTATGGATATCTGCGCACGCTGCGTCTCACATTCGGCTTCCCAATGCAGCATCTCTCTGACTCCCTGCAGTAGTGGAGGAGTGACTGTGAGTGACTGAAGGAAGGCTTCTCCATCTCTATCCATGAAGGATATCTACAAAGCGGCTAACTGCTCTATCGCCTCCCCATGTAGCTGAATGCACGTCCTCCTGCTGAGATCATCGGCTACTACGTTCCCCTTCCCAAGAGTATAAACTATCTCAAAGTCATAGTCCTGGAGGAACTCAAGCCATTGCCACTGTCTCAGGTTCAAGTCCTTCTGAGAGAAGATGTACTTGAGACTCTGATGGTCAGAATAAACTGTAAAGTGCTCGCTCATCAGATAGTGTCGCCACATCTTCAGAGCAAAGACCACTACTGCTAACTCCAGGTCATGGGTAGCATAGTTCTGCTCATGCTACCTCAACTGACGTGATCCATTGGCTATCAAGGCCCGCTCCTACATTAGGACACATCCGAGTCTAGTCCCTGATGCGTCTTAGTAGACTACGTACCCAACTCCCTCCTCCAGTAGCCTCAAGATAGGTGCGCTGGTAAATATCTGTCTCAGCTCCTGGAAGCTCTACTGACATCTGTCTGAACACACAAAGGATTTCCCCCTCTTCGTCAAAGCCGAGAGTGGCACCGTAACTCTGGAAGAGTTTGACACAAATCTCCGATAGTATCCAGCTAGTCCCAAGAAACTCCGCACCTCCATCACACTCATGGGTGGTTCCCAAGCTAGCACTACAACAATCTTTGTAGGATCCACCGCAACTCCCGCCTCAGAGATGACGTGTCCCAAGAAGTGGACCTCACGTATCCAGAACTGACACTTAGAGAGATTGCAATAAAGCTGGTTCTCTCGAAGTGTGTCAAGTACAACCCGCAAGTGGTTGGCGTGCTCCTCCTTAGTGGTCGAGTATATCAAAATGTCGTCGATGATGACCATGACAAATAGATAGAGGTATGGATGAAAGATCCTATTCATTAGGTCCATGAACACTTCTGGAGAATTGGTTATTCCGAATGGAATAACCAAGAACTCATAGTGTCCATACCGACACCTGAAGGCCGTCTTCTGCACGTCCTCATCCCGAACTCTGAGCTGGTGATAGCCTGACCTGATGTCTATATTCTAGAACCACCTTGCTCCCTTGAGCTGATCGAATAGGTCATATATCCTCGGTAGCGGATACTTGATCCTCACTATCACATGGTTCAGGCGACGATAGTCGACACAAAGTCGCAAGCTCTCGTCCGCCTTCTTGGCGAACAATATCGGGGAAGCCCAGGGTGAAACACTAGGTCAGATGAATCCCTTGACCTGCAAGTCCTCCAACTGTACCCATAACTCTCAAAGATCAGCGGAAGCCATCCAATATGCTGGGGTGGATATCGGGGATGTCCAGGGGTATAGATAAATATAAAAGTCTACCTCTCTGCGAGGAGGTAGTCCTGGAACGTCATCGGGGAAAACGTCCGCATACTGATCCACCACTACAAGAAAACTAAGACTCTGCACGTCAACTACTCCTAGGATGAGGATATCCAACTGATGGGTGATGGGATGTCCTCTCTTCTGCGGAAGACCATCCTGTGCTGCGAAGGCTCCCTTCTCACCGGTGAAGGTGAACCTGCTCTCGTCGGTGCGTACACACTGCACCTTGCGCCTAATACAGTCGATCTGATCATGGACTGCAGATAACCAATCCATACCCAAGATGACGTCGTAAGGCCTTGACGCCACTACAAGAAGATCCCAGCCGAAGCACTCGCCTCCTAGAGTAAGCTCGCACTGCCGGCACTAGTGCGTAATCATTGAGTCTTCTCCCGTAGGAGTCCCTAGCCATAAGGATCGCGCCAATGGCTCTGTCGGAATCTCCGAGATCTGAACAAGGGCAGCGGCTATGAAAGAATGACTCAATATTGTGTCTATAAGAACTGCAGAAAGGGTGGAATAGACAAAGATAGTACCTCGAATCATCTCGGGAGCACCGTGGTCATAGGCATTCACTGCCTGGAGTTGTGCCAGTCTCTACCCGCCAGCTCCCTGTGGTCGGGGTGGACCCCCTGGTTGTGGTGGTGGTAGAGCCTCAAAGCGTCGCCCAACACCTGCTGCTCGGACAGCTCCTCTGCCTCGTCCACCTGCTCCCTGTGGACCGCCACAGTCGACCCTTTTCCTCTGCCTGGGTGGTCCCTCAACTGTCTGTTGCTCCTCTGCGCGGCGGGACGGGCGTCACGAGCCATGTGTCCATGCCCTCCGCATGCGTATCACTGTCTGCCTCTCGAAAGACTGGCTCCGCGCTGTGTGACCCACACTGCTGAGCCAGTGTCCTGAGGTCGTATTCCTGAGGGTCTGGTCTACCTGGACCCATGAGTCATCCATTGACTGCCTGTTGCAGAAGACTCTGCTACGTGCTGCCACGTGGTAGGTCTGGCTGCTGAAGTAGGATTAGTAGGGAATCTCTTGATGAGAAGGTATCGCTCTAGCACTCCTTCCTGTGTCGGAATGAGGAGGGAGATCAGAGATTCCCTGATCTAATGCCTCAATCCCTTCTCAATGGTCCAGGCCCAGAAGAATGGGTGTCGTACCATGTCTGCTGAGTAGCGCGAGGGATCGATAAATCTCACCGAGTACTGGCTGACCATCAAGCTGCCCTACCGCAGCTGTAAAAGCTCCTGAATGTGCACCGCACTGAGGGTGGCTAGAAAAAACTCAAAGAGGAAGAGGCTCTCAAGGTCCGTCCAGATGAGAGATGCCTCATTGTGCACCTGGAGCATCAAGGTCCACCATCTTCTCGTTTCCACGTACAGGAGGCTCGCTGCGAGGATCACCATGAGGTCCACTGGTGTCCTCACTAACCTGAAAACTCGCACAACTGCCTCCAGCCAATCCACGGCTGCCTGAGGGTCCGTCTCCCCACAGAACCTGGGCGGTCGCTGATGCTGAAACTCATGCAGTACAATAAGGAAACGTTTATCGTCAGCAGCTGGGGCTGGTTTCATCGGTGGCTTGGCAGGTAGAGGTACCGTCGGTGCCTCTACTATCAAAGGGACCTGTACCGAGCTCTTGTCGCTCGTTGGGCTGTCATCTCGCACAACTCTAGGAACCCTATCTAGCTGTTGTTGTGGGGCCATCCTAAAAATGAAACAGGTGCACCATGGTCAAATAGTATAACTGGTGAGCTGACATAAAGTAATCACAAAGAAAACTTGAATCACACATGAAATCAATTTTTTCGTGCATTAAGTTGGAAATCAGAAGTCAGGGTCCTGGTGTACGGATATGTCGTCCGCCGCACCAACACTGGAATCCCTGGACTAATAACCACACTCAATTCTCTTAACATTATTGCTTCACATATAAAAAGATCAGAGTCCAATGTTCTGCAGTAGAACCAAACTCCTCTCATACCAATTTGTCACGACCTGTCCTCAGGGCCCGTGTCGTGACTACCCCAAGCCCACCATCCATAGGCCAAGGGCAAGCGACTAGCACCAAGGCGTAATTCCTGATAAAAAAGGGAAGTTATTGCCTTTGTAAAGTAAACAAACACCAAAGACCATGCATGAAGTAGAAGTAAACACTAAGTAAAACTGGGTACAACAGTAAGTGCAGAAAAGTCAGTGGCCAGAATACAAACCCAACTGAAAGTAAAGTACAACTGAAAAGAGAGTACAACAACTGAAAAGTAAAGTTGTAGCATCGAGCCGTCCACTGGAAGTCCCACCTGAAGGGTGGGTACAAATAGCGTCCACAACTCCTCGGGTCCAGCCGTCCGCTTTGAGTACGCCCCGCCCAGTGGTCCACCTCAGGGTACCGACCTGCTCCTTGTGCCTCTACCACGATCAGCGCTATCCATCGTCTTCAACCAACACAATGTAGTGTGGGTATAGCCCATGTAGGGGTGAGTATAAGCTACTCAGTAGGGACCCCGAGACCCCTGATGGTCTCCCAAAATCCACAAAGGATAATCCACAAAGGAAAGATACAATCACGAAGTAACATCCGACACTACTTAGGTATATGCCCATATATATACCTAAGTCATCAACTCCAGTTCACTCCAACACCCGAGCCCAAGTTCGATCACATCCACATAGGATAGCACAACCCAATCCACATAGGAAAGCAAGTCAAGATTCATCTCACATATGTATACTTATTCGTATGGAGATAGAGATGATCAGATATTGCCACTGATTTATCTAAGCCGTCAGACCCACACAGGATTGATAGGTACAAACCCCTGCAATGACCCATAAAAGATCGATAGGTAACTAACCCCCGCAGTGACCCACACAGGATCTGACCCACACAGGATCGATAGATAACTAACCCCCGCACTGACCCACACAGGATCGGACCCACACAGGATCTGTAGGCGCTGGCCCACACAAGACCGCTGAGTGCTGACCCACACAGGATCGGTAGCACTGATCCACGTAGGATCGCTGAGTGCTGTAGTCGTCACTGTCAAATCCACTAAGGATTTCTGTACAGTCGTCATTTTCGTCGCAGGCACAGCCATCTCTAGGGTTCCCGCACATAGCAAGCTCATTCGGGAGGGTCCGCTCCATGACCCGAAGGGCTGATACATCAACTGACACATAGTCTGGAGTTTATGTATCCAAAAGTTCCATATCATCAAAAGGGACTCAACGTCATAGACGGCGCCGCGTCAATCGGACACCCGGTCTGAGAGTTATTGGACTTTTCGTCGCAGGGGCCCGGTTGGTTTTTAAGTCAAAACCAACCTGACCGTACTCCAACTGCATCCAAACCTTGAGTGGAGTAAGTCAAAAGGTCTGTCTCACTAATAGGAATCCAACAAAGTCAACAGTATGTCAATTGGACGTCCGAAGCTCATGTTATAAGCGTTTCCGCTCCGAGGGCCCGGTTCGTTTCGTGCTCAAACCAACCCGGCCGAACCCAAAGTACTCTGAAACCTAGATTTTAATATACTGAAATGGCTGTCTCGATCCAAGTATTTCATCTCAGCTGATGGTGAGTCTATCGGAGGTTTGTAGCCCAAGTTATGGGGAAAGGACCGAAAGTGGGGGTTTCGGGCCCGGACCGACCCGGCCCGAGACCCCCTGGGTCGGCCCGGCTGACGTTGCCCGGCACGTCCGGGGCGCGGCCCGGTGGCTCGACCGAAAGAGCCGAGCGGTCGAGGGGTGCGGGGGGGGGGGGGGGGGGGGGGCGCTGCCCCCCGCTGTCTCAATTAACACCCCCCCCCACCACGTGGGGGCCACTGCTGTCCGACCGGGCGGGGGTTACGACCCCCGGCTCCTCCCCTGTCCGGCCAGCCCGCTCCGGCCGGCCGCCTGCTGCCGCTACGAGACCGGCAAGGTCCATCCCTCTGTTCTGACGCCGGTGGCCCGGAACCGGCCGCCGGTCCCCCTGCTCCGCCGCGGCCAGGAACCGGCCGCGGCCTTGGTCCGTCCGGCGCGGCGTGACGATGCCGCGCCCCTCCACCACAGCCCCTCTCTGGCTGCGGTATTTTTGTGGTTCTCCGATGTGGCATGACGGCGCCGCGTCTTTGGTTCGTCTTCAACGGTGCGGCGCGACGGTGCTGCACTTCTCCCCCTTTCCTTAATAATTCTGGTGCGGTTCTTTGCCACCGCGTTGCCTTGCTCGTGCAACAACAATATCAAACAACCAAAAGGGGAGGAGAGTCGGCCGTGTTCATGCGGTCCGACCTCCTCCCATTATTATGATAATAGGCGGGCCCAAATAGACTATAATCTAATGATGAAGTAAACAAGAACAAATGAAATAATAATCCCCCTACCTCGAGCATATTTTGAATGGAGGTTCGTCGCGGAATTGCACATCGCGTAAGGAGAGGGTCGTTGACGTCGTGGTACCCGGCGTCGTGTAGTCGACCTCCATGGATTCAACGTTCTTTGTCAGAGATCGGTGAATTCATCACGTTCATCGCGATCTTCGACGAAGAAGATGAAGATCTTCCAGACTCCTCAACTTTTCTCCAAAGACTCACACAACAAGATTTCAACCAAAATAAAATAAGTTCATCACTTATTTTATTAATATAACTTAAGCATTTGAATTTCAAAAGTTTAATTAATTCCCTCAATTAATTAACTGAGCTTGACTTAATAAATGGAGGGTTATGGAAGGTTAGGTATGATGAAGGGGTGGGGTTCGTGTGGGCCCCAGCACTGTCATAACCTCCCATGGGAAGTTGGGTGGTTACCCCAACTTCCACTCAATGGATAAACCACTTAAAAGAAATAAAAATTGTAACTCAATTTTTATTTTATCTTCCACAAATTTTTAACAACTCCTCCCGTGAAAACGCAACTCCGGAAAAGGTGTTGCTAAGCAAATACTGGCACTGCAAATTCATCAGTTCCCTCAGAATTCGATTCTGAGCACCGGTTCAAATGTTAGAAAAACCCGCTCATTCGTTCACTGAACATACCCGAGCTAAACTTCGGATATAAATTCCGGGCACACTGGGTCACGGAATCAAGTGTCGTCAGAAACCGCATTCTTGTAAAAACCCATATAAAATTAAGAAAAAATTTCCCTTAAATTTTACAGTTCTTTACAGTATCAATGGAATTAAAAATGGTGTATCCATTAACTATATCCTCAATTCAGAAGAAAAAAGGTCATCATGTGAGATCTAGGTGACTAAATGTCATTAGTATATGTATCTATTCCAAGTGGTAGTCCTTTGATGTTTTTATTCTTGAACCAACTATTTTTACATTATATTGAATATATATTTTAATATGTGAATATAAATCATATATCTTACTATATATTATTTATTTTTTAGTATAACTTTAATTTAACAATGACTTGGAGAATATTTCACATTGAGAAGTCCATAACAGTTCCCAACTATGATGAGAACCCTAGAATATAATAATAATATTCTTAAATACTGTTCAATATTCAAATGAAATTTTATAATGGGACAAATAGTATATTTTCTATCATGTGTTAGTACATGTAAGCGGATTTCACTTCCTCTCATAAAGTTAACATACATTATTTTCCAAGTTGATTGATTATTTGAATGAACCTGCCTGTTGAAAGTCCACTAGTTAATGTTTAATTAGATCTTTCTATATTCGAGTGTATGTAATGATCCTTAAACTTTATGATCATTATTAATACATTTAATAAAATTCTCACTTTGCGGTGATGTTATAAACTGTGATGACATAAGATCAAGATTAATTTTGGTATGTTGAGTATGTCAGGAATAACATGTTATTAATAAAATATTCATGGAAGGATTTTTCTATTCTATCTTAATGGAAAGTTATATCCTTTCCCTTTTATAGAAATGGAATCTTCCGATTAAATATTATTTCCATGGTGTATAGATGACTTCATTTCGAATAGTCAAAGAAAGACATATCAAGCACATAGGTTCATGACACTATTGTGTAACCTACATGATGATGTACTATGAAAAAGGGATTATATTACGTAGTGATGGTTTATATGTGTTTTTTTCATTTTAACATATTTTCATCCTCTTTAGGTTCCTTGAACCATTATCACAAAATAATCAAGGACAATAGGCATCCCTGTATAATTCCACTATTGATGTTTCTAAGAGGATCCCACATAAAATAAAAATTTAGATATAAATTAAATATTTCTTATATCTCAAAATATGAAAAAATATTAATTATTAGACTAATAATTAAAAATTATTAATGTTTAATAAAACAATCAAAACTATTAAATAATTATTTAATCACAGTAATTATTTAATTATGTAGATATATAATATTTATTTTTCTCTTATTATTTAGATTAAAATAAATACAAAATTATTTATTAAATAAATAAATTATTTATCTATGTGAGTGTTAAATAAATATTTATTCTTAAAAATATTAATATAATATAAATTTTTATTTTATTTAATGAATAATATTTATTTTAATGTTTATTCAAGAATTCAATAAATGTATAAGAGGAATAGTGGAAAATATTTTTTCTATCGATAATGTTTTATGAAAGTGAAACATTGGTTGGTTATCAACCCATATATCTAGAGAATATATTAAATAAAATCAAATTTACTGAGCATATATAAGGTGTAATGATCGTACACCACCAATAAGTTTAAAGTGGTTACACATAGACTTACGAACCTACAAAAAATAGTGAAGATGAAAAAGGTTCAGTTCATCATAAATATTTACCATCCTTCAATGTTTATAGATCCATAAGATGTAAGGAATACCATGACCCAATCAACAACCATTGAACCCATTACATGATATCAGAAGTCATAATAATTTAGTTCCTTCTATATCATTATGGAAATTGAATAGGATAAAATTCAAACATCTACAACATCAGATTATAGAATAAAAATAATTGACCTATTTCAATACCAAAAAAATGTGAAGCCTTATACTCTCCCACTTGATTGGGATAATTGATGCCATAATTTTTTAGGTTTTTTGACATTTCCAAGATTCTTTCCATCACCATAAAAACTCATGTTCCATGGAACCACATATCAACAACTTCAAAACAAAAAAAATCAAATATATCTTCATACAGGTAACTGGGACACAACATTGATGATAAATCACACTTATTGCCTCACCAAAAATTAAAAAATAACTCTATAATATAGAAACATATATCAGATATTCCAACCAAAAAATATAAATAAATTTCCAAACTCAACAGTCCAAAATTCACAACACAATCAACCACACATTTCAATTTAATCAATCAACAATGTTGGCACTCAATGTTTTAAAATATTTTTTTAGAGATTGAATATGAAAATAAAAATAACCCTTATATGAGGATATTATTTTAGACTATGTGATACAGTGAATATACACCAATTGGGTTTGGAGTATTAACACAATCAAGAAACAATATCTCAAGAATGATGTAGTATTGCTTCTAATGTTTTAAATGAATTATAATTTTACATGAAATAGATCATATCACTTGGTTGTAGTGAAACCATTTTCCAATATTATTTGAGAAAAAATCATGGGTTATGTACATTAAGGACGATTTATTTAATGTAATATAATTTGAGATAGATATAGGGGAAATAGTTGATTCCGCTACACCCAAAACCATCATGAGTGTGTAAGAAAGAAATATCCAAAAGTACTTGTTACTTAATATTTTAAATCATAAAACAATATATTAATTTTGTATTCATCTTTTCTATAAAAATATGAGTTAATTCTAAAAGATGAAAAATAACTACTTTCAGGGGTTTTGGAATGTTTAAAGCAATATATACAGGTTATAGGGGTAATTTTTGGATATCCATCAAGGAGATACCTTTAAAATGAAAACTAATTAAGATTACTAAAATTTAATTTGAAGAGTTAAAAATAAATGTTGTGAAACAAAATGTTGTATTGTTTGAGTTGAAAAAATATGCATAGAATTACTATAATATGGGAAATCAGTGAACCAACAACCACAACCACCACTACTAGAGCCATAAATAAAAATTTTGACTGTATTTACTTCCAAAATACGGGAAACACACAAAAGGTAGTAATTATTTTAATAATATTTACTAATATATCTTTTCGTTGAAGTAATATTTATTTCATAATGGTATATAAAGTTTTCAATGTGAATCTATTTTCAACCCAAATCTGTTGAAATCCACACAATAATTTTATATATGGGCTTGATGAAAAATATATAAGATGAAACCATTAATTCTACAGCATTATGGGAAGGTCATGTGATTGTGAAAATTTGAGTAGGTCTTAGGCGAAGAGATAACCAACCTATACACACTGATGAAATTTATTGTTAATGTTTTAATAAATCTACTAAAATATTTGTTTCATAGGTGATCAGTCATATTAATACCCCTATTATAATGTTGAATGTCATTTAAAAATTATGGTATTGTAATTAATGGTTAAAATAAATAAATAAAAGTAAAATAATATATGTCATTAGAGATGGGTCAAAACATATATATTATTGAAGTAAAAGGGGTCAATAGTAGTAGGAAGAATGTTGAGTATGAGCCCTAATTTAGTTTCACCAATAGTCAATAAAAACCTGACAACGTTAAATGATTATGTGAATTCATATTTTAAAACACGGAATTTTTTATAATATAATTTTTTGAGAAATATGTACAACATTAAATTTGTTGATTTTATCATTCTTCCGAGGTTAAAATATATTTTTTCATAAAAATGACTAAGATAATCATTTGTAAATGTATATTTGAGGTATGTTTCAAAAACTATTTACTGATATATGATTTCATGAATAAATTTATTGGAATATCTTTTATTTTTATATTTTTAGAAAACATAGTTTGAATCAATCTATAATTAATTTATAAATTCAAATTTAAAATTTAACATATTTATTCATCAAAATAAATAATGATAGAATAATATTAAATTATAAAAAATAAAAAATATTACCAAAATATTTGAAGACAATAGATTATAAGTTAATCATAATACCTAAAATAAAAGAGTAAATTTATCTCCTGAGAAATTAGGATACATTATTATTTTTGTTGTTGTTTTAGTTGTTGTTTTTTTTGTTTTTTTATTGTTTTTGTTATTGATGTTGTTTTTGTTGTTGGTGTTGTTGTTTTTTTGTTAATATGTATCCTATGCCATGGAAAAATGGTAATCACTTCTAGAATTCACAACCAAGAGGGCATAGTTCGAACCCTTGAAGACCACTTTTGTGATTTATAATGCATGTGGTGAAACAAGTTCTGAAGTAAGAAATTGGTGATGAAATGTAGTGATGTAGGAGTGACATAGAAATGGGTTTAGACAAATGTAATTATTTTCAATTCATATGTATTTCATTACAATCAATGTTATGGTCTTTTTATTGTGTAGAAAAAACCTTGTAGGTGTTGTGGATTCTCCTTGGAGGCCCATTGGTTTGTGTATTGTTTCATTTGCTTGCGACCACTAGGAACATCTATGATGATGATGATGATGATGATTATTATTATTATTCCTATTAATAATTTTAAAAAATATCTATTTTTTCAAAAGGATTGAAACATGATTAGAAAATTTCCCCAATAAGATATGATCCAAAAGAAATACAATTTATTCATTCATAAGTGTGAAATTTTAAAAGATGGCCATAAGAAAATGTACTTCTTGATATGGATGGAATAAAACCATTAAAAGTGTATAAATTAATAAGGGTTATTATATAGAAAAGAATAAAATCATCATGAATAGAAAATATATTAGATCAACATTAACCATGCGGATCATCAATAGAAAAAAAACTTCTAGGCATGAAGATAAACATGAAAGGAAAAAAGAATTATGAAAAATATACAATATGAAATAAGAATTGTGTCTTGCGATGTGAGAGTAAAATGAATGAATGATTTTGTAAGTCCATAGATTAGAATGAGATATGTTCATTATAAATGTGGTTGTTACAAATATGGTTATCATTCATATATCTAATATTTATGAAGAATTATTCTATTGTTAAGTACAAAATTTAAAATAATATAACTCATAATGAAATAAAAACATGATAGGATGATATTATAAAAATATATATGTATGTGTTATGTATAAATATTAAAAACGTTATTATTATAATATAATATGATGTATATATATATATATTTAAACTATTTGTTTTAATATTAATATAGTTGAAGAATTAAACTTTAGAAATAAAATAATTACATTTAATGGCCTTGGTTTAAGCATATTTACTATAAAAGTGTGATATTTTTTCAATGTAATATTTTATTAAGTAATGAATATTTTATCGTAATCCATTAAGATTATTATTTTTGAAATATTATTAACATGTTTTAAATTCGAAGTTTATATGAAATAATATTAATAACACATAATGCTTAAAGTAGTTATTTTTTAATAAAAAAAGATTTAATAAATTATTTATTTTATTTAAAATATAATCATATAAATTTTATAATTTTCATTATATAGAATATAATTCCATTTTTAGTTTATTATATCCATAATTATCTTAGTATTATTTTACGATATTTTTTTTAAATAATTATTTATTTGGGGAATATTAAAAATTCTGATTTTTCTAAAAAAATCTATTTTAATATAAAAAAATGGAATTAATGTTTTTAATGAACTTTTTACATAAAAAATTATATAATGTTAAATTAAATATTCTAAAATAATATATTTATTATTTAAAACCCACATCGAACATTATGGAAACTTTTGTTAGAGTTTCAATGAGAATTGGTAAAAGTAAAAATATAAGTGAAAATTAATTGGACCAAGTTGGAATAAGGTTGTTTTGAATTTGTTGAATGTAAGACGTTTGTTGAAAGAGTTTTAATTTTTTTTTAAAAAAAAAAATCACATCACATTGTTAAAATTTCTTGCAATTTTGATTATAAAATGTAGGAATTAGATGAGGAAGATCAAACAATGTTGAAATAACCAAGTCCATTTGACATAAAAAAATTTGTATATATTTTTTGGTGTTGTAATCATTAGATGAAATTTTTATATGATAATAATTTATAAAACAACTTATATGATCATAATTTGTGAAACAATATTTTATAAAGAAGAAATTGTACATATAAATGTATTTTTACACAAAAAAATTATTCGATGATGTTTCGTAATAATGTCCATCAGTTAATATTTTATTGATATAATTTTTTCGTCCAAAGAATTAGAAACAAATATATGGGTAGTCATAATCTAGTGTTGTTTTTCCTGTTTAAAATTTTCCCAACATCATGATTTTATTAAATCTCTTGACCCAATCAATTAATACAAAGGGGAATAATTTTTTTGGATATAAAATTTTCTCATTACGCTGGTTATGTGATGTATATCAGACAGATGAAAACAGAAAAAAAAATTGGAAGAATAATGTATTTTTTGAAGTTTAGAAAATTTTCAAAGTCTTTGTTCCATATATTATACAATTTCTATACTTAAAATTTATGAATTTATTCAGATATATGAAATTTATCAAAGAATAAAGGAATATATTGCAGAATGGAAATAGAAAAAGTCTTAAAATGACATCCAACAGAAAAAATGTTTTTTATAGTGTATATTGGAAATTATTTTATGATGTTTTTAATTTATTTTTGTGAATAGATAATCATATGACCCATGCGTTCAATGTTTATCATGTTTTCAATGTTTTTGGAGTTCAAAATTATTTTGAGAAAACAATTCAGAGGAAAATCAATTGTAAAATGATTATCAGATAGAAATTGAATATAAATAATCATCAAGTGTACAAAGCTAAGATGAAATGTAATCAATATTACAAATTTTAGTTTCTAATGTTTTTTCATCTAATTAGTACCTAATAGATAAAGTACATAAGATATTATAAGTCATCATTTGAGTTGTTCTTATACAAGGAATTAGACAAAAAATGTTTCTAGGAGAACACTTCAAAAATGTTCCTCGAAAGTTTCACTTGGAAAATATAATCGACTCTCCATATATTGATATTCATTGATGTGTTTCAAAAAAACATTTGACAAATAATATTTTGAGAAGTGAATTTCTTTATTAAATGTTTTAAATTGATATAAATATGATTATACTCATATATAATTTCTTTGTACAAAATATCATGGGGGGATTATATGTGACTCTCACTGTGTTTCAAGTGAGGTTTGAAATTTTTAAATTTATAAAAATTACTGATAAATAAATTTCAATTTTAATTTTTCATTAAAAGGGAATGTAAAATTATAATCCTTAATTTTACCCATATCATGTATCTATAAATAAGAATTAATTAGAAGGTATGATATGTACTATTAAAATATGAAAAAATGAAAGTATTGAAGAATTTGATTCAGACATTGATTTAAGATGAAGTTCTAAAATTTAGGTTTGATTAGGGAGTTTTCAAATAATGAATCTCTAGGTTGAGGTTGAAAAACAATTTGATATTGGCAAAAAAAATTTATATTTTAGTGAATAGATATTTGAGTCACCGAAAAACAATTTCTATTAGGTTGAATCAGATGAAAAGAAAGGAGTAAGGGAGATTTTTTGATTTTCATAAGCCCTTAGATAGACATTCTAGATTGAATTTATAGATGAAATAATCAGATAGGGAAATAAAATGAATAGTGAAACAGATTGAGTATGTTCTTAACATCTTTTGGGTAATAAAGTGAAGAATATTTTTATTTCCTGAATGGAAAATTTGAATAAGAACAAGCATAATTCCAAAAACATTTTGAGACTAATAGTGAATGTTTATAAAATTGGTTAATTGTTTTAACATATTTTGTGCTAGGAAGCACAAGCCCCATTGTTTGATTATAATTCAATATAAGTGTAACGATTTTAAATGATTTCTATAACCACATAAATGTATTCATTTCCAGTTGATTGTGTTGTATTATATTATTTTCAGACAATTCCAAGGACTAGAAACTCGAGTTCAGTAGATAACATTTTAAATACTTATGTTCTTTTGGTTGAGTTTGTATAATTGTTTTTTAAAAATTTATAACAATTTATAAGATGGTTTTGGTTTTATAAAATAACGAATAAATTTTTAAAATAAAATTCTATATGATTTATTCCAACTCATCTTAATGATCAAATTGTACCTTTCATTTGGCATCAAAGGGATGTTCCCATTTATTTACACTTTACGAATGTTTGAAGAAGAGATAAATTTCCATTTATTTTTATATTTTTGGGAATATTCAGTTTGTTCTTGTTCTTAATGGAATGAACTATCATATCTGGAAGTATAAAATGTATTAATATCATATTTCTGTTAGACATTAATTTATTGAATTTTCAATAGATGTTCTTCATCCTCATGCCGAGAACGTTCCTCTAATAGATACTAATAAGAAAAAATTGGAGATTGTCGGGACATCAAAAAATTCTATTTTATCCTCACTCTATAAAAGTTAGTTGCTCATAGTTCATGTAATTGAAAATGCTAAATTAATTTGGGATATGTTTTAGAGCATCTATAAAGGAAATATAGAAGTTAATAAAGACATGTAATAAATGTGGTAGATAAATTATGCACATCTAAAAATGGATGATTATGAATCTATTGGTGGATTCTTAATAAGGGTTAATGAAATTTTAATAAGCATAAAATGTATTTCTGAGTAGTTGGAATAGTTGAACATAGCTGAATAGATCTTAAAAATTGTTCTTAATAAGTTCAATTGAAACATTTCCACATTGGATGTTAGAGATCATGAAACACTATCTTTGTATGATATTTATAGCACGCTCTCCATGTATTTAATTATAATAGAGAATGTTATGAAGTTTAATGAAAATGTTGATCGAGAAATTTCCTTCAATGATAACATGAAAGGATAATACATGAATGTTCTTGAAGAACAACAAGCTAGTTAGTCTAAAATTGAATGTGAGTTTATTATTAATTTTTATGAATTTATGTCCTTCTTTTCTAAAAATGTAAAAAATATAATGTGATTGTAAACAAAGTTATATTATAGCTGAAATGTTTTGGTCATAAATTTATTGGGGACTTTATCACATATTTCCATTGAAGAAAGTATGATTAATAAAGTGAAGATGATTATAGAAAGCTATTAATTTTCTTTCAGAAATATGTATAAAAAAATAAATATTATTCTAAGTGAAAATATAAAAATATATTTAAACCCAAGAGTAGAATATTTTTTTTATAAAGATATAAAATACGATGATAATGAATAAAAAGCAAGATTCATTAGAGATAAAGCTATTGAGAATATATTTATTGGAAAATAGAATAATGAAAATCTCAACAGGGGTGAAGTTAGTAGTTCTGAAAAAGTAGAGACTCCTATAGAGTTTATGCTAAAAATATAATTGAATGAATGACTTCAAAATAATTTAATACTTTAAAGGGGGACCAATAATTTTTAAGAAAGATAACCTATCAAAAGAGAATAACTATTTTTTTCTTAATAAAAAATTCATTTTTGTTGATGATATTGATGCTGTGAATAAGAAATTAATGAATAATAAAATCATAATATTGAAATTGAATAAAATTTAAAGGTAAAGGCGGAATATTTAGAACATAGTAAATTAAAAATTTCTAAAGTTAATCAAGGAATTTAAAATTTCAAAAAATTTATTTTAGTAGTTGGTGAATGATGTTAAATTTGAAAACCAATAGATGTTAAAAAAATATAACCACATTCATTGATGAGAATAATGATGATTTTTAGAATACTAAGAATGTGGATAAAAAAGATGTTTCTAGGAAAAGTGGATATGAATAATCTTATGTTTCTAAGGATATAATATGTGAAACAAATATTTTTACTAAGGTGATTCTTTTTAGGTTGAGAGGAAAATATCACAAATTAATAAAAATTTTGGTGTAAAACTAAAAACTAACGTGGAAGGCAAGAATGTTGATAAAAATAAAAAAACTAATATGAACAACATGAATGCCTCTGAGGGAGATATGATTTATATAGTTAATTATGAACTTTTAGGTGACTTAGGTATACATCTTATCTGTTTTGGTTTAACCATCAACATTATAATAAACATTGAAGAAGTTGGAGGTAACGTTTGTGGGTGAGTCAACCCATTCGAAAGATGAAGTGTTTGAAAGCCGATATAAAGACTGAAAATAGATTTAAAACCTTAGATACTATTTATGAAATATGTGTATAGAATAGACATCTTTCAACAAAATTTTTTTCATGTTATGAGCATTAAATTTTTTTATAACAAATCACAAAATACATATGTGGAGAAAGAAAAAATTATAATAAAAATCTCTTATTGTTAGAACTCCTATAAAATATTCTAATGTATAATAACCTTGGATATTGGATATGTAACCCTCTTTATATATTAATGGATATTTAAAGATGTTAAAGGATTTGAAATATTTTAAATAAGGTGCAATAAATTTTTCCAATTATGAGACACTTAGAACAATGGCATTGGATCTCGAATCAGTGGGGAAGAAATGGTTAAAATCGTTAACTGTAATATCCCTGGTATATATAGAATAATAATTTTTAATTTCTAAAAATACTTATGAATAATAAATTAATTTTATTTTAAAGGGGACTCTTCTTCCGATATCATACTTGACACACAACAATGAGTTTTTCCAAAATCTTGTGTTGCAAACAATATTGAGTTATATCGAAATATAATACAATAATAATATAATTATTTTAAATTGTAGTTAATGCCTAGTGATTGGAATGGTCAGAATTAATATTATATATGGAATTTTGAAATATGGTTTGCACATGTTCAAACAATGATTCATTGGTTTCTAAATTTATTTGAAATAGGAATAAAAACAAATTGAATATATAGGATATGTTTTTATGGAAACCTATTTAAATGAGAATAACTTTGTTTTCATATCACCCTTTATGGACTTTTATTTAATGAAACATATATGATATATATTTAATTTAATGTTTTAAATTAATATGTTTTCTAGATATGATATACGAACCAATTAATTTTTCTGGATGAAAAAGTATTTTTTCTAAAAATGCAATTTTTCCTTCTTTTTATGGAGAACCCTTTTTAAATGTACATTTACTCAATTTTATATGTTCTATTTAACAAAATAAACTTATCTTATTGAAGAGGGTCATAAAAATTTATTTTGGATTAACGTTTTGGTATTTTTATGATAATGTTCATTTTTTAATGAATTGTGAAAAATACTTCATTTTCAGTCAAAAACTGCTTTTTCCTTTGATTTATTTATATGGATAGATTAAGTTTTTTATTTTTTAAAGTGTAATTACGTTATTTTCTTATCATTTAATAAAATAATTGTAATTGGAAGCAATTTTACTTTTTAATTATACATAAACACATGTCAATTTATTTGATAGTTATTACTTCTTAAAAACCCCCCTTTTTTGTTTTTACAACCAGAATTAATTTTGAAATCATTTATGCCACTTTATTGTTTTGAATTTGAAAAAATGGATTTCATATTTAGAATCAAGAGTTACATATTTTTTAAATAGGTACCTTTTCGTTTTATAAATTATTAATAGCAACATCAGTACTTAATTTTTTTCAAAATGGTTAAAGGGTAAATCTGGTAAATAAGGGTAAAAATAATGTTATAATAATATCAAGCAACCCTAAAATGTTTCCTACATTTATTTTATGATATATGTACGACCATGGGTATCCGTGTGTGTATTTTAGGATCCCATGGAGCCATGTGAGTGTGAAAATTACAGTTAATTACTTTTAATTTATAGTTAAGGAAAGTATCACATAAACATGTATCTTTTACTAAAACAATGTTTATATGGGGTAATCTAATTGATATCATCGACTATAAGTAGTCATTAGAAAGCTAAAAATATTTCACACATCATGGTATTTTATTACTAATTTTTATACATCGTATAAAAAAATATATTTACAACACAATTATGATGTAGTGATTACCTTATTAATGAATGATTTAAGTAAATGAGATTAAATGATATAATATTCTTGATATGAATAGTAAAAAAATTGACATAAATGTGTTTTTTAAAACAGATACTATTTTATTAAATGATATAATATTCTTAAAAATATAATATTTAGCGAAATGACTTAGATAATAGTTTAAATTTAATTATTTAACCACTTGAGGTTCTATTGTAATTTTATGGTAACTATATTAACCATATAGTATGAATATATATAAATACATTGTGAGAGTTGAATTAGATAACTAGGGGTTAAAGCTAAATGATAATGTTAAATTTGAAACCAAAACATGTCTAAAAAAAATTGGTTGAGAGGATTGAAAAAAATAATCCTCTTATATTCGAATTGAATGAGTATTGTTCCTTTTGAAAATATAAATTCAATTTATAATAAAATAATATTTCAATACCTTCCTAAGGTGCCCCTCCTCCCCCTTATAAAAGGGCATCACCTCTAACCCTTACTCACACCTCTCAAGACACATGGATCGTCTAACATTTGAAAACATATTTTACCATGTTCCCTCTATTAATACAATAATCCTTTCCATAGGAAAAAGGAAATTCAAGAAATCCTTTTGACTCAAATCTAAGGGAGTTACATGTTTTAAGAGGTAGCGTCTTCTCTAATGTTCCTTTCCATTATTTTACTTCTTCACTCCCTATTCTATAATTAATATTTGATTACTAACCAAAACTAGTATCCTAAATATTCTAGGAATTTTTATAATATTTATTCTAACTTCACGTACACACACCTCAATTTAATGGATTTAGGACATATTGTTTTTGTGGACGACAAACTACTACCACCCGAAATGATGACTGTTTGATTTTATCATACCGCCTATCATAGTGGACATTATGATAGAAATGTATTTATATGTGATATATATTATATTTCAATTTTCTCTATGATATTGTAATATTTTTTTACAGATATACCTTTATTATTTTCATGATGTGTAAATACAATAATTTCATTTGTGGAATGTGGACTACCGCTCACTCAAAGTGATATGACTCATTCATGACATACATGTAATATATAAAGTATACATATAATAAAATTATGTAACATTTATAAAATTTTATATTAAACATGATTTATTATATACCTATTTATAATTTAGTTTTAATTTATTTTAATATGAAAATGAAATGAAATTAACATTCATGCGTCTGTATGGATTACCGTCTCCATGAACAGTACATTTTATTTCTTATCTCTAAAAGTTATGGACTATTATAAATACATATATATAATGGATGTAAATAAATATATAATGGAAATATATTATAGTTAAATCTTGAATTTGCTTCTATATATAATGGACTTTTGACCATATAGTCAATTTGTAATTATAAAAGTTTATTTTTTGACCAAAGTACCCAATATTGACTTAACGAAGTATATTTACATAAATAATTATGTAATTTTTATAACATGGTAATAAGTGATATAAAATAAATAGTAAATGTGAAAAGTTTTTTTATCATGTATATATGTAACTAATTATTATTATTCAGGTAGAAGAAGGAACATATTTGACGAATCAGACTCAAGGTAAGGGAACCTTTAACCATCCTCTTTTAGTTAAAGACTTTTTTTAAGTTTTGTATTTTAATTTCCATTTTATTATATTGGGGTTTGTTTTCATATATCATTATTTATGTCCAATTTATTTCCATTTTATGAGATACCCCTCTCTCATCAACTTATTTTCTTCATTTTTAAGTGATGTCATTAGGATACAGAATTTTCATAAGGGAATTTCTAAACTCAATTTATACTGATTGGGTTTTACACATACATTGTTGATTATATTATTCCAATATTATACGTGTAATCACTATTTAGTTATTTGACTTATAATTTAAACTCCCATTTTTGTGGATATACTACTTCTACAGATAATCACACCATTAATAAATTGTTATGTCAATTATACGAACCTTGTAACAGAAATATTAACTCAATCACATTTCATTGAGTTAAATACCCATGTCATTGGATTTTTTCCAAGAATATTTTTCAATGTCCACTTCTTTTTAAAAAAAATATCCACTTATATTGGGTGTATTTTTATTTTCACACATAATTATTTTATTTATTTATCCTTAATCTAATGATATAATCTTTTAAAGGGACGTATCAATCTCATTTCATTGACGAAAAACTTGATATTGTGAACATTTATTATCATAATGTGTATATACTACCATTTGACATATTATATCATGAATCTTCTCATTCTCATGATATTATAGGTTTCATTTAAATGTTATTAATTAATTATTTTTATTCATGTATTTTCTCAAGTGGTAAGGTACACTTTAACTCAAATATCACTTTAAATGGTTTAAAGATTTATTATTCTAAATATTTCTCATATATACACATGTTTTAAAAATGGTTTTAAGGATTTATTTACATGGGAAATAATGTTTTAAATTGTTAATTCCATTTTATGTTTCAATTTTTTATGGGACACTTGGTTCTAAAATCTCATTATTTAATAATTTAAATGGTTTTGGAAATGGATCTTGAATGGATTTATTATGATTGATGAGTAAAATGGTGAAAATATCAAGCTTTGTTGTGTTATGATTATGTAATTATACTTAGAAATTTGATAGGTGGTAACATGATAAACTAAATATGGGTGGTTCCATGACAAACCTAGGGAGGGTGATGCTGAGATAGCTCTCCAATGCATTGGGTAACATGACAGAGGTAAAATTCAATGTTTATCCTGAGAGATTTAGGGAATATATTGTCATGGGTATTCCTCACTTAACACCCTATATAGTTGTAAAAGCTACAACGTATTTATGTTATGGATTACACAAGTTACCATTATGAATTATGATTTCTATGTTTTATTCATAAATATTATGATTTAAAGAGGTATGTTAGAGAGCTTATTTTTTATGATTCAAAAATATGGTATCATTTATTTGTATATATTGATGGAATAATGTTTTATTTCCTTATTTTATATCCCATGATGATCATTGTCTTATCATCCCATGTATTTGAAATGTTTTTCATAGGGTATAAGGAAGGGTAAGATAATTTAATAATCCAAGAATATTTATATCATGAAAAGAATTAATGTTTTTTTGTAGTAGTTTTATTAATGTAAAAGCAATTTGATAGATAAAAAGTTTCAAAATTGAAATTTTTGAGATGTAATGTAATATTTATAGCCTAATTCTATAAAAATACAAACCTAAAAAATTAATCATTGTGAATTATTGGCATAAATAAAGATTATGAAATGTTTAAGGTCACGTCCTTATAGTTGGTATCAAAGGTCGGTTCAGATAACATTAGAGGTTAGGGTGTTATTTTAGCATAAGTGACATAACCATATTGGTTATCATATTATACAGAGTAAGTTATTTTAGAATAATTGAATTATTTTATGATGAAATGAATATGCATATCTTAGTGTTTACCCTACTCAGAAGATAATATATGATTATTTTACTGATATACCCACACAATCATTTTTGGTTTTAGTATATGGATAGATCAAGCATGCACAAAGGTAATAATGGATGTGATGGAATGTTTGTTGATTTTATGAATAAGAAACTGAATGAAATGAGAGATGCAATGAGAACTTTTGGGGTTATCCTCAGCCAACTATCTAGAGTCATGATTGACCACATGAACCTTGGTGATTTCTCTAAGGAATCATATATCTGAGAAACAGATCCCTATAGAAGTTCAGGTAATAATAATAATGTTAAGAATAGTCAAAAAACTATATGTCCAAAATGTGGAAAGTAACACCTAATAATATAATTCAAATGGAAGGTAAGATGTTATAGATTTTTTAATGAAGGTCAAAAAGAAATAAACTTCCTTGGAAAAAGGAAGGGAGTATATTACTCCAGGAAAAGAAAAGATGTTATTTACAAGGGATCATTTGAATGTTTTAAATGTGATGTGCATGGTAACTATGCAATTAGATGTCCTACGAAGATGGTTGGGAACAAGATAAGCTATAATATAGAAATATATGTTTACTAATACCAAATTTCATCAAATTTATGATGAGGAAACTTAATATTACCTATGAAAGGTATGAATTATTTCATAGCTCATGTTTTGAAATTGTTGAAATCATAGGTCATTAGGAGTGATTTTGGTTTTTGGAAAGAAGTATTACGAAATAAATTGAAAAAATGGTTAAATTATCATTAATATTTTTGTACAATTAAGATGTCTACATTTTAGAAATTTGCGAGTTATGAAAGATATCTTGTTGATGAAATGATTAAAAGTATTAATGCTCTTTTAGCGATGGAATTAAATTTGAAGACTTTTCTCTTGTATGTGTAACCCTGAAGTTTGTTATGTTAAAATGATATTTGAGGAATAATTATCTTTTATTTTTTGGATATGGTTATAAAAAACCATTTGGGTTAATTTGATCCTTGAATTTGAGGAAAATATAGGTTATTACTTTTTGGGAAGAAAATGTGAGGTATGAGATTACATTTGAGGTTAAAATGTATTATTGTTATTTTTGATGCATTTCACTCATTTTTTTGAATGTTATAAAATTATATAGATTTCGTAAAAGGAAAACACATAGACGGTGTGACAACCCTTTACGTTAGACAAAGATGCGGGAATCGAACCCCAACCAAAGTGTGATTGTGATTTATCACCTTCCACTAGCTTATGTAATGTCCCTATATAGAATGACTTATTATTATTAGTTAAATGATTTTATGGATCATGAATAAGTTGGTTTTGTGAAATTATGTTTTATAAATATAATATCCTTAGTATAGGGAAATTATTTAGGGATTAAGTGATAAATGTTATTTTAGAAAACATTCTCTATTTTGGTAAGATTATATGCCTAAGGAACATATAACACTATTGGATATCATTTGAGGAGTAATGGTTGAATTTTATAATGGAATAATCAGTGTTCTTATTGTGAAAAAATAGTGATTTTAGTTGTTTATGGAAATGAGTAACCTATCAGAGAGAATATGTGATTAGGTTAATTACTTATCAGTATTGGATTTTAAGAGTAATCGATGTTATTTGGATATAATGTTAATATTTATCGTGGAAAACTATGTGATCAAATCCTTCTGAATTTTGGGATTCAAATTCAGTTTAGATTATACTTATGAATTTTAAGTACAATTGTGTATCAAATAGTGTTTATTGAAATTTGCGTATTTTTTGGTGAATTTTGGAGATTCAGAGTAGTGTTTCTTTTTATAATGGATTATACTTTTTGGGGATTATGTGATACTCTACTAACCATTTTGGTTTTGGTTAATGTATAAAGACAATGTACATATATATAGTTCAATTTTATTGGATTATTTGATTCTCTAGATGTTTATTCAATCATATCATATGTGACCAAGTCATATTGAATACTCATCATTTTGAGAAAAGATTAGTTTTTTGGTAGAAATATTTTAAAGGATGAAATTGTACATGAAAGGTAAGTATATCTCCTTTTGTTCTTATTCTAATTTTTAAAATAATTCATCAACATTTTGAAATAAAACCTAAAACAAAAACTTTTCCCATTTACTTTTCCTTCTAGAAAATCAAAGACCATTTAACCCATCACATTTTTGTGGTTGTCTTGTTGTTTACATTCCCCTAATCATGTTTTGTATCACTCTCAATCAGAACATGATGGTTAGTTTTCTCTTCCATATCCATGTTCTCATGGAATATTAATATGTGTTATCTTGGGTGACCTTTTTTTCATCTCCTTATTTCTTTTATAGTGATAGTTTTATTGGATCTTTTTCTAATGTGGGACTTTCAATGATATTTATAAGCCCAATTTTAAAATTGGGAGGAAGGAATTTCCAAAAGGCGGGAAGGATGTAACAACCCATGAGATTATAGAATAATAATGGAATATTCATATTAATAACAATGAATAAGATAATAATATTACGTTAAATTGGATGATTCTCTTGATATCATACTTTTTATGCAACAACGAGTTTCTCTGAAATATTATATTGCACATAACATTGAGTTATACCAAAATATAATACAATAATATTATTATAATTATAAATTTTGGTTAATTCATAGAAATTGGAATGGAGGGAATGAATAGTATCAACTGAATTTTGAAATAAGTTTTAAAAAAATTTAATTAATGATTCATTGCTTAACAGATTTAATAGAAATGTAAATAAAAACCAATTGAATATAAAAGATTTGTTTTTATGAAGACCTATTTAATTAGAATAATTTTTTTCTTTTGACACTCATTATGAATTTTTATTTGATGAAAAATATATTATATATATTAAATGTAATTTTTTAAATTCATATGTTTTCAATATATGATATAATAACAAATTCAATTTTTCAGATAAAAAAGTATTTTTTTAAAAATACAGTTTTACCGCCTTTTGTTGGTAATACCATTTTAAATATATTTTTTATAAATTATATATGTTTTATTTGAAAGATTAAAATTATTATATAGAATAGGGGCATCAATATTAAATTTGGATGAAATTTTGGTATTCTTTTGATAATGTTCATTTTTAATGAATAGTCGAAAATACTGTATTTTAAGTTAGAACTTCCTTTTCATATAATTTAATTATATGGTTAGATTATATTTTTTATTGTTTTTAAATTTTAATTTGGTTATGTATTTATCATTTAATCCAATTTTTTTCATTGGATGTAATTTCACTTTTTTATTATACATAAACACGTGTTAATATTTTGATAGTTATTACGTATTAAAAACCTGTTTTTTGGACATTAAACTGGAATTATTTTGAAATTAATTTCTTCCACTTCAATATTTTGAATTTGAAAAAATGGATTCCATATTTGGAATTAGGATGTAAAAATTTTGAAAATTGGTGCCTTTTATTTTTAGACATTATAAATAGTAACATTAGTAATTATTTTATTTACAATGGTTAAAGGATAAATCTAGTAAATAAGGATAAAAAAATAATATATTAAAATAAAACTACCCTAAAACATATCCAACTCCTATTTCATGATATATTTCCGACCCCAGGCATCATTGGGTCAATTGTAGGTCCCTATGGAGCCAGTTTTTTGTGAAAATGACATTTAATTACTTTTATTTTAAAGTAAAGTAAAATATAACCTAAAATGTATCTTTTACTAAAAAAACATATATGGGATTATATTAGTAATCTATTAGAATATAAATATTCACTATAAAGATAAAAATACTTCCTACATCATTCTATTTTAATTATAATTTTTAGACATCATATAAATTAATATATTTATGGCACAATGAGGATGTAGTGATTACCTTATTAATGAATGACTTAAATAAATAAGAATATAGATATTAACATTTATTTGTATTGACACTTTTTATTACATACACAAAATTTTGGGACTATGTTGAATTTTTATATTTTAATTAATGATGTTTTTTCAAAAGAATCATGTTGTTATAGATTTTTAAAAAAAATCATGATATGAATAGTTTAAAAATTGACATAAATGTGTTTTTAAAACAAATACTATTTTTTAATGAAATAATAGTCCTTAAAATATAATATTAGGATAAATAAAATAGATAATGTTTTAAACGTCACTAATGAACCACTTGAGTTTCAATTGATATTTTATTGTAACTATATTTACCACATATTATGAATATACAAGAAGACATTATAATAGTTAAAATAGTTAACCAAGGGTTAAAGCTAAATGATAAGGTTAAATGTGAAACCAAAATCTATCTAAATCCTATTGGTTGAATGGATTTTGAACAATCCTCACCCTATATTAAAATAAAATGAGTTTTCAACCTTTTTAAAATCGAAATTCAGTTTATAATAAAATAATATTTCAATACCTTCCTAAAGTTCCCTTTCACGGCCTGTCCCCCGGGGACCATTCCATGACTACCCCAAACCTGCCTTCTATAGTCCAGGGAATGGCAACTATCCCCAAAGGCGTATTCCCTAAAACTAGGAATACATTGCCTTTATAACCTTTAACACACACAACCGTGCACGCAACAATATATGAAATCAAGTAGACTGAATTGTAAACAGAGTGAGTTTTTTATGTAAAAGGGGTCAGAATACAGGCCCAACTAGAATGTACAAGTACAAATGAATGTAGAAAAAAGATTAAATGTGAAAAGCATCTCCTGAATCATCCACCACAGATCCTACATGAAGGGTAGGTAGAGCTCACGAACGACTGTCTCTGCAGTTCACCTCGCCTAATGTCCACCACCAAGCAACCTCTAGTCATGGTAGTCTCGTCCTCAGTCAGTGATGTTCGTCGTCGACACCAAACACAATGAGGTGCGGGCATATCCCGTGTAGGGGTGAGTATAACGATACTTTGAAGGGACCCCGAGACCCTCAAGGTCTCCCAAAATCCAGAAAGGATAAACCATAAAATATGAAAACCATGGTCAATCCTACTTACGTATATGCTCATACATATACCTAAGTTATCAAGTAAACCAATCTCAATCATGAGGAAATACAAGGTCCAACTCAAATGCCCATGGTCAACTGTTCGACAAAATATAGAATACCACAAAGGTAAGTACCACATCAGTACCCTATAATGATAAATACCACCAAGGTATTACCCTGAAGGAATTTACCACACAGGTATAGACTCTGCTCATACTAGGTATAAATTTTAAAATTAAGTAAAGATGATTAGATACAACTACTGAATCATCTTAATCCGTTAAGAGTAATACTCGTGAAGGATTCAAAATCATCATCAGTCCCACATGAGATCTCTAGGTGCTGACCCACACAGGATCGCTCGGGGCTGACCCACACAGGATCGCTTAGTGCGGATTCAAACAGTATCGCTCGGTGCTGACCCACACAGGATCTCTCAGTGCTGACCCTCACAGTATCTCTATTCATTTTTCACGTCATAGCCACCTATTGGGTTCCCACATTAAGTTCGCTTGTCTTCGGGAGGGTCTTCTCCACAATCCACCGGTCGATAATCCAACTACAACGAAGAACCACGAAGAAGTATTGAAAAGGACCGCCACACCATAGGGTTCTCAACGCAACAGACAGTGCGTCAATCATATGCACGGCCTGTGAGTTATTACCCTTTCAGCCCCGGTGGCCCAGTTGGATTCGTGCTCGATCCAACCTGACCATACCCCATTTTAATCCAAATCTCCAGTTGGGTATACTCAAAAAGAATTCTCTATCTCTGAGGTTTCTAGCGCTGCTGACGGTTTGTCAAACGGACGCTCGGTGCCAAAGTTATGAACCATAGAGTGGTTTGGGTTGAAGTTGGCCCTGGTATGGTCCGACCCAGTCAGACCGACAAAGCCCGACCCGGTTCAAGATGATTCGGTACACTAGGTCTGGCTTGGCGCGTTGGGTCCAGCCCGACCCACGTTGGGTGTCCCGGCAGGCCGTGAGGGCATCTTGGGCGGCGTGAGGCCATGGGGGGCCACGTGGGCAGCGCGAGATCGCGGGTTCTGCGTGGGAGGCGTGAGGCTGTGGGAGGTGGTGGGGCGATGTGGAGGGCTGTGGGGCAGTGCCACCTTGGGTCGGTAGAGTTCGCAGGGTGACGAGGACATGGACGGAGGAGGCCGTGAGGGAAGTGTGAGGCTGTGGGGAATTGTGATACCGCGGGGCAATGTGGAGGGTCGTGGGGGGGTACGGAGGGCCGCAGCAGAGCGCGACCATGGGTCGGTAGAGGTCGCGGTGTGGCGAGGCCGTGGGGTGCCGGAGCCACAGATGGCAGAGGTTGTGTGGGCTGCGAAGCCGCATGGAACGGAGGCCACGAGGGCGGTGGATCCACGAGGCACAGAGGCTGCGGGGGCGGCGGAGCCGCGGGGCACGGAGGCCGTGGGGTTGGGGAGCCACGGGGGCGGCGGAGCTGTGAAGAGTGGAGGCCGTGAGGTAGGAGAAGCTGCGGACGGTGAATGGTGCGGCTGGCGGGGGCCGCAGAGCGGCACCGTTGCGTCGTCATCTTAGTTACGGTAAGCGGTGGTGCTGACTACTGTTCTCATGCCACACTGAGCTTAGTTGTCATCTTCTTCCATCACGAAGAATTCAACAATTAAAAACAGGTTTTGTGTAGAGGTTGGGCCATGTTTTTTTAGCCCGCACTCTCCGTGTTAGAGTGGTAGAAAGCATCTATAATGTCTTCCTGATTTTATAATGAATTATCAAGAACAGATAAGGGAATGAAATTAAAACAAACAACCTAACTTGAATGCTCGTTGACATTGGAAGGGGTCAAGTTGGTGATGTCGGCGTTTCCCCAATTGTTGGATTGATGTCGTCAAAGATGTCCCACATTGGTTTTCTACACATGGATCTTCCGATCCATCTAGGGGTTAGTTTCCACATTCTTCGATCTCCAGTTTTCATTCATTGTTGAGAGGTGTTCTTCGTTGGAGGGTGTAATTTTTTTCCTAGTGCCTTTCCAACACTTCTTCCAATGAGAGAATATACAATATTAATTAAATAATGTTATTAATTTAATTTTAATTGGAACCATTAATCAAGAGGTGTTGGCATAATAAATCAAAAGGGGTGGTACAATTAAAGTGGGGGAAGTTTAAGAGTCTTTCCCACATTTAAGAGGGAGTTGAAGGGTAGTTTTAGTCTCAGGTGGTCCCCACAACCATAACCTATGAGAGGTTTTAGGTTCGGGGGTCCCCACCTCCATTAACTCACATGGGATGTTTAGTTCTAGTGGTCAACACCCGTAATCCATCCACAAGGGAGGTTTCAAAAAAAATAAAAGGGAAGAAAAGTTTATTTTATTTTATCTCTGTTTCCACATAAAATCCAAAATTCAATCTTTCACCATCGACCTAATGTCGTCGAGGTGAAGGTAACTGTAAGAAAGTAACGGCACTGCAAGTTCAATGGTGCCCTCATATTTCAATTCTGATCACCGGTTCAAAAGTTAATAAAACCCACTCACAAGTTTATTGAACATACCCCAAAAAGTTCATAAATTCATTCCAGGCACTCCAGGCCTCAGAATCAATCACAATCAATTTTCATGGACTCGTAAAATTCCCATTTATTTAAAAAAATTACATGGAAATTTTGGGTCTTTACATTCTCCCCACCCAAGGGATTTGCGTCCCTGTAAGCCACAACTCAAAACTAGGAAATCAATTGGGGTTACTGAGCACGTATATGAGCCTCCAGCTCCCATGTGCTCTCCTAGAGGTTCTTGTGTTACCATAGAATGCACACTAGAGGTATTCGCCACCCACTAAGGACCCGCTCTTGTCGATCCTCAATCTATTATGGAACCTCCCTAAAAGTCTCCCATCGTCGATTTCCAGCTCGTCGTGGTCGATGATGTGATAAGGGTCTGGAACGCATCTCCTAAATTGGGATACGTGGAAGACATCGTGCACTCGATGAAACTATGGTGGAAGAGATAAACGGTATACCACCTCACTAAATCTGTCGAGGACCTGGAAGGGTCCAATGAATCTAAAAAATAACTTGCTGCCTCGGCCGAATCTCTGCAAACCTCATCTAGGTGAGACCCATAGAAAGACATGGTTTCCATCCTCGAACATTAGAGGTCTCCATATCTTGTCTCCATATGACTTATACCTACTCTATGAATTCTTCATCGGCTCATGGATGATATGAACCTTCTCTGTGGTATCCCGTACCATCTCCGGTCCCACTAGCATTGGCTCATGTGGGTCTGTCCAGCACAATGGTGATCTGCAAGGTCTCCCGCACAACACCTCAAAAGGTTCCATCCCAATGGATGAGTGATATTTGCTGTTGTATGATAACTCCTCCAAAGGCAAGTGATCCTCCCAACAACAACTGAAGTCAAGGACACAAGAATGCAACATGTCCCTGAAGGTTTGAATGGTCCGCTTAGTCTAGCCATCCGTCTGAGGATGGAAGGGTGTGACCAAAGAAATTTGTGTCCCAGAAGCCTCATGCAACCCCTTCCATAGCCGGGAAGTAAAACATGTTTCACAATCAGAGACAATTGTCAAGGATACTCCATTTATATGCACAATATCCTTTACATAGAGGCATCCCAAGATCTCTAGTGAACCCTGCTCTCTGATCGATAGGAATTGGGCCGACTTGGTGAGCCAGTCAATGATCAACCAAATCGAGATGTGTATCGTGGATATATGTGTATTTCCTATCATGAAGTCCATAGATATCACATCCCACTTCCACTTTGAAACCTCTAAAGGCTGAACAAAGCCTTCTGGTACTTGATGCTCTGCCTTCACCTGCTGATAAGTGAGGCACCGAGAGACTAGCTCTGCTTCTTCTTTCTTCATTCCCAGCCACCAGTTCTGTGGTCGGAGATCCTGGTATATATTTTCCACTCATGTATGTACGGCTATAGGGGACATGTGGAACTACCACAACACTTACTCATTAAGTGACACTGATACCATGGTATATCTTCTAAGAGGATGACGTCCTCCCCAACTTCAGAAAATTCAATAGTTTCATGTCTTGTGGATATCTGAGCGCATCGAGCCTTATAGTCCGGGTCATTATGCTGCTCCTCCATGACTCGCTGAAGAAGTAGGGGTGTGACTGTAAGAGACTGAAGAGAATCTACTCCATCCCAATCCAAAAAGGATACTTCAAAGCGGCCAGCTGTTCCATTGCCTCTCCTAGAAGATGTATACCAGGCCTCCTTCTAAGTGCATCTACTACAATGTTCCCCTTCTTAGGAGTATATACTATCTCGAAGTCATATTCCTAGAGGAACTCATCCCAAAATCGATGTCTGAGGTTTATTTCTATCTGAGAGAAGATATACTTGAGACTCTTATGATCTGATTTGATTTTAATGCATTCACCCATCATGTAGTGTCACCAAATCTTCAAGGTGAAGACCATTTGTAACACCCCAGGTAAATAATGAATATGAAATTTTCATATTTATCCATATTTGTGAATAAAATATTAATATGACTTTAAAGGGGACGCTATGCTCGATGGCGTACCCAACACGCAACAACGAGTTTCTTAGGAATCTTACGTTGCACTCTAATAATAAAATAATATTAATTCAAATGGTAGTTAACATGTAGCCATTGTATTGGCGGGAATGGATAGAAATAACTAAATTATGATTATATATGTTTTTTAAATGTTTTTACATTTATCCAATAAAAGCTAAAGGCTTAAAATATGGAAAGAATACAATTTTAGGCGTATATGCCCTAGTTTTCACTAAAGGTTCACTTATCGCCTTTTAATGGAGAACTATCATTAAATACAGTTTTGTTCACTCTTAAATATTCTTTTGGACCAAATAAAACTCTTATTAAGAATTGGGACATCAAATTTTACTTTGTGTAATTTTTTGGTATTTTTCCGATAAAGTTCATTTTAATGAATAGTGTAAAATGTTGTATTTTAATTCAAAACCTCTTTTTAATCTAATTTATTTATATGATTAGATTATATTTTGAATTGGTTTTAAAGTGAAATTAGAAAATATTTTTACCATTAAATCCAATAGTGGTCGTTGGAATTAATTTCACTTTGAAATCAGACTTAAACTAGTGTCAATCTTTTGATACTTATTGTTTTATAAAAACACGCTATTTGCTCTGACAGTGGGAATTAATTATTAAATTAATTAATGTGACTAATATGTTTTGAATTTTGTAAAATGGACTTCATTTTTGAATTCGGAATATCAAATATAGCTTAGGGTGAAGTTTTGGGATTTTTCTGAAAAACTTCAATTTTTGATGAATAGTGAAACCACTAAGTGGTACTTATAAAAACTGATTTTCCGTTTAAATGAAATTTTGCCATCTTTGTGTTTTGATTTTAAAAAATCCAACATACATGGTTTTCATTAAGAAGTAAAATGTGGTTCAATGAGATTATAATAATTTTTTGGTGAATTGTAACTTATTAAGTTCTTAATCGCGATTAGAGGTAATTAGTGTGATTTAAGGTAAAAATGATATTATAAGAATGCGAAAACACCATTACACTTGTCCTACACCTACTGGGGGAGTCATAGCCGACCAAGAAAATCCATGGACCAACTTGGGGACCCCATGGAGACACTTTGGTTGGGAAATGACATAAATAACATTTTATTTAATGTAAAAGTAAAATTGACACAAACATGATATGTTTTACTAAAACAATTTTTAAGTGCGGTTATACAAGTAATATTTTTGATTATAAATAGTCATTCGAAAGATAAAAATATTTCCTACATCATAGTATTTTTTTTATAATTTTTAGACTTTAAATTAATTAATTTATTTATGACATAATAATGATGCAGCGATGACATCATTATTTGACGATTTAAATAAAATGGAAAGATAATGTAAAATCTAAGAACTAAACATGTCCAAAACCAATTGGATCAGTGTATTTCGAAGCCTTATCACCTTATCCACGAATTATATCAATTTGGGACCTTTTAAAACCGAAACACATTTTCAAATAAAGTAATATTTCTTACTTTCCAAAAGTGCCCCTCCTCTCCTCTTATAAAAGGACCCCACCTCTACCTCATTTCACACACTTCTCAAGCCTTTGGCTCGGCCAACCCCTGCCCATTTACTCTCTCCATATCCCTCTCCTCATCCTAGAGTATTCCCTTTGGGCAGAATCCTTTCAAAGGAAGCCTTTAGGCTCAAATCAAAAGGAGTTACACTTTTAAAGGTAATTCATTCTCTCATGTTCATTTGTTTTATTTTTCTTCTCCAACCCCCTAAACTCTTTTTATTTACTTCTTTTGTAACAATAACAGTATCTGAAATATACTAGGATGTTGTTATAAGATTTATTCGAGCTACACTCTCACACAACTACATCAAATGGTTAAAGAACATACGGTTTCCGTGGATGGTGAAATTATGCCTCCCGAAACGATGATTGTTCAATACTCATTTAACACCTTCAAAGGTGGCCATTATGATGTCACTATTTTTATATATGATATATAATATGTTTATGTTTTATTTATGCTTCTGTATTTTTCATTTTTGTCTTACCTTTATGGCTTCCATTATGGGTATACGCGATAGCTTCATTTAAGGAAGTGCAGACTACTGCCCCCTCAAAGTGATTTGATTCATTAAATACCATATGTTGGATGTATAAAGGATGGAAATATGATATTATATATGATATTATACTGGAATTATAATATACCTTTATATCATTATTATTCCATTCTATAAAATACGAAATTGAAATGAAAGTAGCGTTCATGCGTACGTACGGCTTACCGTCTCCATGAACGGTGCATTTCATTTCTTACCTCTAAATGATTATGTAATGTTATAAATGCATGAATGTACTGGATATATATGACATATATGATATCTAAATAATGAATACAATTCTGTATATAATAAACATTTGGCCACACGAACAACATGTAATTGTAAGAAGTCCACTTTCGACTTAAAAACCAAATATGGGAAAAACAAATATTATTAACTTAAATGATTACATAATGTTTATGACATGGTAATAAGTGGTATAAAAGTAATAATGAACTTGAAAAAGGTTCTTAAAGAATTATAAATTAACTCAAGTTTATTATTCAGGAGATTAAAGAACGATCGAGTCAAGTCGGACCCGAGGTAAGGGATCCTACAACTCTCTTTCTTTTAAAGTACACTCTTTTATGTCATTTCTTTTAAGATCATCTTTCTTATGATTGGGATGTTCTTTTATATTAATCCTACTGTAATTTTTATGTTCATGTGATGAGAGACCCTATTCTCTCTCATCAATCCATTTTGGATGTTTTGAGTGGCGCCGTTAGGCTGCCGAACTTTCGTAAGAGATCTAACCTCTCTCTTTCTTTTTAAGTACTCTCCTTTATGTCACTTCTTTTAGGATCCTCTTTGTAATGTTGGGGGATGTTCTTTTATATTCCTCTTGCTGTAAATTTTATTTTAATGTGATGAGATACCATATTTGATCTCATCAATCCATATTCGGAAGTTTTATGTGGCGCCGTTAGGCTGCCGACTTTTCGTGAGGGATTTTTCATCTCACTTTTATTCCCGTGAGATTTATGCTACATTTGCCACAAGTTCCATTGAGTGGTGTATGTACTGTCCATTATTCTACTATTTGTGTAATATACTTTCGTTTATGGGTATTTATGTCAATTATCTATTGTCCTTCTTTCATGGGGTGTATGTTTTGAAAGATACCCAAGTCGGTAAGGGAACCTTTCACCCTCCTCTTTTTAAAAGACTTCTTTTGTTGGGTCTTTTAATTTACATGTTGTTATGTTGGGATATGTTCTCATATATCCTTATTTATGTAAATTTTATGTCCATGTGATGAGATACAATTTTTATCTCTCATCAACTCATTTTGATGTGATGCCGTTAGGCTGTCAAGGGAACTTTTTAACCCAATTGCGATTTCTTTGTGTTCAACATGTAGTCATTGAATATGTCATCCATTGAATATGTGTGATTGACCTTTTATTGTTTTACACTTAATATCCACTTATATTGGGTGTATATATCTTTGTCACACATATTTTTGAGATTTATTTGTCCTTAATTTAAGGATACCTTCTTTATAAGGGATTTCATCACATTTGACATTTCTATTGAGGGTTCATTGTTGTTATGCACCAATTCACTCTTATATGGTGTATATACTGTCCTTTGGAGTATTATGTTATGAATCCATTTATTCTCATGATATTATAAAGTTCTGACTAAATATTATTCCTCAATTATTATATTCAAGTGTCACTAATTTTGTTAAAACCCCCTTTAACCAAAATATCACTTTAAATGTTTTAATTATTTGTTCTTATTAATATCCATGTTTTAAAAATGGTTTTAAGGATTTATTTATATGGATATTAATGGTTTAAAATGTTAAAAGCTTCAAGGTGGTATGGGACACTTTGATTCAAAAATCTCTTTATTAAATGTTTTAAATGGTTTTGGAAATGGTTTCTTTTTGAATGGATTCATTATTTCAATATCCTAAAATGTTATATTGTGATTGAAATGTGGAAATGTTATGTTTTCTTTATTCATGTTTTATGTGATACGATTATGTTATGGTTCTTGGGAATTGTTATGAAGAACGGGTGGTTCCGTGATAAACTAAGGGCGGGTGAGCCCGATATAGCTCTCCAATGCATTGGGTAACGCGAAGGAGTGGAACGTTAAGGTTTCTCTGAAGAGATTTAGGGAATATACTATGATGGGTATTCCAAACGTAACCAAGAGGGTTACTCCCTACGTAAGAATGTTATGAATTCCTCAAGTTACCTTTATGTCTTATGTTTTCTACGATTTATTCATGATTTCATATGCCTATGTTTTATGGGTAAAGTGTGATTTCATTCTAATGTATATATGAACTCATGTTTCCTTTCCATATTTTTTATAACTCTTACTGAGATTTTTATGCTCATCCCAAGTTTTTTGAAATGTTTTTCACAGGTCAACGGAAAGGTACATGATGTGATGATAGTGTCAAGGATGTGTCGAGAAAGAATCCGTGTTATAATTTAAATATGATTCCGTTGATGGGAAGAATGAATGTTGTCTTTTATGTAACCACTTTGTTTAAATGTGGAATGTAATGCAAGTTTCATGATCTAATTATCTAAAACTCTAAACCTGAAAAGATCCTCAATGTGTAATCTTGTAATAACTCAATATTAAGTAAGGTTTAAGGCTGGGGCCTTATAGTTGGTATCAAATGTCGGTTTAGATAAATTCAGATGTTAGGGTATTCTTTAAGCATAAGTGACATTACCATAATGGTTAGGATTTCAGAAAGAGTCCTAGTTTTAGATAAAGTGAATGAGTAAGTGTGTCTTAGTGTTTACCTTCCTCATTAGTACATGATGGTTTTTTTGATATACTCACACTGACATTTCATTTTTTAGTGAATGGATGGATCTAGCAGGCACCAAAGAGACAACAGGTTTGAAGGAAACTATGGTGGTTCTCTGATTAAGATACAAGATAAAATGGAGGATTCAATGAGGAAACTTGTGGTTGTTCTAAACCAAATATCAAGGAGTCATGATCAACCACTTCAACCTTGGTGAGTTCTCTAATGCATCATGTACGAGATGGCCAACTCGATGTGTAAATTCAGGTAATAATTATTAAGGTAACCATTAGGGTTTATATGATACTTAATTTTTAGGTAATTATGGGTTACTCTATGATATGATGGAAAATGAAAGGAATGAGATAAACTTGAGGTTAAAATATGTTATGATTATTCTTGAAGATTTTATCTCATTTTGGGGAATTTTTTAAGAATTATATAGTTTTGGAAAAAGGAAAACACGTAGACCGTGTGACATCCCGTCAGGTCAGACAAAGCTGCAGGAATCGAACCCACAACCAATGTGCGACTGGTATTTATCGCCTACCACTGGACTACGTGAAGTCCCTGGTTAGTTTGACTGATTCATTCTAGTTATATGATATTATGAATTAATAGTAAGTTGATTTTGGGTTATTTATGAAAATTATTAACCTATCATGGAGGATATGTGATTAGGTTAATTACTTTTCAAAACGATACTTTAGGAGCAACTGATGTTGTTTGGAGATAAATGTTACGATTTAACTTGGAAGACTATGTGACTAAATCCTTCAAATATTTGGGTTTCAATATTATATTGGTTTACTTTGAAGAATTTTATGGACAAATTGTTTATCGGATGGTCCTCGTTGAAATTTGGGTTTTGTTGGACAAATTTTGGAGATTAAGAATATATTTTCTTTTTATAAGGGGTTATCCTTTTCTGGATTATCTAATCCTGTACTAACCTTTTTGGTTTTGGTTTTGGTTAAAGCCTAAAAACATGGGATGTATATAGGTCTCTTTTGGGGATTAGGTGATTCTCTAGAAGTTGATTATAGTACTCTTAATGCGAACAAGTCTCCCTAAATACTCGTCTTTTGGAAAAAATATGAGTTTGACTAAGGAATCTAGTAAAAGTTGAAATTCAACATGATAAGTGATTATGCTTCCTTATGAATAAATTCCTCAATAAAAAGTAACTTAAAACAAAAATTTTTTCTATTAACTTTTCCTACTGGGGAATCGAATACCGTTTAAGCCATCACAAGTTTGTGATTTTCTCGTGGTTAACTTTCTCCTAAACATGTTTTCTATCACTCTCCATCAGAACATGACCCTTTGTTTTCTCCTCCATGACCATATTTTCATACTTGGAATCCTAGTATGGGTTAACTCAGGTGACCTTTGTACTTATCTTTCTTTATTTTAAAGTGTTTGTTTTACCGACTTTTGTTCCGATGTGGCACTTTCAAGGATGTTTCCAAGCGCAATTTTAAAATTGCGAGGACGCAATTCCCAAAAGGGGGCAAGGATGTAACACCCCAGGTAAATAATGAATATGAAATTTTCATATTTATCCATATTTGTGAATAAAATATTAATATGACTTTAAAGGGGACGCTATGCTCGATGGCGTACCCAACACGCAACAACGAGTTTCTTGGGAATCTTACGTTGCACTCTAATAATAAAATAATATTAATTCAAATGGTAGTTAACATGTAGCCGTTTTATTGGCGGGAATGGATATAAATAACTAAATTATTATTATATATGTTTTTTAAATGTTTTTACATTTATCCAATAAAAGCTAAAGGCTTAAAATACGGAAAGAATACAATTTTAGGCGTATATGCCCTAGTTTTCACTAAAGATTCACTTATCGCCTTTTAATGGAGAACTGTCATTAAATATAGTTTTGTTCACTCTTAAACATTCTTTTGGACCAAATAAAACTCTTATTAAGAATCGGGATATCAAATTTTACTTTGTGTAATTTTTTTGGTATTTTTCCGATAAAGTTCATTTTTAATGAATAGTGTAAAATGTTGTATTTTAATTCAAAACCTCTTTTTAATCTAATTTATTTATATGATTAGATTATATTTTGAATTGGTTTTAAAGTGAAATTATAAAATATTTTTACCATTAAATCCAGTAGTGGTCGTTGGAATTAATTTCACTTTGAAATCAGACTTAAACTAGTGTCAATCTTTTGATACTTATTGTTTTATAAAAACACGCTATTTGCTCTGACAGCGGGAATTAATTATTAAATTAATTAATGTGACTAATATGTTTTGAATTTTGTTAAAAGGACTTCATTTTTGAATTCGGAATATCAAATATATCTTAGGGTGAATTTTTGGGATTTTTCTGAAAAACTTCAATTTTTGATGAATAGTGAAACCACTAAGTGGTACTTATAAAAACTGATTTTCTGTTTAAATGAAATTTTTCCATCTTTGTGTTTTGATTTTCAAAAATCCGACATACATGGTTGTCATTAAGAAGTAAAATGTGGTTCAATGAGATTATAATAATTTTTTGGTGAATAGTAACTTATTAAGTTCTTAATCGCGATTAGAGGTAATTAGTGTAATGTAAGGTAAAAATGATATTATAGGAATGTGAGAACACCATGACACTTGTCCTACACCTATTGGGGGAGTCATGTCCGACCAATACAAGCCATGGGCCAACTTGGGGACCCCATGGAGACACTTTGGTTGGGAAATGACATAAATAACATTTTATTTAATGTAAAAGTAAAATTGACACAAACATGATATGTTTTACTAAAACAATATTTAAGTGGGGTTATACAAGTCATATTTTTGATTATAAATATTCATTGGAAATATAAAAAGATTTCCTACATCGTAGTATTTTTTTTATAATTTTTAGACTTTAAATAAATTAATTTATTTATGACATAATAATGATGCAGCGATGACATCATTATTTGACGATTTAATTAAAATGGAAATATAATGTAAAATCTAAGAACTACACATGTCCAAAACCAATTGTATGAGTGGATTTCGAAGCCTTATCACCTTATCCACGAATTATATCAATGTGGGACCTTTTAAAACCGAAAAATATTTTCAAATAAAGTAATATTTCTTACTTTCCAAAAGTGCCCCTCCTCTCCTCTAATAAAAGGCCCCCACCTCTACCTCATTTCACACACTTCTCAAGCCTTTGGCTCGGCCAAACCCTGCCCATTTACTCTCTCCACATCCCTCTCCTCATCCTAGAGTATTCCCTTTGGGCATAATCCTTTCAAAGGAAGCCTTTAGGCTCAAATCAAAAGGAGTTACACTTTTAAAGATAATTCATTCTCTCATGTTCATTTGTTTTATTTTGCTTTTCCAACCCCCTAAACTCTTTTTATTTACTTCTTTTGTAACAACACCAGTATCTTAAATATACTAGGATGTTGTTATAATATTTATTCGAGCTACACTCTCACAAAACGACATCAAATGGTTAAAGAACATACGGTTTCCGTGGATGGTGAAATTCTGCCTCCCGAAACGATGATTGTTCAATACTCATTTAACACCTTCAATGGTGGCCATTATGATGTCACTATTTTTATATATGATATATAATATGTTTATGTTTTATTTATGCTTCTGTATTTTTCATTTTTGTCTTACCTTTATGGCTTCCATTATGGGTATACGCGATATCTTCGTTTAAGGAAGTGCGGACTACCGCCCCCTCAAAGTGATTTGATTCGTTAAATACCATATGTGGGATGTATAAAGGATGGAAATATGATATTATATATTAAATTATACTGAATTATAATATACCTTTATATAATTATTATTCCATTCTATAAAATACGAAATAGAAATGAAAGTAGCGTTCATGCGTACGTATGGCTTACCGTCTCCATGAACGGTGCATTTCATTTCTTACCTCTAAATGATTATGTAATGTTATAAATGCATGAATGTACTGGATATATATGACATATATGATATCTACATAATGAATACAATTCTGGATATAATAATCATTTGGCCACACGAACAACATGTAATTGTAAGAAGTCCACTTTCGACTTAAAAACCAAATATGGGAAAAACAAATATTATTAACATAAATGATTACATAATGTTTATGAAATGGTAATAAGTGGTATAAAAGTAATAATGAACTTTAAAAAGGTTCTTAAAGAATTAGAAATTAACTCAAGTTTATTATTCAGGAGATTAAAGAACGATCGAGTCAAGTCGGACCCGAGGTAAGGGATCCTACAACTCTCTTTCTTTTAAAGTACACTCTTTTATGTCATTTAATTTAAACTCATATTTCTTATGATTGGGATGTTATTTTATATTAATACTACTGTAATTTTTATGTTCATGTGATGAGAGACTCTATTCTCTCTCATCAATCCATTTTGGAAGTTTTGAGTGGCGCCGTTAGGCTACCAAACTTTCGTAAGAGATCTAACCTCTCTCTTTCTTTTTAAGTACTCTCCTTTATGTCACTTCTTTTAGGCTCCTCTTTGTAATGTTGGGGGATGTTCTTTTATATTACTCTTGCTGTAAATTTTATTTTAATGTGATGAGATACCCTATTTGATCTCATCAATCCATATTCGGAAGTTTTATGTGGTGCCGTTAGGCTGCCGAGTTTTCGTGAGGGATTTTTCATCTCACTTTTATTCCAGTGAGATTTATGCTACATTTGCCACAAGTTCCATTGAGTGGTGTATGTACTGTCCATTATTATACTCTTTGTGTAATATACTTTTGTTTATGAGTATTTACATCAATGATATATTGTCCTTCTTTCATGGGGTGTATGTTTTGAAAGATACCCAAGTCGTTAAGGGAAACATTCACCCTCCTCTTTTTAAAAGACTTATTTTGTTGGGTCTTTTAATTTACATGTTGTTATGTTGGGATATGTTCTCATATATCCTTATTGATGTAAATTTTATGTCCATGTGATGAGATACAATTTTTATCTCTCATCAACTCATTTTGATGTGATGTCGTTAGGCTGTCAAGGGAACTTTTTAACCCAATTTCGATTTCTTTGGGTTCAACATGTAGTCATTGAATATGTCATCCATTGAATATGTGTGATTGACCTTTTATTGTTTTACACTTAATATCCACTTATATTGGGTTTATATATATTTTTCACACATATTTTTGAGATTTGTTTGTCGTTAATTTAAGGATACCTTCTTTATAAGGGATTTCATCACATTTGACATTTCTATTGAGGGTTCATTGTTGTTATGCACCAATTCACTCTTATATGGTGTATATACTGTCCTTTGGAGTATTATATCATGAATCCATTTATTCTCATGATATTATAAAGTTCTGACTAAATGTTATTCCTCAATTATTGTATTCAAGTGTCACTAATTTTGGTAAAACCCCCTTTAACCAAAATATCACTTTAAATGTTTTAATTATTTGTTCTTATTAATATCCATGTTTTCAAAATGGTTTTAAGGATTTATTTATATGGATATTAATGGTTTAAAATGTTAAAAGCTTCAAGGTGTTATGGGACACTTTAATTCAAAAATCTCTTTATTAAATGTTTTAAATGGTTTTGGAAATGGTTTCTTTTTGAATGGATTCATTATTTCAATATCCTAAAATGTTATATTGTGATTGAAATGTGGAAATGTTATGTTTTCTTTATTCATGTTTTATGTGATACGATTATGTTATGGTTCTTGGGCATTGTTATGAAGAATGGGTGGTTCCGTGATAAACTTAGGGCGGGTGAGCCCGATATAGCTCTCCAATGCATTGGGTAACGCGAAGTAGTGAAACGTTAAGGTTTCTCCGAAGAGATTTAGGGAATATACTGTGATGGGTATTCCAAACGTAACCAAGAGGGTTACTCCCTACGTAAGAATGTTATGAATGCCTCATGTTGCCTTTATGTCTTATGTTTTCTACGATTTATTCATGATTTGATATGCCTATGTTTTATGGGTAAAGTGTGATTTCATTCTAATGTATATATGAACTCATGTTTCCTTTCCATATTTTTTATAACTCTTATTGAGCTTTTTATGCTCATCCCAAGTTTTTTGAAATGTTTTTCACAGGTCAAGGGAAAGGTAAATGATGTGATGATAGTGTCAAGGATGTGTCAAGAAAGAATCCATGTTATAATTTAAATATGATTCCGTTGATGGGAAGAATGAATGCTGTCTTTTATGTAACCACTTTGTTTAAATGTGGAATGTAATGCAAGTTTCATGATCTAATTCTCTAAAACACTAAACCTGAAAAGATCCTCAATGTGTAATCTTGTAATAACTCATGATTAAGTAAGGTTTAAGGTTGGGGCCTTATACCATTTCTTCGAACTCCAGGTCATGGGTAATTTATTTCTACTCATGTTGTCTTAGTTGAAGAGAACCATTTACAATCACCACTCATTCGTGCATTAGGACACATCTGAGCCCAGTCCATGAAGCATCACAGAAGACTACGTACTATGTGCTCTCCTCTAGAAGCCTCAAGATTGTGGCATTAGTCTACCTCTTCCTCATCTCCTGAAAACTCTATCGGTATCTCTCTGACCACAGTAAGGGTTTCCCCTTTATCTACAATGGTGAAAGTGGTGCTGCAACTCTCGATAAATCTATCACAAATCTCCGGTAATATCCGGCCAATCCCAGGAAACTCTGTACCTCCGTTACACTCCTGGGTAGCTTCCAAGAGAGTACCGCCTCAATCTTCATTGGATCCACTGCTACTCCAGCCTCCGATATGACATGTCCCAGAAAGTGAACCTCTCAGATCCAAAACTAGCACTTCGAGATCTTACCATAAAGACGGTGCTCTCGGAGTGTGTCCAGTACTACCCAAAAATTTTATGCATGCTTCTCCTCAGTTGTCGAGTAGATCTGAATTTCATCGATGAAGTCTGCTACAATTTGATCAAGGTACGACTGAAATATCCTATTCATGAGTCCCCTGAACTCTACTGGAGCATTGTTCATTTAAAGAGCGCTGTCGTGGGTGCCCTCAAATGATTAGTATGATTTTGGGGTACTTAGGTGCAGCAGAGTGGCTGACCGAGGTCGTCTCTCAAAGGAGGAAGTGAATTAAAAAAAATTTTAGAGGTATTCTAGAAGTAAAATAAAAGAGAATAAAAACACTACTTGAAAGGATGGGGGTGTTTGTTTATAGTTTATGAATCTAGAAGAAGTTTTCTGGAAGAAGATTGTATATATTTTTTTTAGTTTTTAAATGAAGTTTGATTAAAATGACACAACAAAAAGATGTTTGTTTAGACAATATTTAAAAGACGTAATGGATCTAACTCTACCTCTTTAATCATTTATTAATCATTATCATTTAAATTAATATTCACTTAATTATGATCCCTTAATTTTTTAAATCCCGAACCCTACGAGAATTAACTTTACCACAAAGATTGAAGTGAATTTAACCTTAGGCTAACTTCGGAACATGCAATCGCAGCACCCTGCTTTGATTGATGTTCTAAGATTAGCTTTTGGTCAGTGGTAAATTAAGGCACATATCCACTCTGGAAATGAGGATGAATTGTGTTTAGGGATTATATTTGAACTCTACAAATTTATCCCGTGTGGTCTTGTATTACCGATTAAGATCGTGCTCTCACAATTTACACAAAATCCCGACCTCGCGTGTTTTTGTGTACATCGTTCAATTGCTTGATTAGTTTCTTACAATTTAAAAACACAATTCATGGATCATATTAAGTGAATTACAGTATCTCATTGATTAAAAATAATTAAATGAAGAGGGTAGAAGATAGATCGATTACTAAAAGACTACTCTTCCATGGGTGGCGTAATCATCGTAGAAGCGTTTTGCATGTGCAAAGGTTTAAAATGGGTATAACCCAATAACGCTTCTACTCAAGAATTCCAGCCCAATTAGGAAGATTAAGAGAAGAAGAAATTTAAACAAAACAGAAGAAAAGAGAAGAAATAAAAGAATAACAAAGAAGTTTATTACATAAACAAAATCATTACAACATGAAGGAGAAGAAGAAGGCTTCGTCGAAGGGGTCATTGCTTCAAGAGCTACCCTTATTGAAATAGTTGAAGAATTGGAGTGGATCCACTTCTCCTCTTCCTCTCAACTTCCCAATGCACGTACCAACCCCTCCAAATGAGAAAAAACTCCAATTTATAGAGGGGAGGGGAGGAGAGGTTACAAGTGGTTTCAAGTGTGAATGTGGAAATTCGGCCAAATATTTTATGCCCACTTTCACCACCCATTTGACCACAACAACGCGTGAATTGTCCGGCCTTCCAGAAGGATCAAATATGAGGATATGTGTCTTCTATCTCCTCTCCAAATTTGGGCTCCATACAGGCCCATATGAAGGGGTTATGGCCGAAATACAGAAGATTCTCTATTCTGGCGAGCCCATCCCAACTTTGACTTCATGGCCCAATTTCAACAGCCAACTGAACTCTTTAGCTCCAGTTTCCTGAATAACAGTTGTAGATAATTAAGTTAGGAACACTGTTACAAAATTTTAATTTCAAATAATAAATATAAAAATATTTATCTTCGAAATACTACAGTGCAGTATCAAGGGTAAAACTGGAATTTTCACCAAATTTTCAAATGAATGATCAAATCCCAAATATTTTATAAATAAACATATTTAACACAATGTGAGGAAAATATTTCATTTATTATCAATAAAATATTCAATAAAATAGTGTTTTATCAACTCCCCCACACTTATCCTTTTGCACACCTGGGCAAAACCTCATATCAAGTAAACATCAATATCAAATCAAAACCAATTTTAAAACACATATTCTTAAGATCAATCAATTTCACACCAAGAATAAAAAGATATCATGCCTCATAAAAAACCTTATTTCAAGTTCTCCATTTATATCATTCAAAATATTTCCACTTCATTTATCCACCCATGCACAAAACACTTACCTCGCTTGAATTTTCTCTCATCACTCAAATATCAATTTTTTTGCAATGTCTTTCTCATCCAAACTCATACAAGGGTCACCATAGGCTTGATAGATTCCTACATCGCTACCCGATGTGAGTCAAGGACATATGTTTATCATGAGGACTTTTCAGGGTTGTTCTGTGGCTTTCGGTTGGTAGGATTAAGATGTGAAAAACTCTGAGGCTGAATGAGGAGGGCTTGACTCTTTTAAAGAAAAATTGCATTAATCTAATTTTCAATTAAATATGGTCTTCTCTTCAATCCCCATAGTATCAATTCAGCTCCATCATCATGAAAAGTCATGAAAGGTTTACACCATTCATCATTTCAGCATAAAAAATGTCAATCTTCTCAAACATGATTTTCTTGAAAGCTCCAGATGGGCACAGCTTTCCACCTCAATTAGAAGCTTCAGAAAAGGCACAGCTTCACTTGTCATGAAAGCTCCAGAAAAGAAACAGCTTTCAATATAATGACTTTCTTTAGCAGCAAACACATCTCTTCATAATTTAATTTTCCACCCAAAGTATCACATAATGTGGTGGCACAACACAAGACAACTTCCCCCACACTTAAGCTCAAATAGATTATGCAATTTCACTTCAAGAGTTGGTTGGATAGGGAAAATTGTCTTGTAATGTGGATTAACCTAACTGGTTGTGCATGGCTTCTAAGGGATACAAGGATTAAATATTCATGGTAGGCCATTATAAAAAAGGATTCTTTGAAATAGGGGTTTTAATACCAAACAAATGCCTCAATCAATTAAACACAAGTACCTCAAACCCTCAAGTTTTGACAGGAATAGATCAAATTCTGGTTAAATCAAGTATGGTTTGGTTCTCTCAAGAAGTGAGGTGAATGTAGAGAATATGAAAATAATGGTTTAGAAGCCTCACATGAAAGTGATTTCAAATATAAAGACAGTGAGATTGGCATGGGATTCAAAATTCAGCGTACTTTTCATGAAATTACTAAATGTTTGAACTTGAAACAAAGTCATTTCAGCATTCATTTAAGATTAGTTTCAAGGGGTAAATTGTTTCACTTATTGATATGGATTTAAAAATGGTTATGAAAATCATTTCAGCTCAAAAGTTTCAAAAACACACAGAAAATTGTAAAATAAACACACAAATTTTGAAAAACATACAATTTTTTTTTGGGGTTTTTTTTAAACAAGAAAACAATTGAAATTACTAAATTAAAGGTTCCCTCCCCCACACTTAAAATATTGCATTGTCCTCAATGTGAACCCATGAGATGATATATGCACATGAAATGCAGAATTTTTAAATAGGACAAATAATATAAAAGTGAAAGGGTTAGGAACAGCCTGATGTGATCATGTGATGATGGGGTCATGCAGTGTGATAAAATCCACTACATCAGTAGGATGTCCCTCAATGTATCTCTTCAAACTTTGCCCATTGACTGTAAAGCTCCTTCCAGTGTCCTCTTTTGTGATCTCCACTACACCATAAGGAAAAACATTAGACACAATATAAGGACCTAACCATCTGGAACGCAACTTACCAGGCATCAACTTCAGTCGTGAACTATAGAGAAGGACTTTCTCTCCAACATGAAACTCCCTTTATTGGATCATTTTGTCATGAGCTTCTTTTGATCTTTCCTTGTAGAGCCTTGAGTTCTCATATGATGATAGTGGAATCTCCTCAAGCTCTTGAATTTGCAACTTCCTTTGAATTCCAGCTTGGGCCAAATCCATGTTACATTTCTTTATAGCCCAATATGCCTGATGCTCGACATCCACGGGGAGATGACACGCTTTCCCAAAAACAATCCGAAATGGGGACATACCAATGGGGGTCTTGTATGCTGTCCTATAAGACCACAATGCATCATCCAAGCACTTGCTCCAATCCTTCCTATTTGGCTGCACGGTTTTCTCCAAGATTTGTTTCAACTCACGATTTGAAACCTCAGCCTGGCCATTTGTTTGGGGGTGGTATGGTGTTAATGTTTTGTGTGTCACCCCATACTTTCGAAGGAGGGAAGCAAAATTCCTATTGCAAAAGTGTGTCCCTTGGTCATTGATGATGGCCTTTGGTAATCCAAACCTGCAAAAAATTTGTGCTTTGACAAAGTCCAAAACAACATGAGAATCGTCAGTCCTGGTGGCCTTGGCCTCCACCCATTTACTCACATAATCAACAGCAACCAAAATGTACAAAAATCCAAATGAACTAGGAAAAGGACCCATAAAGTCGATGCCCCATACAACAAAAATCTCACAAAATAGTATGGGTTGTTGGGGCATCTCATGTATCCTAGAAATGTTCCCAGTGTGTTGGCAACGAGAGCATGACTTACAAAACAAATGGGCATCATGGAACAAGCTAGGCCAATATAATCCAGAGTCTAAAACCTTCCTATCTGTCCGTTGGGGTCCAAAGTGTCCACCACATGCAAGTGTATGACAGAAATGAAAAATAGACTCAAACTCATGATCGGGAACACACCTCCTAATGACTTGGTCACTACACATGCGCCAGAGGTACGGATCATCCAACACACAATACCTAGACTCACTTTTTAATTTTTGGACTTGATGCTTCTTCAAATTTACTGGGATTTCAGATCCAACAATGTAATTAACTAAATCAGCATACCAAGGATGCTTACCTGAGATGGTATAGAGATGCTCATCGGGGAAAGTGTACCGAAGTGGTACCTGATCCAAGGTGTCATCCTCTAGTGTGTGAGTAAGCCTACTCATGTGGTCCGCCACCAAATTATCTGATCCCTTATTGTCCTTTATCTCAATATGAAATTCTTGAAGAAGGAGCATCCAACGGATAAGTCGTGGCTTTGCATCTGGCTTCTTTAGGAGGTACCTCAAAGCTGCATGGTCAGAAAAAACAACTACTTTAGAGCCCAATAAATATAAACGGAATTTATCTAAAGCAAATATGACAGCAAGAAACTCCTTTTCTGTGGTAGTGTAGTTTGATTGGGCTGAATCTAGTATCCTCGATGCATAGGCGATCACATGTGAACGTACTTCCACCCTCTGAGATAAGACAGCTCCAACCGCGAAGTTGGATGCGTCACACATAAGCTCAAATGGAAGGTCCCACCGTGGGGGCTGTATAATTGGTGGAGTGGTCAGACACTTCTTCAGCTCATCAAATGATACCCTGCACTAATCATCAAAATTTAAGTCAATATCTTTTTGAAGCAATCGAGATAAGGGTAGAGTGATCTTACTAAAATCTCTGATGAAGCGTCGATAAAATCCAGCATGCCCAAGGAATGATCGAACATCACGCACACATGTAGGATATGGGAGGGATGAAATAATGTCTACCTTAGATTTATCAACTTCAATTCCATGTTGTGAGACTATATGACCTAAGACAATTCCCTTTTCGACCATGAAATGACATTTTTCAAAATTTAAGACCAGATTCTTCTCAATACAACGATGCAACACATCACCCAAACTAGAGAGACATTCATCAAATGAGGACCCATAAACTGTAAAATCATCCATAAATACCTCCATACAGGTCTCAATGAAATCTGAGAAAATACTCACCATGCATCTCTGGAAGGTACCTGGGGCGTTGCAAAGTCCAAATGGAATCCTCCGGTAAGCAAAGGTACCGAATGGGCAGGTGAATGTTGTCTTCTCATGGTCCTCTGCTGCAATGGGAACCTGAAAATAGCCAGAAAATCCATCCAAGAAACAATAGTGTCTCTTCCCAGCTAGTCTCTCAAGCATCTGGTCAATGAATGGAAGTGGGAAATGGTCCTTACGAGTGGATTGATTTAGTTTCCTATAATTGATACACACTCGCCAACTGTTTTGTACTCTCACAGGAACTAACTCATCATTTTCATTTTTTATAACAGTGAAACCAGTTTTCTTTGGTACAACCTGAACAGGGCTAACCCATTGTGAGTCAGAAATAGGGTAAATGATACCCACGTTAAGTAATTTTTCAACTTCTTTCTCAACAACTTCTAGGAGGGTGGGATTAAGTCTCCTTTGTGGCTGTCTCACCGGTTTAGCCCCATCCTCCAAGAGAATCCTATGCATGCAAATGAAGGGGCTAATACCTGATATGTCTGCCAATGTCCAACCAATTTCCCTAATGTTATCTCTCAAAAGATTCAAAAGTTTTTCTTCATGTTCAAAAGAGAGATTGTTAGCAATTATGATAGGTAATCTATCACCACTGAGCAAGTATGCATATTTGAGATTTGGGGGCAATGGCTTGAGTTCCAATGTAGGTGGGTGATGTATGGATGGAGAAATTGATGCAACAGACATATCTGCACAATGAACATCAGTATCAGAATGAAAATCAACACAATCATAGAATAAAGCACCAAATCCATCAGCATACTCAATAGCCATGTCATAATCAGAGTTCACATGATCAAAATCAGAATATGATTCCATTTCAAAATCAAATCTTAGAGAGTCTTGTTCCTTAAAAATGGGTGTAGAAGTATTCTTAGACATCAAACTAGAACCAATACTCATAATCTCCCTAAGAATATGAAAATCAAATTCTATGGAGTTTTTATTTGGTGGTTCAAAATGGGAGATAACAAAAGCAGAATGGTCCTCATAGGGGTACTTCATGGAATCCATAACATTAAATATCACAACTTCATCCCCAAATTCCATGCAAAGTGTACCCTCATTAACATTTATGATAGTTTTTGCAGTTTTGAGGAAGGGACTACCTAAGATAAAGGGGGCATGAGAACTTACCTGATCATCCTCCATGTTAAGAACATAGAAATCCGCTGGAAAGTTCATGTCTCTTACCCGGACAAGTACATCCTCAAGGACTCCTGCTGGATATGCCGTAGATCTATTCGCCAATTGCACCACTACACTTTTTGGCTTCAACTCACCAACCTGCAAGGAAGAGAATACAGAGTGAGGCATCACATTTATGGAAGCTCCCAAATCACAAAGAGCATCAGAGAAGTGCAACTCCCCTATGGTGCATGGGATGGTGAATGTCCCAGGATCCTTGCACTTTGTTGGCATTGCTAGAGTTGGTGTAATGAGTGCCGAGACATTCCTTCCAAGGTTGATCCTCTCATTCCCCTTGAGCCCTCTTCGATTGGTGCAGAGTTCTTTTAAGAATTTGGCATACCATGGGATTTTCTTAATGGCTTCAAGTAGAGGAATGTTGATCTCCACACGCTTGAATGTGTCCAAAACCTCCTTTTGCATTGCTTCTTCAGCCATATTCTTGGTTTGAACAACCCTGTTTGGAAAAGGAAGGGGTTTAGGAGGAACATCATCAATCTTTTTCTTACCTTTATCTTTCTCCTTGGATTTCTCATCAGTTGGTATGGAATGCGGCTTCTCTGAAGTTGAGGTGAATCCTGGTGGGATGGTAGGTGCAGATGTATCGTTCATTTGCTTTCCACTTCTTAATGTGATGGCACTAACATTACCCTTTGGATTTGGAGTGGGTTGGGAAGGTATATTTCCAGAATTCTTACTCACAAGTTCATGGAGGGCGGTGGCAATTTGACTCATTTGAGTCTTCAACTCTCTCATCTCTGAACCTTGACTCTTCAGCTCATTCTGTTGATTAAGAACAATTTGTTTCAAAAGATCATCAGTGTTAGAGTCTACCTTGTGTTGGATATTCCCTTGTTGCTGACTCGTTGATGTTTGAGCTTCGAATCTCCTTTGGGGTTGTTGGAAACCTTGTTGGTAAGGTGGAGGATGCTGGAAGTTTGGTTGAAAAGGGGGCCTTTGTTGTTGTCCAGATCCATACCTCATGTCCGCTAGATCTTTCCACACTTGGTTTTATGTTGGATCAAACTTCTTTTGGGGATATGGTTGTTGTTGTTGCTGCTGAAATGGTCTCCCAGAGAACACTGCTGCACAATCTTCTGTTTCTTGGAGTTGTGGGCAACAGTCAGTCGGGTGGCTTGTCTCAGTGCAAATACCACAAGGCCTTGAAGGAGGGGGTTGGGATGTCTTTTGAGCCAATGTAATCTGCCTCACCATAGTTGTCAATTCTTCTAACTTAGTATCAATCAAATGACTTTCAAGAGAAGAATGACTTACTTGATGTACTCCTCGAACATGTGGTGTACCTCTATCACCGAATTGTTGAGAGTTTTGGGCCATTTTGTCGATCAATGCTCGTGCAGCTACTGGTGTCTTGTCCACCAATGCTCCTCCAGCTGCAGCATCCACCATGCTCCTCTCCATGGTTGTGAGTCCTTCGTAGAAGTATTGGATGAGGAGTTGCTCACTGATTTGGTGATGTGGGCAGCTTGCACACAACTTCATTAATCGCTCCCAGTACCCATACATTGACTCCCATTGTGCTTGCTTGATCCCTGATATCTCATTTTGAATGGATGTGGTCCTTGATGCTGGAAAAAATCTCTGCAAGAAAAGACGTTTCAAATCGTTCCAACAAGTTACATCTTCGGGTTGTAAATAATACATCCAATCTTTTGCAGCTCCATCAAGTGAGAATGGGAATGCTCTTAATTTAATTTGATCTTCAGAAACATTTCTTGGTTTTAAAGTTGAGAAAACCACATTAAATTCCTTAAGGTGTTTGTTGGGATCCTCACCAGATAAGCCATGAAACTTTTGAAGAAGGTGAATTAATCCAGATTTCAATTCAAAGTCCGAGTCGAGATTTGGGTATGCAATACAATTTGGTTGATAGTTAATATCAGGTGCAGCCAATTCTCGAATGGTTCTATTAAGTTCATTTCCATTATTTCCAGCCATTGGTTCCTCTTTTATGTTTGAATTTGAATTGCTTCCAATTTCAATGTTTCCAGAAGAGAGGAATTCACCAACTGGTTGAATATTGAAACTTCCCGTAGATTGAGAATGTCTGATTCGTGCCCTAAGGCTACGTTCAATCTCAGGGTCAAGATCTAAGAGATCTTCAGGATTAGTTCGTGTCATAGATCAAATAAAAATGAAAAGAAAGAAATTGGACAATAGTAAAATAAAAATGAGAAGTTTGAGTTGATGGTCCAAAAAGAAGTAGAAGAAAATAAAAGAAGAAGAAGAAAATTCAGATTGGGTAAAGAAGAAAGAAAGAAGAGAGGAAGAGAATTAAATTTAAAATAAAATAAATACCTCTAATTGGTTTAAATAATTACTTGCCTCCCCGGCAACGGCGCCAATTTGAAAGAGCGCTGTCGTGGGCGCCCTCAAATGATTAGTATGATTTTGGGGTACTTAGGTGCAGCAGAGTAGCTGACCAAGGTCGTCTCTCAAAGGAGGAAGTGAATTAAAACAATTTTTAGAGGTATTCTAGAAGTAAAATAAAAGAGAATAAAAACACTACTTGAAAGTATGGGGGTGTTTGTTTATAGTTTATGAATCTAGAAGAAGTTTGCTGGAAGAAGATTGTATTTTTTTTTGTTTTTAGTTTTGAAATGAAGTTTGATTAAAATGACACAACAAAAAGATGTTTGTTTAGACAATATTTAAAAGACGTAATCGATCTAACTCTACCTCTTCAATCATTTATTAATCATTATCATTTAAATTAATATTCACTTAATTATGATCCCTTAATTTGTTAAATCCCGAACCCTACGAGAATTAACTTTACCACAAAGATTGAAGTGAATTTAACCTTAGGCTAACTTCGGAACATGCAATCGCAGTACCCTGCTTTGATTGATGTTCTAAGATTAGCTTATGGTCAGTGGTAAATTAATGCACATATCCACTCTGGAAATGAGGATGAATTGTGTTTAGGGATTATATTTGAACTCTACAAATTTATCCCGTGTGGTCTTGTATTACCGATTAAGATCGCGCTCTCACAATTTACAGAAAATCCCGACCTCGCGTGTTTTTGTGTACATTGTTCAATTGCTTGCTTAGTTTCTTACAATTTAAAAACACAATTCATGGATCATATTAAGTGAATTACAGTAGCTCATTGATTCAAAATAATTAAATGAAGAGGGTAGAAGATAGATCGATTACTAAAAGACTACTCTTCCATGGGTGGCGTAATCATCGTAGAAGCGTTTTGCATGTGCAAAGGTTTAAAATGGGTATAACCAAATAACGCTTCTAATCAAGAATTCCAGCCCAATTAGGAAGATTAATAGAAGAAAAAATTTAAATAAAACAGAAGAAAAGAGAAGAAATAAAAGAAGAACAAAGAAGTTTATTACATAATCAAAATCATTACAACATGTAGGAGAAGAAGAAGGCTTCGTCGAAGGGATCCTTGCTTCAAGAGCTACCCTTATTTAAATAGTTGGAAAATTGGAGTGGATCCACTTCTCCTCTTCCTCTCAACTTCCCAATTCACGTCCCAACCCCTCCAAATGAGAAAAAACTCCAATTTATAGAGGGGAGGAGAGGAGAGGTTACAAGTGGTTTCAAGTGTGAATGTGGAAATTCGGCCAAATATTTTATGCCAACATGAACCGCCCATTTGACCACCAAAACGCGTGAATTGGCCGGCCTTCCAGAAGGATCAAATATGCGGATATGTGGCTTCTATCTCCAATCCAAATTTGGGCTCAATACAAGCCTATATGAAGGAGTTATGGCCGCAATACAGAAGCTTCTCTATTCTGGCGAGCCCATCCCAACTTTGACTTCATGGCCCCATTTCAACAGACAAATGAACTCTTTAGCTCTAGTTTTCTGAATAAAGGTTGTCGATAATTACGTTAGGAACACTTTTACAAAATTTCAATTTCAAATAATAAATATAAAAATATTTATCTTCGAAATACTACAGTGCACTATTAAGGGTAAAACTGGAATTTTCACCACATTTTCAAATGAATGATCAAATCCCAAATATTTTATAAATAAACATATTTAACACAATGTGAGGAAATTATTTAATTTATTATCAATAAAATATTCAATAAAATAGTGTTTTATCAGTCATGCCGAATGGAATAACCTAGAACTCATAATGGCCATACCGACATCTAAAAGCCATCTTCTGCATATCCTCATCTCGCACTCTGAGCTGGTGACAACCTGATCATAGGCCTATCTTCAAGAACAATTGTGCTCCCTTCAACTAATCAAAGAGGTCATCAATCCTTGGAAGTCGGTACTTGTTCTTCACGGTCACCTGGTTCAGGCACCAATAGTCAACACAAAGTCTCAAGCTCCCATCTTCCTTCTTGGCGAATAATATCGGGGCTACCCAAGGAGATACACTGGGAAGAATGAATCCCTTCCTTTGAAAGTCCTCTAGCTATACCCATAGCTCACAAAGATCCATGGGAGCCATCTGATATTTTGTTGTAGATATCAGTGTCTTCCTGGGGTACAAGTCAATGTAAAATTCCACCTCTCTAGGAGGAAGTAGACCTGAAACAACAGTAGGGAAGACATCTTCACAAAGGTCCACCACTACAAGATAACTCAGACTCCACATCAACTGCTTCGAGGGTAAGGCTAGAAAATAGAAGAGTGATCGGCAACAGTCTCCTCCGGGTAAGTCCATCAAGTGCTGCAAAGGCCCCCTTCTCACCGATGAAGGAAAACCTGGTCCCATCCGTGCGAACACACTGATCATTGTACCTAATATAGTTTATCTGAGCATGGAATTTTGATAACTAGTTCATACCCAAGATGATGTCGTAAGGCATCGATGTTACTACTAGGAGATCCCAGCTAAAGCTCTCACATCCTAGAGTAAGCTTGCACTATCGGAACCAGTGTGCAATCATCGAATCCTATCCCATAAGAGTCTCTAGCCGTAAGGATCAAGCCAACGGCTCTATCGGGATCTCCGAGCTCTGAACAAGGGTAGTTGAAATTGAAGAATGACAGGCACCTGTGTCTATAATTACTGTAGCTAAGGTGGAGTAGACGTAGATCATACCTTATATCATGTCTGGAGTGCCGTGATCATAGTCCTCAGCTGTTTGGACCTGAGCTATCCCATGTCCACCTTCTCCCTGTGGTCGCGGTGGACCACCTGGTGGTGGTGGAGGTAACATCTCGAATCGTCTCCCACCAATAGTTGCACTACATGATCCTTTTCCACATCTTCCTACCCCCAGCGGACCACCTCGATCGATTCTTTGTCTCTGCCTGGGTGGTCCTTCGACTCCCGACTAATCATCCCAATGGTGGGTCGGATTGTCACGAGCCATGTGACCATGACCGCCACCTGATAAACACTGCATGTTCCTCTCATGACTGTCTCTGTCTCCAGTAACCTGCAAAACCGATCCTTAGTCATGCGATTATCCACTTATAGGTCTGGTCCCTTTGGACCTCTATGACATCTATTAGCTGATAGCTACAGATGACTCTACTACATGATGTCTGGTGGTGGGTCTCAATTCTAGCGACTTCTAAGAACTAAAACTCTCCACTAAGAGGTCTCTCTCTAACACCCCCGCCTACATAGGGATGCTAAGAGAATTCATCGAAGCCCTGATTTCCAACATGAGTCCCTGCTCCAAGGTCTAGGCCCTAAAGAATGGGTCCCGCACCATATCGGTGGAGTAGCGTGAGAGGTCAGTGAATATCTATGAGTACTAAGCTATAGTCATGTTTCAATATTGTAGATGAAGTAGCTCCTGTATGTGTACTGTGCAAAGAGCCACATGAACAAACTATGCCCGAAACAGGCTCTCGAAGACTTCTCGGAGAAGCGTCACCTCATCGTGAACATGGAGCATGATAATCCACTATCTGCATGGTGCTGCCTATAGAAATATGGTAGAATGAATCACCATGAGATCATCAGGTGTCCCTACTAGTCGAGAAACTCTCACAATAGCCTCCATACAATCCTCAGTTGTCTGTGTGCCCATCTCTCCCCTGAACTTGGGTGGACTATGGTGCTGAATCTCGTGCAACGCACACAAGCGGCGTGAACCCTATGCTTCTAGGTCCGGTGGCATTGGTGACCCAATGGGTAATGGTACCGCTGGTGCCTCTATTGGTGCCTCTACGATAAGAGGACCCGACACCAAGGCCTCATCGCTCGGTAGGCTATCAGGGCATACAACTCTCAGAACCCTAGTTGGTTGTCTACATGGAGGCATCCTGAAATGAAACAGGTGTTCCATGTTCAATAAGTTATACATGGTGAGCTAACACAATATCTCACAAAAAAAGCTCTTAGAAAGACAGACAAAATCAGTGTTTTTCATGGACTGAGTTGGAAGTCAGAAATCAGGGTACTGGTGTATGGATATGTCGGAAACCGCATCAACACTGGATTCCCTAAACTAATAACCACACTCACTACAAATGACACTATTTCCGTTAAAAAGATCAGAGTCTTATGTTCTATGGTAGAACCGACTCATCTGATACCAATTTGTCACGACCCATCCCCTAGGGCACGTATTGTGACTACCCCAAGCCCGCCTTCCATAGGCCAGGGGCTGGCGACTAGCACCAAAGTCGTATCCCCTAAAACTGGGAATGCATTGCCTTTATAACCTATAACACACACAACCAAGAAGACGACATGATATGAAATCAAGTAGAATGAATAGTAAATAAAGTGAGTACAGTAATTAAAAGGGGCCAGAATAGAAGCCCAACTATAATGTACAAGTAAAACTGAATGTACAAAACAACTTCAAGGTGAAAAGAAGCTCTTGGATCGTCCACCACGGATCCTACCTAAAGGATAGGTACAGCTCACAAATGACCTTCTCTATGGTTCGCCTCACCTAATATCCATCTCTGAACTAACTCCAGTCCCGGTACTCTTGTCGCCAGTCAGCGTTGTCCATCGTCTGCACCAAACACATCGAGGTGCGGGCATAGCCTGTGTAGAGGTGAGTGTAATGATATTCAATAGGGACACCGAGACCCTGAAGGTTTCAAAATATCCACAAAGGATAAACTACAAAGTATGAAAACCAATATCAACCCTACTTAGGTTTATGCCCTTACATATACCTAAGTTATCATGTAAACCCATCTCAATCATGAGGAAACATAAGGTCCAACTCAAAATCCCCAATCTCAACTGTTCCACTGTGGAAATAATACCAGGAATGTAAGTACCACATAGGTACGCCATACTAAAGAATACCACCAAGGTATTTCCACTATGGAACGTACCACAAAAATACATACTCATCTCACACCAGGTATAAAATAGATATGGTAGTAAATATGATTAGATATATCTACTGAATCCTTTTACTAAATTAATAGGAAGACCCTCAAAGGATCATAAATCATCATCATACCCACACAAGATCTCTAGGTGCTAACCAACATAGGATCGCTCAGTGAAGACCCAAACTGGATCGCTCAGTGTTGACCCACATAGGATCGCTCATTGCAGACCCACACATGATCACTAGGTGCTGACCCACACAGGATCACTCGATGCGGACCCACACATGATCACTTTTCATTCATCACGTCCCGACCAACAGCTGGGTTCCGGCATTACGCTCTCTTGTCTCCTGGTATGTCTGCTCCACAAGCCACTTCTCAATACTCCTACAGCCATTAATTCCCACGAAGAAGTATCTCAAAGGACCGCCACATCATATGGATCTCTAAGAAACAGACAGTGTGTCAATCAGACGCCTAGTCTGTGAGTTATTAGCCTTTTAGTCCAGCTGGCCCGGTTGAATTCATGATAAATCCATCCTGAACATACCACATATTAATCCAAATCTCTAGTGGGATATACTCAAAGGTACCATCTCAATCCAAATATTCCAGCGCTGCTGACAGTTCGTCAAACAGACACCCGGTGCCAATGTTATGGCCCATAGAGCGATTTGGGTCGAAGTTTCCCTAGGTCTGGTCCGACCCGGTCAGACCGACCTGGCGCAACCCAGCATCGGATGACCCAACCTGATTTGGGCCAACCCGGACAGCGGGGTCCGGCCTGGCCCGTTGGGTCTGGCCAAGCCCGCACTGGGCTACTCGGCAGGCCGTGAGGGCTGCGAGGTGCCGCGGAGGGCCATAGAGGCTGTGGGGGCCACGAGGGGTCCTGAGGGTGGTGCGATACTGCAGGGGGCCGTGAGGGCGGCACGAGGCTGTGGGGTGTTGTGAAGCCGCAGGATTGCGCAGAGGGCCACGGGGCGGTGAGGCCGCAGGTCAGCGTGACCGCGTTTCGGCGGAGGCCGCGGGGCGGCAAGGCCCCGGACGAAGGAGACTACGAGGGCGGCGGGAGGCTGTGGGGTGCCACGAGGTTGTAGGGCAGCACATAGGGCTGCGGGGCAGCATGGCCACAGGTCAGCTGAGGCCACGTGGTGGCGATGCGGCGGACGTTGGAGGCCGCGAGGGCGGCAGAGCCGCGGTGCGTGGAGGCTGTGGGGGCGGCGAAGCCGCGTAGAGCGGAGGTCGCGAGGGAAACAGGGTCCCGGGGTGGCGCAGCCGCAGGTTGGGGGAGGCCGCGGGGTGGCGAGGCTATGGATGGGGTGGGAGATCCGCAGTGCGCGGAGGCTGTGGAGGCAGCAGAGCTGTGGGGAGCGGAGGCCGTGGGGGCGGCGGAGTAGTGGGTCACGTGGGCTGTAGGTTCTATGGATTCACGGTGCGTGGAGTCCGCAGGCAACGGTGGCCGCGGAGTGGGGCCATTGCGTTGTCTCCTTAGTCATAGCCAGAAGAGGTGTCGGCCGCCATTCGTGTGCCCCACCGAGGTTGGTTTCTGTCTTCTTCCATCGAGGAGAACGCAACACCTAAACGTAAGATTTTCAGAGTGGTCAGACCATTTTTGTTTGGCCCGCACTCTCTATATTAGAGAGGTAGCAAGAGACTATAATCTCTTGCAGATTTAACAATGAATTATCAAGAACAGATAAGGGAATGAAATTGAAACAACCACCCTACCATGTTTTCTTGTTGACGTTGGATGGGGAGAAGTCAGTGACGTCGGCTGTTCCCAGATCATTGGTTCGATGTCGTCGAAGACTTTCCATGTAGGTTACTTATGCAAGGTGTTTCCGATCTGCCTCGGGGACGATTTCCTCGTTCTTTGATCCCCAGTGGTCATTCTTCGTTTGGATGTGTTCTTCGTTGGAGAGGGTAAATTTTCTCCATGATCATTCCCAACACTTCCCCAAATTAATGAATAGCCAATATAAATTAAATTAGGCTATTAATTTATTTTTAATTAACACCATTAATGAAGATGTGTTGGAAAAATTAATCAAAGGGGGTCGCACAATTAAATTGGGGGATGTTTAAGAGGCTACCCCACATTTAAGAGGGAGTTTAAGGGGTGTTTTAGTCTCATGTGGTCCCCACCAGCATAACATATGAAAGGTTTTATGTTAGGTGGTCCCCACCTCTATAACCTCACATTGGAGGTTTAGTTCTGGTGGTCCCCACCTCTAAACCATCAACATGGGAGGTTTCAACAAATAGAAAATAAAATAAAATTTTATATTATATTATATCTGTTTCCACATAAAACCCAAATTTCTATATTTCACACTTGACCTACTGCGGTTGAGTTGAAGGTCTCATTAAGAAAATATCGCGCTGCGAGTTCAACGGTGCCCTCAGATTTCAATTCTGAGCACCGTTTCAAAAGTTAGTAATACCAGCTCACATGTTTTCTAAACGTACCCGAAAAAAGTACAAAAATTTTTTTCGGGCACTCTGTGCCTGAGAATCATGCATTGTCAATTTTCTCAGACTCATAAAATTACCATTTATTTTAAAAAAACATTACAAGGAAATTTCAGGTCTTTACATGCCCCTCCTCCCTCTTATAATAGGGAATCGCCTCTAACCCTTAATCACACCTATAAATCCCTTTAGATCATCACAACTATTCCCAAATAAGATCCCAACATACCTCTATTCCTACAGGAATCCTTACCTTCAGCAGAAGCCAATTCAAGAATGACTTTTGACTCTAATTAATGATATTTACACGTTTTAAGAGGTTGCATCTTCTCTAAAGTTCATTTCCATTATTTTACTTCTTCACTACCTATTCTATTATAATTATTTGATTACATAACAAATATAGTATCCAAAATATTCTTGTATTTTTTTTATAAAAAATATTTGAACTACAATTACACACACCTATATCTAATGGACATAACACATATTGTTTCTGTGGGCGATGAACTACTGCCTCACGAAATGATGATTGTTGGATTTTCCCCTACCACCTATCATAGTAGCCATTATGATGTTACTATATTTATATATGATATATTTTATATTTATATTATCCCTATTATAGTGTTATTTTTATTTATAGACATACCTTTATGATATTCATGATGTGTAAATAGGATAATTTCAATTGAGGAAGTGCGGACTACCGCCCTAGAAAGTGATATGACCCGTTCATTACATACGTGGAACATGTAAAGTATATAATTAATGAAACTATGTAACATATATAAAATAATATATTATAATATAATTATAATATACCTATGTATAATTTTGTATTAATTCCTTTAATTCTGAAAAAGAAACGAAAGTAGCATTCATGTGTATGTACGACTTACCGTCTACATGAACAGTACATTTCATTTCTTATATCCAAATGTTATGGACAATTATAAATTAAAATATACTGGATATAAATACATATATAATGGATATATATTATTTTTAAATCATGAATACAATTCTGGAGATAATGGATTTCTGACCACAAAGACAATTTGTAAACATAACAAATTCATTTTTGACTCAAGTACCCAATATCAACAACATAACCAATATTAAATTAAATAATAAATTAATTTTTATAACATGGTAATAAGTGATATAAAAGAAATATTATACTTTAATAAGGTTATTAATAATGTAGAAATTTAATGCAATTTTATTATTCAGGATGAACAAGGAACATAAATGATGAATCTGACTAAAGGTAAGGGAACATGTCATCCTCTTCATTTATTCAAATACTTATTTTATGTTATGTCTTTTAATTTACATTTTCTTATCATAGGGTATGTTGTATAATTTATTTATTTCTATACATTTTATTTCCATGTGATGACAGAATGTATTCTCTCTCATCAACTCATTTTATGTATTTTTTCATGAGGTCGTTTTGCTACCGAATTTTCATAATGGAATTTCTAAACCCATTTCCCACTCATTAGGATTTACGCATACTTCATTGATTATATTATGACACGATTATGCATGGAATCACTATTTATTTATTTATATCCAAATTTCTTCTTCCATTTGTGTGGATAAACTATATCTACACATAATCACCCCATTGATAAATTGTTACGTCAATTATACGAACCTTGTAAGTTAAATATTAACTCAATCTCATTTCATTTAGTTAATGATCCATGTCATTGGTTTTATTTTTTCAATAAAATGTGATAATTACCAATTATTGTTTTACACTTAATATCCACTTTTATTGGGTGTCTTTATATTTTTTCACAGAAAATTATGTCATTTATTTATCCTTAATCTAATGATACAATCTTTGTAAGGGACTACGAATCAATCTCCATTCATTGAGGCATATCTTGATATTGAGAACCATTATTATCCTAAGGTGTATATAGTACCCTTTTACATATTATATCATGAATATCCTTATTCACATGATCTTATAGGTTTCATTTAAATGTTATTCTTAAATAATTTGTATTCAAGTATTTTCTCAGGTGGTAAGGGGATCTTTGACTAAAATATCATTTTAGATGTTCTAAATATTTCTTCTTATAAATATTTTTCATTAATTTACATGTTTTCAAAATGGGTTTAAGGATTTATTTATATGGAAACTGTTGTTCTAAAATGTTGATTACTTTTAACGTTTCAATGTTGTATGGGGTGAATTGACTCAAAAATATCTTTATTAAATATTTTTAAATGTATTTTGTAATATATAATGAATTTATATCTTTCGATTGATAACTAAAATGTAAATAATTTCAATATTTTATGTGTTATGATTATGTAATGGTAATTAGACAGTTGATAGGTGGTTACATGATAAAGAAAATATGGGTGGTTCCATGATAAACCTAGGGTGTGAGAGCCCAAGATTTATCTCCAATGCATTGGGTAACCTGATGGTGGTAAACATCATTGATTCTCCTAATAGTTTCAGGGAATATTTTATGATGGGTATTCCAATCATAACTCCCTATGTTGATGTGAAATCTACAATATAAGTACTTTATGTATTTCACAAGATACCTTTAATATTTTTGATTTCTATGTGTTATTCATAAATCATATTATTTCATGAGCTATGTTACAGAGCATTTGGTTTATTATTGAATGATATAGTTTAATTGATTGTTTTATTTATGTACTAATGTTTTATTTATGTTTTTTATATCCCTTTTTTTCTCATCCCGAGTTTTTGAAATGACTTTCAAAGGGCATAAGGAGGGTTAATATAAAGTAAGAATTCAAGAATATTTATATAATGAAAATAATTCATTCATTATTTTAAAGAGTTTTATTTTTGGAAAACAAATTAGATAGAGAAAATGTTTCTACTTTGTAATTATTGAGATGTAATGTAATACTTGTGGCCAAATTCTCTAAAACTATAAACCTGAAAGGATATTCAATGTGAATTCTTGACATAAATTAGGATTATGTATTTTTTAAGGATGGGTCCTTATAAAAATAGAAATCTTTATTAATGGGATGAAATATAACTTTTTAAGTGTTTCCAATCGATTTGGTGAAGGTAATAAAGCTGTTTTCAGAAAATATAGTTATGTTATAAAAAGTGATGGAGATGGAAAAGTTATATAAAAAATCCATTAAACCCAAGGTTTTTTTTCTGGTAAGTTGCATATAAATTTCATATTATCTCAACATAATAGATGAAAATAAACTATTACATATAGGTTATGGTGCTTTTTTCAGAGTCTTATTCCGAATTTATAAAAGATAGATAGAATATTTTATATTCTTTATTTGAAAAGCATAATTGATTTGTGTTGTCCCATTTTCTAAAAGGGAAGATAACAAAACTCAGTTTGTACAAAAATTGAGATACAGTCATCACATATAAGGTAGTTGATTCACACTGATATATGTGAGACAATGTGTAAAAAATAATCATAAAGAGAAAAGTACTTTATTTCCTTCATTTATGATATTACTCACATTATTTGTATTATGTTTTTTAAAAAATATATCAAAGTATATGAAAATGATAAATAGATTCTAGGGATGATCATAAAAAGAATGAGTTTACTCTATGAAGAACACATGAATTGATAATTATAGAGAATATAAAATCAAGGAGTTCATATATTATATTGAAAAACATGGAATTCATAATTACTATAGTTCACCATACAAACCAAAGAAAATGGTGTTGTTGAAATAAAAAATAGAAGGTTTTTGGAGATAACACAGACAATATTGATTGAATAAGATACCTCTCATTACTTTTTAAAGTAGGAAATTAGTAATGTAGATTATATTCATAATCATTGTTTCTATAAACCAAACTATGATAACATTTATAATGAAATGTTATACAATGAAACTATATGTTTAACCCACCTAATGGTTTTATAAAGTCCATTCATTATAAATGAAACTTGTAAAAATATTGGGAAAAGAGGTGTTGATTAAATATTTCTTGGTTAGACTTCTAATAGAAGAAGATACATGTATCTTAATAATAAATTACTAAATATAGTTGATTATAATATGTAAATGTTCTTTGAAAATATGATAAGATATCATTACAAGCTGCTTCATATATAGAAGATGTGGAAGTTCAGGTCTTTGATGTTTAAAATTATTAAAAAAATATTTATTATAGTGACAATATTGATTCTTATGAATTTTAGAATATAGAATATTCTATAAAATGTGATAATGAACAACTTCATACATCTCATCCAAATATGAGGACATTTTTGTACGTTTATAACATCATTTATGATCAATACAAACATGTTCGAAACAAAAGAAATTTTATGTCTATTTTAAATACTTTTTTGAATTCATAGGTTTATCCAAAAGATGATTGTGAAGATTGTATGTATTCAGATTGGGTTGATCCTATGAATGATGTGTAAGATCATATTTGGATAAATGATACATGGGTGGTTATATCAAAACTAAAAAAATGTAATTAGAATAATGTTGGTGTTTTAAAATATGTCAAATGAATATGTTGAAGTGATATGAAATAATGTAGTACTAGTTTGTAATGGTTTCTCATAAATTGAAGGCTTATATTTTTATGATACTTTTTCTCCTCTTGAATGATTAGAATATTTTTTAGTCTATATTTATATCAGCACATAATGGGGTTATAAAATATTTCATATGGCTATAAAGTTAGATGTTATTTGATGATATCCCAAAAAATATGTTTTTATTGAACGTACGTGTTTATTTATGATGGAAATTGTTGATGTTATGTGTGTATGTTGGGAAAGTATTTTTAAGGATTGAGGAACGATCTAGAATCTTTTTATTATAAATTTATACTTTCAGAATGAAGATAAACTTCAATAAAGGAAGAGTTGATATTAATGTCTATATCAAATATAGTCAAGATATTTCCCTCATCATGATCATTTATTTTTTCTATATAATAATTATAGGGAATGATGAAGAAACATTTGACAATATTACTGAAGAGATGAATATACTATTTAAAATGTTAGTATTGGGTGGAGTGAAATATTTTTCTTATCTTACAAGTCTTTAAATGAATATCTATATTTTCCAATATCAAGAGTCATATGATATGGATATTTTAATGACGTTTCTAAAATAATATTAAAATATAATTTCAAAACTAATATTATTTGGAAAAAAGTTCTCAACTGATAGTGAAGGAAAATAATTTGATCATAAGTAATCGAGAAAGACAGTTGTAGGTTTGTTATATCTGATTGATTCAAGTACAAATACTATTTATTTTGTTACTTTGTGTATAACATTTAAATGTGATCCCAAATAATCTCATCTATTTGAATGAAAAAGAATTATTAGATTTTTCAATGGCACAATTGAATTTGGTAGAAAAAATTAAATCTCGAGAAATAATGATTTTGTATGTTATGCAAATAATGATTGGGTAGAAATTGTTTATGATATAAGATCCACATATGATGGATTCTTATTTCTATAAAATGTTATTTTCGTTTTCATATAAAAAAATAAAATATTATTACTCTCTGGATAGATGAATTGTATTTTGTGTCTTCTACTCTTGCGCCAACACAAATTATGGGGATGAATACTTAGTTGGATGAATTTTTAGTCTAAGTGAAGTTAACCCTACTCTTGGGTGGTGAAAATAATAGTTACATTAATCTCTCTAAAAATACAGTGAAAAATTCTCATTCAAAACATATTGATATCAAATATCACATCATTAAATACCATTTTAATGAGAATTAACTAATGTTGGAGTGTGTTCCTACAATGTAACAAGTAGTAATTATATTCACTAAACAATTTATAAGGATAAAAATTTATAAATTGAGGTGAAATAAGGGTGTACAACCACCCTATCTTCATGGACAAGGCATGAGAATCTATCCTGTCACTCATCTTGTCTTTGGATTTTCTTCAATGGGGAGAAACTATTTTATAAATCAATAAACTTGAATGTTCTTAAAATTTTAAGGAAGCAACATATTTATGGGGTCTTCTTAATGTGGGTAAGTTGTGATTTTATCATGTGGAAGATAATTTATTTTTTTTAAGTGGATTATGGAATCATTTTATTACAATAAATGGTAATAAAACTTCAAGGTTTAAGGAAAGTGGCGTTGAGGATTTATTTATGAATAAGTACCATAATTCACTTATTATGGAAAACATTATTTTGTGAATCAATGATTCTTATCTCCTACTTCGAGTTCACACGTGTAGATTTATAATTATTGGACAAGTGATCCATAAAGTGAGTTATAAATTTGTAGTGATATGTTAATTTTAGTTGACTACAAAATCCAATTGGGGATGTTGTTGGGAATGTGTCAGCTGGAGGTGGTTTTGATGTATATGGATAAATAAGTATGTTGAAAGATTTTTATTTCTTTTTTTAAAAAACATCTCAATTTTTAAAATATTTCAATAATGGTGATCAGACATAAATAGAATTGTATTAAGTGGATCAAATAATGTTTTGAAAACAATTCCATAAGACATACTAACTATTTTATATATGTTTTGTAATTAAAATTATCAGATGAAATTTTGAAGTGATAAATAGTTGTAAAAATATGTTTGATAAATAGAAAATCATACATACAATAGTACTAAAATGCTCAAAACTTTTACATGATTTTTTAATAAATTCCATTGCTCTATGTTTTTTTATAGATGTATTTCAAAAACATATTTGAAAAAATATTATTTAGAAAATACTAATATGATGATTCTTTACTATTCTCAAAGATTCCAAAATCATAAAATCAATAAATATCATTATTCACATGATTATAAAAACATGGGTAGAAATATAGTTTGACATAAAAATATCTCATTATGAATATTCATTGGAGTGTACCCGACATAAAAAATTTGAACACAGATTTGAATGGAGAATGTAGTTTATTATGACTAAAATTCTGAAAAATATTCATTTTTTAGGCTATAAAATGTTTTTAATCAACATTAATGGAGTAAATATAATTCAAGAAATTTTTCATTGAATAAATAGAGATATTGGATAATGAAAACAAAATGTTTCTTCTGACAATGCCTAGATGACATATTGTTTTTACAATGTTCTTCGGACAAAAATTTATGATGTTGAAAAGTTGTTGTTGTCACATGGAAATTGGATAATCATTTTGATTGATTTCTGTGATTTTTGGAAATTCATTGATGTTAAAAATATGATTAAAATTAATGTGTTGAGATGAAATTCAATCGAATAAAATTAACTAGAAAAACATTTTGTTCAAATACCCATCAAGTGGACATATAAAAAGCTAATAAGAAATGTTTTTCATATTACAAAATGGAGTTGCTAAATTTTTTCATCAGAAAAAGTAAAAACATATGAATTCGATTAGAATTTTTATTTCTAATATTGAGGTTTTCAGATGAAAGTAATCATATAAATAAATTTTATAGATGAATACATCCATTATGTTATTATGATATTTTTTTGGATCATCAGATGAACTCTATCTAATAAAGAATATATTAAAAGTGTTCCAAAAAACATTTTATTTATGATGTTTTATGATGTAAAGTTCCGTAAAAAATGTTTATTAAAAATAAAAACATAAAAATGATGATATGGTTTTTAAAAGTTTAAAAAATCATTGGATATATATTCATCAAGCTCATTATGTTTTAACGATGGTTGTGAATATTTGAAATTTGAAATGAAGTAAGCCGAAGATTTGAATATCAAATTTTCATTATGCGAAAAAGTAAATTTTTATTACCACCTATTATCTATACCATACATCCATAGATATTATGAAAGTAAAATGAATGATTCATAATATTCACGTGTGAAAAAGTGGAAGTGTTGAAGAATTGTTTTGGGATAAATATATCAATTGAACATCTAAAAGCATGTTTTTCGTAGATATTTTTTAACCAAGGGATGTATTAGATGAGTCTTAAGAAGAAGTTGATATCAACCAAAGGCTTATTTTTATGTAAATGGAAATAGATTTCTTTCACTTTTAAAATTTTTATTAGGTGGAATCAAATGAAAAAATGGGTATCAAAGCTCTTCTTATTTTCTTAAGGGACTAAACGATCTTTCTAGATATAAGTTTGGGATGAAAAAAATCAGATGAACAACTAATCAAATGGAATAGTTTATTACCTTCTACTAAATATGATTGTGATGGAGAAGTGTGTTTCAATTAGATAAAATGTGATAATGCATAATCAACATAGTGACAACATTTTAAGCCTATTAGTGCAGGTTTATAAATATTAGTACAAAATTTTTTATACTTATTTTGTTATAATAATTACATGACTTTTTGTTTGAGGAAATAGTATGGAAATTCTTGGCCTGTTGGGACCACATAGAATGATTTTTTTCTAGTGGATTATATGTTATTAGATTATTTCCAAACTATTGTAAGGACTAGATACTCTTTTTGAGCAGTGAAACTTTTAAATACTTGTGTTCGTATATTTTGTGTTTGGATTTATTTTTTCATTAAATTTATAAACCTTAAATAGGTGGTGAAGGATATTTCATAAGACAGAATAAATATTAAACAGATAAATATCACTGATTCCCCCATCCTCCCCCAAATGGGAACATTTTACTTTCATAAATGACAAAAAAATATGCTTAAAACAAGTGGGGAAATGTGTATTAAAATATTTCATAACATTTCCCATTAACACAATCTATTATTTTTTACTTTGGTTTCACAATCCATATAAAATAAGTTTACTATTTTTATTAAAGAGTTATTGGTGCCAAAATTTACCTTCTATTAAATTATAAAAGAACCACCACCCCTCCACCTATCTACATATTCAAATCCCCTTAGGGTTGGCATCCTGCTTCAGAAGCCAGACCTAGGAAGTTGACATCCACCATCTATATTCCTCTTTAATCAGAGGAGGAGGGACTCCCTTCCTTAAGGGTTAATCTTACCTCTTTTCCCTTATTCTCCAACAACAACTTCATCCTACCTTTCCTGGGTATATCACTATTACATAAAATTATCAATCTTCTTGGTGGATCTCCTCATCTCACTCTTCTTAAATCAGAGTTCTATAAGCTGTTGAACCTCTTGAACCAGACCTGGGTGGCTCAATTTATCTCTTTTCATCCATCAGATGATCCTTTCGATATATTTGTGTTTTGGTCATGGGGTATACAAGATTCAGCGGATGTTGGCCTCCTCAAATGTGACATATCATGGTTCACTTCTCATCAGAGGAAGACCAGATCAATTCCTAGTCTTGAGATCCCCATTCCTAGAACAACTCCCATTTATACCTAATTATATTGTTCTAGAGTTCGTATAAAATGAGATGCACTAAATACAATTCCATGGGTAATTTTTAATAATCTTTCTATTCCTTTACAATACCCATCAATTATCTTCATTTTTGGGAATATTGATGGTTATTTTTTTGGACAATTGAAACAATTATTTCTATCATATGGTATCATCATGTATTTTTTTCAATTTTTTTTTTCAAAACCCACAGTACATTTGATTTGGATCTCAGTTTGGGTGTAATTATATTGAAAACAATTGGTTGGTTTTTAGACCTATATAGATTTTTTCTTTTCTGATAAATGTTGTGATAACATTCTCCACTCGTACTGGAAAAGTGGGGAGGCCCATAAATGGGGCTTTCTCATTCCACTAGAATGAATGGGACTAACATATATTCCCCTTCTATTGGAAATTCATATACTAGAGTGGAATCTAATGATGTTCCTCTTCATAATGATTTGGGAGCTATGTATATAGATCCTAATATCATAGATGTATTTGATAGATTGAAATGAGATTTTGTGGTCTGTAGATGGATGCTGAAGGACCAATGGAACATTGTCTCCCCAAAAAGTTAGACACCCTCATTTATTGATATTTTGAAATCATGAAGAGTGGGAAAGTAAAAGAAGAATCGAAAAGATGTGGGAACCAAGGTAGATTGTAATAAAACACAACCTCTTCCAAGCCCACTCTCTTCAATTCAGGTATATCATTGTCTGAAAGTTTCATCAAGGAAGAGGTATCCTGGGAAAAAATCTCCATCAAGAACAATAAAACACCATAATCACATCTCATCCTTGAATGGGTATGGTAAAGGGGAATTTTGACCCATATGGTTGGTTAACAGATATTCCAAAATGGAAAAGGAAATAGGTTGGATCAATTTCACATAAGGATACTAAACTAACTGATAGGGAAAGACACTCAAAACTAATGACAGATAAAGAGAAGGACCCCCATACCATTATGAGTGTTGGGCCTTGTTTTATAAATGTTAAGAAAGGAAAAATTATTCCTGGTAATTTCCATGTCAGCAAAAAGAAAAATTCAAGAAATCGCATGGACTGCACCAATATACTAAAAACTATTGTCACCAAATCATCAAGAAAACATAAATATTATGGTGTAGATACAAGGATGACTTAATAAATATGTGTGGATTATTTTTCTCACAATATTGGTATATAGGATAAGAAAGACCAAAATTTTATTGTAATGGATGATGAGAAACCCAATGGCATGAGTATGGACCTAATGATTTTGATTATCATTCTGGATGATAGGGAGTCCATCCCTGAACCATAGCTGATTTCAAATTTCAAAGCATTGAAGTGTGCAGATACGGAGGTTTTAGATAGAGAGTAATTTTAGAAGATCCTTATTCATTATAATGATGATATAATGGAGTATTCATTCAAGATTAATATTTTATTGGATGATTTTCAAAAAAAATTATAAAGACTATTTCAAGTCTATTTGATTGATGACTAGGTTTCTTGGATTGATTAAATGAATAAAATTTTAATTTGTGGCATTAAAAGGAGATGAATTTCATAGGGGAACATGTTCGGCATGGGAAAATATATATTCAATATTTGAGGAGCTCATCAAGATAGTTCCATATCTTAAGGTAACTTATATCCAATGTAAATTATATTAATTTAATTCTTTCAACTCTTTTAATTTTTGTTGGAATGATGATTTATTCTCCCATGTTGTTTGCAGTTTTGGAACTGTGTCCTTGTTTGTTTCCCAATTTTCAATAAAATTTCATTATTCAAATAAAAAATTTATTTTTGTTAAATAACCTTAGTGTTAACCCATAATCTTCCTCAGTATCGCGTGAACCCTCTCCTCATATCCAATATTCCTTTTTCTACCCAAAATACCATGCTATGGTTCTTTAAGGTTGTGACTAAAGGATAATGTCCAAAGAAATATGTAAATTTTTTTACTTCACCTACTTAATATTCTTTTAATCATACTTACCAAACCTCTTCTATGCATAAAGGTATGATTAAACCATAATGTTTTCTATTTTATGTTGTCATTATACCACTATAATATCAAATTTTAACCTTCCATGAATATCATTGAGAAAAATGAAAATGTAACAATTCGTTTTTGGACTACCACCTCAATGAATGACGTGTTCAATTTTAAATCACCACCATTCATAGATGGTTATAAAAAGAGTTATAACAAGATACAATGATATTTATAACTTTTTAATGTTTTTGGAATTATAAAAATTATTATTTTCAACCTTTCTTCTATTCTTCTGAAATGGGAGTGTCGTCCATGATTATGTGGTAACTACTACTTCCATGTGACGATGTGTATCTTTTTTTCTATATTGACTATTATGGGTGGAATAAAAAATTTATTAAATGTAATAAAATATTACCTACTGACCAATTAGTATTATGTAATGATAATATTATGAATTCCATGAGTTATATTAATAATAAATAGTTATACTTAATTAACCCACTAAAAAGGAAATATAAATGTACCTTTGAAATTTTAGATGATTAATGAAAAACATATTTATCTTTATAAAATATATTCTAATGGAATAATAAAATAAATAACAATATAAAATTCTTGATATTGTGACACTATTTTACAGCACTTTAACCTTGGATAATATACCTTTAATGTTTTCATGTAATTGACTGAAGAACATCAAGTAAAAAACATAAGTTGAAATTATGTAACTAGTTTGTGACACATGATGAAAAATAGAATATATAAAAATATGTGTGTGTGTATATATATATTGATAGAGATATAGATATAAATAATTTTTTTAGAATTTTTTTAATAAAATCAATTTTATTATACATGATGTTATGTGAAATTCTATAGAAAATTCAGACATGACGTAAGGGTTTCCATCTCAATCACACTTCATTAAGGAATTCATTAATATTATTCACCATTATTAAATTTTGTGGTGTAACTATTACCACATTCATTGGTAATATAATAAATTATTATTTGAAAATGAAAATTATTCTTAATTAATTCTCTTCTCTAGTAGAGGATATAATTGATTTCATTATTAAAATAATTTTTTTTCATAACATAATTTTTTGTTTTGGGTTATAATGTTTTTATATGAGTTTCATGTCTCAGTTACTATGGTATAAACTATTTCTATTTTGTAAGATATCATTTTATTAAAATATTCTATATTTGTGATTTTTATTCCTTTATGAAAATGAATCAATGTTAAGAATAATTCTCAACCACTAAAATATCTATTTCTACTCTTTTTCCTTAATTTCCCTGATCACTAATATTATAATTTTAATTAGAACACTAATTTAGTATTATCTCATGTGTATTTCATATTTATTACCTTATATTTATAAAATAATTTTTCATTAAAATTTTGTATAATTTTATATTTCAACACCGGTGTTTTAAAACATTTCAAGTATAGATTACTAGATTTTCCAAATGCAATAATTACATATTTTATATAAAAATTCATTAATTTAAAAAAATAAATGCCTACAGATTGAAATTGAATAATTCTTTCGGAAAAATGTAAACATAAACAACTGGTCCATAATCGTACTAAATCATCTCCCACTATGTTTTTCATAACTAGAATCCATTCTTAAACATACCAATCTTTATCCATTTATTTATAATATAGGTAAAGAAATCATAAGAATGGGTGATCTTAGATTCTCAGTAAGGGTAAAAAAGGGAGATACATAAACATAGAATCAGAATAAGTGTATAAGAATAAGATAATAAAATTTTAAAACTGTACCCTACATATCATAGATCATAATCAAATGTCATGAAATGAATATTTCTAGTTCATAAGGAATGAATCATAATGGAATCAAATAACATGATCCCTAATACCATAACAGTGACATAATTTTTGTAATTATGGAATAAATTATAAAATATAAAATACAATCCTTATTTTCCAATGTTCATTTCCAAAACTAACATATTATAATGGGTTATATCCCCAAACCATCCTAATAGTCATGGTTAACTCTCAAGACTATGATAGTGGACAATGTCCCTTAATAAAATGAGTTCACTACCTATTCCAATCATATTTATCTCATGTGATATCAATATTTACCAAATTAATTGGTGGGAGATATAGGTCCCACCTATCATATAATTAAAATCATACATATGTGTTCCACAAGTCTATTAATCATTTATTATATCATAACCCATGAAAAGAAATGGGTTTCATAAAACATTCATCATATCATAACTGTTGAAAATAAATAGATTTAATAATTATCTTATTAATTCATCATATCATATCCCATGAACAATGTATGGGTTTTATAAACATATCTTCATCATAATAATAAACCACACAATGTAAGAAGAAAAATGGTACCATTTGATCATATCCCTAAAAAATCACAAGTTACGTAAATGAATTCCATCATGGATAGAAAATGGTTTTGAAAGATATCTTAGATTACATCTTATAGAAAATATCCTTCCCACTTTTGAAACCACTTTTTTAAACATAAAAATATTAAAATCGGTTTCTTTAAAAATGACCTGGTTGACTAGTAAAAGAATATTTATATATCATTTAAAACATTTTTTTGGGGAAAATGAGATTTATTTGAAAATATCATATTTAAAACATTAAACTCAAAAAAAATATAGAAACAAATTTATTTAAAAATAACCAAAAAATCAATTAATTGAAGCATAAAAAAATAATATCCATGGTGGTGGATATTCAATTAAAATCATACATATTAAAAAAAATATTTCATTCACATTTTCATTAAAATCCAAATGCGACGTGTTTAGAAAATGACATAAAGATTCCATTAAAATATTTTTTTCAAAAATAAAACATGTGTGAAAAATTATTTAGTTAATCATTAGGATAATGTTACAAACATTTTTACTAATTTTTATACAACATGGTCTTAGAAGAAAAATGAATTATCGACCGTAAAAAGAAATAAATTTGATTTTTCTTAAAAACATTATTTTGTTCTCCTTAAATCTATAAGATGGGAAAATAATAGGAATAAATTTATTCTCTTGAAATAATAATTTTAAAATAAAAAAATGAATTTATTTAGAGATAGATCATAAAATTTCATCATTAGAAGTATAATCATAAACATTCTCGACAAATGATGATATTGTTACGTAAAACCATTCCCATTTTGGTAACATTGAAACATAATCCCCATTAACGAATACAAAGAAAAGAAATTTATAATATCATGAGAATAAATAAATTCTTGATATTTTTCTTCAAATGAAGTTTATATACTCCTCATAAAATAAGATAGGTTCATAACATAACATATGTCTCAAAGAAGATAAATTGAGACAAAAACCCCTTACCTTCAGTATGGACTTCATTCATATTTACTTGAAACTTTTATATATTACATATATATTTGTTATAGATTTAATAGATTATCATAATTATATATATATATATCATATCATTTATGATTTACTTATGACCTTTTAATAATCATTTATTAACAATCCCTTATTAAAATAATCTTTTGTGTAATAACTACTTTTATTTTCATGTATGTTTTGTTATTTTCAGTCTTCTTACATTGATTTGTGTTCCATAATATATAGAATTTTAAAAACAATATTTAAATCATATATATTTATTATATATGTATTTCTGGTAATCAATCAAAGATAGAGTTATAAAATTGATTACATCACTCACGGGGATAGTATGTTATACATATGCATAAACGTTCGTTAAATTTTCTCAACGGATGAAATGAAAAAAAAATAAAGATAATAAATAACATTTATTTAGTAATTATTATATCATATATATAATATAAATTCATTCAATTTATCCTTTTTAACTTCCTTATAAATCATTAGTAAAAAATGAATCCCATCGCTTCAGGAGGTAGTTGATTGTGATATACACCTATAGTGTTATCATATTCCCCACAGAATCGAATGTAAAAGGAATAAGTGATATAATAATTAAATAATTATAATATTTTTATAGTTAAAATATATATTTATTTAAAATTTCCTTATTACTATAAATGTAAAAATGAAATGAAAAATTAATTTTATTGGTTCGTGAGGTGGTAGTCTCTCTTATACATGAGTGACATTATTGTTTTCAAATGGGGTGGGATGTAAAATGGTTTATAGGTTATTATAATTAAATTGGTATAATAATATCATAAATATCATATATAATCATTAAATCCATCATTATATACAATCATAATAAATGATGATGCAAAACAAATAACATTAGTTCACAAGGCGGTAGTCTGTTGTATAGATGATCATTGATTTCATTTCCCATTTGATGGAAGAGGAGATGGATATATGTTATTTGTTAAGAACAAGATGATAATAAAGAGTATAATTTCTAGGTATTTTTATCAAGGACGTTTTAGAAGAAATGAAACCATATCACTTTGTATAAGTGGATGAGGGAAGACATGGAAGTTACAATACTTCCCATGGAAAAACTAATGATGCTTTTTGGTATGTATTTCACAAAGATCATAAGTACTTTGAAAAAATGGTGATGGAAGATTTATGAAAGAAAGGGGGAGAAAATATGCAGTCAATCCGCATGGTTGGTCTTGACAATGTATATTTTACGGTGGCTCTGTTTTCTAGGGTTTTCCAAAAAATTTGCACTAAAATTTGGGAGATGGAGAAATGTGCTTTTAGAAAAGGTTGTTTTGAGAAAGATTGAAGATGTCTTGGTATGTTCCGTGCAAGTGTAGTTCCTTGATTAAAAGAAAAAAGTATTAAAAAATAAATACCCACACGATTGATTGGTTTTTGTGCACAAGATTTAAGGGAGTTTGGAATGTTTCACGCAAGGAATGATTAAAGATCACAACATCTAAAAACAGGAATGTAAAGAAGTGTGTGAATGATAAGGTTGGAACAATAGACACTTACCTGCCAGATACACCGTCAAATTGGGTTTTTATCAATATTTCAGGATCTTTCAATATGTGTCAGTGTTTTGGAATGTGGCGGTCCGCAATGCCTATAAATAAGGGGTGACCCTATATCATTTGAGAAGATCGACACCTAGAGAAATCCCAAACTCTGAAGTGGGGAAGAATTTAAAGTAAATCTAGTTGTGATAAGAAATAGATTCTCATGCAAGAAGTAAAAGTTCCATGCAATATTGGAGTTCTTCACAAGAGGTGTTTCGTTACCAATGTAAAATATTGTGCACTAGGAACAAATGTTTTGTGAAAGATAGCTAAAAGTGTACACAAAATATTTGAGTTCAGCACAAGAAGTATGTTTTGTGCAAGGTTGTTCTTACCCGATTTTTGGTTAAAAATGAAGAACTATTTTGAGAGATCAGATTTGTTAAATTTCATTATGACTAATTGAAACATTTTACTTCCCTATTTTTGAAAATAGGGTGAACACGTGATTTCACATTGTTTTCCAAGTGCTACATGAGTAAAATGGTATATCCTACTAATTGTATTCCACATCAAAGGATTATTTTATAGTGGATTGTGCGGTACTGGATTGTTTTTGTACCATTCTAAGGGCGTATATACTCTTTTTGAGTAGTGAAACGTGTAATTCTTGTGTTCTTATGAATGCATGTATTGATTGTTTTTAGTAGGGAAAACACATTAAAAGGAGGTGAATGTTTCTTCAAAAAGAATGTATCATAAAAGAAAAAATATATCACTGATTCACCCCTCCCCATTTTAGAGATACTTGGATCCTGACTAGGAAACCATAGTTATCATAATAATTTCTAAGTATATGTTATATATTGGTGTTATTATATCATAATAATTGAATAATGTTTGAATGATGTGGACAAATAAACAAATGAAAATACAAGGGTAACAATTTTACCTCTTCTTTGTATAACTTATTTAGGTTTATACCTAATGATTTATTATGAGGGTTTCATTATAAAAATAAGTACTCCAAGATATGGGAGGTAAATTAGGGAATATATTGGGTGAAAAGAATTGTTTTCAAGTGTTAATGGTGGATGAGAGGTGTGACCGTTTATAAGTGGTGGATAAGACAAACAAAAAATTATTGAAATGAATAAAATGTACCCACATTGAATTCATTCCATAGGTCCCCAAAATGGTTAAATGGTGAATGTTATAGATTATAATGTAAATATTTGTTCATATAATTGGTTTGGGACAAATTTTATATGTCATTGTACCCATTTTCTTTCTAGTTTGACTAATGTTAACTCTATTTTAACCTTAATCGCAATAATTGAATTTAACGGTTTTTCTATTATTAATGGTAAAACATTTAATTGAAATTATTATATAAAATTAATAATTATTATAAAAAATATAGAATTCATTTCTATAAATTAAATTCTCATAATTGGGAAATATTAATTTAAATTTAAACCCTTAAGCATGATGAAAAGTGGTCTTCCAAAGAGGAATTTTTCAAAAGTGAAAAACAATTTTTTATTGAAACTAAATATTTAAATATTAAAATGACCAAAAATTGATTAATATATATATAATTGAATAGTTATTACTTTGAAACCCATATTTTACAAAACTTTACATGTAAAATTATTTTCTTAAAAGGTAGATATAAATAAAAACCAATAATTTTCACTATTTACAAAATAATTTATCTTTCTAGAAAATTCTAAAAAATTAATTCCAATATAATTATGAAATTATTATTTGAAAAATTAATAATCCTTTTTAATATATATATTCTAAATTTATCAATAATTAATTTTTTAAAAATGATGTAAAATGTGACAGAACTATTGTTTTTTTTAAAATAATTTTTTATTCATAAAATTGTATAATTTTTCATCTCATGTATAAAAATATGAAAGATTATTGTTAAATATTTTATTAAATATATAATATAAATTTCATTAAAACCAGTAACCAAAAGTTAATTTTTAATCTTTGTATCTAACACATATTGTACCCAGAAGATAATACTTTTCAATAAAAATATTTACATTTTTTTAAAATGGTTCTTATTTTCATTTCTAAATTATTGGTTACCAAATAATTAATTTTATATGAATTTATAAACCATATATTTCTATAAGATAGTTAATCCAATCAAATTCTTTCATACAAATGTCTAGGTGATAACTATCATGTTAAATAATTATATTTTAATAGTATATCATCATTCATTATAACTCACTATTGTGTGTAGTGAAAAAATTAAAGAAATTAGATTTAATAACAAAATTGATTGATAAAATTATATGGTGGTACATTATTCTACTTTAAATAAATTTCATCCTTGAAATTTGAACTTGATCTTAGTAATCATGTTTTTGGCATTTGAAAATTCTTTTGTTGAAAACCCCCATCGCAAAAGGGTTGATAAAAAATTTAATTAAAAAGTGGAAAAGGAAAAATTTGATGATCATATAAAATAACATATAACTATGTTTCTAAATAGGATAAAAATGGGGGGAAATTATATATTTACATGTAATATAACAATAACACCATAGGATTAATAGAAACTTATAGAGAACATGGTAATTAAAAAGTTAACCAACATAAAACCATAAAACTCTAATGAGTAAAAATACCATTGGTTCATTAGAAATGAATGTAATAGGAATTGTTTTGGTCAAAATATCTTTTTCATATTTTTTAGTAATTTTATTCCATCAAAATTGCGAAAAAGAGAATGTATTCCTGATTTCTTTCAATTTGGAATGCACAATCTCACCCTTTAGTAGTGATTAATAAATTCTTACTTAATCCTCCTTTCTAAGAAATGAATAAAAAATTTTCCATTCCTATAGCACTAATATATAATAAGATCTAGAAAATAATTATAATTATTTAATTTAATCACTAATTATCATCGAATCCAAAATATTTGTCACATATTATCGAATATACAAAAAACATCATATGGTTACATAGTACATTAATCTCTAAGACCTCATCCATATTTTAACATAAACCATTCCAAAAAAGTTTAACCTTTACAAAATTTCATAATTAATTAATTTATAAATAATTTCACAATATTTTCTAAAAAAATAATTTTACATAATCCCCAAGATATCATAAAGTTACTCTTACTTTTTGCATACCAAATGCATGAATAAATTGGACATGTATTCTAATGAAACATGTTAATAACTATAATTACCATGAAATATCAATGAAGAGAGACATGCTTCATAATTAAATAAATAAAACCATATATTATTGGATATAATCCTTTAATTTGAAAATGTCAAAAAATGCATAAAATGTAACATAAACCAATTTTTAATAAATTATTTAATTAGTTATGAGGTCATCAATACTATCCTATTTACTTTGTCTATATCGGTCATCTATTTATCAAAACTAAAAATATTTTTCTAAAAATAAAGAATGTGATAATGGTTATATTCCATTGTTCACATTTTTTCTATAAAATATCTACTTTTAAATAAATCACCTTTCCATGCCATCAATACCGTTTAACATATCCTTGAAAACCCTCAATAATAAATGTCTACCAAATAATCCTTATATATTTCATGATTTATATTTCATAAGTCTTGAATTCAAATACCTAAATACATCAATCATTCCACTTCATTGTTAAATTATTAAATAGGTCTCTTCATCTTATTCCATAATAAATCCTTCCTTTCATATGTAATATATAGTCTCTTCATCATCAATGAAAAAATCATTACCTATGAAACCTTTCTAGACTTCTTCTTGAAATTTCCACCTTGTAAAATGATTTTTATATTTTCCATACATTCCATGTTTATAAAATTCAACCATTGATAAGGCCATATAGAAACCATTTTTCTCATCAGTTGAATTAATTAAAATTTTCATTTCTTTCCTAAAAATATCTTACTATGTTCCCTTTTTCTCTACTCATAAAACATATTCTTATTCCATTAAGTAATTTCATATTGTGGGTTTCCACCTTTTTTGAAACATATGAAGTTGAATCTTTATTCCCTCATGGTCTCTACTACCTAATCTCTCAATAAATTCTTTCCTTCTCATATTTCTTTGAATTTGGGAGTCTGTTAAGGTGAAATTTATCAATCATGTATCATGATAAACGATTAATCATAATAACAATATCCTTACATCTAGTCATCCTCCCATTTAGTTTCTCATAAACAATTTATCATTCAAATTCATCATTGACTAATTTCCTTATAGTTTATTATATTGACTAAAAACAAATATTATAGTATGGGGAATGATATTAATAGCTTAAAACCACAAAATTATGAAAAAATATTTATAATACTTCTAAATCATGACCCCTTATTTTAAATCTAGGACACATTAGTTTTATCTTATGTTAATCATGGAAATCATCTATTCAAATACTTGATGATGGTTTATAAATAGTTTGTGGATTATTATGTTATTAATATTTTCATAACATATTATATACTCTAATTACTGATTTTATTTGAAATGTGGATAATTTTTGAGAAATATTAATGGTAAAAAGTTAAATAAAATTTTAGAGCACTATTTGAATTCATCCAGATTCATGTAAATTTAACGATTTAACAAAAACTATCACCCTACGTATCCAAATTTCATGATTCTTGTTTTTATTGTTATATATGAAAATTTAAACATTTCATTATAAGGATACTTTGGAAAAATATTCCCTTTTAGGGGTCATATGGTCCACAAAAAATCCTAAATAATATATGAAGAAACTCAAAAATCCATAAATATAGAATTACTGGGTACAATCCAGAAGTCCAAATACTTTAATTATCCTATAAAGGAAGGGGAAAATTAAATACATCTTGGATAAAAATTTCAAGTCCCAAATCCAAAGACAAGGGGCCCAACAGATTCTTTGAAGTCCTGCCCACCTTTCTAGCATGAAATTACAATCCAGACACTATTCAAGACATAGCTCATGGTGTATTCATAAAAAAATCTTCGATTTTGCAGTGTCAAAGAGGAGATATACGCAGAAGAATATATTTAATAAAGTGTTCTGATTTGAAGGCATATTCCAATTGATAAACCCATTCAAATTTTGGCCTTAGAAAAAGTATGGATTGAAATTGACATATTAACATTGTTTAATAAATGAGCAGTAAATTTGGTTCCATAAGTCCAAATGACTCCAAATTTTGATATTATTCATAAAATATAATTATCTAAAACTTTTAATATGGAGATATCTCGAGATTCAGATGTATGGATGTCCTAATCGTCTAGCCAATTGGAGTGGTAGTTTTGGAATACCAACTGTCCACCATCTTGGGCTACAAATACATCCCGTCCTCTTCTTTCTAATGGGTTGGAATATAAAAGAAAATGAGGATAAGTTAGCATGTCTAAGGCTCTTCCAATTTCTTGTAAGGATCTTCCATACTCATGTTTTTATTGGAGAGGTCATTCTTCCTTTCTTCCTTTCAATTACGTTTGTGTTTCTATTTGTTTGTAATCATGTAAGTTTTTTTTGTAATTATGTTTTAATAAAATTTTCTTCTTCAATAAGACTTATTCTCATCCAAATTTTGTTTTTTAATTTTAATTTTCGTAAAATATTTGTAATAAAGTTAAAACTCTTTATATTACTTTTCTTCTTCATTCAATCGAAAGTCTATTTTTAATTCTCATTATCGTTTGTGTGTGTGTTCGAAGCACCACTATTTTATTATCCCTTTATTTTTCTTATTTTCTTAATTTATAATCATAATAATTATAACTAGATTATTAATAATTTAAATGGATGAGGAAATATCTCATTGGGTTGATTTATAATTTAGGGATGTTAAGTGATTGGGAGCTTTTTCCCGATGAGTATTATTTGAATTAACATCATGTATGTTGGACTAAACATGTCATGGATTAATGACTTTTTTTGTTTAATGAGTTCTTTCCATGGATTATTGGAATGATAAATACACTACCATAAACATTATATGATTAATATTAGTCCCTTAAGTTATGTTAAGGCATGGATTAAATACGTAACACTTAGAAATTCCAATCAACATCAACTTGTGACATGAGTGTTAATTTATTGTAATATAAAGAAAGGATCAAGGATATCAAAATCTTATCTACCTAATGATGAACTCACCCCAATAGTAATCAATTTGTTAAATCAGACATAATCAATCAATCATTTCAAAATATCTGTAAACAAACCCTTCAATTAAAATTCAATTAACTAAAAAACAACTATTAAAAAGTATCATCGTTGAGGATTCGACCCGAGTGATTCTATAAATATTATCAGAGCATCATAACCTTTACCGGTTGATAGGTAACAATTAGTCATGCTCTCAAATGGAACTATTTCTGGTGATGGTGCAATGAATTAGTCATTAGTTTCTGGTTATTGCAAAAAAAAATATTCAAATTTAATTTTAAAAAAAATTGAAAAAAACATAGAAAAATCATCTTCCTCTTTCTTACAAGATCTCTCTGAATGACCTGTATCCTCCCAAACAATCCCTTATATTTTTTTGACCCTAAAATTGAGTGAACACTTTTTCAAATTAGGTGGAACATAAAAGATAAAAAACTCATTCAAGAACATGTCCTTATCCAACCAATTGAATTATTTATGGCCAATCCTAGGGAACAAACACTTAAAGAACGCACCGCACCTGATATGAATTACCAAACCCTTGGTATTCAATATCTAAACATAGATGCTGAATTTGAATATAAATAGGGTTTGATTCATCCTCTTCCTCATTTCCACGGGCAAGTCAGTGAATATCCATATCTGCACCTTAAAGTGTTCCAAGTGGTGTTCTCTACCATGAATCCTCAAGGGGTTTCTGAGGAACAAATAAAACACCGAGCATTTAATTTCTACTTAGATTACTCCACCAAGTCATGTCTCTACTACCTCCTCCTTGTTCCATAACCACATGGAATGACATAAAGTGACTGTTCTTTGAGATATTCTTTCCTCCTCGTACTGCTTATATCCTAATGGAAATAAGTAGTATCCATCAATTCCAAAATGAATCTGTCCATGAGTATTATGAGAGGTTCAAAAATATTTTTTCACCCTTCCCATACCACCATATACCTAACCAAATATTTATACAATTCTTATATGAGGGATTATTTTCAATGAAGAGAACTCTCATTGATGCCATAAGTGGAAGTTCTCTTGTTGATAAAACTCCTACAGATGCAAGAGATCTCATAAGAAACACGCCTATGAACACACAACAATTCTATACTCGAACACAGGATCCAGTCAAACAATCCCAAGATAGTCAATCGATAGAGACAAAAAAGATGAAAAAGTGGATGTGTGAACTTACAAGTCTTGTGTGAAAACTAGCAATGGCTTCTCAATCCCCAACCACATATTCTCCACAATCTTTGTTCTCTAGGCCTATTAAAAACTGTGGAATCCGTAGCTCCCCATCTCATCAAAATGACACATGTCCTCAACTTCAAGAGGATACCTCTAATACATCCAGAGTAATGGAGCTCAATGAAGAATATGCTCAGTGGAACACCAACCCTCAACAATAAGGTTAGTTTGTTGAAAACTTCTTCTAACCCCACTATGATTCATTCTCTTCTACCTATAACCCTAACTTGAGATATGGGAATCCCATTTATCATCCCCCTCAATACCCTCATCCAAACCCAAAACAATTCCAATATGGTCAAGGTGGTTTAAACTTCCCTCACCCTTATCCTTTTATTCCATAACCTCAAAGAAACAATCCTCCACTTGGGTTACATTATCATAGTGAGCCTTCCCAATTCTCAAAAAAAAATATAATGTCTTTCCCAAGAACCAAATTCAAGGTAATCCAAATCCATGAAAAGATTCTTCTTCAATGAAACCATGGGAAAGTGCAGTGTATGATCTTTCCACTTTCACCCATTCCAGCCTCAAAAACATTGAAACAAAAATTGGCCAACTTTCATCCCACATGAACCAAAAACTAAAATCAAATTCTTCCCAACTATCATCTCAACCATGACCCAACCCCAAGGGTAATGTAAGTGAAAATATAGTTAGATCGAGGAAGAAAATTTATATGCCTCAAGATAAGTCCTATATCCCTCTTTTGAAGGTTGACATAGATAATGAAATGAAAAAAACATGAAAAGGAATCTAAAGGCATTCCCTCTCCTCCTTCCATTCCACTTAGCAACCCAATTCCTTTTTCTTAAGCTGTTTTTAATCCAAATAATTCCTTTGAACCCGATCTTGAAATGATCAACATGTTTAGAGGTGTTTATGTCAACATTCCACTCTTACATTCCATAAAACATTTCTAAGTATACCAAGTGAAGTGCCCAGATCAGTGTGAATCACTGAGAGGGGGAGGGGGTGAATCAGTGATCCCTTAAAACTTTTTACTAATTGATTCTTTATCAATTAAACCTCTATGGCTGGTTAAAGCCTCGATCCACTCTTCTTGTATCTCTCACCTTTCCACGAATGATGCAGTAAATGTAAAGGCACTGGACACAAGGATTTACAAGGTTCGGCACCAAAGGCCTACATCCTTGCCATGCTCTCCCAGCATGGATTCTCCATTATAACCTGTTAAAATTACAATGGTCGATACAGAGTCCCACTGTATCTCTCATGAGTCCCACAGGAGGGTCTTTATACTGCTTCACACAGTGTTACCAGAGTCCCACTGGCCAGCTCCAGAATCCCACTGAAGACTTCTTCTCCCTGAGTCCCACAGGGTCTTCTCCTGGCTCCTCGAGTCACACGAGTAGCTCTTCTTTACTTTAAGTTCTTCAAGTATCCTCAGCAGCCTGGGATAAAGGCTGCTGGCCTTGCTCTTCTCTCCTGATCACTTGTGGTTGATCAGGGCTTCTCGAATCCTGCAAACTCAGACAAACAATATCTTTCACTTTAGTCTGGCTCAGTCTCACATCAATTCAACTTCATGCACTGAGTGCATGGCCTTCTCAAATCTCTTCAAGATCTTCAAGTCTTGGACTCCTCAGATGCACACCACTAATTTAGCACTGTTCACGTGTGCACGTGCATGCATGCATGCATGCATGCACTTTCCCTTTCCTCTTCTTGGTGCAGTAGACCCACAAAGGGTGTAACACTTTAAGCACACACCAACTCCTTGAACATCATACACTTTATTCTCTTTTGATTACACAAATAAATGTGTGTTATACACTAGTGTGGATGTCTTCTCTTCTTCTTAGTGTGTACACACTTTGTTTTGCACACACACGAAGGTTCGGCCTTGTTGTCTTTTTGCACACACTTGTTTCACTTTGCACACACTTTAGACTTGGCCTATTCTCCTCTTCTTGTTGCACACACTTACTTTAGTGTTCTTTTAGTTTGTTCTTCAAAGTGTGCACACACAAGGCTCGGCCTTCTTCATATACTTAGACACACACACACAACTTAGGTGTGGTCTTCTTGTTTTGCACATACACTACCCGTAGGTGTGTCTTTGGCCTTCACTCCACTTCTTGCACACACACGGCCAAGTGTGCTCTTACTCTTCACTTAGCACACACAAATAATATTCTTTAATTTTTTCTTCAATGTGTGCACCCACATAAGGGCTACGGCCTTCTTCTTTAAATGCACACACAAAGTGCAAGCCTTTCCTTCCTCCTCTTTGCACACACACACAAGGTGTGGTCTCGGCCTCTACTTGAATTGCACACACACAAATAGTGTGGACTTCCTCCTTATGCACACACACGGCCACGGCCTTCCTTCTCTTCTTGCACACACACAAGGCTACGGCCAACTCTTGTTCACTTTACACAAGGCCTCGGCCTTCCTCCTGTTTTGCACCCACCAGCCGTAGGGCCTTCTTCTCCACTTGGCACACACACACTAGATGTGGTGGCCTTTACTGCCTTCCGCGCAAGGCACCAAGCCGCGCAAGCACTTGGCTGCACAAGGTCCGCGCAAGACCTCGGGTGTGCAAAGTGCAAAACCTCGGGCGCGCAGGTGCAAGAGCACAAGCGGCCGCGCAAACACCTCCTGCCACGCAAGTCCACGGGCAGAGAGGGATGAAACCTCGGGCACGCAAGGATGCGGCCTCGGGTTCTTCCTGTCGCGCAAGGGAGTAGGCGCGCAGGGAACACTTCAAAGCCTCGGGTGGCTTCGGGACAAAAACCGCGCAATGTTTTGCGCGGTGGCTTCTTTCTTCGCGAGGCAGAGGCACTCACGGGTCTTCTGATTTTCAAGAAAGGATCAGCAAGCAACCTCGAGCCTCGGCCTCTCTTTTTATAGGCGAGGAGAGCCTCAAATACTCCGCGTGATTTAACTTCAAAATCCCGAAGTTTTCGGTTCTTTAAAATCTTCAAATCTTGATTTTTATACTCTTTTTCAACGCGGGTTTCCTTTTCTTTTCCTTCGGTTTCCTCCACGTGCATGCGAATTAGAACGCATGCACGGCCTTCGTTAAGGCTTATGCATGCACAGCATGCTCTCCACGTGGCCTCGGCAACTCCGTTTGCCTCGGCTGAAGTCTGAATTCTTTCTCGATGCATGCATGCAACATTTTAATGCATGCATGAGTTCAGTGTGGCCAGACGAGCACGAGGGAGCCTTCGGCTTCGAAAATGGTGGCTGGGAACTCGAATTTTGTCTTCGGGGAGGCTCTGGTTCAGCGGCGGATTCGCGGGAGGCTTCGGCATGGCTCGAGGTTGAGGACGAAGCCGGGGCCGTCGGATCAGATCTTCAACGGCCTGGATTAGATCGCGGCGCCGCGGATGGATCGTGCGGCGCAGATCAAGCGCGCGATGAGACGGACGGCTCAGATCTGTCCCGGGTGAAAAATGCGCGTCCCACATCGAAGTCTCTCGCGGAATTTCCGCGGTATATCAAATAAGCGCTCCCCCAACCGGCTCGGTTGAATTCTCTCCCACCACGGTGCCTCCCCGCACCGTGTTCTCCCTGCGGGCGCGCTCTGCGCCCACTCTGCTCCTGCGGGCGCGCTCCTAGCGCCCACTATGCATCTCCTGACACTCGCGGGTGCGCACATGCGTCCCTGCCGCGCTCCTCCGGGCGTGCCCCAGGCACCCATGCGGTGTCTTGGGTGTGCGCCCTGCCGCCCTGGCTCGCCCCACGGGTTCCCCCGGGCGTGGTGCCCTAGTGCCCATGCCTTGGGGTTGAACCCCCAAGGTGCCTTGGCTGGCCAATTTTTTGGCAAAGGAAAATCTAATGACTTTGTTAAAAACAAAGTTCTCCTCCATATAAAGCATGCCAAGTGCCACTTCTTCCAAGCCATCATTCTCATTTCTCCTTCTTCCTCTCTTCTTCTTCATTTGAAATTCCTCCATTATCTTCAACATGTATTCATTACTTAGGAGTGAATTCTTTGAAGGTTCTCCATCAACCGAAGCTCCTGAATCAAATAATTCTTCAATGTTCTTCAATGATCCAATTAGAGGTCAAGTTGGATCACATTCACATTGTCATGAACTAAGGATTAGTACATGTTCTTCTTCAGCTCACTTCATCCACTTAGAAGTTGTGGATGGCTCTCTTCATCTCCTCATGCATTGTGAAGACAATGCATGGTCTTCTAAAAGTGTTGTGACTTTGTATCCAGTTGATACAAGTTCATGGAACTTAATGATCAGCTCAACAATCGTCAGATTTTACTAGAGAATGTTTCAACCACATCTCCTATGCCACTTAGTGAATCTCCTAAGTGACATGCTTCTTTATGTTCCATGGCCATTCTCCATTCATCACCATCACTATCACATCCTTTGACATTCACATCTTGACTCCTTGACATCCATTCATTCCAAGACAACTTCATGTCTCATTGACAACAAATGCAACACAATGCACTTCAATCTCCCCCTTTGTATTTGTTGTCAATACACTCCATCAGCACATATGAATGGGTCAATATGTGTGCCAATATTTTCTCCCCCTTATTGGCAATCAAATGAAAAGGTGTGGTGTGGTTCTCTTCCAAAAATATCTTCCTCCCATTGAAAAGTATCTTCTTGAAAAACACTAGGAGAGGGATGATGTCACATGTTCTCTTTAGCAAAGAACCTTTAGTAAATCAGCTCTAAGTCTACTTGGGCTAACCCGGTGTAGAAAACAAGAGTGATGTAACCAAGGTACTCAATGTTGTCCAACATTCACTATACATGTGAGATCATGCTTCAGGGGTTTGAAATTTTTCAGATATAACAATGAATTGCTAAATCCTGCACATGCTTCACAAAACACATTAGAATGTTCAGGTGCAATGATAAAGCTCCCCCTTTCATCCATTTGTCTTCAATCAATACTCCCCCTTAATTGTCATGATGAATACAATTAAGAAACAAGGGATGAAAGTATGATTGGAATACCTTCACTTTTCTTCAAGATGGTATTAATCTAAGAATCCCATCTTCTTCAGATTGGCTCCCCCTCAAGGGGTGCACTCCATTCTTTCCAAACCATCCTCCAATTGAGAATGATCATCATCTTCAATTCCCTGCAATGTCAGCACATGTAAATACCAATGTATAAGGGAATAAGATGGAACCTCCTTGGTTCATCAATGTGAACAACAAGGTTGAGAAGATTCTCTCAACCGAGATGTCCCATTTTCACCAGTCTTCACACTTGCACATTTGATCTTCTTTGATGTTTGTGCTGGTGTGGATCTCAACATATCTTCATGTGAAATCTTCTTCTTCCCTTTTGCCTTAGCAATTTCCAGAACTTCATCTTCAGCTCTTTGTAGATCTTTGGCAAGTTGCAACTGATTTGGCCATATGACTAGTAAGTCACTTGGAAGAGTGGCCTCAGTTTTGGAAGTTCCACATGGTTCTTTGGATGCTGCTAAGCTACCTCTATTAGGCAACTTATTTTCAATCAATCCCTTCTTCTTCTGGATTGATTGTCTTTTGGAGTTCAGTCTGCTTCTATTTAGTTTCATGGCTTCTTTACAAAGGTCCATGATGTGTCCTTTCTTTCCACAGTAGAAGCATGTCTTGGTGGTCCTTCTGGATGCATCACCATTCTTGGATTTAGACTCCAAGGACTTCTCTTCATTCTTCAAACTCTTCTTGGGAGCATCTTCCACTTTCTTATGATTGCTTCCCAATGATTCTTTCTGAGCCAGGTTCTGTGATCTTTTCTTCTTTCCAGCTTTGGATACAGTTGGAGATTGACATGTAACATTCTTTTGACCACTTTTGCAACCATCCCAGATGTTGTCAAGTAATCCAAATCTATTTGCAGTAAACAGATGTCTCTGGACCTGTGGATGTTGCTTATTTCCTTCTGGCTTGCTCCCCCTTGGCATGAGCTTCCTTTGTGCTTTGACATTTAGTGGATTGTACCAACAATCCTTTGCACAGTTCCCATACTTATTACAACACCAACATTGACCCACAAATCTTGACTTCTTCAGTCCTTCTGATTTTAGGGTACTTGTCTTGAATTGTTGTGCTGCTTCAGGAGAGCTTTCTTTCTTCATTGTCTTCATCCATACTTGTTTAGAATTATTCTTCCATCCTGCACTTTTTGTGGAAACACAATTAGAAACATGAGTACAAGATGGGATGGATGGTACCTTCTTTTTAGAAGTTGTTGCCCTTTTATTAGAGGATGTATTTCTTTTAGAATCATCCTTCTCAAAGCTCACTTGAGTAGCAACATTTCTTCTTTCAGCTGACTGGGAGGATTCAGCTTTGGGTGATTGCAAATTTTTCAATATCACCTCCAGTTCAAAGCATTTCATGTTGAGGGAGTTCTTCTCATCCTCAACCATTCTTAGCTTTCCTTCCCAATTCTCCACCAGTTGTTTCATCTGGTCTTCATGCACCTTCTTCAATTCTTGCAATGAATTGTCCAGCTCCTTCACCAGTTTGACTTTTTCTTCAAGTTGAGCATCTCTGACAACCATTGATACTTTATGCCTCTTTTCCAGTGCATGGAAAACATCTTTGCCAACAGTCTTAAAGAATTCTTTCTCAGAAAGGCTTCTTTGCAATTCTTCACAAGTATCTTCATATCTATCATTGCAAAGAGAAACTGTTTCTTCCTTAGCCTTCACCAGCTTTCTGAGAGTGTTGGTTATGCCAACCCTTTTAGCCAGCTGATCTTCCATAGCATTGGCTTCTTCTTCTAACTGTGATTTTTCTTCATGAAGATCATGGATGCCTTTAGCTATACACTTTGCCACTTCCATGGGAACTGTCTTCTGAAGATATTTGAGTGCACTCTGAAGATCATTCATTGTTTCAACTTCATCACAGCTAGGACAGGCTTTCTTCATCTTCTTGGCCTGTTTCTTCTTTTTATTTTTCTGAGTCTTGGCAGATATCTCCATTTGAGGCTGGTCGCTCATTTCCTCAAATCTGCACTTCATAAAGACTCCCTTTGATCTTTTAGAGGCAACCTCCTCTGATACCAATTGAAGTGCCCAGATCAGTGTGAATCACTGAGAGGGGGAGGGGGTGAATCAGTGATCCCTTAAAACTTTTTACTAATTGATTCTTTATCAATTAAACCTCTATGGCTGGTTAAAGCCTCGATCCACTCTTCTTGTATCTCTCACCTTTCCACGAATGATGCAGTAAATGTAAAGGCACTGGACACAAGGATTTACATGGTTCGGCACCAAAGGCCTACATCCTTGCCATGCTCTCCCAGCATGGATTCTCCATTATAACCTGTTAAAATTACAATGGTCGATACAGAGTCCCACTGTATCTCTCCTGAGTCCCACAGGAGGGTCTTTATACTGCTTCACACAGTGTTACCAGAGTCCCACTGGCCTGCTCCAGAATCCCACTGAAGACTTCTTCTCCCTGAGTCCCACAGGGTCTTCTCCTGGCTCCTTGAGTCACACGAGTACCTCTTCTTCACTTTAAGTTCTTCAAGTATCCTCAGCAGCCTGGGATAAAGGCTGCTGGCCTTGCTCTTCTCTCCTGATCACTTGTGGTTGATCAGGGCTTCATGAATACTGCAAACTCAGACAAACAATATCTTTCACTTTAGTCTGGCTCAGTCTCACATCAATTCAACTTCATGCACTGAGTGCATGGCCTTCTCAAATCTCTTCAAGATCTTCAAGTCTTGGACTCCTCAGATGCACACAACTAATTTAGCACTGTTCACGTGTGCACGTGCATGCATGCATGCATGCACTTTCCCTTTCCTCTTCTTGGTGCAGTAGACCCACAAAGGGTGTAACACTTTAAGCACACACCAACTCCTTGAACATCATACACTTTATTCTCTTTTGATTACACACATAAATGTGTGTTATACACTAGTGTGGATGTCTTCTATTCTTCTTAGTGTGTACACACTTTGTTTTGCACACACACTAAGGTTCGGCCTTGTTGTCTTTTTGCACACACTTGTCTCACTTTGCACACACTTTAGACTTGGCCTATTCTCCTCTTCTTGTTGCTATTCTCCTGGCTCCTCGAGTCACACGAGTAGCTCTTCTTCACATTAAGTTCTTCAAGTATCCTCAGCAGCCTGGGATAAAGGTTGCTCGCCTTGCTCTTCTCTCCTGATCACTTATGGTTGATCAGGGCTTCTCGAATACTACAAACTCAGACAAACAATATCTTTCACTTTAGTCTGGATCAGTCTCACATCAATTCAACTTCATGCACTGAGTGCATGGCCTTCTCAAATCTCTTCAAGATCTTCAAGTCTTGGACTCCTCAGATGCACACCACTAATTTAGCACTGTTCACGTGTGCACGTGCATGCATGCATGCATGCACTTTCCCTTTCCTCTTCTTGGTGCAGTAGACCCACAAAGGGTGTAACACTTTAAGCACACACCAACTCCTTGAACATCATACACTTTATTCTCTTTTGATTACACACATAAATGTGTGTTATACACTAGTGTGGATGTCTTCTCTTCTTCTTAGTGTGTACACACTTTATTTTGCACACACACTAAGGTTCGGCCTTGTTGTCCTTTTGCACACACTTGTTTCACTTTGCACACACTTTAGACTTGGCCTATTCTCCTCTTCTTGTTGCACACACTTACTTTAGTGTTTTTTTAGTTTGTTCTTCAAAGTGTGCACACACAAGGCTCGGCCTTCTTCATATACTTAGACACACACACACAACTTAGGTGTGGTCTTCTTGTGTTGCACATACACTACCCGTAGGTGTGTCTTTGGCCTTCACTCTACTTCTTGCACACACACGGCCAAGTGTGCTCTTCCTCTTCAGTTAGCACACACAAATAATATTCTTTAATTTTTTCTTCAATGTGTGCACCCACATAAGGGCTACGGCCTTCTTCTTTAAATGCACACACAAAGTGCAAGCCTTGCCTTCCTCCGCTTTGCACACACACACAAGGTGTGGTCTCGGCCTCTACTTGAATTGCACACACACAAATAGTGTGGACTTCCGCCTTATGCACACACACGGCCACGGCCTTCCTTCTCTTCTTGCACACACACAAGGCTACGGCCAACTCTTGTTCACTTTACACAAGGCCTCGGCCTTCCTCCTGTTTTGCACCCACCAGTCGTAGGGCCTTCTTCTCCACTTGGCACACACACACTAGATGTGGTGGCCTTTACTGCCTTCCGCGCAAGGCACCAAGCCGCGCAAGCACTTGGGTGCACAAGGGCCGTGCAAGACCTCGGGTGTGCAAAGTGCAACACCTCGGGCGCGCAGGTGCAAGAGCACAAGCGGCCGCGCAAACACCTCCTGCCACGCAAGTCCGCGGGCAGAGAGGGATGAAACCTCGGGCGCGCAAGGATGCGGCCTCGGGTTCTTCCTGTTGCGCAAGGGAGTAGGCGCGCAGGGAACACTTCAAAGCCTCGGGTGGCTTCGGGACAACAGCCGCGCAATGTTTTGCGTGGTGGCTTCTTTCTTCGCGAGGCAGAGGCACTCACGGGTCTTCTGATTTTCAAGAAAAGATCAGCAAGAAACCTCGAGCCTCGGCCTCTCTTTTTATAGGCGAGGAGAGCCTCAAATCCTCCGTGTGATTTAACTTCAAAATCCCGAAGTTTTCGGTTCTTTAAAATCTTCAAATCTTGATTTTTATACTCTGTTTCAACGCGGGTTTCCTTTTCTTTTCCTTCGGTTTCCTCCACGTGCATACGACTTAGAACGCATGCACGGCCTTCGTTAAGGCTTATGCATGCACAGCATGCTCTCCACGTGGCCTCGGAAACTCCGTTTGCCTCTGCTGAAGTCCGAATTCTTTCTCGATGCATGCATGAAACATTTTAATGCATGCATGAGTTCAGTGTGGCCAGACGAGCACGAGGGAGCCTTCGGCTTCGAAAATGGTGGCCGGGAACTCGAATTTTGTCTTCGGGGAGGCTCTGGTTCAGCGGCAGCTTCGCGGGAGGCTTCGGCATGGCTCGAGGTTGAGGACGAAGTCGGGGCCGTCGGATCAGATCTTCAACGGCCTGGATTAGATCGCGGCGCCGCGGATGGATCGTGCGGCGTAGATCAAGCGCGCGATGAGACGGACTGCTCAGATCTGTCCCGGGTGAAAAATGTGCGTCCCACATCGAAGTCTCTCGCGGAATTTCCGCGGTATATCAAATAAGCGCTCCCCCAACCGGCTCAGTTGAATTCTCTCCCACCACGGTGCCGCCCCGCACCGTGTTCTCGCTGCGGGCGTGCTCTGCGCCCACTCTGCTCCTGCGGGTGCGCTCCTAGCGCCCACTATGCATCTCCTGACACTCGCGGGTGCGCTCATGCGTCCCTGCCGCGCTCCTCCGGGCGTGCCCCAGGCACCCATGCGGTGTCTTGGGTGTGCGCCCTGCCGCCCTGGCTCCCCCCACGGGTTCCCCCGGGCGTGGTGCCCTAGTGCCCATGCCTTGGGGTTGAACCCCCAAGGTGCCTTGGCTGGCCAATTTTTTGGCAAAGGAAAATCTAATGACTTTGTTAAAAACAAAGTTCTCCTCCATATAAAGCATGCCAAGTGCCACTTCTTCCAAGCCATCATTCTCATTTCTCCTCCTTCCTCTCTTCTTCTTCATTTGAAATTCCTCCATTATCTTCAACATGTATTCATTACTTAGGAGTGAATTCTTTGAAGGTTCTCCATCAACCGAAGCTCCTGAATCAAATAATTCTTCAATGTTCTTCAATGATCCAATTAGAGGTCAAGTTGGATCACATTCACATTGTCATGCACTAAGGATTAGTACATGTTCTTCTTCAGCTCACTTCATCCACTTAGAAGTTGTGGATGGCTCTCTTCATCTCCTCATGCATTGTGAAGACAATGCATGGTCTTCTAAAAGTGTTGTGACTTTGTATCCAGTTGATACAAGTTCTTGGAACTTAATGATCAGCTCAACAATCGTCAGATTTTACTAGAGAATGTTTCAACCACATCTCCTATGCCACTTAGTGAATCTCCTAAGTGACATGCATCTTTATGTTCCATGGCCATTCTCCATTCATCACCATCACTATCACATCCTTTGACATTCACATCTTGACACCTTGACATCCATTCATTCCAAGACAACTTCATGTCTCATTGACAACAAATGCAACACAATGCACTTCACCAAGTTTCATAAGGGATTGGGCACCCACAAGAGGCAACTTAGGACCTTCGAAAATGTTTACAGCCAATAGTTTATTACCATTAAGTTCAAAGATCCAAGGACCTTTATGGTTCCATGACAAATTGGATGTTATGACTTCGACTATGGACTCATAGACCTAGGAACCTCAATTAATTTCATGCCCAAATCTATCTTCTCCAACCTTGGTCTAGGTCCCTTGCACCCAATGGGTGTTGTCATTGAGTTTTCCAATTGAAGCACATCCAGTCTTAAGGGGATAATCAAGGATTTCCTTATTCATGTGAATGATCTTATCTTCCCTACTGATATATATGTCCTTGACATGGAAGTTGAGACGAACTCTTCTCGATCTCCCTTAATTCTAGGAAGACCATTCCTAATGACCGCGATAAGCAATATTGATGTCCATTCAAGCATCCTATCCATGGAATTGGTGACCAACTGGTCATGTTCAACATTTTCCAAGACATGTGATACCCATATAAGGATCACTCTACATTCTCAATCCATTATTATGATAAAACTTCTGATAAATAATTGAACCCCACTCTATGATGTTCATCATGTTCTAATGAGAAAGGATATTGTGAAATCTACACCATGATTATCCAAGTTATAAATGGTGAAGTAGATGTTGACCTCTCATTCATAGACTCAATAAATCTAGAGGAAATTGAAAACTCTCTTGAATCCCACATCAACTCTGATCTCTGTTTCTCCACCATGGAAAGTATTAAGGAAAAGGAATCTGAAGCAACTGAAGTCCCTTCCTACATTCCTAAGTTGTCTAACACATAAATAAATGATGAGACTGATCTGAAACCTCTTCCTGAACACCTGAATTATGAATTCCTATTCCATGATCACTCTTATCATGTCATTATCTCTTCTTCACTTACCGAAACTGAGGAGTCCAAACATGTTCAATTGTTAGAGGAAAAAAAATATCCCTTAGGATAGATCCTAGATGACATACCAGGAAAAAACAATTCTCTTTGAATGCAACACATTCAGCTTGAGAATCATCCAAACCAATTAGACAACCATAAAGAAGACTCAATCCACCCATACTTGAGGTAGTTTGGGAAGAGATCACCGAGATTCTTTAAGCTGGTATTATCTACCCAATTTTTTATAGTAAATGGGTTAATCCAATTCAAGTTGTACCTAAAATGGGTGGGATAATTGTTGTCACAAATGAACATGGTGAGGTTTTCACAACTCAATTGAAGAAAAAATGACGTGTGTGCATTGATTACCGAAAATTAAATATTGAAACAAGAAAAGATCACTACCCTCTTCCATTCCATGATCAAATTTTAGAATGATTTTCCGGAAAGTCACACCATTGCTTTCTTGATGGACACACCAGCCACTTCCAAATCCCAATCGCACCACAGGACCAAGAAAAGTATACTTACACATGCCCTATTAGAACATATGAATTTAAGAGAATGCCATTTGGCCATTGCAATGATCCTTCAACATTGCAAAGGTTTATGATGAGTATCCTTTTGGAAGTCATTGAATACTTCATGGATGTCTTCATGGATGAATTTACCATTTATGGTGAGTCATTTCAATCATGTTGTAATTCACTATATATAGTCCTTCAAATGTGTGTCAAATGAAACCTTGTGTTAAATTTTTAAAAATTCCACTTCACTGTTTCAAATGGGATTTTTTTGGGGAACGTAGTATCAAAAGTTGGTATTGAAGTTGATCCTTCCAAAATTGAATTGATCCAATCTCTTCCTGAACTCAGATCCATTCGAGTTATCCATTCTTTCCTCATTCTTGCTAGTTTCTATCGTCAATTCATCCATAACATCAGTAGGATTCCCCCCCCCCCCCCACTCACTCGACTTCTCAAAAAGTATGTCACATTTTATTTCAATGAGGTTTACAAGAGAGCCTTATTTGAACTCTAAATTTCTCTTAAATCTTCCCCAATAATCCAAACCCTAGATTGGTTCATACCATTTGAATTGATGTGTGATGCTTATGATAGAGCTATTGGGGTTGTCCAAGGTCAATGAAGCGAAATAATTCCTCATGTTATCTATTATGCCTCAAAAACATTGGATAAAACTCAATATCACTACACTGTGACTGAAAAGGATCTTTTAGTAGTGATTTTTCCTTTAGATAAATTTTGGATCTATCTCTAAGGTGAAAAAATAATAATATTCACAAACAAATATTCTTTAATGATCTTACTCAAGAAAAATTTTTCAAAACCAAGGATAATAAGATGGATCATAATGCTCCGAGAGTTTGACCATGAAATCAAAGATAAACCATGAAAATTAAACAATGTCGCTGATCACCTGAGAAGAATTTCTAATTCTTCTCATTATAAATAATTGATGCAGAATTTCCAATTGAGTACCTTTCACCTATCACTCCAAAAATACCATGGTATGCCACATTTGTAAATTACTTGGTTTCTATTTGTTTCCTAAGATGTTTTCAAAAGAACAAAAACTGATGTTGAAAAGTGATTGAAAATACTATTTTGATATGAAAATAATATTTGGAAACTTGCAAAGACATGGTCATTAGTAGATGTGATAATGAAACTGAAAATTCATCCATCTTAGAGTCCTGTCACTCAATGCCTGGTGGTGGCCATTACGGACCATAAATGACCTCCCGGAAGGTCCTAGACTCTGGATTCTTCTGGCCTTCACTCTTCAAGGAATCACTAGAGTTCTGTCAATCATGTTCCACTTTCTAAAAGTTTGGTACAATTTCAAAGAGAAATAAAATTCCCCAAAAGAATTTAATTTTCGATGAGATCTTTGATTTTTGTGGCATCGATTTCAAGGGACCATTCCCCCCTTCCAATATATTCACATACATTCTTCTTGTGATGGATTATTTTTCTATGTGGGTCGAGTCCATCCCACTAAAAATGATGATTCCTATAATGTAAGTGAGTTCCTCTAGACGCACATATTCCACTGATTTGGCACACCTCGTGCCCTGATAAGTGACTTAGAAACCCAATTTTCTATTAAAAGCATAGAATAACTTTTGAAAAGGAATGGTATTGTACATAAAACATCAACTTCATATCACACATAGACAAATGGAATGGAAGAACATTCTAACAGAGAAGTGAAAAGTGTGCTTGAGAGAATTGTAAAGCCCACCAGAAAAGACTTACCTAATGGACTTGGTTAAGCACTTTGGGCTGATCAAAATGCCTATAAAACATCCATAAGGATGTCTCCTTTTAGGCTAGTAATTGGTAAAGCATGTAATTTACCAGTTGAAATCCTACAAAAACATTTTTGGGATGTCAAAATATGTAATGTTGATTATGAAAAATCTGGTAATGAAATATAGTTTCAATTGGCTGAACTGGAGGTTCTTTGACATGAATCTTATGAGAACACCAATCTCTAAAAAGAAACTCCTAAGGTAGAACATAATAAACACATCCAGATAAAGGTATTCCATTAAGGTGAAAAGTTTATGTCCAAGACCCGTCTTCCAAAATGACATTCACGGTTAATGGAAACTGGTAAAAGCATCACTATGAGAGGACACACAATCCTGGAACAACATCTACTTATACTAGATCCCCAAATTCTGTAGTTGACCCGCCACTGGATGGAGATGGAAACCCACCAAATCCAATCTATGGGTCACCTCTTTCCCTTTAAATCCTCTTCTCTCTCCCTCTCTCTCTCACTCTCTCTCTTATTTTTCTTCCTCACTCATTCTCATTTTATTTTTTACCACTTTACTGAACACATTTTATTTATTTACTCATTCTATTTTTTATGGTTGTGTAATTTGAAAACACTAAAAAACAAAAAAATAATAATAATAAAACCAAATGAGTCATACTTACTCACCATCAATTTTTGACATTTTTTCCAACCATTTTGTGGATTCAAAAGACATGGTTTCATCTCAAAAATCACGTTTTTGAAAGATATATTTGGATAAATAATATTGTGTCAATCCCAAAAAAAATTTGAATGCTCAATTTTTTATTTGGACACTGATTTTCCCCAATTGTGAGGAACACCATTATGTTTCTTTACAAGGACACCTATGGCCATCTTTTCAAAATGTGTGTTTCTCGCCCCAATTTTTGATTATTGAGTTTGTGGACATTAGAGATGAATTTCCTACTTTAGTGTGCATTAATACGATAGAGAAATTTTTTGAGCCACATGAGAATCACATTAGCCAATTGCCTCTCATTTCCCTTACATTTAACCTCCTTTTGAAAGCCCCTTCTATCATATGAAAACCGTTTCTTTGATAGACACATTTAAATCTCAATAACTCTTCCCACCCAATATCAACATTGATTTTCATAGCAAAATTTTATGAAAATTATGTGTGGGGGGAATGGATTTCATTTTTGGTACCCATTGTTGATTTCACCAAGTTATCATATGCTTGAGGGAAAGAATCAATTTAATTCTGGGGGATAAGTTGTCATTCAATGTGTTTTGGGGAATGTAATGTATTGTAATTTATTTAATATTTTAAATATTATTGAAAAGTGGATAAAAAAATTCAAAAAAATAATCCAAAAAAACAAAATTGGGTTGTGTCTTGGGTAAGTCAAAAATAAGTCCTTCTAATACATTGATATTTAATTAGTGTCATAAAGAAAACAATCATGTGTTGGGATATGAGTGTCAGATCTTTTTCAAGTTCAACTTCTAAAAAAAGTGATAATAAAATAAAACAAGATGACATAATACATTGGGAGAAGTTTTGTGTTTTTTAAATATTTCATCTTCTCATCCCCTTAAAATTTTCTTCCTCTCTTGTGTCTTTCATAACACAATAATTCCTATATAAATATGTGTTTTTATTCCAATCCATTTTTCATTTCAAAAAAATTGTGCATTGTTTTACCCATGTTGGCGTTTTACCCATATTCTTCACTTTCTTGGACATTAAATTCATACCATCCCATAGCCATAAAAAATCCCTTAAAAATACCTCTTGATTCTTTTTCACATTAGTATTGGTATTGGAAGCTGAGAGCTCTTACAAACTATAATATTTTCACTTTTGGTGGGTGAATGAGTGATGCTCCATAAATTAATTTTATCATCTTGAGAGGAGTATGTTTTGTGTGCCACCATTTTCTATTTCTAAATTAGAGAATGGAAAAATGAATTTTTTTTGTAACATTGTTTTTGTAACAACTTGTGGTGGAATTCAATGTGTATGAGTGAAATTTTCTAAACCTCCCCTAATTGGGGAATTTTTTTTAAAATATTTTATGGTGAGTGAAAATGATTTTGTCATGGTTTTATATTTGTTTTACATGAGGACATGAACAAGAATATGTGTGGGAGAGTTTATGTTATTAATATTTTCATAGATTATTATATACTTCATTTACTGATTTTATATGAAATGTGCATAATTAATTTGAAATATTAATGTTTAAATATTGAATATAATTTTAGAGCATTATTTGAATTCATCCAGATTCAAGTCTATTTAATGTTTTAATAATAACTCATTCCCTAATTATCCAAAATTCATTATTACTATTTTTAGGGTTACTTACGCAAATTAAAACATTTCATTAGAAGTATCCGTTGGACAAATAGTCACTTTGAGGGATTATATGGTCCACACAAAAACTCCCAAATAATCTGTGAAGAAACTGGACAATCCATGAAGATTGAATTACTGGAATCATTCAAGAAGTCCAAATAATTTAATTATACTACAAAGGTCTTGAGAAAATTCAATACATATTGGATAAAAATTAAAAGTCCCAAATCCAAATAAAAGGGTGTGAAATGATGTTTTGATGTCCATCCCACCATTATGGATGGAAATTAAAATCATTAAACTATTGATGACATATCTCTTGGTTTAATCATCCAATAAGGCTGATATTTTTCATTGTGAAATAGGAGATATAGCCAACCGACGTTATTGAAGAAAGTGTTTGGATTTGAAGGCATACACCTAATGATAAAGTAATTCAAATTTCAGCCCTCTAAAAAGAATGGATTGAAATGGACAGATTAACATTGTTTAATAAATTGACCATAAATTTGGCTCCATAAGCCCAAATAACTCCACATGTTTCTATTATTCGTACAACCTACTTATCTATAACTTCTAAGAAGGATATATCTATAGATTCAGCTGTCTGGATGTCCAAATCATTGATCCAAGTGAAGGGGTAGTTTTGGAATGAAAAAAGTCCACCACCTTGGGCTATAAATACATCCCCTTCTCTCCTTTCAAAAAGGTTTTCATTTTAGAGAAAACAAGGATAGGTTTGCACGACCAAGTGTATACCAAAGGTTTGGGAGGATCTCCCATACTCATGTTTTTAGTTGAGAAACTATTCCTCCTTTCTTCCAATCATTTACTTTTGTGTTGTTCTTCGTTTGTAATTGTGTAAGTGTTTATTTTTTTGTAACTCTCTTTTAATGAATGTTTCTTCTTTAATATCTCTTATTCTAATCCAAATTCTGATGTTTAATATTAATTTTGTTAAAATATTTTAAATAAAGTTAAAACCCATTCTCTTCTTTTTCATACTCATTTAATCAGAAAGTCTGTTTTCAGTTCTCATTATCATTTTTGTTTGCTTTCGACGCACCACTCTTTTCTTATCCCATTCATTTTCTTCTCTTCGTAATTTATCATCATAATCATTATAACCATGTTATTGATAATTTTAATGGATGAGTATATCTCATCTTTTGGGTGAGTTATAATATATCTATGTTAAGAGATTGAGAGATTTTTCTCGATGAGTATTCATTGAATTGACATTGTGTATGTTGGACTAGACACCTCATGGATTAATGAATTATTGTGTTTCATGATTCGTTTCCATGGATTATTGGAACCATAAATACACACCATAAATAATATATGATTAATATCAGAACATTTAGTTATGTTAAGGCTTGTATTAAATCTTTAATAGTTGGTAATTTTTATGAACATCAATTTGGGACATGTGTGTTAATATAAAGAAATATAAAGTAAGGCTTAAAGATATCACAAGATTAACTACCTAATGATGAACTCCCCCCAATATTTATCAATTTGTTCAATTAATCTTAACCATTAAATCACATCAAAAGCTCTGCAAAAAAACCCCCAATCAAAATACAATCAACTAAAAACCATCGACTATTAAAATGTATCCTTGCCGAGGATTCGACCAGAGTGCTTCTATACACATTAGCAGAACACCAAAACATTGAATTTCTTGATAAGATAAAATCTCCCATGCTTTCAAATTTCCATATCATATCCCAAAATAGTGTTAAACTTTGTAAATAGTAAGGCCTATTTTTATTTACCAAAATTCGATTCAGGCCAGAAATTCCCTTTGTGGGTTTGTTACCCCTAGTTATATCTATATCGAAACCACATCAACTTATATTATCTAAACATGGTTTCTTTTCTAGGAAACCATTTTCTCTACCATTAACCAATATTCCAGAATATTTTCTTGCACATAATATTATCCTTAGAATTATCATTAGACATATCCTTAGAAAAATATTTATAAATTTCTCATGGGATCTTACTATGTTTTTCCCATCCTAATTTCCAAAGGTAAACTATACAAATAATTTGATACACACAATTAAGAACTTGGATTTTCATACATATTTATTGTGTATTTTAATATGAAAAGTACATACATTAAATGACCACATTCATAAGTATAATAAATTTATAATGCCTTCGGAAACCTGGAAACATAAAAATCTATTTCAAAAGTGAACTACCTCATCTCCCTATATTCTATCCACAATAAGAACCCTTCCTAGAAGTATTATATATAATATATTTGTATATAAAAAGGTGAATATAAACATAATAAAGGGTGAGCTCAGATTCTCAATAAGGGAACCAATGGGATATATGTAAACATATCATTATAAAAAAGGTATTAGAACATGATCATAATATTTTAATATTTTAATACTATACCATGCATATCAAATATCATAATAATAATTTTTGTCATAAGTATTATTAGTTCATAAAACATGAATTATAATGGAATCAAATAACATGATCCATGAATGAAGAACATTGATATAAGACATGTAACTATGGAATTCACATAAGTATATAAAATAATTTCCTCAGTAATCAATTATTATTTCCATGTCTATCGTTGTGTAATGGGTTCACTCCCCATTCCATCATTATATTCATTGTTCATTAATATGACTATCATAGTTAAAAAATTCCCTTACTAAAATAGGTTCACTCCCACACATCACATAATTAAAATAATAAAAATGTGTTTCAGAAGATCATAAAACTTTCATCATACCAAAATAAATGAAAAATAATGGGTTTCATAAAACATTCAAGATATAAAAACCTAAGAAAATAAATGGGTTTCATAATCATCACATCATTTCATAATATCCTAATCCATGGAGAACTTATAGGATTAATAAACATATATTCATAATAATCATAAAATAAATATATAAATAATGACAGTATTGTTGGATTATATCAGAATAAATCTTAATTTACATAAATTAATGTCATATTATATGTAAAATGATTTTGAAAGATCACTTGGAACATTTATTAAGTATAATATCCTCTTAATTTTAAATAAAACATTTTAAAATATAAAACATTTTCCAATTCATTTTCATTGAAAATAACCAACAAAACTTATAAAAGAATCTTTAAAGATCATTTAAAACATTTTTTGAGGAAAATAAATTTTCTTTGAAAATGCCGTTCCAAAACTAGTAATTCAAAAAATATTATTGAAATTATTTTATATTAAAAAAACCATTAAAACATAAAAAATAATTTTTAAAACAAATAATTTTCATTACTATAGATATTTTGTTCAAACTGTACACATTAAAACTAAGATTCCATTCCCATTTTTGTTAAAATCCAAACACGTGTTTTCCTTAAAACTATATTATGATTTTTCTTAAAAACATTGTAAAAATTAAAACATGGGTAAAAATATATTTAATAAACCATTTATATATTTTTAAAAACATTTTTTAAAAAAATCTAGAAAACATGGTTTTTGAAGAAATAGTATTTTCTGACCGAAGAGAGAAATAAATATGGTTTTTATTCTACACATTATTTTGGTATATTTAATCTATTAAGATAAAAATATTAAATTAAAACATTTATTATATATAAAATAATATAATATAATAGATTAATTTCATGATATATAGATCATAATATCTTATTAGTGGAAGCATAATCATATACAATCTCGATAAATGATGAGATTGTAACCTAAAACACCCACCAATTTCTTATATTTTAATCATAAGACCAATGAAATAATAACATTAAATAAAATGTAGAATATCATGATAATAACTAAATTTATTATATAACATATAAAATTGGATTTATATTCACCTCATAAAATAAGACAGGTTCATAGAATAATGTATGTCCCAAAGAAGACAAATTGAGACAAAAAATCACTACCATTCTTATGAACTTTCATCACACACATATAAATATTTTTTTAAATAAACATTGGTTAATTATAAATATATTATATAACCATAATTATATATATAATACTATATATGATTTACTTATGACCTTTATTATCTATTTATTACTATTTCTTTATAAAAATCTTGTTTTGTGTAATAACAACTTTCTTGTCCACATTTTTTTTTGATTTTGTATTTTCTATAATATTATATTTATAATGGTTCGTTAATCTCATGAATTTTAAACAATATATAAATATAATATATTCATATTATATTTTTACATAATGTAATCCATTAATGTTAGAGGTTGAAAAAGGATTTCATTGTTCATGGAGATGGCAGGCCATACGTACGTATGAACATTGATTCCATTTTCACAACAGATGAAATAAAAGCTTGGTAAATAATAAAAAAAATTATATATTAATAATTATTTCATATATATCACCAATATTCATTACATTTATCCTCATTAAGTTCTATTTAATGTGTTAGCGAATAATGAATCACACCACTTTGCAAGGAGGTAGTCTGGCGTACACACAAACAACATCATTGTATCCCCCAAAAATTAAAAGTAAGAAGTTATATGTGATATCACAATTCAAGAATTATAATTTTATTAAAAATTTCATATATATTTATTTAATATATCCTTATTACACTCCTATTATAATTGAAATTCAAAATACATCACATCATTTGGTGATGCGGTGGTTCAGTGTACACCTGAGCGGCATTATTCATTTCCAAATGGGTGTGAGGTAATAACATATAAGTGGAATTATAAAATTATAAGTATAATAATATCATAAATATCATATATGACCCTTATATTAATCAATATATCTTTTTTTTATAAGTGGTGATTGGAAACTAATATCATCGATTTGTGAGATTGTAGTTCATTATACACACGATCGATGGTTTTGTTTCCTGTATTATGGAATATGATATAGATATAAGTTACTAATTTGACCTAAAAAAATTTATTATATGGGGGATAATTTTATTATTATATAATCATAACATAATAATATTTAAATGTGTTGGGGGAATAAATAAAAAAAAATGCATGGTTATGAAGTTTAGCTCTTCTTGGGTGAACCTGTATAGATTTACACCTAAAGATGTATTAGGAGGGATCCATAATAAAAAATATTTCCAAATAGATGTTTTTATATAAATATGTAATATATTTAGTTATATATTTTCAATTAAAATGTTTTGGTAATTGTGAAGCGGGGTGGAGAGGGGTGTCCTTTTTATAAGCTGGGAGAGGACATTCATGGAATTATTAAAAGGAATAATGTTTTGCCAAGTATTTCTCATTGAAAAAAGAAAAAAACATGAATCATTATAAAATATAGATGTGATAATGTCTAAAATTTCCGAAAAACAATGTTGAAAATGTTTTTTTAAGTCACATTACCCCTTATATGTTTAGTTAAAGCCCTTGTTGAACCCATTTTAAGCATAACCACACTAATTAACATTTATTGTTTTACTATTCATTATGGTAAAAAATTAAGTTCAATTTATTATATAATATTTATTATTTTGATTCCATATATTAAATCCATGTTCCAAAATTTCAACCACATAATTATAGATTTTTTTTAAATTAAACCAGAGACAATACTAAAAATATGTTTTCCAAATAGAATCATTCCAAAAGTTTCAAATGTTTTTATATCACAAATAAAAATAAAATTGACTAAAATGAAATTAATTATATTAATAAATATATAAAGGTTATTATTTTACTTTTAAAACCATATTATTATAAAATAATACTTGTAAATTCTTTGAATGATGACGGAATATTTTGAAAAAACTAGTTTTCTCTACTATTCACTGAAACATCTATCATTTAAAAAAATTTATTTTAATATAAGTTCACAAAATTAGAAAAAATGATATTTTAAAAAAAATATAGTTTCCCATAATAAAATTGGATTTATTAATATCTCATGTCTAGAAAACACATCAGAGGAATGTTAAAATTTTCATTTCAAATATAATTTAAATTATATTAAATTAATTCACAAAAATTACTTTTTAATCTATTGATGTAAAATTTATCTATGTGCTGAAATAATAGTTTCTTTAGAAAAATATTTCCATTACATTCAAATGTTTTATATTTTTATTTTCTGTTATATTATAGGTAAATAATTCTATTATATTCATTAGTAAACAAAATATTTTCATAATTTATTTAATCTTATTCATACCCACCATTACAATTGTTAGGTGATAATTATAATAATAAATAATATTATTTTAATAATAAGACGTGTTTTATTAAAACACAGTGTTTTGTATAGTGAAATATAATAAATAAATTATACTTAATCAAAATAAATATTTCACCAAATATCGTGGTGTTATAGTATGGAATCTTCTACACATACTATATGACTTGTTGGTTACACATTCTCTATCATTTCTCCCATTAATGAAAAATTATTCTCATGATATTTTTCTATTTAAACATATATACCTGAAATATATAACATTTTAAATATCATTTTCATTATTTTTTTCATACATGTTTTCAATTTCCTTTAGAATTCTTACGTTTAAATAAACTTGGTTTGGGGAAACATTCACATTTCTGGTCTCTTGTGAAGAATCACCCTAATAAAATGTTTTTAAACCGTGAATCAATTATAAAACCCTTTATTTTATTACATAGATCCCTCTTGGTTATATTTTTTGTTTTATGTAAAATAATAATTACATTCGTTCTTCAAAATTAACCATTTCTTATTTGATAATGTTTCACCCAAGTGGTATATTATTATTCTTTATGCTCATGAGCCCTTATCAAGAAATATCTATATTGGTAATCAATGAGAAAAGAAATTTTTTATTTTTAAAATACAAAAATCTAAATGATTAAATTTATTCCTCTATTAGGAATCCCCATGTTTCAGACTTCGATTATGCCTTGAATTAGAATTATAAAACCCACATCATTCTCATGGATTAAATCATATTGTATGATATTTTATAGTCTACTTTCCTCATCTGGAACACATATGCATGATCCGAATTATTTGATATGTAGTAACATATTTATATACACCTCAAATGCATTAGGTAAGTATTTATATCTCATTTTTTCTATATAATGGAGTCGGGAGTGAACTTAATCCACCATTGGACTTTGTTAAATTTTTGATCGTATTCTTTGGAGTGACCCTCGACTTATGTTCATGATATTATTTTTTATGTTGTTGTCACATATTTATGATCTTATAATATCATTTACTTATTCAATGAATCGATTCTTATGATCATTTTCATTATGATATAATGTTATACCTCTTCTCTCTCATGTTATACTTTATTTCCATGTTTATTTCATTATAAGGTGTTCTAACTCACCATTTTCCCTATGTAATATCCTTAGGGTATTATGTATTATTTGAGAATAAATTTTTTATCTAAGAGAACAATGTGGAATAATAAATAAATATGATGTTTTTATTTTTAATATGACGTATCTTTATGTGTATTCTTCCCATGAAACTAGACCTCTAATTCCTTAGGTGATATTTTTTGGAATCTAGGATAAAAATTCTAAAATAAAGTGTGTGTTAGATACCTAAATCACTATGGTTTGTATCAAATTAATGTATAGTTATTTTATGATATTAGGATGAATTGACCTTAGAGAAAAACCTTGGATAAAGTACAAGAGATAATGTGATGTCCCAACCCAGGGGCAACTAAGAGGTCCCCCAAATGTGGTTGGCCATATGGCCTCAACCATGACTCCCTATATTCAAATGCTACCAAATAATATTAAAGGAATGGGGTATTTCTATTAGGAAATTATTCCATAATGTCATAGTAGAGCACAATGGTAGAATAATAGATAAATAGAAAAATCATTATAATAAGGATAAGCATTGGAAATAAAGATAAGCATCCATGTTGAATATAATAATCAAAATTTGAAAATGTCTCATATAAAATATATGATGAAGTAATTACATGTCTCTAAAAAACTAGAAAAAATTTATACACGGATATAGCGAATTAGTTTAGTATATTTAGCACGAATGAAACAAAAAGATGAAAAACTATCCAAGTATCCTCAGAAATATCTCAGTCATCTTCTATCGAGCTACATTATAAGAGAATCAATAAATTTAGGTGAAAAATATGGAACTCTTCCCCTTGTCCGTAACTTTGATCAAATAATCATCTTGGGTAACAAAAGTGGCCCAGATATGGTGTGAGATAAATCTCAATCGGTAACTATTGATGACATCTATACAAATCCATTTTATAAAAATAAACAATGCACTATACATATATATATAAATGAAAACCAATTCCAAAATAGTAAATCTTACCTACTAAATGATTATATGGTAATGTATCGAAATAATAGATCATTTATACTAATCTTTTAACTTGTTTTTATATAGATAATTCATGATAATAATAATAGTAGGATCCAAGGTGAAACCAAGGCATCCTTGACCTTATGGTATAGCCAACTCATAGAAGTATCTCATGTAGTAAGGATATATAGGGGGTCTGATTGTGATATAAGGGGAAATATCCAAGTAATTACACTATAAATTATTCCTACCATGTCCAAGGATCTTGTCCAGGTAATCACAATCTAAGAATGACTAGGCCCAATGGCGTAAATCCATTGCACCACGTTCCTGAAGACATCAACCTGGATACAAGGAGTGTATTTGATGAATCCTAATATACATAGATACAACGAAGGAATCCAATGGAATCATTTTGGGAAACCTCTAGTAGACAAGGATAATTTTCCAAGGTGGTATCTCCCTTATAAAGAGGAACCTCTAATCAGAATGTCATTCATTATGTGCTCAAGTTATTCCCTCTAGAATCCCAGACTGGATCATGTTTTATCACTCCTATAAAGATAAAAAGGAATATATGAAATATGATACTTAAACATTATTTATTATTTAATTTGTGATATCTAATACTTATTCCCTTTAATCATTTAATAGGTTCACTTCTACACCAACCACTAAACATGAAAAAGTGGACTATGGCTATGCAACCAATAATCCATTCATTTATTATAAAAAAATTATGTTTATTACATTTCCTTTAATTTAGAATGACAATGTAATTTATGGTTACAAATCCAATGTAAAATTCAATTTTATGTCCAGTCCATGTGACATCGATAACATACTTTCCATTTAGCATTTGAAAGGTTCATTGATAAATTTAAAACACATTACTTTCTAATTTTAAGTCTAGTGGATTTGAATAGTTCCATGGATAATCCCAATAATGTTTACCAAGGAATAATTAATGAAGTAACCAACATGGGTTGGTTCGAATTGAGGTAATAACCAACAAAGTCATGTAGAAAAGTAAATAAAAGGGAACAATAATATACTTATAATGTTTATAAACATGGCATATGAATTTAAAGGGAAACTCCCTTTGAAACTGACATGTGAACAATGAAGACAATTTATAAAAAATGATACATTTAGGGATCAGTCATAGAACACATAATGTATATATATAAACTCTCATAATTCGTTATCGGCCCTTAGTTTATCCTATATGGGATGAAAACAAAATAACAGATGAGTGCCATGAAGAAAGGCATATGATCCACCATCAAAATAACTCATCCCAGGATAAGAGAAATAGAGAAATGTTCCAAAAAAATAGATTTACAAGATGAATAAAATGAGACAATAAAAATCAAATTTGAATTTTGAAAAATATTTTATCACTGTACCTAGATGATACTGAGTAGGTATCTCCATATTAAAGAATAGGGAGCCTCTGTCGCTTGAAATAATAAAATAAGAGACTGAGTTGAGTCATTAAGAATTTAATGAAATTTTGGTCTCTTTTCCAAAAAAAAACAAGTAGGTTTACTGGTTTATCTGCATTGTCATACAAACTATGCACCAACCATCCACATCTCACTATCTATTGAGGGGCCTCAAATAGTTTTGCTTCCTAGTAAGAAAACAATGCACCAACTATTCCATTTGGCTCTATTAAAAATTACAGAGCCCCCACATGGGCATGTGGCCCTTGCTACATAGTTAGGAAAAAATGTGAATCCTTCTATTTCCTCATAAAATTCTTTCACAATTTGGAGAAACCATGCATGATGAGCATCACATATTTTTAATAATAGTGTAGCCTATTTCTTTCTTCTACCAGTCAGGGTTATCAACATTAAACAAGATCTGACCCCCACCATAAACCTTTTGTGACCTCATAAGAAAACCATAAAAGGTAAAAAATTAATAATTATACTATAAATTAAAGGATTAAAACCTCATTGAAAATCCATGTTCTTATAGTCTTTCCCTCATAAAAGAACTCATCCCCATGTTATCTAATAAGTGTGGATTAACTTCACCTGAGAATAAAACTAGCTAGCGAGCACATATGTTCGCCTCCTACTCCAAAGTATAATATTTTAAATAGTATTACTACCATATAAACCATTTTATATATAAAAATAAACCTAGGTGTGACTTCCTATTCCAGTCAATGATGCATATTGGATACTCTTGAAAAGAATCATCAACATAAAAATCAACCTCTTTTGGATAAAAATTATGAGATGGTTCGACAAGATAACTGTAAAATAGTGAAACCTAGATTATTTCTTGAATGGATAGATACCAATTAGGTAATATTAGCCTATAGGCTATAAGTATGAATCTATCTAGGAACTCAAAGGCCTGAAAAAGAAAGGGGACAACTTCCTTTCCTCTATATCATTTATTACCAATCTTATTTTACATCAATAGAGAAAAATTATTCGTAAACTCAAAATCCATAGGTTGTCAGTGGAGATGATAATAATTTATCTATCTAGACTATGCAACACACATAAAATTCCTAAAAAACTTCACCTATATCTAAAGTATCCTTCATGAGATGAGGAATTAATATGACTACATATCCTGCCTCGAACTAACACAGAGGTGAACAACACATCCTACCATAAAAGGAATAATATAGATCCATCTTGATCATCTCAAGAAATCTATTAATATTATAAAACTCAATGGGAGGTGTGTTATTTCACAGGAACTTCCAAAATCATGTTTACATGCTCAAAGTATATACTCTTACACATGTATTGTGGGTTCTGACTGACCATCAATATAAGGGTGAAAGGTTGTACTCAAAATAACTTGTATACCCATATCTCTCTATAAAACCTACCAAAATATCAACGTGGAAGTATATTCCCTATATAATACCCTATTTAGTGGGACCCCATTTATCCAAATCTTCTCAAGGACCTAAAATCTTACCTTCTACTTAAATGAGAAAGTCACTTGGATTTGATGTAATTGGGCTACCATTTTCAGCCTGTCCATGACTACCCAAAATGTATCTCTGCCTCAAGGTAACCTTGGTAATACAGTGAAACAATTTAACACAACATCTCCCAATTTCCATTCTGGCACTAAAAATGATAATAAAAAGTCATTAGGTCACTATTTCTCCACCTTCACTTGAGGAAAAGTGAAAAACCTAGTGATAAATCTTGCTATCTGACATTATATCCCAGGCTAGAAATATTTGAATCAAATATAAAGACAAATATTTGATATTCCAAGACAAACTTCCCACATAGATGTGTGGGACTCTCACATAAGATCCTCTTTCATATCCTTAGGATCCCAGAAACACCCATGTGTATGTATGATGTCATCTCCATTGACATAACAATTCGAAGGTGGGACTTCTCCCGAAATACTCTCCTATATGGCCAAACCATAAGGATCTAAAAATTTCAATGTATTCACCCTATCCAAGAGTGAACAGGTAACTATTATCTCAATATGAAAAGGCTGATGTTGACTATCATGAAAATCCATATGCATATTATAAACACGGGTCATCAATTTTTGTTCACTAATGGCTTCATGTATGGTTTATTCCTATGTTTTCAAGTTCAGTTCATCAACTACTACATTTACCTATCCATTCATATATATAAGATCAATTAAAAAATACTAATGGTATATGACCCATATTATCTTTTAGATATTAAATTCAAACAATGAAGAGATTTATTTTTGGATCTAGTGGTCTTTATACACCACGAAGAAATCACCCAATAGACAGTGTCTCATGAAACATAAGACATGGATAAAAGATTCTAGATCCAGCTCATGAATTTGTGATTTACACACCTGATTCCTCAACTGGGGAGACCCTTTTGAAATTATAGCCTTATCCAGGTACAGTAATATTCATATTTGGTTCTAAGTTAATCCATCATATAATCTTTTGATAAACATTCTTTCTCATTTTAGACCACAAAACATCACATTTTTCTTATCATGACTATTAAGAGGTGTATCATGGAATGATATTCCTTGTGGGAAGTTCCTATAATATTGACCCATCCCAAATAATCTCCATATATCAAACATGTTCTTCGAATTCTCCTAGAGAACCATGGAACTCACCTTATCTAGGTCAAGTAATACTCTTTATTCCATGATAATATGACCAAAAAGAACTTTTTAAATCATGAAGTGGACCTTATAAATCATTTAAGAATATTGATGCTATATTAGTGCAATAAAAATGAGCTCACTATTTTTTCAAGGTCACTATATGTATTAGAATATACCAATATGTTTTCTGCAAAACCCATGAAAAAGTAATCTAGATGGGGATGAAAAATTCTTTTCTTTAAATCCATTAAAATGGAGTTCATGTTCATAAGACCAAACGACATTACAAGATAGTCATATATAATGTACCAACTACGTAGATCCATACATGGTATATATAAATTATTAACTCACACCAAATGATATCCCAATCGCATGTATATCTTGAAGAACACCCTAGATCCTACGACCTATGAAAATAGATCATCTATATAAGGAAATGGATAATAGTTATTAATTATAAGTTTTTTCAACTATCAGTAATCCATTCATAAATCAAGGATTTATGATCCTTCTTGGAGAATAGTGTTGGTGAACCCCCAAGATGAAGTACAGGGTCAGATAAAACCCTTATACCCAAGATCTTACAACTTTCTATTGCTTTCATGGAGCTCAGTAGGGGTCATCCTATACATGAAAATAGATTCTAAATATACTCTTAGAACAAGGACCATCGTAATATAATCCTTTCTCATAGTAGGAAATCTATAATAATAGTTTAGAAAAAAATCACTAAAATTACATACCATGGGAGGAAAATCTATCAAATGTATTTTTTACTCCTTCATGATGATACTAGAAATCTAGTTGCTCACTCCACCTAGACCATGACACTCTAGTCAAGTTCTACTACCCTATATATTGTAATCACCTTTTCAAAGATAACTACCACCCTCTGGTCATGTAAAGGACTCCCTATAGTGATAGAAGACCACATAAGCATGGTATAGAACCAAATTATCCATTCCAACTATAGTGATAGAAGACCACATAAGCATGTTATAGAACCAAATTATCCATTCCAATAATTACATAAAAACCTATAATATTCACAAGTAACAATTATAATAAGAAGTAATAACATCCTACCTAAAGGGGGAGTCCCTACATTGTCATTTTACCTATGACCGCACTCCCAACGGTGTGCCCAGGGTCATCAGACCATAGTTGTACTGAATCTCCAAATCAAGAAATTCCACAATTGATAAGGATATAAAGGAGTGATAAGAACATTTTTTTAATTATTCAGACACAATAGTGGCGGTTACTAGAATATTACCCAACATTATAGATAGTCCTTCATTATAATCCACAGGTATCAGAAGTAATGAATGAAATTGATTTGATCTATGGACTTGTGCTGCATTTTTACAAACCTAAGTAGGTCCTCCCTGTATGTTATGATAATAGAAAGTCTTGATTCCATGTCCATGACCTCCACCTCATACTATCCTTCCGGTGACACACCAACTTCTGCCATAAATAATGAGAAAATGATCCTTCCCTTATAGGTTGAGATCATGTGGATCCTATTCAACATGATATAATTAGAATCTATAGAAGAACCACTGAAGATGACCCATGTGGACATAATAATGTCACTCAAGAGGGAATATATCACACTGAGGCATCAAATTCTCATTTTTTACATACTAATTTAATGAAATGGATCTACCAGTGTGGATACTCTACCGACTACAACTCTGACGGTGTGCCTCAAATCTATGGTTTCTACTACATAAAATACAAATACCATTTCATTTAATGGAACACATTTGTTTGATACTATATTCTTCTCTCAGGTTATTCTATGTGATAAAATTATGATTTATGATCTCATAAAAAGTTTTTTAGGTAATACACATTTGTCTATGACAGATATAATACTTAAGAAAAACCCCAAAACATCTCACAGAAGATAACTCATCACCTCATAGAAGTAGTGAAAAGTGATGAAACATAGGGAAACACACAGAATAATACATGATGGACCTATCACCCTACTTTTTGTGAAGAACTCCCATGTTCAGTCATATCTCAATGTATAAGGGATAGAATATCCATAGAAGGATTTCTAATGTCAACTCAGACCATACCCTATTCATGGTCAGCCTGAGTAATTACAACCCTCTAGTGTTTGGTGGAAGCATGTGGGTGTAATGATTGATCCTAATATTTAGAGGCTTCTATAGATGATCAAAAATATATATTATTTATTCTATACAAGGATCAGCACTCCAAGGATCACCATCCCCTAAAAATATTGGAGGATTTTACAACCAGAACTCACAGGTTAGATCATCCATTATATATCTACATCATGGAATGCCATGCACGGACTGAATCAGATATAGAAAACTAACAAGAAGTTGATAATTGGTCCACAATTACATATAATAGTAGGTTCCCAAAGTTTCACTTTTAGAGGTAAAAATAAAGGCTCACGGACCACCATCTCTAGAGTATGGTCATCAACACCCTCCAAGGGAATTACATGAGGATATCATGGTGAAACTGTTTTATGAATTCCAAATTCAGGATTAATAATAAATCATAGTAGATCAAAGCACTAGAATAATTATTAGATAATAAGACAACTTTACTACCCAAGGCCCTACCCCCAACTACTTATATAGAAGGATAGTTTATTGGTTAGTGTTTAAGTTCAATATACATGGGTTCTTGTATATGGAACGGTCAATTATACATTATGGAGTAAAAAACTCTTTAAATTACTTTTGGACATTCCATTTACATGAAACCATTTCATCTATAATCAAAATTTAAATTTTCAGTTAACAAATGAGGTTATATGTTTCACAAGTATTAATTAAAGAGGGGTTTCATTCACAATTTATAAATTTCCAATAACATTATAAATTGAAATCTATATCCTTTTAATTAAAACTAACATCACTTACATTTTGTAAGTGAATGGAATGGATAACATATAATGGATTTATCTGATTAATAATATATTCCAATTTATAATTTCTAATATAACTTATATATATAATTTTATAGTCATGTACTCGAATCAAAATCCTAGCTCGTGTAACCATGGTTACATAGCTTTTGTGGGTCTAAATTGTCTTTTTAAGATTCCCTCATCAATCTACATCGGAAAAAAATATTTATATTGTTTGTAACACTTTAAATAAATAATATTATTACATTGAATTAGAGGTTAATGACTTATGAATATATGAAAACCTTATATCACTAAATTATTAAAGGAAACACATTAAATGCAAGAAATAAAATGCACCTGTATGGCATGGAATATTCATGGCATGTGAATCCTTGGTTCCTGTAATGGTTCATGAAAAAAATTTCCTTGTTTTACTACGCCATGGTGATTATCCATAAAGAATATCAACTATCAAAACTAATGTGCATCACTCAATTATGAAATTATATCAACTATAAAAGAAAAAATATAGAACATAATTTTAACATTCCTAGGAAACTTGGAATTTACCTCAAACATGGAATATCTACTCACCATAATGACTTATAAAAAGTTCAAAAAGTGATCATAATCATCGTTCTATATTCCCAAACAATAAGATAAAATGAAATAATGATGAACTGATACAATTTTGTGACATCCCAACCCGGTTTCCACTCATAGGTTCCCTATACCTAGTTGGAAACATGGATTCCAGAGTACCTCCTTGTATTCTAGAGGCTATCGAATAGTAGTAAGGGCCTACAGTGTGTCCATTGGGAGACTATTCCCTCATTTCAGAGTGGAAAACAATTGTAGAAAAACATATATATATATCCGAAGCATTAAAATAATTATAATAAACATAAATAAATATAAACATCCAAGCTAAATAAAATAATAAAAAATTATAACAATCTCATTCACAAAAGATGAATATTTATTAAAATATATTTAAAAATTAGGAAAAAAAGTATACATGGATACATGAAATAAGGTTAGTAAATTCTATAGAAAAATAAAAAAATGACCACAACCCATCCAATTATACTTAACACTAGCTCGACCATCTAATACAAAGATCCATCCTAAAGTATGAAATAATGTCTGATATCCAATTCCAGATGCTTCCCATTTTTTATACCTATGATCATAAAATATTCTATGGTACCAACACTAACCAATATATTATGTGAGATAAATCTCAGGAGGACACCACCAACATTTTCTATACAAATCCAGTTTGTGAACATACACTATGCATTGCATAGGTATATATAAATGAAAATAAATGCCAGAATCATAACTCATACCTACTTCAAATTCATATTGTAATTTCTCTAAAGATTATATAATTTAATTAATTCATTTATGTTCACTATATATAAAAAAGTTAGGATAATAATTAAAAGAGGGTCTAAGGTGAAACTAAGGCATACTTGACCTTTGGGGTCGTCCATCTCCTAGATGTATCTCATATTGTCTGGTTATAGAGAGGTCTAAGTGTAATATACGGTGAAATTACCAATTCATTACAATATAAATGATTTTAACTTCATCTAAGGATCTCATTCAAGGTAATCACAGGTTATGGATGATTCGGCCCAATTGGATGAATCCATAGTTCCACATGTTTGATGTGATCAATCATGATCCAAGGATTGTATTTAAGGCATACTAATATCTAGAGAGGTAGTTAAGGGATTCTAAAACATCATGTTATGAATCCAAAAGTATATAAGTACCATTTACCAGTGTTCATGTATCACTTGGAAACTAGTTCCTCGAATCGGAATGGAATCCTCTAAGTGCGCAAGGAATTCCCCTAGGAATCCAAGGCTGGCTCAAGTATAACCACTCAAAAAAGATGAAAAAAAGTCCATATGAAAGAAAAACTATATATATAATCCATTATTTAATTTATTCCATGTAATTATCATTCCTTTTAATTATTTAATAGGTTTATTCCTCTAAACTCCACTAAACTTGATAAGGTGGACTATGGACTTTCAAACAATAATCAATTCATTTATAATAGAAATTAGTAGTTCATTACCATTTTATTGATTTATCATGACAATGTAAATTAGGATGGTGAAACCAATGTAAAATTAAATTAAATCTTCAATCCATAGTGATATCAATAACATTATTTGCATTTAAAATTTTAAAGGTTCAATAATTTATCTATATTAGTTACCTTATCAAGTTCAAGTCCATCACACCCAAATAATGTTGAAGATAAATCAAATATGTGTTACTAAGTAGTAATTAAGGTAGTAGTCTACTTGTGGTGAATATAATAGAGGTAATAACCACAAAATATATGAACAAATAATTAAAAAGGGATGTAAAATAAGATTCTAAACACTATAAATATTGCATATGAATTGATGGGGTGACATATAGTTAAACCTGTATTCACACAATAATGGAAATTTATAAATGATTAGACATTGAGGGATGAGTCATTGACCACCTAATGTATACGAGCAACACTCTCTATATCCAATATTGGCCCTTACTGAGGTTTGGATCAAACGAAAATTGAAGAATGGATGAACAAACTAAAAATATATCATATGATCCTAGATGAAAATAACTCCCTCATGGAGAATAAAAATGGATAAATGATCCTATGAACTGAAGATATTACCTAGAGGAATCTAATGATACAATATAAAGTCAAATCAGACTTCATATAAATAATTTAACACTGAACCAAGGTGATACCATAGTGGGAGATCCAACTTGAAGAGGAGTGACCCTCTATCACTGAAAATAATAAAACAAGAGGGTGGGTTTAGTATTAAATAATTTAAGGTAATTTTGATCATTTTACCCAAAAATTGGGTTATACGGTTTGGCCACATAAATGGAAAAAAATTTCACCAACTGTGCACCACCCACAGTCGTAGGAGGCACCATGCACGATTGGGAATGAGGATTTGAAAAATTGGGACCCAACTGTTCCATTTAAATTTTCTAAAAAGAACAGAACCACTACATGAGAATGTGGACCTAGAAAACGGTTATGTAAAACTATGTTCCCAACTTATCCCTCTAAAAATACTCATAAATTTAGGAGATACCACGAGGGATGGGATACACTATTTAAACTAACAGTGCGTCCTAGTTCATTTTTACATCAGTCGGGGTTCCAAGATCCAAAAAATCCCTAGACACCCTCAAGAGATCTATAACATCATTAGGAATCCATAAAAGGTCAAAAATTTAAAATTATACTAGAAAATAATGAATTCATACATCATAGTTAAACTTATTTCTTACAGATAATACCAAGTATAGTAGAAAATCTCGAAATATTGGTATATTATATATTGTGTGGATTTCCATGCAATTATATCCATGTCTAGATACTAGAAATTGGATTCAAGATCTATCACAGTTTTACCTATGGAAAATAATACTAAATATAGTGTTTTGGGTATTAAATCAACCATGTCCTATTGAACACTAAATAGGACTAACTGAAAACCTGGATAAACACTCCTATGGGATATTCTTTGGTTAATCATAAGCTCATTATAAACCACTATAATGGATTTAATTTTCAGTTTCAATGAGGTAATAGGTTTATTAGTATAATAAAACCCAATATAATGTATCATAGGTCAAAATATGATTGATATAGGTTTATCTAAAGGAATCAAGGGCTAACGTGATGATGTATAATGTTAAAGATTGAGCCCCTTAAATTTTTTTGAGTATGATAAATCCCATATGATGTGAAAGTTTTTCATATATGTTATCCCATATAGTGTTAGTGATAGAAAAAACTAAAATAAATAGAGTTAAGCATGATTCAACTCTATGTGTGATGGAAAGGTTGATGATTACTTCAATGATCATCCCATTAGACTGGGAGATAGAATAAGAAATCGAGTGATTTTTTCAAAACAACTATCACAAAACCTGATTAAAAATGTAACCATAGATGAAATATACAGTACACAATATAATATAAGGATGGAGTCTCATTAATGCTATGATGAATAATATAATTAAATAAATAACACTTAATTTCCATCATATAAAAAAAGTGCAAATTAACACTATGGATATTTTCTCAAGGGGACTGAATGATGCATTATTTGTGGAGGAGGGGTCAACAAGAATCAAAATTCATTAGGAAAATGGAGAGTACAATTAGCATGAATGAAATTGATTGATTTCATCCTATGGTACTACTAATAAATCAATTTCTTATGTGCTGTGAACATGGGAATTATCCATGGTAATTCTCTTATCCAAGAACTAACTAAAACGAGGAGAATCACTAACCTCCAAGACATTGAGGAAAGAGTAATTCCTATTCAATAACTACACCTAAAGTGTATTATAATATTTATGGTGCACATAACCTTTTATCTGGAGGTGTATATGTAGTCTTTGAATTTGATTAAATAATCTATAGTATATCTAAGCTATTTTATATGACCATTAAACGAATTCCATGAGGATTTTATTGATGATTAAATATTTAGGTGTTGTGATAATTACAGTCAAATTTTATAATTACAATAATGTTCATTGTGGAATTATTATTATTATCATTGCTTTAGGTAAATTTAACATTATTTTAGTGATGTATTTGTTCCCTCCACATAGATAAATAATTATCTATTTTGATGAATATAGATTTCATATTAACTAATGATATCTTATCAATGAAAGGATAATAATAAAGACCATGTAGAGAAAAATATATAATATGGGTCTTGATACCGAATAATTGTATAATCGTATCCATAATAGTTAGAGAAAAACTAAATATGTTGGATATTCTTATTCTATGGAAAGTGTGGTGTTTCTAAAGTTCGTATGTTTGATATCTCTCTAGAAATTATATCCTTCATATAAATAATATTGATTCATTTATACAATTTTCATTTTTATGTGATATTTAAAATTTTGATGAAATCATTTCTTTAATATAGTGTGCATGTCACACACCATGTATTATGAGCCACTATTATTATAATTATTATTAAAATTATTATTATTAATATTATAGGACAAAACATGGTGGCTTCCAAGTCTCCTAGTCCCCACAGTGATCTATCCTTCTCCCACTTCCAATCCTAGGGTTTTTGGGTTCCCCTTCAATATTGATGGTGTTACTTCATTTAGAATGCCTCATGCATCATAATCCCCCATGTCTCCCCCCCAACTCGAGGAATATGAAGTTTTACATTATGTTCATAGCCCTTTCTGTCTTACTCATCACAAAAGATCCAATATTTGGTTTAATGCGGTGGATAATTTAATGGTTTGGGAACCTATCGTAGATGGTGTTCATTATTATCTTTCTATGCCCTATGGTTGTATTATTATCTGTACATCTTTATACAATTTTACATTTCTCTGTGGTCCATCTTTTTTTTCTTCCTTATTCGTCTCTTTCTACATTACCCACTAAAAGAAACCCATACTATGGTTTGATGAGATGGAGATTCTATAATTTTCTACCATGTATATGGATTCTAGTGGTATTAGTATCTATAATGACACTTCTTAGTGGGGCCCAAGCCATGAATCCCCATGTACGCCTGCAATAGGCCAGGGGTTCGTAACTGGCGCTGAGTACGCATATGACTAAAATGGGAGTCCATAGTATTTGTACATGTACACAAGAACACATATTCAAGCCCATATGATTCTTAAAAGTAAAAAAATGAACCAAATTCATTCATATATCTAGATGTCACAACCAGAGAATGTTAGGAAGCAATGTAATGTCAACAGGGACAAATACAATCCAAACAAAAATATATTGAAAACAAAAGTACAACCGAAAGGTAAGTACTAGGGTTGCTATCTAAAATCTACCAGAACACACCTCTGCATGTTTGGTCTCACAAATTACCATTTGGTCATTTTCTGCCTTTGAATCTTTAAAATGGCTGATCATCTTCTCATGACTTGACATGTGTAGGAAAATCCCATTCAAGGGTGAGTGTAACAATACTCAGCAGGACAACCTGAAACCACAAAGAATACAACAAAAGAAAATGCAGTCATATTTATACAAGTATTTTTCTACAAAACATATAACATGGATATCAATATATACTCAACAAGAACACATAGGATATAGGAAATTCACAACCATATTATACTAGAATAGGATTTAAGAATGATGATTCCATGAAGCACTCTTCTAGGAGAACACACTCTTATGTCTAATAGCACTGATGATGTCCATCCAAGAGGCACTAGTCATCGGGTCTCATCATGAGAAAGAAAACGTTGATAGTCTAATGATAATATAATACATAGATGAGGATCACTTCCAATGTCATGGTGTAATAAGAACAACTTAATTTGGATTAACGTGATAAGTAGACGATCAACGCTTGTGTTGTTTTGGTCAAGAAAATACCAAGAACTCTACCTTTGTCACAAAAATGAATAGAGGATCTCACTCTAGTCCTCTTATAGGGATTCCAACAACACCATTATGAATGACCTGCTAAAGGGACCATTGTCCTAGAAGTATGAAACGATTCCATTTTAACCCTCAAGGAAAGGATAATGGTAACAACCCCTAACAAATTTTTACTATGCTACAAAGGACAATAGATCCCACCCATGTATAAAGGAGCATACAACATGTAGTAAGGGTCACACATTGTGTTTTTTGACCTTGGGTCCTACCCGTTTAAATAGCTTATGTCATCATGTCATGTTTTTGTAGTACTACACGACATGTAAGATACTTGTATAGTCTACTTGTGTGCTAGTACACCACTTAGCCTTTGTAGCAGGTATAGTTGGTGTCTGTGTTGTGGAGTATATGGCATGTATGCTACTCTGGTAGTCCACCCTATGTTTGTGTACTTTCTAAGGTACACACCAAGTCACCCAGGAGAGAACACAAGCCATGTTATAGGGGCCTCATGTCTTGTGGTACATAACATTCTCCTGAGAACGTTGCTTCCACTCAGGGTGACACACATGGAATGCAGATCCAGTTTACACACCATGTAGTGCATGATTTTCCAAAATCTTGGAAATGCTTCCAATTCATCTCAGGGACTCCTTCCTATGATCCGATGATCTCTTCACCACAATATTGAAGATAACAACTCATATGAACATCATCGTCAACAAACAATATGTTTCACCCTCGGATCTGCTCATAAAATGGATCAAATCAACATTCTTCATTGTGCTGCAAATAATACTGAATAACATGGAATCAAGAATCAACAATCATCTTAGTCACTTGGTCTCCATAATTTCACCTACTTCATTTCGTTTTAATCAACAACTATGATTGTGAATCATTACACCAAGAAATAGATGTGAATAAATCGATTGATTGTGATTTTTTGAGCCATAAGAGAAATGAACATGCTTGAAACAAATGATGAACCGGGGGAGAGAAGAAAATAAAATGGATTAGATAATGAACCATGATTCATGTTTTCATCAATGTTGATCTATTTCCATTAGAATAAAAATCGATGAAATTAATAAACATAAGTAATTATACCAAATAAATCATTGAAAATATCAAAAGCATTAATACACATGATCTTTGGATCAGTCCATTTTTTGATTGACTACAGACATCATAATAAATTTTAATGAGGAAGAATAAAATCAAAAGAAATTCCCTACCTCTATTCAAATCGATCTGTGATGAAGAAAAATAATGTGTCGTGTTCATTGGAGAGATCCTTTGAATATGATGTGTGTCGGTTTTTAAAACATGATCTCATAATCGTTTTCCGGAGAGAATTCTCTAATAGTCTCTCCAAGGGTTCTCCAATACCTCTACAATTATGCAACTCAACCTGGGATTTATCTACAATATCTTTATTTAAAGACTATCAATCAATGTGCCAACATAATTGGAATAAATATTTTTTTCAATTATATTCTTCATTTTTGTTCCCATGATTAATTCCCTACAAAAGACACAAATAGACTAATGTTAAGTCATTCCTAGTGTAAAACACATATTCTATACTCAACATTATCATCATATTTCTGATATTGGAAACTGTTTAGATGTTATTCTACTTTCTTAGGAAAATTGTGCACACATGCTATCTAATATATAATATAGTTCAAACATTGATTCCAGGAACATAGAGCCTTAGAATTGTATGTTGTCTTACTTATTAGTCTAAAAATAATCAATATAATATCCAAAAATAATACACAGAAAATCCAAGAAATTACATTTTCCCTTCTTTGTGGATTTATGTCCCTAAAAATCCAAAAAAGGGCTACATAGAATGATGTTTCTACTGAGAATGAATATGAGTATCAAATTCCCATGTGTTGTCCTAGAGATTCATGTTCTACCCTAATGCTCAACCTAATGTTTTTATCACCCATTTAGGATATTATCATGTCGATCCTCGATCTCCAATAGGTACACATCATTTTTTTCACCACCCTCAATGTCCATCAGTCCCCATTCGATAATCCCTAATGGTTCATGTACATACCTCCTCAGTTGTGAAACTTGTAAGATGTTGTGTATTTGGTATAACTATAGAGGTATGTATAAGAGGTATACCACCCCACCAACTCTACATAGTATCTAAAAATGATTTTTGAACCTTAGAGATATCTTTCCACCCTGACCAAATATTTGTAATCCACTTCAAGGTGAAACCAATAGGAACACATTGTCTCCCTCATATAACAACAAATTCCCTCATCACTTTCATCATAAGACTTATGTTGGATCCTTACAGCCTTCATATTCTCATGGATGATCTTAAACTTCTCTATTGTAGCTCAAACTAACTATAGGTACTGGAGTGATGACTCACCTAGATCAGTCCAGTAATGTGGTGACCTACAAGTTTTCTTATACAAAGCCTTGAATTGTTCCATACATATGGTTGAATGGTAGCTATTGTTTTATGAAAAAAACTCCAGTAGTAGGTGATCCTCCCAACTATAGCCAAAGTAAAACATTAAATCTCACAACATGTCTTATAGAAAATGAATGGTCTGCTCAATCAATCCATCAGTTTGTGGGTGGAACACTATGCACAAGAATATATGGGTCCCAAATACCTCTTGTAATGCCTTCTTCAACTGGGTTTTGAAGAGAGAATAATGGATATAAATATTAATTGATGAATCTTCATGGATTTTCACTATATCTTACACATAGAGGAATCTGAAGCACTATACTAAAATATGCTATCATGTTACTAGCTATTGGTCTGACTTGGTTATTCACTCTACAACCACCAAGATGGTGTCATGTACCCTATAAATATGTGTTAATCCCATCATGATGTCCATAGATATTACATCCCATTTCCATTCTGGAACCAAATGGGTTTTTAGAAAAACCCAATGGATCATGGTGCTCATCCCTAATGTGTTGAAAAGTAAGGCATCACGAGACAAACTCTGTAACTCCTTTCTTCTTCAATATCCACCATAACTGACATCATAGGTCTTGGTAAGTCTTTTCCACACATGGATTAACTGCCAAAGGGGACTAAATTTATTATCTCAAAACCTCCTCCCAAAACATCACTGCTACCATCATTCGTCCTCTGAAAAGAATGTTGTCTGACACATCTTCAGAAATCCATCAAGAGCATGTACATTGTGAATCTATGTATATAGGTTCTCTCAATTGGTACCCCCAATTTTCCCCCTCTAACACATTTCAATGGGGGAGGTTTAACAACCATCAACTAGAGGTATGCTTATCCATCTCTATCTATAAAGTATAACTACAATTATGCCAAATTCTCCATCACCTCATTCAGTAACTTAGATCAAGATCTCTTGTTAAGAGAATCTAATAACATGTTTCCCTTCCTATGAGTATTGATAATTTATATTTTATAATCGGTGAAGAACTATATCCATAACCACTATCTCAATGTGATATCCTTATAAGATAATGTTTTCTTTTCACTCTTGTGATGAGAGTAAATGATAAAACTTTCACCCCTCTTGTAGGGTCTCCACATTTTAAAAGAAAAACTTCCATTAGTAGATCATGATCATGTATCATGTAGTTATCCTCATGTGTTATTAACTAGAATTAACCGTAATCAATCAGCACATTACTCTCCATCAGACCAAAACCAATAATTTAGTTCAATATATTGTATCTTGTAGTTCTCCTCATGTGGTATTAACCAGAATGAAATGTAGTCAATTACAACTTTACTCTCCATCATTCCACAAAAAATTATTGTTCTTGATGCATCACAGAAAATTAAATACTTGACCCCTTCCTCTAGAAATCTCAGTATGGGAGCTCTCATCAAACTCAGCCTCAACACTTGAAAACCCTGTTGGCACTTCTCTACCAACATGAAAAGTTGACCCTTTTGTTTTAAATCTTTAATGGGTTCTCATACCATTGAGAAATTAGGTATGAATATTTGGTAATGTATTGTCAACCCAAGGAATCTCTATACCATAATTACACTCTTAGGTGGATCCTAAGATAACAACATCTCAATCATGGTCGGATCCACTTCCACTCAATCTACAGAGATAATTTTTCCTAGGAAGTGGACTTCCTGAATTTAGATATAGAACTTCGAGAGATTTCTGAAGATATGGTTCTATCAGAGCATGTCTAGAACTATACTTAAGTGCCATGCATGATCCTACTCATAAGCTTATTAAACAATGATATCTTCAATTAAGAATAGATCAAACCAATCTAAGTAAGGTTGAATGGTCTAGTTCATGGGTTCCATGAACACCCAGGTAGCGTTCATCATGAAAAATGGAATCACAATGTACGAATTGTAAACATAGTGACATATTAATTTCTTCTCTGGTATATACACATCTTGTACTCTCAACTGGTTATAACCCAATTTGTGTTCAACCATTGAGAACCTTCGTGACACTCTCAACTGATCAAAGAGGTCTTTGATCCTCGATAGTGCATACATGTTCTTCACGATTACCTAGTTCAAGCACCAGTAGTCCAAAAACAACCTCAAGCTCCCTTCTTCCCTCTTGGTAAAACCAAACTGTTGCTACCTAGTGTGAAACATTGGGTCTAACGAAAGGATGAAATATAACAAAACTGCTATGATTTTCACAAAAATCAGTTACCAAATAATGTCAAAATTGACATAAAATAGTTTTTAAAAAATATATTATATTATTATTTTTTATTATATTCTTAAAAATCTAAGGTTCAGAAAAATTCCTTATATAAGGTTATATATATTAATAATTAACCTCTTGGAGTTCATTTGGCTTGTTATAGTATGTTTATTAACCATATAGTGTATGAAAACAAGAAGAAACAGTAAAAGTTAAATTATTTAACATAGAGTTAAATCTAAATGATAAGGTTAAAATAGTAACCTAAACTTGCCTAAAACCTATTATTTGAGGGGATTTCGACCCATCGCCACTTTATCTTCTCAATAAATCAATTTTGAGCTATTATAAACCGAATATGACTTTATTATAAAATAATATTTTATGTTTTTTCAAAGGTGCCCCTCTCCTCCATTATAAAAAGGGAACCACTTACCTCTTCTCTTCACACCCTTTTGAGCCTTGAAGCTCAGACAAACACTGCCAATTCCTCTCCTCAACTTCTCTAGTTATATCATAGAGTTTCTTTTCTGCTCAAAAGTCCAACTCTAGTTCCCTAAGAAGAATTTTAAAAGAGGCGCGTCGTGGAAGAGGTAATCTCTTCTACCGACTCTTTCAAATTTCATTCTTATTATACTTCCTCTTATTTATTTGTCCCATTATAAATTAATAACATCAGTATTATTTATATACCGATATGTTATTATAAATATGAAACAACCCTATTTCACCTTCAATCCATCCTACGGAAAATGAAATCACTGCGCGTTCGTACGTACAGAATACCGTCTCCACGCCGTGGTGTAATCAGTTTTTCCACCACCACCTTACTTGGATGGGTATAATGGTGTAAATAATAACTATATATGATTATTATAAAATCATACTGATTCTAATATATTATATCACCCACTACATTTCCATTTAATAAATATTGGAATGATATCATCGCTCGTGCGTGCATACGGATTACCGTCTCCACGACGCGATAAGATTCATTTTCCATGTTAACAATCAAGAATGATTATAAAGTATATATAATAAATGGTCATGAAATATATCACATAATAATGCTACTGGATTTATGTATATATATATATATAATCTACTTAATTCCATTCAATTTAATAAGGAAACGAAAAACAGTGTTTATGCGTAAGTAGGCCCTACCGTCTCCATGAACGGTGTATTTCTTTACATTTATAGATCTATTGTATATGTGTATATTATTAATATAAATTATATATAAATCATGTTTTATTTTCTGTAATTAAGTAATCATGATCTAATTAATCATATTAATAATTTCAAGTCAAAACATGAACGATAATTTAAACGATTTTACCCAAATCGGTACTTTAACATGGAATTGACAAATGAACGGATAATATAAAGTTGTAAGTGAATAATATATGATATCATAAATATTATTATGGTTCTATTACAAGTTAATAATATGTTTAAACCCAATATATAGGAGTCTCAGACACATACAGATGAAATTGGAAATAAGGTAAGGGATAACTATTCCAATCTCGTTCTTATCCGAGATTGTTATTCGTAAGTATTTACTGGGTTTATTATTATCATCCATGCACATGTTTTCTAAAAAAAATTCATGTATGTTTAGTTTCATTTTTACCCATTTTTTACTTTTACTATGTTTTATGGAAGGAATCTTTCTTTTGTTTACCATATAATGAACTTTTTTTTCTTTTCCGACAAATATACGAGGAGAATGTTTTTTTAACTTATACAGCATGGACGGATTTTTACGGTTTTATAGTGCCATATTTTTATGAAGAATACTCTACAATATTTCATTAATCTTTTTAAAAAATCATTTTCTTTTAAATTTTCATAACATTTTGGGAAAAGAAAATGATTTTGAAGAAGAAAGGATATTTTCCTCAAGAATTCATTTCAAGTGTTTTATCAAAACTATTTTCCATCTAAGATGACATTATTTAGCAATTTTATGTTTCATTTATAATGTCTCTACTATTTAAATGGTGTAATTTTTATTATGGGGAAATGATATCCATTTGTCTTATATGGATTATGTGATGTTGGGATGATGTTTATGAAACCCATTTTATTCTTTGGGTTATGATGAATGTTTTATGTTTATTTTGTGGCACAAGTAAGAATGATTTCATTATGAGATGGGTGTGACCTAAATCTCCCTCCAATGCATTGGGTATAGATTTATATCTCATGATATAGACATGGATGGAAAGGTAAGTTAATCTGATTCAGTGTTACAGGACTGAAACGAGGAGTGAACTCGATTCGGAAAGGGACTTTGTCCACTATGATGGTCTTGGAAGCAATGCCTGGGCTACTATGGAAATAATATCATGTGATTAATGGTTTTCCACAATTAAATGTTTCATTACAGTGCTGTTTTATCATGATTAATGTTCCTTTATGACCTATTCCTTACGTGCTGCCAAGATTTATTTCACAACTCAAGATTTTGATATGTAAACATTATGTTCATGTTTGGAAGTTCAAATGTATGTGGTTTGTTTTATTTTATCCATGCATACCCTTATTGAGCATTTGTGCTCACCCTTTATATGTTTTCTTTTCCCTAGGATATAAATAAAGGCTTTAGGTAAGAAAACAAAAGGGGAAGATCTTTATGGGAGATGTTGAAGATCATTCACCATGATTAGAAGATTATATTCTGAGTTTCTAAAGACACTAAACTATTACGGTCCTTGTGTGTCTGTTTTTGTTATGTATTATGTATTCTGTAAAAGTAATGTAATGTCAATGTACGTCACACTTTAGGTCCCTACATTTGGTATCATAGTAGAGGTTTAGTCAACCTTTGGAAACTAGGATGAAAAAGCTTTAGTGAGATCCCTAGAGATATTTATAAGGTATGTATTGGGATGTCCCTAAGGTTTAGTATAACTATAGGCTACAGTCCTAGAGTTATGTTTACGATCATGAATAACCATGAGTGAACCTAAGGTTTAATGGATTAAATAATGTGTGATAATTTAGACATCCCATAAGTTAATTTTAATGATTATGTGGTTCCTCGTTATTTTAACTATTTCTTACACTGTGGTTTCTGGTTTTAGTCAATGGAGGGAACTAGAAGGAATTAAGTTAATGTTGAATCTGATGGATGAATTGGTGACTATGATCAACAAAATTTTGTAATTCCTAGAGAGAAAGATATTGTTATTATGCTAAATCAGTCATCACGATATATGATTACTAAGGTGAACTTTGGTGGTATTCCTAAGTCATCAAATAAGAGGAAGATGGAATTTTATGCATGTTATCATGGTGAGGAGCATAGAGAAAGGAAGATTGAGATTTTATAATAAGGTTAGAAGAACCTTGAGGAATACCCAAAATGGATGAGAAGATGTTATCTGTGTGGAGAAAAGTGTCATAGAGTGAAAAACTGTTTTGGAGTTCAATGTCTTATTTGTGGAGAACATGGTCATTACCCCACTCAATTCCCGGACCTAAGAGGTTACTTCTAAATCAAGAAAGGAATTATTCAATGATAATCATTAGAGAAGATGGTTTGAAGTTTTTATGTATTGGTATTCAAGAATAATGTTGTTGATGTACTTTTATGGTATATTGGAATATTTTTGTATTAGTCTATTGTGGTTTTCAATAATTTTATGGTACTAGTAACCATGAAAAGTGATCCAATATTTTTGAAACCAGATGATACGTGCATAATGAATAGATAAGAAGAAAATAATATGTTTGATAGTATTAATGATCTCCTTATTTATATAACGACTAACTGATATCATGGTTTTAGTATATAGAATTTTTGGGATTTTGGTATGTGGATAATGTTAACTTTTAACTACATTCATGTTTTCACTAAGGTTCAATGTATATTAATTTTTCAAGATAATACGTGATTGATGCCTTAGAATGTTTAGAATGTGATCAACAAGACATATCTTATGATATATGGGGATAAATGATGGTATTCACATGCTTGTTATATGACCTATCTGGTAATCATTTTCACTATAATATGATAATGGACATCAGTATTTTGGATAAGCCTAATGATTGGAATGGATTATGTTAAACATAAGTTAGTATTTTTTTAAGGCTATAAATTTTTTCGATATTATTGATGGAATGTTATAATAATGTAGTTTTAGAAAAAGGAAAACCTGTAGGAAGGGCGACAACCTGTGGCATCGGACAAGGCTGTGGGAATCGAACCCACAACCGAGTTGCGACAGGCCTTTATCACCTACCACTGGCCTACAAGAAGTCCCAAGTTAGTAGAAACTAGTTTTATTATATTAAGCGGTATGATAGATGAAGTATAAGTCCATTTTTGAAATCATATATGATTAAACTCACCAAATATGGACTTATGTATGTTTGATAACTTTTTCTAACCTTTATTTGAGGTAGATTGAATGACCCATCATTATATCGCATGATCTTCTAACACATCACGGAATACAAATTCATCATCATTTCTTTAATAGATGATGTGGAAATTGTTAAAGGCACAAATAATAGTGAGACTGTACCAAAATCAAGTACTTATTTCTTTTAATTATTCTTGAACATTAGGGAAATGATCTTGAAAACCAAAAAATGTTTTCATAGTTTCCTTATATAGAATGAATTAGATGGTACCTTAGATCATCACAAATTTATTGCTTTGTGATTTGTTGGCTTTTTTATAGTCATGTCCTCTACCACTTTTCATCAGAAGTTGATGGTTATATTTCTCTTCCATGACCATATTTTCACCTATGTTGTCTTATGTGGAAACCCAGTGCTGAGTTACTTTGGGTGACTGTTATGATTCTAAGATCCCTTTTTAATATGAATTTTTAGTAGTCCTTTTTACGATGCGGGTTTCTATGAAAGAAAATTTCAAGTAGAAAACCATTTATAACCCTGATAAATTTCGAGGATGAAATTCATCCTAAGGGGCGTAGAATGTACCACCCCGAGATTTTATGAGATATATTATTTTTAATTTCTTTGATGTCTTCTATTATACTCTACACCAAGATTATGTTGTACTATATGCAACACTGTATTAGGTTCAGTATACGCAACACTATTCTTGGCTCGTATTACACACAATTTCAAGTTCATTTTGTGGAAATTATTATACACAACATTAAGTATAGATTTTGTTTAATGTAAAAATGAAATATTTTTTTATTATGTTATATGAAACACCAAACACAGCTTTCACTACACGCAGCCTTGACTTGGCTTGCATTACACGCAATCAAGACCTTCTTCGATAGCGTGTGTGGTACGTAATACCGAGTTTCACTAAACGAGATATTATTATAATATTATAATGAACTAGTCATTATGAATAGAAATACCCACTTTTTTAAATTTTATAAATTTTATCATTCAAAATAGACTTTATTTTTGGATTCGGAATATCAAAATTATCCTAGGGTAAATTGTTTGTATTTTTCTGAAAACATTCAATTGTTTATGAATAGTAAAAACAATCGGTTATTATTTAAAAACTGAATTTTTATTCTAATAATTTTTTATTCAAATTAAATTATTTTTAGGTCAAAATTGATACATAATACATATATAAGTTAAATTTAATTTATTAGAGTCATTTTATAATAATTGTAGATATATTAAAATTTTATTGAACTTTTCACCACCTTTTACCCACCTCCTAGAAGAATTTGAAAATTGACATAAAACATAATTTTACTACTTCTGTGAGTGTAATTTAGAAAATACGAGAGAGATGGTTAATTTCAAGGATTAAAATGTGGTTCAATAACATAAAAATAATTTTAGGTGAATAGTAACATTTTACTTTTATTTACCACGATTAAAAGTAAATAGGGTTATTAAGGTTAAAAATGATATTATTATTACCCTAACACATTCCCTAATTCTATTGGATAAGTTCAATTCGACCAAAAACAACATTTGGATTATAATATTATCATTTAGGTCCACTTGGATTAGATTAGGACACTTATTATTTTATTTAAAGAAGAGTTAAAATAGTTAAAATCAATGTTTTAAAACTAAAACATTTTTAATATAGGGTTATAAATATGATAAATTAGACTCTAAATATTCATTAGAAAGATAAAAATATTTCCTAAATAATGGTATTTTATTTATTTTTTTTAGACATTAAATAATTTAATTTATTTATGACAGAATGGTGATGTAGTAATTACCTAAATAATGAAATATTAAAATAATCGTTTTTATAAATACCCAAATAAATGTAATTTTAGACTTTTTATGAATTCCACTAATTTTATAGGTTAATATGACATGTTAGTATTGATTTAATTAACTTCTTTCGAACTAATCATGATGTTATTATTTTCATAAAAAACAATTACCAAATAGTGTCAAAATTGAAATAAAATAGTTTTTAAAACAACTATTATATTATTAATTGTTATTATATTCATAAAAATCTAAGGTTAGTCCAAATGACTAATATAAGGTTATATATATAAATAATTTACCACTTGGGGTTCGTTTGGCTTGTTATAGTATGTTTATTAGCCATATAGTGTAAGAAAATAAGAAGAAACAGTAAAAGTTAAATCAGTTAACTTAGAGTTAAATCTAAATGATAATGTTAAAATAGTAACCTAAACTTCTCTAAAACCTATTGGTTTACAGTATTTAGACCCATACCCACTGTGTATTCTAAATAAATAAATTTGGAGGTATTTTAAACCGAATATGACTTTATAATAAAATATTATTTTAAGTTTTTCCAACGGTGCCCCTCTCCTCCCTTATAAAAAGGGCACCCATTCCCTCTTCTCTTCACACCCTTTTGAGCTTTGAATCTCGGACACTCCCAATCAATTTCTCTTATAAACCTCTCTAGTGGTATCATAGAGGTTCTATTCTTCTCAAAATACAAACTCTAGTGCCCTAAGATGATGTTTAAAGGAGGTGTGTCGAGGAAGAGGTAATCTCTTCTACCGACTCTTTCAAGTTTCTTTCTACTTCAACATCCTATTCATTAGTTTTTTCATTATAAAGTAATAACATCAGTATTATTTATTTACTTATATGTTATTATAAATATGAAACAACCCTATTTAACCTTCTATCCATCCTACGGAAAACAAAATCACTCTACGTCAATACGTACGGAATACCGTCTCCACACCGTGACGTAATCTGTTTTTCCACCACCACCTTACTTGGATGGTTATAATGGAGTAAATAATAACTATAGATTATTATTATAACATCATAATGATTATGATATATTATATCATCCACTCCAATTCCATTCAATAAATATGGGAACGATATCATTGGTCGTGCGTACGTACGGATTATCGTCCTCTCGAAGCGATAAGATTCATTTTCCTTGTTAAAAATTCAAGAATGATTATAATGTATATATAATAAGTAATAATGAAATATATGAAATAATAATTATACTGGATTTATGTATATATATATTTTTTTCATCTACTTAATTCCATTCAATTCAATAAGGAAATGAAAAACAATGTTCTGGCGTACGTACGGCCTACCATCTCCATGAACGGTGTATTTCTTTCCATTTGTCGATCTATTATATATATGTATATTATGATATATAATATATATAAATAATGTTTTATATTATTGAATTAATTAATCATTATCTAAGTAATCATATTAATAATTACAAGTCAAAACATGGATGATAATTGAAATGATTTTTCCCAAAATGTTTCTTTAACGTGGAATTGACAAATGAACGGATAATATAAAGTCATAAGTGAATCATATATGATATCATAAATATATTATGGATATATTACATGTAAATAATATTTTTAAACCCACTATACAGGAGTCTTAGACACATATGGAAGAAATTGGACATAAGGTAAGGGATAACTATTCCAATCTCGTTCTTATCCGAGATTGTTATTCGTAAGTATTTACTGGGGTTATTGTTATCATCTATGTACGTGTTTTATAAAAAGGTTTTCATGTATTTTTAATTTTATTGTCACCCATGTTTTTACTTTTACCATGTATTATGGAAGGAATCTTTCTTTTATTTACCATATGAGGAACGTTTTTTACTTTTCGGACAAATGTACGAGGAGAAGGTTTTTTTTAACTTATACGAAATGAACAGATTTTTACGTTTTTATAATGCCATATTTTCATGAATCTTACTTTACAAGATTTCATGACTATTTTCATCAAAATAATTTTCTTTTAAATTTTCATGGGCTTTTGTGAAACGAAAATGATTTTGAAGAAGAAAGGATATTTTCCTCACGAATTCATTTCAAGTGTTTTATCAAAACTATTTTCCATATAAGATGACATTATTTTTCATGTTTATGTTTCAAGTATAATTCCATTATTATTTATATGGTGTAATTTTTTTTATAGTGAAATGATATCCATTTGTTTTATATGGATTATGTGATGATGGGATGATGTTTATGAAACCCATTTTATTCATTGGGTTATGATGAATGTTTTATGTTTATTTTGTGGAACAAGTAAGAATGATTTCATTATGACATGGTTGGGACCTATATCTCCCTCCAATTAATTGGGTAAAGATTTATATCTCATGAGATAGACATGGCTGGAACAGTAAGTTATTCTGGTTCAGTGTTACAAGACTGAAATGAGGAGTGAACTCGATTTAGAAAGGGACTTTGTCCACTAAGATGGTCTTGGCAGCAATGCCTTGGCTATTATGGAAATAATATCATGTGATTAATGGTTTACTACAATTAAATGTATTATTCCCATGTTATTTTATCATGAATAATGTTCCTTTATGACCTATGCCTTACGTAGTTCAAAGATTTGTTTCACAACTCATGATTTTGATGTGTAAACTTTAGGTTCATGTTTGGAAGTTCAAATGTATTTGGTTTGTTTTATTTTCTCCATTATTACCCATACTGAGCATTTGAGATCACCCTTTATATGTTTTATTTTCCCTAGGAAATAAAGAAAGGTTTTAGGTAAGAAAAAAAGGGGAAGATCTTTATGGGAGATGTTGAAGATCTTTCAGCACGATTAGATGATTATGTTCCATGTTTCCAAAGACACTAAACTATTATGGTCCTTCTGTGTCTATTTTTGTTATGTATTAAGTATTTCACAAAAGTAATGTAATTTCCATGTATGTCAAGATTTGGGTCTCTACACTAATGGTTGTATCTTCTCAGCCAAGAAACTCTCAACCCCCAATGCTCTCTCTATCACCCCATCATAGGTAGCAATGCACAAGGGGATAATATATTCTCAAATGTCTCTAGTCTGACCTTTCTAGAAGGTTCAATCCATAAAGAAATGACCTTGAACTATATAATTTGAGTACCTAGAATTGACGGTAAACATTGATGAATATTGAGCAACTTTTATGATGCCTAATTAGAACTGTCGAAGTTCCACTATACGTAAATCCCTCAAGGTAGCATGTGAGAACTCCTTTCTAAAGAGATGGTCAAACTCTGTCCATGAAATCTTCACCACATCATAAGACAGGTATACCAAACCCCACCATCACCCTGATGAGTTGTGAACTAGGACCACCGCTAGTGTTGCGACTTGATCTGCTGGTGTCCAAACTATATATAAAACTCGAGTCACCACCTCAATCTAGTACAAAGCCAACTATGGTTTAGGAATTACATGGAATCTTATTGGTGTCTATAACTAAAACTCATGAAGTGTTCTCTTCTTTCACACCTCATCCATTCATACTGCAGGAAGCATGTGTTCCTCTATAGGTGGCAGTGTGGCTGGTGCACCACCACAAAGTAACGTATTGGGAAATGGTCCTTGTATCGATGCCTAATCAATGAGTGTATCATCATAATTATCTTTATAATAAATCATATTTGGCATAAATCACAAAGGAATATAGAAACAAACAAGATTTACCATGTTCAATGAGTATATCTGGAGATCTAACTCAAGAAAGACATGAAAAACTACAAACCATTCCAATATGTTTCATGTACCATTATTTTCCATACAATTAGAATCCTTATGTTTTTAGTCCTAATGCAGGTGATCAATGCCTTGGGGTATAGATACATCGACCTTCAAACTAACACTGGAGTCCCATAACAAAATACCAAACTCAAAATAGTTAACATTGTTTCCCCAACAAATCTCTTAGACTCCCAGTACCAAAGTTTAACCAAACACTCTGATATAACTCTATCAAAACCAGTCCTAATGTGGAATGTGTTGTGAATTCTTATGTCCACCTCCAATTGGCCAGCATCTAGATACTGGCACCGAGTAGGTATATCACTATAATGGGAGGACTTATCTTAAGTAAATCTACAATCACACACATCTCCAGGACCATAAAATTCTAAAATTTAAAAAATCTAAATATCCATGCATCCATAAATCTAAATCCCCAAAACAGAGTATGAATGGATGTAAATGAAAGTAAAAAGGGTAAAGTACAATTCCAACACAAAGAGTATAATAGAAAAATCCCAATATGAATGTAAATACTTGGAAAACTATAAAAAAGTCACAGGAACATGAATATGTGTGTCTAGTCTCACTAGGAACAGTCTGGTCTCGGTCTGCCTAGGACACAATCAAAAGGCTGATCATCTTCACAAAACACAACACATGCAGGAAAATCCCATGCAGGTCTAATTACAACAATACTCAGTAGGACACCCTAAAATGACTCAGTATAGAAACAATTAAAATAAAGTCATCTCTACATAGGTATATGTCTACGTCACATAAAACAATAATATCCATATATACACAACAAATACTCAAAATCTAGATGTAAGTCACAATCATAGTATATCGGCCTAGGATTCCGGAATGAAGATTCCATGAAGCACTCATCCTTGAGAACACACTCATAAGTTTTATAGCACTGATGATGTCCGTACAAGAGTCATTGATTTTCAGGTCTCATCATGAGAAAGAGCACACATATAGTATGAAGAGAATATGATACAAAGATTAGGATCACTGTCAATTCCATGGGGTTATTAAAAAACTCAATATTGATTAACCCTCTATGTAGAGGATCTATGACTACATAGTGTGGGTCACAACGATACTAATAACTCCACCTTAGGCAAGAAGATGAATAGAGGATCTCACTTTTGGCCTCTCAGTGGGATTCCAATTACTATAACTCGAAATTCATTCTTGAGGGATCATAGTCTTAGGATTAAGAAAAGATAACATGTTCACCCTTAGAAAAATGATAAGAGAAAATAACACTAATAATTCTTGGCCTATATTCAGAGCACAATAGATCCATTCATTGTATTCAAGTGAACATGACATGTAGTAGGGGCTACACGCCATGTACCCTGACCCCGTATCCTTCCCATATAAATAGACCATGCCATAAATTAATTTCTATGTAGTAATAAATAACATGTAGGATGATAGTGTATTTTACCCATGTTATAAATACACAACTTATCCAATGTACCTTATAAAGGTCATGCTCTTGTGGTGGATTACAAGGATTATATGATACATTTGTTGTCCACCTCATGTCTATGGACTTTCCAAGGAACATTCTAAGTCACTCGGGAGAGACCACACACCATATGTCAGGGGTCACATGTAGTGTGATACTTAAATCTCTCCTGAAAGCCTAGCTTCCACTCTGATGGGCATAGGGTGTGTAGATCGAACATACACACCGTGTAGGATTTGATTTTAAAAATTCACATATCTGCTTCTTATTATATTAGTATTCTCTATCCTTCAATCTGGAAATCATTAAAACACAATATTGAAGATACAAACTCATCCAAAAATTTCTATCAACAAAAAATGGGTTTCGGCATCAGAACTTCTTGGAAAATGGATGAAATTGTTATTTATCATTTTGTGCTGAGGAACATTGAGGAATGCGAAATTGGGAATCCACTATCATCTGAATCGCTCCATATTGATCATCAAACCTCTATCATGTCACAAAAATCTCAGATCTATGATTTCAGATCATTTTTCCAATAAATTACGGTGAAACGACTGATTATTCAGGATTTTTTGTGTTACGGGACACATGAATAATTCCTATGACAAATGACGAACCGCGGGGAAACACACTAGAACATATTGGAGTAAAAAACCTCAATCGATGTTCATGTTTATCTCGATCCATTTCTACTCAAACTAAAACTGAATAAATCAATAAACATAATTAATTCTCCCAAATAAATACCCAAATAATATCTGAAACCAAAGTACACAAGATCTGTGGAAGAATACGTTGGTTAATTGATCTGTTCTAATCATAGGAAATTAGAATGTGGAAATATAAATCTGTTGGTCTATTGATCTATGTTTGTATCTATGTTCGTTACAGGAAATAAGAACCAGGGGTTATGGGTGCGGAGGATTCTAACATTCCACTCCCAGATATTCCCTTTTAATAAAATAATAATTCGGAATAAGAAAATAAAAACACATTCCCTGGCTTGATTCAAATCATTCACTAACCAATTAAGAATTTTTTTTCTAGTTGGTTGGTGAGATCCTTTGACTATAATGTGCGTCGATCATTATTTCACAATATTGTCTCCGTTCACCATAGAAGATTATCCAACAGTCCTTCCGGGGGTTCCCCAATGCCTCCATGTTTATGAAACCAACACTATGATTTCTCTATAATATTCTATTCAATGACTGTTAATCGATGTGACAACAGAATTAGAATAAAACAATTTTTGCTAATTATTTTATTCATATCAATGACCACAATGAATTTTATACAAAAAAATTTAATGATTAATGTTGTGTTAATAAAAGGGTAAAACCAACATTACGAACACAATTGTTACATAGGATTTCTGATCTGGGAACCTATTTTGATGTTATTCAACATTTCCTGTCAAACTGTGTACATGATCTATTTTATATGTATAACATATTTCAAAAATTTATATCAGGAACACCAGTTATCAAAATTTCACATTGTATCAATGACTCGGGTAAAAAATAAACCATATATTATCCAAAAATAATACACAAAAAACCTGATACATTATAGTCTCTCCAATTATCATCAGATTCTTCCCTTTATGGGTGTTTGGTCTTGGCTCTCTTTGAATGCTTATTCTCTCTCACATTCACCCACACTCTTTAATCATGTTCTAAAATCCAGAACCCATATCTGTGGGATTCATTGCTTACTTAAGGTTGGTTTCGGAATTTGGAAGTGGGAGATATAGAGGTGAAGTATTAATTCACTGGTGTTTGTCTCAGTTGGAATAGTTTTCCTTTGAGGGGATCTTGAGTGAGGTGGATTCTTCCTCAAGTCAGCATATGACCATCTGATTCAATTTTTTGATTGGTGTTTTTCTTGTTGTTATTATGGGATGATGAATTTGTCCTTTATTATTTTTTATCAGGTTATTTCTGGTTACGGATTCTTGATGGTTCTTGATTTATTAATTTCATAGGGGAGTCACTAGTTTTCTTCGATACTGGATCTTCATGACGATTGTTGGTATTTCTTGTTGTGTTGATCGATGATTGTGTCCAAGTTCATTTGATTCAAGGAAGAATTGACAGTGTGGGATGTCTGTAAGGATAGTTCATAGATGAATAGAATTGATAGTGATGACTTATCCAGTACCAAGGTAACACATCTCCTCTAAGCCTGCAACTCTAGATTGTCTTGAAACAAAGGGTTTGAATATTTGAATTTTTGTTTTGCGTGATGTTTGCATATGAAGTTTGAATTATGAAATTTAAATTTGTTTTTGTGTTTTAATTTTTTTTTCATGATTGTAATGGTTCTCACATAACCATATAAAGTTTAATATTCTAAAAATCTAAAATATTCAGTTTGGATTATTACTATAATTTATGTTATAATTTTAAGGAACATTTCTCTATTCATTCAAAAGGATTGAAATATGATTTGAAAAATGTGACCTACTATATATGAAAAAACTAAATACACATTAATCATTCAAAATTGGTATATTACAACAAAATCATTTAAAACTATGTACTACAAACTATGAATTTTTACTCACCATGAATGAAATATTTCCACTAAAAGTGCATAAATCCATTGGGGACAATATATCGTTTAGAAAAAAGTCTTCATGACTAAGAAATATAATTGATTATTTTCAGCCATGGGGATCACCAGTATCCAAGAAAAACCTGTATTGAAAAAATAGCACCATGGAAGGATAAATATTTATGCAAAATATGTCATATCAAATAAAAATTGTGCCTTGTGAAGTGAGAGTGGAATGAACAAATGATTTAATAATTATATATAAATATATATGAATAAAATATGACTGTTATAAATATATTCATCATAAATATAGTTGTTGGAAATATGGTCATTCTAAATATGGGTTCTTATCCAACTGGTATAACTATGTAATGTATTGTGATCTAGTAAATTTAAAATAACAAAACTCATAATAAAATGAAAATAGGATATTGGAATTTTATACATATATTTTTGTGTGTGCCTATCATATATAAATATTATTATTATTATTATTAAATTATGATATCATGTATATTTAAAATTTTAATATTTATTTTAATATCAATGGAGTAGTAAAATTCAATGTTTAAATATATATATAATTTTTAATGGTATTTGTTTATATATATTTAGTATAAAAGTAAAAATTCTTTTTTTCAAAAAACCATTTTTTGTTATTGAATATTTTATCCTATGATATTAAATTAAAAACTTTAAAAATATTATTAACATACATTAAATTTTACATTGATATAAAACAATATTAAGAAGGCTTAATGTTTAAAACGCCATTTACAAAATAAAATTTGTCTTATTTATAAAGTATACTTCAAAATAAATAGGTAAATATATAAATTTCATAATTTTATTATTATAAATTTATCTTTATAGTTTAATTTATTATATACAAATTAATATAGCACACTTTGTTTTAGATTTTTCTGAAATTATTGATTTTTAGGTGAACAGTAAAAATTCCGATTATCTGAGAAACATTAATTTTACATGAATTCCATGAATTTATATGAAAAAAACAATTTCTATAAAAATATATATTATAAATTTAAATTAGTTAATTTAAAATACTATGTTGATATATAAAACTCATGCTTATCATTTACAAAAATTTAGGTAATGTTTTAACGAATTTTTTTTCTTTTGTTTCTTTTAATAAAATTATCCCTTGAATGAATATGATTTTAACTTATTTTTCTTAATTAAATATTATTTAAATAATAATACAAATTTTAATTTCAATATAATCAATAACATTATAATTTTGTCTTTAACATAAAACTTATGCCTAAAAATACACTTTTTTCTAAGAACTGGTGTTTGCCTGTTACATGCGCTAAATTTAAATTATCATTATAAAACATATAAATTTCATATTATTAATTTGTATTCATATTAAGAATAATTATGATGAAATTATATAATTATTCTCATTTTACTTTTAGGAAATAAAAATAAATTACATATGTAAAAATTAGTTACATCGGTAAACACCAAAAAAGATAAAAGTAAAAATATTATAGTAAATGATCAAAAAAATGTTTAACACGTGTGTGAAATGGTGTGTTTGAGAGTTTATAGACATTAATAATTTTCATTTTCTATTATTTTAAAAAATTTATTCACATTAAATTTTAAACTTATGCTCCCTTTTTATTAAGCAGTAATATGTTCCAAAAATAATTTTCTCTTCAATTCTAATGGAACTACAATCCATCCACCTATAAAAAATTAAACATACTGTTATTATGAACCCAAATTATTCCCTAGTAACTCATGAAACATCTACCCATTTCATTGAGTTGTTTATTCTTCCAGAATACTAATCTAAGGGGCCGTATGGTGGTGACCAATGGAGAACATCCAATGTGAGTGGTTATATTTTCCACAACACCTTATTAAAACATTTATAAGCCTACAAACACTAATACCTTATATAATTTAAGATATGATAGTAAAAAAATATTAATATTCTTATGTTTTAATAAAATAATTAATAGTCATTATAGACATTCCTCCAAAATCATTGAGAAAAAGAAAATTTTTTCATTCGTGTGTGCAGAATAACGCCTCCATTAACAACATGTTCAATTTTAGATCACATGATTTTTTGAATGGGTAAAATTAGTTATTCACTAAAATAATATGATATTTATATGATTCTAATGAATATAAGAGGGTAATATATTTTATTTTATACCTTCCTACTATTATAAAAATGAGATCATCATATATGTGTATGTCTAGACTACTGCCTCCATGTGATGATGTTTCTTTTTTGTTTTCCATATTGACTACCATAGGGGTAATAAAAAGTGAATTTAATGTATAAAAATTTAATTTAATAAATCATTAAAATTATATAGTGATAAAATTATACATTCTATGGGTGATATAGATAGTAAACAGTTATAGTATATTGAACCGGTAAAAAGGATATATCAAAGTATCTTTTATAATTTTAGTCCATTAATGAAAAAAAAATTATCAATATAATATATGATATAATTTAATTATAATGAAAGAATAATCTATAATTATATATATATTATTAATCAATTTGATAACACATTTACCTTGGTCAATATACCTGGAATGATTCTAATAAATAGGATAAAGAACTTCAAGTAATCGACAAAGGGGGAAATTATGTTACAAATTTATTATACATGATAATAAATAGACATTATAAAAATTAATGTTTCTAGATAAAATTATGAATAGTTTTTATTATATTTTTAATTTTATTATATAATAATTTATTTTCAAGTGTATATAACATTTAGACACGAGGAAAGGGTTTAGGTCTCAATTTACCTTCATTGATGTAAGATTTGATATTATTCATGAGTCTTTAGTTTCATGGTGTAACTAATAACCATAATTTTAAATATAATTAATTGTTATTGAATAAGAAAATTTTATATCAATTAATTATTTTCCTTATTATAGAATATGAATTATTTATTCCATAAAATGAAAGGGTATTTCATAACTCAATTATCTATCATGAGTGACAATGTTTCTCCTTGAGTTTCATAAGTAATTTCATATATTATACCCATGTTCTATCACTGTATCTTATTTTGGATTCAAATATTATTCATGTATTAGCTTTAATACTTCTTGAAAATGAAACTATTTTTTAAATAATAATGATCCTCTTAAACGATGGTTTCTTTTTATAGTATATAATTTCCCTTCCCACTATGTTCTCATTTTTAATTAGAAACTTAATAAAGGGTTAACTCGTTTAAAAGTCATATTTAGCCTGAATGGCCTGAAGGCCTTATTTTTATTTTATTATAGATAATACCACTTTTAAGGGTTGAAGGGGAACCCGTACATGACCCTTATGCCTAAGGCACAAGGCCCGAAATGACCCATAATACATGACTCGAAGGCCTAGAGGAATACCATGCCCAATACATGACTCGTAGGTCCAACCCACTAGAACTTCCCCTCCCCAACTTCTACATCATTTATTTCCTTTTTAGGTCCCCAAATTCATTGCTGATCGGCTAGCATTTCCCCATACAAAGCTGCATGTTGCCTGGTCCCAATGGCGGTTTCCATACCCTCTCATTCTTCCAATCCGGTTAGCTCTACTTCTGGTGACTGCTACTGGTGCTCTGATCCTCATCTGTGGCTTACTATGTGTGAACTGGGCTATATCATGGTCTTCAATGCCCCGAAGGCCCTGTGGCCTAAAGGCCTTTGATATCCCGAAGGCCCTGAGACCCGTAGACCCAAACCGGTGGCCCGAAATCCCAAATTAGGAAACTCTTACGTTACTTTTCAATTACATTTTCTCTTTCTATTTCACTCATTTACGCACTATTATTCTTATGAGCTTCTTATATATTTTTATATATGAAACTAAAATATATAACTAGTTAAATATTAATTTTTTTGTGGTTATACATAATTTTATAACACTTTCAAATTTCTAATTTTAAGTAAACCCAATTTAAGGAAAATTTTATATTTCTGGTCTCTTGTCAAGAATCCCCCCCATAAAATATTTTTCACCCATTAATATCATATAAAAAACACATTAACTTCTGTAGAATCCCCTTGGTTCAATGAATGTTTTATTAAAAAAAATAATGTCTTTACGTATTTAAAAACTATCCTTTACTTATTTCGCAATGCTTCACCGAAGTGATACATTTTAATTCCTTCTACACCACGAATCTTCTCATGAAATCTATATATTAGAACTCAATGATCTGGAGATATGTTTTACTTTCCGATATCAATACTAAAATTATTTAATTATTTATTTTTTTTCTATTTCTTGCGATTTATCATTCATTTATTCCTTGAATGAAAATTTGGAATCCCACTTTCTTCTCATGGGCTGGATCATGCTTACGATTTCTGTGTGGTTTATTTTCCTTATGTGGGAGCTATATAAATGAATTTAATTATGTGATGCATGGAAAAATATTTACATAGACCTATAATTCATTGGTAAAATAATTGTATCTCATGATATGTTATTCAAAGGATTGGGGAGTGAACCTAATCCACCATGGTAATTTTATCACGTGAAGATGGATGACTTGGGAGTAACCCTTGACTTCTATTTATGATACCATGTTTAATGTTGTATTCACATGTTTTTTATATTATGATATAATTTACATATTACATGATTCCATTATTATTATAAACTTTATAATATCATTTTATTCTTCTAAACAAGAATATTATGATTAATTTTCATTTTATTCCCTTACTGGACTTTCTACATTACCCTTTTCTTTTAGTATTTTCCCTAGGGAATACTTTGTATTTTCAGAAGTCCTATGGTAGTTCAGATAACTATATGGAGTTTTAAATAAATTTTATGTTTTTATATAGAAGATAATTTATTTACTTAACTAATATTAAAAATACACCATACATCTAGATCCTCATCTTGTATTTATTGAAATTATGTGTGAAAATAATGAAATAAAGTGTTTTTATGTCATGATTCACTAGAATAAAAATATAAACAATTCATAATGTTATGATATTTGTCATTATTATTATTTATTACACTTTAATGAAAAATGGGGATGTGTCTTTAATAGTGACAAAGAGAACACTAATGATGTTTCCAGAATATCCTATAGTGATATTGTTCAAAGTGAAAAGACTAAATTGTCCGCATTTGAAGGTGGTATGAATGCTCCAGCAAAAAGGTGACCGAGAAAAGATTACACCAACCTAGAGAAACCATTTACCACCAGATCATCCTCTAAAGAGGGGGAATTTTTCGAGGGATATTAGTGTTGTGAATAAGGGAATGCAATCTCTTGTGTCGTTTCTCTCGTTGGAAAAGTTGAATCTGAGAAGGAAGTATGCTAAGGTCCTGAATCAATATGAAATCTCAGATTGGGAATCGGCTACTGTGGACAAAACTTTTCATAAGGAATATGGTGATGGGGATGATTTATATGATTTTTAGTCTATTTCCTTGTTGTTCTTTTCCTGCATTCTGCACTTTTTCTTTTTATTAATAAATGGTCAGAGGTTTACCTCTGACTAAGCTTTCATGGTAATTGAATATTTATTACTCATTAATCTCTTCTTTTTTATGTTTTATGGATATTCATTCTAATACATATCCTCAATATAATGATATATTTTTTTGATCCAATGTATGAATATCTAAAACATTGATCACACAAGATGTCTATATTTTACTAGTGAACATTATATGTTCAAAATGTTATAGTCATTTCATTATATATTATAAAATATATATTTTATTTCATATTTAATTTGAAAGTTAAATGTTAAAGGTATTTATTTTATCTGAATAATTTTGAATAAATGCACATTTAGTTTAAATATTTGTAATTATTATTTATATTTTATGAGTATTATAAAAAATCTACTTATAACTCATATTTAGATGACCCAGTAGATAAATTCAGGGATGAATTGATAGGATATTTTGTGTCACAATATTTAGAAAATTATTGATAATGCATTTAGCTATAACTAATTTAATTAAATTTTATAAAAGTTTGTGTCACACTTGAGTATTGAACCAACATTACAAAACAACTTTCACAAGCTCAATTCTAGGAAAACACACCAGAAATTTCTTAAAACTATAGTAAATTACAATTTAGTTGTTTCTAACATATTATAATGAAACACCTGTCATTTCGACTAGCTATAAGGGTAGAATGACTAAAAATATTCTTTTTAAATTAAAAGTGATGTTCTATTTAAAAATTCGTGACACATGATCAATTCAGAGAAAACATTCCTGAAATGTCCTGAAACTCTAATTAAAATACCATTGAAATTTTTTTTTCATGTTGGAATACATGGTACATCTTTGATATTCATGATGTAGTTTCAATTATTGAGAACATGTGTTTTCAATTTTAAAGTTATATTTTAGTTTAAAACATCCATCACCTGATCAATTCAAAATAAACGAGATAAAATTTTCATTATATTAAAATATAATGACAATATATTCTATTATATAATTTATTAATAATACACATTTAATGTTGAAAAATTATTTGGCTCGAATGACTGAAAACATATCTTTTTAATTTAGAATTGAAATTTTAGTTCAAAATGTGTGTCGTATTGTCATTTTTTATTAAACACGATCAAAACTTAATGAAGCACTTGTAAAAACAATTTCCTAATATATGGAATGTATGAAGAAACTAAACATCATTCAAACTCAAAGTGTTGTTAAAATAAATAAAAGCATAAATTTTAAATTTTAAATTGACAATATAGTTCAAAACATGATTCACATGCTCAATTCTATAAAAACATGTTTTTATTTTAATATAAATATTGCAAAATGACCATCAAAACATTCTAGTCATCTGTGAATGAATTTTACATAATTATGACTCATAATGTGTTGAAAATGACAAAAAAATATCATTTCAATTTAAAATTGACATTTGAGGTCTCGATGTGCGTCACATACTCAATTCTAATAAAAACACTCAAAATTTCATAAAACTATAGGAAAAATACCTTCTATATATAATTGGAAGGTAGAAATTAACCGCACAAAATTTTGAATAATTTTTTATTTTGAATGATAGAAAATGTGTCTTTTCAATTTCGAAGTGAAATTTTAGTACAAAAAATGCATCACATTCTAAATTCCAAGTTATCATGCTCTTATTTTCATATAAATTTATAAATATATACATTAACATATTTGTTTCATACAATACATTTTTCACATTATTGTGACTTTTGATATTGTTGGAATGACATAAAATTCACTCTTTCAATAAAAATGTGTCCTTTATGTTCAAAATGTGCATTGCATACTCAATTGTAAGAAAATAAAATATAAAAAGTGTATTTCGATTCATTTTTTCCATATAGGCTTCATTCTCACATCATTCTTACTACTTACTTGATTGAAATGAATGAAAAAATGTGTTTTAAATGTAAAAGTTACATTTTAGTTCAAAAGGTTTTTAATAGGATCAATTTGAAGAAAATATTCTTGTATTTTAATGATTCACTAAGAAAATGGCCATTGATACATTTTTGGAATTTTGGAAAAAATGAAGATCATTTCTTCTCATAGTGTGGATAGATGACTAAAAATTCATGTTTTTAATTTAAAAGTTACATTTTATTACAAAACATGTGTCACATGCACAATTATAAAAAACCATTATCTGAATGTTGTGAAACCCACTAAAAATTTCCATTGATGCATTTTTGGACATGTAGCAATTAAGATTATGTCAATCAAACAAATAAAATGGTTTGAATGATTAAAAATTAATTTTTTTCAATTTAAAAATACATTTTAGTTCAAAATATGTGTCACGTGTTCATTTTTGAGAAAAAAATGATTGGAATTTCATGAAACTCTAGTAAAATGACCCTTGATGAACTTTTTTTAAGTAGGAATGAACTACACATATTTTCTACAAAAAAATGTGTCTTTAATGACTAAAAATTAGTTATATATATATAAGTGACATTTTAGTTGAAAATTTACATCATATTCTCAATCTAGAGAAATTCAATCGAAATTTCATAAAATGTCAAGGAATAACTTTTTGAAGCATTTAGGGAATATAGAAATGAATTCCATTTCTTTATCACATGTTTTGTGTCTGAAATGACTGAAACATGTCTTTTCAATTTAAAAGTGTCATTTTAGTTGAAAATGTGTGCCAAATGCTATATTTTTATACAATATGCTAAAAATATAATGAAAATAGGAAAATGATATTTGAACAATTTTTAGCATACAGGAATGGAATAAACATCATATTGACTCAGTGTGTGTTCATAATGACTGAAAATGTGTATTTTAAATTTAAATGTTTAATTTTAGTTCCAAAAATGTGTCACATGAAAAATTCCAATTAAAATACTCAAAAAAATGAAATTCTAGGAAAATTATTTTCGATGGATATTTCTCATAAATGAATGAACTATACTATTGGGGAAAACCTTAAGGTTATGCCCTCCAAAAAAAGTTAATAATGATATAAGTTTTATTAGTTTCCAATTCATTCTTGAGTTCATGTTTCAAAAGATGAAAAATAAAAAAAATTATAATATAGATAATGAATCAAGATAAGATTTGAATAATGTAAATAAGACAGTATAGAAAGAACAAGAATATAATGTTGTTATGACTAGTTTTGTCCTGCATTTATAGTAAAAACACCACCCAATCATAGATTTCATACATACATATACAAGGTAATATGAAACAAGTGATCCATATGGAATAACAATAGAAGAGGACTAGATATATTCAAAAAGTGCACAAAAGAGAAAAAATAATAATAAAAACCTACTCAATTGTTATATTTACGAACTGAAAAGTTTTTCATGTTTTTTGGGAAATGATTGATGTTGAAAAAAGTGAGGAAGATATCAAAATTTGTAGAAACAAATATATTCTGTTAGAATCATCCTTTAGGATATTATACATTCTTTATTATTAAGAACATATGAAAATGCTCCTTGAATAGATGATAAACTTTGGAATTTGAGAAAAACTTATTCTTATTGAGCTCTCTCTTATTTCTATAGTATGAACTAGATGGTGGAGTCATATCCGCCCTTAATCATAGATACCAAGTTAATGAGGAATTCTTATACAAGAATGTCACGAGGGAAAACACCATGATATGTAGACAGCCATGATCAAATCAGTTGTAATAACCTACACCCAAAAGTATTAATGATACACACACGATAGACTCATAAGAAAATTTCATTGAGGATAAGAGATATGTAAAGAAAATATCATGAATAATTAAAAGATTACAAAACTAATAAGTGAGATTAAAAAAGGAAATATATATAGAATATAAGTATAAATAAAAAGGAAGGAGGTCATGGGTAATGAAATCTAGATTCTCACATCAGGTGAAAACCCATCTTGCATCTGATTAAATAAAATGGTTCATATATCACATCATATTGTTATACTCCCATGTTATGATGGATGATAATCATTTAAAATTATAATACCAAATAAATGCCTCATATAGGGCGAGATCAAAATCTAAAATCCCGGGATCTGATTAACCAAAATCAATATGAGATTAACATGTATCTCATAGAGGATAAATCCAAAACCCTTGTAAGAAACATAAAAGGGTGATGTCCTTGCCTCAAATACAGGGGACCCTCATATAGGAATAAATAGAATGATCATAACAGACTATATAATTAAAAAACATAACATGGTAAATTATAAATATGTGAATCAATAAAGCAAATAAAGAAAACTAAAAATTATTTAGATTCATTTTTAAACCTATTAAATCAGAAATATTAAAAAACCCAATATCCAACATTTAAGAAATAAAATTTAGGATATATGTTTTTGTGACAAATTTTTTTTAGGTGGAACTATATTTATTTTTTAAAATCTCATATATTTGAATAAAGATGTGGCCATAGATAAATTATCAGGTGAATTTTTTCCAATGTGTATCTTAATGACACACACTATTCCACTTTTAATAAATTCTTTAATGAATGTAAATCCACTATATATATTATTATACCTACAATGTAATAAATTTAAAGACCCAGAATTTCTGTGGAAATTTTTTTCTTAAATACTTGGAAATTTTACAAGTCCGCTAAAATTAACAGCGCTTGATTCTGAGGCCCTATGTGCCCAGAATCAATTTCTGATGTTTTCTTTGGGTGTGTTCAGTAAACATACGAGCGTGTTTTTATAACATTGGAACTGATTCATGGAATTGAAATCTAAGGGCACTATTGAACTCGTAGTGCTAGTATTCGTTAAAAGAGACGTTCACCTTGACAATAATTGGTCGAGAGTATAAAATATGTTTTGGGTTTTCATGGAAAGTAATAAAATAAGGTATGTTTTCAATTAATTTTATTAGAGCCCCCATGTGGGTGTTTGGTGGTTAAAAACACTTCATGGGAGTTGGAGGTGCGACCAACACACCTTAACCTCCCATGAGATGTTCTGGTGGTGGGACCCACCCGAACATAACCTCTCACGAGAGGTTACCGTGTGGGGACCACACAGGGCTCAACCCCTTATTGATGGAGGAGAGTAAAACCTATCAACTCACCCTCATTAATGAGGGAGACCCTCTTCTCCTCCCTTAATTAATTCCTTGTGTCAACCCCTTGAATTAATTAAGTGGAGCCTAACTAATTAATTTAATTCACCATTTGAACTTCATGCCAACATCTATAATAATAGACATTCTATTATTATTTTTTCTTGGCATTTCTCATTCGGTGGGAGCCTTTGAGAAGAGGCATGGGAGAATTAGTGTTCTTCGACGAAGAACCCCATCCCCCAAAAAATAACGAAGAATGAAGAATGCCAACCTTCTTCGACTTCTTCATCGAAGCATCATCCATCGTGGGACGTCTTCAATGACTTAATTCTGTGACTCCATCAACGAAAAATGATCGACGATCAAATGTAGGGTATTCAAATTTGAATTTGTTCCCACTATAAATTGTTAAATCTTGGTTTATGATTAGCTGATTTTTATCATCATAACACAGAGGGTGCGGGCAGAACAAACACCCCCCCCCCCCCACCTCCGTTTTACCTCGCCCGATTAATGATGGAGGCAGTGCAACGACGCCGCCGAAGGAGTGTTCCATGGCCGAAGGGCCTCGGAGGTGCAATGGAGGTCGACATCGGGTCGACGGCATAGGGCCACCGGAAGGGCGCTGCACCATCGCACCTCACGGAGGAACAATCCATGCCCCCTAGCCAAGACAATGCACACGGGTGCCGCCAGGCTGCCGGAGGGGCACGACGCCGTCATGCCGTGCAGAGGATGAAGTCGCGGGGTACCAAACCGGTTCTAGGCGTCAGTTCCGCTCTGGAGATGGGGGCGACACCCACCACCCCCCTCTCCTACACGGCTTGAGAGGGCCCTACAGGGAGACACCAGCCGCTGGTCACCCAGGCTTGGTGGGCCACCCCATGAGGCCCTCTCGGGCCGGGCCGCCAGCACAGACCTCACAGGCCGCGCTATCCACTAGTCGGGCCGCCCAGCACGTTCCAGACCACCTAGTACAGGTCGGTCCGCCTCTTTGGGCTGGACTGGTTCTGGTGGGCAGGGCTGGTTTTGGGGAAGTGAGTTGGCCCAAGCCTGGTCGTGCTAAGTCAGTCCGACTGGGCTGGACACGACCCGGAACCGATTGACCTGATTTCGCCTTTTCACCCATAACTGGGGCTATAGGTGTCCGATTGACGGAAAATCTATGGTGATAGAAATCATGGATCAAGATGGTTCTTTTGGAATACCCCACATAATGGTTTGGACACAATGGGGGTACGGTCTGGTTGGATTGGACCTAAATCCAACAGGGCCCTCGGGACTGAAATCCTAGTTACTCACGGACCAGGCATCTGATTGATGCGTCGTTTGTTGCATTGAGACCCCTATGACAAGGATAACCTTTGATATTCTTCTTCTTGGGAAGTCATGGTAGTTTATGTATAGACACTCGTCTTGTAGAGAGGAACTCCCCAGAATCATGTATTCTTCATGCAGAACCCTGTGGCTTGCTGTGTACTGGTTATTGTTCCTTGATCCTCTGTGGGTCTGACTGCACTGATGATTGTTCCTAAATCTAATTAGGATTCAATAGCCATGAATACTGTTTTAGGATCCTATGTGGGTTTGACAGTTCTGACTTCTATTTGTGGATCCAGTGTGGGTTTGAAATAATAATTGTTCCTAGATCCTGTGTGGGTTCAACAGTTCTGATTTCTGTTCCTCGATCCTTTGTGGGTTCGACAGAATAGATGATTTAGTGGAAACATCTGATCATCTCTATCTATCTATAAAATTTGTATACATGCGTGAGTTGATTCAGTAACTCTTTTTGATTCCTCATGGTTGATATGGATTAATAGATAACATAGGTATATGTATGGGAATATACCTAAGTGGTTTAATCTAATGACTTCATACGTCGTGACTTATCCTTTTTTATTTTTTTGTGAGAATTTGAGAGTCTCGGGGTCCCTATTGAGTATCGTTATACTCACCCATGCACGGGGTATGCCCGCACCACATTGTATAGGATGAAGACGAAAAATAGAGCTGATCGATACTGAGTGTACGAGGACTAGACGTTTCCCGGAGGTGGACATCATGACGAGTCGGTACGCATAGGAGACTGACAGACATGGAGTACTGAGAAGGCTATCTATACCTACCCTTTAGGTAGGATCCATTTTGGATGATCCAGGGGATTCTTTTCACCATTCAGCTAATTTTTTCCTTTTCCTTTGTACTTTTACATTCAATTGGGCTTGTATTTATTTCCCCTTTACATTTAAGCGCTCTCTTGTTATACAATTTTACATTGTGTTTTGTATCCATCTGTGTACTCTATTATGTGTGTATTTAGTTATAATGGTAATGCCTTCCCAATTTAGGGATTTAAGCCTTTGGTGCTAGTCGCCAGCCCCTGGCCTATGGAAGGCGAGATTGGGGTAGTCACGGCATGGGCTCTGGGGGACGGGTTGTGAAAAATTGGTATCAGAGGAGTCGGTTCTCTTGAAAAACATAAGACTCTGATTTTTTTCTATGAAGTAATAGTGTTAAGGGTTTTGAGAGTGGTTTTCAGTTCAAGGAGTCCAGTGTGGGTGTGGCGGCCGACATATCAACACAATAGGACCGTATCTTCTGATTTCTGACTCAGTGCAAGAAAACACTGATTGTGTGTTTATTTAAAGGTTTCTTTTAGTGATCTCATTAAGTCAACTCACCAGTTATAACTTGTTGACCATGGAGTACAAATTTCTTTATAGGATGCCTCCACGCAGACTGCAATCCAAGGTTCCAGGCGTTGTACGAGATGGAAGCCCACCGAGCGATGAGGCCTCGGTGTAGGGCTCAATCACATTGGATGCACTAGCGGTACCACTACCCATTGGGCCAACGATGCCACTAGACCCAGCAGTAGAGAGTGCACACCGCCTGAGCACATTTTACGAGTTCCAGCACCAGAGGCCACCCAGGTACAGGGGTGAGACGGACCCACAGGAAGCTGAGTTATGGATGGAGCCTGTGGTGAGAGTATTCATACTAGTAGGGACACCTATATACCTTATGGTGATCCATGCCACGAGTCTACTTCAAACAGCAGTAGGAAGATGGTGGAGCCTAATGCTCCAGGTGAATGACGAGGTGACACTACTCTAGGCAGACTCTATGAGACTGTTTCAGGTAAATTTTTTCATAGCCACCCTACGTGTGGTGTGAATACATGTGTTATTGCATCTACAGTAGGGTATCATGATAGTGACACAGTACGCAGTGAGGTTCACCAACCTCTCACGCTACTCCAATGATATGGTGCAGGACCCATTCTTCAGGGCCCGAACCTTCGAGCAGGGGCTCAGACGAGATATCAGGGCTTTAATGATATCCTTCAACATCCCAACCTAGTTAGGGGTGTTAGAGAGAGACCACTTAGTAGAGATATTCCTTGCTGAGTAGTCACCAGCAGCGAGACCCTCCACCAGGCGTCACGCAGCAGAGTCTTCTATAGATGGCAGTAGACAGATGTTGTAGAGGTCTAAGAGAAACACATCATCCAGTGGATGACCTCAGGACATGGATTTGGTTGTATGATGCACATGAAATAGAGCCAGTCATTCGAGGAACAGACAGAGTTTCACATGCAGCGGGTAGGGTCACATGGCTTGTGACTATCCGACCCACCGTACGAATGATCAGTAGACAGTTGAGAGACTTCAAAGGAAGAGGAAGAGATTCGAATGAGGTGATCCAAAGGGAACAGGTGGATGTGGAAATGGAGCTGGTATTGAAGTTGGCGGTGGATGGCGTTACGAGGTGTTACCACCACCACCACAAAGAGTTCCACCCTGACCGTAGGAAGCAGGTGGATAGGGGAGAGCTTAGCTCCAGAAAGCAGAGGTTTATGATCACGATGCTCCATAGATGATTCGAGGTATGATCTGTGTCTACTCCACCTTGGCTTCAGTCCTTATAGACACATGTTCTAGTCACTCTTTCAATACTGCCACCCTCTTTCGGATCTCGGAGATTCTGATGGATCTGTTGGATCAATTTTTATGACTAGAGACTCCAACAAGAGCATACACGATGATCATGTCGTCGGTCCGGCAGTGTGAGATTACTCTAGGAGGCGAGAGCTCTGACTAGGATCTCTTCGTAGTGGCATCGAGTCCTTACAACACCATCTTGGGTATGGAATGTTTATCTATAATCCAATCTCAGATCGACTGTATTAGGAACAAAGTGTGGTTTGTCCCCATGGATGGGACCAGGTTTACCTTCCCCGGCAAGAAGGGAGCATTTGCAGCACAGGACAAAATTACTCGGAAGAGGGTGCAGCCGATGACTAATCAGTTGGCAAGCCTTTCCCTTAGAGTGGTTGATGCGGAGAGTCTGAGCTATTCTGTAGTGGTGGACCAATAAATATATGTTTTCCCTGAATATCTTCTAGGTCTACCTCCTCGCAGATATGTGGAAATTTACATTGACATGTACCTCGGGACGACACCGATATCTACACCATCATATCAGATGGCTCCGGCTGAGCTTCATGAGCTACGGGTACAGCTGGAGGACTTTCAGGGGAAGGGATTCTTCCGGCCTAGCGTTTTTCCCTCGGCATACCTGATACTGTTCTCCATGATGGAAGATGGAATCTTGAGGATTTGTGTCAACTACCGTCACCTGAACCAGGTGACCATGAAAAACAAGTACACACACATGAGGATTGATGACCTCTTTGATCAGCTGTGGGGCACGGTTGTTCTCAAAGATAGAACTCGGATTAGGTTATCACCAGCTCAGAGTTTGAGATGAGGATGTGCAGAAGACGACCTTCAGATGTCAGTACGACTACTACGAGTTCTTGGTTATGCCTTTTGGCATAACCAATGCTCCATCAATTTTCATGGGACTCTTAAAAAGAATATTCTAGCCATACCTCGAGCGCTTTGTCATAGTCTACATTGGAGACCTTATGATCTACTCGACTACTGAGGAGAGGCATGCCTACCATTTATAGGTAGCACTGGACACACTCCGAGAGCACTAGATTTATATTAAGCTATGGAAGATCCAGTTTTGGATCTGAGAGGTTCAATTTTTGGGGAATGTCATCTCAGATGCCGGATTTGCAGTGGATCCCGCGAAGACTGAGGCAGTACTTGCTTGGGAGCCACCAGGAGTGTGATGGAGGTTCGGAGTATCTTAGGTTTGGCTGGATATTATCGGAGGTGCGTACCAGACTTCTCCAGAGTTTTTGCACCACTATTATCTTTTACGAATAAGGGAAAACCCTTCGTATTGTCAGAGATATTTCAACATAGCTTTTTGGAGCTGAGGTAGAGGCTAACTAGTTCCCCCCATCTTGATGATTCTAGAAGAGGGCGTAGGGAACTTAGTCTACTGTGACACACCAAGGACCAGTCTTGGGTGTGTCCTGATATAGGAGCAAGCAGTGATTGCATATGGTTCTTGGCAGCTGAGACAACATGAGAAGAACTATGCTACCCATCACATGGTGTTAGAAGTAGTGGTCTTCTCCATGAAGATGTGGTGACACTATCTGATGGGGAGTGTTTTATAGTCTACTCTGACCACCAGAGTCTCAGGTATATATTCTCTCAGAAGGATATGAACCTGCGACAACAACGTTGTCTTGAGTTCCTCCAGGACAATGACTTTGAGAGAGTTTATAATCCTTGGAAGGGGAATGTTATAGTAGATTCACTAAGTAATAGATCTACTATGCAGATGCTAGGAGAGGCAATAGAGCAACTGGATGCCTTACATATATCCTCTCTGGACAGAGATGGAATAAATTTCCTTCAGTCTCTTACAATCAATCTTCCACTTCTTCAGAAATTCATGGAGGCAAATCGTGGAGACACTGACTGTGAGACACGACATGTTTAGATATCCATAGGTTAGGCAATTGATGAATTTTCTAAAGGTGGGGAGCACGTCATCCTCTTCAGAGGATGTACTATGGAGCCAATGTCACTTCAGAAGGATTTGTTGAGGGATTTTCACACATCTCCTCTAACGGTACATCCAGGAGTGGCGAAGATGTACTAGGACAATTCATGATAGCACATTTGGCCCATTATGAAGAAGGATGTAGTAGAGTTTGTCTCTCAATGCATCACATGTCAGCAAGTGAAGGCGGAGCATCAGGTACCTGCAGGCTTGGTATAGCCTTTAGAGGTTACATAGTGGATGTGGGATGGGATATCCATGGACTTCATGATGGGTCTTCCGCATATGTCCAGGGGACATGACTCTATCTGGATGATCGTCGAACAACTCACCAAGTTGACCCACTTCCTACCGATCAGAGAGGAGGGTTAAGTGGAGAGATTGGGATGCCTCTATGTGCATGATATTGTGCAGATACATGGTGTACCTTCTTCTATTGTCTCTGATCGTACTTCCTGTCTATGGAAGGGGTTGCAGGAGGCTTTTGGGATGCCGCTTCATCTAAGCACCACCTTTCATCCTCCGACAGATGGTTAGACCAAGCATACCATTCTGACCATCAAGGACATGATACGTGCTTCTGTCCTCAACTTTATTCGTAGCTGGGAGGATCACATACCATTGGTGGAGTTTTCATACAACAACAGTTATCACACCACCATCGGGATGGAACCTTTTGAGGCCTTGTATGATGGACCATGCAGATCGCCAGTATTCTATACAGACCAAGGGGACTCAGCACTAGTGGGAACAGAGATGATACATGCTAACATAGAGAAGTTGCAAATCATGAAGGAGCAGATGAAGTCTGCACAGAGCAAGAAGAAGTCATATGCTGACAGAATACAGATACCTATGGAGTTCGAGGATGGCGACCACATCTTTCTATGGGTCTCACCTCGAAGAGATTTACAGAGATTTCACCGAGGTGGAATGTTATCTCAAAGATTTATCGTACCTTTCCAGGTCCTCAACATAGTAGGCGAGGTGGATTACCTATTAGATCTTCCACCTTAGTTGCACCGGGAGCATGAAATCTTCCACATATCCTAGATGAGGAGATATGTGCATGACCCCTCTCACATCATTGACCTTGGAGAGCTATACATCTTCGATGGGGCGACTTTTACGGAGGTTCCAGTGGATATTGGTGATCAACTGGAGCGGGTCCTTCATGGATAGTCGATACCTCTATTGCGCGTTCGTTGGCAGCACGGGAACCTCCAAGAGAGCACATGTGTGTGGGAGGCTCAAAAGTGTGCTCAGTACCCCCATTTGTTCCCTTAGACCGAGTTGTAGCTTACAGTGATGTAAATCCCTAAGGTGGGGAGAATGTAAAGACTTGGAATTTTCATGGAATTTTTTTTCTTAAATACATTGGAATTTTACAAGTTCGAGAAAATTAAAGGCAATTGATTCTGAATCTTGGTGTGCCCGGAATAAATTTCTAATGTTCATTTTGGTTACGTTCATTAAATGTACGAGCATTTTTTTATAACATTTGAACCAATGCTTGGAATTGAAATTTTAGGGAACCGTTGAACTCGCAGCACCAGTTTTAACTTAAGGAGACTTTCACCTCGATTGTTGTTGGGGAGAATGTGGTTTTTTTCTTGTTAAAACCTCTACATGGGAGTTGGAGGTGGGACCACCACACCATAACCTCCCATGAGAAGTTATGATGGTGGGGCCCACATGAACATAACCTCCCGCGAGAGGTTACCGCATGGGGACCACACGGGGCTTAACCCACTATTGATGGAGGAAAGTACAACCACTGAACTCTTCCTCATTAATGAGGGAGAGCCTCTTCACCTACCCTAATTAATTCCTTGTGCCAAACCCTTGAATTAATTAAGGGGAGCCTATCTAATTAATTTAATCCTCCATTGGAATTTTGTGCCAACATCTAAAATAATATACATTCTATTATTATTTTTTATTGGCATTTCTCCTTCGATGGGAGCATTTGAGAAGAGTTATTGGGATAATTAGTGTTCTCCAATGAAGAACCTCATCTCCCAATGAAGAAAGAAGAATAGAGAACACCAACCAACTTCTAATTATTCCTCGAAGCTTCAACCGCCCAGAGATGTCTTCGACGACTGACTTTCACGACTCCGTCAACAAAAAATGATTGATGATCAAAGGTAGGGAATTTGAGGTTGAATTTTTTCCCATTATTCATCATTAACTCATGGTTTATGTTTAGGAGATTGTTGTCACCATACCGTGGAGGGTGCAGGTCGATCAAACAAGGCCCGACCCCCCCCCCTTCATTTTTCCTTGCTAGATTGACGTTGGAGGCTGCATAATGACACCACTGGAGGAGTGGGCCATGGTTGACGAGTTGTGGTGGTGCAACGATGGCCGGCGTTGGGCCTGCAGAAAAGGAAACTGGGGGCACAGGGTCGCCAGAAGGGCGCGACACCATTGCGCCATGTGGAGGAACAGTCCGAGGCCCCTGGCCGCGGCGGTGCACACGGGCGTCTGCCAGACCGCCGGTGGGGCGTGGCACCACTGAACCACCCAGAGAAAGAAGCCACTACCAGGGGGTCGTAGCGATGGAGTAGAGGCTACTGGGTGGTCCGACCGTCGGCGGAGCAAACGCTGATAGTCACTCGGCCAGCTGGACATGGAGGGACCCTCCTCGGTCTCGCGGGCTACCAAACTGACGCCAGGTGCCAGTTCTGCTCAGGAGATGGGGGCGGGGGAACCCCACCCCCCTACGTGGATATTACGGGCCCCGCAGGGTGTTGCCAGCCTCCAGCCACCCATGCCAGGTGGCATGCCCCCGCAGGCCCTCTCGGGCCAGGCCTTCACCGCGGGCCGGACCGATTTCGAAGGGCTGGCCCGGTTCCAATGGGGCAGGTCAGCCCAGGCTGGGTTGGGGTGGGTAGGTCCGACCGAGCCGGACCCTACCCAGACCCATTTGACTCGATTTCACCTTTTCAACCATAACTTTGGCTACAATTGGCCGATTGATGAACCGTATGTGGCAACAGAAATCATGGATCCTGAATGATCTTTGGAAATACACGACTTGTGGTTTGGGTGCAATTGGGGTATTGTCAGGTTGGATTTAACCTAAATCCAAAAAGGCCTTCATACGGAAATCCCAATAACTCAAAGATCGGTCTTCAGATTGATGTGTCGTCTGTTGCGTTGAGACCCCTATGATAGGGAGGAAATTTGAGATTATTCTTCATGGGACTTCATGGAAGTTGATGTATTGTCACTCGGCACGATGAGTGGACCCACCAAGAATCAAGCATGCTTCGTGCTGAACCATCTGGATGGCTATGCGTTGAAGACTATTCCTAGATCCTGTGTTGGTGCGACAGCACTGACAACTGTTCCTAGATCTTGTTTGGGCCCTACAGCACTGAAAACTGTTCAGGGATCCCATACGGATTCGACAGCTCTGACTACTGTTCATGGATACCGTGTGGGTTCGATAGTTCTGAATTATGTTTCTAGATCCTGTGTGGGTTCGATAGAATAACTATTCATAGATCTCGTGTGGGTTCGACAGTTCTGATTTTTATTCCTGGATCATGTGTGGGTTCGACAGAATAGATGATTTAGTTGGTACATCTAATCATCTCTATCTCTCTACAAAATTTTTATAACTTTTTGAGCTGAGTATGTAACTCTTGTGTTTTCTTCATGATTGAGATTGATTATTATATGTCATAGATATTTGAATGGGAGTATACCTTTGTGGTGTTATCTGTTGATTTCATACGTTGTGGATTATCCTTGTTGAATTTTGTGATACCTTAAGGGTCTCAGGGTCCCTACTAAGTATCTTTATACTCACCCTTGCATGGGATACACCCACACATCGTTGTGTTGGATGAAGATGACGAAAAACACTGACCGAGGCTGAGTGTACGAGGACTAGATGGTACATGGAGGTGGACCTCACAACGTGTCAGTACCCGGAGGAGACTGACAGACATGGAGGTCTGAGAAGGTTATTTGTACCTACCCTTCAGGTAGGATCCGTGGTGGACGATCCAGGAGATTCTTCTCACCTTTCAACTATTTTTGTTCATTTCAGTTGTACTTGTACTTTCAGTTGGGCTTGTATTTCTGGCCCCTTTAATTTTCATCACTCCCTTGATATACAATTTTACTTAGAGTTTTGAATCCATCTATGTACTCTATTGTGTGTGATTTCAGTTATAAAGGAAATGCCATCCCATTTTTGGGATTTACACATTTGGTACTAGTTGCCAGACCCTGGCCTATGGAAGACGGTCTTGGCATAGTCACGACACAGGCCCTGGGGGACGGTTCATAATAATAAATGGTTTTAAAAATTGTAATTTTGATTAAAAATAAAAGAAATCTATAACAATAAAATCAAATAAAATAATATCTGAAATCAATCCCATAAGATAACTAGATTCATGGATATAAAATTTTAATGAAATATGCTCAAATTTTAATGTTTAAAGTGAAAAATATGATTTCATATTCCATTTCTACGAAATTGGTCTTCCACGTGTACTGAATACCAAATATGTCTAGAGCTTTTTAGTGTCAATTTTTTTAGTATTATCAGAGTCAACATAATGAGTCACTAAAACAATAGAACTAAAATTCCAACCAAAATAAATTGAAAGTATTGTACTAAATGATATATAACCCAATATAAACACAATGGAATGCCAATTTTTATTAACTAAATTTCCCATAAACCTAATCAATGAATAAATAAGTAAGGATATATTTGTTCTTGAGAAAATCATAGCATTCATTTTTCTACTCATAAATTTATCATGCAGAGTTCTACTCATATATTTAAAATAAACAATTGTGGTAGAATGTTTAGGGGTTTTAAATTTAAAATTCATAGTAAATGGAATACTAATAGGATTTAATGAATCAAACTCATAACTTATAAGAACAATAAGCACAAATGTATGCCAACATCCATAATTTTTCCTTTTTACCTATCCTTTATAATTTTTATAACCAAAATATTCTTGTTATAGTGTTTGTAATTCATTTATAAGGTTATTCTATATTTCATTTTAAATTGGGGATTAATATCATATATCTACATATAATTAGTGTATCACAAATCAAAAGATATATATAAATCATTAAGTTCATAGTATATTTTAAATAAAACCATGTATCAATCAAACTCCAATTGAAATTATTCTACAACATTAATGAGTCAAATTTTTTATTTCACTATCCATAATACTTCTCAAAATAATAAATAGATTTATTATTTAAAAACATATTAGACTTGAACTCATTATCAAAAAAATAAAGTTTATTCATGTGTATATTCTTATAAATATACCATACATGAATGTACAAATAACATCATTATGCTTTATATACATAAAAAATAATCCACAAGGAAAATAAATGTCAAATGGTAAAATTATTAACTATAAGAGATAAAATTTTAGTGTCATCCCCCATTCTATTTCATGGAAACCTTAGGCCACCGATCAGGGCTTATATTTAATTTTACTCTCTCTATTGTAATCTTATTTACTCTTGAAAATCCATTCAAATATTATAACCTTGATAGTAGGTTTCTTATTCAAAATTGAAAAGGCATGGTTTTTATTAAGGGAATTCATTTTGTCATATATAGAAGTAATACAATTCTTTGGAAATTATTGTTATTAATATTATGAAACCCTGGACCATTACACCGTGATTTAGTGCTAGAAAAATACACATTATAACTTAGTATTTATACCAATATTTGCGACATTATTTTAACCATCCATAATTAAAACATTAAAAATAAATATTAAGCTACGTAAAAAACCAATATATTTTTGGTTTAATGTTCTAGTGAATCAGAAAAAAACCATCTATACAACTAAACCCATGTCATTTCAACTAAATGGACGTTTTTACATTATACAAATATTTAATATCTCTTTGATAAGACTTTAATATATCCTATAAAATTATACAGACATAAAAATCTTTTAGAAATATCATACATAACCCCAATTTTTATAACATAGGAAATGGAAACATAATATGGGTGAGCTAAAATTCATAGTAAGGGTCACCATAGGTATTAAAATTTTAATATCATAAGTGAACATAAAATGATCACAAGGGTATGACAAAAAATCCAAATATGTGAGACTAATATAAGAGAATTCATATCCATCAGAACTGGCATCATGAAACTTGATTCAAGGAATAAATATTTAGCATAAGAGAACCATAATTTGAGTTAACAATCATAAGCCATGTGAAATCAATATTTATCAAACGAAACATTAGAACCTCTAATAGGAATGAAGACCATGTCGGTGTCTTGGGACATTATATTCGTCACATGTTTTCACATTGGTTTAACCGGTGTAGTAATAATTTACAATATGTATACCCTATATGAGTAACCTAAGTGGTTATCTCAAATTTCCTAGGAATAACTTATTTCATGTTAAATCTATCACATTACTCAATGACTTGTAAATCTATATTAGGCTCACTCATTACCATGAGTAATATTAGGACCACCTATCGTCATAAAAAAATTTCAAGAACCATTACATGAATAATGTACATTAAGCTTTCGTTCCACAATAAAACATATATAATCAACCATCATTACCTTGATAACATGATTAACCAACATAAAATGTTATTTTCATGGAGATAAATTTAAAATAAGCATCATAAGCCATAGTATGATAATATTTGGATAGTATCATTAGATAATTTACCACTTGAATCATTGGAATCATTTAAAATTTGTTTTAACAGATGCAAAACTCTTTTATAAAATCATTTAGAAATAAAAATTTGAAAATAATAAGGAATAAACTTTTATTTTGATAACCTTTAAGAACCAAGACAATTTAAAAAACATAAATAGTTTACTTTTAAAAAATATATTATCATTTAAATATAGTATAATGTGGATGAAAAGATTTAGTTTTAGGGGAAATTGTTCATGAAATAAATGATCTGAAAAAAAGTTATATCATTCTTTTGTAATGAAAGTCAAAAGTCACCCGTATGGGAAACATTAATAGACTTCATTTTAAAAGCATTTAAAACAAGGTGAGAGATTATTTAAAATTACTTTAATCAATCATTTGATTATAATTAATAAAATTATTGAAATATTTTAAAACACATAGAAAATAAATGGTTTTTGAAAAAGACTTAAAAAAATTAATGAATTATTTTTAAATAATACCCTTTACATCCTTTAAAAAGAAAATATCATTTTAAAGTAATGAAAATCCAGAAGAACATACAATACAATTATAATAAAATAATTAATGATATTTTATACCAATAAGAATTATATACACCATTGTAATTAATTAAGGTATATCAAGAAAATCATGTCTCAATGAATGGTGTATGAAATGAGAAATACTTGGAACATTTGTAAAGATTGAAACAAAATTTAATTGAAATAAGGAACATAATTTTATTAATTAAAATAAATAATTTCAATAAAATGGGGTTTTAAAAAAATCATTGTATAACAAGTACATAATAAAAAATTAATCTTAGTGAACAAAAGGGAACATGTCTCAATGAATTGAATATTGATGCCAAAACCCTTACAGATATTATAACATTTAATGCATGAGTTAATAAATGAAAAAACTATGTATAATTAATGCAAATCCACCAAAAAATTTAAATACTACATAAATATGTAGACGTAATAACACACATAATCATAGAATAACATAGTCAATGAATTTGTGACACAACCTAGTGAAATGAAATTAGATTAAAAATCCATTTTCTTTGAGTCTCGATTGCCTGATACATCACCTACCGTTCTGAATAATAAAATAAAATTATTTAATTACATTATTTATATCATATTTTATTTTTATTATGAAAATATTATCCATTATTATCATATTCATCCATTTACTAAATAGATATAGTCTGCGTCCATCATTTTTGTTCATTCAGTTCATAATATCCCAATTCTTTCATTATATTCATAATGGTCAAGGTAATTAGTTAAATTGTTTCATAAGAATTTTACTATTCAAGGTATAAGTTATATATCAGTCTATATTTACTGAAATTTAATAGGTTATTGAATTATTAGCATCGTGAAAAACCTTCCTTAATAAGCATATTTTTTATGGTAAATAATAACCATGATTGTTTTCAATTACTTTAGTTATTTTAATGGATACCATACCATTCTATAAACATATTAATAAAAATATTTTAATATTAATGTTACATTCATTCCAAAAATAAATTTTTAATAATACACATGAGAGATTTAAATTTATAAAATTATTTTCATTCCTGTAGGTTGAGTAAAACCACCAGATTGAATGGTGTTTTTAAAATGTGTTTAAAGGAGAAGTAAACATAGTTAATATTTATTTTTTATTAATGTAATTTAAAAATATAAAAAAAATATTTAGGATATTTTTTGATTCGTTAATTTCAATGTATAAAAATTAAGAACATAATTTGAAATGAAAAGTATATCTTTATAATCATATATTCTTATATAATAATGGACTATTATAGAAGTGGTCATTAATAGGTATATAGTGATTCCACATAATCAAGTGATAAAATATATACAATAAGAAAGAAATAAATTAATAAATACATGATATAGTTTAATATAATTTAAAGACAAATAATCATAATCAAGAAAGGTAAAAGTGGCTCAGATTCCTAACCTTGATCTTTGAGACGCCACCATTAGATTAAAACATAGTTCTTTGGAGAAGATAAATTAAATTAGTATAAGTTATTAGGGAAGTATTATGGTAATTATGAATAGGGATTTGGATAGAAGTTTTTAAAATATCCAAAATAATACATCTCTTAGGAAAAGATATATTAAATCTATTTTATAAGAAAATATCAATAGTGTCTTAACAAAAATTTTGAATTCAACAATTAAAAAACGTAATTTTAAAATTTATAAATGGAAAATAAATTAACTAATAATGATATTATCAACAATATACCATACACATAATTAAATATATTTATTTTTTTGATTTTATATTGATATAGTAATATTTTTTATTCATTAATGTCATTTAAATATTTTCCTATGACTATTGAAATATGTTGAATTTAAAAGATTGGGATGACAGTGAGACTCAAATATAAAACTATTATACACAAATAATAATTTATAAATATAAATTTATTTCAATTAATACCATATTTCAATTAATACATTTAATTTTATGTTTTTTAAAACAATTTACTTAATTTTTCTACTACTTTCGAATGAGTTCTGTTTGTGTTATGTAAGCATTCAAGGTAATTATACCGTCATTAAAAATTTGAAAAATAATATATTACAATTTAAAATAACCATTTAGTACAATTCATAACTTATTTTTTATATCTATGACAACATATTATAGTTATTAAAAGAAATATAATGATATTTTGAAATTATTCTTTAAATAAAATAATATAAAGGTCATTTCTAAAGGAAAATGGCAGTATAATTTCAAATATATGATGATTCTAGTCGAAATAAACATATGAAGTAAAATTAATTCACGTTTTGTAGATATTTTTAGGTTTTATCCCATAGTATAAACCTTTTTTAACCCATTTTATCATTTATCTTGGTTACATGATATTAATAATGGTAACTATTCCTTTTGGAAAAAATATTTAGTTGACCTTAATAACCTAATATTATTTATTATGATTCAAAATTTTTAATCTCATTTACCATATTCAATTCCAATAATTGATGGAAATTAATTCTAATATCCTCACATAACTCATTGAAAAATAATTTTTAGATATAATTTACGTTAAAAAATAAAAATGAACATTTCTCATTTCATTTGTAGTAAAACCCATTAAATCGATGATAATATATTTGATGGAATATACTATCTACAACTTTTGATAAAATAATTCATCAATACATATTAATTAAATTTATTTATATTAAATATATTATCCATAATTAAATCAATTTTCTAAAAAATATCTATTTTTACCTTGAAATGATTTTACCTACATTTATGATTAAATAGTCATCAGTGTATAAGTTATTAATACTTATGTTATATATGCTATCAATATTGTTCACCATTGATCAGTAGTTATCAATATATTTTATTTATATTAAAATACAGAATATATATAAATCAAATCGTGAAAAAAATAATGTTTATATGGTTTTATTCAAATTATTTAAATTTGAGTTCTTGTTTCCTAAAAATTAATCCAAAACATATAATTAATTTTTTTACATATTTATCATAATTCAGTTATTCCTATTCATACACACTAATCCAATGACGTTACGATAATAGTCACATTTATAAATACTGTTATATAAGATTGATTTTGTTTATTTTACATGTAAGTCCATAATTTTAAACATTAAATAATCATGAGTTAAGTCAAGAATTAATCATTGAGGATATTTTCAAGTTTAGAGTTTTAGATAATTAGTGCCAAACTAAAACATTAAATCTTAAAAATTACAATTTACACACTTCTTCCCTATCCAATTTTTTAAGAACCCAGTTTTTGCTGAGAAACACTTTGTAATATTCTTGATGTTATTACAGAGCAGCGCCTTCAGACGGCATGCGATTCCGAGCCCCGAAGTAGCTGGAATTAAATCTTTTGTGCGTTCACACTGGGCAGGCAAAATAAATGGGATAACTCCTAAAGAGTGCTTCAGATCAAAGATCTGAGTGTATGGATGGGTCCAAAATGCGGTGTTTACCCTAGGAACGACATAAAACTTGTCGGCACGGGATGTTTGGACCCCTAGCTCGCTTTCGGAACGTTAAACGGATAAATTAATTAATTTATTTATTCGTTTAATGGTTAAACTCAAGTATCTCTTAAATAGTCGCTCGAATTGAACAACTTATGGCACCGTTCAATTCATAATGTTCCTTTTACCATAGGAGGGGTATAAGTTTTGTAGGCGCGGCCTGTCTGTGAAAAATGGCCCCGGGGGCATTTTCCTAATTTGGAACCTTTGAGCGTTCGACATTATAACATTCAAATGGGAGATCAGAATTAGATTTGGAGAACACCAGTGTCCTCGGGAGGTGGTGTTCACCCTAGGGGAGGTTTGACCTCAACCCCGTTGGGAGTTTTGGAGGTGGGTATTTTTGGGGGTTTTAGATTAATTAAAATGTTAATTAATTTATTTAAACACCCCTTAACCTTCCTCCCCTCTTCCCCTGGAAAAGCCTCTCCCTCAACCCCTCCTCTCCCTCTCCTCCTACAGATCCGGTGAGGCGATCTCCAGTGAGGTAGCTCTGGAAAGGCAGCGGCGCGGCGGCAGATTCTCCGTGAAGCGTCGGGTAACGCCCTTTGAGGTAGGAGTTATCGGTTTTTGCATTTTCATTGCCGAACTCTATTTTCAATTTTATTTATTCTGTCGAATTACCGTCGAATTTTCAATCAAAGACCATAAAGGTGTATTATAATTTTGGAGCTACCCGATGCATCTTTCAGATCGAAAATCCGTGTTTGAAGTCGATTGAAAACGACCGCCGAAGGTTACGGTTTTTCGGTTTCTGACAGGTTTGAGCGGCGGCGCGACTGGCTTCCGGCGTATGGCGTGGCGGCGGGGCCCTCAGACGGCGGCGTGGCAAGGCGCAGGGCGGCGGCCTCATCCAGGCGAGCGGAGGTCGGCACTGGGGGAGAGTGTCCTGGGCATCCGTTTGACGGCGAGGGCGAGGCCGAGCTCGCCAGGGCAGGGGAGAACCGGGGTCGCCGCGCGACCCCGCGGGGGAGACACAACCCGCGTCTCGCAGGTCGTTGCACAGCGGAAGACCAGCCACGAAGGTCGGTCCATGTGGACCATGGGTTCACAGTCGGCCCATGCGGCAGAGCTGCGTGCTGGAGCTCCGAACCGAGCCGGCCGGCGTGAGCCGGCCCAGGCCGGGCGGACCGGCCGGTCCAGCCCAAGGGGATCTGTCCCCCCCCCCTCTTCGGACGCCCGTAATTTTCATTACGGGTGTCCGATTTTCATGCCTTCTAAGGAAGTGGAACTGTATCGTCGAGGCGGACTTTTTGATATGGTTTCGGGAATTTTTAATTCCCTAAACGAGGGGCCTCGGAGGCGCGACACGTCTTTCAGTTGATTGACATTTTCTTTGGGGGATCTTGTTTTGGACTGCGCGGACGCGTCCGATGTCCGTTTCGAGCGCCGTCAGTGGAGTTGGAACCCTGGCACCGAGGCGGAGAATTCTAGGGTGGTTTGAGGCGTTGAGGCCCAAGTTGAGGTGTGGGCCCCATGGCCCGTCTTTCGAGCTGCGTGCAGCGTTTCATGACTTTTTCATCGGACATCCATTCGGGGCATGCGAGCAGTCGTTTCTAGATGTTTTTCTGAGGGGATTGCAATGGTGAAATCCACCTGCTCTAATTCCGCATGATGGTGTGGGCCCCACGAGGGCCGTTTCGGGGGTTGACGGTGATTTTCAGCTTTATCACCAGGTGTCCGTTTTGCACAAGTGATTAGTCGAACTTGTGTACTTTTTCTAGAGGATCGCTACGGTGCGATCCGTTCGTTGTGTTATGTGATAGGGTTGCGGGTCCCACGAAGCACCGCTCATGTGTGGTGCGCGTGAATGCACCTTCTTCTCCGGATATCTGTTGCACTCAAGTGAGTAGTGCTTTTGATGTGTTTTCCCTAGGGGATCGCAATGGTGCGATGTGCCCGACTATTTTCGGGACCAAGGCTCGGGATCACGGGACGTCGTTCGGGTGTGAGGTAGTGTTGGTGCCTTTTTCGTCGAATATCGATTTGAGGCGAGTAATTAGTCTATCTCGCGTGTTCTTCGGCATGTACTACAACGGTGTGATCCATTTGGTTGTGTGGAGCCTCTTGTGCGATCTTCTTAAATGTAGAATCATGAAAGGTTATCTGGTGGTGGTTTTTCCTACCATGTTTGTAGCGGACCCTTGGCATGTGATCACACAGTCTTGGGAGAATGTTGTAAATGATTCATAAGATGTGGTTGGTCGTGCCTGGGCCTTTGAGGTGGATTTGTTACGTTCACGCCTTCGTGTTGACGTTGGGTGCTGTGTGCACGTTAGCCTTTGGGCTGGAGACGTGGTATACTCTGGGAGTATACGGGAGCGCTGGGAGGAACATGTGGATGTTGGTACCTAAGAATGTTTGTGCGCATGGTTGGGGTTGACTTGGGGCCACATGTCGTGGGGGGCCCATGTGCGTTCCATGCTCTGCTTTATGTACTTTGATCTCTCACGAAGTAGAGGGTCCCTCTATGCTCGTTTGTTTGACCAGTAGGGTGGAGTTTTCCCCTGGATCTGTGCTCGATGGTTTTGACCAGAAGGGTTGAGTGGTCTCCCCTGGTTTCATTCTCGATGGTTTGGATGGTAGAGATGGGTTGTTCCTCTGTTTCTTTAGCTCTGAGGGGTTTCAATATCATGCCCTTTCACCGGACAGCAACACCGTTTGCGACTATGGGTGTTCGTATAATGTGGGTGTTTCCCCCTCTTTCTGGGATGAGTTGTCTCAGTCTGATTCGACAGTGACTCAGCAGCTTGGAGTGTGATCACCTTGAGAGGCCTGGGGAGTTTATACCTTTGATTTGTGTTCCCTGATATAGTTCTTGTGGATTCGGTGTGACCAACACTTTACATGGGCACTGATCCCATACCCAGGAGGTTGTTTCCAGCAGGGCTGAGGTTGTTTCCAGTAGGGCTGAGGTTCTTACCACCAGGGATGGGGTTGTTTTGAGTAGGGCTCGCCAGTGGGTTACCATCCAACAGGGATGGCCAGTACAGTAGTGTTCACTGAGTAGTACTATCCAGCAGGGATGGCCAAAGTAGTTCTGGGCTTACCTCTAGTGGGGCTGGGAAGGGGTCCTCGATGCTGGAATTACCTCCAGCAGGGCTGGGAAATGGTCCCTATTGTCGGGCTTACCTCCAACAGGGCTGGGAAGTGGTCCCTAATGCCTATCTTACCTCCCGCTGGGGTGGGCAGCGGTCCCCGATGCTGGTCTTACCTCCAGGTGGGATGGGCAGTGGTCCCCGATGCCGGGTTACCTCCAGCTGGGCTGGGCAGTGGTCCCATCACCGACTTTAGCAGGGTCACCCTCCAGTAGATTACCCTATTACGGTACTGGGCAGTGTGGAACCTTTGACTTCCCGGGTCTCCCTATAGCAGAAACCCGTCGACTTTCAGGGAACCTCTAGCAGGGCTGGGCAGGGGGTCGCCTGTCGACTTTGAGCAGACCTCTCGACTGTGGGGCAGTGACGAGTTGGGGTTTGATGTTCCCCTAGAACTCTCATGTACTATGAGCACTTTCCCCACCAAGACGCATCCTTGGGAAGTGACCTAAAATCGTGCGGGCGAGTCAGTGCCGCCCAAAGCGGATAGTGTCGAGATGCGGTGATTGAGCCCTTGACTTGTAGTTCGGGGTAGACGTGTGGGATCCTGGTCATCGATGGTGTTTACTTCTGGGACTGATGGCGACTCACTTTTCATGGGCTGAGTTACGGGATGGGTATCCCCTTATGATCTTGTTTAGGCTTCTTGTTAGAGCATATGAATATGTATATACCTTGTGTCAGTACCCATTTATTGGGCTTCGTTACTCTCCCTCCAGGAGAGGCGAAGATGTGTGGGGTATGCCACATGTTTTCCGTGTCTAGCTTCTCATGATGGGACGAGTGTAATCTCCAACTATAGGTAGCGAAAACTCGACGAGAAGTTCATATTTTCACCGTTTCCAGCTCCTTGTGCCTGGACGAGTCTCTCCTTTCTCTTGTTGTCTTGAGATGGACTCTTTACTATTACTCTTCACTTCACTTTAAGTTGTACTCCTCTAATTTTTATGTTATCTCTACTGATCACCCTTCAATACCTACTTTGTTGCTCCCTCATGCCTTCGGGGTATCCTACTGAGTTTTTTTATACTTACCCCTGATTGGGATTTTCCCACACTTGGTGTGCCCTTGCAGACGACAGACAGGTTGGTGGTGACTTTAGCAGAGCTTTGGAGTTCGGGAGCATGGACCACGTGTGGTGGTCAGAGTCAGGTTCTAGGTAGGGGACCCTTCTAGCTGTTTTCCAATTGTTTACCTATTGTCGGGTTGTGGAACTTTTCTGGATGGGCGCGTGTTTTTCCCCATTTATTTTTCAGTTAATTTCAGCACTTACTTTGTACGGTTAGAGGTCGATGTACATTGTGGTTTATATATAGCAGTTTCCCTTTTTTACTTTACTTTTATTTTCTCTTTTACTCTGCACTTTTTCATTGAGTGTGTTGTGTGTGTGGGTACAGGTACTTAGGCAAAGGCCTCCCTGGGTTTTCGTGCCTACGGCTCTAGTCGCCAACCCCTGGCCTATGGAGGCGGGCTTGGGGTAGTTGCGGCTCGAGCCCGGGTAGGGTGGGGTCATGACAAAGTTGTATCAGAGGTGGTTCGTTCCTTGGGACGCTATTCAGACGTCCCTAAAATAAAAGGAATTGGTTGAGATTTTGGGAAACAGTGTTAACGTGTCTTGAGAGTGGCTCTCAGGCAAGGGAGTCTAGTGATGGTGTGGCGGCCGACGTATCCATTCACCAGGACCTTGATAACCTTCTTGTCGACTCGTCATGCTGAGACACTTGTTGTAGGGAAAATTGATTTGTGCATCACATATTAATGAGTCTTGACTTTCCTTATTGAGTCAGCTCCCCATTGTTGTTGTTATTGGTATATACATATATGCTCATCTGACCGTGGCACTGGTTGATAATTTTCAGGATGTCTCCACGAATACAGCCATCCAGGTTACCAGCATTGGTTCGTGACGACGAACCTGTGAGCTACGAGGCCACAGTCCAGGACCCATCATGTGAGCCCCTTTCTTCGGGTGGTCCGGTAGCATCACCCCCACCTGTTGAGCAGTAGACAGTTTCAACAGAGCAGACGGGGCTTGAGCGCAGGTTGAGCACGCTCTGTGAGTTCCAGCAGTAGAGACCATTGAGCTTCAGTGGTGAGCCAGAACCTCAGGCAGTAGAGGTTTGGCTCGAGGCAGTGGTTTTTCTTTTCAGGCTTGTGCAGACGTCGGCATATCAGATAGTGGCTTTGGCAGCCACCCTTTTTCGTGGAGCATCTTGGCGTTGGTGGAGTCTGGTGACTTATTTTCTTGACGAGTCGTCTCTTTCGTGGGGAAACATTCAGTTTTTGTTCCGTGAGTAGTTTTTTCCCGTCCTACATGGGATCCGTTCTGATTCAGTAGATCCTACAGTTTTAGTAGGGAGGGATGATGGTGGCCGAGTACGCCTCTAGTTTTGCAGACCGTGCACGCTTTTACCGTGACATGGTCCATGACGACAGCTTCCGAGCACGGAGTTTTGAATAGGGTCTCCTCCGAGATATTCGTGCTTTCAACGTACCCTTGGGAATTTCCACATATTCCGGGGTGCTAGAGCAGGCGCTGGTGACATAGGGTTTCCTGTCACGTTCTAGAGATGGTGGTGGCAGCAGGCATGTTGGAGCCGACACCTCTTCTGCAGCTAGAGGGCATCGGAAAATAGAACCTCGACTCAGGTGGATTTCTGACAACCGGAATTAGGGGCGTGGTCGTACACCCCAGTGGAATCGGAGGGCACCAGTGTGGCCCGAACAGAGTCAGTGCTATGCTTGCGATGGGCGAGGTCACCTTGCACGGGACTGCCCAACCATGCATGCAGAGAGCTTCAGGCGGGTAGGAGGTTCCCCACCACGACGGAGGTAGCATTGTGATCGGAGTAGTGCCCAGAGAGGTGGTGCTAGAAGAGGAGCGGGAGGAGCTGGTAGTGGGGGACATATTTACGAGGTCTTCCCATCACCAATAGGTGGTCCACTTTAGGCTCTGGGAGCTAACAGTTGGGACCGCGGACAGTCACGAGCTATGGATGTCTATGATCTTGCAGAGCACGAGGTAATAAGAGGTACCCTCTACAGCTCTTCTACTTTTTTGAAGTAGAATTGTTAGACTCTGTGTGTGAACTACTTTCCTCCCTGCTCCATGCTTGAGGTGTTACCAGGGTGGCGTAGGTCGTCGGTGTAACCCTGTGTTGGTATGATAAAAGACGTGGGACCTTTTCCTTTAGTCGATGGTGTTGACTCCTTCACTTCCAAGTGTGTAAGAGGGTCTTGGCTATGAGACATCGACTATGAAACCTTGCGTGACCAGATATCCTTGGGTGTTTCACCATATGGATATTCTGAAGGAGGGAATCACCGTGCCTTATCTTGGGTGTGGGCAGTGATTCCAATCACGGCGTGCGACGTAGAGGTTTGGTCGGGGAGTTGAGCTACCCCCAAGAGCCGTCAGGCTGTTTGGGGCCGTGAGAAGGGATGTCAAGGTTCCCTACCACCTTGACCTAACCCGAAAGGCTGGTTTGGGTGCATGAAGTCTCCCACGTGACTCACCCAAGAAGAGGTGTGCGTGCTCCTATGCATGATATCAGTGAGGGCAGACCTCGCGTGAATAGATCAAATCCTTTGGTCTGTGTGCGGTGGCGTAGAGTTGTGCGAGAGTTCTTCTCGGTACGAGAGATCCAAGTGTGGGCTTAGTACCCGGAGTTTTTCCCTGCTTTTTCATTTCGGGGACGAAAAGATGGAAGGAGGGAATGATGTAAGAACCCAGTTTTTGTTGTGAAAGACATTTTAATACTATTTATGTTATTCCAGAGAAGAGCCTTCAGACGGCGTGTGATTCCGAGCCCCGGAGTGGCCAGAATTAAATTTTCAGTGCGTTCACACTGGGCATGCCAAATAAATGTGATAAATCCTAAACGGTGCTTCAAATCAAGAGATCTGAGTGTACGAATGGGTCTGGAATGGGGTTTTTACCCTAGGAATGACATAAAACTTGTCGGCGCGGGATGTTTGAACCCCTCGCTCACTTTCGGAACGTTAAACGGATTAATTAATTAATTAATTTATTCGTTCAATGGTTAAACTAGAGTACCACATAAACAGTGGCTCGGATTGGAAACTGAGGGCACCGTTGAGTTCGGAATGTGCCGTTTACCCTAATAGGGGTATAAGTTTTGCAAGCGCGGGCCGTCTGTGAAAAATGGCCCCAGGGGTGTTTTTGTAATTTGGAGGCTTTGGGCGTTCAAATTTATAAATTTCAAACGAGAGATTGGAATTAAGTTCTAAGACCACCATTGTGCTCAGGCGGTGGTTTTTACCCTAGGGAAGCCTTATCCTCGACTCTGTTGGGAGTTTTGGATGCGGGTCTTTTCGGGGGTTTTAAATTAATTAAAATTTTTATTAATTTGTTTAAACACCCCTTCCCCTTCCTCCCATCTTCCCCTGGAAAAGCCTCTCCCTCAACCCCTCCTATCCCTCTCCTCTTCCAACTATGGAGAGGTGATCTTCGGCGAGTTAGATCTGGCAAGGAAGCGGCGCAACGGCAAATTCTCCGTGAAGCACCGGGCAACGCACTTCGGGGTAGGAGTTTTCTGTTTTTGGGTTTTCATTCCCGAACTCAACATTAAAGTTATTTTATGCCCTCTAATTACCGTCTAATTTGATATCAAAGACCATAAACTTGTATTATAATTTGTGAGCTACTCGACGCTTCTTTCGGATTGAAAATCCAAGTTCGGAGTCGATCGCAAACGACCGCTGAAGGTTGCTGGTTTTCAGTTTCCCGTAGGTTTGAGCGGCGGCGCGGCTGGATTCCAGCGGATGGCATGGCGGCGGGGCTCTCAGACAGCGGTGTGGCAAGGAGCAGGGCGACGGCTTCAGCCGGGCCAGCGGATGTCGGCGCTGGGGGCGAGCAGCCTAGGTAGCTGGGTGACGAGGAGGGTGAGGCCGAGCTCGCCGGGGCAGGGGAGAACCGGGGTCGTCGCGCGACCCCATGGGGGAGACACGACCTGCATCTCATGGGTCGTTGAACAGTGGAAGACCAGCCACAAAGGCTGGTCTGTATGGACCATTGATTTACGGATGGCCCGTGCGGCAGAGCCGCGGGCTGGCACTCCGAACTGAGCCGGCCGGCGTGAGCCGGCCCAGGCCGGTCCAACCCAAGGGGATCCCTTACACCTCTTTGGACGCCCGTAATTTTCATTGCGGGTGACTGATTTGCATGAAGTCTGCGGTAGTGGAACTGTATCGTCGAGACAGACTTTTTGAGATGGTTTCGGGAATTTTTAATTCCCGAAACGAGGGGCCTCGGAGGCGCGACGCATCTTTAAGTTGATTGATGTTTTCTTTAGGGGATCTTTTTTTGGACAGCGCGGACTTGTCTGGCATCCGTTTCGAGCGCCGTCAGTGGCATTGGAACCCTAGAACCGAGGTGGAGATTTCCAGGGTGGTTTCAGGCATTGAGGCTGAAGTTGAGGCATGGGCCCCATGGCCCATCTTTCGAGCTGCGTGCAGCGTTTCACGACTTTTTCATCGGACGTCCGTTCGGGGAGTGCGACCAGTCATTTCTGGATGTTTTTCTGAGGGGATTGAAATGGTGCAATCTACCAGCTCTAATTCCGCAAGATGGTGTGGGCCCTACGAGGGCCGTTTTGGGGGTTGATGGTGATTGCCAGGTTTATCACCGGGTGTCTCTTTTACACAAGTGATTAGTCTAACTTGTGTACTTTTTTCTGAGGATCGCTACGGTGTGATCCGTTCGTTGTGTTCTGGGACTGGTTTGCGAGTCCCACGAAGCACCCCTTGTGTGCGGTGCGCCGGAATGCACCTTTTTCTTTGGATATCCATTACACTCAAGTGAGTAGTGCTTTTGACATGTTTTACCGAGGGGATCGCAATAGTGCGATGCGCCCGACTGTTTTTGGGGCCGAGGCTCGGGATCACGGGACGTCGTTCGGGCATGAGGCAGTGTTGGTGCTTTTTTTGTCAGATATCCATTTGAGGTGAGTCAGTAGTCTATCTCACGTGTTTTTTCATTAGGACTAAAACGGTGCGATCCGTTTTCTTGTGCGGAGCCTCTTGCATGATATTGTTAAATGTGGAAGCATGAAAGGTGCTCCGGTGGAGGTTCATCCTACCATGTTTGTAGCAGACCCTTGGCGTGTGATCGCGCACTCTTGGGAGAGTGTTTTAAATTATTCATAAGATGTGGTTGGCCGTGCCTGGGCCTTTGAGGTGGAGTTGTTACTTTCACGCCTTCGGGTTGACGTTGGGTGTCGTGTGCACGTTAGCCTTTGGGCTGGAGACGTGGTATACTCTGGGATTATACAGGAGCGCTGGGAGGTACATGTGGATGTTGGTACCTAAGAATATTTGTGTGCTTGTTTGGGGTTGACTTGGGGCCACACGTTGTGTGGGCCCCATGTGCGTGCCGTGCTCTACTTTACGTACTTTGACCTCTCACGGCGTAAGGGGTCCCTCTGTGCTCGTTTGTTTGACCAGCATGGTGGAGTTTTCCCATGGGTCTGTGCTCGATGGTTTTGACCAGCAGGGTTGAGTGGTCTCCACCTGGTTTCATTCTCGATGGTTTGGCCGACAGAGATGGGTTGTTCCTCTGTTTCTTTAGTTGTGAGGGGTTTCAGTATCGTGCCCTTTCACCAGATTGCAACACCGTTTGCGACTACGTGTGTTCGTACAGTATGGGTGTTTCCCCCTCTTTCTGGGATGAGTTGACTAAGTCCGCTTCGACAGTGACTCAGCGGCTTGGAGATTGATTGCCTTGAGAGGCCTGGGGAGTTTCTACCATTTCTTTGTGTTCCCTGGTAGAGTTCATACGGATTCAGTGTGACCAACACTTTATGCGGGCACCGATCCTCTACCAAGGAGGCTATTTCCAACAGGGCTCATGTTGTTTCTAGCAGGGCTAAGGTTGTTACCAGCAGGGATGGGGTTGTTTCGAGCAGGGCTCGCCAGTGGGTTAACATCCAATAGGAATGGCATGTACAACGGTGTTCACCGAGCAGTACCATCCAGCAGGGATGGCCAGAACAGTTCTGGGCTTACCTCCAGCGGGGCTGGGCAGTGGTCCCCGATGTCGGTCTTACCTCCAATGGGGCGGGGCAGTGGTCCCCGATGCTGAGCTTACCTCTTGTGGGGCTAGGTTGTGGTCCCTGTTGCTGAGATTACCTCCAGCTGGGCTGGGTAGTGGTACCCGATGTCGGGTTTACCTCCAGCTGGGCTGGGCAGTTGTCCCCAATACCAGGTTACCTCTAGATGGGTTGGGTAGTGGTCCCATCACCGACTTATGCTGGGTCTCCCTCCAGTGGATTACCCTGTTATGAGACTGGGCAGTGTGGCACCCGTCGACATTCCAGTTCTCCCTGTAGCGGGAACCCGTCGACTTCTAGGGACCCTCCAGCTGGGATGGGTAGGAGGTCACCTGTCGACTTTGAGCAGACCTCTCGACTACGGGGCAGTGACAAGTAGGGGTTTGACGTTACCCTAGAACTCTCAAGTATGAGGAGGGATTTCCCCACCGAGATGCGTCCTTGTGACGTGACCTAAACCTGTGTGGGAGAGTCAGTGATGCCCAAAGCGGATAGTGTCGAGGTGCGGTGATTGAGCCCTTGACTTGTAGTTCGGGGCAGACATGTGGGATGCTGGGCTTCGATGGTGTTTACTTCTGGGACTGTTGGAGACTAACTTTACATGGGATGAGCTACGGGAGGGGGATCCCCTTACAATCTTGTATTGGATTCTTGTTAGAGAATATGAATATGTATGTACCTTGTTTTTAGTACCCACTTCTTGGTCTTGGTTACTCTCCCTCTTGGAGAGGCGAAGACGCGCGGGGTATGTCACGTGCTTTCCGTGTCTATCTTCTCATGGTGGGATGAGTCTACTCTCCAGCTATGGGTTGCGAAGACTCGATGATAATTTCATCTTCTCACTGTTTCCAAATCCTTGTGCATGGACGAGTCTCTCTTTTCTCTTGTTGGGTTGAGCTGGACTCTTTACTGTTACTATTCACTGCACTTTCATTTGTACTCCTCTACTTTTCATATTCTCTCTACTGCTAACCCTTCGGTACCTACTTTGTTTCTCCCTCGAGCCTTCAGGGTATCCTACTGAGTATTTTTATACTCACCTCAGCTTGGGCTTTTCCCGCACTTGGTGTGCCCTTACAGATGATGGAAAAGTTGGTCTTGACTTCAGTGGAGCTTAGGAGTTCGGGAGCTTGGACCGAGTGTGGTGGTCGGAGTCGGGCTCCAGGTGGGGGACCCTTCCAGCTATTTTCCTTTTGTTTACCTGTTGCCGGGTTGTGGCACTTTTCAGGTGGGGTGTGTGTTTTGCCCCTTTTAATTTTCAGTTACTTTCAACACTTAATTTATATGGTTAGAGGTTTATACACTTTGTGGTTTATATATAACAGAGTGCATTTTTTACTTTACTTGTTTTTCTCTTTTACTCTGCACTTTTTCATGGAGTGTGCTGTGTGTGTGTGTACAGGTACTTACGCAAAGGCCTCCCTGAGTTGTTGTACCTTCGGAGCTAGTCGCCAACCCCTAGCCTATGGAGGCGGGATTGGGGTAGTTGTGGATCGAGCCCAGGTAGGGTCGGGTCGTGACAAGTTTATTTCGCAAAAATAAAAATCCTTAAATAAAATAATAATTATTTTTTTGATATAAATCTTCTTGAATTATTCATTTCTCTTACATTTCCTTGTACCCTGTGAATAATATTTCAAAAACACAGGATGATCATAAAAAGCTCAGTATTGGTTATAATATAATGAAAGACATTATTAGCCCATCAATACATACAAGTCAATGAAAACATACTTTCCCATAATAAAACATAAGCTCTTTAACATACCTAATGAAATCATAAGATTTATGAATAACACACAATAATCATTAATCATAATGGAAACCTGTGGCATCGATACATACATACATTTTGTTTTTCACAGCTACATAGGGAGTTACATTTGGAATACACATCACAGTATATTCCCAAAATATCTTAGAGGAAACATTAATGTTTACCACCATCACATTACCCAATGAATCAATAAGCTATCTCGGGATCAAATGCCTTTGATTTATCATGGAACCACGCATATACGTAAACAATTCCCATGAATCATAATGTATTCATAACACATAAAACAATAATAAAAGAAAAAATAATATTTCCAAGTTTCAATCAAAATATATCATTTCAAAATATTGACATAATAAATTTTTTCACCAAACCATTTTCAATACCAAAATAAAAATACAAGTTATATGGTATTTATTTTCCTTTTAAAAACATTAAATTTTGTTAAATAATCCAAATATCAAATAATAGTTATAGCAGCATAAAGGTTTGTGTCACCCTGTACGTTAAAAATAAACATTCCCATTGTCATTTCTTAAAATGACTAATAAAACAAAAGATTCATTTTGAAAAAAAATCAGATTAAATTTAATGAAAATGGTATAATTATACACTATATAAAATTAGGAGATGTATATTATCAAAATATGACTCAATAAAAGGAGATTGAGATGAAGTCTCTTATCGTGAGTCTGAATTTTCACATTTGTTCTTCATATTCCTGAATAATAAAATTAGGTTAATTTCTAACTGACTCAAAACATTATTCATGTTAATTATTCATATTATATTACTTATAATCATGTTATAAAAATTACATAATTATTTAAGTTCATATGGGTCGTTTTGTCATTATTCGGTTCGTAAGTTGAAAATGAATTTGTTTTGATGTAAATTGTCCATATAGTCAAAATTACATCATCACCTGAATATTATTCATGATTAATGTATCATATATATATAAATTATAGGTTTATTTATATCCATTATATATGTATTTATAATATTTAATAACATTTAGCGATGTGAACTGAAATTCACCATTCATGGAGACGGTAAGTTGTACGTACTTATGAACACTGTTTTCATTTCCTTTTCAAAATTAAAGTAAGGGAAACTAAATGACACATAGGAATATTATAATTCTATTATAATATTTTATTCTATATATTTTAACATTTTTCATTAACACCAACATTTGTATGTTCCATGAATGGCATGAACGAGTCATATCGCTTTTATGGGGCAGTAGTTCACACTTTCTCAAATGAAATTATCGTATTTACACATTATGGAAAGAATAAATAAATATTTTTTTAATGAAACTAAGTAAGAATGGAAGAAATATAAATATAATATATATTTTATATAAATATATTTCAATCATAATGGCCACCATAAGAGGTGGTAGGAGAAAACTGAACAATCACCGTTTCTTGAGGCAGCAGTTCGTCGTACACAGAAACAATATGTTCTTATCCATTACATGGTGGTGTGTGTAAGTATAGTTTGAATAATTCTCATAAAAACAACCTAGTATATTGGGGATTTTGGTTTTTTTATTTAATCAAATAATAAAAATGTAATAGGGAGTGGATAAGGAAAATAAAGGAAAGGAACATGAGAGAAGACACTACCTCTATATTGGGCAACTTCCTTTAATTTGAGCCAAAAGGATTTCTTGAATTCTTTTATTCCCAAGGTAAGGTTTCTTAAAGTAATGGAGTGGTTTTTTGATATTATTTGGGAATATGTTTTATGAACCAAGGGTCTTGAGTTGTGGGAATAAGTGGGTAGAGGTGGGGGTCTTTTATAAGAGGGAGGAGGGGCACCTTAGGAAGGTCCTGAAATATTATTTTCCTATAAATCGATTTTAGGTTTAAAATGGTCCAAAACTCATTTATTTCAAATATAAGATGCTGGGGGGTTAAAAAAATCTCAACCAATAGGTTTAATAAAATTTTAGGTCCAAAATTAACCTTATCATTTAGCTTTAACACTTAGTTAAAAACCATAACTCCTACCAGGTCTTCTTGCATTTTCATAATATATGGTACCTATATTTACTATAAAATTGCAATAGAACCTTATGTGTATCGTTAATGAACATATTATCATTATATAGGTCAATTTTCCAAATATCATATTTTTAGGACTATAATAGAATTTTATTAAAGAGTTTTTATTAGAAAACCCATTTATGTCAATTTTGACACTAAAATAATTTATTTTTTTATGTCTTAAAAACATCATTACATCAAACCAATAGAATTTACTCAAAAATAATATTTCAATATCATCTAAAAAATTCATTTATTTCATGAAAATAATAAAATTAAATTTATTTTAATATTTATAATATTATTTTTTAGAATCCTTTATTAATGAAGAAATCACTACATCATCATTATATCATAATTAAATATATATAATTAATATATATATATATATATATATATAAAATATCATGATGTATGATATATTTTTATATTTCTTTTGAATTTTTATTTTCAAAGAGATAAATTATATAACCCCATATAAAAATTGGTTTAGTAAACAATACAACTTTATGTTATATTTTTCTTTACATTAAATTAAATCTTATAAAATGACATTTTCATATCAAAGTGGCTCCATGGGGTCCCCAAATTGACCCAAGGATAACCATTATTGTACATATCTAATAAAATAGAATTACCAAATGTTTTAGTGTAGTTTTATATTATTAAATTATTATTTTTTTAACCTTATTTTGCATATTTTCCCTTTAAACATGATATATAAAATAATTACTGAAGATACTATACATAATGTCCCCAGATAAAATGTACCTATTGAAAAAATTTGTACATATTGATTATAAAAATGGAATCAATTTTTCCAAATTCAAAATACATAATATCAGAATTTAATTTAAAATTAATTCCTCTTCGGAATACAAAAAAGCGGGTATTTAAGAAGTAATAACTATCAAAAGTCTAACATGTGTTTTTGTACAATTTCAATGGAAAATTACTCCAAATTACCAAAATTGGATGAAATGATAAAATATAAACCATTTATACTTAAAAATAAAAAATATTATGATTTACCATATAAACTATCTAGATGGAAGAAGTTTTTTCTAATTAAAATTTAGCATATTTTTACTATTCATCAAAACATGATAGTTATCAGAAAAATATCAAAAAATCATCCTAGGTAAATTTTTATGTCCCTATTCAGAATAATAAGTTTATTTTCTCAAATATAATGTATAAAGGTGTCGAAAAATAAATTTAAAAATGGGTTTCCATCAAAAGGCGGAAATACTTCATTATTAGAAAAATACATCTTTTATCCAAAAAAAATTAATTTTTTCCTGTATCATATCTAGAAAACAAATGAGATGATTTTAAAGAATTAAATTTAAAATATAAAATATATTTTTCATTAAATAAAAATCAATAAAAAGTTATATGATTTTATAAACACAATTATTCTATTTTAAATAGGTTTTCAGAAAAATAGATCCTTTATATTCAATTGTATTTGAATTATATTTCTAATAAATTTGGTAACCAATGAATCATTATTTTATCCTTTATAAACCATATATTCATAATTATTTTGGTACTATTTATTTCCTCCATTCCAGTGGATAGGCTTTAACTTCATTTTATAATAATAATAATAATAATATATCATATTCGGTATAATTCAACGTTGTGTCCAATATAAGATTTCAGAGAAATACGCTATTCCATGTTGATGTATGCTATCAGAAAAAGTGTCCCCTTTAACGTAAAATTAATATATTATTTATGAATATTAATAGATGTAAAAATTTATTATTCTATTAATACCAGGGTCGTTGCATCATTCCATTCTTTTTTAAATTGTGTCCTCTCAATTTTAAAATTTTCCTCGAAAACATCACTAAAAATACCACATCGGAAAATGAATCTATAAAACTATTACATTAAATGAAATAAAGATATGTAAAAATGTCACCAAAGAAAAAACATACTAGGATTGTAGGTATAAAAACATGGATATGGAAGAAAAAATAACTCTCATAGACTAATAGAGATTGATAGAGAACATGATCATGGAATGTTAACCAGCATAATACCATTAATTTGTGTGTTCGTAAAAGTATGATAATAAAACAATGTGTATAAATTTTTATCTTCAATATCCTTTTCATAGACTTGAAGAATTTTATTACTACCTATACTAATATTATAAAGAAATATACTTACTTGAAAAGTATTGTTTCATACTCTAATCAATTTTCACCAAAAGTCATTATTTTCTCCAAAGGATTAGTATTCAAGATGTATCATCTTCTATAGAATCACATAATTCTAAAAAAATATTAGTTATCTATTCATATTATCTTGAAACATTTACCATAACATAAATTGGTAGTTTAAGATTATATAATCTCCAAAAAGAAAAATTCTTCATGGGAGGAAATACCAATCTTAATCTGAAAAATTCAGAAATCACTCCCCCAATATTAGAAAAGAATATTCCATAAACAATTGTCCTTAAATTCGTCAAAATAATCCAAACTAAGATAGAAAAAAATTTAGAAGGATTTGATCACATCATCTTCCACAATACATTTTATCTCTAAATAACATTGATTACTCTTAATGTATCATACAAAGTAATCAAAAAATCACATGTTCTCTATGATAGGATAATAATTTTCACAGACAACCCAGATATCCATTTTCCCATAATGAATACCTAGATTTATCCAAAATGATATTGAACCATTAGTCCACAAATAAAATCCCATAGTATTCTATTTTCCTTAGGCATATAGTGTTCCCAAATGAGTGAATGACGTCCAAAATTATGTTTATCACTTAATCAATAAATCATTTTCCTATAAGAAGGACATCCATTTGATAAAACATAAGATAAAAAAATAAATTTATTCATAATCCATAATATCATTTAACTAAAAAGAATAAGCTACACTATCCAGGAACTTAATATAGGTAAGTGGTAGGCGATAAATATCAGTCACACTTTGGTTGTCGGTTCAATTCTCGTAGCTTTGTCCAACATGATGGGTTGTCACATGGTGTGCATGTTTTCCTTTTTCAAAAATAATATAATTTTATAACATTCCCCAAAATAATATAAATTCATAAAAAATAACCATATCCTATTTTAACATAAAATTTTATCTCATACCTCACATTTTTATCCCACAATGTAATAACCTATAATTGCCTCAAATTCAAGGATCTGATAGGCCCAAATGGTTCTTTCTTACTATATCCACAAAATAAAATTCAATTCTTCCCTAGATGGAATTTTCACATTACAATCTTTTGGGTAACACATACATGAGAAAAGTCTTCAAATATAATCCCATAATCAAAATAGTAATAATACATTTAAGCATTTCATCACCATGGTATCTAAAATAACTCTCAATTTTCTAAAATTTAGACATCATAGTCATCCATAATTCTTCATGATCCATTAATCATTTTTTTAACTTATTCTATAATACTTCTTTCCTACAAACAAAATCATGAATCAAATCCTAATATTAAATAATGTCAAAACATCATCTAAGAAAAATCCACAACATTAATAGGTTATTGTTGGTTTCCTCATCCTCAATTGGAATGTAATTATGTATTGGTAAACATATATTTGTACAGTCTAACTTATCCCATCCCTGAACCTTCTTTATAAGACATCTATTTACTTAATGACCATGCACACCACATTTAATACATTCAATTGATCCCTCATAAAGAACTTCTTTCTGTTTCCTGGAGTTTTCTGAACACTTCCTTTTTCCATGATATTTTATTTCATTATGACCTTCAATACCACATCGATAACATCTTATCGTTCCTATGATGAATTTTCCTAGGTGTTTGTTTCTACATCCATGAAAAATAGTTTTTTAATTTAACGACCTTTATGATTATTACATGAACATCCGTATGGATTTGTTTCTCACATATTAAATTAATTATAGAAATCAATAAGTTTAAAGTGATGAATCATAACCCCAGATAGTTAGCTAAGAATAAAAACAATAGTTCTAATTGAAAATCCAATTTCATTCAGTTTCATGTTCAAAAAACCCCAATAGCTTCCTTCACATATATTGTTACTTTATTGCGCTCTAGATCTAGCTATTTACAAAAACCAAAAAAGTGAGTGTGATTATATCCATAAAATCATAATATACTATCTTATGGGGAGGCTTATCACTATGATATACTTATTCAAGTAATCTTAAGCTCATTAAATTTATCTAAAATACTTATGACTCCTTATAATATGCTTACCATTATGGTTATGTCACTTGTGCTTAAATAACACCCTAAACTATAAATGTATCTAAATAGACCTATGATACCAACTATAATTCCCTAGCCTTAAACATTACATATTATTGATTTATATCAAGAATTACACATTGAGTTTATTTTCTGTTTTATAGTTTTAGAAAATTAGGCCCAAACTATTATAATACCTATCAAAAATTACAATGAATACACTTCCTCTCTATCCCATTTTTTTTCACAAAAATAAAAATCCTAAAATAAAACAAGAATTAATTTAATGACATAAATAATCTTTAATTCTTCTTTTCTTTTACCATTCCTTGTACACTATGAAACAATATTTCAAAAACATGTTATAAGAATACAATTCTCAGTAAGGTTTATAAAATAATGAAAGAAAACATTATCCCATCAATATATACAAATCATTGAAATCATACTTTTAAATCATAAAACATAAGTTCTTTAACATAACTCATGAAATCATAAGATTTACAAATAACAAAAATAAACATTAAATCATAATGGAAACTCTTGGAATCTACAACATACTTACATTTTAGTTTTCACATCTACATAGGGAGTTACGTTTGGAATACCCATCACAATATATTCCCAAAATCTCATAGGGGAAACATTAATGTTTACCTCTATCACATTACCCAATGAATTAGAGATATATCTCAGGATCACCCACCATTGGTTTATCAGGGAACCACCCGTATATGTAAAAAATTCCCAGGAAACTTTACATATTCATAACACATAAAAAAACATAATGAAAAAATAAAACTTTTCCACATTACAATCACAATATTACATTTCAAGATATTAACATAATAAATGATTTCTAAAAAACATTTAAAATACAAAAATATGTAATAATGGTATATTATATTTATATTTATTTTAAAAATATTACATCTTGAGTCCCGCCAGACTCGGACACTGTGCATATTATGCACAGCGCGATTCAAAGCTATTTCCCTAGCTAGGGAATGTGCTCCACGCTCTGGGCATGGAGAGGCCCCCCAGAGGGAGGAGAGTGTTTCCCTACACATGTTTTTCCAAGGATCAGGTACCCTAGTGGTACATTCACTTTCTTGGCATCCAAAAGACCCATGATCTAATCTGGGCAGGGGTGAATGTTATGAGTTATTGTAGCAGTACTGTAGAATGGCACTATAGTAGTACAGTTGCAGCAGGGGAACTATTGCAGCTTCGGCACTGTAGAATAAGAGGGACTGTAGTAGGTACTATAGCGGTGGTGGTACTATAGAAGGTACTGTAGTATCATAAGTTCTGTAGTAGTACTGTTCACTGAGGGTTCCTTTTAGCCAAAAAATGGTCATTCAAGACTTGTATTCAGGCCACTTGGCCTTGGGCCTTCGGGCTATGTAATGGGTATCCCTCTACCCTGTGTAAAAAATTATTTTATTTAACAATAAATTGAGGCTTCAGCCTTGAACTTTTAAAAAAATATTTATATTATAAAAACATGCCTCAATGAAAAGAGATTGAGACGAAGTCCCTTACCTTGCGTCTCACATGTCCTATTCGTTCTTTATATTGATGTATAATAAACATAGGTTAATTTCTACTTTATTCAGAACCATTTTCAAGTTTATTATTAATTTAATATTACTTATAATCATGTTATTAAATTTACCAAATTATTTAATTTCATATCGGTTATTTTGTCAATATTCGGTACTTGAGTCAAAAATGAAATTGTTTTGATGTAAATTGTCCATGTAGTAAAAATTCCACCATCAATAGAATATTATTCAAAATTTAATTATCATATATATCAATTATATAAGTATTTATATCCCGTATATATTTATTTTAAATATTCCATTACATTTGTTGATGATAAATGAAATGCAATGTTCATGGAGACGGTAATTCGTACATACATATGAACGCTTCTTTCATTTCATTATCACATTTAAAGGAATGAAAACTAAATGGTACATATATATATATATATATTATAACTCCATTATAATATCATATTTTATATTTGTTTCATATTTTAATTAACACTATCCTTTATACATTTCATGTATCACATGAATGAGTCATATTTTTTGGAGGAGGTGGTAGTCTTCACTTTCTCAAATGAAATTATCATATTTACACATTATGGAAAGAATAAGGTTATGTTTTAAATGAAAAATAAAGAATAATAGAGACAATATAAATATAATATACATCATATATACATATAGTTTCATCATAATGGCCACCATGAGAGGTGGTAGGATTAAATTGAACAATCATCATTTCGCGAGGGAGTAGTTCTTCGTACACAAAAACAGTATGTTCATATCCATTAGATTGAGGTGTGTGTAAGATTAGTTCAAATAATTATCATAAAAACATACTAGTATGTTTAGTATAATTTTTTTACATAATTAAAGAATAATAATAGAATAGGGAGTTGAAAATTAAAATAAAAGAAATGAACTTGAGATAAGATGTTACCTCTAAATCGGGTAACTTCTTTTGATTTGAGCCAAATGGCTTTCTTGGATTGTGTTATTCAAAAGGTAAGGATTCTAAATGTAATAAAGGTATGTTGGGAGCTTATTTGGGAAGACTTTTTATGATCTTATGGGCTTGATATTTTGAATAAGTGGTTATAGGTGGTTACCTTTTATAAGTGGGAGGAGGGGCACTTTAGGAAGGTCTTGAAATAATTTTTTATTATATATTTATTTACAGTTTCAAATGGTCCCAAACACTTATTTTTACTGATAATATGATTTTGGGGTCCAAAACCAATCAAAAAATAGGTTTTATACAAGTTTAGGTCACAAAATTATCCTTGTCATTTAGCTTTAACCCATAGTTAAAAACATTAACTCTTACAATGTAATATTGCATTTTCATAATATATGGCACCTATATTTACTATAAATTTCCAATAGAACCATAAGTACATCATTAATGATAATTTTAAAATTATATAATTTATTTGGCTGATTTATATATTTTAGGACTATTATATAATTTAATAAAATATTATTTTTTTTAAAATCTCATTTATTTGAATTTTGACAACATAAAGTAATTCATTTTTGTAAGTTGTAAAAATGAGATTCCTTAAAAAAAGGAATTTAACCAAAGATAATATGTCAATACCATCCCGAAAATTCATGTATGGAATCAAAATAAATAAATTACATTATATTAATATTTATAATACCATTTATTTGAATCCATTATTAATGATACAATCACTTCATCATCATCAATGTGTCATAATTAAATTTATTTATTTAATATCATAAAATTATTATTAAAATATCATGATATCATATAAATTTTTATAATTCTACTGATTGTTTATAGTCTATGAGATCAATTATAAAACCCCATATGAAAATAAGTTTAGTAAATGATACATGTTTATGTTATATTTTTTCTTTTCATTTAATCAATTCTTATAAAATGTCATTTCCATATCCAAGTGGCTCCATGGGGTCATAAAATCTACCCATGGATGCACAAGTTTGGAAATATCTCATACAATAGGATTAAGAGAGGTTTTAGGGTAGTTTTATATTTGTAAAATATTATTTTTTACCCTAAGATACGAGATTTACCTTTTAACCATTGTAAATAAAATACTTAGTGAAGTTACTATTCATAACGTACTAAAAATAAATTTATATATTCAAACAATTTGGACCTTATAATTACCAATATATAATATATTTATCCATCTTCAAGACATATAATTCGTAGAAATTAATTTAATATTAATTCATGTTGGAAAAACAAAAAGCAGGTATTTATGAAGTTAAAACTATCAAAAGTTTGACCTGCGTTTACGTAAAATTTCAAAAGGAAATTACATACAATGAAGAACACTAGATTAAATGAAAAAATATATTCCATTTTCAAATTTAAAACCATTAAATAATATGATCTAACCTTATAAATTATCTCGATGTAAAAGGTGGTTTTCAATTAAAATTCAGCATATTATTGCTATTAATCAAAACATGACAGTTATCAGAACAATATATAAAATTCAACCAAATTAAATTTTTATGTCCCTATTATAATGAATCATATTTTGTTAAATATAACATATAATGGTTTCAAAAACTAAATTCGAAAAGGGTTCTCCTTTAAAAGGTGGTAAAACATCATTTTTAGAAAAATACATATTTTATCTGAAAAATTGAATTTCTCCCTATATCATATCTAAAAACATATAAGATGAATTTAAAACATCAAATTGAATATATATCATATATTTTTCATTAAATAAAAATCCAAATATGTGATATGATTTTAAAAACACAATTATTCTCATTTAAATATGTCTTTATAAAAACACATCCATTATATTCAATCATTTTTTATTTCTATTTATAATAAATTTGGTTACCAATAAATCAATATTTTAACCTGTGTAAACCATATTATCATAATTCAGTTGACACTATTTATTCCAACCATTCTAACGATGAGGTGTTTAATACAATTTAAAATAATAATATAATATATTATTATTTTTTGTTATGACTCAACATTTTGTGCACCGAATGATTTCGGAGAAACCCGTTACTGTGTGATGAGTATGTTATCCGAAAAAGTGTCCTCATTAATGTAAGATTAATATATTATTCATAAATATTAATAGATATGAAAGTATATTATTCTATAAGTAAATTTACTTTTATAGTACATGCTATCAAAAATAATTTTCATTTAATGGAATATAAACAAAAATCCCAGGGTGTTGAAATCTATATTATTAAATAAATTTGATCTTCATAATTTTATATCATGTTTTTAAAATTCGTATAAACATGTTTTGATTCAATTTAAAGAATATAATATAAAATATATGATCATGAAATGAAAAACCTTCTTAATATTGAAAATTCATTTTTTAAAAACCCAAATCATAAAAAGGGATAATAAAACATCATTTTGACAAGATAAAAATGAAAATATGAATCTTTCATAGAATAACGAATAACTGATTTCCAAAATTAAGATAACATTGTGGGAAGTGAAAATATAAACAAGGATGATAAATCACTTTGGATGAGGATGGGAATTATTCTAAAAAATGTTATAATTTTGTGAAAAAATATTTATAAAGGAATAATATTTGAATTAAAATTTTATATTACCCAAATAGATAAATGACCATAAATTCATCAAAAAGGATTCTAAAAGGTTAATAGTTAAATTTCAGGATCCTTTTCCTATTTTAGATATATTTTTTACAATTAATATAGAGAACATGATAAAATATTTTTAATTGATTAATTTAAAATTATAAATGTAATTTCATCCTTCGGTTTCATGTTCCAAATAGTTTCTACCATAATTTTATTCCATATTCCAAATGATGAATATATGAGAATAATAATTCATATTCCCAAATCATGAAAATCAATAATTAGTAGATCCTAAGATCCAAAAAAGGATGAAAATTTATTCCTCATATATTTATTAAAAACATTCCCCACCGATAATAATTTAAAATTATCCATGTATTTAATGTATCACAATAATTCATTCAAAACATATTTTGTGTAATATTTTTAATCTAATTCACTACATTTTTTCACTACTTGCAAAAGTGTTTCATTGAAATTTTGTAAACATCCAAGGTAATTATAACATCACTAAAAATGGAAATAAATTACAATAATTAAAAAAATATTATTCTTATTTAATATAACCATTTATAAACCATTAAAAACAATTTTATCCTACTAAATCATATTAGAGATATTGAATGACATATAGTGACATTTTATAATTATACTTTCCATAAACTAATATAAATGACCTAATCAATGAAAAATGGCCGCATAATTTTGATAATAGTTTTAATCAACTAAAAATTAACTAATCTGAATAAATAAAGATATGTGCTTGAGATATTTTGAGGCCTTTTACAAAAGTTTAACCTTATTTAAACCATTTTACCTTTAATCATGGTAATAATATTTTTTTAATTGTGATTATTTATTATGGAAAAACTTTAAGGTAACATTATTAAATATTATTAATTATTATTATTAAAATAATGGAATCAATTTTAGATTATTAAATTTCAATATGTTATAGTAATTTAATGTAATATCTTTGTACAAATGATTCTAAAACCATTTTTTGAGAAAATGCATTTTCAATCCTAAAAATGAATTTTTTTACATTCCTTTACTAGTCAAAACCATTAGGTGAATGTTAATATGATTTATTTAATGTATTATATACACCATTAAATTAAATAATTCATCAATGGTGAATAATTTAATTTATTACGATAAAATACATCATGTATACCAAAAAATAGTTTTCTAACAAATATATTTTTTTTTCAAATTCATTAATCTTCATTTCTAACAAATTAATAATCAATATATAAATTATTATTAATTTCATTATATAAATTTTAAATTTATTTCATCAATGATCAGTATTGATCAATATATTTTATTTATATTAAAAAACATAATATGTAGAAAAAATTTTTTTTGAAAAAAAACATGGTTTTAATTATATTATTAATATTATTAACATTTGGGTACTTATATCCTAAGAATTAATCAATACATTTTTATATATAAAAACTTTTTTACCCATTTTCCATAATTCAGTTTTTCCTATTAAAACCCACTAATCAAATGGACATTCAATAACATTCAACTTTAATAATAATTTTCGGATTCATTTATGTTTAGTGTTGTGTGTGGTACAAGAGATTGAACATAGTATTCACTTAAGTGAATATAAACTATAATATTGGGGTGTTACAAACATCCTTCATATAACTCTAGGGATGCATGCTAATATGATCTCGGGAAAAATTGAAGGAAATGTAAGACATATTAGCATGGGAAAACATTAATGGTGTCTAAATAGATCTCCACTATCTGTATAGGGTGAGATGGTGATTTATTATATCCTTAGGAGTATCTGTATGTAAACCACTACAAAAATCATAATTAAACTAAGTCATTATTGATGATAAAGTGGAAGAGTATAAATAGGAGGCTCAATAATCAATAAAATATTAAACTCCAATATCACAGGTCTGCAGTTTGTTAACATGATCAGTGGTTACAAATGTTTCTCTAGGAGCAACAACTCATAGAACCCCACATACCGAGTAATGACAAATTTATAAAAATAAAGGGTTTTCAACCCAATTCTTATTACCCATCCCTCCCTCATGAGAACTTAAGAAACACTATTAATACCAATGGTTTTGAGTTTATTAGTATTGAAAGGGTAATAGTATTTATATTTAAAGACTCTTAAATGTCCATAGGATTGGGTTAGGTTATTCTTTATTTCTTATGGAGTATTGTGTTGATTGGTATGGGACATTAATCAATTAATAAGGTAGATAGTTGTATTTTAACCATCTATAAAAATCATTTAGGTAGGTATGAGCATTATTGTATACTATGAACCCACTCAGGAATAGTGTGATCAATTCATTTGAAAAAACCACTATGTTGTGAAGTATAACTTACAACGGGGTTCCTTTTGATACCCTCCAACTCATAGAAATCTAAAAACTCATTTGATATAAATTGAGTTCCTTTATAAGTTCTTATGGACATAAAAATTATCTCATTTTGGTTCACTATATAGGATATCCATGTTTTAATAACCTCAAAAATGATCATTCATATATTGTAGAATATAAATTAAGGATTTCATTTCAAAATCATCCATCTAGATAATAAATTATGAGCCTCCTCCATGAAAGGTGTTTCTTGTAGAACCCCAAAAGTTAATAAGTAAAAACCCATGTGGGTGTCTAACCATAAAATAATATTTATAAAAGTTAACTGTTTTTTAATTACAATTCACATCGTCTTCCCAAAAGAGAAAATTTCTCAAGGTAAATTTGGTTAGAAACTCATGTTTTCTTAACTCTTCTAATACCTTATAACTCACATGCCCAACCTCATTTTGTAATGAATTATGTTTTCAATTATAGTGAAATAGGTGCTACCTAAATAAAAGATATAAGACTTTCCATTTAATTATTACATCATATTAACAAGGGATCCCTTATTGATCATATGAGAAGCTTTGGTGATATCAGTGAATCATGATTTGGATTTGACAGAAAATCCATTCTGATCTAGAACATTTTAATAAATTATGTTTCTATCATGTTTAGACTCCCACAATACATCATGTAATATAAAAACAAATAACCTGTCTATATCTAACAATAAATACATTCTCCCCACAAAATTAAACCTCTTATTATTACCTAATTCAACATCTCCTTCTGATCCCATGTAGAAATTAAAAAACAGATTCTTATTAGGGAACATATGGAGAGAGAACCCTATGTCCAAAACTCAATCATTTAGTAGTGTGAGATTATAAATATTCAACGTATCGACAGTATCATAAATTATAGTGAAAAATATTGAATGATCTTTATATTAATTTAGATTAAGACTATAATTTATTTTATGGCCCTTTGGAATGACATTTCCAGGATTCCAACAATGATAGTCGATAGCATCAATACACTAGGACATGAAGGGTTATCCCTAACTAACTATGGTTATTTTAATTCTAATTCCCTTTAACATTTTTTGAAACTCATAACTCATATATCATCCAATAGTTTTCAAATCCTTATCATTGGTATTATCCAGAGTTTTACCTCATAAATAACATTAAATCAAGATAAATATATCGTCATATCTTGTAAACAAATCATTATCAAAAACACAAAAAATAGAAACATTATCCTATGATTAAACCAAGAAATTAAACAATATTATGGTTTGGTATTCATCATAAATTTCAACATTATTAATATATAAATCATGTAGTACTTTTGTTAAATTCATAAATATTTTCTCTAATTGGTGTTCTAAGATGCATCATTAAGTCATAGAGTTTATGTTGTTTTATATATAAGGCTAACAAATTAAGTAGTATTATATAATTTCTCATGTTTACACCATACTCTAGTATTATATGATTCATAAAAAACCAACCTCATGACATTATAATCCAATAATAGTATAAGAAAAAACTTTTATTTCATCACTACATGGAGAGGGACCTCATTATATGTGTTTTTTAAATATCCATTAGTAGAATAATTATTAGGAGATTTCATGTTTGTATGAAGAACATATTATAGTACCTATTAGATCTATAGTACACTAATATTGAGTAATCATAGGTTAAAGTCCTCATCATTGTAAAAATTTTCAATTTCACACTCATTTGAGGCCATTATTATAATGAAATGGCCTAAGTCGGCCTACTATGTCACACAACAAAAATTTCCACTCTTCATGAGGTGCATTACTTGTCATCATGGACTAGAAAATAATTCAAGGGTATCAAAAAAATCCACATTGAATAATTTCAACCTCTAATAATAATGACATGGTAGTGAAAAAATTAATAAGAATTGAAAAAGATGTTTGAATACCTTAGATTCTCTTGCATAGAAGATAAAAAATTTAAACACTAGAAGAATAAAAACATGGAATATAAAAAATGAAAATTGAATAAGAAATAATAATTACAAATTAATTCAATCACTCTTTAAATAAAACGTTAATAATAAAAGGACTAAATTTTATAATACACTCTGGAAATAAATTGTATAAACCAGAATATTCATTATAGGTATGAATCATTATTTGGCGTTGATTTGAGGAAAAAGGACGAATTGGAAAAAATTCTATGTAGGCATCATGTACATGGGATTACATGTCATGTACCTGATTGCCACGTGTAGCCATGTACTGGCCGTATAACATCCCAGTACATGGACGTGTGGGTGACATAGGAGACCACCTAATGTGGGGGCCAATTGAGGCTAGTACACAACAAGTACATTAAATAAAAACATTGTGTACTTGTATTTTTAATTGTTTAATAGGCTAGGGGTCATGTCCCATCTCCAAAAACCTCTTCTTATCCCTATTTTTCATACAGGTATGTGACATATGACTGAATAACATTACCTCCTCTCATTCCTCCGTATAAGCTCTGATTGAGATGCCGCTGGGTTCTTTGGATTCCCACCAGGGAGTTCTCTCTTTCCCAAGAGACACTCTTCATAATTTGTCAACTATTGTGAGTTATTCATGTTTCAAAGGTTTTGAAATTTTTATAGATCATGGATGTTCTAGGCCTATTCAAGGGCCAAATTTCAAGAGTTTTCTTTGTACAACATCGAGGTAGGTGTTTTTTGCCTTTTTTATTATCTATAGATTAAATAATCTTAATGTTCTGAATAACTATGGTTTAGGGATTGTGTGTTTGGGATATAACTGTGTATAAGAATTATTATGGTTTTTCTTGAGAGAGGGTTTTGATTACACATAATGTTTATTAGATTGATTATGGGTTTATTTTCCCATGATATATTGTTAATGAGCATTGGTTTTAGAAAGAATGTTAGGCTAGCTTGGTTTTTCATTACTAGTTTTCTTGGGATGGAGATAATTTTTATGTGGGTTGCATGAGTTTTCATTATGAAATAATGACCAAGGGTAATTTGACTATGACAGATTCCCGAGATAGTGTTATTTAATGATGAATTATTGTTATGTTGACCAGAGGTATTGATTGTGGGAGCTACCCAGAGGATCATTAATAAATTAATGTTGTTCCATAGGGAATTGACTATGACAGTTTCCAGGGGGTCATTATATTGTTTTGTTGCTATGAAGTCCAAAGGGGTATTGACTATGAGATATAACTAGGAAGACATTTGTGAATGATTAGTGCTATGTGGGACCAAAGGGGTTCTATTTTGTGAGATTTACTAAAGGTTCAATATTTACTGAATTGATGAAAAGATAAAAGAATGTGGTTAGGCTGTGAAAAAAATCATATAGGGTTTCTTTTTAATGATTGCGACGAGCCTTCCATGACCACACACAATCTTGGACTCGGTCTTACTTGGTTATATTGTCATAGGAGACATTTATTTTTCTACTGTTACCTAGAGGGATATAGAGAAAAGGCTAGATCCTAAGATTCATTATTCAATGGTGTGAATAATTTAATAATGTAAATTAACGTAATTTAAAACTATTAGATTGTTTAATTTTGATCACTTCCTAGTTTGTTGCTTCATTTCTGAATTTTACCTTCTATATACATTCACTGACTGGTAGAATCAAATAATTTGGTCGTTTTCTACTAGGATTCTTCTCACTCCCTTTTTGGGTCATTTTTTGGTTCCAAATAGATTATATGGTGTTTTTTATAGTTTAAGGAAAGTGTTTTTCTTCAACAGGTACATGACTGTTGTTTGAGCTAGAGAGTGCGGGACCAAGCTGAGGCTTGTGATGATGTTGAAGTTTAATTTTTTCTGTTCATCGGTTTCAGTACTATATTTCCAGCACTGGTAAATTTTTTTCAATTTTTCTAGACACATGTGACATGAAAAATTTACTTATGTGCTCAATTCATTTATTTACTATTAGTCTTCCTCTGTTTACATTTGTTGAATGGTATTACTACATCTGCTACTATTTACTATTAATTATTCCTCTATGTATACTCTACCAATGAGGGAATAATTTCCCCAATGACATACATTATCCCTCCCTACTTCTTGGAAGCCTCTGGAATTTGGGTTAATGTACTATAGGTTATGTCACCCAGTAGGTTCGGGGCACCTATGGGCGGCACCTGAAATCGGGACGTTACAAAGTGGTGTCAGATGACTTTATTTTCTTTGTCGTCATATTATTTGGAGCCTATAGATTGGAATAGGAAGGAATAGGTAGTTGGTAACAAGTTGTTCCCAGGTGTAGCTGGGATATTTAACTGGAAAATCTACGTTTCCTCAAATATTGAAATAGTTATGGTTTTTCTATTGTTAAAGTTGATTTTATTTCACCGTTGGGCGATTCACTTTTATTGTGTTGTTAACATTGGTATTATTGAGGTCTAATTTATGTTGAATCCAGATGAGATGAGGCTATTCTATATCATGTATCATATATGAACTTTCTAGATATCACATGTCATACACTTTCATCATGCCATTTAGGATGCATTACCAATTGTATGATTTTGTGATAGATGTTATGCTAGATATGGATGCTATTGTGATATATTCCTCGATAGGATTCCTACTATTTTGATATAATTTTTGTGTATGTAATGTTTCATTTGGATGGATGCCAAATATTGGTCCCTAAGGTGTTATGGGCCATCTTGGATCAGAATTTGGTGGATCATATATGAACTTTAGTAGAATTATGTTAGGTTATTATGTAAAAAATGATTCCAATCATTGATTCACAAGAGTATGGGCTTCCACAACTTAGAATTTGTGATGCCTTGGACAATTTTTTATATTTTTATGGGTTTTATAGGAGTTTTAGATGACGACTGTCTAGAAACCCAGACAACACAACTTGTGATATTATGAACACAAGCTATGTTTTATTCTGTTATGGAAAAAAGAAATTTTCTTATGTACATGTCTTGTACTATGTCTGCAAGACATGTAGTACTTTTATGTATTATTGAATGTGTGAGAAATCACATGGGTTGAAAAAACCAAGGTTTTACACACTGTGTTTAGTCTATGAAGACTATGAAAAATTCAATGGTGTTTCCAGACATTTGACGAACATCACAGGTGGATGAAACAAAGGTAGTATAGGTCGTGTACCACTAATGAACATTGTGTTGATCGACTGTGTACCTAAACATGTGACTAACAAAACGCAATGTTAGAACTAATCTAGTACATGCTTTTTCTATGGCGAACACGCCCTGTAGTGTTACCCAGGAGAGAACCATGTAGGTCTATCCATTTAGAAGTACTTTGGCAGGAGGAATTCATTATGTACACCTTGTGTATTAGTAGGAACACAACATGTGCATGGGTGTTACACCAATAGTTTTGGAAGAGGTACACACCATTTTTAAAGCTTAATGGAACATGCCGTGTAGGGTTTTTACATTCCATGTAACCTCATTTTCTAAAACATGAATGTTTATTCTCCTGTTATTTTCTATAACTTATAATATTTTATCATTTATAATCTTGTACTAAGGTGTGTTCTTGACCTTGTAGATTCATGCTGCCACGACGTCCTCTGGTTGTGTTCTGGGATCAGGGTGATCACAAGACACTAGAAAGGACAGATGAAGGACTACTAGAAGATCATCCTATTGATCCCGTTTTGGAACTAGCTATTATACTAGATGCAAGTGTAGATGCATAGTTCTATGAAGGCTTTTGAGGATGTTATAGACTTTTCCGGATAACCACATCCTACCCCATCTATCGAATAGTTGACTAGGGTGTTCTAGAAGTAGTAAAATCCCACTATTTTAGGGGATTTATTTCCATAGGCTGCAAATTCCTACTAGGACACCATGCTTTCTATCATTGAGAATCTAGAGACACCTATGGGAATGGAGGGTAAAACTCAGGATGTACATGATACGTGATTCCTCCATGATATGGTGGGATGTTATATCACATGCGGTAAATTATATGGATATGGATTGGAAAGAGTTTTAGAGGCCCTTGTATGTCTACTTAAATCCCGAGACATTGAGGGTTGATCGGGCCCAAGAGTTCACGCATTTGGAGTAGGGCACTCGTTCAGGGATGGACTGTTCATCTCATTTCATAGAGATTCAGTGCTACTCACTTGTATTGGGAGATAATGAGTTATCTTTGGCTAGGAAATTTGAGAATGGTCTCAGGAATGCCGTCGGATCATTGGTGAATGTGTTCAGGCTAACTTCAATGATGGCTATTGTGAACCAGAATATGATTATCAGGTGAAATTTGAGGGAGTTGGGAGCTATGAGCCAGGGAAGTTAAGTATCCATGGCTGGTACTCCTTCGATAGATAGTAGAAAGATCTGAAATGAGCCTTCACATGATGTTTCTTATGGAAGCCAAGTGTTATGATACCAGTGTGGGAAGAGTGGGCTTACGAGACCACATTTCATGAAGGACCCAGTCAAGTGCCAATCTTGCGGCAAGATGGGTCATATTCAGTAGTTTTTCTAGTTTTTCTCATTAGATGGTTGTGAGAGGAGATCAGTTATTACTCTGTATTTAGGAGTAGGACCAACATCTTCTCTACAGCTAGGGAACAGGAGTTTATTAGGCCATTCATGTCGAGGAGGTTGTGATAGTCGTGGTAGCCAAACCACAGGTTTTTAGCGACAAAAGACATAATCCGCTCAGGGTAGTCAGGTAGGGTCACAGAGCTGTGGTATATTTCATATTTTTTAGTAGAGAAGACCTATTAAAATTAGGATCTCATACTCTCTACGGTTAGAGGTACAAATCTAGTTGCCTTAGTTTTAGCTTCTTCAATTTTTGATATATGGGCTTCCAATAGTTTTATATATTTTTTTTTATGGATAACCTTGGGCATTTTGTCTTTATATCTAAGGATATTACGTAGCTAGAAACTCCTTTGGGGATTAGGAAGGATAGTGTACATAAATGAAAGGAGTTACCTCTTTATGATAGTGGGTATCACTTTTTATGGGACCTATATGTCTTATAAATGACAGGCTTCAATGTCATTCTCAGAATGAACTGGTTAGTTTACTTCCAGGCCTTTTTTGACTGCTATTTCATCATGGTTATTTTCATGTCACCAAAGGGAGCATCATTTCAATACAAAGGGGAATGGGATATCAAGGAGAGTAGAGCCGGACCCGAGCATCATAGGTGGAGAAAACATACATCTCGGATTTCTAGTTTATATCTGGATGACAAGGGGACTTCATAGATAGAAATTCCTCCATTGGTGTATTGTTTTAGATATGTCATTATAAATGAAATTTCATGATTAGCTCTATAGAAAGAGGTATATTTATCTATTGATATTGTTCTAGGAGGAGCACCGGTGTCCAGTTCTCCTAAATGGATGGTTACACTAGAGTTACAGCAGCTGAAGAATTAGATGGTGGAATTTAGGAAAAGGACTTCATATGCCCCAGTACTTCTCCTTGTGCTACGACTATACTTTTTTACAAGGAGTTGGATGATACCCTAGGACCTTTTGCGGATTATCTATAGATGAACCAATTGACGTTAAGGAAATGATATCCCTTTCCTCGGATTTATGATATCTTTTATCATCTTCAAGGGGATCAGTTAATCTCTAAGATTGACTTGAGATCTGGTTATAATCAGTTTCATGTTAGAAAATTATATATAACTTTTACATCCTTTCATAATTGATATGGTCTGTACGATTATGTGGTTATGTTGTTCGGTGTCAGGAATGTGTCAAAACTTTTAATGGAACTGATGAAACAAGAGTTCCATCCTTACATGGATTCATTTGTGGTGGTCTCAATTGATGATATCTTGTTATACTCACACACAAGAAATGACCATTCCACCTTTATTGAGATCATGTTGAGTACAATAATAGAGCATAAGTTATATGCTAAGCTCTCAAAATGACACTTTTGGAAGGGTAGAAATCATTTCTTGGTGATTATATCTTAGAGACGGTTGTATTAGTAGACCTAGAGAAAGTGAGATTAGTAGTATCCTTGGAGAATCTAATGAAATCCTTTTAGATAAGGAGTTTTCTTGGGATAGATGGTTGCAAAAGGTGCTTCATACATGACGTTCATGCTTAGAAGTGCCAATGATGGGCCTGACTAAGAAGGGTGTGAAGTACTTGAGGATAGATTCTTGACATTCAACATTCCAGGAGTAGAAAGGGATATTGAATTAAGCACCAATACTATTTTTTTAGAGATGAGATAGATTTAAACTTTTTACTGTGATGCATCAGGTATCAGACTGGGAGCTGTTCTTATGCAAGGCGAAGGATTCGTTGTGTACGGGTCTCAGTAGTTACGTCCACATGAAAAGAATCTCCTGACATATGATCTAGAGTTAGAAGAAGTTGTTCATACTTTTTGAAATTGGATACATTATCTTTTAAGAGATCATTTTGTGGTATTCTGTAACCATAAAAGTCGCATGTATAATATTACTCAGCATGATCGAAATTTGAGACATCGAAGGTGGGTTGAGTACCTTCAGTCTGTTTACTTTGATACTGCCTACACACCTAGGAAAGACAACGTACTGGATGATGAATTGAGTAGGAATCATATATAGGAAGTTCAAGAGGTTTAAAATGAGTGGAATCTTATGGCTCTGTTACCTGAGATGAATTTGGAGGTTCATGATAGACATGGACAGAAATTTATTTCTTTTAAAGTTGTAACCTCTACTCTACTCAAAGAGTTCTAATGAGGAAGCTATCCGATTATGAAGGCACAGTCCTATGGGAGACTGTGTCAGGAGAGGACCCTACTCCTCGGTGGACTATAGGCAAGGATGAGGTCTTGTGTTTTCATGGATGAATATGGGTGTCAGTAGATATATGTAAGGAATTGATGAGAAATTTTCCTTCCTCAGTTTGGGGAGTTCATCCTAGTGTCAGCAAAATGTAGCGATATATTCAACGTCGGTATTCCTGGGCAGTTATGAAGAGGGACGTTTCTGGTTTTGTTCTGAGATGTTCCACCTATCATTAGGTGAAGGTGGATCATCAGTGACAAGTAAGGCTTTTAAAGTAGTTAACCATTCTGGAGTTGAAGTTGAATGTTGTCACAATGGATTTCGTGACTATATTACCATGGTCGCCTTGATGGAATGATTTTGTATGTGTTCTTGTTGAAAGACTCCCAAAGGTTTGAAATTTATTACTGAATAAGGAATCCTTCATTTTTTATGATCATGGATGGTGTTCCATCCTAGATATTGTACATTTTCATGGGGTTCTGCATTCTGTCATTTCAGACCGGGATGCCTGATTTACTTCTCGTGTCTGGCTGAGACTATATAGGGTGTTGGGTATTCATGTACTTTTATGTACAACATAACATCCCAAGACAGATGACCAGTCGAAGTGAACGATTCAGGTGTTAGATGACATTATTTGAGCATGCATCCTAGATTTTTAGGGTTCACAGGAGAGTCACATAACCCTAGTTTAGTTTTCCTACAATAACAATTTTCCGGAAACAATTCATATGGTACCATATGAGGCATTGTACTGTAGGAGATGTTGATAACCCATATATTTTTTGGAGGTAAAATAGGAAGCTATAATGGGACCTTGACTTGCCTAAGAGACCACTAAGCTGGTGGAGTTGATAAAGAAGAGGATGGTTACTGCACAATCGTGGAAGAAATCTTATGATGATCGATAGAGACAACCTCTAGAGTTCATGGTCAGAGATAATGTTTTCTTACATGTCAAACTAAGGTTGGGAGATTGGAGGATTAAGAGACCAGGGAAGAATTCACTGAGATACGTTGAGACATTTTAGGTTTTAGATAAAGTATATATGGTTTCCTATCAGTTGCAGTTTCCTTAGATGTACTAGGATATTCATGACACCTTTCATGTTACTCAGCTATGGTGTTACTCTTTAGACCTGAATAATGTTTTTCAACCTGAGGAGGATTAGTTGGAGGTTGATTTATCCTTTTAGGACCACCCTATATGGATTGTGGTTCACAGCATGAAGGTTCTACGGGGTTAGTTTGTTCCTCGGGTATGGGTGCTAGGGAAACACAGGTGAGTATATGAGGATACATGGGAGAGGGAGGCCGATGTATGATCATAATGGAAATAGTTTTTTGAAGATTCTTCTTCTCTCCTCTTGGCAAGGATATTTGGGGAGGAATTGCATTAATGGGGGGTGTCTGTAAGAACCCAAATCCTTATTTCACATATGGATCTTTTTTTGGGGTTGTTTTTAAGGAAAAAGGATGATTTTAGAAATTTTCTATGTACACATCATGTAATTTTGAGTACACGCCATGTACACCGTTTCCACGTGTAGCTGTGTACTAGCCGTATAAAAAATTAGTACAGGGCCATGTGGGTGACCTGGAAGACTGCATAAAGAGGGGGATGGTTGAGGATTGTACATGATATGTACATTAAATGAAAACACTGTGTACTTTTCTTTTAAATTGTTTAATTGGAGTAGGGTCACATATCATCTCCAGAAACATCTTCTTCTCCCCTTGTTCGTATAGGGTAGCGACATATGAATGAAGAACATTGACCACCTCTCGTTCCTCTTTCAAAGCTCAAATTGTGAGGTCATCAGGTGTGTTGGATTCCTTTATATGGGTTCTCACATTGCATAGATCCTATAATCCTAATTCCTCTTCTCTCTTGAGTTAGTCAAGGTTGAATGATTTTGACCTTTTTGTATATCTATGATGTTCTAGGAAGAAATTCAAGGGTATTCTTCATGGAACATCGAGGTAGGATGTTTGTGCCTTTCATTGATTGTATGTGGATTAAATATGCTTAATGTGCTGAATAACCATGTTTATGGTATTGAGTGTTTTGGATTAAACCCTCTTTAAGACCTACTATTGTGTGTTTGTTTGGGAATGGGTTTTGATTACACATAAGGTTTTATACATTTATTATGGGGAAATTTTCCCATGCTTGATTGTTTATGGGAGTTGGGTCTAGAAAGCATGTTAGTCTTTCTTTGTTTTCTATGCATAATGTTGTTTGGATAGAGCTTATACTTATATGGGTTTCATGTGTTTCTCAATGTAAAATTATGACCAAGGGGAATTTGGTTGTGATATCTTCCCAAGATAGTGTCATTTAATGATGATATATTGTTATCTTGACCGGAGGTATTGACTGTGAGAGCAACTCGTTGGTCATATACCAGAGGGGTTAGACTATGAGAGCTACCTAGACGATTATTATTAAATGAATGTTGGACCATACCAAATTGACTGCGAGAGCTTACAAGGGGTTATTATATAGTATTTTTTCTTTTCATACCAAATGGGTATTGACCATGAGATCTACCTAGGAGGATGCTTGTGAATGATTAGTGCTATGTGTGACCAAAGGGGTTAGACTGTGTGAGAATTACCAGAGGTTCATTATTTACTGAATTAATGTTGAGTTAAACCATAGGGGATTGGATATGAGAAATTTCACAGAGTGTTTATTTTGAAAGATTATAACTAGACTTCCAAGACAAAGCAAAAGCATGGACTCAGTCATACTTTGTTAGATGGTATTATGAGACATATGTTTTGTTACTATTACACTAATGGATGTAGAGCATAGGCTAGATCCTGGGATTCCGTATTAAATTTTTTCAATAAATATAAAATGTAAATGAATGTAATTTACAATAGTATAATTTTTTAGTTTTGAGTACTTCCTAGTTTATTGCTTCATTTCTGCATTTTACCTTCTATGCACATTCACTGACTCTTAGGCAGAGATCTTTTGGTGGATTACTACTAGGATTCATCTCAAACATAATTTGTGTCAGGCTTTTGGACCCAAATAGAATATAAGGTTATAGGTATAGATAAAGAAATACTTCGTTCTTCATCAGGTACTTGACTATGGTTGGAGCTAGAGAGAATGAGACTACTAAGTGTCTTGTGACGATGTTGGAGTTTACTATTTTCTATACATTGGTTTCAGTATAGTATTTCTAGCATTGCATCATTTTGGGATTCTTTTTCTAGACACATGTGACATGCATCATTTACATATATGCTCTAGTGGTTTATTTACTATCTGTCTTCTGCTGTTTAATTTAGTTGTATGGTATTACTACTTCCTCTACTATTTACTATATATGCTTCTATTATCTATTCTCTTACAATGTGGGTATTGTTTACCAATTTCTTACCTTATCCCTCAATTATAGTGGGCAGCCTATGTCGTTTGGTGGAATGCGATTGAGGCTATGTTACCAATGGGTTCGGGGAACCTTTGGGCGACTACTGGAACCGGGACATTACATAAATATATCTCATTATTTAATAATTATATATGATTATAAAATAAATTATAATCATTGTAAAAATTTGATTTTATATCAACATTATAAAAAATTAAATAGGAACTAAGAAATACTAACATCAACTCTATGTGACCTATGGTCACTAACCATATTGGAATATATATATATAAGTGAACCAATAGAACAATTACCAATATAGTATCATAACAATTTTACTTTTATGAAAACATATAGACTATACAAACACACACATATATGTGTATGTAGAGTGTGAGATAAAAATTTCCAATAAGATAACAATACAGATTCTATAAAATTTCATTAATTAAAATATTCCATAAAAACTAACATGAAATAAAATTTGAATGTAATTTTTTTACATGAGAATGTTTAATGAAAACATACTATTATGATGTTATCTAGAAATAAATATTACACTTTTTAATTAAAAAAATTGGAAAAACATTTACAAATAAATGATTTGGAACATAGAAGTTTGAACCTTTCTGTTTTTTTTAAAAAAATAACCAAATTGGTTATATACATTTAAAAAATATTAGTAAAATATCCCACATAAAAAACATTTCATTTTTCATTTAAATAACCATTGATTTCAACATTTATAATCATGTTTTAAAATAAACATTCCTCAAATAATGGTACAAAAATTAAACAAGATTGATTTTTTAATTAAACATATGAAATGTAAACTCTATAAAAATAAATGTTTCAGCATAATCATTGACAGCAAAGGGATTCAATTAATTATGTAATTAAAATCACTTAAGTGCAATAACTAACTATTGAAAATGGAATCACGATAAAAACACTTGGTCAAGACAAAAATGTTCCTATACCTTATTCATTGAACACATAGACTCATTATATATATTATTATCCTATAGTAATTGACCAAATATTAACCCATTATCCTCTCAAGAAGAAATCCCTAGTTTGAGAACAATTTAAAAAAGTAACTAATAAGATTAAATTATAAATTACAATATTATATTCATAAATTTTTTATATCTACATAGAGTCCCCATGATATAACTCAAGTGGATGTGAGAAAACAATCAATAACATGATCATTACACTTTATCAATAATAATAAACAACATATAAATTTTACCTAACCTATAATACCCTAACAAAAAATAACGCCTCTCACATTTGTAAATAATAATACATAATAATTCACACCCTATAAAATGTAAATATTCAACATATTAAAAAATAAATATTTACTCGAAAAAAGTTTATAAAATCATCCATTAACATAGTTTTAAAAACTCCAAATATTCCTTTAACCTATCTTGGAGAACCAAGTTATTTTCCCATTATATTAAGACTCAAGCAATGAAACATCCTTTAGAAATAATTTTATATTCAATATTTTATTTAAACAATCAAGGAAAAAACAAATAACAATAGAACAAAAAATTTAATTTAGAAATTTTTAATAAAATACCCGTTATTAAAAAATTTTATTTAAAAACATGTTTCACAATATATTGAAAGAAAACTAGTTTCAAACGCCACTTTAAAACCATTAGATTTAACTAAAAAAACCTCATGGACATTGAAATAAAAAATAGGACCACATAAATATTCATATGGAAAACAAAAACTATAAATCCTTATAAATAACTTTTATTCCAAGTGCGGAAATATTTTAAATCATTTCACAATCCTATAGAGGGTACAATATATATGTATTATATCTTTTGAAATTATTATAGAGAAACAAAAGTAATTCTTAATCTGTTAAACAAATAAATTTCATAGGACCACCTACCCAATCCTTGAAAAAAGTATCCTTTAATGGTGGAATAATGACCTTATAATGAAAGGGACTTTACAAAACAGAGAGTATCAAAACTAAAATATCAAAAAAACGAGACCCTAAATTCATCCACCATGATTAGTAGGGTTTCTAAGAGAAAGGAAACAATGAGAAAATTGAGGCTTGATAAATAAACAATAAGGAAAAAGTTGTTACCTTGAATAAATATTACTTAAATACCATGGGAAACACTAAAGAATATACAAGGAATATTGGAAGATGTGACTCCCACAGTTGTGAAGAATTTGGTTGAATAAATGGTAGAAATTAGGGGCTTGTTGAACTGGATCCTTTCAATATTCATTACTTATTGTGTTTTGATAATTACATTATTATCATATATTATATTTATTATTATTTAATTTAATGTTATAATGAATAAATGGTTCTATTTTAATCCCACTCTTCATGTAAAATAAAATAATTATATTGGAATTTTTATTTTTTAACTCTAAATTATTAATATTTTTTATATTTTTATTAATTTATTTTGATAATGTTTTATAAGTGTATGTTCTTTATAAAATGGTAAATTAATAATACATTTTTCTTAATTATATCTATTTATAGATCCTTACATAGTTCAGCTTCACTCTAATTATTTGGTCAATGACCTTTATGATTTGAAGAATGGGCCTTAAAATGTGAATATTGACACTTAAGAATGTGCAAATAGTTAAAATTTTCATTATATATTGACTCTTATAGAATAATTGGGAAGTTAAGAATTATATATTTTTGAATAGTCTTTGATGAATGTTATATTATATAATATATACTCATACATGTTTCACAAAATTTTATATATGAAAATGTGTTGAAGATTTTTATATTAATAATTAAGTGAATTTATTTATTTTTTATAACTAATTTAAATTTTAGAAGTACTAAATGGAAGATAATGGGAGTTACTCGTATTATTGATAGAGAATACATTTTCTTTTTTCTGACATATAGTTATTGAGAAATTAATATCTTAAGATGTCCATGAATATTTATTTATGATGGGTGTGTCATTGTATACAATTTATAATCAAGAATCAGAATTATTAAAATTCAAATATATATTGTAATTCCATTAGATAGGGTATACGTATTCCATGGTGTTTTTGGAAGGGATTATGAAATAATTATTATGTAGTATTTAAGGTCAATTATTTTCATTTATTTAATATTTTTTTGAATATTGACTCAAGTAATTATAAAAAAGTTATTTTTAGAAACTTTTTATATTTTAAAAAATATCACAACAACTAAGGACACATTTATTTGAATAATATTATCATTGATATCTATAAAGGGGGTCTATTGGAGATTAACGTTATGAAAATAGTCATTTCTATTTTTATATTAAATATAATTAAATCATTGATATATGAAAATACATGATACTCACTATTCTATCAATGATTTCCTATTCTATAAAATATTTTTTTTCAACTGATTTGTTGAGAAATAGATAGAATGACTGAAATTCATTGTTAATCACTAATGAAGGGGTTAACAATTAATTTCTTAAAACATAATTTATGCCAAATCCTCCTAGTGAGGTTATTTTCATAGATTATATTTAATTTGGATTAGTTTATTCAACATTTTAAAATATAAATGGGTTATACTACAATTAATGAGTAATATTGGTTCTAATGATCTAATAAAATAGTTGTATCACTAGTTGGTTTGGATCCAATTAAAATATTGTAGCTTATGTTTTCTCATTTGGAAAGGAAAAGGTTTAGTCTATCCTTTTAAAATACTAGGATTATGATTTTAATGTAGAATAAGATTATGTTTTTATATAGAAGTTATAAAAAACTATATCTTTAAATGATATTCACATTTTTAGTTGGGAGTGTGAAGAGTCGATATATGATCATTTAGATCCCAACATTTACAATATCATTGGCCTCTATCTCTTTATAATTTATGAATTCACACTTACACTCTGTTACACTTAACATATATTAATTAATTGTTTAATATTTTTATTCACCAAATATGACATTATATATTATGTTACTCTAGTTATTTAATATCGAAATTTATACCCCTAGTTTCTAAAAACATTACATTACTATACCTAACAATTAGTATATTATTTGGCTCATAATTTTTATTTACTTTACATTGAATATTTATTTTGATACTAATGTCTATATCCTAGTCCTCATCATGACTAATGGAAATATATATTTTAATTTATGTTGATTCCCAATATTTATTAAATTTTTAATCCTCTAATACCACATAATTTCAATGGGAGTATCTACTGTTATTTGAAGGATATAATGGATCTTTTATTGAAGAATATAGGTATTTAGTGATGAACTAACATGGAATTATAAAAAAAAATTTACTAAAAGTTGATCTTGATATGTTGGTCGGAAATGATGCATCAACATATTTTATAAATTATAATGTTTTGAACATCCATTACTTTTCACTTAGTAGATTTGATTATAGTAAAATTTATTCTTATAATACTTCTTCTGATATTTTGAGGACATTAACATTCACTCATAAAGGAACTGAATAATTTCATTCTATTAATATTAGTATACAAAGGTTTTATTTTCAAGAGTGAAAAATGATTTAACATGGAATAATTAGTGATATTTACAGCATGATTATTATGATTGTGAAAAACTTGACTACTATTAGTAACACCATATAGAATAATATTTAAATTTAATTAATACATGGAGTTCTACTTATGAAGAGAAATTCCCATAAGGTTTTAATTGTATAATTTAAGGAATTTTCACACTTTAATTTGGATGACATCATTATATTATTAGTTTAATATGAGCGTGAGTTGAAGAATAAAAATTGTGTTATTAATGAAAAATTGGGATTTTTTTATTCCTTATAAACATGTATCCCTTTATTACTCTAGTAATTTTACTTGTAAATTTAATATTGATATATGTGATAAATTAAATCAACTCAAAAAATGAATTCAAGGACTTATGAGGAAAAATAAGGTTCCAATAATCAATTAATGAAGAAGTATAAGAAGTATTTTTAGTGGAAATGAAGGAATGGTAATTCAAATTCTTATATTATATTTTTTAAATGTAAGAAGAAATGTTATACTAAATATTAATGTTATAGGTTCAAGAAAAAAAATAGAATAATTTAATAAAGATAAGAAAATTAAAAAATAATTTTTCTTGGGGTTATCACTTAACCCTTAAAAGATTCTCTCTCATAATACAAATATAATAGTTTTGGATTTATTGGAATATAAATGTTATATTACTATGAAGATTCTAGAACTAAAAAAAATACATTGAATTTTTCTATCATGCATATATTTCTTATTATGTTAAGTGATATTAGTTCTAATTCAGATTTTTATTCATCTTTTGAATATAGTAATGTTATACCTATTATTGAAGAGTTAAATTGAATAGGTGATAAGTATGAGGAAATTGAAAAATATTCAAAAAAGTACACTAAATTGATTAAGGATCACAGTAATGTTATAAAACAAATAATAACAATATCATTCTAATAAATAATAATATAATAGATACTATTTTTAGGTATAAATATTAAATGGAATAATTAATGGTTATAAAATATAATACTTATAATCTATAAAAAGAGAATATTTATCTAATTTTCTTTTCTTCAAGTAAGAAATAAAAAATCATTGATTAAATGGGATATGAATATAATGAGAAAAAGATTAAGGCCAAGGTATAATGTTTAAAAGGGACGATTTTTATGTTTAAAATTAGAATTGAATCTTTGGATGAGTTTATGAGACTACACGAGATGTATGAAACAAATAATAACATAAATTGTATTGGTTTTGATGGGATAAAATCAAAAATTTAATTAATTCTATTAATTAAAGTTAAAATTAATGGTATTTTATCCAGTAAATGATTCAAGTGTGGTTTATTTAGAAATTTTGAATTTATATTTTCCTTTAAGTTTACACAAAGTCACGGTAACGATAATGAATATATTTATAAATAAATTTTCATAATTAAAACATCAAAGCATTTTATTTTTAGGCTCCAAATGATTCTTTATTATTTTATTCGGCCTATGATAGTGTACATTTGAATGTAAGTATATTTATTATGTGAAACATGAATACCCTGTTAGTATTATCATATGGAATGTTTGTATGGGTTTTATTCTATGTTGGCATCATTATGGATAGTGAGTAGTTACTTATGTTATTTTATTTATGTTTTACTGTTATCTTATTACACAAAGTATTAATTTTAATTCATTAAATATATTAGTTATAATTTATTAAATAGATTAGCATGTTTTCATATATTCTGGTAATTTATATAACTTATTTTCAAGTGGAGTTTTCATCTATATTTTCATGGAATGATTATGTATTTTTTATGCACTCTGTTATTTATCAAAGAGAGATAAGATCTGATGTACGAGTAATTTTCAATTTTTTTATTTTAATTCATAATTATTTTATTATTAATTATGTCTTATGAAGAGATACTTTTATAAATATAATTCCATCATTTTATGATGTATTTACATTATTTTCGGATACCTAAAGAAATGATACCTAATATTGATGTTTTCATTCTAGAATAGAATATTATTATTTCAAGAATGTTGATATCACTACTGTTATCATATTATATAGACACATGATAAAACTAAAACCATGATTTGTAATGTTTTTTTATCCAAGAAACATGATCGTAATATAATCTAATTAAAATTTATACATCATTTTCTATAGATAATGATGTCGAATGTTTTCCTTACCAGAATAATAAATTAATAATTTCAAAAAAAAAATTAGGGGTTCCAAAGGTGACATTCTTTTAAATTATATAACCTTAAAAATAATCGTTTAAATATGTAATAAAATAAATCTATAGGTTTTTTTAAATTTTTAAAAAAATGAATCCAAACCATTCAAATATGTTGATTTTTTTGTAATTTTCAAAATAAGGTTCATTAGGATTTTCATTAAATCTACGAGAGAGAAATAAAAAATAAAATTCTAGTCTAACTATATTTATATTCAATAAAATCATTAATAATAATTTATAAAAGCTATTCTCAACTATTTTCATAACCACATCCATGTCATGATTAATATAAGAAGACATATGAGTTTTATATAATTTATATCATTTAAGTCCAATCATTTTTTGCAATTCAATTATATATTAAATTTGATTTAGTAATTCCCAAATTATATTTAAAATATTTGAAAACCATGAACGAAGTTAAACCCACACATTAGGATAATTTCAAAACTCCCCTTACATGATTTTGGAAAAATCACTTCAAAAATTCATGTAAGTTGAACCAAATATGACATCATTAACATACATATGAACAAGATGAATATATATAGATGATCTATGGTTAAAATACCTCTAGTGGTGATCCAAACATGTAGAAAAATATCATAGGACTTTAAAAACAAATTTGGGTGCTAGGATGATCAATTCTTATTTCTTACATTGTTTTTCATTGATCAAAACAAGAACATTTTCATGTATAAATGATTCTCCATGTTCACTTGATGTCCTGATATAGTGTAGTAGGATTGTTGTGCAAGATATTGAGTGCATTCTTGAGAGGTTTCTCTCTTAGGGATTGAGATAATTCTCTCTATGTTGTTTTCACACAAGTAGTTTACCCAAGAAGGTGATATAATTTTGTATTTATTGAGCTAGTTTAGGTTAAATAATTTCACATAAGCACTTTACTAATTCTTTCTTACTTATAAAACCAAATTTATAATAATAATAGAACTATTATTATTATTTTTACATCATGAAAAATAGTTATGGATAAATAAATATAATTTTTTAAATAAATAAATTTATATTTATTTGAAATTTTTAAATATATTATATAATATAGTCGTTAAACTATGTTCTCTTGTCCTCGATATTTACTAAACCTTAATTATTTAATTTCTATTTAATAAATAAATTTTACATCATTATTCTCAGAAAAATATAAAGAATATCATACTATCTAAATCATGTGGAAAAATATTTATTATTATTTAACTCACATACTTATAATTATAAATAACTCATTAAATAATATTTATTGAACAAAAATGAATAGTTATTGAACCATAAATAAGGAATAATTATAATTAGAATATGTTAAAATCAAAATAGAATTTAATTGAGATTCTACATTTACTAAGGTTGTAACAATCTAGGCCTATTTCATAAAAGATTTTGGAATAATACATTAATGTACAAGGTTAGCATTTAGAAACACATCAAATGAACCTATTTATAAATTAGTTAATTTATAAAATAAAAAAATAAATATTAATTCTCATTGTGTAATATAATTCTTTTATCATGACATCTCAAATCATGTAGATTGAATGTTTGTGTCATCAACAAACATGCTTTATGCCTTCTTTCATTAATTTATACAAATAAACATTGCAAAAAACACCATTTTCATATTTTAATTAATTTATTCTACTCTCATAAAATTTTCATTTATGTTTACTTTCCTTAAAGAACATAAGTGAGAAATCTTTTCAGATGTTATTTATTATTGCAATATCATGGATGACGTTTCCAACATATCCTTCTTTACCAGAAATATATGTGAAATTTTTTTAATCAATTAATAAAAGTATAATAATCATTATCTTCATTAATAATAACCAAGACATCTGAGGGACTTTAAAAATAATCATAAATAGGAACATCTAATAACACATATAAATGTGGATTTGTTACTCGTAGGTTATGTTATCATTTTCTTCTGCTCTAAAAATTACCAAGGGAATAAACCATGAGATTGTGTATCAATGTTTTATGTGTATCCACCCTTGATATCCTGCATAATTTTTTAATTTTTAAATTATACCATCTAGAGATAGATCAAATATATAAGAATACTTTCATGTCACATCCAAGGTTTCATCATAGTAGGGAATTGTTATAACCTTTTAGTGTGACATTAACTCTTTGGGAATTAAAACATAATTTTTTACATAGAACAATTATCATGATGTGATAATATGTAACACCCCAATATATCATAGTACATTATCTCTTAATAGTAATTCAATAACTTGGGAAAAATGCTTCATCGAGTTTGAGAGCTCCACAACATACCAAACTAGCCGTTCAAAAAGAAGTTCTGAATAGTGTTAATAGAATTTTTAATTTTATATATGCTATAAAATTTTAGAATAAATATTATGTGTTTCTTAGACATAATATAAGAACAGATTCATTTTGTTCAGATAAAATAAGTATTTTTAAAAAAATCCAATTTTACCGCCTTTTAATGGAAAAACCTTTTTAAATAAAATATTTGACACTTTTATATATTCAATTTGACAAAATAAAATTATTATTTATAATATAGACATAAATATTTTGTTTCAATAAATGTATGGTTGTTTTCTGATAACTTTCATATTTTGGTGAATAATGAAAATTACTAAATTTTAAATGAAAACAACTTTATTAATAAAAATTATTTATAGTGCTCAATTATAAAATTGAATGGTTTGTAAGTATAATTAGATTAAATTTTTATCATTTAATACTATTTTAGTCATTATAAGTAATTTCACATTTAAATTTCACATAAACCCAAGTCATTCTTTAGATTGTTTTTACTTTTTAAAAAACATGATTTTTTGTTTTGACAACGAGAATTAATTTTAAATTAGTAAATTCAACTTAAATATTTTTAATTTGGTAAAACAGACATCATTTTTTAATTCAGAATATCAAAATTATCTAATGGTTATTTTTTGGTATATTTCCGAAAACATTCAAATTTTGATGAATAGTGAAAAACACTGCGTTTTTGTTTAAAACCGAATTTTTATTTTATTATAAGTTATTTTATTTTAATTTATTTTAGGTCAAAAAAGATACATAATACCTATATATGTTCAATGTAATTAATTGGAGTCATTTTATAATAATTATATATATATAAATGTTTTTGAACTTTTTACCATTTTTTACTCACCTTCTAGAAGCATTTGAAAATTTTCATAAAACGTAATTTAAATCTTATGTGAATTGAATTTAAAAAATCCGAGATAAATGGTTAACCTTAGTATGTAAAATTTGGTTCAATATGGAATTAATAATTTATGTGGAATAGTAACTTTTGACTTTTATTTACCACAGTTAAAGGTAAATAGGGTAATTAAGGGTATAAATGATATTATAATTCACCTAACACATGTCCTAATTCTATTGGATAAATTTAATTCTACAAAAAAATAACCTTAAGAATAATATAGGATCCATTAGGTCTATATGGAGTAGATTAAGACATTTATTATTATTTAAATTAAAGAAGAGTGGAAAGTGTTAAATTCTAGTTTTAATAACTAAAACATTTTTTATATAGAGTTATACATAATATAAATTCAACTATAAATATTAATTATAAATATAAAATTATTTCATACATAATGTTTTTTTATTTTTAATTTTTAGACATTAAATAATTAAATTTATTTTGTGACACAATGATGATGCAATAATTACCTTATTAAAAAACGATTAAAATAAATGATATTATAAATACCCAAATAAAGTTAATTTGAGACATTTTATGAATTTAATAAATTTTATATGTTATTTTGACATATAAGGGTTGGTTGAATCAATTATTTTATAAGTAATCGGGATGTTATGATTTTATCAAAAAACAAATACCAAAAAGTGTCAAAATTTACATAAAATAAGTTTTAAAACAAATACCATATTTCTTGTTTGTATAATATTAATAAAAATATAAGGTTCAGCCATATGGATTAAATAATATTAAATATGTCATTAATTAACCACATTATTTTCTCTTATAATTTTAGAGTATGATTATTAATAATATAGTGTAAGAATACAAGAAGACACGGTAAAAGTTAAAATATTTAAATGAGAGTTAAATCTAAATGATAAAGTTAAAATGGTAACAAAAATGTGTCTAAAGCATATTGGTTGAGAGGATTTTGATCCATACACTCCTTAGCTTCTAAATGAATCAATTTTGAGCCATTATTAACCGAAAACAATTTTATTATAAAATAATATTTCAATCTTTTCCTAAGGTGCCCCTCACCTCTCTTATAAAAGGGCACTTCCCCTTCTCTTATTTTTACTCCTCCAAATCCATTTGGCACGGCCAAAACCGGCCCAAATATCCTACCAACTTCTCTCACATCATCCTATAGTCCTCAATTTGATCAGAAATCCATCATATTGAGCCCTTTTGATCAACTGAAAAGGAAACACCCGAAGAAGAGGTAATAATATCACCACCCTCTTTTTAGTTATTTTCATCTTTCACTTCCTCATTCTTTGTTATTACCATACCAAAATAATAACTCCAGTAAATTATACATACTGTGATGTTATAATAAATATTTCACAACTATATTCATTATTATATCCATCTTATGAATGATAATGTCACCATGTGTACGTACGTACGCCTTACCGTCTCCACATCGTGGTGTAGTTTGTTATTCAACACTATGTTATTATAATGGATATAATGATGAGTAATATGTATATAAATAATCAAAATAAAATTCTAATTAATATTTAAAATGAATATACCATCCAATTCCACACCTTTTAACAATTTAGGTAATGATATTGTCGCTCGTGCATACGTACGGATTACCGTCTCCACGACGAGATGAGATTTAATTCCACATTCACCATTCATCAATGATTATAAAAATAAAAAATATTTTAAGTATGTAATATATGAAATAATAATTCTACTATATATATATATATTTATTTATTTATGTACTAACATATATCTTATTCAATTATTTCCGTTCAATACGATATGAAAACAGAAGCAACGTTTATTCGTACGTATTGTCTACTGTCTCCATAAACGATATTTTACATTTCATATATCTATCTATTATAAATATTTATATTCTAAATATATATGATATATAAATCATTTTTATATTCTATAAGTATTTAAATCATGATCTAAATGAATGATCCAGAATAACAAGTTCAAATGCTTATGATAAAGAAAGCGATTATTACCCAAAACATTAATTTAACATGAAAATCATTGTTAATTGGGTAGTATGAAGTTATAAATGAATAATTAATGATATAATAAATATTAATATGGATCTATTATAATTTAATAACCTTAAATGGTCATTATATAAGAGGTTAAGTGTACCCTCAACCAAAGGAAAGTGCAAGGTAAGGGTTATTTCATCAATCTCATTATTATCTGAGATTATTCATGTGTTAGTATTTTCTGGGATATACTTATCATCGACACCCATATTTCGTAAAACTGTTTTCAAAAAAAAGTTATGGTTTTTTGTGAGGGTATATTTAACAAGATCATCATTTTAAATGTTCTAAATATTTATCTTTCTAAACCCTTTTAATTAATGTCCATATTTTCAAAATGATTTTAAGGATTTATTTATAAGGACATATATGTTTTGAAATGATATTTCTTTTAAAAAGTTTCAAAGTGGTATGGGAAAAATTGAATAAAAAATATATTTAAATTACTTCCTTTATAAATTATGATACTTTTTAATGATTTCATGAAAAAAGGGGTATTTCTCTTAAAGCATTTTACCATTTATTTTGATCTATGTCAACATCCTTTGATGTATTTTAAACTTGTTTGATGTTGATACAAATATTCCATATGGTATTGGACGGTTTTTTATTTTTTTGACTGTGGATGTGTTAATTTTATACGCTTAATGGTATATAGATAAATTATTGACATTTCATATGCTATTTTTAGTATGAATGTTTATGTTATGTTTAATCCTTTTCATTTTTAAAATGCATTGGACTTAGTAAGTGACTGGTGGAGCCCGTTATAGATCCTCGATGCATCAGTAGTACTCATGAGACAATTAGACCTGGAATTTTATGAGGCCTTTCCCAATTTGAAATATGGTTTTGGTCGAGGCCTAAAACATTTTTAGATTTCTTGGCCGAGGCCTTGACAAAATGTTTTAGAATGTCCCGCATTATGCATTCCCTCAATTTGAAATTAGTTATTACATGTGATTATTTGACTAGTAGAATATTCGTTTGCATTATTATATTGTAATGTTTGATTTAATTTGTAAATATTATTTTCATGTTTATTTTTAAGAGGATGTTTTTTTATTACACATATTTCCTTAAAAGTGTATTGCTTCCGCTAAATTATTTACCCATACCGAGCATTTGATCTCACCCATTTCTTATGTTTTATTTTCCCAGGATCCCAAGAAGTGAATTAGTATTGAGATGCAGGGGTAAGATAAGGGAACAATGGCATTATCAAATAACTATCTATGTTTTATTGTATGTTATAATGTGTTATGTAACATTCAAATATGTAATCTATTTTCCAAAAATGCTAAACTGATCTATCCTTCAGGACATGATTCCTTCTAATCAAGCCAATGTAATAAAATAATGCACCGAATATTGGTAATTGGGGTCGAGGAATTACATATGAATTTATTAATAATAATAAAAATGAATATATGAAATCATAAATTACATATAGGTTTGTTTTAATTTACTAAATCCATCAGACTCCAACGTTCACTAATGTGGATTTCTTACAACCTTCAGTCTTTTATCTCTCATGTGATACTTATTATTCTCCTAAGATAATTATTTAGTGAAGGTTCATTCCATGTAATCTTATATGGAATATATTCTCACCATAACATCACCCATACTAGAAAAACCCCTCAAGAGGTGATACTTATAAAAAATTTGTTTTGTCCATTGGTATGAACTTTACTTCTTACCAAGCTCTTCAAATATGGTATTATAAAAATATAATGTTATAGGATATTTATATTTAGGAACATCATCAATATCATATAAAAATATTTTAATCCATATATCGTTAATGGATAGAAACAATTCCATGGTGTACTTCTACTTCATTGTAGAATAAGTGACAACAAGCTACATTGAACTATTATAGTTCACAGCTCTTCCAATGAGATTTAAGATATATTCTGACTACTAATTTAGATAAATATGGTCTAATTGGAGAATAATTATATATCCTTACCATAATCACAGTATGGTAAACATCAAGCAGAATATATAATAAATACTACATTTTTTATCCTATAAGAAATCATATAGTATTGTATTCATTCTCTTTCACTTATTGGGAATGTGGACACATTTTCATAGAGAGATGTATTCAACATGACACTAAAAAATCCCCTATTTGGATTGTTCCTCATTAAATCTATTTATTTTCTAGTCAATATGTGAAAAATTACTTGTCCAGAAAAACCCCTTGGATATGTCAAAAATAATAAATATTCGAAGGATGTGGAATTCTTGTCTAAATTTTTTTAGGAAATATAACTTATCACACAAGTCCTTAAATGAATTTTACACTCAATTTAATTTGTAATATGGAATACGGAATCGAAATTTACTATTATGATAAATAATACACTCCAACTAATTTTTTTTTGAACATATGGATCAAATTCTTTATTAATGAAATCCATTTATTTTATAGGATTATCGAACTAAATTGTCAATGAACTAGATTATTACATAAATCCATAAATGGATTGGTATATATTTAATAACTTTTATTATTATATTTAGTCACAATAATTTCTCATTGTGTCATATAGAAATAATCATTAATGTTTTAATTAAATAATGTAATATTCACATCCATCTTCCAAATCTCAATCATGGAAAGATAGTATAGAAAGTATAATTCTAATGGATTTAGGCATGGATACCAGAGAAAAGGTTTCTTCATATCCTAGTCCATGAATTATTTTAAACCCTTAAGCCACTATCCATTAAATATAGGTACTTTATTTTCATTAGATGTCTCATTTTCTCTTGAATAACCATTTGTACCCTACATGATTTTCATATACTATAATATCAAGGATAAACCAAATATGGTTCCGATATATAGAATCTACCTAAGAATAAAACCAATCCTTCTATTTTATAGTTTTTAATATATATATTTCCTCCTTATAGGATTATGAATCATTACTATCAACCAATATTGGGTCTCTATCCTTAGTGAAAAAAATATATATTTCTCTTTTATTTACATATTTCGTGATCCGTTGTATTACTTGTGTTTGATAAAAAAACTTCTTCCATAGAGACCTATGGATTCTGTTCATGTGAAAACTCTTCTATGTCCTGATCATCAAATTCATCAAGTAAATTTGAAACCATATATCACTATTGTGAATTTTCTACCTCTCATGAAATATGGAATTAATTACAATAGATACATTCTTATCAAAGTGTTTTCATATATAATATATCCCCTTATATATTTATAATACCATATAAAGATATACTTTGTTCCCCATGGTGCATGTTTGTTACATAAATGGTCCTTAAAAATTTAATTGCATCCCAATGCATGATTATGTGAAAAAACAGATTTATTTCTACTTCATAACTCAAGGGGACATATTTTTCTGCTTTATTTTGTACATAGTTTAGTGTGTATATTTCAATGTGTAATTTATATCCCCTAACGAATAATAGAATATTTTCATGACACATTATCATACATACAATGTGAAGAAAATTATATTTATTCCATTTCTTAACACCATTCCACTATGGTGTATAAGGTGGATCTGGTTGAGATAGAATCCCATAGTCCCATTAAAATTCGACAATGTATTGTTAATGTATTCACGACATCGATCATATAAAAAAGTCTTGATCTTCTTACCATGTCGATTTTCTAATTAATTCATTAATTCTTTGTGTTTTTAAATAGATCTATTCATTTATCTCGCCAACTAAATATAACCATACCTACTCATGTAATTAGGAAAATAATAAATTAATAATACCCTCTTGTATCTTCTACTAGAAACAATTCACACACATAAAGATTCCATAATTATAGAATCTATGTGGGTCTTTCACCCTATCCACCAAACCATGTTTTCTTTATATTACCTTGTAAATAATAATGAAATCTTTCAAGGGGTTTTATCTAAATAGTTTCTAAATAAACATCTTGATAGAAAGTAATTAGAAGCATATTTTATAGGTAAATAAGACAGTGATTGCACAATTGGTTGTTAAATGTGTCATACGAACAAGAATTTTAATAAATTTATAATACTTTGTTCTAATAATTTAATACATAAATAAAATTAATTAAATGTTCCATTCCATACCATATATTTTCATTGTCTAAAAAATATCTTATTTTAAAATGAAAAAACAATATATATTTAATAAGGATATAGAAATTACTTTCACTGAAATATTTTATAAATAATAATAATATATTACAATAAAAATCATACATGTTTTCAATGGAAGGTTGTAGTATATTTTATCCAATGCAATAATTCAAACTTAATTAGTTTCTCAAAGATGTAAAAATCCTTTATAAATATTCCAAAATGTACATGATTTATATATATATATATAATGATTTGGGAACCAAAAGCTATATCTAATACCCAATGTGAGTTTTTAAAAATATTTTGTTGAATAATACAATCACCAGAATTTAATACTTGATTCTTCAACTGGGTGGACTTCTTCTTCTATTGGCCTATATTTCTACAAAAAAATATACCATGTTTCATTCCTTTTATTGAAATTAGATCTTCTTCTTCTTAATATAGTCATTCTAAGGAGCCTTAGACTTAGAATGAGTATTGGGGACCTTTTCCATATAATTTATATTCTTATTGACAAAAATGTTTATAAGGTTTTCATTCCCTATCTAATAATCAACTTGGAGAATCAATGTCAAAAATCTCAAATGTACATTCTCACTATTTCTCATATTATATTTCACAATTAAACAAAAAAATGATTTATAAAGTAAGGATAAAATAAGATCATTGTGCAGCTCACTAGAGATATTTAATCCCAAATGTCTAAGTGGTCTATATAACCAATCATCATGGTTTCATGAGGATTATTTGGATCCGACTATCCTTGATCTCAAGGGAATATTTCATTAGAGGTAATATACCTCTCATTTATTTCCTTATCATAGTAAAGATCCATTTTATAATAACTTATGATATACACATTCGTATCCTTGTGTTTCTTCATAATCGTACTAGACATGGATGATAAAAAAGAACATTGAACATCTAGGGAATTATCACATGTTTCTTATAGATATATACTTATTCATCACTAGTCTCTTTATATAGTTACTCTGGAATTGGGTATTTCAGCATGTGTACCTTTCGTTCATAGCCTAGTGTAACCTACAACCATCTAAACAATTCATAAAAATTCAAGCTGGTGATAAGGTTATCATTTTCTAGCATGGATTTTAGTGATATGGTGGAACCATTGTGGATTTACATTCCTATAAACAATAAGAAACGAATTTAAGTACTTTAACAACGCTATAAAATTATATAATAAGAATTAATTTGTTAGTTTTTCATCTCCTCATAATTTACCATTACCCAAAATCTATCACCCTTGGTTTCAAAATATCATGTCCCCTAGATATTTTAATATTAATGATCAATATTACCCATATCATAATACAGATTTTCTCCAGACAAGTTATTTAATTGTTTTAGGTAGGTGTAACATGTCAACTGCATTAACACCCAACTCATTTATTAGGTGAGTGGAATCCATAATCCAGAAAATCTAGATAATTATTTTTTATCCCATGCATTTCATTTAATCCATGTCCTACATAGCATGTAAACCCTTGATGTGAAATATTTCTATGTCAACCAAACAACCTAAGATAAAATTCCATAATAATTGAAATAAATCCTACATAGGTCAGTCCTAAAATTTTATCTATACATTCTATTTATCATAAATAGTGTAATGATATAGAAACATAATGTATATTGATCCAAGGAATTTATCTTTTTTCTTTAAATTTTAAATTTTATTTTTTTACATACTTGTTAATAGTATGTGAATTTTATATAAGTGATTAATAATTTCTTAAATTAAATTTTCACATAATACAAATTATTTTAATTTCGTATAATATTATTATGAATAAATTAAATTTTTTCATCATGAAAATGAATCAATAAATAATTTAACCATGAAACTTAACAAAAAATAAATAACAATTTTGGTATGATCATGATTTTTTCTAATGTTTCTTTTATATAGTAGATAAAATAACCAAAAACCACATTTTAATAATACCTTGAACCATTACTTGGTTCAGGCTAAAACATTTCATATGTCCTTTTAGGTATCTCCTAGATTGGTTTCTCCTTTGACCTGAACATGAACTACCTCCACTCAACAAGGATCTCGAATAATTACATAATATTTACTCACACATAGGTGAGGGGAATCAAAGGAATGCTTTATGGGTTATATATGAACAGAATTATGGGAATACATTCCCAAAGATATCAAAAGGAGGGGATGATAAGTAGACCATTAGTTTAATTTAATGATAATAATAATAAATTAATAGCAATAAAATCACAAACATAGGTCAATTAAACTATTATTTCCATCTAAACACATATAATGAATATAAATTTCCAATCTATCTATAATTTAATTAAATTTATTCTTTAATTAATATAATGTTCCTTGAATTAAGCCAAATAATTATCCAATTAATGTATTTATCCAATATACCTAAATTCCATCCAACACATCTTAAATATTTCCAAAATAAATAATTTTTATAAACATATATATATATATACTATTTAAAAATAATAATGTATACATTTGTACGTGTAATCAATGGAATAAACAAATCCAAAATAATCATTATATTATTTAAACTATGTATTAACACAATATCCTTCATACATAGACTGACTTTAGTTAAAAGTGGTTTGTTTTTTAATCAATGATACATGATTGTATTTAATTTATTAGGTATGTCAATGTATTAACTGACATGGTGTACAATACAAATTATGACTATACAAAACATATAGTTTGTAATTTAACTGAAAATTAGTTAAATATATGACAAATATTCTAATCAAATAGTGCGGACTTTCAATAAATGAAACTTTCAACACATGTGAATATGTTTACTTATATAATTAATCTTTTCTACAGATAATAAATCAATTACATGAGATATAATTACTCAAAAAAATTAACTTGGGATACATTTCATGAAACACCTCCTTCCACTACTCGTGACACATGCCTAGGGACTATATGTCTTTATAGGCCACAAATGTAATTTTTAAGACACCATTTGACGGTTTTAGGCTTAGTATAAGTGCCTATTAGGAATAGAAAACATGGATTGTTTTAATAGTAATTTAATAATCTAATATGTACAAGAAAAAAAATCAGGAAAAATGGAATTAATTCAAATTTTAATTGTTTTATAAACAACAAAACAAAGAAGGAATTAATTTTAAATATGATTTATAATTAATTTATAGATATAATTATAATTAAATTTTTTTTAATTATTTCTCTATTAATGATATGTTTTATCATAGTCTTAGTAATATTTTTTTTTCATAGGATCCATTAGTACATTCCCTGTAGTGGTGATCGACACGTCCTCCAAAATCATTGAACATCCCATTGAAACATTGAGTGATAGAATGGTCGATCCTACACACTTCTATTGTCTATCATTTATATAAACCACAATCTCTTCAAGGTTGAATGATTATATGGGTTTTCTCAATGCAATGTGATAATGGAGGAGGATTGGTATTCTAGTGATGAGCATTTTCTAAATAGTCCCCTCTCTTATGGCTTGAGGGAATTCACTCTTGATTTGTTTTGCAATATGAGAAAGTCACCTTGGAATGTGACATAATACTATATTTATATATATTTTTTAGGGATAGTAACTATATATAAGATATTATAAATTTCAATATTCCTTATGTAAATCTATATATAATAATAATATAAATATTATTTTTATTTCCTTGACATGTTCAATAACTATGGATAAATAAATATCATTTGTTCAACAAATTAATTAATATTTATTTAATTGATATCAATATATAATTTTCATCTAGAACATTAAACATGGTATTTCTTTCCTCATCTATATTTATTGAACCTTGAATAGTGATTAATTTTTTGATAAGTATATATTACACCATTATTCATTAAAAAATATAATAAATATTATTTCCACTAAATCAAAAAATACATTTATTATTTTTTAACTCTAATATTTATTATTATGAGTAACACATGGTTAAATATTTATAATAAACTAACCAATAATTATTATTAAACCACATAGAAGTAATAATATTTATTCTAACTTGTTAAATTCAAAACATAATTTAACTTGGATTCAAAATAAACTTAGTATGTGACCCTTTAGGTCTCTTTCTCTGTGGAATTAATTTGATCTACCAAAAGTATAATTTTATTATCTTGAAGCATACCTCGGAACCCATAGAGAATGAATTTTATATCTTGATGACATAAAAATCATACATATTATCATTATGTAATATAATCCTTTTATCATGATATCTCTTATCATGAAGGTTTCATGTTATTGGCATCAACCTATGTGTCATATTTCTCTTTCTATGGAAATCTAAAAACAATCCTTCCAAAATAACACTATATTAAGGTTTATACCTTCCCAATAAAGGGAATGAGTTATTAAATTAAATTAAACTATATAAGGGACAAATTATTTACAATATTATTCATTGATGTAAAAATACTTGGGATGCACCCAATGTATCCTACTTAACCGTGACCATATGTCACCATATTTATCATCAATATATTAAACTATATAAATCATGTTATAAATAAATAATATTATTACTGTATACAGACCAATAAAAACATATATATATAAGAACATCTAACTAAACATATAAATATTGATTTCCTACTAGCATGTCATGTTCTTGAAATTTCAAACTCTAAAAAATAATATAGGAATATAGTATGAGATAATGTCTCAGAGTACTTTGAGTATCCATCCTTGATATCATGTATCATATATGTCCCATAAAATTATATCTTATAGATATTTAATATATATATATATTCATGAATTTTTTAATTGGTGTTATAGGTTTTCATCATAGAGGGAAAGTATTATGACCTTTCAGTGTGATAGTTATTCGTAGGAAATTATCACATACAATGTCGCGAATAAGAAAAATGACAATGGGATAAAAAATTTGTTAATATTTCAAAAAATGAATACTTGTAATTATAAACTATATATAAAATTCTTCCCGGGAAACAAATCCAATAACCATTTCTCAATAGCTCAAGTGGGGAGTGAATTTCCTTCAAAAAATTTAAACTAATTAAAAATTTCCCACTTATTTAATATTTTCATTCTATTATTTAATTTATTATTTTTGAAGTATTAATTTATTATGGATGTAAATAGTATTATGAAAATTATTTTTAGAGTGGTTCAGGGTTACATGAACATCCCCTAGTACACTCCATCGACACTCGGTGTTAGTTTGGTTATTTATATCCCAATCCATTCCCTATGGATTACACAGCTAAGTAAAAGTTATGTTTACTTTTTTAGATAGGATAAGATCATTTTAGGATATCAATATAAAACTAATTTTACATAGTCTTCGAACTGCACATGGAATAATAATTTTGAACTCATACAAATTGTATAAAGATAATAATTTAATATTTCTAGAAAATATCATCAAATTTAAAATTCCAACTATTGAAATAAGTTGAATTCGTCCATATATTACATATATATCTAATGTGTGGCGTTGGTATGATTTACTTTCACAATAATAGTAATCTTCATGAAATAATAGATATTAATAAACTCCTTCTTCTTCTTATTTACTTTATCTCATGATGAAGATAAGCATCATGCATTTAAAAAAAGTATCAAGGTCACAATTAAAAATGATATAATATTCATGAACATGTTTTATTCATGTATATCTATATGTAAAATATGTATACTGTCTCATATGTTGAGTGGTTTCTTGTAGATTTATTAATATAAAATATATACAATATCAAAAATAACTCTATTATATATATGTACAATATTTTCCATGAAAATTGTTATTCATATGACTAATTGATATTCTTTGGTCATCCTTAAATTCCAATATAAATTTATAATTGATAAAAAATCCATAAAAAATATTTATCATTGGTTATTATAAATGACAAAAAAATTCCCCGATAAAACAACTATGGAAAAAAACCTTTAAAAAATATGAAATATTAATTCTCAATCCATATATAAAATATACCATTATATATATTCACCTTTAATATATACCTCCAATTACTACTTCATAAATAATGTATATGGCTAGAAAAAGCATCACATAATATGTAAAAGGATTCCTTTTCAAAAAATCCAATGCAAAAAATGTTCAGAATACACAGTTGAATACACAATATTTTATCATTTGGTAAAATCATTGTATTCCCATCATTTACCAACACCATGTGATATATAATATATAATAAACATCAAAAAATTTAAATCATAAGAAGAACTATAAAATATGTAATAAATATAATTTCTTATGTAAGATGTGATACTTTTCCAAATCATTAATACGTAAAATGATAATGTGGCTCCATTGCAGTACGTCAAATACTGGGCATAGGAAAACTTCCAGTATATTTTCTTCGACATGTATTTTCTCAACAATAATCTATAAATATTATTGATTTTGATGACAAAAATACCGTTGTTTTTTTACTAATTATATTACACTAAATGAATATTATAAAATTAATAATTTTTTCCCCTTATTTTGGAGTTATATTCAATCATATTATTCATGTGGAATATTCTTCAAAGTGTTCGGAACACTCTTAAGAATATTCTAGAAGCACAGTTCATTCCGTATGTTGAAGAACTTAATGTAAGTAAAAACCCATATGTTTGAATTAAACCTTATGCTGATAGATCAGCACATATGTTTAATCAAACCTATGTTGAAAGAATCATATGTATAATGAACCCTACATCTAGATGAAACATTATGTTTGAAAAAGATAAAAAGTATGGTTAAAGAACCCTACATTTTTATGGAACCTTACATTTGAGAAGAAAACATGTGGATCATCAGCCTTACATCTGTAATCAACTGTACATTCATAGATTGGATGCTACAAAGTTGAACCCCATGTTTCGTATTTTTTAATTTTTTGAAGGTACCTTACATTTGACTTTTAATCACTAGAGATTTGAATTTATAATTTTATTGGAGTTTTGTGAAAGTTTATTTTCAAAATATCAATCCTATTTAAAAGAAAATATTTCGAAATATTCAATGCGCGTTATTATTGATTCAAAGAATCATATTAAGTAGAGAAATTATCTCCTATTCTTAAGGGAAGTTACGACTACTCTGAGCTATCTCAAGAATATGAATTCTTACGATTTATTAGTCTATTTTATATGATCTATAATTCAATAATAGGCACACTTATTAATTTATTTTATCATTGTATTTGTTCTATATATGTCTGTTAGATTCAAATAAGAAAAAATATTGAGTTATATATTGAGCAATATATAGTGACACATATTCTCAATTGAAACTGCATTTTTGTGAAGATCCTTTAAAGATGTATTAAAACAATGTATCAGACTTTATTTTATACATAATATGTTATAATGGATATATATGTGTTATGGATTTAGTAATTTCTGTATGTATATTGTTGTTATTCATTTCTATTTTTATTGCAAAAGATCTGTTGCAACTGAACCACTTCAAAACATATCTTTCTAGAAGAAACTATTTTTTGAAGAAGAATATCCATAAACTATCAGTTATTGTTACAACTGTGTAGTTCAACCAGAACCTTTCTAAATCAATATATTTTTACTTAGAGTTTCAGCTACTCATACTCAGTTATAGTGGATTATGATCTTATCGATCTGGGATTTGGTTTTTTCGTTACCTGTTAAAAACCCAAAAGCCTCTATTATTATCCTTATTTGTCAAGGTGTAGTTTACCTTCACTCTATTGTGGATTGGTATTATTAGATGAGGACATGACTAGTGAAATTAACCAAACTCACAGAGAGAGTAATCGGTTGAGTGGACAAGGGGATCTATTTTCCCACAACCACTATAAACAGCTATGTACGAAATTTATTTTTTTTACTCTACTCATTCTTTAACATAGAATATAAACATTGTTTATCCGCAAATCATTATTCGACATCAAAATGAAGAATTTTGAATGATTTTGAAAAGACACAATTCACCCCCCCCCCCCTCTTGTGTATATTTGTATATTCTGACCAAACAATTGGTATCATAGGAGAGATATTGGAAAAATATATAACAAACTAAATGTATAAGGTCAATACAATGGTTGAAATGACTAATTAGAGAGAAAGAATTTCAATGGGTCATGTTACTTATTTAAATGGTCATAACTATGAATGATGGAAATCACAAATGATTATATATTTTACAAATCTCATCTTCAAGGTCTACTCTAAGATAATTACTCATTATGTAATTCCATAAAATCCTATAACTTGGGCTACTAATATATAGGCTGAGTATGATAGAAATTCTAAAGCTATGAGTGATATTATTTGTGGTATTGGACCTGATGAATTCAATCATGTATTTCATAATTTTTATGAAATGTGGAAGACCATTATAATTGCTGATGAAGGAACAGAAAATCTAAGACAAATGAGGTATGCAATAACAAAACTGAAATTTTATTGGTTTATAATGTTTTATGGAGAATGTATCACTCAGATTAATGAAAGGATTACAAAGATTATTAATAATATTACATACATAGGTGATCCTATCAAACAAGAAGATTAATCATTAAATTTAAAAAGTATACTATCTACTAAATGGAATGGTATATGATCTGCAATTTGATAATCATCACCTATAAAAAATATGGCAATTAGAGAGTTAATATAGACATTGATGATGTATGAATCTGTAATGAAAGATGAATTTTAAGATCCTAATGTATTAGTGAAAAAGGAAAATACTAAATTAAGGTAAAATCTCAGAAGCAATGATAAAGAATAAAGAAATAATTCAGAGAAGAATGTAATTAAAATACATCTAATTCTGAAATTGAACAGGCTCAATTAGCTAGGATTTATAAAATGTTTTACAAGAAGAAAAGAGGATACATAAAACCCTTGAAGAGGGGTGGGAAAGACTCAAGGGATTCTAGATTATATTAATGAAATAAATTATCTCATATAAGACCCGATTGTACTCTGCTAAAATGTTTAAAGTGAAAAGAAGAAAACAAATGTAATAGAAATACTGATTATGAACATAATTGTAAAAGATCAGTGAGCGCTACATGGAGTGTTTCATGATGACCCCAACATCTCATCAAAAAATAATTCAAAAAAAGAAGAATTTAATCTGAAATAAAATATGTACATCATATAATACTAAGATTATGTACAATCCTATTATTCAAGTAGTTCTAATTCTAATTATAATTCAAATTATTCAAATAATAAATTGTATTCCTACAAAAAAAATTCTAGAAGGAAAATATGGATCCTTATTAATTAAAAAGAATCATTATGGAATATTCAAAAGTCTCTTTTAGGAGAACGAGATTCCATACATAAAAAATATCAGTAGATAATTGAAAATTTAACCGAACTACAAAAACTATGTTGATCATGAAAATATGATAACAACATTACATGACCAAGTAGAAACTTATAAAAGTACTTCTATATTCATTAAAAAAGTAGAATTTATTCTGAATGCAATTCTGGGGAAAATATGGTTAGAAAGTAAAGATATTTTATAATATGTAAAGGTAAAAAATCAATATTATATAAGACATATATTATTCCCAACTAAGAAACCATTAGTTGTTATTTTTTTGGATCATAATGACATATGACAAAAAATATTTATAAAATCCTCAAATAAGTGGATTTAAATGGCTATTCATTTCTAATAGCTTATATAAAGAAAATTATATGTGTTATAGAAAAAGTAATCTGATATGGATTCCCAGATCTTTGCTAGAAAAAACACCTAGTCTTAAGAGAATATGGGTACAAATAAAATCTCTTGTTTAAATTTCCATAGTAGGAAACATGTCACAAAAAAATTAATATATATATCATATATGGACAGTGGTGGCTCTAGTAATATGAGTGGAAACTCATCAAACTTAAATATGCTGACTCAAATAGATGGATTTCTAGTCACTATTGGGGAGAATTCTAATGGAAAGATAATTGTATTTGGAACTGTTGGAGATCCAAAAACAATTTCAATCCAAAAAGTGTTATATGTACAAGGAATGAAGAATAACTATATAAGTAACTCCCCACTCTATGATAATGTATATTATGTTTATTTTTATAACAATTACTTCTCTGTTTTTAATGGTATACTTCTAAAGTTTAGATCTCCAAAAAATGATAATGTTTATACTTTGGATTTAAATTCCTTGTGAAAATAGAAAGTGAATTGTTTCACTATTAAGATAAATGAGTCATGGATATGTCATAGAAGGATTTTTATTTTAATATTTATTTTTTATATAAATTATCTAACAAATAGTTAGTTTCTGATTTACCTAGTCTTATGTTTTCTAGTGATAGATTTTGTGATGCATGCCAAATTTGAAAGAAACACAAATATTCATTCAAATATATTAACAAAATTTCTACATCAAAACCCCAAGAACCTATATACTTGGATATTTTATGATCATCATGAGAATAATTTTAGGTATGAAAATTATTTGTATATGTTTTAGTGTAGGATTATTCTATATCTACATTGGTCTATTTTCTAAAACATAAGAGTGAAGCTTTTTCTATTTTTAAATGTTTGTGTAAATTTGTTCAAAATGGAAAGGGTTTTAAAATAATTTCATTAAAAATTGGTCAAGGTGGATAATTTTAGAATCAGGATTTATATTATGTTTGATCAAATCTTGGTATTAAACACACATTTTATTCATCAAGAACACGTCATCAAAATGTAATTATTGAAATAAGAAACAGAACTATTCAAGAAATGGTTAGTGCTATGCTAAATGAATACAATCTATCTACATACTTATGGGTATAATTTGTAATAACATCCTTCTGTATCATGAATTGAGTATTAATTAGACCTATTTTAAAATTTATAGCTTATGAAAATTGAAAAAACAAAAAAACATAATGTAAATTACTTTAAAATTTTTCCATGTTGGGTGTATATCCTGAACACCAAGTATAATTATGGAATATTCGAACCAAAAGCTGATGAATGATTATTTTTAGGATATTCAGCTACCTATAAAGCCTATAGAGTGTTCAATATAATTCCAATCAATGTTGATGAATCAGTTCATGTGATGTTTGACGTAATTTCCCCTTTAATTAAAGAGAAAAATCAAACTAATGAAATTACTGACTCTTATAAAAACATGAGACATGGAAACCAAGAAAATGATTATGAATGTAATATAAATAAAATTAAGATCATTTTAGAATAACATGATACTTATGAACCTAAAATTGTTTTTTCCAAGATAGTCTAGAACCCTAAAGAATCATCCTCTAGAAGCTGTTTTAGGGGACCTAGACATAAGATTAAGAATTAGATGAAATACAAGATAACTAGTGGAATTCTCTACCTTTCAATATAAACTAGAAACAAAATCATTTGATTAATCCGTAAAAGATGAGGGTTGGATTTTATCAATGCAATATGATCTTAAAAAATTCAAAAGGAATGATGTTTGGGAATCAATTGAAAGACCACCAAATTATCTAGTCATAGGAACTAAGTGGCTCTCTATAAATAAACTAGATGATCAATGTTATACCCTTGTATTATGGTATGTAATCATTTATTTCTGTTCTTATGTATATAAAGTATAAGAGGGAATGTTGGGAGTGTTTGTGAAATTTTAGTAAGTTTTGGGGGTAAAGGAGAGGCGCATGGGTTGCACATAGGTTATCCAAACCGTGTGTCCATCCTTTAGAAAATATGTGAAATTGTAAGTTTGAGGTAGAGAGCTTCATCATAGTGTGTGTGTGGTTAGGGAGATTATGGGAGGGTATACCTAGGTAGTATCTAATGCATATTTAGAGAATGGTTTTTCTAACCATGAGAACTAATCATGCAGATGGTTAAAGTGAGAACTTTAAAAAGTGGATCTCAAAATATTTTGCCTCTAGGTGGCTTAGTTTTTCTCCTAAGCAGCCATAACTCGGGATTTTTATTCCATAAAAGAATAAGAACCTCTCCCATGTGATTTGGAGAAAATAAAAAGGATTTACTTGGTGTTTTGAACCCAGATTCATGTGGTATGAGATCAGTCTTCATCGTTCTTGATCGGTTTCATAGATTTACTTAGATATACTTCTCCTCTATTCTTGGTTTATTAGATCTACAAAATTTATGGGTTGATATATGAGTATTGATTCCAAAAGAGTTTTTATTTGCTCTTGACCTTTCTAGGAGGAGAGATATAAGGAGGTTTTATGAATAATCGACCTTGTTTTCTTAAGAGTCTTTCATCCATGTTAGGTTTCGTAAAAACCTTCAAGGTATGTGGCTTCACTCTTGAATCTTATCACTATAATTAATTGGAATTCTTTTAAATTTAATTTATAGTGTGGAATTTATTATTTCATTGTTGATTGAATACTATTTGTAAACCTTCTTGAGTGACAGTTTGTGAAATCTAGAAAATTGGGTGTTTTTAGTAAAGTGCATTTGTTCTGGGTTACAAATGATGGATTTTAAAATTGGTATTTTATTGAATGGTGGGAAATGGATTTGATTTGATGTTTTCAAAAATAAGAAATGTTTTATTGAAATGAAATGGTCGTTTTTTATCAGTTTTCCCTTTGGTTTTCAATAAAATTACAATTTTATTGAAATTGTTTAAAGTGGTTTATTTGAATGGTTTTGGAATATATGTGTTGTGTGTGTTCATGTATGAAATGAACCTGAATAAGGTACATGTACCATTGTGGTACAAGGTTCATGTCCCTAGATCGGGGGCATGTGTCATTGGGACAAAAGGAAATAGCAGAAGAGACCACTCATGTGTATGGAACTGTCGAATGAAGAATGAATTGGTGGGTGTGTTGTGAACTATAAAATGGGTATTCCAATATGATAATAAGATTTAGTTTTTATGATTTGATTATTTATTTTTTGGAAAATAACTTCCAGTAAATTGGTTTCATTTACCTTTTTTTCACTTGGTTATTATTGTTTTATGAACTTGTTTATGTTGGGTAATAAATTTTTTTAGTAGAATGTTTTATATAAATTGGTTTATTTAAGATGAAAACTATTCTATCATAGTGGCATGAGTAGGGAACTCATTGGAAATAACTAGTGAGTTATATACTCACTCATTCATTAGAATGATGGTGGTATTGTAGATTCTACCTTCCAGGACTTGGGAAAATATAATGTATCACACTTATTTAGAAACACGTCCTTTTACTTTGGAAAAATTAGTGATGTTGGAGCATGGTGCTTGTGGAGCACAGAGTATTATGGTCTTCTTAGAGTTTATTTTTTTTTCTGTCCATAGTTAACTTTGATATTGGGTTATCTTCTAATTTAGCATAGTTCGGTTTGTTGATTTAAAGAGAATTTTTTGAAATACCTTAGAGTATTTTATGCATCATACAGTGATCTATTTGTGCATGGTTTGTCGGGTTGTTGATTCTATACATTAATTTTTAAATTGTACCTCACATGCTTTGAAACCCGTTGATATTTTTTCTAGACTTTTTCATCCTAGGTAATCCTCTTATGCCCTTGTAATGACTTGTTTTACTCTCAAGCCAATGATAATTTGCAGGTCATTACAAATGGTATCATCTTGTTCTATAATTTCCTAACAAGTAGTCAAAAATGTTCTTACTCATGGAGTCAGAATTACATCTTTTCCATTCCTTGGGTTGGATCCTTATAAATAAGTATGATTATCAGAACAGGAAATTTATATCATAAAAGGACATACCTAACATTTTTATGTTGATCTTCAAGTTACTAGGGAGTTGGGAAAATAAGTGTTTGGAGACACATTTAGAATGTTGGAAATCTCATTTCCACGTGTTTAGCCAATGAGATAATCTTGACATGAATTTTATAGGAATTAAATCCTAGTAGGAGTGAATACAACATTTTGAGTAATTATTAATGATGTGAAAAAGTGATGATTTTTAAAAAAAAATTGAAATTCAAGATAATAAAGATGGAACGGATTATGATATTTTCAAAATAGTTTATTTTTAAAAAAGAACAATGAATGTTTTTAAAAAGGGGTGAACATGGAATAATGTTATTTTTGGAAAATAATGTTGTGATAGTTTATGTCATAGAATTTGAAATTCTAAGCCATCAATTTCTAGAAAGTGAGATTTACAGAGTTTATTTTTGGATTAGAAAATGGCAGCTGGTAGGCATCATCGAAACCAACCCGAAGAAGCTCTGGAAAATGTGGTTCCACCTGGACCACGTGTGAAGCAAGATCTGATTTAGAGTATTTTCCAACACTTTCAAACTATAGATATGGGGAACCAAATTAATGATCCAAGGAATTTGTATCGTAGCATCTAGTTCATGAAGAATAATCCACCTAATGTATAGGGTGTAGTTGAACCCAATAAAATGGAGGTGTGGTAGAGTAGGACGAATCATATCTTCAATTTCATCAGTACACTATCAGAGATCAAAGTCATGCTAGTGACTGATATGCTCAAGGATCTTGCACGCCCATGGTGGGATTTAGAGGTGAAGGATAAATTGGATGAAGGCCTCACTTGGGATGAATTTGAGGAACCGTACGTCAAAACATTCTATCCTCATACCTTCAAATTACAGAAAATGACAGACTTCTTCAGCCAGAAGTAGGATAATTTATTGATCACAGAATATGTGGATAAATTCATGAATTTAGTATATTTTTTCCCAGATGTTGTGGGAATTTTATAATTAAAGGCACACATCTTCAAATTAGGGCTAAGGCAAGACATTCGATCAAATATTGATGTTCCCTGTTTTACAGATTATACAAAGATGGTGAATAGAGTGATAGTTACAGAATATGACATGTTGTGATCTATTGGAGGAGTTATAATAATACCTATTGAGAATGGTGGGAACTCAAATTCTTGGATCAAGTAGAAAAGTGACACATATTTCCAAGGTGGAAGTGGAAATTAAAATCATATTTCTAGATTAGTGAACCATCCGCCACGACCAATGATAAAAGAATATTGTTTTCAATGTGGTTAATTTGACCACACAAAGAGAGAGTGCATGACACAACCTAGAAAATTCCATAACTGCAATAAGATGGGGAATCATCACCGCTATTTTCGTAGTTCTCTATGGTCAGGTACTCGAGAAACTCTTGAGGCTTCACAAGCAACGTATGCTTCGACAGGGTGAGGATAGCAGAATAGGTCTAGGAAGAAGAGTAGGGCCAGTCATTGTGATTATAGAAATACCATGAAACCTTTACTAGGGAAATCTCAACAATTAAACAAGGATAATAGTGGAGTGACAAAGAAATAGTATGGAGTTGAGTAGATAGTTGTCGATGATCATGTTGGACCATCTACGGTGAGAGGTTTGATTATTTTGAATTCCACCCATGTAAAATTGCTCATTGATACTGGTGTGTCACATTATTTCATTTATTCTTGTGTTTTTTTTCTATGTTTTATGTTGGAAATGATTCCTTCTATTTTGAAACTCAAAACTCCTCTTAGGGAAATATAATTTCAATCCTTTTTGGGTAGAGAATGTGCTATAACTTTTGATAGAGTTGAGATGAAATGAGACATACCAGTATTAGACATGGATGTTTATGACGTAATCCTTGGTATGGATTTGTTGAAAACATTTAAGTCTCACATTGACTATTATAGGAGAATAGTTAGTTCTAAGACTGAAGATGGAATCAAGCATATCTTCAGAAAAGATATGATGGTAAAGAAAGGTGAAAAGAGATCGTTGGCACCGATGGTGGGAATGATCTCTTATCATTTGGAAGCATTGAATTTCGAATCAATGGAAGATATAAAGAAAAGAATTTCCACCTGTCATGGATGAATTTTCATATGTTTTTTCTGATAACATTTCAGGGATTCCAACTATAAGGTAAGTGGAGTATACGATTGACCTCCTTTCGGGGACTAGAACTATTTCCATTCTATCTCATAGGATAGAACCAATAGAGTTACAGGAATTGAAGGTGAAGTTGTATGAGATGAAAAAAGGGTTTCATTCTACAAAGTACATCTCCATGGGTAGCACCGGTCTTGTTCATGAAGAAATCAGATGAAACACTTTGGCTATGTGTTTATTATCATAATCCAAACCAAGTTACAATAAAGAACATATATCCACTTCCCCACATTGAGGATCTGTTAGAAAATTTATTTTGAGATCATTGGTTCTCTAAACTTATATTACGATCATGAGATCACCAATTTTGTGTTCCGAAAGACAATATTCCACAGATAGCTTTCAGAAGTAAATATTTCCAATCCAAATATATAGTCATGACTTTCAGTCTAATGAATGCACAAGTGGTATTCATGGATTTGATGATATGGATATTTCTGTGCTATATATATTCTTTTTTTGTGGTGTTTTTGTATGACATATTGGTTTATTCAATGAAAAGTGCTAACCACAACAAACACTAGGAAATAGTGTTATAAATATTGAGAGTTCACTGTTTGTATGCCACATATCATATTGTGATTTTTGGATATAGGAAGCAATGTTTCTTGTTCATTCCATTTATGAGAAAGGAATTTCTATTGATCCTGAAATTATAGAAGCTATTATCTCATGGAAACCACCAAATAAAGTCTTCGAGATTAAAATTTGATTGGTATATCTGGTTACTACTGATGATTTGAGAGTGATTTATCATGATTATATTTCCAATGATAGCTCTGAACAAAAATAATTATTCATTCCAATCGATATAATAATTCCAAAAGTTCTTAATAGAACTAAAAGATCTTCTTACATTGGTACCGATCATTATTTTTCCAGAATTAGGATAGGGGTATGTGGTGTAATATGATGATTCAAGATCAAGGTTGGGTTGTGTTCTCATTCAAGTAGAACATGTGGTTTCTTATGGTTCAAGATAGTTGAGGGTGAATGATAAGAATTACAAAAAACGCGATTTGGATTTAATTTTAGTTGTCTATGCTTTAAAAACATAGAGGCATTATCAATTTGGGGTGAAATTTACTATGTTCACGGACCACAAAATCCCGAAACACATCCTATCATAGAGATATTTGTATTTGAGGAAATGGTGATGGATGGATTATCTCTAAATGTTTGAATTTGACTTGATTTATATACAAGGAATAGGTAATTCAGCTGCTGATGAATTGAGTATAAAGCCAATTTCTCATTTAGTGAAAGAATCTTCAGATGAATGGATGTTGATGTCGGTCCTAGTCGACATGCATATAATATTTAAAGACCGATGTGAATGTTTTAGTTTTCTTTTCCGATATAATTGTTCCTAATAATGTAAATATGGCCAAAGAGGCACAAACATATTATGCATAATGTCGGGTTATGAGTTCAAAATTCAACGATGGGGGACTATTAAGGGCTGTAAACATGATGGGAGTTCAGTTTTAGGTTTGAGTAGTCAGATTGTTGTACCTATTGATTTTCAGAAACAACTCCTTCAGGATTACCCCAATTTGAGATGGGATGTACAACCAGGCACAAAGAGGATGTATAAGGTCTTAAAGGCATTGTTTTGGTGGAGAGGAATCAAAAGGAAAGTGTCTGAGTTCATTTATAAGTGCTTAACTTGTAAGAAAGTTAAGTCAGATCATTAGAGACTAGAGGGTATGTTTTAGTCTTTAACTATACAAGTGTGGAAATGGAAGAAGAGATGGATTTTTTTTATTGTTCTTCCAATAATGGTCTGTAAACACAATGCCAAATGGGTGATAGTGGATTGTCTTACCAATTCGGTCCATTTCTTTCCAATTTGTGAAACTCATACGGTGGAATATCTGTCCATAATTTATATCCATGAAGTGGTAATGAGACATGGATGATTGATATCAATTGTATTTGATAGAGATCTGTGGTTCACATCTCGTTTTTTAGGAATTCCTAAAAAAATACTTTGGGAATCATTTGACTATGATCACGATGTATCATCCTCAGAAAGACAACCAGTATTAGAGGACGATACGGACATTGGAAGACATGTTTCAGGCTTTTATAATAGATTTTTATGGCTCATGGGAAGAGAACATATCATTTGTGGAGTTCTCATATAATAAAAACTATCAGGGCATGATACATATAGATCTTATTGATGAATTTTATAGGCCTCCATGTCGCTCTCCACTATATACGGTGGAAATGGGTGAGACTTCACTAGATGGGAATTGCCTTCTCCAAGAAAGAATGGAGAAGATTTTTGTAATCGGAAAGAGGATAGAGACGACTCAGATTCATCATAAATCTTTTGTGGCTAATCGTTGAAGGTTGTTGTTGTTTTCTGTGTGTGATCATGTGTTCTTGACGATCTCTCCAAGACATGGACATCATAATTTTAGGAAGCAGGGAATGTTACCTAATCGATAAATAGTCCCTTTGGGGATTCTTTAATAGGTCATAGAGGTGGAATATCAGTTGGCATTACCAACAGAGTTTAGTATGGTGCATAATGCGTTCCCCATATCTTAGTAGAAAAAGTATCAGCCTGATCCAAAAATGTGATCAGATTGGTTAACAATGACCAATAGTTAGACGCTTCATTGATACATTTATTGGAACGAATTGTAGATAGGTAAGATAAAGTCCTATGTGGATAAAACATTGTCCTAGTGTGGGTTTTAGGGTATCATGGACACATACAAGAAGATACCTGGGAATATGAGGAGGAAATGAATGAGAAATGGCTAGAACTCATTCCGAGTAGCAATGGTTTTGTACTTTCTTGTGATGGAAATATAGATGGTGGGGAGAATTTTGTACCATTTGTTTCTATCATGTAACCATTTCATTGTGTTTTTGTGGATATAAAGTACAAGTGGGAATGTTGGGAGTGTTTGGTGAACATTATATAGGTTTTGGAGGCTAAAGGAGAGGTGCATGGATATGCATAGTTCATCCAAACTGTGAGGCCATCCCAGTAGAATCCATGGGAAATGGACGGTTTCAGGTAGAGAGTTTCAACACTGTGTGTACATGGTTATGGGTACAATGTGAGGAGGCTATGTGGGGTTTTTCCTAGGTAGTATCTATAGAATCCCACTTTTTATTACATAAATTTTCATTACATTTTACAAACAGAGGATCATTAAAGTCTATTGTCTTGGAAATCAAGAACATAATACATGAAAACAACAAAAAGAAAATTCTTCTAAACCACTTATAAGGCTTAATCATAGGTTCATCCTTTGTAGAATCACTGTATCTCATATCCTGGAGACATACATTAATGTAAAAGTGTGAGTAGAATGCCTAGTAAGGGTAAACAAGGGAATCCATTTACTTGTGATATCAATAAGAACTTGAATAAAAACATAAATACATGAGAAATGGAGGTATAAAAATATCATAATGAAGACAATTCGAACATAACTTGAATACATGGATACAACATTTCATTTATACATTCATGAACATATCACCAAGGTCCATCACGAAGGTGTCATAAAATTTACCAAGGTTATTCACCAATGTATCGTTAAACTTGTCATATATAGAGATTAATTACTTACCCAATTCTATGGAGAGATATCAGGGAACACCTGTAATATGTCTTTAATTTAATTTGATCCACATATATCATAATCAAACATTTAATAAATAATCGAAATATAATCAATGAAATGGGTTTCATGTCAAAATCGTGACATTTAAAAAGTACTTAAAAATGTGATCATTGTGTCATTTATAACCCATGGAAAGGGAGTGATGGTTATATGTATGTCAATTCCAGAATCAAATATATCATATTTATATATTCATGAAAACCCATGGAAATGAAATAAGTCTTGGTATTAAAATAAATAAATAATAGATTTTTTTTAGAGAAGGAGATAGAAATTTTGAGACGAATGTTTTGCAGCATAACGACTATATAATATGGTTTTAGAAAACATTGAAAAGAGAGGGGAAAAGGGTCACCCACTCATAAATAACTCATAATATAGTATGCGTACTGAATATGATCTTGTTATGGATATTTTAATGACCTAACACATGAAAAGGAATCATGAAAGAAAAGAGAAGATGCGATTTCTTTTACGAAAAATTCGGCAGCCTAACGACGTCACATAAAAATTAAGAAAATAAATTGATGAGAAGGGAAAGGGTGTCTCAACAATTAGACATGAAATGGAAAGAAATTAGAACATATAAGAACATACCCTAAACATAAATACATGGAAATTAGAAGACACAACAAAAAATAAGTTTTGACTTAAAAGAGGAGGGTGAAAGGATCCCTTACCTTGAAGAGTAACTTCGAAAGCTTGATGTTCGGGACCTTGGGAGGCTTAAGGGAACCTTAGGAGGAAAAGTGACCAGAACATCATTGGGGAGGATTTGGAAATGAAATGAATGGGGGAATGTCTTGGTATTTTTAGGAGTGAGGGAACAAAGCATTAATTACCAAGGGACACCTCATTGGTGGTATTGGAAAAATCATGGGATTTCCCATGGTATTTTCCCATGGTATTGGCCACTTGGGACACCTCATACCATATCATACTATTAATAAGTCGACCAGAATTATTTCATAATTATTCAATCCGTAATGATGTCATTAAACACCCGAATCTCAAAACTCTATTTTCACAATTCACTGAAAATTCATCTTTCTCAGAAAAAACCCAAAATTTCACCTTAAACAAATATCAATGCTCTGATTTAAAAAATGAACTACATTTTATGAAAATAATTTTCTAAAAAATTTAATTTAATTTTTCAATAAAAACACTATTCACTGAAATTTAAACTGTTTCAGAAAAATCCAAAAAGTTCACCTTAACCAAATATCGATGCTCTGATTTAAAAAATGAACTCCATTTTTTGAAAATATTTTTCAAAATATTTTTAATTTAATTTTCAAATAAAAAACACTTTTTACCTAAAAGAAAATAATACTTAACCAATAATATCTTAAATAGTTATTTATATATTTTATTGAATCACATTACTTAATCAAGGTGCCTAAAATATATTAATACTTTCTTATGTGAGTTTACTTAATCCATTTGGTCACATTTCTAGTCATAAGCGTAAAATCACTATTGATAATTTACTATTCAAAAAAATTATGTAGATCTTATTAGACTCTAAATGTCATACTGAACACAACTATAGAAGACCATTTTTTGAAAATCATTACACATTTTTTATTATTTAAGGTTTACATAAATATTTTAAAATATCCTTCTTCCAAAATTCATTAATAATATACATCATATATTTATCTATACACCTAATATACACAAAAATCCCCATAATAAGAAATGAAAATTTTATTTATAACAAAGGATTACACAAGCCAGCTATAGTCTCGCTACATAGCCCCTTATAACACCAGCATTGGACCTAAGTGTAAGGTGTGCTAAGGTGATAGAATCCTGGGTGTGGCTGTAACAAAATTGGGTTAAATTGTAAAAATATAATCCATTTACACTTTAAAACCGATTAAAAATATAATCTAACCATATAAATAAATTATATTAAAATTGGGTTTGAATTAAAATACAACATTTTTCAGAATTCATTAAAAATGTACATTATCAAAAAAATATCAAAATTTCATCCAAATAAATTTTGATGTCACATTTCTAAATATGAAAATTATTTGTGAAAAATAATATTTAAAAGAGACAAAAACTAGATTTAAAAAGGGTTCTCCATCAAAAGGAGGTAAATCTCCCTTTAATAGTAAATTTTTTTAAAATTAGATTCATTTACATTTTAATCCTCTTACATTTTTTGGATGAATGTAAAAACATTTAACAAACATATATTATCATGTAAAAGTTAGTTTTCTTAATTCCCGCCAATACAACGGCTAGGTGTTAATTAAAATTTTAAATAATAATATTATATTATTAGTGTGCAATATATGCTTTCAAAGAACTCATTGTTGCATGTGAGGAATTCCATTGAATATATAATTCGCATTAATTCAAAAATATTAATAAATATGGAAATTTAATATTCTTTATTTTCTTAGGATGTTACATTCTTCCCCCCTTTTGGAAATTGCGTCCTCACAATTTTAAAATTGGGCTTGTAAATTTCATTGAAAGTACCACATTGTAAAAAGAGTCAGTAAAACTATTACTTTAAAATGATGAAAGGGAAGTACAAAGGTCACCCGAGTAAACCCATACTAGGATTCCGTGTAATAAAAAATGGATATGGAAGAGAAAACAAAGGGTCATGTTCAAATAAAAAGTGATAGAAAACATGATTAGGATATAGTTAACCATAAGAAGATCACAAACTTATGATGTGTTAAATGAACTTCTATTACCCAGTATGTAACTTAAACCAAAAATATTTTTGTTTTACATTCCTTTTCATAATTTTGAGGAATTCATTTAATAAATAGAATAGGAACATTATGAAATATACTTACCTTCAAGTATAGTTTCATCCTTTAATAAGATTCTACCAACACTAATCTTTTCTCTAAACAATGAGCATTCAAAATGACTTGGTCTCATCAAAAGCAAAAGAATCATTTTCTAGAGAATCATATAATCCACAAAATAAGAACTATTTATTTCCTTATCTTTAGTCATCAACTAAAACTAAAATGGTTAGTATGAGATCATATAATCCCCCAAAAGGATAACCCTTTTAAAAAATATGTCTATTAATCTCCAAAATTCAACAAAAAGTACCCAAAGTTCTATAAAGACCATTCAATACACAATCATACTTAAAATTGATCTGAATAATCCAAACTAAGATTTGAACCCAAAACTCAGAAAAATTTAATCAAATAGTCTTCCACAATAAATATTAACATTTATCTCCAAATAACATCGACCACTATTAAATTCTCATACTAAAGGGTAATTAACTTAATCACATATTCTCTATGCTTGGATAATAATTTTCCAGAAATACCCAAATCACCATATGTCCAAAATAAATTCATATATTATTACAAAAAAAAATTCAACCATTCCACCACAAATTAAATCTCGTAGTATTTTATTTTACTTAGGCATATAGTATTCCAAAATAGAAAACAACATCAAAAATAACCTTTATCATTTAATCACCAAATCATTTTCCTATACAAAGGATATCCATTTGATAAAACATAAGTTTTCAAAATCAACTTATTCTTGATCCATAAAAATAGCAGGTGAATTAGTCAGTCCGAAGGGCATAACAACAAACTCATAATGCCAATATATTGATTTAAAGGTAGTTTTTGGAATATCACCATTCTTTGCCATCAATTGATGATAACCAGAACGAACATCAATCTTATAGAAGAATTGAGCCCCATAAAGTTGTTCAAATAAATCATTAATTCATGGAAGAGGGTATTTGTTCTTAACTGTGATCCAATTCAGTTCTCTATAATCAATGCATAACTGTATCGATCCATCCATCTTCTTCACAAAGAGAACTGGTGCTCCCCCAGGATACACACATGGTCAGATAATCCCCTTCTCCAAAATATCTTGGATTTGTTTCTTTAATTCCTCTTTCTACACATTTTATATCCTACAAGGGGTCTTTGACAGCAGATGAGATCCAGGTATGAGTTCAATGGAGAACTCTACCTCTCATTCTGGGGGAGGTCTAGGTAACTCCTTAAGAAATACGTCAATGTATTCCTAGATGATGGGGAAATTTTATAAAAGAATAAATCCTTTGTGAGAATATTATTTCATTAACAAATATTTTAACTAAAAAGGTTTTTATGTCTTAAAACATAATTCTTAGAATATTACATTTTTTTATAATTCCATTATAATGATTCATAAAAATCTTGAAATTAACCAAACATATCCCCCAGGATTGTCATAACCAAGCGTCCAGAAAGTCCCGTTGTCATGTACCAGTTATCGTTCAAGTCTAACTCAAAGCGGTGTTTTCGGGTTATACCCCTATGTACATATGTGTCTGAGCCACCTCTACCTTCTCGTATCCAAACAGGGATGTATTTCCATGATAAACCATTTACTCAATACTCACCAAAATACAAGAAATATTTCCAATATTTAAAATTTTTTATAGGTTTCTTCCTAATGTTTTCATAGCCTAATTTCCATAAATAACTAAACTAACCTTTGATACCAACTATGGAATCCCGCTTTTTTATTGCATAACTTTTCTTTATATTTTAGAAACAGAGGATCTTTAAAGTCTAGTGTCTTGGAAATCATGAACATAATACACAAAAATAACAAAAATAAAATTCTTCTAAACCTCTTGTAAGGCTACATCATAGGTTTATCCTATGTACAATTACTGAATCTCATATCCTTGAGACATTTATCAAAGGAAAAGGGTGAGCAGAAGGTCGAGTAAAGATAAATAAGGGAATCAATTTACTTGTGATATCAATAAGAATGTGAATAAAAACATAGAGACATGAGAAAAGTAAGCATAGGAATATCATAATGAATATAACATGGAACGTAACTTGAATATGTGGCTAAAACATTTCATTTATACACTCATTAACATATCACCAAGGTTCATCCCCATGGTGTCATAAAAATTACCAAGGTTATTCACCATGGTATCATGAAACATGTCATCTCTAGATATTAATTCTTTACCCAATGAATTGAAGAGCTATCAAGGCACAACATTAATATGTATTTAATTTCATTTGAGCAACATAAATCATAATCAAACATTTAATAAATAACCTAAATAGAATTAGAGAAATGGGTTTCACATAAGAATTATGACGTTTAAAAGTACTTAAAAATGTGTTCATTATGTCATTTATAACCCATGGAAAGGTAGTGAGGGTTATTTGTATGTCAATTAGAGAATAAACTATTTCATCATTATATATTCATGAACACCCATGGAAACTAAATAAGTCTGGGTATTCACATAAATAAACAATATTATTTCTTGAGAGAAGGAGATAGATATTTTGAGATGAAATTTCTGCAGCATAAGAGCTATATAACATTGATTTAGAAAACATTGAAAATTGAAGGGAAAGGGTCACCCACTCATATATAACTTATAATAAATTATGGGTACTGAATAAGATCATGGTATGGACATTTAATTACATAACACATGAAAAGGAAACATGAAAGAAAAGAGAATATGCGATTTCTTTTACGAAAAATTCGGTAGCCTAACGACGTCACGTAAAAATTCAGAAAAAAAAGTGATGAGAGAGGAAAGGGCCTATAAACAATTAGAAATGAAATGGGAAGAAATTAGAACATATAATAACATACCCTAAACATAAATATATGGAAATTAGAAGACACAACATAGAGGAAGTTGTGACTTAAAAGAAAAGGGTGAAATGATCCCTTACCTTGAAGAGTAACTTTGAAAGCATGAAGGTCTGGACCTTGGCAGGCTTGAGGGAACATTGGTAGGACTCCTGGGGAGTTAAAAAGACCAGAACTTCGTTTTGGAGGATTTGGAAATTATATGAATGAGGGAATGGCTAGGTATTTATAGGAGGAGTGAGGGTACAAAGCATTAATTGCCAAGGGACACCTCATCAGTGGTATTGGAAAAACCATGGGCTTTCCCATAGTGTTTTCCCATGTTATTATCCACTTGGGACACCTAATACCTTATCTTACTATTCATATGTCAACTATAATTATTGAATAATTATTAAATCCTTAATGATGTCATTAAATACCCGAATCTCAAAACTGTATTTTCACTAAACACCGAAAATTATACTTTCTCAGAAAAATCCCAAAAATTAACCATAAACAAATATTGATGCACTGATTTATAAATTGAACTTTATTTTATGAAAATATTTTTCTAAAAAAAAATTAATTTAATTTTTAAATAAAAATACTATTCACTGAAATTTCAACTGTTTCAGAAAAATCCCAAAAATTCACCTTAACCAAATATCGATTCACTAATTTCAAAAATAAACTCCATTTTATGAAAAAAAATCTTCTATATATTCTTAACATTATTTTCAAAGAAAGAACACAATTTAACCAAAAGAAACTAATACTTAATGTCACGAACCGAATCTGGTCGCCGCAAAAATCGGCACCCGACCCGGTCCATGGCAAGACCCAAAGGTCGTTCCCGATCCCCACGGGCTGGCACAAGTGCCTGGGCGTCATAAAATGATAATTGGGAACAATTTACCCGAGTTTATAAACTTAAAAAGACAAAAGAGTCCAATAAAACAAATCTGGATTTTTCAACTAAAACCGTCTTTTACAAAATTTTAGAACTGAAATACATAAGTTAAAACTATGTTTAAAGACCATTACAATGGTACATAACCAAATAAGGACAGCCCAAGAACCTCCACAAGGAAAGAGGCACCACCCTCACGCTATCTCCACCACACTGCATCCCAATGGACAACTAAAAACCTGAATCAATGGCATAAATCTTGTACCCAAACCTGTGACATAAAATAAGCAAATCTACTTACACCCAAAGGTGTAAGTAGGGTGTGAGCGAAAGCCCAGTAGGATACCACCAATAATAGATTCCATGTGATAAACATTTAATGGCGAAAAACATGCAAGTTTTCAAAGACATGAGATGCTAGTTAAAATTTCTAAAAGATGCAATATTAAATAAAAACAGTTTTCAGGTGGGCTAATTTAAAGAATAAAAACATTTAAAATAAATACCATAGCAACTGAATTTTCCAGCCTCTCATACCGTATACCGACGGTAAGAACAAAGTATCCAGTGAGCACAATCAATGGGAAATAACCCCTAGGCACTAGCTAGTTGTGGGTCCCAGGTACCTCGTATCTCGGTGAGAGTAACCATCAAAAATATCCATTCTCGTGCACGAGCCACTAGTAGGGAACATACCCATAACCTAGTGGTCCCCAATCATCATCATCATAGTTTAGTTAGAGTTGTAAGCGTCAATCTTGCTAAGTGAAACTGAGGCCAAACCCCACGGATTCACTAGCATACTAGTACACGTCCACCCACCTAGATACCCGGGTTTTCCCTTTGTGCTCAAACAAGTTCAGCAATCCAAGAAGTATAATTCTCACATGCAAATATCACTTCCACATCACAAATTAACCAAACAGCCCCATGTACATCACGCAAGTCAAAAATTACACTTTTCATTCAAATGCATTTTGAAATCAAACTCACTCCAAATTGCCTACAACACTTTTCACATTTCTTTAACACTTCCACAAATCCATTAAAAAATTTTATAAAACCATTACAAGATATTAAACTCACATAACAGCCCACACACATGTCACACAATACCCTTCTCACCTTCACAATTCATTTTATAAATAAACTCACATGAAATATCACACACTCGTGTTTCGCACACAAAACACAATTTAGTAAAACATTTCGACAATTTATAAAAAATTCTAAAAATGTTTAACATCTCAAATCACCACTTTGCCATTAAAAACCCACATTAGGTGAACACACTCACCCAAACAGTACATATACACCCTTTCCCAACTTTGTTTAACCAAATAAAACATTTTCAATTTTTATAAAACAAACCCAAGAGGTATAACCATTGTTTCCACACTAAACCCATTTCAAAACCCTCATTTAAAAGCAAAATCATACCAATAACAATCCAAAACAGAATTTTTCAGCCCTAAAACAATTATTAAACCACCCCCAAATGTTATAAAAATACATCAAATAATACCACAAAGATACACATGAAAAACACATGTTTTCATAAATCACCTTCAAGAAGTACAACAGGTTTTACACCTTAAACTCATTAAAAAAAACCTACTTTCAAGGCCAACATGACAATAAGGAATTAAGAAACCAGAATTGGAATCCCCTTTAAAGACTAATAAATCACTTTCATATGTTATAAACTAAACCCAAACATTACCCCAAGAGTCACACATTAAAAAGTGCCCAATTTCAAGCTATAATGCAACTAAAAATTAAATGTTTAACCAAATCCATCAAAACTGTTTTCACAGCACATAAAACAGATTATAAACATGCTAAATTAATAATTCATGCAAGATAACTCATCATAAAATGGCTACACATGGAATCACCTACCCTTTTGAGTCGAAACCCTCAAAACTTGGTGCGAAACCTTAAGCGCACCAAAGTTGCACCAAAAGGAATACAAATACAGACCTAAACCACAATAATTTACCCAAAAGACACCAAATCAGACATTAGGATCGAACCCCAACTTCTGGACATGAGGAACTTCAATAAAAAGGAAATAAAACTAAAAGAGGATGGAAGGAACCAAGAAGGAATTCCCTTACTTGAAATATCTTGAAGGAATCGGCCCCAATCCACCTAATAATGAATCACCAAGTACCCAAAACTGGTATGGAGGTTCGCAGGATTCATATTAGGTCATGTGGGGACTGAAATGGAGGAAAAAGGATGAAAAATGAAGGAGTTATGAAAGGATCAATTTACCTCTCCAAATCTGCCCGATTTTTGAAACCCTAATAAGTTCAGTACTAAATCGCGATGAAGAAGAGCTCCAAAGAGGGGAGAGAGAGCTTGTGCGCGCTGCTGGGTTCAAGGGGCGCATATGAGGCTTTGAATCACCGAAAAATACTTAAAAATGAATAAGTTATTAATTAATCAAATATTATTTTTAAAACCGGAATTGGGCTTTCGGGCAGGCCCAATCCCTTAAATAAAAACCAACATAAACCTTGGTTATGGATTTCCAAAGGATCGAAATTTTAATTGTGGTGTTGATATATCAGGGGAGGACATTTAGGAGTTGGAATGAGTAAAAAATATTAAAAAATGAAAAAGTTATAAAAGAAATAAAATTTATTTTTAAATCTGGAATTGGGTTCACGGTTTGGCCCAATTCATGTAAACTCACATATTCTCCATAAAACCTTTGGAAACCCCCAAAACAAAGAATTAATGGAAATTAAAATAAAATTACATTTAAAATAATCTATGTATGTTACAATTCTCCCCACCATTAAAACTTTCCACCCCGGAAAGTCACAGTAAGGCCAAAGTCACAACCAAACCCAACTGAGAAACCAAGAGGTACTCCCTTGTCAGGTTTCTCCCCCAAAGGCCAAAACACCTCCAGTGATCAATTAATGAAGGATTACTCTCACAAACAAAACTTACACCACTTTCCTGAAATAATCAATCACATTCATAATTGATCCCAAAATAAAACTCCTCAAACACTATCCGAACAAGACTCAAGCAATTCACCCAAACGAACAATAACATTGAACAAGGTTACACTTACCTTACTTTAACTAATACATTGGGCACTCTCCAGTCCCAAAGTTTTCCCAAGGAAGATGTAAGTAGTTAGATATATCCAAATGATATTACCTACTTCCCATACAATACCAAGGAAAAATATGAGTTACTTGTATGAAGAGACACAAATGGGCTCCCCACCATAAGAGACAACTTATTTTTTTTTCCCGAGACAGAATCAAGACACTAATAGGGGAAGGCCCAAACAGACTTCCTAGTACAAGGGGTATACATTCATTAGAAATTTACAAACTAATATGCACAATACCCATGGTGGGTCTTCCCACTACAAGAACCAACCATCTTAACTGATCGGCGTCGGCCGACACAAAAAGACCCCAAAATTAAGGAGTTGGGACGGTCACACGGTTAGTCTACACAGTTTGAGAAACTGTGCGATATCTATGTGGATCCTTATATTTGCATGGTTATTTTTTTTTGTTCACGGTTAGAACTATCCATGTGAAAACTGCGTGCTCAACTTGTCTAGCCAAATTTCCAACCATTCTCCAAAGACTCAATGGAAACCAAAGGGGGAGGGAATAACATTGTGTGATGACATGGGTACAAGACCCTCCGCCTATTTCCACCGAACAGGAACAACAGAAGAAATGTGATGACACCATAGGTTTAAACTCTTCCTATCTTTCATACTGAGGATAGGACTTTGTACAAGGGTTTAAACGACACTGGGGTTTCCCCTGACTACGCGCCAGCTTCTCTCCGGGACCTATGGCTGGAGCTCAAAATATTGAAGCATCTTCAGCCTCGCAGTTAGGCATTGGAAACCACCTGAATGAGAATTCTTCTTTCGGTGCCACAAACAACTACACCGCATACCCTGATGGGTTCATCAAGACATAACACACTCCATAACTCACTTTACCAAAACCATACATTTCACTGAAACAAGGGATCAGAATAATCACACACATTGCACCTTGTTTATTTGGGTGAGAAACAACAGAAGGGTAGGACACGTATAAACACCATCCTCTAAGATAGAGGATTTGATGTTTTTCCCAAGGGATACATACTCCCAACATAACAGAGAACCTAAGAGGATTGTGTGACCTTGACCTTTACAGTGAAAAGAGCACACAACATCACAATGCGTCACCAAACATGACCTTTGTGATTGATAGAAACAATACATGGAACATGACCATATTCCAAGTCCCTAAACAACAAACAAGTCCAAAAAGTGGACACAATATCCTATCAGGACCAAAATCTCAAAATTGGTGGTTTAATAATAACTCTTGCTTCAAGGAAACTATGAAGAACCCAGAGGCCCTCTTAGACACCATCATGAGACTCATCCACACTAATAACGAAAGAACACTTCCACCTTTGATGAATCATGAAACTTAAGAAACCAAGGCCTCTTTCAACCTTCCACAAGAACTATCCCACTACAAGAGGATCTACAAATCAACTAAATGAATGGTTGTAGACTCAATCAACAATGATCTATAAAATATTCCTTATATTGATCAACTGGAGGATTTTCCAATGGAGAAACAATATGGGTTGCACTTCAGTTTTTCACTAACCCTAAATGGGGGCGTACCTTATCCAACGGGAGAACCCAAGGACCCAACCAAGATGGTCCATTGGTCAAAAAAAACCATAAACCAGATCCAAACACATTAAGGTAACCACCATAAAGGTGTCCCGAAACATATCTCAAAGGAGACTACTAACCGGTCCTTCTACATAGCTCACCGACCAAACATAATCCCAAAACACAGTTCAAATAGGAGAGGTTATTGGACTAAAAAAAACATCCCACAAAAACAACATCTTCAAAGACCCATAATACAAACCATCCCAAAACTATTCATCAAGACATCATGTTTTTTTCTTTAAAACCATTTCTTTGAAAACAATTGGTTCAACGGTAAGAGTATCGACCAATGGTACCCCATGGGCCTCACACATGCATGTTTTTGTGCCACACCAGACACCCTCCTCATATCCGTCCCGGCACTCATCCAGTCATGCCATCAACCATCCATCATCCCATATAACCCCATGCATGTGGTCACTAATGGAAATACCAAAGGTTAAAACAAAAATTCTTTCCACTTTTCAAAACCAAAACGGTCAACCAACGCATCCCTTTTTTTTCATAACCGCTAACCACGAGATCAAAATCCCAACTCACATCTTACAAAAATTTTCAGAAAGTCACAACCATTTAGAAAATAACTCACATTCAATATATTCACATCAATTTCAAAACATCTCATCCCATTAAAACACACACTGATTGTTTAGAAAACTCTATAGGAAACACTTTTCAAAACCAACTTCAATACAGTTTCTGCCTTCAAAAGAGGTGTAATCACACCATTTTATATTTCAAAATAATTCTGAATATTCAGTTCCAAAATTTCGTAAATCATACCATTCCATCTTTATTTGAAAATCATTTCACAAAAACATTACACTTCTTAAAACCAAGTCACTTTAAAACCAAAGTTCCAAGATTTCAAAACTAAAGAACACAAGACAATGTGAGAGGAAACTAGTTTCAGTGGGTGACTTGGACATATGGTTGGCGGAAATATTCCAATCACTTCACTATCACAGAGAGTGTTCTAGGTAATATCCCCAGCTCCACATGGCTTGCCAGACCCTGCGAGCTCATTGAGACCATTAACCCAACTCTCTTTTCATTTCCCCTAATCATCATCAAACCAATAAAACCAAAAGACATAGACAAATCCCAACTTCCCATGGTGACTTGAATCCTGAAATGAGGTGTGGTGATCAAGCACACTACCCATAACCAGAATTCCATGTCCCAACAATCATAACTCTATATTGTCCCGACTATTTCGCAAATAACATGACTCAAATGGAGCGAACCTCCTCTGATACCATTTTGTCACGAACCGAATCTGGTCGCCGCAAAAATCGGCACCCGACCCGGTCCATGGCAAGACCCGAAGGTCGTTCCCGATCCCCATGGGCTGGCACAAGTGCCTGGGCGTCATAAAATGATAATTGGGAACAATTTACCCGAGTTTATAAACTTAAAAAGACAAAAGAGTCCAATAAAACAAATCTGGATTTTTCAACTAAAACTGTCTTTTACAAAATTTTAGAACTGAAATACATAAGTTAAAACTATGTTTAAAGACCATTACAATGGTACATAACCAAATAAGGACAGCCCAAGAACCTCCACAAGGAAAGAGGCACCACCCTCACGCTATCTCCACCACACTGCATCCCAATGGACAACTAAAAACCTGAATCAATGGCATAAATCTTGTACCCAAACCTGTGACATAAAATAAGCAAATCTACTTACACCCAAAGGTGTAAGTAGGGTGTGAGCGAAAGCCCAGTAGGATACCACCAATAATAGATTCCATGTGATAAACATTTAATGGCGAAAAACATGCAAGTTTTCAAAGACATGAGATGCTAGTTAAAATTTCTAAAAGATGCAATATTAAATAAAAACAGTTTTCAGGTGGGCTAATTTAAAGAATAAAAACATTTAAAATAAATACCATAGCAACTGAATTTTCCAGCCTCTCATACCGTATACCGACGGTAAGAACAAAGTATCCAGTGAGCACAATCAATGGGAAATAACCCCTAGGCACTAGCTAGTTGTGGGTCCCAGGTACCTCGTATCTCGGTGAGAGTAACCATCAAAAATATCCATTCTCGTGCACGAGCCACTAGTAGGGAACATACCCATAACCTACTGGTCCCCAATCATCATCATCATAGTTTAGTTAGAGTTGTAAGCGTCAATCTTGCTAAGTGAAACTGAGGCCAAACCCCACGGATTCACTAGCATACTAGTACACGTCCACCCACCTAGATACCCGGGTTTTCCCTTTGTGCTCAAACAAGTTCAGCAATCCAAGAAGTATAATTCTCACATGCAAATATCACTTCCACATCACAAATTAACCAAACAGCCCCATGTACATCACGCAAGTCAAAAATTACACTTTTCATTCAAATGCATTTTGAAATCAAACTCACTCCAAATTGCCTACAACACTTTTCACATTTCTTTAACACTTCCACAAATCCATTAAAAATTTTTATAAAACCATTACAAGATATTAAACTCACATAACAGCCCACACACATGTCACACAATACCCTTCTCACCTTCACAATTCATTTTATAAATAAACTCACATGAAATATCACACACTCGTGTTTCGCACACAAAACACAATTTAGTAAAACATTTCGACAATTTATAAAAAATTCTAAAAATGTTTAACATCTCAAATCACCACTTTACCATTAAAAACCCCACATTAGGTGAACACACTCACCCAAACAGTACATATACACCCTTTCCCAACTTTGTTTAACCAAATAAAACATTTTCAATTTTTATAAAACAAACCCAAGAGGTATAACCATTGTTTCCACACTAAACCCATTTCAAAACCCTCATTTAAAAGCAAAATCATACCAATAACAATCCAAAACAGAATTTTTCAGCCCTAAAACAATTATTAAACCACCCCCAAATGTTATAAAAATACATCAAATAATACCACAAAGATACACATGAAAAACACATGTTTTCATAAATCACCTTCAAGAAGTACAACAGGTTTTACACCTTAAACTCATTAAAAAAAACCTACTTTCAAGGCCAACATGACAATAAGGAATTAATAAACCAGAATTGGAATCCCCTTTAAAGACTAATAAATCACTTTCATATGTTATAAACTAAACCCAAACATTACCCCAAGAGTCACACATGAAAAGTGCCCAATTTCAAGCTATAATGCAACTAAAAATTAAATGTTTAACCAAATCCATCAAAACTGTTTTCACAGCACATAAAACAGATTATAAACATGCTAAATTAATAATTCATGCAAGCTAACTCATCATAAAATGGCTACACATGGAATCACCTACCCTTTTGAGTCGAAACCCTCAAAACTTGGTGCGAAACCTTAAGCGCACCAAAGTTGCACCAAAAGGAATACAAATACAGACCTAAACCACAATAATTTACCCAAAAGACACCAAATCAGACATTAGGATCGAACCCCAACTTCTGGACATGAGGAACTTCAAGAAAAAGGAAATAAAACTAAAAGAGGATGGAAGGAACCAAGAAGGAATTCCCTTACTTGAAATATCTTGAAGGAATCGGCCCCAATCCACCTAATAATGAATCACCAAGTACCCAAAACTGGTATGGAGGTTCGAAGGATTCATATTAGGTCATGTGGGGACTGAAATGGAGGAAAAATGATGAAAAATGAAGGAGTTATGAAAGGATCAATTTACCTCTCCAAATCTGCCCGATTTTGGAAACCCTAATAAGTTCAGTACTAAATCTCGCTGAAGAAGAGCTCCAAAGAGGGGAAATAGAGATTGTGCGCGCTTCTGGGTTCAAGGGGCGCAAATGAGGCTTTGAATCACCGAAAAATACTTAAAAAGGAATAAGTTATTAATTAATCAAATATTATTTTTAAAACTGGAATTGGGCTTTCGGGCAGGCCCAATCCCTTAAATAAAAACCAACATAAACTTTGGTTATGGATTTCCAAAGGCTCCAAATTTTAATTTTGGTGTTGATATATCAGTGGAGGACATTTAGGAGTTGGAATGAGTAAAAAATATTAAAAAATGAAAAAGTTATAAAAGAAATAAAATTTATTTTTAAATCTGGAATTGGGTTCACGGTTTGGCCCAATTCATGTAAACTCACATATTCTCCATAAAACCTTTGGAAACCCCCAAAACAAAGAATTAATGGAAATTAAAATAAAATTACATTTAAAATAATCTATGTATGTTACACTTAACCAATAATTTTTGACACAATTATTTACCCATTTGTATTGAATGAAATTACATAATCAATGTGCCTAAATTATATTAATACTTTCTTAAGTGAGGTTACATAATCCAATTGGTCACATTGCTAGTCATAAGCGTAAAATCACTAATAAAAATTTACTATTCACCAATAATTATTGTGATCTAATTAGTCTATAAATTTCACACTGAACACAACTGTAGAATACCATTTTTTTGAAAATCATTTCCCATTTTTAATTATTTTAGGTTCACAAAAATATTTTTAAATATCCTTTTTCCAAAATTATTCAATAATATACATCCTATATTTATCCGGACAGTTGAGATTCAAAAAAATCACCATAAGAATAAATGATAATTATATTTTTCTCAAAGGATTACACAATGAAGTTACGGTCTCATTACATATCCCATTATAACACCAGCATAGGACCTAAGTGTAAGGTGTGATATGATGACAGAATCCTGGGGGCGGCTAAACCAACATTGGGTTAAATGGTAAAAATATAATCTATTTATACATTAAAACCAAATAAAAAGATAATCTAAAAATATAAATAAATTTTTTTAAAAAGCGGTTTTGAATTAAAATACATCATTTTTCATTATTCATTAAAAATGTACATTATCCGAAAAATATCAAAATTTCATCAAAGTAAATTTTGATATCCCATTTCTAAATATGAACATTATTTTCCAAGAATTATATGTAAAAGTGATAAAAACTAGATTTAAAAAGAGATCGCCATCAAAAGGCAGTAAATCGCACTTTTAAAGTAAATTATGTTTAAAATTAGATTCATTTATATTTAAAGCCTCTTACATTTATTATATGAATGCAAAAACATTTTACAAACATATATTATCATGTTCAAGTTAGTTCTCTTAATTCCCCCCAGTACAATGGGTAGGTGTTAACTACCATTTAAAATAATAATATTATATTATTATTGTGCAACGTAAGATTTCAAAAAACTCGTTGTTGCATGGAAGGTATGCCATTGAATATAGAATCCCCATTAATTCAAAAATATTAATAAATATGAAAATGTAATATTATTTATTTTCTTGGGATGTTACAGTATCTAACACACAGTAAGCGCATGGTTTGTCTAACCATGGAAACTAACAGTGCGTATGGTTTAAGATAGATCCTAAAAAAGTGTATCTCAACCATTTTTTCCTCTAAGTGGATCATTTTTTCACTTAAGAATCCATAAAATGGGATTTATCTTCATTTAATGTATAATAACCTCTAACAAGTTATTTTGAGTCAATCCGAAGGAATTCCATGGTGTTTCGAACCCGGATTCGTGTGATATGTGATTTTTATTCATAGTTATTAATCTATTTCATAGATCATATTAGATATAATTCTCTTATCTTCTTGGTCCCTCTAATATACACTATTAATTGGTATATATATGATTTTTGAGTCCAAATAAGTTGATATTTGGTCTTCAGATTTCTTGGATAAGAGATATAAGGAGGTTTCATGAACAATCATCACAGTTTTCTTATGCATTTTTCATTCGTGTCATGTTTCGTCAAAAACATCGAGGTTGGTGGATTTACACTTGAATCCTATAAATATAATTTATTTACATGATTTTAAATTGAATTAAATTTTTTAATTGATTGTGTCTTGGTTTATTGAACACTTATCTGATACCTTATTGAGTGATAGATTGCGAAATCTAGAAAATTGGGCGTTTTGAGTAATGTTCATTTGTTATTTGTTTTAATGGATGGATTTTAAAATGGGGGTTTTCTAGAATGGTGGAACCTGTATTTGGATTTAAGTTTTTAAATAATGGGGGATTTTTTATTGAAATGAACCTCTTTTTTGATATTGGTTTTCTCTTTGGTTTTCAGTAAAAGTACAGTTTTCTTGAAATGGTTTGAAGTGGGTTATTTGAATGGATTTTACATATATGTGTTTTGTGCATTCATGTTTGACATGCCCCTGAATAAGGGATATCTACCCTTGGGGTACAAGGTCTGTGAACCTAGATCTATGACATATGTCATTGGGACATAAGGTATTTTGACAAGAGACTACATATGAGTATGGAACTATCGAACGAAGCATGAATGTGTGGGAATATTTTGAACTATGGAATTGTTCTGCTAAAATGCTAATAATATTTTTTTTAATCATTGTTTACTTATTTTATAGAAAATATCATGCTAGAAATTGGTTTCATTTACCTTTTTTCACTTGTTTATGATTGGTTTTCAAGTTCTTTTATATTTTTTTATAAACTTTTTTGGTAAATTGTTTTATATAAACTATTTTATATAAGGTAGTAAATGTTATATACTAGTGGAATGATTATGGAATTCATTGGGAAACCCCACAGAGTTATATAGTCATCCCAACTTTGGCATGTTGGATCTTTTACAGACGCCACCTTCTGGGACTTGTGAAAAATTAATGTATCACACTTCATTAGCACCATATCGTGATAATTTGGAAAACTTGGTGATGGTAGAGTATGGATCTTGTGGATCACGAAGTCTTGTTGTGATATTGGGGTTTATTTTGAATCTTTCCTCTATTTACATATATATTTGGATGACTTTATCTGTAGCATATATTGGTTGTTTTATTTAAATATAATGTTTTGAAATGTCTTTGTTGGTTTCATGCATCATACACTGACATGATTATGCATTGTTTTTCAGGTTTATGTTTCTAGACATTAAAGGATAAATCATCCCCTACATTCTTTGAAATGATTCAGCATTTATTTCCAGCCTTTGGCATCCTAGGGATGTCACTTAAGGACAATTAATGACTTGTTGTACTCTCCAGACAATGAGAATTAGCGGGTCATTACAATCGAAGGATTATAACTAGAAACAAATATAGATTAACAGATAAATGATATAATCAATAAGAAGGTATAGATTATGAGAAAACCATTTCCATTATGTCCAGATTAGAAGCAATTAAAATTCTTTTCGCTTATGCATGTCATATGAACATTAAATTATATTAAATGGATGTTAAACATTTCTTTTTAAATAAGTATTTAGTGGAGGATGATTATGTTAAAAAAACTCTAACTTTTGAAAATTCTCAAAAACCATAATCTATTTTAAAACATACTAGAGATATCAATGGACTTTAAAAAGCATCGAGAGCTCGGTATGAAAGATGTAGTTTTTTTATTTCAAAAATGGATTTACTGTTGGATTGGTTGATCCAAATTTTTTTTATGAAAACCATTTGTATTTAAATATTATTAGTTCAAATCATTGTTGATGATGTTATTTTTCATTCAACCAATGAAAAACATTGTAATGATTTTTCAGAACTTATGAAAAATGAATTTGAATTGAGTATGATGGTAGAATGGAACTTATTTTTGGGAATTCAAATTTATCAAAAAGATTATTGAAATATTTTATACCAAAGTAAATATATTAATGATTTATTGAAAAAAAAATTCTCTTGAGAACATCAAGATATATAAAACAAAATTTTGTACCAATATAAAACATGATATATATGAATCTGGAAAATGAGTGGACAACAAGTAATATAGTGTTATGATTGGTACTTTATTATATCTTACTACTAGTAGATCTGATATAATTTTTTTGGTATATTTATGTTCTAGATTTCAAACAAAACCTAACGAATATCATCTTATTTATGTCAAAATTATTGTAATATATTTAAAAGAAAATTGTTTTTGAATATCTTCTTTATCAAAAAAACGTCATATTTTAATTTAATATCATACTCAAGTGCTAATTTTGGAGTTTTTGGAGTAGATAGAAAAATTACCTCAGGAACCTCTCACGTTTTGGAAAAGTCATTAGTATCATGTTCGTGTAAAAAACAACACTCAGTTTCCTAGTCAACAGCTGAGGACGAAAATGTATCTATAGGAAGTTGTTGTCCACAAGTATTGTGAATGAAAAACACTGTGACGGACTTTGGATTAAATTTTAATAGTATACCTATTTTAGGAGATCACACAACTACTATAAATATTTAAAAATTCTAATAAGACATTCACGAACAAAGAATATTGATATTAGGAATAATTTTCTAAGAGATCATGTTCATAAAAATGATATATCATTAGAATTTTGAAATAATGAATATAAACTAGCTAAATCATTTACAAAACCACTTCCCACTGTCAGTTTTGATTTTATTAAGGGGTAGTCAGGTTTATTAAATTTTTAATTAAATTTTAATCTTTTTAATCTATTTCATTTTAAATTTTAAATTTTTTTATATTTATTTATTTATTCGGGTTTATTAATGTTAAAATTATTTATTGATTACCTTAAATCTATATTTTAAAAAACAATCATTACCAATATACCATTTAGTTAATTTATTTTTTCCTCAATTTTTTCACGCCACATGTTTTCAAGAAATTTATTATATATGTTACGTAACGACACGAGAAATAATGCACTCTCAGAAACATTTCGAATCACTAAGTATTTTGTCTCTCAATCCCTTTTTAAATACAGTAACCTTCGTGTACCTTCAACTACCTTATCTTAACTTTATTTTCTTTTGAAACACTAGAACCTAAAAACCTCAGAGTCATCATTTCATATAAATGATGAAATCTAAGAGAATAGTTGAAGGTGAAGCCACTGACCCAATGTGTCAAAACGTTTTTGGAAGAATGATTATGTAGGTTAAAGTAGTTGATTTTGAATGGTTTTATTAGAAAAATATGCTCCGGAAGAAAGCACTATATTTTCAAGGAATTGAATCATTGATAAATGAAGCGAACTCCGAGTTCCTTTATGAGGTGTAACTGAAATTACTCTATACCAATATTCAGTTTAGTTTTGGTGATTCTGAAGATACATTTTTTTCAAGAATAGAAGATAGGAACTTTTTCGTTTCATTAACTAGAATTTTACAAATCATAAACTATCCCCAAGGAGGAGTTTTTCATTTCAATTTAAGGCTTATCAGAGATAATGACCATAAGTCTGAAGATGTTATGTATTTTCTGTTTGGTTAAAAAAATTAGGAAAATGTTTTTCAAGAATCTCAAGGAAGAACATTTTATCATAGTTAAGTTTATTGAAATAAGAATTTCTCCTAGAATGGATCAGATAGAAAATATTATATATTAAGACATGTATCCAATGTTTCTGTTTATTAAGTGAAATAAAGATTAATTTTCCAAGGTATATGTTTATATATTTTAATTTATTCTGTCAACAAGATGTTAGGATGACTTTTTATCTTTTTTATGGATAATCTATCAACTTTTTAAGTAAGGAATGATTCGTTTAATAGATTATTGAATCAAATGTAATCACAAAAAATGTACACAATGCAGTAACATTTAGGAAGTTAGGTTTTTACTGGAGTGCAGTCAAAGAAATGTTATTCTGGTTGGTGTATATAACCAAAAAATATAAAAACCATTTTATCAGGGGGAGAAGACTGTAATTTGTAATGAAGGAAGAGGTGAATCCTAAGGTAAAGGGCCTTCCAATGCAACCCATATAAAATTTAGATTTATTAAAGAAATATAAGAACAAGATGTTTTTCATGAATAATTAGTTGTAAAAGCACAAAAAATAGTAGATCAACCTTCTAAAGAACAAATGATGGATTTAGGTGAGGTTAATGGGTCAGTACATTTAGAAGAAACTTTTCTTGAGGAAGATAAACATGTTGAATGTCAAATAAGTGATCCAAAGAACTCGGATTTACCATTTGTACAGGAGAAAGAATCGGCTATTCAGGAATTGAAACAGTTCATCATATCTGGAAATTCGGTTACTAAAATTTCTTAGAATTTAATTTTATCAATTTTTATCATGTGGGTGAGAGACCATAATGTGAAACTAAAGAAAAAATATATGTTCTTGATAGAGTTTCTTGTTTGAGGGGAAAATGAATTTAAAAACTAATAAAGAAGTATGTGTAAATGTATTCATCGTGATCATTATCAATTGTGGATGTTGGTCAGTCACAACATCTAGGTGAAGGGATATCTGTTTCTTTGAAAAAAAAGGATGAGGATCTTGTAATTAAGCTTAATAAGTATTGGGAAGAGAATGTCAAACTTCGTAAAGAGTAGGAAGCTTCAAAACAAAATATACAACATCTTAAATAAAATTTGTTTCAAATAAAGAATTTGATGCTTTCAAGAGGGAGATGATGATTAAATTTTGAAATATAATCTCTGGAGTTGTTTCTATGTCAGACATTTCTAATCTAAAGTGGTATTTTGAGAGTCAATTTGAATCAATAAAGAGTATTTTAGTTTTTTCTAGTACATCTACCACTGCTCCTACTACCAGTCTATATCTAATTCGAATATTTTAGGAAATCACCTCTATCATGGTAGATATGAATGATCATCTTTAAAATCTTTTGTGGAATTGTGATCCTCAATCAATTTAGTTGGACAATCAGAAATTTCTAGTTGACCAACTGAAATAGAATGAAGCGTTTGTAATATTTCAATTGAACAAATTCGCATACATGTTGGACCATTTTATGTTGTAAGAGGATAGTTTTCATGACTCTGTTAAATTTAATATTGTCGAGAATGTTCATATCATACAAGATTCTAGAGTTTTGATTATGCAGTTGGGGAGAGAATATTATGATGAAGTTAAGGTTATAGATTGAAGAGTTAAAATATATGTTTCAAGCTGCTCAAAATCCTAAATCCCTTAACTAAGTCAACTACTACCCAATCTTTTCTACCCTAACCAATTCTGTTGACTAAACTTGTTTCCAAGTCATACTGATTATTGTATTTATATAAATTTTGATCAATAACATTTCCTTATTTTTATATTTTTGTTTGTTATTTCATTTTTGATGTTTATACCTCAATCCCAAAATCCAGTATTATTTCATTAAATAGGTTATCATATAATTCACTTATAGATCTGTGAAAAATTAATCATGTTTTATTCATTTTTTATAATTTCTTCTTTATCTCACAAAAGGAGGAGAAATTGGGATAAACATATCATATCTTTTTATCCCAATAATTCTGAAAAATCAAATTTCAAATTATTTTCTTTTCTTTAATTAGAAAATTATAATTTGTTTTAGTAATTTTATAAGATTATTTATCATAAAAAAGGTGAATATGATTGGGAATGTATTGTCTCTACCATACTCTATAAATATCATTTTTTTTTATACTCACAAAAATGATTGTTTTTTTACTAATGATATTATATTATGTATATTTTAGGAAATTAATATTCTTTTTATTAATTATTTTGTAATTATATTCAAGATTATTATTCATATGAAATATTCATCAAATTGTTAGGAACACTCTTAAGAGTATTCTGGAAACACTATTCAAACAATATGTTGAGGAACATAACATAAGGATCAAACCCTATGTCTGTATTAATACTTATGCTCAAAAATTATTGGTTAAGGTTAATCAACCCAAAATTGATAGAAACATTTGGATAAAGAACCCTACATTTGGATGAAACCTTACTTTCGAAAAAGAGAAAAATTATGATTAAGGAAACCTATGTAAGTATAAAACCATACATCTGTGAAGGAGAGGTTTGGATCATCAACCTTAATTTTTTTATCAACCGTACTTTGTCAACCATACATTTAATGATTCTGCTCTAAATAGTTGAACCGAATGTTTGGTATTTTCGTATTTTGTGAAGGAACCTTTCATTTGACTTTTCATCACCATAGAATTGAATATATTATTATATTTGAGTTTCGTGCAACGTTCATTGTGGAATATCAGGCCGATTTAACAGCTCATTTTCAAAAGATTAAAATCTAGTTTTTATTGATTCAATAAATGATATTATGTTGAGAAATTATATACTATTTTTAAGGGATGTTACGAATACTCTGTGAAGTTTGAGGAATTTGAATTCTTAATATTTATCAGGTGATTTTAATGGATTTGGAATTGAAAAAAACACTCTCTTAATTATTTATTCTATCAATTTATTTTTTCTATATAGGTGTGTATGATTCAATAAAGAAGAAAGAATGAGATATATATTGATGAATATATTGTGACACATATTTTCAAATGAAACTAAATTCTTGTTAATATATTTTATAGATCTACTGCAATAATTGACCTGATTCTATTTTCTACAGAATTGGCTAAGGTATAGATATATGTGTTATGAATTTAGTATTTTCTGTAAGGCTACTAGTGTTATTCATTTATATTTTAATTCCAAAGATCTATTTCAATTGGATCGTTTTGGAACAACCTTTCTTAAAGAACTATTTTTTGAAGAAGAATATCCATCTATAGTTAGTTGTTGTAACTACTGTGATGTTCAACTAGATCATTTCTTAATAAATATCATTTTATATAGATTTTCAACTGTTTGTACACTGTTGTGGTGGAGTGTTAGCTTCTCAATGTAAGCTGTCATTTTTTAGTTCTCTGTTAAAGAACCATAAGGCTCTGGTTTTAGCCTTCTTGGAAATGGTGGAAACTACCAACACTCTATTATGGATTGGTCATATAATATGGGGACCTGAGTAGTGAAATTTACCAAACTCGCGGAGAGAGTAATTGGCGGTGCGAACTAGGGGATCATTATTCCCCAAAACACTATAATCAGATATGTTCAATATTATTTATCAAATTCTAATTCTTTCATATAGATGATAAACATTGTTTATCAGTATATTCATCTATTGAAATCAATAGGTAGACTTGTGAAATATTCTAATAAGTCACAATTCACCCACCACATGTGTATATTTGTATATTCTGATCTAAAACAGATGATTTACTTTCAAGTCATTTTATATGAATCATAAATGTTCTCATATGAAGAAAATAAATTTATATATATAAGATATTATAAATATAAAAATTCATTAAATAGGAAGATGACCATCTCAAAATAATAAATCTATATTTAAAGAAGATTTAAAAATATTAAATTATAACATGAGATAGAGGTAAATTAGATTCATTATAAAAAATAGAATGGATTTTGTGAACCTGAAAACATAGGGTCAAATTTTGAAATTTTGGAACAACATTATATTGTCTTACAAAAACTACTACAAGAATATATCCACTCATTAATAGGAGGTACAAAACCAAATGAGCATGGTACCACACTAGTGGTATCCAGACCATTTAAAATTTATATAGAATGTTCACATTTTTTAAAAAGACATCCGTTTAAAAAGATCTTCACCCATAAAGACATGTTTCTATAAAACATCAAATCAAAGGACAATCCTATACAAAATTACAATGAACTAATCAATAAATATGTTTCAAATCCAAAAAATAAAAAAAAATCCAAAAATGTATTCAATAGAAAATAGAAAAAGGATAAACCATCATCAAAACCCTATATAATACTGATATTAGGGGTAAATATTTTAAAACCATACACCCATAATGAATAACATGGGATTTGATGTTTGGTTAAAAGATTAATGTGAGGGTAAAATAGGATATTTCTTTTGAAACACCTCAATGCAATGACCCTAAGAAAACCCAGACTGGGAAATTCTCAATGTGTGATCTAATCTGTTATAGAAATTCCACTAGTCACCCAAAAACACATACAATTATTCCTACTATAAACTCTTCAAAGATCAATTATATTGACAATGGTAACATCACAGATAAACTACTAGACGCCTCATCAATAAAAAAGACATGATTATAATAATATAAAATAAAAGTACCTCATATTTGGTGAATAATTGAAAACTACTAAAAATTCACTTTGTTAAAGAGACCACAAAAGTTAAAACATAACTAAACTCACAGATCATAAATCTCAAAATATGTTGGTATCAAAATTCGTATTACACATGATATTTCTTTAACTTTTGTGAATTAAATTTACATTATCATTTTAGATAACCTAAAAATACATTGATGGTAGGTACTTTGTGATTTAAGGAATGATGGATTAGAGTCACCAAATTTCGCATACTATTGGAGAAATTGATATATCATCTTCGTATAAGAGGAAACAAGGATCCAAGAATATGGAACTTCATCTCACATCAATTCCAAGTCAAGATAATTTTTCATGTGATAATATTCCACAATCAAATACATTTAAACAACATCCTTTTAAGATGTTGGGAAACATCCACTGATTCTACGTAATAGTGAAGACCTATTTTAATAAATAAATCATTCATGTAGATTCTAGTGACAATATCATAATAAAATATCACCATCTCTCAGAAATAATAATCTAATTATTATACTTCTTACACTGTTATATTGACATACATGAATTTTATGTCTCTCCCCACCATCATATCCTTAGGATAGAACCATTGAATGAAGATCGTATTTAATAACTTCTCACACATAAACATATGGAAAATCAGAAGGGAATATGATCTCCCACCACACTCTATATTTACCTATAACATTTCTCATAGTAGCTTTTATACTAAAAGTATTAGGAATTTCTAGAGAATTAATGGTTTCTAAAATCCTCTCTAATCGCTCTGTCGCTTCTAATGGTCCTTTATCTCCATGAAAGGGAATATAATTTTGATTCAATTAATCTAAAATGGGATCCATTAATAGAGATAATTCTAATTCCATCACTATTTTTGATGTCTTGGAAGTGTTAGTATCAAACATAATTGTCTCCAAGAGACAAAATCATCTACAATGTTGTTCATCCTTAATGAAATAAAATCTAATTTCCATTATAAAAATTATATAAGGTATAATATAAATAACATAAGGCATGAACACAATCAATTACTCGCTCACAATGAATAAAATAGTACCATTATAATATTAAGGAAAAATACAAGAACAAGAAAAAACTAAAAATAGAACATCAATCAGAAATAAAAAATCATTTATTTTAAATCATTTTAATTTCATAAATAGTCTTAAACTAATTTTACCTACACATATAAACATTGAAAGAAAACCATCCATTGAACACTACTACAAACACTAAAATTCATTTTGAATATATATTAAATAAGTTTATTTCTCCCCCAAGAGTTAAAACTCCACTTTTCCCATATAAGAATTCAAAATGTTTTCATAAAGATCCACTTATAATCAAAAATACCTTATTTTAATTTTTTATCACAAAAATAAATCACTTTTAAAAAAAATGTAATGGTTCAAAATTCACTATATAATAAAATACCTAGACATGATTAAAACTAAAATTAAATCATGAAATCATCCCTTGTATAGAAATGTTTCAATCATAGTCTAAAAAAAACATAATCGGAAAAGTATCAATACAACTCAATTCAACAACACAAATTATTATAAAAACTATATTGATTCCCCAAAAATGAAAAAATGAGAACCATTAGTATATATTAATATGGGTTGAAGAGATATATATTATTTGAATGAAAAAAATTTGAGAAAATCTAACCAACCAACCAACAGAATTTGAGAAGTCCTCAGAACCATTCAAATTGTCTCTTCATGGTTTTCCCAACCATACATGTTAATTGTGGAACCATTGTTCTTATTCAATTTTCAAACTAAAACTCAAGAAACTCTATAAATATGTTTTAAAATATAATAGAGATCAGAAAAATATCATTTTTTATGAATATAGATAAAAAATATTTTAAATTCAAGACTCAAATCAAATCTACGAATGGAAACTCGATGCTTCGAATGAGGAAGAGTTATCTAGATTCCCCCCACACCGACCTCTCAAGTTATGATATCTTAATATCTCTATTACCATGAAATGATCATATAACAAGAGGGTTATCTTATATAATTTCACAATGAACCATCCTAATGTGTCCATCCATATCACTTGACATGCCTTGCCGAATGTCTTGAGGCATGTTCTCGATTAGTACTGGTTGGAAACTAGTGGAAGGTTATCAAAACCAAAACCTCATAGGAATGATTTCACCCCAAAATTATAATATCCAGGCATCATAAAATTTACCAATAATATATAACAGAGTTCCCATACCTTATATTCCATTGTATACAATATAAAAATATTTATGTAATTGTACATTCCAAACATGGGATAAACTAAATAAATATCCAATAATATATAGTAAATAAAACAGATTAATATCAATGTTTAAACATAAAAATAATCAAAAACCCACTAAATTTTAAAAAACATATTCGGAAAAACACATCTCATAAGTCAATAATAAGAGGGCCTAAATAATAAATTGCAATATATTGTTGAATTGGGTAATAAGAAATGTATCATAAAAAAATAAAAAGGAACTAAATGACACATACATTAACTTCATGTGACCCGTGGGCACTCACTAAATCTGAATGCATTCATCAATAGGCCATGACATGTTTATTGACCCATATACCTTAATATTATTGTTAATTAATATCATGAGTAACATAATTTCATGTAATGAAGAAAACGGTGATGACATATGCTCCTCGCAATGTAGGATCTAATGGATGTGTCACGAGTCATATTTCATTAATAAATAATATGGGAAAGGATTTTTAAATATTATTTTTAACAAAAGTTAATATTTTTTTGGACTTTTATTGTAATGAAATATCCTATATAATTCCATATTGTTGGTTTTCTTTGGGTAGGTTCATTTTCGGAAAGTGAATGAATGATACATCAAGAACATTGGTTCATACAATCAGTATGCAACCTATTTCATTAATTATACTATAATAAAATGATTATATTACATAGTGACAATTCATATATAGGTCTATGTCATTGATATATTAACTATATTCTCTTTGTGTTCCATAGACAGATGTCAGATGTTATCAATATAGTTTATACAATTCTTACAAATGCCACTTGGAAAGAGTCCCAGAGGGTCACACAATATGAGTATCTATAATCTAAATTAAAATTTTTTAATTAAGAAAATATTAATAAACATTATTCATTAATTAGGTTAAAAATACAGCGTTGGTTATGCCCAATAGGCTCTTATTATACACCTAACACCTTCATATGGTATCACCGTAGTAACATGAATTATTTATAATTATTTATTAATCATTGATTGATGATTTGGGTTTTCAGTTAGTTTTCTTTTATAGATTATTTGGTCTTGTATATGAATATTGAAATAATCTATTATCTTTATTTTTTCTCACTCATATAACCATGAATGATTTAAATAATGGAAATGAAAATTCAGAGCTTACATCAATATGTGGAAGGATTCTAGCTTGTTAAAATAACACTACATGGTGTGTGTCCAATTAATACATTACATATGCCCATGTTAATTTCACCTAGATAAAATTGATATATTTTGGTCATTATTCAATAAGTACATGTTATATGTATTAAATGTTGTATTTTTATTGAGTATGTGATGCTAGAACATAGTTTTTACACTACATGCTATGTATATTGGGTACACATGTAGTCAACATTTTTTTATGATGGAAAAAATTAGGGTCCATGCCAGGTCATTACTTAATTACAAGATAAGGTGATTGAAAACCAATTAAAAATTGAGGACACATGCCATGTAGTTTTCATACACATCATGAACCTCATAGAAATTAATGACGGAAAACACATATAGTACCTAGGAATGTATCACATGCATGGGAATTCTGTGGTAGTAAATTCCATGTGATATGATTATTAATAATATATTAAATTAATAACCATGATAAATTTTAAAATTAAGTATATGTATGGTCTTTAAATATAGTTTATTCCACATGTATTAATTATATCACATGTTTTATAAATTACATATGACCATTTTTATTTATTGAAATATTTACACCATGTAATTATGTGCCATGGAATGTATGTTGTATTCCTAATGAACACACAGTACAAAGACCATGCCAACTAATTTTGATGGGTAAGTATTATCACCTCCAAACAAACAAGTGTAATTAATTAATTTTAAATAAAATTACTTTATTTTACTTATTTATGATTATGGATGATTGAAATTTCGTAGATGGTTTGGATAGAATAATGATAAATTTAGTTAACCCATTATTAATAAAATTAAATGGATTAATTGGTGTTGATTTTATCTTAATTAAAGAATGAATTGAAGTCAGTTATAGATAGATTTTGAAAGTATATTCACTAAAATTGTGTGGGAGATAATGCACTTAGACTAACCTTGTTTATATGATTTGGTCAATTTAAATTTATTATTATATGTATTGAATTAAATTGATGGCTTGTGAGCCTTCCAATCCTATCATTATGATAAGGCATATGTTATCATTGTTTAATTTATATATAACCATTAAACCAATTCATTTTTTGTACTCACTTATATGTGAGTAATTATTATGTAATGAATGGACATCTCAAGTTATTGGAGGTAGTTCATGTTTGGAGCGAAGGAAAACCCAATCTGGGAGATGCACTTGAAGATAGATGGAATGTTGAGACAAGAATCTAGTTATGGTTCTAGGAATTTTTTCTTTAGTTTAGGGGTAGTCTATGATTTTCTAGATAAAATTTACATTATAAAATCTCAACATGATACCACTTTTATTACTTTATTCCTTTCATTTGGCATGGTTAATTTATTTATGATTTTTTAATTATGATCACATAAATTAATGAATTAAAAACCATGAATTATGATATTAAAATAAATTGGATTATTTGTGATTCTACTGGTCCATGATTAATCAATTATGTAAATGAACTTGTTATTAAAAATTATTTAACAAAGATAAAAATTAGAAATTTATTTTGAAAGATGAAAATCCGTCAAATTAAAATATAAAGTCATTATAGGCTTCTAATACTCAAGTTAAAAATAGAACTAGTATTTAATGTGATTGACAGACTAATGTTGTGGTGCTTTTAAATATTGGGAAATTTTACCATGATTTTAGGTTTTACTTGACATAGTTTTCAGCAATGATTGACTTCGAAAAAATTACTTTCTGTAAATAAGAGGCAAGGGGTAAAGAAATAAAATTATTGATTTCAAGATAAGGGAGTTAAATCAATAGATCATGGAACTATGTCTTAATGTAGTTAGTATGTTATGCCTACCTAAAACAATTCAAATATATTATGAAGGAAATGTATAGGTTATTATAAAACTAATAGGGATACATTCCATTAGGATGTACATGGAATAAGACATTCGGAAACCAATGGTGAGTTATATTGGGTTTTGGAAACAAATTGGTGAGATTAATAAATTTAAATTTTTATTATCTAATTTTATAATCCAGATACTAAATTATACTCATATTTATTATAAAAATGGAAGGTCGTGAGAGTTAAACTATATAACTATGAACAAAACTAGATAAGGATAAACTTATTACTAGATCAAATTTAATTGAGATTTATAGGATCATGTGTGTCATAAAATTCCATTAATGGAAAATATATATTTTACAAAACCCAGTTCTTGAGTCCCTTTATATGGAGGCTCTTCTAGAGGAAGTATCAGTATACCCAAAACATATAAGAGAGGTCCTAGATGTCCAATTTTTCTTATTATAATATATGTTTAGAAATATTATAAAGAAAAACCATAATATAGATGTGTATAGATTCAAATCTCATTATCTGGAAATTTTTCAATAGAAAGAAAAAGAAGAGAGGTATGAGATCTTTAATGCATGATCCACAAGTATTCTTAGAGATTCTATGTTGCTTGGGCCTCGATTTTTTAGGAAAATTGGCATTATAGAGTTATTAAGTGTCTCAAGACATAGAATCCCTAATGTGATATGCACTGATCTCAATGTAACCTCACTAACTAAGTGCTTATTGAGTTTGATTGTGGACTATAATATGAGTAATAGGTTGAAAACGCTTTTTAAACATTTTAATGTAATTATACAAATTGATATGAATATGTTGCATGAAAATACCCATGGCCCTTATTCTTAATAAGAAAATAATAACAAGGAAGCGGTCTCGAATACTCATTCTAAGTCTAATTATCTGAACCACCATCTTTTCAAGAAGAATAGAATAAAAAAGAAAGCATCAGAAAAAAACTTTTATTTTTTCTCATTTCTCATGTAATACTATTGAAAAATATCTACACTCAATTAAATAAGAAGTTTATGATTCACATGGGGTTTTTATTGAGTGAAATATTTTAATATCTATGTATTGGGTAATAGATAGACCTTTGGGTGGTCACAACTATATCTAAATATAGGACCAAGTAGAATCAAAATGATTTCAAAGTGAGAGGTGGATATTCAAGTATATTAAATATCACACCATATTTGTTTGGATATACGTGACTACAATATTTCGATTCACTCCTGGATTATTTTAGTATTAAATTATTTCTATTATATACCAATTATTGAAAAAAAAAATTAGTTATATTTTTTAGATACATATGGTTTCATTTTCATGATTGGAAATAAGAGTTGTTTCGTCAAAAAATAAAACATATTTTATTGTATGGAACATTAAAATAATATTTTTTAAGTATTATATTATTATAACCAAGCATTGAATTATTTAATACAAATTTATAGAATCATCGCCTCATTCAGGTTATGGAGAAGAATGAGATAAAGATTAATCAAGATGGTTATTTAGACTCTTTTGAGATAAAATCATTTTAAGGATGTCATTCTTATTTACAAGGAAAGATGACCAACCCACCTTTTATGGGTAGGGTGAAAGGTAAACAAATATTTTATAATTGGAAGGCACCGACATTAGGAGAACATTTCTAGTTAATGGTAGCGATTTTTATTCATACATTGTAACATTTCCTAGTGACATAAGTAGATATGGTTATCCCTAGTTATTGATGTATAAGTTTGATTACTTTCATAAATACACAGAATTAAATAATTAATTATAGAATCAACATGATAAAAAGATGAAGAATATTTGATCTAATTAACATGTCTAATATCTTATCTAATAGTTTGTCAACATTTTATTGGATGTTGGGATTGGATCTCCAATCACTTATCTTAATAAACCACTGTGTAATAGTTTTTTTGAGTTGAGGAAATATAACTTTAATAACATGGTGAAGTTAATGATGAGTCTTATATATCTTCTATTTTATATTTTGGAATATTAATTACATATGGTGGCATACATACTAAAAATTGTTATAAATAAATATTAAAGTGTTATTACAATCGACTTACGAAGTGTAATGATGCTTGTTTGTTCCTATATTCATATATGGGGTTTGGATGAAATTTTAGGTAAAATTATGGTAAAAATTTAGAACCTAAGGGAATGATGTGTATCATTATAGGATATCCTATGGAAAATGAGGGCTATTATCTATACAACCCCATAGACAAGAAGGTAACCATTGGAAGAGGGGTTATTTTATTGAGGGGTATCGTGTACTCAATAATTATAGTAGAAGGATGATTGTATTTAATAAATTCTATTAAAAAGATACACAAGTATTGGTATAGGTACAGATTTAAATGGTCCCCATGGAAGACATTGTTCTAAAAACACATGTACTATGTAGGAGCACTTGTAACGCCCTGACCCCAGTTACCCAGAGTCAGTGCATTATTACATAACATTGGAATGATACAAGGAAATAATTTTCAGAAATACCGATCAGTTTAGTATCCTTGGAAATACTAGATACATTCATAAGGTCAACATTACAACTTGAAAAGAAAAAAAGAACTAAATTATTCCATTGGAAACATCCAAGCTTCCTAGATTAGGCCTGCAAGTCACTCATAACAAACTTCATCACATCCTGGGAAAAAAGAAAACATAGAAAGGGGTGAGCTCAAATGCTCATTAAGGATAACAATATTGAAGGAACTTTAATAAATAATGATAAGCATTTAAGACAACGTATAACTAAGACAAAGGCCTTTTAAACTTGAAATTCATCATTATATGGAAAAAATGAAATAATTCCATTTACTTATTCACATGGATATTCTACTAGTCAAATAATCACATGAAATATCAATAACCACTTTCATAATGATGCAATTCATAATGCTAGACTATCATAACCACATTGTCAAGGCCTTGTGCCAAGACTACAAATAAGATTTCGTCAAGGCCTTGTGCCAAGACACTATTTTGTCTTAAGAGACCTACTGATGCATCGAGGAGCTATAGAGGGATCCACCTGTCACTTAATAAGTCCAATACATTCATCATATGAACAGATTTAAACATAACATAAACATTCATATTAAAACTGGCATACGAAATGTCAATACTTTATCCACAAACCATGAATGGTATAAAAATAGCACATCCACAGTCAGACATAACTCATTCAATAAAATATGGAATATTTTATTCTAACATATTAACCTCAATTGATAATTTTTAAGGATATTTACATAGATGAAAATAATCATCAAAACTATTTGAGAGGAATATCCCCCTTTTTCTTGAAAAACATTTAAAAGTCACACTACTTGTCAAGAAGCTGTTTTAAAAATAGACTTTTTGAATCAATGTGTCCCATACCACATTGAAACTGTTAAAAGGAATTATAATTTTAAAACATTAATGTCCATATAAATAAAACCTTAAAACCATTTTTAAAACAGGGACATTAATGAGAAATATTTTGAATAATAAATCATTAAAACATTTAAAATGATATTTTAGTTAGAGTTCCTAATCAAAAGAGAGACACAAGAATACAAATAATTGAGGTAATAAAAACTTTATAATATCATTAGAATAAATGTATTCATGATATAATATGTCAAATTACATTATATAAACTATATAAAAGTGATTTGGTGTATACAAACAAAGAAGTCTCAGTGGAATGTAAATTGAGATGAAATATCTTATAAATATGGTATCCTTAGGGTAAGGATAAATAAAAGACATAATTATGTGTGAAAAATATAAATAAACTCAATATTATTGGATATTAATTTTAAATCAACCAGATTACATTCACTCATATTATTGTAAAAACAACACCAATGAATTGGATATTTAACTCAACAACTGGATATTGAGTTAAAATTAATCTTATCAAGTTCATATTGATGACTTTAGAATTTATCAATGGAGTGATTATGTGTATCAAAATTATATCCATATAAAGGGGAGTGTAAATTATAACATAAGAAAATTAATAGTGATTCGACACAAAATCTTGGAGTAAAATAAACAATGAAGTATGCATAAAGCTGAATGAGTGGAAATTGAAATTTTAAATTCCCTTATTGATTTGGTAACTTACGAAACATACACCCATGAAATAAGGATCATACAATGATGATGTAAATATAAATAAATTAAATTATATTACATAATTAATACAATAATGGGCATTATACACACCACAAGCAATAAATAAGTGGTGAAAAATGAAAATCTCACGGAATTAAAAGTGAGATTAGAAACCCCTTACCTCAAGTCTGAATTGCCTTGTATGTTCCTTGTTCTTCATGAATAATAAAAATAAGTTAATTTATAATTTATTAAGAACACTTTTCAATTTTTTATTCCTTTTAAATCACTTATTATCTTTCTATAATAATTAGTTAATTATTTGGGTTCATATTGGATATTTTATTGATGTTCGGAACATGAGTAAAAAATGAACTTGTTATAATTACAATTTGTCCATGTAGTCAAAATTACATTATCTATAGAAAGATATAAATTATTTAGATAACATATAAATACTATATATCTAGTATATATACGTATTTATAACAGTACATAACATTTTAAGATAAGAAATGAAATACACCTTTAATGGAAACGATAAGTCGTACGTACGCATGAACGCTACTTTCATATATATTTTTTATTTCAATGGAATTAAAACATAATTATACATCAATATATTATAATTATACTATAATGTCATATGATATATTTTTTACATAATTAAATTAACTCTATCCTTTATACATTCCATGAATGTTATGAATGAATTATATCACCTTGAGGGGGCGGTAGTCCGCACTTCCCCAAATGAAATAATCGTGGTAACATGTATTGGAAAGCATATTGGTGTGTTTTTAAATGAAAATTACATAATCATAGAGAAAACATTAATTTAATATAAATAATATATAAATAAATTTTCATCATAATGGCCACTATAAGAGGAGGTAGGAGATAATCGAACAATCATCGGTTTGTGAGGCGTTAGTTTTACATCCATAGAAACATTTTGTTATTCACCCATTAGATGGAGGTGTGTGTAAGTGTAGCTAAAATCTTTTTTATAACAACATCCTAGTATATTGAATATACTAGTTCTATTAAAATAAAGTAAAAAAAAGAGTTCATGGGGTTGGAGAAGTAAAATAAAAGAAATTAATTTAAGAGAAACAGTTACATTTAATTTGGGTAACTCCCTTTGGTTTGAACCAAAAGGACTTATTGAAGTGCCTTCTCCCTAAGGAAAGGCTTCTAGGTGGAGTAGAGTTATGTAGGGAGATTAATTAGGTAGATTTTTGGATGATCCAAAAGGCTTGAGAAGTGTGAATAATTGGTTGTAAGTGGTTGCTTTTTATAAGGGAGAGGAGGGGCTCTTTAGGAAAGTGTGAAACTATTATTTTATTATAAATTTATCTTCGGTATCAAAAGGTCCAAAACACATTAAAGTAGATGATAAGATGACTAATATTCTAAATAAAATCATCCAATCATAATTGGACATGTTTTGGATAATATTTTAATCATTATAATCATATTTATTTAAATTATTTATTAATGAGGTAAACATTGCATCATTATTGTGTCATAAATAATGTAATTTAATTTATGTATAAAAATTAAAAAAAAAATACCATGAGTTAGGAAATATATTTTTATTTAAAATGAATATTTATAGCCAGATATATAACTTATATAACCCCATTTAAAAATTAATTTATTAAAAGATATTTGTTTGTGTCATTTTTGTCTTTACTTTAAATTAATTAATCTAATGAGTCATTATCACTCTCATGTGGTTCCATGGCGTCCACAAATCTGTTGGAACCACTTTGTGTATAAGGTTGTATTTGTTGTCAATAGTTGTCAATGCAGATCAAAATGAAGGTGATCATGAAATACTCTGATGAAGTAGAGGAGTGGTGATTCAGATGATTTTTGTGCTGATCTTAAGTTCAAAGAACATGTGTCAAAGGTGATACATTGTTTACAACAATGAATAATGTGAGGAGTAATCCATTCGAGGATGATTAAAGAAGAATGAGGCTTTTGGATGAAGACCATGCAATTACTCATGATTTCATGAGAACCATGCTAGAGACTTCTTGACGGATTGAATCACATGTTTTGCATGAAGTTGATCATGACAGCCATGCTAGAGACTTATTGACGGATTGAATCACATGCTTTGCATGAATTTGATCATGATAGTGGATGAAGAAGACAATGTTCCAATGAGTTGACTTCTGAGATGGCCATGCGGAGATTGCAATTATGAGATGGCCATGCACATCACATTGTATCAGAAGATAATGGTACTAAAGTTGTTCCTTCAAAGAATACATATCACAATAGTGGAGTTTGTGATAAAAGCCAAAGAGTTGCTGAAGGATACAGATCACCAAGAAGAAGTGCTGTTGAGGTGATCGTGCTTGTTGACAAAGCAAACAAACGACATACAAATTTGTTGACAAAGGAGATTCCATGGTGACATGTCGAGTTCAAGAGTTGTGGTCAACGATCTATGTTTGATTCATGAACTTCGACAGAGGAATGGATGATCTAGAGGCGGTACAAAAAGAGCAGATACAAGGTGGCGCTGTTTCCCAGTGTTTGCCAAATTTTTGGGCCTCAAAATCGGAAAATGAAGACACAGATTGTCTGCAAAAGGAGGTTCTCACAAAAAGGAAGTGATGCGCGAAATATAAGAGGCTTGCGCGAAATACTTGAGCTGGGCGCGCCAAATTAGCGGGTTGCGCGAAATCTTGAATTGTGGCGCGCAAAACAGTGGGTTGCGCGAAATTGTATTTCGCGCAAAAGATGTTTCAAGGCTGAAAGCTTGAAAATCGGTAAAGGCATGAGGCGCGCGAAATTTTGGAGGCGTGCGCGAAAAATTGAAGTGCCGCGCGAAATAGCGGATGAAGTATTTCGCGCAAAAGATGTTTCGAGGTCTGAAGCTAGGAAAATGGAAAAGGCATGAGGTGCGCGAAATTATGGAGCAGTGCGCGGAAAATGGTTGTGCGCGGAAGATTTGTATTTCGCGATCAAAGCGGATTACGCGCTCAAGGAGGGTTTTTCGCGCGGGGTCGAGTTTGCCTATAAATATGAAGTGACCCTCCTCCATTCAATAGAGTTCAAGACATAGAAAATACCCGAGCTCTGGTGCGCGAAATTGAAGTTAGAAAGGGTGTTGCGCGTAAACTTAAAGTTTGCGCGTAAAGTCAGATTGCTGGAAAAGCAAAGGCTGCGCAGAAAGTCGGTGATTGGCGCGTAAAAGGAAGATTGCGCGAAAAGTGGATTTCGCGCAAGAGTAGTGAATTGCGCGCAAGGCAGTTTCCAGGCTGCGCGTAATATTTGGAAGTTGCGCGAAAAAGGAATTTTGCGCAAACCATAGAAATTGCGCGCAAGACACCGTAAGGGTTTCACGTAAAAATTGAGGTTGTCTGGTACATCCGGTGCAAAGTGAGATTCATCTGCGGGTGAAAGTTGGACTTCAACAGAGCATCTACATACAGAGGAAGATGCATTCCTTCATGAAAATGAAGAGACCTACAGGTCTATAAACTGTGACTGAATCCCTTCAAAGAGCAGTGAGCTTAGGAAGAGGAAGAAGGTGATATTCTCCACCGGCAGTGAGCCAGGGGGAGTCAACGGGAGTGACCCGAGGGACGCAGTGAGCTATCCCTAAACAATTGTAAAGGCAGTGAGCCTGGGATAGAGTGTCTGTACCCGAACATTTGTATCCGCAGCTAGTGAAGCATAGTGGATTTAGGTACGACCGGCAACCTGTCGGCGTATACTCCTTGGACTTAGCCCTTAGTAGTGAACCAAGTAAAAATAGTTGTGTCATCTGTCTCTGCATGTGAATGTTTAATTGCTGATCATATCCATCATACAGGTTTAAGTAGTTCCTACCAACGTGGGAACAAGATCCACAACTAGAAGAAGAAAAAGTTTCCACCCTGATTCACCCCTCCCCTCTCAGGGTGTCCCGGGGTCCTACAAGTGGTATCAGAGGGAAAGGTTAACGTATGTTCTATATTCTCCAGTAATTCTATTGATAAGAGGATTTGAGTTTCTTTCCTAGAGTCAACAATGAAGAGCAGTCTTGATAATGACGCATTCATTTCTGAGCAGAAATCTATATCCACCAAGACTTTGACAAATAGGAAAAAGAAAGAGAGGAAGATGATGAAGAAGTCCCCCACATCCAAAGAATATATAGTGTCTTGTTCTCCATTCCATTCCAATAATGAAGAAACATTAGGCTTGGAAAGTATCAAGAAGGTGGCTCAGAACTCATCCAGAGGAAAGGATGATACCCCTAATTCGGGCTTTCAGGAAAAACTCAGAACATATCTACATGATATTCCAGAAGAAAGGGTTGCTATTATTTGTAGCCTATTCCAATCTATGCAGGTTGAGATCAATCGATTAGAAAGGGAAGCTGACAATATGGAAAAAGGGTTGGAAATAAAAGTTATGGAAAGTATGAAGCTCATCAAATGGATAAAAGTATTTGAAGAAGAAGAGGAAGTCAATAAGACTTTAAAAGAAAGGATACATGCACTTGAAGCTGAGCTGAAGAAGAGCAATGAAGTCAAGAATTTTTGTTTGGAAGAAACTTCCATTAAATTCAGGGAACTTGACTCTTTGTTACAAAACAAAGTTAAGATGCATGAAGATGAGGTTGAAAGGTTGAAGAAGACTTGTGAAGAGAAGATGATCACGATTGAAGATCAGAAGATCATCCTCAATATTGTGGGTCAAAAATTGGAAGCTCAGTTGACCAAGATTGAGAACACACATATTGAGACTTCACAAAAGAATGAAATGAGTGATGCTTGCACTCAATGTTCGTTAGAGGAGTCTAAAGCTGAAATGCCTCCAACATGTGATAAGAAGATTATGACAACTCTTGACTATCCACATCAAGAATCAGTTGCTATTGGTACTCAATGCTCACTGGTGGATTCTATTGTCAAAAGACCTCCAACATGTGATAAGAAGATCATGACTTCACTCTTTGATCTATCACAAGCAACTGAGAAAGTGAAGGTACCATCCAAACCATCTTGTACTCATATTTCTAAATATACTCCTACAATCAGTGCAGGTGGGAACAAAAGTTCTAAACAAGTATGGATGAGGAAAGGTGAGAAGAATAAACCTACCACCATGGCTAGGGTGGATGGGAAGAAAAAGGAGGAAGTGGGTTCCTCAAATAGAGAACAAAAGATTAAGCAGATGGCCCAACAACTTAATACAGAAGACACAAAGAAGAAAAGATTTGTGGGTCAATGTTGGTGCTGCAATAGATTTGGGCACTATGCACTGGATTGTTTTTATAATCCCTTTCATGGAAAAGCACAGGGAAAGCCTATATCAAAGGGGAGGAAGCCGGAGAAGAAGAAGCAACATCCACAGGTCCAGAAGCATCTGTTTAGAGCAAACAGATTTGGAATTCTTGATAACATCTGTGATGCATGCAACGGCAGTGGTCACAAGAATGGTTCATGCCTAGGTCAACAGATATCCAGAGCGGATAAGAACAGAAGACCACACAAGCCATCTAAGTATGAAGAACGTACCTTGGGAAGAAATCAGAAGAATATGGTGAACACACATCTCCCCAAGAAGATATCAAGTAGGAAAGCTGAGAAGATCTAGGATTTTAGATCCATTAAATTGAAGGGTCATTCATCCAAGAGAAACACTAAGTGGGATGAATCTCGGATGAACCCATGTGGAAGACCTAAACCAGCTGCAAAAGTTCCAAATGACATATTGGTCATCTGGCCAAAAGATTTGAAAAGAATAAGGAAACTTGAAGATGAGAAGGCCAAGGCTGGTGACAAAGGAAAAGGAAAACTTTCACATGATGAAGACATAGTGCAGGAGAGTTTGCAAACAAAGAGAAACACACGTATCAAAGAAGTTCTGTGTGAGAGATGCGAGAAGTCTGGTCACATTGCAAAAGGTTGCCTAACCTTAATACCAGAGCAAGAAGCAGTCCTTAAGAGAGGTAAGAATGTATCATTCATGATGGCTGCTAAGCGGAACAATTCTCCACACAAAGCAGAAGTGAATGTGAACAGATCCATGCCACACCGAAAGATGTCAGAATACATGTTCAAATGTACAGGCATGAAGACTGGAGTGAAAAGAGGAACTTGGTTGAGAAAAGAACCTCAACCAAGCAAGTCTTCTTGATGAAGCAAGAAGGAACCACCTTATTCCCGTAATCATTTCTGTATTGTATTTGTACTAATAATGCAGGGAATTGAAGGTGAAGCATGCTCTCAGGGGGAGAACCTGAGAAGTAGTGAATGCTGTCAACTCTTGATAGCCAAGCTGAAGAAGTTTCCATCCTTAGTAGATTCTTCAATTGATATTCAAAGATTATGATGATGAAGGATCACTCTTGATGAAGATGATGAGGAGTGTTTCCCTTGCGGGGGAGAAGAATGAAGAAGCTTCCATAATCACTGTTTCAATCAATATCAACTCCAGGTGGACTCAAAAGCAGTTATTCTGTGAATTTCCTGAAGAACACACCAATGAAGAAGGTATGTCATTTCTCAATCACTATCCCTTGGTTACTCAGATCAAAGATTATTTTACAAAGGGGGAGTAACTGTATTGATCAGTGACATAAAGAGAATGGAAGTGCCCCAAGGTCACTTATCCTGTCGATTGCACTTGAATGTTTTTGATCTATTTGCTGAAGTGAGTGCAGGAGTTTCAGGTTGATTATTATCTATCATATTTGATCTTCTTCTACCTAAAATAAAAGTGGTAAACCCTTGAAGACAAGATACATGAGTTCTCATCTCACGTTGGTATCATGATCTGTGAATAATGGACAACATTGTTGACTTAATCAAATCCTCTTGTTTTCTACATCGAGCATTCCTCAAGTAGACTTAGAGTGAAATGATTAATGAAACTTTGCTTAAGTGAGGATTTATACCCTCCCTACCATGCGCTTTGTATTTCTTGTCAATAAGGGGGAGAGAAAGTGAAATGCAGAAGATTCTCATTTTGACATTGACGGATTCATTTCAGAAGATGTTTAAGGTATTGACAACAAAATACAAAGGGGGAGATTGTTGGAACCACTTTGTGTATAAGGTTGTATTTGTTGTCAATAGTTGTCAATGCAGATCAAAATGAAGGTGATCATGAAATACTCCGATGAAGTAGAGGAGTGGTGATTCAGATGATTGTTGGGATGATCTTAAGTTCAAAGAACATGTGTCAAAGGTGATACATTGTTTACAACAATGAAGAATGTGAGGAGTAATACATTCGAGGATGATTAAAGAAGAATGAGGATTTTGGATGAAGACCATGCAATTACTCATGATTGCATGAGAACCATGCTAGAGACTTCTTGACGGATTGAATCACATGTTTTGCATGAAGTTGATCATGACAGCCATGCTAGAGACTTCTTGACGGATTGAATCACATGCTTTGCATGAAGTTGATCATGACAGTTGATGAAGAAGACAATGTGCCAATGAGTTGACTTCTGAGATGGCCATGCGGAGATTGCAATTATGAGATGGCCATGCACATCACATTGTATCAGAAGATAATGGTACTAAAGTTGTTCCTTCAAAGAATACATATCACAATAGTGGAGTTTGTGATAAAAGCCAAAGAGTTGCTGAAGGATACAGATCACCAAGAAGAAGTGTTGTTGAGGCGATCGTGCTTGTTGACAAAGCAAACAAACGACATACAAATTTGTTGACAAAGGAGATTCCATGGTGACATGTCGAGTTCAAGAGTTGTGGTCAACGATCTATGTTTGATTCATGAACTTCGATAGAGGAATGGATGATCTAGAGGCGGTACAAAAAGAGCAGATACAAGGTGGCGCTGTTTCCCAGTGTTTGCCAAATTTTTGGGCCTCAAAATCGGAAAATGAAGACACAGATTGTCTGCAAAAGGAGGTTCTCACAAAAAGGAAGTGATGCGCGAAATATAAGAGGCTTGCGCGAAATACTTGAGCTGGGCGCGCCAAATTAGCGGGTTGCGCGAAATCTTGAATTGTGGCGCGCAAAACAGTGGGTTGCGCGAAATTGTATTTCGCGCAAAAGATGTTTCAAGGCTGAAAGCTTGAAAATCGGTAAAGGCATGAGGCGCGCGAAATTTTGGAGGCGTGCGCGAAAAATTGAAGTGCCGCGCGAAATAGCGGATGAAGTATATCGCGCAAAAGATGTTTCGAGGTCCGAAGCTAGGAAAATGGAAAAGGCATGAGGTGCGCGAAATTATGGAGCAGTGCGCGGAAAATGGTTGTGCGCGGAAGATTTGTATTTCGCGATCAAAGCGGATTACGCGCTCAAGGAGGGTTTTTCGCCCGGGGTCGATTTTGCCTATAAATATGAAGTGACCCTCCTCCATTCAATAGAGTTCAAGACATAGAAAATACCCGAGCTCTGGTGCGCGAAATTGAAGTTAGAAAGGGTGTTGCGCGTAAACTTAAAGTTTGCGTGTAAAGTCAGATTGCTGGAAAAGCAAAGGCTGCACAGAAATTTGGTGATTGGCGCGTAAAAGGAAGATTGCACGAAAAGTGGATTTCGCGCAAGAGTAGTGAATTGCGCGCAAGACAGTTTCCAGGCTGCGCGTAATATTTGGAAGTTGCGCGAAAAAGGAATTTCGCGCAAACCATAGAAATTGTGTGCAAGACACCGTAAGGGTTGCGCGTAAAAATTGAGGTTTCCCGGTACATCCGGTGCAAAGTGAGATTCATCTGCGGGTGAAAGTTGGCCTTCAACAGAGCATCTACATACAGAGGAAGATGCATTCCTTCATGAAAATGAAGAGACCTACAGGTCTATAAACTGTGACTGAATCCCTTCCAAGAGCAGTGAGCTTAGGAAGAGGAAGAAGGTGATCCTCTCCACCGGCAGTGAGCCAGGGGGAGTCAACGGGAGTGACCCGAGGGACGCAGTGATCTATCCCTAAACAATTTTAAAGGCAGTGAGCCTGGGACAGAGTGTCTGTACCCGAACATTTGTATCCGCAGCTAGTGAAGCATAGTGGATTTAGGTACGACCGGCAACCTGTCGGCGTATACTCCTTGGACGTAGCCCTTAGTGGTGAACCAAGTAAAAATAGATGTGTCATCTGTATCTGCATGTGAATGTTTAATTGCTGATCATATCCATCATACAGGTTTAAGTAGTTCCTACCAACGTGGGAACAAGATCCACAACTAGAAGAAGAAAAAGTTGCCACCCTGATTCACCCCTCCCCTATCAGGGTGTCCCGGGGTCCTACAAAATCAACCCAAGGATTCCCATGGTCGAGCATGACTCATCCAATAAGGTTAGGACATGTTTTAAGGAACTTTTGTATTATTATAATATAATTTTTACCTTGAATTACCCTATTTATCATTAACCGCGGTAAATAAAAGTCAAAAGTTACTACTAATCCAAAATTATTTTCATCTTATTGGACCACATTTTACATATTGATATTAACCGTTTCTCTTTTATTTTTGAAATTCAACTCACAGAAGTGGTAAAATTTCATTTAAATTTAAAATTCATTTTTCTAACTACTACAAAGTGGTTTCACTATTCATAAGAATTGATGTTTTTTAGAATAATACCCAAAATTAAGCCTAAGATTTATTTGATATTCAGAAATCAAAAATGATATCTATTTTTATAAATTCAAAACATAAAAGTGGCATTAATTAATTTAAAATTAATTTCCTTTTTTAAAACAAATAGCTTGTTTTTAATAAATAATAACTATCAAATGATTGACATTTGTTTAAGTCCAATTTCAAAGTGAAATTAATTAAAATGACCAAAATTAGATTAAATGGTAAACATATATTCTAATTAAACATTAAAAAAATTAAAAAGAGAATCTATCCATATAAATAAATTAGATTAAAACTGGGTTTTGAATTAAAATACATTATTTTTCACTATTCATAAAAAAAATTATTTTTATATGAAAAATACCAAAATTTTACCCAAAGTATATTATGATGTCTCAATTCTAAAGAAGAATTTTATTTTGTCAAATATAACATATAAAAATGACCAGAAATCTATTTAAAGAGGGTTCTCTGTTAAAAGACGGTAAATCGGCCCTTTAATGAATATTATAGTATTTATTCTTAAAATCGAATTCCTTTCTTATTTTAAGCCTCTAACTTTTTTTGGATAAATGTAAAAACATTTATAAAACATATATAAAAATATTTTTGTTAGTTCTGTTCATTTCCACCTATAGAATGGCTCGGCATTAAGTACTATTTAAAATAATAATATTATATTATTAGTGTACAACGTAAGATTTCAAAGAAACCTATTGTTCTGTATCAGGTAAGCCATCGAACATAACATCCCCTTTAAATTAAATTTAAAATTTAATTCAAAAATATTAATGAATATGAAAATGTATTATTCTTTATTTACCCAGGATGTTACAACTTTCCCCCATTTTGGGAATTGCGTCCTCGCAATTTTAAAATTGGGTTCAAAAACTTCATTGAAAGCCCCAAATCAGAAAAACAGTAAATGAAACTATCACTTTCAAATTAATTGAGAGACGTAATGAGGTTAATCGAGACAAAAGATACTAGGATTCGATGAAAACATGGATATGGAGGAGAAAACAACGTGTCATGTTCTGATGGAGTGGGATAAAAAACATTATTAGGAGAAAGTTAACAAAAACAAAATCACAAACATGGGATGGGATAAATGGTCATTAGTTTCCCAGTAGAAAAAGGAAACGGACAACATTATTTTTGTTTTAAGTTCCATTTAATAAAGTTGAGGAATTTATTTATGAGATTGGATATGAACATAAAGAGATATACTTACTTTTTTAGTAGAGTTTCATTCTTTAATAAATTTCTACCACCAAATCGTTTTTTTTATTCTCAAACAATGAGTATTCAAGATGACTTGGTCAGACCAGAAGAGTTTGAATCAACTCCAAGATAATCACATTCTCCACAAAAGATAAACAATATATTTACGTTTTCTTTAGTGATTAACCACCACCAAAATGGTTAGTACAAGATCAGATGATCCCCAAAAAGGATAATCATCTAGAGAAATAAATATTAATCTTAATATCAAAAATTAAACAAACAATACCCATAGTTAAATAAATACCATTAAATAATCAAGTGTCCTTAAAATCTATCAATATAATTTAAACTAATTTTGAAACCCAAAACATAGAAGAATTTGATTACAGAGTCTTCCATGTTAAATTGTATCTCTAAATAACATCAACTACTATTAAAAGTAATTAACCTAATCACATATTCTCTGTTATAGGTTATGTATTTCCATAAAAACCCTATTCACTATAAATCCACAATAAAAACCTAGATAAAAATCCTCCATTACTCCTCAAATGAGATCCCATTGTATTCTATTTTCCTTGGTCATATAGTGTTCCCAACAAAGCGAACATCTTCCAAATAAAATTTATCACTTAATAAACAAATCATTTTTCTATACTAAGGTTATTAATTTGATAAGACATAAGATCCAAAATAATCTTATTATTGATCAATAAAATAATTTAACTAAAAATAATTAATCACACTAACCAGAGACTTCATGTAGTCCAGTGGTAGGCAATAAATCCCAATCGCACTTTGGTTGTGGGTTCGATTCCCACAGCTTTGTCAGATGTGATGGGCTGTTACACGGTCTACGTATTGTCCTTTTTCAAAAACTATATTTTATAACATTAACAGAATAAGATAAATTCCTCAAAATAACCATAACAAAATTTAACCACAAATTTTACCTCATACCTTGAATTTTCATCCGAAAATATAATAACTTGTAATTTCCTCAAACCCAATTATCATATAAAACAAAATGGATATTTATAACTATATCCACAAGAGAAAAGATAATTCTTCCTCAAATATCATTTTCACATGACAAACTGCGAGGTTACAAATACAAGGGAAAATTATTCCAATGTAATCCCATTAACATGGAGTACTAATACTTTTAAAATTTTATATAGCCATTTATTTCCAAATAACTTCTTCTTTGACCAAGAAAATATCCTATAGAATAGGGAATTCACTTGGGTAATGGCCAGGTCCCCTACATTTACGGAAAATGACTATAAATGGATTATTGGGACCTTTTTTATTTTCTTCCATAGTACTCCTCATTTTTCATCTTCAATTATTTACTTTATGTCCTTCTTTCCCACACATAAAGCAATTCTTTGTCCCATTGATCCACTTTCCTGGGTGTCTCCTTCCACACTTCCTGCTTGATGGAAATTGGGGACTCTTTTTTCCATTGTCTCCACTGCTGGAGCGCTTATCATTCATCAACTTTCTCTTCTTTGTTGATTCCAGGAGTTGGTTAATATATATGTTGTTGATCATATTTCTGGAAAATTGGTTTAGCATGAATATGATATGTTTTACGCCTATCAACATTCCATTTTTTTTCTAATTTCCACCATCACTCTCACCTTTACATAATTCTCAAAGTTACTATGACTAATTTGGAATCTAGAAATTGACTAAACCCAAAAAGCATTGTGTGAGTAAGAAAAGTCATCAAATTATTTAGAAAATATCATCACAACTTATTTTCAATCAAAAACACACTAGTATTAACGTAGGTTACTTATTCTCATCTTATATTAAAATCCTTCATATCAGTTTGTAAAGAATATTTAAATTATCCTAAGCATATCCACCAGGAGTGTCGTAACCAAGAGTGAATCAAGGCCCGTTGTCGTTCACCAATTCCCATTTGAGTCTAGCTCCAAGTGGTGTGTTTGGGTTTCACCACAAGGTACATCTGTGCCAGAGCCATGTCTACCTTCTCGTATCCAGACAGAGATATATTTCATGGAAAACTCACAAAATCTCTACAATACCAATATTTTAGGAAGTTCTTCTATACTAATTGTCAAATTCTATCTTAGGTCTATGTGCTCTAATAAGAGTTTATTTATATCTAGATTCTAAGGATTGTACTAAATGTCCTCTGATACCAACTATAACGCCCACACCCCAGTTACCCAGAGTCGGTACATTATTACATAACATTGGCATGATACAAGGAAATCATGTCCTGAAAGACCGATTAGATTACTCACCCTGTAAATACTAGAAACATTCATAAGGTCAACATTACACCTTGAAAAGAAAAACAACACTAAATTATTCCATTGGAAACATCCAAGATTCCTAGATTAGACCAGAAAGTCACTCATAACTAACATCTTCACATACTGGGAAAAGTAAAACATAGAAAGGGGGGAGCTCAAATGCTCAGTAAGGATAACAATATAGTAGATACTTTCATAAATAATAATAACCATTTAAGGCATGGTATAACTAAAACAAAATCCTTTTAAACATGAACTTCAACATAAAATGGAAAAAACAAAATGAAATAATGTCATTTACGTATTCACATGGACATTTTACTAGTCTAATAATCACATGAAATATCAATAACCACATTAACAATGATGGAATGCAAAATGGCAGACTATCATAACCACATAGTCAAGGCCTTGTGGCAAGACTAAAAATAAAATTTTGTCAAGGCCTTGTGCCAAGACACCAGTTTGTCTCAAGAGACCTACGGATTCATCAAGGAGCTATAGCGGGCTCCACCCTTCACTTACAATGTCTAATGAATTCTTTATAATAACATGTTTAAACATAACAGAAACATTCTTATTAAAACTGGAATACGAAATGTCAATACTTTATCCAAAAACCATAAATGGTTTAAAAATAGCACATCCACAGTCAAACAAAACTCATTCAATACAATATAGAAGATTTTATTGTAACATATTAACCTCAATAGAGAATAATGAAGGATATTGACACAAATTAAAATAATAATCAATACTATTTTAGAGGAATATCCCCCTTTTTCTTGAAAACGTTTAAAGGTCACACTACTTGTCAAAAAGCGATTTTAAAAATAAAATTTTGAATCAAAGTTTCCCATGCCGCATTGAAACTTTTAAAAGGAATTTTAATTTTAAAACATTAATGTCTATATAAATAAAAACCTTAAAATGATTTTTAAAACATGGACATTAATGAGAATGATTTTGAATAATAAATCTTTAAAACATTTAAAATGATATTTTAGTTAGAGTTCCTAATAATAAGAGAGACAGTTGAATACAAGTAATTGAGGTAATGAAAACATTATTATATAATGAGAATAAAGGGATTCATGATATACTATGTCAAAGTACATTATATTCACTATATAAAAGTTATTTGGTGTATAACAACAAAAAAGCCTCAATGGAATGTAAATTGAGATGAAATATCTTATAATGATCGTATACTTAGGTTAAGGATAAATAAAAGACATAATTATGTGTGAAAAATATAAATATACTCAATATGATTGGATATTTAGTGTAAATCAGTCAGAGGAAATTCACACATATTCTTGTAAAAACAACACTAAAGAATTGGATATTTAACTCAACAAATGGAAATTGAGTTAAAATTACTCTTATCATGTTCATATTGATGACTTGAGAATGTATTAATGGAGTAATTGTGTGTATCAAAAGTATATCCACAGAAAGGGGAGTGGAAATTATGACATAAGAAAATGAATAGTTATTTCACACATAATCATGGAGTAAAATAATCAGTGAAGTATGCATAATGTTGAATGAGTGGAAATTGAAATTTCAAATTCCCTTATTGTTTTGGTAACTTACGAAACATACACCCATGAAATAAGGATCATAAAATGATGATGTAAATATCAATAAATTAATTTATATTACACAATGAATAAAATGATGGGCAATACACACACCACATGCAATAAATAAGTGGTGAATAATTGAAATCTCACAGAATTAAAAGTGAGATAAGAATCCCCTTACCTCAAGTATGAATTGTCTTGTGTGTTCCTTGTCCTTCCTGAATAATAAAATTAAGTTAATTTCTAATTGAATAAGAAAAAATTTCAATTTTATTATTCCTTTTACATCACTTATTACCTTTCTATAATATTTAGTTAATTATTTGGGTTCATATTGGATATTTTATTGATGTCTGGAACTTGAGTAAAAAATGAACTTGTTATAATTACAATTTGTCCATGTGGTCAAAAGTAAATTATCTCCAGAATTATATAAATGATTTAGATATAATATAAAAATTATATATCCATTATATATATTTATTTATAACAATACATAACATTTGGAGATAAGAAATGAAATGCACCTTTCATGGAGACGGTAAGTCGTACACACGCATGAACGCTACTTTCATTTCTATTTTTTATTTCAATGGAATTAAAACATAATGATACATAGGTATATTATAATTATAGTATTATATCATATGATATATGTTTTACATAATTCAATTAACTCTATCCTTTATATGTTCCACAAATGTCATGAACGAATCATATCACCTTGAGGGGGTGGTAGTCCGCACTTCCTCTAATGAAATTATCATGGTCACACATATTGGAAAGCATATTGGTGTGATTTGAAATGAAAATTACAGAAGCATAGAGAAAACACAAACATAATATACATAATATATAAATACAGTGCCATCATTATGTCCACTAGAAGAGGACGTAGGAGATAATCGAACAATCATCATTTCGTGAGGTGTTAGTTTTCCATCCACAAAAACATTATGTTCTTCACCCATTAGATGTATGTGTGAGTAATTTTAGCTCAAATAATTCTTATATCAACATCCTAGTATATTGAATATATGGGTGTTGTTAAAATAAAGGAATAAAAATAGTTCATGGGGTTAGGGAAGTAAAATAAATGAAATGAATTTAAGAGAAACTGTTACCTTTAATTTGGGTAACTCCCTTTGGTTTGAACCAAAAGGACTTATTGAAGTGCCTTCTTCCATTTTTAAGGCTTATAGGTGGAATATAGGAATGTAGGGAGCTTAATTGGGAAGAGGTTGGATGAGCAAAAAGGCTTGAGAGGTGTGAAGAATTGGTTGTAAGTGGTATCTTTTTATAAGGGAGAGGAGGGGCTCTTTAGGAATGTGTGAAACTATTATTTTATTATAAAATTATCTTTGGATTGAAAATTTCCAAAACACATTAAAGTCGAATATAAGATTATTAATATTGGAAATAAAATCATCCAATCCGAATTGGACATGTTTTGTATAATATTTTAATCATTATAATCTTATTTATTTAAATCCTTTATTAATGTGGTAAAAACTGCAACATTATTGTGTCATGAATAATTTAATTTATTTAAGGACTAAAAATTATAAAAAAACCATGATGTAGGAAATTGTTTTGTATTTCCAATTAATATTAATAGTTGAAAATATTACTTATATAACCCAATGTAAAAATTAATTTTCTAAAAGATATTTGTTTGTGTCATTTTTGTCTTTACTTTAAATTAATTAATCTAAAGAGTCATTATCACTCTCAATTGGTTCAATGGGGTCCCCAAATAGACCCAAGGAAGCCCATGGTCGGCCATGACTCATACAATAAGGTTAGGACAAGTGTTAAGGTATTTTTGTGTTATTATAATATACTTTTTACCTTGAATTCCATAATTACCTTTAACCGCGGTAAATAGAAGTCAAAAGTTACTATTTACCAAAAATAATTTTCACCTTATTGAACCACATTTTACTTCAGGATATTAACCGTGTCTCTTCAATTTTTTAAATTTAATTCATAGAAGTGGTAAAATTTCATTTAAATGTAAAAGTCACTTTTCTAACTACTACTAATTGGTTTCACTATTCATAAAAAATTGACGTTTTTAAGAATAATACCCAAAATTCAGCCTAAGCCTTAGTTGATATTACGAATTCAAAAATGATGTCTATTTTTAAAAATTCAAAACATAAAAGTGGAATTAATTAATTTAAAATTAATTCCCGTTGTTAAAACAAATAGTGTTTTTTTAAGAAATAATAACTATCAAAAGATTGACACTTGTTTATGTCCAATTTCAAAGTGAAATTAATTCCATTGACCAAAATTGGATTAAATAGTAAACATATATTCTAATTACACTTTAAAAAAATTTAAAAATATAATCTATCCATATAAATAAATTAGATTAAAACACAGTTTTGAATTAAAGTACAGTATTTCTCACTATTCATCAAAAAATGTATTTTATCAGAAAAATACCAAAATTTTACCCAAAGTATATTTTAATGTCCTTATTCTAAATAATAAATTTATTTTGTAGAATATAACATATAAAAATGAAAAAAAACTATATTTAAAGAGGGTTCTCCATCAAAAGGCGGTAAATTGGCCCTTTAATGAATATTAGAGTATTTATGCATAAAATTGAATTACTTTCTTATTTTAATCCTCTAACATTTATCGGATAAATGTAAAAACATATATGAAACATATATATTAATATTTTAGTTAGTTCTGTTAATTTCCACCAATACAATGGCTCGGCATTAAGTAGCATTTTAAATTATAATATTATATTATTAGTGTACAATGTAAGTTTTCAACGAAACCTGTTGTTTTGTATCGGGTAAGACATCAAACATAGAATCCCCATTATATTAAAATTAAAATTTAATTCCTAAATATTAACAAATATGAAATTGTATTATTCTTTATTTACCCAGGATGTTACAACACTTGAGATGTTAGAGAACCCAAATGATATTTTTTTTCTATTCACTGAGATTGGAATATCTTAATTGATTGAAAATGATAATCCTATTTCATTTTAGGAAATAGTTAGATAAAAATAAATAATCTAGAAAGAAACAATGTATTCTAACATGAATTCCATGTATTAGAACAAATTTTGGGGTCTGTTAGATCCACCAGTTAATTTAAATATAATTGTTTGTAATTAGGTATTTAAAAATAATTGTAAATATATGTTAATGTGAATACCTATAAAGTATTGATAGTTTTTTATGTATTTAAATAGAATAAATCCATTCACTATGATGAAACCATTTCTCCATTATCATTATTTGGATCCATCAGAATTTTAATTTCTATAACACCCTTCCTTGACTATGAGATTTGGAAGACATATATCAAAAATACCTCCCCTAATGAAAACCATTGGGAATATGACTATCTCTTACAAACATATGGGTTTGTGAATCAAGTTAATTCAAAAAGGGTATTCATGTTTTATAGATCCATTAATTCATTGAAGCATGTGTCTAGGTACTTGAGAGTTTATCTCTATAAGAAATCAGATCTTTATTTGAGGTACAGATCATTTTATTTCCATTAATTCACAGTTTAAATTTTTTATGTGGACTAATGTGAATTCCTTGGATGTTTTTGAGGTGTCAGGGGGTTTATGTGGCTAGTTCGAAGCTTAAAACCCATGTTTTTTTGTGAAATATGAATACAACATGGTTACTTCATACTATCCATGGAAAGAAACATGGTTTGATTAAACCATGGGAAGATGCACAGAGGAAGGCTATAGTATTCATGGATATATCATACCACATGATTCGGTGATCATGTCTGTATAGCCATGTCTATAATTTGATAGTGGAGTTTTTCATAGTTTTCATGTGTTTAGTCAAACCGTGAGAGGAACCCGTGAAAGTTTACCTTCTATATAGATAAGCATGCATGTTTGGAAAACAGTTTGGATAAAAAATGCATACAAACCATGATAACTTATAATTTTTTGTGAAATTAACTCTTTTCCCTTACAAATTTTTCAATCCTAATCATATTTTCACATTCCCCTTATAGATAAAAAGTCACCTTTAGAGATCTCATTTGATGATCTAAAATAAAAATTGATCTCGGTCTTCCATCCAATATTTGATTCAAGTACCACTCATCTTGTTGGATCCACATTTTTGATTACTCAATTAATTTTTATCCATTATTAATTATTATTTCTATCATTTGCGCTATTTAAGTGCAATCTAATATGTCCTAATTTATGGTTCTTTGTCCGATACTTGATTTTCTCCTGATCTATGTCGAATCAGGAGTTGATACTGGATGAGCACTCAGCTAATAACATATGATAAGTGTTCTATATTTTTCCCATTTATTTTAGTTCTTTATATACATAGATATCATTGTTATTCCTACCAAAAAATCTGGTGAGACATTGAAATTAAATTTTATAATTGAATTAAAGTGAATTGGACATGTTAGATATGCCCATAGGTTCCTTTGTGATGCATTGGTAGTAACTTCCCAAACCAAATGCCACCTTGGTTGGAATTACGTATAAAATTAATATTATTATGCCTCATTAAACCACTCATGGGGTGAGTTTATGAATTATTGGTTTGAGTAATCTTATAAATTAAATAAATTTAATTCAAAATCTTGTCTAGGAGAAATACCACCTCCTTGCCTTATTTTAGAATTTTATGCCAAGACTTAATTGAATAAATGGGTTATATGTAAATGGTTGAATGAGTTGGATTACTCATTGGTGGTCTTGAATGAGAAATTTTGATATTGAGTGGGTATAATCGCAGTATTAAATAGAAATGGAATTGATCAATGAATGAAATGATATGTATTTGTAATGGTAGTGGATTTATTGGTTGGTACACCAATGGTATTGATTCCATTTAGATATCTGGAATGTGAATCCATAGATCCTGACGTGGTATTGGATGCCTCTTATTGATATTTATTCCTGGGTATTGATTCTGTGGGATGCCTTTAGACATGCTTTCCATTGTATTTTTCATGCTTGTTCTCACATATGAGACATTCATATGACATTCCCATATGACACCAACCAATGCCTAATCGAGTTTCTATTGAGATGCTCTTCAGGCTCGAAGTGGATGACTTAGTCTTATACACATTGTATTCATCCCTTCGTGGTCTAGCACAATTATTATTATGGAATGACTGTGGGAAATATGGTATACATTGTTGAATTGTTCCATCATGGCGACTCGGAAAATTCACTATACAGAAAGGTAATGGTTTTCATGATATGAATGGATGTAAAGAGAGGCCTTGTTAGTTATTTATATTTCTATTATAACATCATTGTTAGAATCATTAATCTATATTTATAGGGAGATTTGAAATTATATTTAGTAACACTTTCTTATAAAATGATATACCATGTTCTTTTAACATTTATTTACTTCATACCTGCATTACTTGCACACTGCATATTTTATTATATTGCACATCCTAGAATTGAATAGATCTTTTGGTGGTTACCTATTGGGATTTTATATCACACCCTTTTTGGGATGTCACGGGTTCCCAAAATAACAATTTGGATATAGGTAGAGACCAAGGAAAGTTCCCATAGTTTGATGCTTTAATTTGTATCTTTCTTAGGAGTAGGGGAGCATAGGACCAAGCTGGAGATCATGGATCTATCAAGAGATAATACTTTTTGTATTTTTATTATTTTAGACCCTTGTATTGTATTTTAATATTATTTAACTATTTTTGATGTGTTGTAGAGACATTTATCATCAACATTGTATATGAGACACTTCAAGAATTGTTATTTATAAATTAATATCTTGTTTATCTATCATATGTATGGTTGTTATATCTTCTTCCACTATTGACTGGTTTATTATTCTATTGTGTTACACTCTGATACTGACATCATAGTATCCCCATGGATACAACCATGTTCATTTCCTGCCAGTTGATATCCCTTGTAATTTGGAGAGACTAACATAAGTCCATGTGGCGAACCGGGATCAGAGAACTATTGAGTGGTATCTAGATCTAGGACATTGCAAAGTGGTATCAGAGAAAATCATTTCTTTGGTTTTTCATTTAGTTACAATATATAGACATAAAAAGTAATTATAATTTTTTAATGAATTGTTCCAAGGTTTCACTATCCCACATATGGGAAAATTCCAAATATCCTCAAGTTAAATTATTGTTTTCTGAATATTGATTATTATAGTTGATTTTATTCCACCATTGGGTGACACACTCAAATTATGATGTTGTTATTTATATGATTTTGGTTGTTATTTATTTCAACCCAATGAGATGTGGTTATGTCTTCCTATGCATCATTTTAGACACTTGTTATAAATAAAATTCCATAAATTATGTCATTCCATCTAGGATTCATTACTTATTTCATGTAGTTGTGATAATTGTCTGATTTTATTAACTACTATTGTGAATGTTTTTCTAGATAAGGATATGGTGTGAATAATATGGGCTCCACATTTTTATTCATGAGGTCTATTAGCCCTTATATATCATGATTTTATGAACCATTATATCAACCATTTTAAGTTATTTATGATATATAATGAAATGAGTTTGAATTTTAAGGAAATGTGAAATGAATATGAATTGTAAAAGAAAATAGAAATGACAAAAAGAGACTCAACCAAGGATCAGATTTTGAGAATGAAAGAGGCACTGCCTTGGGTGAATTTTGTTACTGTTTTCCCTTACGATCCTAGATTTAAGAGAAGGATGTGTATTATTGCCTAGTATGAAGAGGTTTTTTACATTTCCTATGCATTTGTGCTGTGAAATTTTATATCGTTGTTTTCAGAGGTGTGTGTTTGAAATTTTTGAGGCATTTCACTAAGAATACCACCAATTGTATGATAGGAAGGAGGTGATGACCACACTCTAGGGGTGGTAGAACTTGGGCTACCAGTGGAACCTTTTTTAGTGCTTGTCGATGTGAAAACATTTTTTCAAGACATAGGTGATAAGGAATAATTTTGCGAGGAAATTAATCACTTGATAAATACAATTCAGGGAGGACCGTAGCCTACCTTGTATATGGATTGGATGAAAAGTGTGTTCCAATAGGAGAATACTTTCACATTTGTTTGGGGATGGTGGTCTATAGGGTTCTATGTTGGGGATTGAGACTATTCTAGGAATCTTCAAGAATTTTGGGACACCTCCTGAGTGGGTGGTAAATATCATAACCCATATCTTCTCTATAGGGAAGAAAAGTTCTGGTGTGATATTAAGAACCAAGCTGACAGTTTAGGAGGCATGATTTGGGCTTATTTCCAAACCAGGTTCGATGAATACTTTTACCCTAAGAATTAGTAGGAAGAGTAGTCTAGTTATTTCATTTGTCAGGAGGAGGTCATGATGACAGTTATGGATTAATCGACACATGTTATAGAGTTGAATCATTTTTCATTGTCATACCATGCTGATGAGTTATTGAGTGTGCGATGCTTCATGGAAGGTCTATGAAATTCCATTCAATATCAGCCTAATGTGTTCATATTGAACTCTATTACTGAAATCATGAATCTTCCACTAATTACATTGAATACCCATAGACGAGTTATGTGCATAGAGCGTTTCAAAATAGTATTTCATCCAAATAGCTCGACTTCCCGTGGTAGGAATGTATGTTTTTTGGATTCTTGTGACATGAGATACATATTGGTTCTGAGAACCGTTAGCTCAATTTTCTCTCATCAATGTAGTATATGGGGCCACATTTAGAATTAGTGTGATCATGACTCAGTCGATTGGTATGATTTGTGGAAAGATATTACACATATAAGATTGTTTCCAAACCATACCTCTAGTAGTGAGTTGTAAGGGTTCACCTCCAACACCATGTATGGGAGTGGTTTTATCATATCCACATTAGATAGGGAGTTAGAGTAATACCAGTCGATCCAGTCAAGAAAATAGTGATTGTAGTCGAGATAACCATTCACCAATTACATTGAGACACCATAGTGGTCCTTCTCTGGGTAGTGAGGTGGTGTCACAGTGCTATGGTTTAGGAAAGATATATTTTCTACAGCCTACCCTTAGGGTGTAGGGCTCTAGAATTCTATGGATAAAGTTATTATCTTAGTAGACTCTAATGTTTCATATCTTCTTTTGAAATTGGTGAATCAAATAGTTTATTGTATTCACCTGGGGTGAAAATCCTTATACTTGTTATAATTTATTTTGAGATAGTTTTAACACTATAAATTCTAGTGTGAATTATAACAGAGGGTTTACTATAATGTAGGGAGTGTCCCCTTAACCTGGGTGGGTGTGATTTCATTTGAAATATTTATGTCCTCAAGATGGTTGGGTTTGGAGCGATACTAAGAATAGACTTTCTAGTAGCTTATCATTCTTATATCGACTACTATCACCATAAGATGACTTTAACATGACCATAGGGTTAATTGTATATGCACAATGGTGAATGGGATGTCTAGGTGAGCCATGATGGACCACAATATCATGGGATAGGAAGGATGATAGCCCAAATCGCAAGTTTGTATCTGGATGATCAAGGGGCGTGTTCGGTAGAATTTCCTCTAGTATTTTTATCATTTAGGTAAATTTTTCGAGAATACATTTTGGGTATCACATGATTGATAGGTTGAATCCTCCAAAAATCTAGATCCAGGAGCTACACTGGTATCTATTCCTATATTCAGGATGGCTACTTCAATGTGTATTCCATTAATATATTTTAGAGTATATTTCATTATTGAATTTAATATTTAATTAAGTAATCATTCCTATTTTGGAATTATTTGAATTGTTTTATGTTTTATAGCTGGAAATAAAAGTTTCATGAAAAACCAATGAAAAGTGAAGAAATAATTAGAAAATGGACACTTTATGTCATGAGCTAAGCACACGACATGAAACCTGTTTTATGAAGATGATGATGAAATGGAAAAAAGGAGAAGACTGATTTCAAGTCATGTACTAGCCTTACATGTTGTGACATTATAAAAAAGTAATTTTTACACTAGGACTAATCATGGCATGATGACACGCTATGAAAGATTATTACATGACTAATGTTCCCAATACATGTCGTGACTAGAGTCAATGTCATAAAATGAGATTCACTTTATATTTACATAGATTCAAAAGACACGAAGAAAAAAATAAAGGATTAAGTGAAGTGTAACCCAATTGCATGTTATGATGAAAGTAACATGTGAAGGATAAAATATGTTTCATATAAGTATGATTTAAAAACATTTAAATAAGACCCACGTTTTCTCTTACAAAATACTCTAGGACTAGAAGGAGAAATTTTGACACAAACAAACAACTGATTGATAATCCAATGGCCCGCTTCACTTCCTTTCTTATTTGGGTATTGATTATGCTCATTATCATCATGACTATCAGGAGTGAGTATCCCATCTTATTATGGATGATGTGATTATAGGGGGATGTGTTTTTAGGGATTTTTTCATTTTATTATTGGTGTTTTGGATTCTTTCGAACACAGTTTATCAATTCCAAAATCCTTATTTTTTCAATTTCATGACCATATCTTGTTATTTGAAGACTATTATTTATATAGATAAATTAATAGTCTTAGTTTTTGTATGAACTTCATGGAATCTAGTTCATTTATGGCTTAATATGGTTTTAGGTCACTTATTTCTTTCATTGAACCATGTAGTTAAGCATTCCAAAGGTGAAATCTTAGGAGTAGAGCAGGGATACCAAGACACAGGATCCCTACTGACAAAACTCTGACAAAAAACCTAAATAAACCCATATTAATTGAATCCCATGATCAAAAAACTAAAATCCCTAAACTCGACATGTCTCTCATATTTAATTTCAACCCAATCATCACTCTTGTTATTTCTCTTTCCAATCAAATTAAACAATTTCAAATAGAGTTTCCTTAATTAATTTAAAAAATTCACACAATCTCTATGGGTTCGATCCTAAACATTACATATACTACATTTCAATTAATTGAGTAACAGAATTTGAGTTTTATAAATATGTTTTTTCATACTACCATAGGGAATTAAAAAGGCCCTACGGGGTTGTCATCTATGATGGAGTTATATGAGCTTAGGAGGTAGCTAGAGGACTTAGAGGAAAATGGGTAAATTTTTTCTAGTACTTATATGTGGGGTTCAATTGTCTATTTTGGAAAAAATATGGATGGTATACATAGGATACCTATGGAGTATCAAAAAATGAACCATCTTATGACTAAGAATAGGTATAATTTTCCATGGATAGATGATTTTATTGATCAGTTTGAAGAACTCGTGTGTTCTGGAGTTTTTTATGAGGTCTAGATATCTCCAGGTACATGTTTAGCCTACATTCATACCCCGTACATCCTTTAGTAGATATTATGGTCTACATAGGTATTTGGTTATGTCCTTCGGTCTCACGAACACGCCAATGGTTTTCAGGGCACTGATGAACCAAGTGTTTCATCCTTATCTAGATTAATTTGTGGTAGTATTCATGAATGATTTCTTTTTGAATTCACAAAATCTGCATGACCATGAAAACATTTGTGAGATAATTTTGGATAAAATGAGAGGGAATCATTTATATGCTATTATCACAATGTTACCCTTCTGGATGGATTTGGTTCACTTCTAGGGTCTCATTTTCTCAGAGAGGGGAGTATCAGAGGACCTAGAGAGGGTGAGATCTTTAGTTTTCTAGGAGAATCCCAAACAATGAATTGACATAAGATGTTTCATAGGGATATTTGGTTGTTATAAGTACTAAAAACGGGTCTTATCATTTTTACCAACACCCCTGACGAGCTTTAAAAACTACGGTGTGAAGTTTTTGTGGTCTGAAAAATGATGGATAACCATTTAGGAGCTACACCAGATATTTACTTCATCACCAACCTAGATACTTCTTGAGTGGGAAACAAGGATCTATGTGTATTGTGACGCAGTATGCATCAGACTTGGAGAAGTTCTGATGCAACGGGATTGGGTCATGGTCTACGGGTCATGATAACGAATTCCACATGAGAGGAACTACACGAATCGTGATCTCGAGTTAGAGGAAGTCCTTTAAACTTTGTGATGTTAGGGACATTATGTTGGGAGAGAATTTTTGGATGTACAAAGACCATAATATCCACCAGTATATATTTACATAGTATGATATGAATATGAAGAAGTGATGGTGGGTTGGGTACCTATAGTTTTTTAATTTAAATCTTTCATACAAACCTTGTAAATCCCAAACCATGGTCGATGTAGTGATCATTAGATTTTAGATAAATAATGATCAATATGTTAGGAGTGAGTGGAACATGATGGAAATGTTCTCTGAGATTCCGCTGAAGGTGCATGATAGTTAGGGGAAGAAATTTTAGTGACCATTACATGTAACCTTTACCCTACTAGATAGAGTGAGGATGTGGTAGAAATTGTATTTGGAGTGCCAAGTCCAATGTAAGAGTGTTGTATGTGAGGATTCACCTCCTTTATGGATGGTAGTTGAGGATGTGATCTTTCATATTGATGGTCGTATTCGGGTTCTAGGGGACATACACGAGAGGATGATGTGGGAGTTTCATGCCTCATCTTGGGAAGTGCATTCCAACATCACCAAGATTTATCATGACTTATAGCATCAATAGTGGTCGTGTATGAAAAGTGAGGTAGCTAGTATTATAATGAGGTGTTCCACAAGTCAGTGGGAGAAGGCGTAACATCAGCGACCTACCAAAATTTTACAATAGTTACCAATTCTCAAGTACAAATGGGTTGCTGTCATGATGGATTTCATGAACATATTATCAAGGATGCCTTGTAGTAGTGATTATATGTGGGATGTTGTAGAGAGGATATAAAATTTTCCTCATTTCCTATTGAGCAAGGAAACCTTCAGTGTTGATGATAATGGGAGGTTCTATATTTTGGGAATAGCATGAATCCATGAGGTCTTGTGCACTATTATTTTAGACATGGAAACCTATTTTACATATAATTTATAAAAGATTATGTAGAGGTAACAAGGTATACATGTACTTCTGAGAATTGCATACCACCCTCAGAACGATGGCTTGTCAAAGAGGATGATACTTGTTCTTTAGGACATGTTGTGATCATGCGTCCAAATATTTGGGGGATATTATAATAAGTATATAATTATATTAAATTTTTTCTACAATAATTGTTATCAAGAGACTATATACAGATTACCATCTGAGAAATTGTATCGTAGGCCTTGTCGATCGCCCCTGTTCTGGTTAGAGGCTGGTGATGTAGTTTTAAAAGGACAGTGTCACGTACAAGAGAATTATGAGTAGTTTTAGATGATTTTGAATTATATGGATACTGTATATTTTCAAAATAAGTCCTATTATAGTAACATTAGGTGACCTCTAGAGTTTCATGTGAGGTTTTACATTTTATTACATTTTTCAATGGGGTTGAGAAACTAGAAAATATGGAGACTTGGTAATATTTCACCACGATAAGTCAAGACGTTTGAGATTATGGGTAGAGATGGGATGGTATCATATAGTTTATAGTTAACTAAAAGGCGCTAAGAAATGAAAAATTTATTCCACGCATCTCAGTCGTACCCTTATCATTTGGACTCATATCATGATTTTTAACTAGAAGAGGTTGAGCAATAGGTTGATGCATCCTTTAAGGAGCATACGATTTGTATTGTTGATAAGATCATTAACGTTCTTATAGGTCGGTTATTTCATATAGTATTAGTTCTATAGAAGGATGACCATTTATACGATGTTAAATCGGAGCGGTAGGTCGAAACACATGCTTAGTGGCCATATTTTTTCTTCGATGAATCATGACCACCCTTGAGAGGGAAAATAGGGTGGGAGATTGAAAGAACCTGGTTCATTATTGAGGTAGGGATCCTTTTATTTATGTAAATTATTTGTTTAAAGGTTTAAATGTTAGATAATATGAATTCCATTATGTTTGTGTATCGAGGATTTCTAGGGCTGGTTCAAAGCCCAAAACCCATGATTTTGGGTGAAATAATCTCGTCATACAGTGAGTTCAAACCTTCTGGGGTATTCCACATGATTAGATAAAACCATTTGATGATTGATGGAGGGAGGTTATAGGAGGCATGGTAAGATCAAATCACATGATTTTGGGTGTGTGGACATCCGATAAAGTCTACAATTTAGAAAGTTGAATTTTCCACGATTACTGTATGGTTAGTCAAACTATGTAAGAAAACCATGCAATGTTCACTTTACTTTAACTAATCATGTACGGATGGTATGGTTTGGCCAAACCATGTAGCAAAACTATGTGACCTTATAATTTTTGGGGAGATTAACTATTTTTACTTACTAAATTTCTAAACTTGAACATATTTTCCCTTTCCTTCTACAGATAGCAATATAACCTACGGAGAGATCCATTGAATATTTAAATTATAAATTGATATTGATCATCCATATGATATCTAATTCAAGTGCCACTCAACTTTTTTTATTACCAATGGAGAGTAATCAATTACATTATAGTATTTACATGTTCTTCTTGGTATCATCAATTCCTTTAAAGTGTAAGCTAATATTTCAAATTTTATTTTATTCATTTATTATTCAATTTTCTATCTATTTGAATTAAATTAGGAGTTGATACTGGAAAATAACTCTACTACTGAGCTACGATTGGAGTTATATACATTTTTTGTTGGTTTTAGTGATATATAGTTCTACCTTTTTTTGTTATGTCCTCACGAATTTACGGTGGGGCCCCAAAATTAAATTAAATTGAATTGGACCTATTTGGGATTTCCTTATGCTCCTTTGTGATATGTTAGTGGTCATTTAACAAACCAAAGGACACCCATTGTGGTGTGCCTATTGAAATTATTATTCCTATTAACTGTTAAATTTCCCATGGGATGAGTTAATGTGATCCTTGTTAGAGGAAGCTATTTAATAAATTAAATAGGATTGAATTTCATAAATATAATTTGTACTACTTACTTTCCTTATGTAATCATGTTATTCCCTGAATGAATTAAATAAATGAATTCTATTGAAGTGGATAAAGGAGTGGGTATACTCATTGGTTGTTATGAATGTGAAATTTTGTTAATGAGTGTGTATAATCATGGTATGAAATGTAAATGTATTTGATTGTTGAATGAAATGTGATGTATTCAAAATGGTAATGGATGACTTGGTTGGAACACCATGGGTCTTGATTCCATTTAGATGCCTTAGGTGTTACTCCTTGTATATTGATGTGGTTGTGGAGACCTCATATGAAGATTTTTCCATGGTTCTTGATTATGTGGGATTACTTGGGACTCTGTACCCCTTGGATCTAGTATGATTGGGATTGTTTAAGACATCTTCTGATGAAATGCTTCTAGGATTCCATCCAGAGTGTAACTGAGTCTCCATCAAGATTCATAAGGGACTCGATGAGGATCCCTTATTCGTCTATACCATTTATCTGAAACATTGTGTCCTAACACATTGATTTTTATGGCATGGAAATGGGAAATATTGTATTCTTGGTTGAATGGTTTGGTTCTGGTGACTCTGACACTTTACTATATGGTAAGGACATGGTTGGAATGATATGAATGGATGTACAATAAGGTCATGATGACTTTTTTATTTCCATTATAGATTCATTTTTTTGTACTTGACAATAATTTTTCAAGGATCCTTAAGAGGTAATTCATTTACACATTCTTACTAATGGATATTCCATGGGAACATTACATTTATTTTATGTTTACCTTCTTTAATTTCACACTACTTAGATTATTATATTTTACATCCAATAATTGTATAGATATTTTGGTGGTTTCCAACTAGTATTGTATCTCACTCCATTCCAAGGTCATAGTAGGTACCCAAGAAGACTATGTGAATCAGGTAGGGACAAGTGAAAGAGCCCATGGTTTGATGCTTGATTTTGTTTCATTCTTATGAGTAGGGGACCATGGGACTAAGATGAGGCTCCTGGTTCTATCTGGATATTATACATCTTGAATTACTGGTATATTGGATACATTTATTGTATTGTACTATTGTATAGCTATATTGTCTTTTTTACAAATACATGAATCATCATCATTGTAAATGAGACAATTCTAGCATTGTAATTAATATATTCCAATTTCATTCTCAATCAGTTGTATGGATGTCATATTTTCATTCGCTATTGTCATCTTTTGTTATTAAACTATGTTAAACTCTAGCAATGAGGGAATATTATCCCCACAAATACACCCAAGGCCTTCACTTCAATTCAGAAGCCTCTAGAATTATGGGAGATGAGCTTGAGTCCATGTGGCCGACCGTGCTCGGGGAACAATTGAGTGGAATCTTTGTTCGGGATGTTATAAGATATATGAAGCTACAATATAATTCTTCTTCATTAAAAATTAATGTGAGAAATATGTTTAAAAGTAGTTAAACTTGAGTAAATATTTTATATTTATAGTATATTTAAATGACCTATTACCTATGGGAAATGGAATACCAGTCATACATTCAATCAAGTATTGGTTTAATAAGTGTTTCTACATGAATGGATTTAGAGAAGAATCCAATATCCATCGTATTAAGATCATTAATGATAGATAAAAGAGGGTAGTTGAGATAATTTTAGTATTGGAAAATCCAAGAGGGGATTGGTTCAAGTGTCACATGGTAAACATCTTTCTAAGAAAATGTTTCCTTAAACACATCAAGGGGGATATATATAATGTGAATGATCTCATACACTTCTACATTATGATCAATCCTATATTTCATGTAATTTACTAGGAAAATTTTTAACTACACATTTTACTTGTTTACTCCAAATTGTGTGAGTTATATTGGATTCTGTGAGATGTAAATATTATTTGGTGAAGAATAAAACCCCATAAGTTGAATCATGATTATTAAAGGATTGTGTTTCAAGATGTTGATTTTCAATATTATAATGAGTAAATATAATTAGAGTTTTTGAATTAGTTATTTTTGAAACATATTTAAGAAAAAAGGTTTTTTGATGATTTGATATTCCATGGAGAATGAATGAGGAAAAATGATAAGAACAAGAGGTTTTTTGCTAAAATATCTTGAAATAAGATAGGTTCATGGGATCTAGTGAAGTAGCCATTATCTTATAATTATAGGACAATTTTGATGCAGTATGAACTTACATGAAGAGGATGGTCAAAAACAGTGGAGAAGTGGATATAGTATAACTTTAAGGGAGATGCTTTATTTCATGAGTAATATGATGATCTATGTGAATATGATCATTCAAAGATTATAAGAATATGAAGATGAAGGAATAATATTAAATTCTAATTATGTGTGGTAATATGATCTTTTAATATTCAAATATCATGATATTGGATATCATGATTCTTTTAATATGTTTTTGGATGATTTTTGAAAGACGGATGAATGTTAAAAAAGGGGGAATAAAATATATGGAAGCCATTTGAAAAAGTTTAGAACCACATATGTGAATTTTCATAAATTTTCATATGGGATTATTCACATAAATGATTTCACCATAGAGGTGATTGTTTGAAGTAATATAATTCATACATATTCAGGTATGTGAATTGATAATTAATTTAATTGTTTACACAATGAAAACATTTATGTGAATTTGGATATTTGATGGTTCGTGTAGGTAAAATCCCATCGATTTAAGAATATCAAGATTTTGGAATTTAATTACTTATTTTAATTTAATATTCATATAGGAATTTGGTAAGACGTAAGAAAATTCTGTGAAATAGTTTAAGGGAAGCAAAAAAAGGAGATTTCATCTCTTGTATGGGATTCACATAATAATTTAGTCCAATGTAAGAGAATATAGCGATCTAGCCATATGTTATGTAGTGAACCCCACATATTCAAATATGACTTCTCATAAGGTAATTAAACATATCTACAACATGACATTATAAAAGTTTCAAAATATTGATATTTGATTAAAAAAAATTCTTGATGTCGAAATGTTTCATTTTATATAGTGATATTTATATCTTAATAACGGTTAACTTCATTATTTAAATTAAGAATATAAAGGTGAATAATGGATGTGGAATTTAGTTATATAAGGAATATTTTGATCGATGTAAGGATCATCCACATTAAGGAAAAGCATGAAAAAGAGTGGAATTTAATTCCAAATATTCATACTGTGATGTAATTCAATGTATTAAATATCAAAGTAATTATCATCATGGTTCTGGAAAACAATTAAATAATAAACAAGGAATTCAATAAGTTAATTACACTATGAATTATTAAATCTTTTGATTCATGATGTGTTTTACTTGGAAGGATACATATATCATGAGTTCTGCTATTCTGATATAGTTTCATAATGAAGGTAGGAGAAAAGAACCTAGAACAGAGTGTCTTAAATCAAGGGATCTATGAACGGAACTAATGAATATTTAATATACATATGTAAATATAGTCTGAATTATTTAATTTTATGGAGTGATGAGTGTGAGATGTTTCCATATATTAGGGATGGAAAAAATAAGTAATAGCGATGTATTTAGTAGAATTCTCATGGAATAATTGAATAAAATTAGACACGGAAAAAATATAAGGATAATAATTAATGCAGATTTATCTAAATGTGGTTACTGAAGAACTAGGTGGTATTGAAATATCATAATTGATAATTAAAATCATGATTTCATTTGATATTGTGAATATTATAGAATGTGGATAAAACATTGGTATTCAGTGTTTCATGTTTTATTATTATATATATAAATTCTATGTCAATTAATATGATATATAGATAAAGATAGATAATTTCAACATTGTGATTCAAATGATAATATTACAGTGTTTGGAAGAAGGATACCTTACTCTGTGATTATTATACACATACACATGTATTGATTTGAATCCATAAATAATAGATCCAATATATATAATATTCATCATCGTAAAATATGAGAAGAAATGTGGTTCAATTGAGAAGAAGAATGTATAGTGCATATCTATTTTCATAGGAAAAGGTAGATGGATGATAAGAGGGAAGAAGAGAGCATTATTCTAAAGTTTGGTTTCATAGGAAGTAACAGTGTTAGTAGTAGTAGTAGTAGTAGTAGTAGTCGAGTGGGGTATGAAGTTCACTAGAATAAGGTTGTGTTATTCAGTTGGCATAAAAAGAATGGAAGGAAGGAGTGTCATACGTATTTTCTACCATGAAGTGTGTGTGTGTAATATTATGCATACAATATAAGTAGTGTTTCTTACATGATTCATTAAATGTATGTGAAGAAGGAGATGTATCTTTGTCACACCAATAAACATCATACGGTGTAAGAGGAACCTGGGGAAAGGAATATTGAATCCCCATTAAAGAGACAATTGTGAAGTACAAGTTTCAAGGATTTACCTTAGCTTTTTATAACATTTTGATTGTTCCAGTGGGTAATTTGGTCTACGATTATTTCCTGGTAGCAGCAAGGACTAGCCTTTTTCATTTAAAGGTGAACCCTGGAAATATATTTTCAACTTTTAGGGTGTCTTCTGAAAATATAGGATAGGTAAGATAATTATAGAATCGACATATTTACTAATCGTGGATGTAAAGGGATAAAAATATTAAAATTAGAACACAATCACATCTGAACTGATTACCCCCCACCTTAGTGTTGAGTATATCCTAACTAGTACTAACAAATCATTGAATGAAAATGTCATTTTTGACATGTAAATTTCATTGGATTGCTATTATGGATATCCTTAAGTATTTGAGAAGAACTATGGATATATTCCTGGAATATGGAGGAGATGAGGATCTAGTCATCAGTGGTTATTCATATTCCATCTTTTATATAGATTAGAATTATCTGAAGTCAAAATCAAGATAAGTTTTATGTATAAATGGAGGATATTTGATATGGAATATTTCAATGAATATTGTTTTCACTAATTATACATAGAATTATAAGTATATAAAAGATTTTAATTAGTCCAGAAAAGTTTCTTTTGTGATATGTATATTTTTATATGATATTTATGTGGTTCCTGGTATTAAATACCCTATCATATTATATTGTGATATTACTAAATAAGTGTATCTTCTAATTAAACCATGGTCACATCAATAGAATAATCACATACTAAGGATGTATTACCATTGGAGTAGTTTTTCTAAAATGTTTGATGTTCTTATGAGCATATTTTTGATAGAAGATATTGTGGTAGACCCCTTAACAAAAGTCTTGTCTTTGTATAATCATGGATATAAAGTGGGCGATAATGGGATAAATGTCGTTTATAGTTGGATTTAGTGTATGTGGGAATATGTAGGAGTTTTTTTAGTATAACATTTTTTTATATGCATTATGATTATCTGTATTCATTTATTTTAAAATAATACAATTAAGTTTACATTAAGTTTATTATTTTTATGTAACATAGTAAGTAATAATTCATTAAGTGTAGTTTCCACACAGAGAGGTCAATGTAGTTCCCCATTATGATGGGAACCTTGATGTCTCATGACAGTATTCATAAATATATGTTCTATATCTGAATGGTATCATTTTACTAGACACAAATTATACATGTTTTTTGGGGTGAAGAATCATATGACTTGGAGACACTTTCTCATTGTGTGGTCCCTTGGTAATCTTCAGAGAAAGAGATTAGGAGAACATGACCCACATGTAGGAAATACACACTTATATGTGTCACTGGATGTTTCTATCTCCAATCAAATGTATTAATCATCATACATTATGATTATAATTAATACATATCATGATTCATGAAATATGTTGTATTGAAAAACATTTTACACAATATAAACTCCTAGTGAAGTAGAATATATTTGGTGTGTAAAAGGTGATATTGCATTAATGGATGATTCGAGATATGATTTTTTTCTCTTATATTATTTAATTTATGTTGATAAATTATGGTCTTTGATGATAATGAAACATCCAAAATAAAACCATTTCCACTGTGTTTCTTGGGAAGGTTTATTTAGAGAAAGTAAAAGAATAAGATATCTTGAACATACATTAGTGACACCAACATGAAACCTTATTCATTAGAGATATAATGATTAAGAGAATACACTACATGGTGAGCATTCTTATGAGTTTGTATTTCATTGTAATATTAACTAATTTCTTTATGGGTGGTTGGTCATTTTTCTAGATGATATCATTTCTATTTAGGGGGTTCAATAAAACTCCACTAACAAAGAGTCATAGAGGATCACACTATGTGTATCTGAAATACCAATTAAATTAAAATTTAAATATATTGATTTAGAATAAATATTATTTCCAATTTATTGTTTATTATTATTCATATATTGTTGATCAATGTGATTTAATCAATAGTTATTTAGAAAAATAAAATTTTGAGGTAAATTATAATAAATATTAATTCACTAGATTTTGTGAGTATAATATTTATTATATTTCCCAATAGATAATGAATTAACAACTATTTAGTTAAAAAATAATCACTATTCAAGATTCGTTAAATATTGATTGAGATAAAATGAACATGTTTAATTGTCTAGATGGAAACGATATATTAAATTTCATTTGAATAAATATTAATTTATTTATTTAAAAAATGATATTTATTTATCTTTAGTAACTGTGAAAATCAATAAAATATTAATATTATTTATATGATTATTAGACAAGGTGTTCAGTAATTTTTACAGATGGTTAGCATGAAAACAAGCTACTCCAAGGTGGGAGGCAATATCACATAACCCAACAAAAATAAGAAAAAAATGTTATCTGATTAAAAGAGATATTCTTTGAAGGAAATTTTAAAAAAAGAGAATAAATGTGTTGTCCCCAACAGTATACAATAAATTATAATGAAAATTGTAAAATGTTGGCATGAAAAGAGAATAGAGGAAATTATGTGGTTTGGACCTTTTGGTCCTACTCCAAAGAATGAAATCAACCAAAAAACTATTTTCATATTATTAATAAAATAATTCCATTTTATCATATAATATAAGGTCAATTAATAATAACAAAAAAAGTTAAAACAATAGAGGCACAAACCACTCTAACATATGCAAGAAATAACAAAAATAATTAATGATGCCTAGAAAACACTAACATGAACACAAGAATCCAATATCAAAACCTATTAATAGGGTAATCCTCACCAATTGAAACTACCTCCTATATTAATTACAGATGAATGATCCCCCACAAAACTCAAAAATCATCGAGCTATCCACAAGATTTGTACTCTCAGAACTAACTGATTATCGTGTCTCCAACCAAATCCACCAATTAGCTCTGCCACATCAATCATGTCTATACTCATAGAATTATTTATAATCTTCACATTCTCAGATATTTCGATCTACATCTATCTTAATTCACCACAAGCATATATCTTGACCCATAGGCCTAAAGAATCACACCATTAGTCAACCTCCAACCTGTTTGGGAATCATGGTTGATTGAGGATCTTCTTGAAGAATCCATTACAAAAAACTCAAATTGATATGTCAAAAAATGTATATGTCACAAACCCAATTCATCGAAAATGAGCTACATCCCAAATCAGCAATGTTGTAAATTAAATTTTTAAAAAATTGGATATATTGAAAATCAACTACCTCACAAATTAGTGACATTTTAAATTATAAATTTAAACAATGTTATATGTTTCTAATAATCTATATTGGGTATCCCATTATATACCTTTACTATGAGATGGTATACATAAAATAAGATAGAATCAATAAAAAATTATGATTAATAAAACTAAAATAATGACTTTAAAAAATATACAATAGGATATTATACATGGAATCCACAAATAAAAAACTAAACATTTTAATTTCTAACAACAAATCATGGATGAATTAACAAATATCTACCATAAAAATAGAATGTAATTAATATAGGGATGATTCAATTATAGGACTATGCTATCCTAACATATCATATAGTTCAGATATTTTTCACTAATAATAATCCCTTTGGCTGAAACTAAATCATCATAGACTGGCCAACATCCTATCATGAACCATAGTGACACATGTATTCACATACCAATATAAAAACATCTAGAATTTTCTAACAACAGATTGAAAAACCGTGAAAACAATCAATATAATCAACTATATTAACCAAAATACAAAACATTTCTGACCTGATATTCCATATCACATTGCTACAAATAGTTCCACACATTCTATTAGAGGTAATGGTCATAATCCCTAAGCCTACAAGACACACAAGAAACCAGAGTCATGCACAATTCGTCATATAGAAATAAACATGTAATATAAAAAATGATATTTGTAAACTAGATAATTTTTGAAGCTATTATATATGAAATAATTAATAAGACAGTAAGGAAAATAGTAAGCTGGTAGGAGTAAAATCTCTACCTGATCCCAAACAGCAAATAAAAACACCCCTACCCACAACCTCTCTTCCAATAGAGGCCCTGGAAAATTACATAGAGTTAGAGTACAAGGAATATATAAGAATGAAAACATAGAGATGTACCTACGCTATACTCAGGTCTGCTGGAAAAAACTCATTGAACATTAGCACTATTAAAACTAGGGTACACCACATTGTATATTCTATACTATCCCATAAGGGATCCTTAGGTTGGTATCCCATAATGTGGTTTTCTTTTCCAAACTAATATCACTTTAAATTCTTAAAATGTCTACTATCATTTTAATATTTTAATTTACATTTATATTGACCCATTACAATAAGAAAATCAGAACCATACCTCACACCACATCCCTCCACCTTGAAACCATGAATTTGAGGATCACTAGACAAGATAGCTATCATTACTTACTATAATGTTATGGACTACCAACCATACATCATATAATCTCTAATCAGATTAAAATAATCACCAAGGAATTCAACAATAAACATTCCGAGAACTCATCAGCAATATAATCTTCTATACATGATAAATATAACACCATCTTAATAAATCTATAGAAATGAGTATGCATAGAGGTTTATAGGATCATTATGTAATTATAAAGATGTATTTTATTTTATATCCTTCCTAAAATAGATCTATTCAAGTAATCATGCTCAAACAAACCCAAGATTTCATTGGTAGAAGACTCAAGGACCATTTAATATAAAACCTCATGAACCATAGTTAATAGAAAAAATGAATGGAATTTATCTAAATTATTTTGGTCAATATCTTCAAAATAGGTCAAAGTCATTCATGTGGAAGAAATAGTAGTGATCTTCCACCTAGATCCTTCGAAATCATCATCATGGCCATTGTGTTAAAAAATAACATAGATCTAAAGATTCCAAAAATTAAAATCATTCTCTCAATCAAACATATCCAACTCTAATATAATTGAAGTCATATTCAGACTCAATGAAACGTTATCTAATACCAACTATTAATGGAAGAAATTACAGGTGACACACTACTCCAAAGTGGGAGGCATTATCATACACACCATCAACCACATGAAAAACCACTATCTATGTAAAAGAGATATTCAATGAAAAAGAAATAGAAATTTGATAAACAAAATCAAGGAAATGACCACTAAAATATTCATGAAAACCACAACGATAATGATAAAATTATTGAATGAAAATAAAAATCATGAATTTAGGTGGTTTGGACCTTTTGTACATACTCCATGGAAAAAACATGATACACACACCTTTTTCATATTATTAATAATGTAAACCCTGAAATCATATATAGAAGATCAAACAAGAAGAAAAATATACTAAAATTCAGGAATGACCCACTTTCATTCACATAAGAACAAAAAAAAATTAAATAAAAAAACCTAGGTAAACACAATTATGAATATGAAAAACTATCCCAAAAATCCCTTTTCGAGGTCATAAATTCCTATAGAAAACCCCTATACAATTTATTATAGCCAAATGTTCCACCAAAATAACCTGACAATCCACGATCTCTCCACTGAACCTATACTCCTAGAACCATATACTTATGGTGTCACCAACTAGAGCGATCAATGATTTATCCATATCTGGAACATGTCCTTCCCCTTTGCATTCTCTCTCAAATTTTCCATCTTTATGATTATGATTTTCCTCTATCTTAATCTTGAATAAGTAGGGATATCATCACTTAAAATCTAGGAATAAAAACCTCAAACAAACCTATGACAACTTTAGGGCATGAAGTTAGTCGCAGATCTTTGGGAATAATCCATTACAAAAAACTCAAATGACTACATCAGAAAACAGATATATGATAAATTAGGCATGTTTCAAATCTACTAAATCACAAATCATCTATATCTAAAACCAAATATGTCACACATCAACTATATCGGAAATTTTCATTCTCACAAATTAGATACATTGTAAATCAACAATATCAGAAATTTCATTTGGAAAAAATTAGATGCATTAAAAATTTAATATGTCTTGTAGCCCGCACCATTCAATTACCATATAAAGGTATTCCTAAAACAATCTAGTCTCTATAAAAATAAAACAAATATTAATAAAACAAAAATAATGGGAGAAAATAAACATGTTATATGTGTTTATTCATGGAATCATAAAAAACAAAATATTCTAATTGGTAAAAACAAATAAGACTAAATTGAAAAAATATGAATAAGTAATTTTCTATTCTCTTATCTACAATCACTGTCCGAAATTTATATGTATAAATACCCTTATTATATAACTTTATAGGGTTATTCACTTGTTGTTCCCAATATATATAGAGAAAACTATCTCCATCCCAAAATAGGATCTTCACAAGAAGGCACTCAAAAACTAGAGTGCCAATATTCCTCTAATATCTCATGCCTTTTAGAGAACATAAATAATCCTTATACCGTGAATAAATTTCTATTTTGATCAATGATGAATGATGAAAACTATTGGGACTGACCATGCTAGTACCTGATGATATAATACTTATGTTTCGAGATTTTGGAGAATTTTTAGATCGTTACTGTAGGGATTACATCCTCGGATCCAATTACTCAAGAATGGTACAAAAGTAATAGTCTACAACATCAACAATGGAGGAATAACTATAAGATAAAGAAATTCAAAATCTATCATTAAATTAATTATAATTATATGTGATGATCCTTCCTTCTTGGATACAATGTTCAAAAGTAAATTAATGTTCGATTTTATTCTTTTAGTCATGATGTTCTTCATCATGTACATCTCAGGTTATTCATATATTATGAATGAAAACAGGGTTTTATATCCCCAATGATCACTTTCATTCAGAACCTAAAGAATTTCCCATATAAAGTATGTTTTTCATACAAAACATGTTATAAGTTACATATGATGTTAATTATTAAAATAACCTACATCAAAAGACTATGTGTTTTTTAAAATACTCTGTTTCTGATTACTTGATGGGAAGAATAGATGAGGAATATGATCTAGAAAAATATATAAGTCAAATATATAAAATATAAATAAACTTATATATTTATCTTAAGTATGTTTCTTGTGGTGGTGTAATTTGTATCTAAATATTTTTCATTGATATTCCTTTTAATTTGTAGATATAACTCATGATTCAATGCCAACTATGTTTTCTAATGAATTTTGAAATCCATCTAGTAAATATCATAAGGAATCTGCATCTTATCAACTATATTTAAAGAAGTTTTCATAATAATAAAAGGAATACCAGTAAATATATTATTGATGATGAAAACCAAAAATAAAATTAATAAACGGTGAGAGAAAATGATTAATAAAATGTTGAAATCATACATTAAAGAAGTAATGAAATGATGATACAAATAATATAATAATATATTAGAAATATTGAATGAGAAAGAACAAAAAGATATTTATTGTAAATAATAATATATAACCACAATATAGAATAAGGATGTTTGACTTTTAAAATAGAAAACAAATCATAAAACATTAAAAATCATTGTCATGAAATTTGATATTTAACTTCTTGCAACAATTAATATATAACCAACATTACAATATGGATTTTAAAATCGTTTAAAGGAATAATAGATGATAAAACCCCTATTATGGTGGGGTTTTAACCTTAGTTATTTAAATATATAATGTTAAAACACTTTCACCTTGATTTTTAACTTGTGTTAGTATATTTACAAATGTTAAAACTCAACATGAATGGATTTTGACACCTATTGTAAGGACCTGACCCCAGTTTCCTGGAGTCGGTGCCTTATTTGATTACGTTGGAATACATACAAGGAATACAAATCTCGAAGGACCGAGTAGTTTTGAATTATTGTAAATAAGTTAAATACGTAAGTTCAAATTTACATATGGAATGGAAAAACAACACTAAATTATTCCACTAGAAACATCATTTCTCCTAGATTATGCTTGCATGTTATTCATAATTTACTTCTTCATGTCCTGAAAAAAATGAAACCTAAGAAAGGGTGAGCTCAAACACATAGCAAGAGTATTAAATACAATAGAAGATAGCATAAACATCATACATGGTGGATAATTGAAAACACCTGCCTTTAATAATGACTTTGAACACATTATAGAAGAAATATGATCTGAATGAATAATGCCATAATAAAACATAATCATGGGTATTCTACTGTTCGAATAACTACATGATCTTAAAATATTAGCATCATAATGAGGGATGTGAATAGGGATGACATTCTAAAATATTTTTTCAAGCCCTCATACAAGACATCTATTGATTAAGGCCTCAGCCAAAATCCATATATCACAATGGGAAAGGCCTCATCCAATTCCATGTCTTTTTATCTCATGATACCTATTGATGCATAAAGGGGCTATAGCGGGCCCCACCAGTAAAGACCCGAAGATTGACGTACATGGAAATTACATTACTTTTGTAGAATACATAATACATAACAAAAATAGACACCAAAGGGCCATAATAGTTTAGTGTCTTTGGAAACTCAGAACATAATCTTCTAATCTTGGTGAAATATCTTCAACATCTCCAATAATGATATTCCCCTTTTTTTCTTACATAAACCTTTATTTATATCCTGGGGAAAAGAAAACATATAAAGGGTGAGCTCAAATGCTCAGTAAGGGTAAGCATGGAGAAAATAAAACCAACCATATACATTTGAACTTCAAAACATGAATATAAATTTTACTCATCAAAATCATGATTTGTGAAATAAATCATTGCATTACGTAAGACATAGGTAATAAAGGAACATAAATCATTATAAAATTAAATGGGATTAAAAAATTTAATTGTGGAAACCCATTAAGAACATGGTATGATATCCGTAGTAGCCAAGGCATTGCTTCCAAGACAATCGGAGTGGACAAAGTCCTTTTCTGGATCGAGTTCACTCCTCGTTCGAGTCCTGTATCACTGAACAAGATTAACATACCATTCCAGCAATGTCTATCACATGAGGTAAAAATCATTACCCAATGCATTGGAGGGAGATATAGGTCCCACCCATCTCATAATGAAATCATTCTTACGTGTGCCATAACATAAACATAAATCATTCATCATAACCCAAATAATTAAATGGGTTTCATAAACATCATCCCATCATAAAATAATCCTTATAAAACCATTGGATATCATTTCATCATAAGAAAAGTGAATCCATGTAAATCATAGAGACATTATACTTGAAATATTCACATATGAAATAATATCATCTTAGATGGAAAATGGTTTTTATAAAACACTTGAAATGAATTCTTGAGTAAAATATCCTTTCTTCTTCAAAATTATTTTCTTTTCAAAATATTCCATGAAATTTTAAAATAAAAATATTTTCTTGAAAATAGTCATGAAATCTTATATAGTAATCTTCATGAAAATAAGTTGTTATAAAACCCTAAAAATATTTACATTCTATATAAATAAAAAAACATTCTCCTCGTACTTTTAACGGAAAAGTCAAAAAGTGCCACATATGGTAAACAAAAGAATGATTCTTTCCATAACACAAAGTAAAAGTCAAAGAGGGGTAAAAATTCCTTTGAACATACATTTAATAATATTAAATATTTTATGAAAAAACATGTTTTGGACATGGATGAAAAATATAACCCCAGTAAATACTTACGTATAAGAAATCCTGGATAAAAATGAGATTTTAAAAATTATCCATTACCTTATGTCTTATATGCTTTGTATGTATTTGAACCACCTGTATAATGATTTAAATAATGTCATTGAATTATTACGGAATCAAATTCCTTGTTATGATATCATATATGGTTCACTTATGACTTTATATTACCCGTTCTTTTGTAAATTCTATGTTAAAGCATTGTTTTGGGTAAAATCGTTTCATTTATCGTACGTGTTTCGATTTGTTGTTCTAGATATTAATACTCATATGATAATTTACTTAATTCCATAATGTAAAACTTGATTTATATATAGTAAATATTCATTATATAAATATATATAATAAATCGATAAATGGATTGAAATACACAGTTCATGGAGACGGTAAGTTGTACCTACGCATGAACGCTGTTTTCGTTTCCTTATTGAATTGAATGGAATTAAGTAAATGAAAAAATATATGTACATAAATCCAGTATCATTATTATATAATATATTTTATGATTATTTATTATATATATACATTATAATCATACTTGAATGGTTAATCATGGAAAATGAATCTTATCGCATTCGTGGAGACGGTAGTCCGTACGTACGCACAGGCGATGATATCGTTCCCATAATTAATGAATAGAATTGTAGATCATGATATAATATCTCATAATATGTATGATGTTATAATAACCATATATAGTTATTATTTACAAAATTATACCAATCCAACTAAGGTTGTGTTGGAAAAACTAATTACACCACGGCGTGGAGACGGTATTCCGTACGTACGCACACGCGGTGATTTCATTTTCCGTAGGATGGATAGAAGGTGAAATGGGGTTGTTTCATTTTTATAATAACATATCAAAATATTTTTGATACTGATGTGATTACTTCATAATGAAAAAACTAAATAAGAATAAGTTGATGAAGAAAGAATCTTGAAAGAATCAGTAGAAGAGATTACCTCTTCTTCAACACACCTCTTTTAAGATTCCTCTTAAGGCACTAGAGATGGTCTTTTGAGAAGACCATAACCTCTATAATGTTGATAGGGAAGTTGAGAAGTGAAATGTGCAGGGGTTGGCTGAGTTTGAAGGCTCAATGGTATGTGAAGAGTAGAGGGAGGAGGTGCCCTTTTATAAGGCAGGAGAGGGGAACCTTTGGAAACATAAGAAATATTAATTTATAATAAATTCAAAACCCACTTAAAAACCTCCAAAAATGACATAAATCTGAATATGAGATGATATAGGTCTGTAATCGCATCATCCAATAAAATTTAGACATTTTGGAAATTTATTTTAAACCTTATCAATTTGATTTATCCTTATTTAATTTATTTAATCTTATTTGTGGTAATAATATTCTAAATTTTAAATTGTTATAAATAATTACTTATGTGTCATGAATTATCAATAATTTGGTAATTTATGACATTTCAGAGCATATAAATTTCAATTTATAATTTTTAAATATTTATGGGATTTTTAAATAATTTAATAATATGTTATTTTTATAAAATAAAAATAGCCTTAATTTTGGCACTATTCATTTATTTGAATTTAAATAAAATTCAAACAGAGGATATATTTGAAACAAAATGTTTAATAGATACCTAACATGTCATATTAATCTTTTAAATTTTATATGAACATTAATTAGTTTATATAATGTTTATTTTAATATTTATATAACCATTTTTTATATTTCTCTAAATAAAACAATTACTACATCATTTTTGTATAATCATTTAATATAATTATTAGATGAATAAAAATTTAAAATAATATCCTATGATGTAGATAAATATAATACCTTCCATAATAAAATTTGTACTCGAAATTATCATCTTAAAATTACAACATTTATATTGTTATATTTATTAAAATATGAAGGTGACATCATTTAAAATAAAATAATTAAATGTCCTAATAAGTTTTATAAGGCTCTAAATGGTCCCAAAATATACCCTTGGATGGTTAGGGTATAGATATACGTTACCAATATTTTTTGGGAATGTTTATGTTCCTTTTGATAGGTATTATTATTTTAATGAAAACTATATTATTGATTTATCACTAAATAAATAATTTCTACATCATTAATGTATAACATTTTTAAGGTAATAAAATATTTATTAAAAATTCGAAATAAATTACCATGATAAAGAAAAACATGTCATATTTCAAATGAGTATTTATAACTGAATTTATATTCTATATAACTATATATTAAAATTAATCTAATTATTAATGTTTCAGTGAGACATTTCACTTTCCTTTAAATAAACTAAATAAAAGGTCTTAGTCAAATACAAGTGGGTTACATTAGATTCCATTTAGAACCAAGTATTATTTAGGTTAAAATATAAATATCCAATTATATTTGGACAAGTGTTAGGGTAATTTTATAATATTATATTTACCCTTAATTACCCCGATTTACCTTTAACTATGGTAAATAAAATTTACCATAGTTACAATTCATAATGACTAAAAATAAAAAGTAGCTTACTAACATAATTTGGACCTAATGATTACAAATATGGAATCCATTATTCAAAATTCAAATAAAAAAGTTTCAGAATTTAATTTAAAATTTTTCTCGGTGTTAAAAAAACAAGTTTTAAAAGTGAAAACATTAAAAAAGATTGAAAGGATTTTACCTATGAATTCAATGTAAAATTAATTATAATGAATTACATTATATTAAATGGTAAAAATATATTCTATTTATATTTTAATACCATAAAATATTATAATTTATGCATATAAAGTATTGCGATGAAAAAAGGCTGTTTTAAATTAAAATATAGCGTTTTTTTACTTTACATTAAAATATGAAAGTTATCAGAATAATAAGAAAATTTTATCCAAAGTAAATTTTTATATCTTCATTCCCATGAAAACTTTTATTTGGTCAAATTGAACATATAAATATGTCAAAAACTATATTTAAAGTGGGTGCACCATCAAAAGGTGGCAAAACTGCATTTTTTAAAAAATACTTATTTTACCCGAAAATTTTATTTATTTCTCATTCCATGTTATAAAAAATTTGTAAGATGAAAACTTATATTATAAAATAAAAAATGTAGTTACTACTATTCATAACTTCTAGTTCATAATAATATTATAACAATATATCATTATTTAGTGAAACCCGGTATCGCGTACTACACACGCTATCGAGGAAGGTCGTGATTGCGTGTAATGCAAGACAAGTCAGGGTTGCGTGTAGTACAAGCTCCCTTTGGTGTTGCGTATAACATAATCAAAACTTATTTAATTCTAACATTAAAAAAAATCTATACTGAATGTTGCGTAGAATAATTTCTACAAAATGAACATGAAATTGTGTGTAACACGAGCCAAGAATAGTGTTAAGTATACTGAAAGCTAATATGATGTTGCGTATAGAACAATCTAATTTTTGTGTTGCGTACAACACAAGACATCAATGAAATTATAAATAATAATTCTCATAAAATCTCAGGTTGTTACATTCCACCCCCCTTAAAATGAATTTCACCCTCAAAATTCATCAGGTTTATAAATGGTTTACTACTTGAAAGTTTCTTTCATAGAAATCCACATCATAAAAAGGAATACTAAAACATAATTTTAAAAAGTGAAGTATGAAAAATAACGGTTACCCAAATTATCTCATCACTGGGTTTCCACATAGGAGAACATAGGTGAAAATATGGATATGTAAGAGAAATCTAACCATCAAGTTCTGATAGAGAGTGGTAGAGAACATGGCCATAAAAAAGACAACAATCACAAAGCCATAAAATTGTGACGATCTAAGGTACCATCTGATTCATTGGATATGATGACACTAGGACAACATTTTTTGTTTTCAAGATCATTTCCTTAAATTTGAAGAATTTGAATTAGAAGAAATACTTACTTTATTTCGGAACAATCTCGTCGTTGTTCTTGCCTTGAACAATTTCCACATCATATCTTAAACAAATGTAGTTGAATTTCTCATTCTTGAAGTGTTAGCAGATCATGTGGTAGAATGATGGGTAATTCCATCTATCTCAAACAAAAGATTATAAAAGGTTATCAAATATATATAAGTCCATCTATGGTGTGGTTAATCGTATATGATTCCAATAAAGGACTTATACTTCATCTATTATACCGCTTAATAAAATAAAACTAATTTCAATAAACTAGGGACTCTCTAGGCCAATGGTAGGCGATAAAGGCTTTTCGCACTTCGGTTGTGGGTTTGATTCCCACAGCCTTGTCGGACGTGACGAGTTGTCTCCCATCCTATTGGTTGTCCTTTTTCTAAAACTACACTATTATAACATTACAGAAATAACTTCGAAAAAAATATTTCTATCCATAAACAATACTATCTAATGTCTGACATAATCCTTTACAATATTTAATCTTATCCAAAATACATTTGTCCAATATCATTGTATAAAGAAAACGATTACTGGAAATATCACACAACAAGCACGTGAATACCATCATTTATCCCCCATATATCATAAGATATTTCTTGTTGGTCCCATTCCAAAAATTCGAATGCCTTAATCATGTATTCCCTTGAAAAATAAATACCCATTGAACCTTAGTGAAAAAATGAATTCTGTCAAAAGTTAACTCTTTCCACATACCACAATCCCAAAATTTCTATATACTCAAACCATGATAAATTTTTTTCCCTTATATCAGTCATGAGCTCATTAATACTATCTAACATCTCATTATCTCTTTATCCCTTCATTATGCGCAAATAATCTACTTTCCAAAAATATTTGCATATCCTTTCATGGTTACCGTTACCATTTAACATATACTTTCATATAATTTAGGGAACAAATAGTGTAATAATCCTTAGATGTGTCTTTATTCCATAATACCATTACCTATACAACATAACTCATGATAAACATAAGTCATTCCACTACCTTCTTAAACCATTGACCGAGCATCAAAAATTCTTTCATCTCATATATCATTTGTAGTCTCTTCATCATCATCAACACAAATAATACCCATAAGACCATGTTTATTCTCTTTATGAGACTTTCCCCTTGGTCATTGGTTTGCATAATGACCTTACTTTCCACATTTAAAACATTTAACCATTGTTGATGTCTTAGAAATACCATTATCCTTGTCCATGGTGTTAACTGATCCTTTTCCTTTGAAATTACTGTCTTTCTGTCCTTCATTTACACACCCAAAGCATCTTCCAGTTCCTTTGAAACATTCTCCATGATGTCTCTTCCCACATGATTCACATGAGAAAAATTTAACTTTATTTCTTCTACAATCATCATGAAACTCCTTTTTTCTCTTATTAACTGAGTCGGGAAACTTTCCAAAGTTGAGAATATTGATCATATTATGATATTGATGATTAGGCATAATAATGATTTTTTTCCTTCCAAATCCCATTTCATTTTCTTGATCATGAATAATATCATTCTATTGTCCATAATATTCTCCATTAAGATGAATCTTCTGGTTTGCAGCCATTTTTTAAAACCAAAAAAGAATAGTGTGAGAGGAAACAATCATTCTTTGAGAACAACATAATCAAGGGGAGTACTTTCAATCTCTAACATCATAGGTTTAATCCTAGGTTATTCATGATCGTTATAATAATTCTAGGACTGTAACCTATAGTTATACAAAACCTTAGGGACATCCGTAGAAATACCTTAGAAATATCTATTGGGATCTCACTAAAGTTTTCTCATTCTAGTTTCCCAATTTTAACTAAACCTTTCCTCTGATACCAACTATAGAGACCTGAAGCTTGACGTACATGAACATTACATTACATTTACGGAATACTTAATACATAAAAAAACATACACCAAAGTACTGTAATAGTTTAGTGTCTTTGGAAACTGGGAGCATAATCTTCTAATCTTGGTGAAAAATCTTCAACATCTCCCATAAAGATCTTACCCTTTTTTTCTTACCTAAAACCATTCATTATATCCTAGGGAAAAGAAAAAATATAAATCGTGAGCTCAAATTATCAGTAACGGTATGAATGGAGAAAATAAAACAAACCATATACATTTGAACTTCAAAACATGGACATAAAGTTTACACATCAAAATATTGAGTTGTGAAATAAATCTTGGCAGTACGTAAGGCATATGTCATAAAGGAACATCAATCATGATAAAATAGAATGGGAATAAAACATTTAATTTTGTCAAACCATTAATCACATGGTATGATTTCCATAGTAGCCAAGGAATTGCTGCCAAGACCATCTTAGTGGACAATGTCCTTTTCTGAATCGAGTTCACTCCTCGTTCAAGTACGGTATCACTAAACTAGATTAAATTACCATTCCATCCATGTATATCTCATGAGATATAAGTATTTACCCAATGCATTGGAGGGAGATATAGGTCCCACCCATCTCATAATTAAATAATTATAACGTGTTCCACAACATAAACATAAATCATTCATTATAACCTAAAGAATAAAATGGGTTTCATAAACATCATCCCATCATAACATAATCCATATAAAGCAAATGGATATCATTTCATCATAAGAAAATTGAAACCATGTAAATCATAGAGACGTTATACTTGAAACATACATGTTGGACTCCTCATGTATTTTTCATGTTGTAATGATCACAAATCCTATTAATGTTAATTAAACTCAATCTTAATTGCACATTTTGCTAATGCTCTTCAGTCTCAATAATAACTACACATCATGTTTTAATGATAAAAAATCTTATTGATGTTAATTACTCTCTTTGTTATTTACAAGTCTTATGCATGATCAAAAATATCACTTATATTATCAAGACTTTATATTTATGTTTCAACTTCTCGTAATCTCTAATGATTAAGTTTAATCCATATTCTGCATATTACTGTTTAATTATAAATACATATATTTTTCTAATTATAGACTCACCGTGACCCATACACCGTGAAGGACACACCGTGACCCATACATCGTGAAGGACACACCGTGACCCAGACACCGTGACAGACACACCGTGATCCAGACACCGTGACAGACACACCGCGACACAGACACCGTGATGGACACACCGTGACATAGACACCGTGACAAACACACTGTAACCCAGACACCGTGAAGGAAACACCGTGACCCAGACACCGTGACAGACACACCGTGACCCAGACACTGTGAGCTACACACTGTGACGTGAATCACATACCGTGAAGCACATACCGTGAAGCACATACCGTGAAGCACATATCGTGAACCAAATACTGTTAAGACAATACAGTGAAGAAGAAACCATTTACATAATCACTATGATACCATTTCATAAATTTTTTTTCAATATTAATTAAATAATTCTAACGATCATATTTGATGTTTTTAATGCAATTAATGTTATTTAATGATAGTTGTTGGCATGTCAAGAAACCGTATCTAATACCTATGAAAAGGGAATCATTCCTACTTCCAAAACTCATGGAATATAAGGAATATTGAGATGCAGTACATGTGTGAAAGTGTGACAATACAACAAGAAGAACTTACATACGCCCGAGAGCACTGTGATGAACAAAAAGAACAATCTTGAGCAAGATAAAGATTTGCAAGACTTTCAAAGAACTCTCATGAGTGCAATCCAACACCACTGAAGAACACACGATGGATCAAGAGATCTTTTTCACTCCTGTAGAACACAAGCTATACTACGACACTATGTTTTTAATCAGAAAAACCAGAGAAGGACTCAGAAGATTTTCTGCTGAATCAAACAAGTCCAGAGCTACATTGATAATAACTATAGCTTTCTAAACACTTATTTGTTCTCTCTAAGTGAATTATTTATTTACTTTCGAGCAGTGTGGTGTACTCTGTATATCTTACACATACACACTGTCTCTTGCACTGAACTGGAGGATATCAAAACCCTCACTCCAAAACTCTTAACTCTTGTTTACCCACGTCAAATGTGGAAGAGGTCCTTGTGTGGCCTAGCCTTTGTTTTGTTTCCCATGATGAACTGTGGTAGAGGTCCCTGCGTGGCCTGGACAGTTTATTAAACTATTTTTAACCCCGATCCAGGGTGTGGATCAAATTTATATAAATTTTAGAGGACTAAGTCTCGTCTTGAGACTAAACCTCTTGTTATATCTGTTGTGCATCTTTAGTTTAAGGTTAAAGTATACTACATATATCATTTATATTCTGCTGCTATTACTTTGAAATATAAAACCATTGTAAATTTACATTGATATCTAAATTATAAAGTTTTTACACTTATTTTAAATCAGTAGGATAGTTTCAAAAGTTAGTTTAATATTTTGGTTAAATTAACTGAGACCTAATCAATCATTGAGAAGCTAAGTGAAAATTTACAATCAGTATAAATTCACTACATTTTAACTTGTTCGATAATTTGGGGGATTTTAATAGACAATATATTAATAGATATTTTAATTGGAACTTAATTCACCCCCCCCCCCCCCCCCTCTTGAGTATCCACTCCGACCAACTTTGGTATCAGAGGCTGTTTTTGTTAAAGGATTTTTGAAATACTCTGTTTTTTAACAGTGATTTTAGTTGCATCTTTAAATGTCTTAAATTTCTGTTGGTTCTAAATTTTATCTCTTTAATTTTACTTTCTAAAATATAGCTCTAGACAATAGACTAGAGGGTGCTACTACTAATAGGCCACCTCTCATTAATGGTACGAACTATGCTCAGTGGAAATTGAAAATGAAAATTCATTTAGAAAGTATGGGTTTTGATATCTGGACTGCTATAGAATCGCAATATAAAATTCCAGAAACTGAAAGAACAACTTGAGATGAACCTAAAAATATTTCTTACAATAATAACTATAAAGCTATGAATGATTTTTACTCTGCTCTAGGAGATGAGGAATTTAACATAATATCTTCTTGCAAAACTGCTAATTAAATTTGGGATACTTTAGGGGTTTCTCATGAAGGAACAACTAATGTTAATGAAATGCGATTGAATATGTATACTATTAAATATGATAATTATAAAATGAAAACTGATGAACCCATTTCTTATTTGTATCTCAGGTTCAATTAGATAGACAATACAATGAATTCACTCGAAAAGGCGGTTCCAGCAAAGGAACAAATTATGAGGATATTGAGGTGTCTACTAGACTGATGGAGAGGAACATCTATTTCAATAAGAGAGTCATGTGACATTAGAGCTCTACCAGTAAAAGAACTAATTGGTAACCTTATTATGTATGAGGAAGAACTCAAGGTGAATATAGAGGAAGAGGATGAACCAAAAAGGAAATTAGTGGATTTCAAGACTACTGCTTCAAAGAACAAGGAAAAAGAAAAAACTCAAATACAAACTGATAGTTCAACAAGTGAAATTTCAGACTCTGATAGTGATGTGGAAATGGATCAGATAGCCAGAAGGTTTAAGAAATTTTATAGGAAGAAGAAATTTTTTAGAAACACAAATTACCAGGGTAAGTATGAAAATAAAGGGAATTGGAAGAAGGACTTGAAAAAGACAGATAAAAGTGATGAAGTTGTTTTCTACGAGTGAAAAAGAAAAGGACACATTAAAGAAGACTTCCTAAAACTAACATTCAAGAAGAAATATGATTACAAGGACAGTACGTACAAGACAGCTATGGAGGCTACCTGGAGTGCTTCTGAAGACAGCAAAAGTGAATCTAAAATATCTGATTCTGAAAAGCATTGTTCCAACATGTGTTTCATGAAAAACACATCTAAGGTAACCTTAGATACTCTTATTTTAAATTCATATTATTTTGGGGATGATGCGGAATCTGATTCAAATTTTGAAAACAAGACTAGTGAGGAATTATTTGAATATTGTAATATGTTGGAAGAGACATGCAATGAACTTAAGGATAAATACAAATCATTGAAGAAATATCATGCTCTCACTAAAACTGTTAAAACCGAACTTACTATCAAAAAATATTAGAATGCTCAACTGTTAAAGGAAAATATAGAACTGAAAATGTCAAATGAAAAACTTAGAAAAGACTTAGAGAATTTCACAAATGGAAATGATACAATAACTCAAATTCTAGGAAAGAAAGTGGCACAAAAATACACTACTGGAATAGGCTACAAACCTGGACAGAGACATATTACCAAGAATAGATTTATTCATAAATCTGGACAGAATACTGCTAGTTCTAGTTCTGGACATTCATACACTTCGACTAGTTATTCATATAGTTATAAATCAAATAGATTTTATCTCTCAAAATAATTTGATTCTGTAAATTATATGAGACCCATAAGACAAATTTGGGTACCAAAAACATTGATTTCTAACCTTTCTGGACCCAAGAAGATCTGGGTACCAAAATATTATTCTATCTAAATCTGTTTTGTAGGAAACCTGCTTGAAATGTTCCCACAAGAAGACCTGATAATTGGACAGTGGATGTTCAAGAAATATGTCTGGGGATTACTCATGCTTCATGAGTTTAATAGAGGATGACAGAGGCTATGTCACCTTTGGTGATAATTCTAAAGGAAAGATCATTGGCCTGGGGAAAATTGGTAACACTGATTCAGTTTTAATTTATAAAGTTTTATTTGTTGGTGGACTGAAATATAATCTGTTAAGTATTTATCAATTGTGTGATGATGGTTTTAATGTCAAGTTTGAAAATGGTTCCTATAATGTTTTTAACTATAAATTTTTTTTAGAATTTTCTTCTTTAAGAAATGAAAATGTTTATGCAGTTGATTTAAATTCTCTAGCTAATCAAAATGTTACTTTCCTAAAAGCTTTTAATAAAGAGTCTTGGTTATGGAATAGGAGATTAGGACACTAATATAAATATTCACTTAGAGAACTAACTAGGAAGAACTTGGTTAGAGACCTACCTAAACATTAGTTTCCAAATGACAGAGTATGTAATCCCTGTCAAAATAGAAAGCAACATAATGTTTCTTTTAAATCAAAGAAAGATGTTTCAAATTCTCAACCACTCCAGTTGGTTCACATGGATTTTTTTGGACCATCTTGAGTTTCTATTTTAAATGGGAAGCACAATGTCTATGTCTTAGTAGATGATTTTTCAAGATATACTTGGGTATACTTCTTATCTCACAAAAGTGAAGCTTGTTCTTACTCCAAATCTGTAGAAAATCATAGTGGACTTAAGATTAAAACTCTAAGAAGTGATCATGGTCATGAGTTTGAAAATCAAGATTTTGAATCGTATTTCTCACATAGTGGCTATAATCATAAATTTTCTGCTCCTAGGACACCTTAGCATAATTGTGTAGTAGAAAGACGAAATAGAACCCTGCAATAAATTTCTAGAACTATGCTTAATGAGTATGACCTGCCTATTTACTTTTGGGTAGAAGCTGTGAACACAGCTTGTTATATCATTAATAGAGTCTTAGTTAGACCTGTTCTTAAGAATACCCCTTATGAACATTAGAATAATAGAAAACCTAAAGTCAATTACTTAAGAGTCTTTGGTTGCAAAGTCTTTATTCATAATAGTAAGGATAATCTTGATAAGTTTTCTACTAAAAGTGTTGAGGGAATCTTTCTTGGTTATTCTCAAACTAGAAAAGCCTATAGAGTATTCAATAAAAGAACCAAGTGTGTGGATGAATCGGTTCACATAAAGTTCGATGAAACTGATCCACATGAGCCTAAAACCTCTCTTGAAAATCTTGAAGAAGATTTGAGTGTTCTGGACCTTAATGACAAATTTAATGAACCTTCTATAATGGCAACCAGTTCTGGACTTCTTCCAGAATCTACTTCTAATGAACCCAAACCTAGAAAAGAGCCTGAAATTTCTATTCCTACCTTTAATAGATCAAATAGAATTCTAAAGAATCATCCTTTAGATGTTGTTGTAGGAAATCTGGATAGGGGGACACAGACTAGAGCTTGTCTTATAAATCAGGTTGAACATCAAGCCTTCTGGTCATAGCATGAACCTAAAAACATTGATGATGCTATTAATGATGAATTTTGGGTGATTTCCATGCAAGAAGAACTCAGTCAGTCTGAAGGAAAGAATGTTTGGAATCTTATAGAAATACCTAAGGAAACTTTCACCATAGGTACTAAATGGTTGTTTAGAAATAAAGTAGATGAATCTGGAAACATAGTTATAAATAAAGCTAGGCTAGTTGCACAAGGCTATAGTCAAGAGGAAGGTATTGACTATGAGGAGAATTTTTCTCCAGTAGCCAGATTAGAAGCTATTAGGATTTCACATGGTTATGTTGCACATCTAAATTTCAAACTATATCAAATGGATGTGAAGAGTGCTTTCTTAAATGTATATATTACTGAGGATTTTTTTTTATTGAAAAACCACCAGGATTTAAAAACCCTCATTTTCCAAATCAAATTTTTAAATTATCAAAGGCTTTATATGATTTAATGAAAGCTCCAAGAGCTTCGTATGATTGGTTGAGTGATTTTATAATTTACAATGGTTTTTTAAAAAGTTATAGTTGACCCTAATCTTTTTATAAAAAATATTTCTAATGATGTTTTAATTGTACAAATTTATGTAGATGATATTATTTTTGGATATTCAAAAACTACATTATGTACTGATTTTTCTAAAATTATGTAAAATGAATTTGAAATGAGTTTAATGGGTGAACTCAAATTCTTTCTTGGATTTCAAATCTTTCAAAATGATGATGGAATTATTTTATCTCAAAGTAAATATACTAGAGATCTTTTAAAACACTTTGGATTGGATAGCACAAAAACTAGTGAAAATCCCATGAGTACCACCTGTAAGTTGGATCTTGATGAGGATGGTAAATCTATTGATCAAACCACTTATAGAGGAATGATTGGAAGTCTACTTTACCTTACTTATAGTCGACCAGATATTATGTTTAGTATGTGTATGTGTGCTCGTTTTCAAGCAAACCCTTAAGAGTCACATTTAAATGCTGTAAAAAGGATTTTCAAATACCTCAATCATACTCCCAATTTGGGACTGTTTTATCCCAAAGGACGATCATTTGAATTAGTTAGTTATTCTGAGGCTGATTTTTCTGGATGTAAGTTAGATAGAAAAATCACCTCTAGAACATGTCACCTTTTAGGCAAGTCACTAAAATCATGATGTAGTAAGAAACAAAATTCTATTGCGTTATCTACTATAGAAGCTGAATACATAGCTACTGGCAGTTGTTGTGCACAAATTTTGTGGATGAAACACACATTACTAGACTATGGATATCAATTAAGACATGTCCCAATATATTTTGATAACACAAGTGCTATTAATATTTCTAAGAATCCTGTTTCTCATTCTAGGACAAAAATATTGAATTAAGACATCACTTTTTGAGGGATCATAATCAAAAAGGTGATATCACATTTGAATTCATTGGTACTGAATATCAACTTGCTGATATATTCACTAAACCATTAAATTGTGAATGATTAGACTACATAACAGATGATCTTGGTATGATTAATCATAGATAGATATCTTACTAATCTTAATGTTTAATACTTTACTGTATTTTACTTTACGATTTCATGCTCACTGTTTTATAGTTACTTTTTCATGCATACGGTCTCACTGTTAAGACCATGTGCTCACGGTCTGTCTACTCACTGTCTCACCGTGACTGCACAGAATGGTCGTTGTCTCACTGTGATGACCACCAACTGTCTCAGCATGATGACTGGTTTTCATCACACCGTAATGCCTACTCATGGTCTCACCGTGAAGATTATTTATACTCTTATTTTAACCCGTATCACGGTAATTTTTATTTCACCACTATTTTATTTCCCGCGTTTTTGTTTTTATGAAGTTTGACATTCCCAAATTATAAAACATAAGGGCTTCATTTGATTCCTTACCCAGACTCTCTCTTGAATCTTCTCACTCTTGAAAGCCTTCTCCTCTCTCGCCTGAACCTTCAGTGGATGCCTAGGATGAAGCGTCCTTCTTCACCCTCGTCTGAGAAGTGTCGCTCTAAAAAATAGAAGAGAATACCAAGGATAGATCCCGAAGGACCTCGAAACCCAAACCTGGTAAACCTTACTATAGTTCCTAAAAAAGAAATTTTCCCTGAGTGGTTGCTGTCTAGAAATTCTTTAGTCTTGAATGTCTTAAAAGAAAAAGGATGGCTTGAATGGTTATCTAGACAAGATAGACCAATTTACCCGAGATTGGTATCTCAATTCTACCAATATGTGATGTTTTCCTTTGATTTTGGAGAAAAATTTATGGTGACCAGTTGGATCAATGATCAGAAGTGTTCATTCACATCGAGGTTGTGGGATGCATGTCTAATAATTCTGCATGAAGGTGTTTGTGAAGACTACCAGAGAGATCCTCCTCCTTCATCTAACATCTACGATCTGGAAAATGCTTTGGGAACCTTAACTGGTAATGGCACCAAGTGAAGGTCTATAGTGACAAAGCTAGAAGGAGAATCTAGACTACTATTCAAATTTTTTCTGAATTTGATCAGTCCAAGAAAATGGGATTTTTCTGTAATGAAGAATCAGGATGTGTTCCTGATTCACCTGTTGAAGAATGCCCAAAAGATCAACCTATTCAAGTATGTTATTAACCATATCTATGAGCTGATTAAAGTTACATCCAAATCCACCTCCTTGTTTTACTCAAGGATGATTTCAGCCATGCTAGTTGCCAAAGGAATGGTTGGACTGAATAAAGAAACTATAGAGGACATTGATTTCTTCTTATCCAAGCTTATCATCAGAAGGATGAAGATTAGTTGGAACCCTTAGAAGAAGAAATGGGTTGAGGATAATGATCAATAGTATAAGAAGTTCAATCCTGTTGATTATTCAAGAATTACTAAGAACCTAGATGATCCTGGTTTGCAACCAGATGAAGTGGGTGAGTATTCAGAAGAAGAAGAAGATGAGTAGGAAGTGGCAGATGATATACCACCTAGAGAAGAGGCTGAAATACCACAAGTTGAAGCATCTCCTATTGAGAAAGAAAGGACTGATGTCCCTACTGATGATCCTGTTGAAATACCTCAAATAGAGGAAGTTGTTGTTGAAAAGTAAAGGACTATGGATCATTTAGTTGTTCTTAGTGAGGAAGAAGCTCCTGCTTCTAGAGAAGTTGTAAATCTGGATATCCAATCTGAGGCTGTAAGAGATTATGTAGTAACAGAATCAGATAAAAAATCCATGGAAGAGTCTGCTGGTGTAGAAGGACTCCCTGTTGAAAAGCAATCCAATTTGGAAGCACAACCTGTGGAACAGTCGGTTCCTGAGATAATTCCCTCTGCTGAAGAGAGGATGAAAATTTCATTTCAGCTGGAAAGGCAACAGTTTACTGAAAAGATTAGAGATGATCCTGTGGAACTTGACCATGTTGTTGAGCCTATAGTCTCTGAAATGGAAGCACAATTTGAGGGGGAGGAACCTCAAAACCTTGAGACTAGTCCAGCCATTTCTGTTGAATCTGAATCTAAACCTGGTAATGAGTCATACTCTGTGTACACTCGATATGTTTTCCCAAGATTTTATGATGTAAATGAGTCACAACAAGTGAATATAACAGGAATGGATCCCTCTTATGTGTTTCAACTAAAGTCTGTAGCTCATCAAGAACCATAACCAGAGCCCCATTCTCAATCAAAATTGGAATATGAGTCTGAAGATGGCTCTGAACCACAAACAGAACCTGCTCCCCTACCTTTACCTACACTCTTACCCAAGAAAAACTTCTTTGTAACTAACAATGATCAGAATGTCTTTAGAGAGACTCTTTTAGTAGGAGTTGAGAAGATCTTATCCACTCAGCCTCGTCCAGTAACTCAACTGAGTCAAGAAGATGCATCAATTTTCTTGGAAAATATTAAATTGCATATTCAACCAAGGATGATCCGAGAAATTCAAGAAGTCAGAGTATAAAATAAGATGCTAAGTGCTGATTTTGAAAAACTGAAAATTATGGTGGCAAACTTGCAGAATGAGTTGTCTTTGAGATCAGAGGCTGCTCCTGTTTCTACCCCTGCACCTGTTGTTGCTTCTCTTGAGCCATCTTATTCCACCCTTTCTAGATAGATTGTGTCTCAAGTGCATCCATATATAATATCTTTTGATGAGAATATTGAAAAAATACACACAAAAATGCTTGAACGCATGAGGGGGCTTGTACAAAATCTAAATACGCTCACAGATGAGTACACTAGATGCCTGAAAAATGTTCTAAAACAGCTCAATTTTTTAACCAAAGTTGTCAAGGCTTCCCCTGCTTCTGATCAACCTTTTGTTTCTCCTTGGGATGATTCTCTACTAAGATCCATAATCGGAGAAGAAATTTAGAATGCCTTCGGTGGCTTGGTTCTGTCTTATTTTTAAGAAGTAGTTAAGAACAGTGATCGAGCATTGGACTTGGTTAGAGTTCATTCTAAGATAGCCAATGATTCTCAATAGGAGATCACCAAGAAAATAGATTTTTATCTCACCCAGATTTTCTCCAAAAGTGAAATGTAAAATCACATTAAGTATCTTGTGGAAAACCTTAAAATCCCTCTCGTAACTCAAACTTTTAAACCTCAAGTTCAGAAGCTTACAGAGTTCACCAAATTGTTGGAAACATTCATGGAGAATAAATATGATTTTGAAAAAGCAAAGAAATATGGTGGTGAAATAATTACTAATTTCATAAATATTTTGAATCTGTATCTTCATGTGCAGTGTACTGTTATTGTTGCTCTAGCTGCTGCACCCCTTAGACCTAGTCTACCTGCCTTAGCCTCAACTGCAATGTCAGTCAGCCAAGCTCTTTCTCATATTCGGCCAGTCATTATTGACCAACCACAACATAGATCTTCTACTACTCCTACTTTGGCTCCATCCGTTTTTGAAGGTCTACCCTTATCCTCTTTTTCTACCACATCAATGCCTTATTTTACATCAGTCCCAGCTCCTACTGCTGATAAAGGCAAGGAAAAGATGGCTCCCCAAAGAGTCCAGTGACTGTTTTCTTTTCTGACGGGATGGAATTTGTTGTATTTCTCCTGTATGTTTTCTTATGAACCTATTCAATGACAAATGCAGTGTTTCACTTCATTTTCTCTACTTTCTGATAATCCCAAAAGGAGGAGAAAAACTACAAGTATAAGTACTATAATGAGATATGTTATTATTGAATCTATTATTCTCTAATTTTTCTCTGTTCTAATATGCTAGTTTCTTTAATGTTGCATTTCATTTATATTTTGACTATACATGATTTGTGATCATCAAAAATGGGGATATTGTTAGACTCCTCATTTATTAATAATGTTTTAATGATCAAAAATCCTATTAATGTTAATTAATCTCAATCTTAATTGCACATCTTTCTAATGCTCTTCAGTCTTAGTAATAACTACACATCATGTTTTAATGATAAAAAATATTATTGAAGTTATTACTCTCTTTGTTATTTACAATTATTATGCATGATCACAAATCTCACTTATATTATCAAGACTTTATATTTATGTTTCAGCATCTCTTACTCTCCAATGATTAAGCTTAATCCATATTCTTCATATTACTATTTAAGTATAAATACAGATATTTTTCTAAGTATAGACACATCGTGACACAGACACTGTGAAGGACACACCGTGACCCAGACACCGTGAAGGACAGACCGTGACCCAGACACCGTGACGGACACACCGTGACCCAGACACTGTGACAGACACACCGTGACCCAGACACCGTAAAGGACACACCATGACCTAGACACCGTGAAAGATACAAGGTGACCTAGACACCGTGTGCTACACACCGTGACGTGAAGCACATACCGTGAAGCACATATTGTGAACCACATACCGTGAAGACCATACCGTGAAGAAGACATTGTTTACATAATCACAGTGACATCGTTTTTAACTTTTTTTCAATATTAATTAAATAATTCTAATGGTCATATTTGATGTTTTTAATTCAATTAATGTTATTTAATGATAGTTGTTGGCATGTCAGGAAACTGTATCTCGTACCTATGAAAAGAAAATCATTCCTACTACCAAAACTCGTGGAATATAAGGAATATTGAGATATAGTACACGTGAGAAATTGTGACAATACAACAAGAAGAACTTACATATGCCCAAGAGCACTCTGCCGAACAAAAAGAACAATCCTGAGAAAGAAGGATATTTGTAAGACTTTCAAAAAACTCTCATGTGTGTAATCCAACACCACTGAAGAACACACGACGAATCAAGAGGTCTTTTTCACTCCTGTAGAACACAAGCTAGACTATGACACTCTGTTTTTCATCAGAAAAACTAGAGAAGGACTCAGAAGATTTTCTGCTGAATCCAACGAGTCCAGAGTTTCATTGATAATCATTAGAGCTTTTTAAACTCTTATATGTTCTCTCTAAGTGACTTGTTTATTTACTTTCAATCAGTGTGATGTACTCTGTATTTCTTACACATACACAATGTCTCTTGCACTGAACTGGAGGATATCAAAATCCTCACTCCAAAACTCTTAACACTTTTTTACCCACGTCAACTGTGGAAGAGGTCCTTATGTGGCCTGGTCTTTGATTTTTTCCCCCTAAAAACTATGGTAGAGGTCCCTGCGTGGACTGGAAAGTTTTTTAAACTGTTTTTAACCCCGATCCAAGGTGTGGATCAAATTTATATAAATTTTAGAGGACTAAGTCTCGGCTTGATACTGAACCTCTTGTTATATATGTTGTGAATCTTTACATTAAGTTTAAAGTATACTACATATATCTTTTATATTCCACTACAGTTACTTTGAAATATAAAACCATTTTAAAGTTACATTGATAGTTAAATTAGAATGTGTTTTCACTTATTGTAAAATAGTAGGTTAGTTTCAAAAGTTAGTTTAATCTTGTGGTTAAATTAACTAAGACCTAATCAATCATTGAGAAGAAAAGTGAACATTTACAATATGTATAAATTCACTACAGTTTAACTTGTTTTATAAATTGGGGGATTTTAATAGAAATATTTTAACAGAAATTTTAATTGGAACTCAATTCACCCCCCCCCCCTCTTGAGTATCCACTCCGACCAACATTTGGTATCAGAGGCTGTTTTTGTTTAAGGATTTTTGAAATACTCTTTTTTTCAACTGTGATTTTAGTTGAATCTTTTATGATCTTAAATTTCTGTTAGTTCTTAATTTTATCTCTTTAATTATACTTTCTAAAATCTAGCTCTGGACATTAGACTAGAGGGTGATGCTACTAGAAGGCCACCATTATTTAATGGTACAAACTATGCTCATTGGAAATTGAATATGAAAATTCATTTGCAAAGTAAGGGTTTTGATATATGGACTGCTATAGAATCTCAGTATAAAATTCTAGAAACTTAAAGAACAACTTGGGATGAACCTACAATGACTGCTTACAATAATAACTGTAAAGCTATGAATTCTTTGTACTGTTCTCTAGGAGATGACGAATATTACAAAATATCTACTTTCAAAACTACTAATTAAATTTGGGATACTTTAGGAGTTTCTCATGATGGAAAAACTAATGTTAATGAAATGTGATAGAATACTTATACTATTAAATATGATAATTTTAAAATGAAAACTGATGAACCCATTTCTGATATGTATCTCAGGTTCAATGAGATAGTCAATATAATGAATTCACTTGGAAAGGTTGTTCCAGCAAAGGAACAAATTATGAGGATATTGAGGTGTCTACCAGACCGATGGAGAGGCACATCTGTTTTAATCAGAGAGTCATGTGACATTGGATCTCTACCCGTAAAAGAACTCATTGGTAAGCTTATGATGTATGAGGAAGAACTCAAGGTGAATAAAGAGGAAGAGGATGAACCAAAAAGGAAATCAGTAGATTTCAAGACTACTGCTTCAAAGAACAAAGAAAAAGTAAAAACTCACATACAAAATGACAGTTCAACAAGTGAATGTTCAGACTCTGATAGTGATGCTGAAATGTCACAGAAATCCAGAAGGTTTAAGAAATTTTATAGGATGAAATATTTCTCAGAAAAAAAATTACAAGGGTAAGTATAACTATAAGGTACATTTGAAGAAAGACTGGAAAAATACAGATAAAAGTGAAGAAGTTTTTTTCTACGAGTGAAAAAGAAAAGGACACATTAATGCAGACTGCCCAAAGCTAACATTCAAGAAGAAATATGATTACAAGGACAGTAAGTACAAGAATGCTATGAATGCTACGTAGAGTGCTTCTGAAGACAACACAAGTGAATCTGAAATGTAATATTCTGAAAAGAATTATGCCAACATGTGTTTCATGACAAACAAATATAATGTAACCTTAGATACTCTTGTTTTAAATTCTTATTATTCTCGGGATGATGCAGAATCGGATTCAGATTTTGAAAACATGACTAGTGATGAATTATTTGAATATTGTAATATACTAGAAGAGACGTTCAATGAACTTAAGGATAAATACAAATCATTGAAGAAACAGAATCCTCTGACTACAACTGTTAAAACCAAACATACTATCAAAAAAGAGAAGAATGCTCAAATGTTAAAGGAAAATAAAGAACTGAAAATGTCAAATGAGAAACTCAGAAAATACTTAGAGAAGTTCACAAGTGGAAATGATAAACTAACTCAAATGATAGGAACGAAAGTGGGACCAAAATACACTACTGGAATAGGCTTCAAACCTAGATAGAGACAGATTACCATGATTAGATTTATTCCTAAATCTGGACAGAATACTGCTAGTTCTAGTTATGGACATTCATACGCTTCAACTAGTTATTCACATAGTTATAAATCAAATAGAGTTTATCTCTCAAATTCATTTGATTATGTAAAATATATGAGACCCATAAGACAAATTTGGGTACCAAAATCATTGATTGCTAACCAGTCTGGACCCAAGAAGATCTGGGTACCAAAATCATATTCTATCTAAAACTGTTTTGTAGGAAACCTGATTGAAAAGATCCCACACGAAGACATGGTATTTGGAAAGTGGATGTTCAAGACATATATCTAGGGGTTACTCATGCTTTATGAGTTTAATAGAGGTTTATGGAGGCTATCTCACCTTTGGTGATAATTTTAAAGGAAAGATCATCGGCCTAGGCCAAATTGGTAACACTAATTCAGTTTTAATTTCTAATGTTTTATTTTTTGATGGACTGAAATATAATCTGTTAATTATTTCTCAATTGTGTTATGATGGTTTTAATTTCATGTTTGAAAATGATTCCTGTAATGTTTTTGACTCAAAAAATGTTTTAGTATTTACTGCTTTAAGAAATGAAAATGTTTATGTAGTAGATTTAAATTCATTAGCTAAAAAAAATGTTACTTGCCTAAATGCTTTTCAAAAAGAGTTTTGTTTGTGGAATAGGAGATTAGGACACTGCAATATACATTCACATAGAAAAATAACTAGGAAGAAATTGGTTAGAGACCTACCTAAACTTGAGTTTCCAAATGACAGTGTATGTAATCCCTGTCAAAAGGGAAAGCAACATAAAGATTCCTTTAAATCAAAGAAAGAAGTTTCAACTTCTCAACCACTTGAGTTGGTTCACATGGATTTGTTTGGACAATCTAGAGTTTCTAGTTTAAATGGGAATCACTATGTCTATGTCTTAGTAGATGAATTTTCTAGATATGCTTGGGTATACTTTTTAGCTCACAAAAGTGAAGCTTGTTCTTACTTTGTTAAATACTCCAAATCTGTAGAAAATCTTAGTGGACTTAATATTAAAACTCTAAGAAGTGATCATGGTCATGAGTTTGAAAATCAAGAGTTTGAATCTTATTTCTCACACTATGGATATAATCATAACTTTTCATCTCCTTGGACACCTTAGCTGAATGGTGTAGTAGAAAGAAGAAATAGAACCCAACAAGAAATTGCTAGAACTATGCTTAGTGAGTATGACCTACCTATTTACTTTTGGGATGAATCTATGAACACAACTTCTTATATCATTAATAGAGTCTTAGTTAGACATGTTCTTAAGAATAACCCTTATGAACTTTGGAACAATAGAATTTCTAAAGTCAATTACTTTATATTCCTTGGTTGCAAAGTCTTTATTCATAATACTAAGGATAATCTTGATAAGATTGCTTCTAAAAGTGATGAGGGAATCTTTCTTGGTTACTATCTAACTAGAAAATAATATAATGTATTCAATAAGATAACCAAGTGTGTGGAAGAATCGGTTCACATCATGTTCGATGAAATTGATCCACATGAGCCTAAAACCTCTCTTGAAAATCCTGAAGAAGATTTGAGTGTTTCAGACCTTAATGAAAAATCTAAAGAACCTGCTATAAAGACAACCAGTTCTGGACTTATTATAGAATATACTTCTAATGAACCTCAACCTAGAGAAGAGCCTGAAATTTCTAGTTCTACCTTTACTAGGTCAACTAGAATTCTAATGAATCAACCTTTAGATGCGATTGTAGGAAATCTGGATAGGGGGACACAGAGTAGAGCTTCTCTTAGAAATCAGGTTGAACATCAAGTCTTCTTGTCACAGCTTGAACCTAAAAACATTGATGATGCTATTAATGATGAATTTTGGGTGATTTTCATGCAAGAAGAACTCAATCAGTTTGAAAGAAATAATGTTTGGAATCTTGTAGAAAGACCTAAGGACACTTTCACAATGGGCACTAAATTGGTGTTTTGAATTAAAGTAGATGAATCTGGAAAAGTAGTTAGAAACAAGGCTAGGCTAGTTACACAAGGCTATAGGCAAGAGGAAGGTATTGACTATGAGGAGAATTTTTCTCCAGTAGCTAGATTAGAAGCTATTGGGATTTTACTTTCTTATACTGCACATCTAAATTTCAAACTATATCAAATGGATGTTAAGAGTTCTTTCTTAAATGTATATATTATTGAGGATGTTTTTGTTGAACAACCACCAAGATTTACAAACCCTCATTTTCCAAATCATATTTTTAAATTATCAAAGGCTTTATATGGTTTAAAGCAAGCTCCAAGATCTTGGTATGATAGGTAAAGTACTTTTCTAATTTCCAATGGTTTTACAAAAGGTATAACTGACCCTACTCTTTTTATAAAACATATTTCTAATGATGTTTTAGTTGTACAAATTTATGTAGATGATATTATTTTTGGATCTTAAAAAACTACATTATGTACTTATTTTTCTAAAATGATGCGAAATGAATTTGAAATGAGTTTAATGGGTGAAAAAAATGCTTTCTTGGATTTCAAATCTTTCAAAATGATGATGTAATTATTTTAACTCAATGTAAATATAATAGAGATATTTTAAATTTTTTTGGATTGGATAGTACAAAAAGTAGTGACAATCCCATGAGTACCACATTTCAGTTGGATCTTAATGAGGATGGTAAATCTGTTGATCAAACCACTTATAGAGGAATGATTGGAAGTCTACGTTACCTTAATACCAGCCGACCAGATATTATGTTTAGTGTGTGTATGTGTGCTTGTTTTCAAGAAAACCCTTATGAGTCACATTTCAATGCTGTAAAAAGGATTATCAAATACCTCAAGAATACTCCCAATTTAGGACTGTTCTATCCCAAAGGACAATCATTTGAATTAGTTAGTTATTCTGATGCTTATTTTTCTGGATGTAAGTTAGATAGAAAAATCACCTCTGGAACATGTCACCTTTTAGGAAGGTCACTAGTATCATGGTGTAGTAAGAAACAAAATTTTGTTGCATTATCTACTGCATAAGCTGAATACATAGCTGCAGGCAGTTGTTGTGCGCAAATTTTGTGGATGAAACACACATTACTAGACTATGGATATCAATTAAGACATGTCCCAATAAATTGTGATAAAAAAAGTGCTATTAATATTTCTAAGAATCATGTTTCTCATTCTAGGAAAAAACATATTGATGTAATACATCACTTCTTGACGGATCATTATCAAAAAGGTGATATCACTTTGGAATTCATTGGTACTGAATATCAACTTGCAGATATATTTACTAAACCATTAAATTATGAAAGATTGGACTATATAATACATGATCTTGGTATGATTAATCATAAATAGATATCTTACTGATCTTAATGTTTAATACTTTTCCATATTTTACTTTATAGTTTCATGCCCACTGTTTTATAGGTAATGTCCCATGCATACGGTATCACCGTTAAGACCTTGTGCTCACGGTCTGTCAACTCACTGTCTCACCGTGACTGCACAGAATGGTCACTATCTCACCGTGACGACCACCAACTATCTCACCATGATGACTGGTTTTCATCACACCTAATTCCTACTCACGTTCTCACCATGAAGATTATTTATACTCTTATTTTAACCCGTATCGCGGTAATTTTTATTTCACCACTACTTGATTTCCCGCATTTTTTATGACTTTTGACATTCCCAAATGATAAAGCATAAGGGTTTCATTCGATTCCTTACCCGCACTCTCTCTTAAATCTTCTCACTCATGAAAACCTTCTCCTCTCTCTCCTGAACCATCAGTGGATGCCTAGGATGAAGCGTTCGTCTTCACCCTCGTCTGAGAAGCACCGCTCTAAAAACAGAAGTGAATACCGAGGATAGCTCCCGAAGGACCTCTAAACCCAAACCTGGTAAATTGTACCATAGTTCTTGAAAAGTAAATTTTCCCTGAGTGGCTTCTATCTAGGAATTCATTTGTCTTGAATGTCTTAAAAGAACAAGGATAGCTTGAATGGTTATCTATACAAGATAGACCGATTTACCCGAGATTGGTATCTCAATTCAACCAATATGTGAATTTTTCCTTTGATTTTTGAGAAAACTTTATGGTGACCAGTTGGATCAATGGTTAGAAGTGTTCTTTCAGTTCGAGGTTGTGGGCTGCAAGTCTAATAATTCCACATGAAGGTGTTTGTGAAGACTAACAGAGAGATCATCCTCCTTCATTTGACATATTGGAACTGGAAAATGCTTTGGGAACCTTAACTGGTAATGGCACCAAGGGAAGGGCTATAGTTGCAGAGCTAGATGGAGAAACTAGACTACTATTCAATTTTTTTTAGAATTTGATCAGTCCAAGAAAAGGGGATTTTACTGTAATGAAGTATCAGGATGTGTTCCGGATTCACTTGTTGAATAATGTCCATAAGATCAACCTATGCAAGTATGTTATTAACCATATCAATGAGCTGATTAATGTCACTTCCAAATCCACCTCCTTGTTTTACTCAAGGATGAGTTCATCCATTCTAGTTTCCAAGGGAATGGTTGGACCGAATGAAGAAAAGTTAGAGGACTTTTATTTCTGCTTATCCATGCCTATCATCAGAAGGATGAAGATTAGTTGGAACCCCTGGAAGAAGAAATGGGTTGAGGATAATGAACAATTGAATTAGAAGTTTAATCCTGTTTATTATCCAAGAAGACCTAAGAACCTAGTTGATCCTGGTTTGGAGCTAGATGAAGTGGCTGAGTATTTAGAATAAGAAGAAGGAGAAGAATAAGTGGCACCTGAGGTACCACCAAGAGAAGAGGCTCAAATACCACAAGTGGAAGCAGCTCCTGTTGAGGAACAAAAGACTGTTGTCCCTGCTGATGATCCTATTGGAATACCACAAAGGGAAGAAGTTGATGTTGAAAAGGAAAGGATTGTGGATCCCTCAGATGTTCTTAATGTGGAAGAAGCTCCTGCTTCTAGAGAAGTTGTAAATATGGATATCCAATATGAGGATGTAAGAGATTCTTTAGTAATAGAATCAGAGTAGAAAGCCATGGAAGAGACTACTAGTGTAGAAGGACTCCATGTTGAAAAGAAATCCAATCCGGAAGCATTGCCTGTGGAACAGTCGGTTCTTGAGATAATTCCCTCTTCTGAAGAGAGGATGGAAATTGCCTTTTAGCTGGAAAGGAAAGAGTTTTCTGAAGATATTATAGATGATCATGTGGATCTTCACCACACTGCTGAGCCTATAGTCTCTAAAATGGAAGCACATTTTGAGGGGGAGGAACCTCAAAAACTTGAGACTAGTCCAGCCAATTATGTTGAATCTGAATCTGATCATTGTGATGAGTCATACTCTGTGTACACTCGATATGTTTTCCCAAGATTTTATGATGCGAATGAGTCACAACAAGTGAATACAACTGGAATGGATCTCTCTTCTGTGTTTCAACTAAAGTCTGTAGCTCATCCAGAAACATAACCAGAGCCCCATTCTCAATCTGAATTGTAATCTGAGTCTAAAGATGACTCTGAACCACAACCAAAACCTGTTCCACTACCTTTACCTGCACTCTTACCCAAGAAACACTCATTTGTAACTAAATATGATATGAAAGTCTTTAGAGAGACTCTTTTAGATGGAGTTGAGAAGATCTTATCCACTCAACCTCATCTAGTAACTCAACTGAATCAAGAAGATGCATCAATTCTCTTAGAAAATATAATATTGCATATTGAAACAAGGATGATCCGAGAAATTCAAGAAGTTAGAGTACAAAATAATTTGTTGAGTTCTGATGTTGCAGACTTGAAAAGTATGGTAGAAAACTTTCTGAATGAGTTGCCTTTGAGATCAGAGCCTGCTCTTGCTTCTATGCCTGCACCTGTTGATGCTTCTCTTGAGCCATCTGATTCCACCCTTTCTAGAGAGATTGTGTCTCAAGTCCATCCATATATACTATATTTTGATCAGATGATTGGAAAAAGACCCACAAAAATAAGAGAACGTATGACGAAGCTTGTAGAAAATATAAATAATCTCATAGATGAGTACACTGGATGCCTGCAAAAAAGTTCTGAAATAGCTCAGTGTTTAAACCAAAGCTGTCAAGGCTTCTCCTTCTTCTGATTAACCTTCTGTTTCTCCTTTGGATGATTCTATACTGAGATCCATAATCAGAGAAGAACTTCAGAATGCCTTTAGTTTCTTGGATATGTCTTCTTTTTCATAAGTGGTTAAGAACAGTGATCGAACATTGGACTTGGTTAGAGTTCATTCTAAGATAGCCAATGATGCTCAACAGGAGATCACCATGAAAATAGATTTTTATCTCAACCAGATTTTCTCCAAAAGTGACAAGTCAAATTACTTTAAGTATATTGTGGAAAACCTGAAAATCCCTCTGGTAACTCAATATTTTAAAGCTCAATTTCAGAAGCTTACAGAGTTCACCAGATTATTGGACAAATTCATGGAGAATAAGGACGATTTTGAAAAATCTATGAAATATGGTGGAGAAATCATTACTGAATTCATAAATCTTTTGAAGCTGTATCTTCATGTGTGGAGTACTGCTATTGTTTCTCAAGATACTGCCCCCATTAGACCTAGTCTACCAGCCTTAGCCTCAACTGCCATGTCAGTCAACCAAGATCATTCTCAGATATGGCATGTCATTCTTGACCAACCACAGCAAAGATCTTCTACTGCTCCTACTTTGGCTCCATCAGTTTTTGAAGTTAAACCCTTACCCTCTTTGTCTACCACATCTATGCCTTCTTCTACATCATCCCCAGCTCCAACTGCTGATAAATGCAAGGAAAAGGCGGCTCCCTGAAGAGTCCAGGGACTGTATTATTTTTTGATGGGATGTCATTTGTTGTATTTCTCCTGTATGTTATCTTCTAAACCTTTTCAATGACAAATGTAGTGTTTCACTTCATTTTCTCTAATTTTTGATAATCCAAAAAGGGGTATAAAAACTAAAAGTATCAGTACTATAATGAGATATGTAATTATTTAATGTATTATTCCCTATTTTTTTCTATTCTAATATGCTAGTTTCTTTATTATTTCATTTCATTTATATTTTGACTATACATATTTTGTGATCATCAAAAAGGGGGAGATTGTTCGACTCTTCATTTATTAATCATGTTAGAATGATCACAAATCCTATTACTATTAATTAATCTCAATCTTAATTTCACATCTCGCTAATGCTCTTCAGTCTCAATAATAACTACACATCATGTTTTAATGATAAAAAATCTTATGGATGTTAATTACTCTCTTTGTTATTTACAAGTCTTATACATGATCACAAATCTCACTTATAGAGTAAACATTATTAAAATAATTCATTATAAAACAGTAAAAATCTGTTCATTCTGTAAAAGCTAAAAAAACATTCCCATCGTACTATTAACAGAAAAGTCAAAAAGTACAACATATGGTAAAAAAAGAAAGATTAATTCCATAACACAAAGTAAAAACCAAATAGGGGTAAAAATGACTTTAAACATACATGGAATAATATTAATCACTTTATGAAAAACTTTTTTTGGACATTGATGAAAAATATAACCCCAGTAAATACTTACGTATAAGCACACTCAGATAAAAATGAGATTTGCAAAATTATACCTCACCTTATGTCCGATATGCTTCGTACATATCCAAACCTTATATATAATGATTTCAATAATGTCATTGAATTATTACAGAATAATATTCATTGTTATGATATCATATATGGTTCACTTATGACTTTATATTACCCGTTCTTTTGTAAATTCTATGTTAAAGCCGCGTTTTGGGTAAAATCGTTTCATTTAACGTACGTGTTTTGATTTATTGTTCTTGATATTATTACTCATATCCTGATTTACATAATTCCATAATTTTAAACATGATTTTTATATAATATATATTCTGTACATAAATATATATGATAGATCAATAAATGGAATGAAATACACCGTTCATGGAGACGATAGGCCATATGTATGCATGAACGCTGTTTTCATTTCCAGATTGAATTGAATGGAATTAAGTAAATGAAACATATATGTACATAAATCCAGTATCATTATTTTGTAATATATTTCATGATTATTTATTATATATATAATTTATAATCATACTTGAATGATTAATCAATGAAACTGAATCTCATTGTATTTGTGGAGATGATAGTCCGTACGTAAGCACGAGCGATGATATCATTCCCATAATTATTGAATAGAATTTTAGTGGATGATATAATATCTCAGAATCAGTATGATTTTATAATAACCATATATTGTAATTATTTACACCATTATACCCATCCACGTAAGGTGGTGGTGGAAAAACTAATTACACCATGGCGTGGAGACTGTATTCTGTACGTACGCACGCGCGGTGATTTCGTTTTCCGTAGGATGGATAGAAGGTGAAGTGGAGTTTTTTTACATTTATAATAATATATCAGTATATTATTGATACTTATGTTATTAATTTATAATTAAACAACTAAAGAATATGAAGTTGAAGAATAAAGAATCTTGAAAAAATCAGTAGAAGAGATTATCTCTTCTTCGACGCACCTCTTATCAGCTTCCTCTTAAGGCACTAGAGTTGGTCCATTGAGAATACCAGAACCTCTATAAGGTTGATTAGAAAGTGGATAAGAGAAATGGGTAGGTGTTGGATGAGCTTGAAGGCTCAATATGTTGTGAAGAGGTGAGGGAGGTGGTGCCCATTTATAAGGGAGGAGAGGGGCACCTTTGGAAACATAAGAAATATAAATTTATAATAAATTCAAAAACCACTTAAAAACCTCCAAAAATGACTTAAATCCGAAGCTGAGATGATAAAGGGTTGTAATCTCATAATCCAAAAATATACAGACATGTTGGGAATTTATTTTAAACCTTATCAATTTGATTTATCCTTATTTAATTTATTTAGTCTTATTTGTGGTAATAATATTCAAAATTTTAAATTTTTATAAATAATTACTTATGTGTTGTGAATTATCCATAATTGGATAATTTATGTCATTTTGGACCATATAAATTTCAATTTATAAATTTTAAATATTTATGTCATTTTTAAACAATTTAATAATTTGTTATTTTTATAAAATAACAATAGTGTTAATTTTGACACTATTCATTTATTTGAATTTAAATAAAATCCAAACAAATGATATATTCGAAAAAAAATGTTTAATATATTCCTAATATGTCATAGTAATCTATAATTTTTTTTTAGAACGTTAATTAGTACATATAATGTTTATTTTAAAATTTATAAAACCATTTTTTCGATATTTCTCTTAATAAAACAATTACTACATCATTTTTTTATAATCATTTAATATACTTATTAGTTGCATAAAATTTTAAAATAAATTCCTATAATGAAGATAAATATAATACCTTTCATAATAATATTTTTAATCTAATTTATCATCTTAAAATCACAACATTTAAATTGTTATATTTATTAAATTTTGAAGGTGACATATTTGACATCATTTAAAATAAAATAATATAAATGTCCTAATAGTTGTTATAAGGATCCAAATGGTCCCAAACTCTACCCTTGGATTATTAGTCTATTAATATACTCGACCAATAATGTTTGGTCATGTTTATAGTCTTTTTGATAGGTGTTATTATTTTAATGAAAACTATATTATATATTCTTCACTAAATAAATAATTTCTACATTGTTAATGTATAAGAATTTAAGGTAATAAAATATTTATTAAATATTACAAATAAATTACCATGATAAAGAAAAAAATTTCCGATTTCAATTGAGTATTTATAATCGAATGTATTTTCTATATAACTATATGTTAAAAATAATCTAATTATTAATGTTTGAGTGAGATATTTCACTTTCCATTAAATAAACTAAATAAAATGTCTTAATAAAATACAAGTGGGTTCCATTAGATTCCATTTCACCCAAGTATGATTTAGGGTAAAATATAATCATCCAATTATGTTAGGACAATTGTTAGGGTAGTTTTATAATATTATATTTACCCTTAATTACCACGATTTAAATTTTACTATGGTAAATAAAATTTACCGTAGTTACTATTCATAATCACTAAATATAAAAAATAGATTAATATCATAATATTGACCTACTGATTCCAAATACGGAATCCATTTTTCCAAATTTAAATCACATAAGTTGCAAAAATTAATTTAAAATTAATCATGTTGTTAAGAAAACGAGTTTTAAAAGTTAAAACATTGTAAAAGATTGAAATGATTTTCCCAATAAATTCAATGTAAAATTTATGCTAATGACTTACATTATATTAAATGGTAAAATATATTCTATTTATACTTTAAGACCATAAAATATTATAATTTAACCATATAAATTATTGCGATGAAAAAATTAGTTTTTAATTAAAATATATCGTGTTTTTACTATTCATTAAAATATGAAAGTTATCAGATTAATATGAAAATTTTATCCAAAGTAAATTTTTATATCCTAATTCCCAAGAAGAAGTTTATTTTGTCAAATTTAACTTATAAACATGTCAAAAACTTGATTTAATGTTGGTGCGCCTTCAAAAGGTGACAAAACTGCATTTTTTTAAAAATACTTATTTTACCCGAAAAATATATTATTTTCACATACCATGTTCTAGAAAATGTGTAAGATGAATAATAATATTTTAAAATTAAAAATATAGTTACTACTATTAATAACAGCTACTTAATAATAATATTATAAAAATATATCGTTGTTTAGTGCAACCTTGTATTGCGTACTACACACGCTATCGAGGAAAGTCGTGATTGCGTGTAATGCAAGCCATGTCAGGGATGCGTGTAGTGCAAGTTTTATTTGGTGTTTTGTATAACATAATCAAAACATATTTCATTTATACATTAAACAAAATCTATATTTAATGTTGCGTAGAATAATTTCTACAAAATGAAATTGAAATTGTGTGTAATAAGAGCCAAGAATAGTGTTGTGTATACTATAAGATAATACGGTGTTGTGTATAGAACAAGCTAATTTTGGTATAGCGTACAACATAAGACATCAATGAAATTAAAACGAATAATTCTCATAAAATCTCGGGATGTTACACCACCCGTCACATAATAAGTCCAATTCATTCCTCATATGAGCATGGATAAACATAAACAACATATACATTCACATTGAAACTATCATATGAAATGTTACTAACATTCCAAAATTATTAAACATAAGAACTAGCCACTCAGAATAATATGGTGAATGGTATTAGGATAGATCATCCACAAGAAAGTTAGTCATAAACCATTCAATAAAATATGGTATATGAAATCATAAATTATTAACCCTAATAATACATAAAAATCAACACGTGTGTTGAATCAAATGAAAATAATTTTCTAAAACCATTAAGCAATTATTGTGATAAATACACTTTTATTTTGAAAAGAAGAGTTCTTTTGGAAAAACCGTTGTATAAAACCCATAGTAAAGTAAGATATTATTTAACAATAAAATTATTTTTTTAGAAGGATAATGGTTTTAAAAAATATATTATAACTTTCCCTTGAAAACAGATATGAATTTGAGATATTCCCTTGTATCAGGCTCATATTTTTGGAAACAGTTTTGAGAGCCTCATTTAAAACATGTAACTATCAAGAAAATAGAGAAGGATTCTAGTTGGTGTACATATATATAATACTCACACTGAATTTATGAGGAGTACATCACAATACATAAGAATTTCATCAAGGAAATTAGACAATAAATGTAACCCGAATGAAAATGGAAGTTCAGGTGGAAAACTCTTACATTAACTCCAAAACATTTCTTCTCTCAGACATAAGATCATGGAATATGAAATTATAATTATTAATAACTTATTTAAAAACCTATTAGATATTTATTTAGTTTATCATTGTTCTGGTTTGTTCATTTATGTTCTTATTGATAATTTATTGTATTGAATATTGTCGCTTCTGAGGGTTCATTTTCATTATTTTCATCTTAAGTTCAATTGTTTTTAAGTATGTGGAATGGATGTAAATATCCAGAATTGAAATTATATATTATTTATGAACATAAATAGGAGTTATTGGTCATTTATATAACTCGGTTAAATGGAAATAAGATGAATTATTATGTAGAACTTTTATGATTATTGTTTTGGTTAATTTGTGGGTTTTGATTACAACGAACTCGTTTTCCATTATAACTTAATATAATTTGTATAAAGGTTTTAAATAATATTAAATAGATTATATTATATATAAAAATATGATTCATCCATAAAAATAATGGTTTCATGACCATAATTGAGAATGATAATAGAAATCAAAAGTCTATCATCCTTGAATGTGTAAAATTGACACATCTCGGATGGTGTTCCTTCTACTAGTATAAAAGAAGGTAAAAAGAGAGAGATGGTGATAAATTTTTTCACTATCATGAAAACAATCCAGTACATATAAGGTATGGGATTCATTACAAAATCTGCATAAGGAGAGGTAATCGAAAAAAGAAAACAAATGAATGTGAAAGGAAGGACAAATAATTTAAAAGATGAATTTACCTCTTGAACCAATTTTCATTGAGAGCCTCCTTAAGGGAGAGGTTTTGGCATTTTTATGAGACAAAAGCTTTATGGATGTGGTATAGGATTTTGGGAGGTTATTTAGATAGAACTTGGAGAAGGCACAAGGCTTGATAGAAGTGAATGGAAGGGGGGTGAGAGGGGGTTTTAATAGTGGAGGAAAGATGGGATTTCTTAATATAAATCTCATTAATTTTTTATTTCTCCTCAAGACAAGGAATAGTGAGTATTCCATGACCAAGAATAGTACTTTTATCATGTTATCCCGAAACAAGTGGGATTAAATCAGCATAACATCACACATGACTCTATAATTAGTGTATTTATCTGAATTTTGCGATTTATGGTATGTCACAATTCATAAAAAATTCAGGTATTTCAAAAAAATCCCAAAAATATACCCAAAACATTTTTTGACCTGTATAATCCAAAAATGAAGTCCATTTTGCAAAAATATTTTTCTAAATATTATTAATTTAATATTAAAATAAATACAGATTTATTATAAAAACAAGAGTTTTAATACATTTGTTTATTTATTTTAAAGCATAGATATATCATACTTACACATGAATATTATTTATATACTATAATAAGTAAAGTTATAATTCATTAGATTATATCACAATTCCTAAGGGTATGTTACTATTTACAAGGGTAGGTTACTATTCACCAAAAATTATGTTTTTCGCATTCGACTCAAAATAACTTACTGATCGGATCTGTGTATGTAGGATTTTTGAAATTAACATCACAAAAGTGACAAACTTATGTTTTAAGGGTCACATAGCATTTATTAGTTAATTATGTTGTGATTTCATGTGATTATGGCATATTTAGAAGAAAAGAATTTCCTTTAAAAAATATCGGGTCATTACATTCTCCCCTCCTTACGAAAATTTCGACCTCGAAATTCACAATATATTACCTAAAACAATTTGGGTATGTCTTTAACATAAGATCCTCAGGCTCCCATGTTGCTTCATCCATCTTATGGTTCCTCTTTAGAAACTTTACCAGATGATTCGTCTGATTTTTCAATACTTGTTCTCTGGTATCAAGAATCAAGATTGGATCTTAAAAATAAGATAGGTCGGGATCAAGTTCTACTTTTTCATAAATGAGTACATGTTTTGGGTCTGGCATGTGCTTTCTTAACATTTACAAGTGGAACAAATTTTTAACCTTAGAGAGACGTGGCAACATTGTCAAATGTTAAGCTACGACTCCAATTCAGTCCAGAATTCGAAAAGGTCTGATGTACCAGGGACTTAATTTTCCCTTCTTACCGAATTGTAAAAATACACTTCCAGGGAGATACCTTTAAGAAATCGTGATCACATTCTTGAAATTCTGAATCCTTTCTTCAGTTATCAGCATAGCTCTTTTGCCTACTCTGAGATATTTTGATATGGTTCTGGATAATCTTCACCTTTTCTGTTGTTTCTTCTACAAGTCCTGGCCCCATGAGATTTATTTCACCAACATCATCCCAGCAAGTTGATGTATGACATCTCCTCCCATATAATGATTCATAGGGTGCCATATGAATATTTGAATTGAAGCTATTATTGTGGGAAAATTATACGAGAGTTAAATACTAATCACACATTCCTTGAAAATCATGTGAACAAGACCTCAACATGTCTTCCAATGTTTGAACTGTACGTTCTGATTGACCATCAGTTTGTCGGTGGTAAGCAGTTCCCAAACGAAGATCAGTATCTAGGGCCTTCTGAAGAATCTTCCAGAATCAGGACGTAAAACTGGGATCACGATCAGAAACAATTGATGAGGGTACACCATGAAGTATTACAACTTCATTAATATATATTCTTGTTAAACGATCAAATGGTAAATCTTCCCTTATAGCAAGAAAATGTGCAGATTTTGTAAGATAGTAAAAAATGACCCATATGGTATCATTCTTTCTTGGAGTCTTTGGTATCCTCATGAAAAATTTCATCATAATATCATCCCATTTCCACATAGGTATAGAAAGGGGTTTCATGACTCCACCAGGATGTTGTCTTTCGGCCATCACCTATAAACAAACTAAACATCTCGACACGTAATCAAAAATCTCTCTGTTTATGTTTTCCCACCAAAAATGTTCCTTCAGATCCTTATACATCTTTGTGATACCAAGGTGAATAGAGAAATTTGAGTTATGAGCATTGTTTAATAGTTCCATTTTTTTCTCAGGTACTGATGAAACACATAACCTCTTCCCAAACTTCCGAACTCCTTCTTCATACACGAAGTCAGCCCGTCTCCCATCCTTAATAGCATCAATTTTCTTTTTCATAATTTCCTTAATCATATTATGAAATTTTTATCTTCTCTAGTAAAGATGGTTTAGAAATCATTTGAAAGGGGAGTGATGTTTCCCCTTCCTTATAAATTTTCTTATCCATCTATAGTAGATCCATAAACATAGGATCTCTTTAAATCTTCATTTGTGCCAGAAGTCCCTGATCTTTCCTCCTTAATGCATCTGACACCATATTCTCCTTTCCTAGGTGGTAGTGTATTGAACAATAGTAATCTTTGAGTACATCGAGAAATCCTCTTTGCATCATGTTGAGTTCTTTTTGTGTGAAAATATATTTCAAACTCTTGTGGTCTGTATAAATCTCACATCTCTCTCAGGTGGGATAATGTGTCCACATTTTCAGAGCAATGATTATAGCTTCTAACGAAAGATCGTTAGTTGGATAATATTTCTCATGATGCATAAACTATCTAAATTCATATGCAATTACTTTATTGTTTTACATAAGGATTCCACCCATTCCATTCATTGATGAATCACTCTATATTACAAATCCATCACTTCTAGGTGGAAGAGTCTAAATTAGAACATTGAACAATATACTTTTCAATTCATCAAATCATTCTATACAATATTTTGTCCGCAAAAACATAACTCCTTTACAAGTGATCTTGGTTAAAGGGTTAGCCAGTCAAGTAAAATTCTGAACGAAACGCTGATAATAACTTGCTATGCAAATAATATTGCGTACCTCAGTTATGTTTGTTGGCGTGGGCCAATCTTGGATTGCCTTTGTCTTCACAGGATCAACAAGGATTTCATCATTAGAGAAAATATGGCCCAAAAATGAAACTGATTGATGCCAGTATTATCATTTTCTAAACTTCCCATATAATTTATTTGTTCTAAGAGTTCTGAGAATAACCTGCAAGTGATTCTCATGGTCTTCATAGCTTTTTGAGTATATGAGGATATCATTAATGAATACCGCAACAAAGTCATTAAGACATTCCATGAAAAATAAATTCATTAAATCCATGAATACAGAGGGTGCATTTGACAGTCCAGAAGGCATCACTGTAAACTCATAATGCCCATACCTGGTCCGAAATGTTGTCTTAGGAATATCTTACTTCCTCACATGCAACTGATGATATCCAGATCGAAGATAAATATTAGAAAAGTATTGAGCTCCATGAAGTTGGTCAAATAAATCTTCAATCATGGGAAGAAGATAATTGTTCATTATCGTAATAGCATTGATTTCCTTGTAATCACTACAAAGCCTCATTGATCCATCTTTCTTCTTGAAAAATAGGATAGGGGTTCCCCATTGGGAAACACTAGGTCGAATAAATCTGTTTTCACTCTAATCCTTTTGTTGTTTCATTAGCTATACTAATTACACAGTGTCCATTATTTTGGGAGTCTTTTATATAGGTCTTTCATCAGGAATTAAATCAATATAGAACTCAACTTCCCACCCAGGAGGATGTCCAGGTAAATCCTTCGGAAATACATCCATTTACTCTTTCACTATGTGAACATCTTTAATTTGAATATTTCTTTCCTCTCCCATAGATATTGGTTTATCTTCCTCTCTATGTATTTTATTCAGTAGAGCTACTGGGCGTGGTTCTAGATATGAATCAGGTGGTGATGTTTCCGCCGTAAAGACAAGGGATTCTACACCATTTTCAAAAATTGTAACTTCCTTCTTCTTACAATAAATCTTCACATCATAATTTTATAACTAATCCATACCGATAATTTTATCACATTAAGTCATTGGTATGATGATAAGGTTAGCAACTATATCACATTTTGGTGTCTGTAGGGGGACAAATCCACATGCCTTTGTTGCAATGATAATCCACTAGGAGTTTTGATTCATAACTCCTTCATTAAATTAAATTGGAAATATTGAATTTTACTAGAAAACTTTGAAGATATAAATGAATGCGACGATCCAGAATCAAATAAATTATTAGCTAAATTTTTGGAATTGATTAAAGTATATGTCACTATGTCATTAGGAACATCAAACTCTGCAGTTGTGATTGCAGAAGCTTATCCCTGATCCCTTATCTTTTTCTGTTTCATATTTCCTTGATGAATTAGAAAAACATTAGCATAGTGTCCCATATTCCGACAATTATAGAATTAAACATCCTTGGAATCCTTCTTACCTTTTCAATCACCAGCAATATGTCCTTTCCGACCACATTTGTAGCATACTCATTTTCCTTTAATGCATGCTCCAGGGTGTCTCCTTCCACAATTGTCACATGCTGGAAATTCAACTCTTCCCTTCTTCCCTATTTCCTTATTTCCTTTCCCTGGGGTTTCAACATACCTCTTCTTTTCTCACTTTCCCTTAAAGTAATAAGACTTAGAGAATTCGTTATCAGTCTTGATAACACATGAAATCGTATCCTCATGTGATGAAAAATTTTGGGAGACCAGTGACCACCTGAGGAATGGATTTAGTCCATCTAGGAATCGATCAATTATTCTCTTTGGATTTCGTATATAGTCTGCAACATGTCTTGGTAACCTTGTGAAGTTGGATTCATAGTTGGCAACATTTTCATCATCCATCTGCCTCATATTTGAGAATTGTCTCTCCATATCTTCTTGTTTCTCATGATGTAAATATTTTTCTACGAAGATTTCTTTAAAATCCCTATACTACATCTCTTCTATCTCTTCCTCCACCTTTGTTTTTGGGATTAATGGCCATCACTGATCCGCATCTTCTGATAGACTATATACTTCCATGAAAACCTTATATCTTTCATTACTTCCCAATGCAAGAAATATCTTCTCAAGGGAACTTATCCACTATTCAGCTAAAAAATGGTTTGTAGTACCATTGAATTATGGAGGTTGTTGTCACATAATTTGATCTAGCATAGCTCTTCCACGTGGTGGATCTGGATGCTCAATACGGGTAGGTTATTATTCATTTTATGAGTATGTTGTCCCAGTATAGTTATGTGTTACTTAGCACCAGTCACAACACCAGATCCAACATCATTATCTTGCTTTGGAGGAAAATCCCTACAGGGGGCACATGTGTTCCTGCGGTTTCCATTCCTTCCACTTGGCGCCATCTCTAGATAATGGAATACACTATATTAGGTTATGAATCATAATGTATAATATTAACTTAACAAAATACATATAAAAAAACTATCATCCAACGAATGGCTAATCCCATATTCACAAATATGTTTTCTTTGAGGAATATTTTACATTTCAATCCTTCATAATGGATTGTAAAGAAAATGTTAATTATTATAAGAATATACCCCAGGAGTGTCGTAACCCAGAGTGCAGCAAGGCGTATTGTCATGCACCAGTTCCCATTTGAGACTAGCTCATAGTGGTGTTTTCGGGTATTACTCCTAGATACATCTGTGTCTGTGCTGCCTCCACCTGCTCATATCCAGAAAGGGATATATTGCTTGAAAGTTCCACAAAATCTATTCCTTACCAAAATATGAGGACTTTATTGTATGAATATCCTCAACGAGTAACTTAGAGACTCTTCCCTAATTCAACATTTTCTAAATCTAGTTTCCAAGTATTCTACTAAACTTCTTCTGATACCAAATGTAATGACCCAACCCCAGTTGCCTGTAGGTGGTGCCTTAGTTCATTATGTTGGAATACCTACAAGGAATATGAATCCCAAAATACCGGGTAGTTTAGTATTGTTATAAACAAGTTACATACATAAGTTTAAATTTACACATGGAAAGGAAAAACAACACTAAATTAATCCCCTAGCGACATCATGTATCCTAGATTATGGTTGCATGTCATTCATAATTTACTTCTTCATGTCCTGAGAAAAATTAAACATAAGAAAGGGTGAGCTCAAATGCTCAGTAAGGGTAAGAAATACAGCATAAGATATCATAAACATCAAACATGGTGAATAATTTAAAACGCATTCCTTTAATAATGAACTTGAACACATTATGTCAGAAATATGAGATGAATAAATAATCCCATAATAAAACATAACCATGTGTATTCTACTTGTCAAATAACCACATGATCATAAAATAATAGAATCATAATGAGGTAAGTTCATAAGTAGGACATTTTAAAACATTATTTCAAGGCCTTGGCCAAGACGTCTAATGATTAAGGCATCGACCAAAATCCATATATCACATTGGGAAATGCCTCAGCCAATTCTACGTCTATTTTTCTCATGAGACCCAACAATGCATTGAAGGGATATAGCAAGACCCACCCATCACATAATAAGTCCAATGCATTCCTCATATGAGCAGTTATGAACATAAACAACATATACATTCATATTAAAACTATCATATGAAATGTAACTTACATTCCTCAATTATTGAACATAAAAACTAACCATTCGGAATAATATCATGAATGGTTTTAAGATAGATCATACACAATAAATTTAGTAATAAACCATTCAATAAAATATGGTATATGACATCATAAATTATTTACTACAATAATACATAATAATCAACAAGAGTGTTGAATCAAACGAGAATAATTTTCTTAAATCATTAATCTATTCTTGTGATAAATACTATTTTATTTTGAAAAAAAGAGTTGTTTTGGAAAAATAATTGTATAAAACCAGAATTAATGTAAGATAGTATTTAATGAAAAAATTATTTTTTTTATAAGAATAATGGTTTCCATAAATTGATTATAACGTGCCCTTGAAAATAGATATGAATTTGAGAAATTCCATTGTATCGGGCTCTTTTTTTTTTGAAACAGTTTTGAGAGCTTCTTTTAAAACATATAACTATCCAAAAATTAGTGAAGGATTATGGTTGGTGTACATATATATAATACTCACACAAAATTTATGAGGAGTACATCAAAATACATAATAATTTCATCAAGGAAATTAGACAATTAAAGAAACCTGAATGAATATGGATGTTCTGGTGGAAAACCCACACCTTAACTCCAAATGTGTTTTTATCTTGAACATAAGATCTTGGAATATGAAATTATACTTATTAATAAATTATATAATAACCTATTAGAGATTTATTTTTTTTATAAGAGTTCTTTTTAGTTCATTTATGTTCTTATTGATAAGTTATTGTATTGAATTATGTCTCTTTGCAGTGTTCATTTTCATTATTTTCATCTTCAGTTCACTTGTTTTTAAGTATGTGGAAAGGATGTAAATATATAGAATTGAAATTATATATTATTTATGATGTTATTGGTCATTTATATAACTTGTTTACATGGAAAGAGGATGATTTATTATATAGAACATTAATGATAATTGTTTTGGTTAATTTGTGGGTTTTGATTACAACGAACTACTTTTCCTTTATAATATAATAACATTTGTACAACAGGATTAAAGAATATTAAATATATTATATTATATATATATAACTGGTTGAACCATAACAAGAATGGTTTCATTACCATAATTGATAATGATAATTGAAATCAAAAGTCTATTGTCCTTGAAAATGAAAAATTGACACATCTAGGATGATGTTCTTACTACTGGTATAAGTGAAGGTAAAAAGGGAGAGATGTTGATAACTTATTCCAATATCATGAAAACATTAAAGTACATATAAGGTAATGGATTCATCAAAAAATTTGGATAAGGAGAGGTAATAGAAAAAAGAAAACAAATGAACTTGAAAGGAAGGATAAACAATTGAAAAGAAGAATTTACCTCTTGAACCAAACATCATTGAGAGCCTCCTTAAGGGAGAGGTTTGGGTCTTTTTATGAGATCATAGCTTGCTGGACATTGGAGAGGAGTTTGGGAGGTTATTTGGACATAATTTGGAGAAGGCACAAGGCTTGAGAGGAGTGAATGGAAGGCGGTGCGAGGGGGGTTTTATAGTGGAGGAGAGAGGGGGTTTCTTAATATAAAACTCATTAATTTATTTTTTCTCCTCAAGATAAGGAATAGTGAGTATTCCATGAGCACGAATAGTAATTTTATCATGTGATCCCAAAAAAAGTGGGATTACATCTACAAAACATCACACATGACTCTATAATTAGTGTATTTATCTTAATTTTGTAATACATGGTATGTCACTATTCCTAAAGAATTCATGTATTTCAGAAGAATCTGAAAACATTACCCCAACCATTTTTCGACATGTAGAATCCAAAAATGTAGTCCATTTTTCAAAAATAATGACTTAAATATTATTAATGTTATATTTAATTAAATCATAATTTATTCTAAAAAAGTAGTTTTTAAAGATTTTTTTATTTATTTTAAACCATAGATATGTCATACTTGCAGTTGAATATGATTTATATACTATCATAAGTAAGGTTACTATTTATTAGGAAATATCACTATTCATACGGCTATGTTACTATTCATAAGGGTAGGTTACTATTCGCCAAAAATTAAGTTTTTCTTATTGGACTCTAAATAACTTACTGATCGCAACTTTGTATGTCGGATTTTTAAAATTCATGTCACAAAAGTGAGAAACTTATGTTTTAATGGTCACATAGCACCAAGTAGTTAATTATGTTGTGATTTCATGTGATTATGACATATCTATATGAAAGGAATTTCCTTTAAAAAATATTGGGTGGTTACACCTATTATTTAATTAATGGAATTAAAATATCGATGTGATAAATATTTTTTATACTATTGTATGTAGGGTTATTTTCCGCAGTTCGGCCACATAGTTTGGGAAACTATGATGGGAACACTACACGAGAAGCTCAATCCCTCCCTCACATTTTTTGGCAGCATAGTTAGACTAACCATGATAAAACCAAACCACAATCCCAATTCTCCCCTTTTTGAACTCTTAGACATCCTAAAATCAAAATCTATGAAAAGTTAAAAAATATCCCAAAATCATAAAATATTTATAACAACACTATTATAGGCGTATAATAATTATCATATACATGTGGATTTGATAGCAACTGTTCTGGAAAACGATAAGGGTACATACTCAAGATTTAGTATTGAGCTCTATAAATTCATGTTTTCAATATATTAATGTTTCAAAAAATAAAATGGAATACAATTATAACAATTCAAGATGAGAAATAAATATGATAAAGTATTAACGAAAGAACACTTATATAATGTGGCACAATTAAGTTTCATCCTACATCCAAGGAATGAATAGCACCCTATCATAGATTTTATTAATTATCAATCAAGGGTATAAGAAATAAGATATCACTAGTGACCATGGAATAATGAAAAAAAGATGGATAAAACAATTGCATGATTTAATTGAAAGAAATAAGGAAATTTACCGGTTATCTAGATTTTCCAATCAACTTGTTATTTGGGTTCATTAAAAAGGCATGATGTCAATAACAAGTAGGATCTCCTTGAAAGTGGAAACTAATAATCTCTACCAAACCTAAACTTTGGTATATTTTCACATACTCAAACAAAAAGGAGTTAGGTACATTCTCATTCAATGATTGGTGAACAATAACTCCACATATAAACTTCTACAACTCTAGTTAGCTATTTATTCTCTACTATGAATAGGGTATAGAAAAAACAATATCCTATGATTTCAACTATACAAAGGTAATGATGAAGGCCTAAAAAATTAGTTTTCAATGTAACAATCTAGTATAGGTGGAGACTGTGACCAATCAGTAGTAACAACCCACATCTGACAGTATCCATGAGAGAAATGTGGCATCTAAAAATGAAATGTGTGGTGAAAATAAGTTCATAATAATTTGAACCTCATCTGTCAAATCAAAAAGACATAATTAATGCATGAGATTAAACAACCTATATATTTATGGAATGTAAAAATAAATAGTTAGTAATCAACTTGTGTTAGGTGAATTCCAAATTCATTCACCATGTGAATTCCCTACTAACATATTATCATATTAAATAGTTCCCATATCACGATATATTGGAATTAAACTATTTCTGAATGAATGATTCTTTCATTAGTTGAGAATACCAAACAAATCTATCACTTATGTAGACATCAAAAAGTAAAATCCTTATGTATGATACACCAAAATATATGTGAGAATAACATGCATGTCCTGAATGATAAATCCCTTACCAAGGTAAAAATCATTCAAATTGGAACATCCTCACATCAAATTCAATGTATCCTCATAAAAGATAAAAAATAATGACTATAATACACTATATCTCAATAAAAATAAATTATTGTGAATTATAAACATGTGAATCCAAAAAATATAAGAAGAAATATAACAACCAAATACTTACATTTATAAATCAACTAAAAAAGTTCAACACATTTCATTATTACTTATTGTGTTGTCTTAATGACATAAAACGTTTATTTTCTAATTTTAAATTGACATTTATGTTCAAAATATGCTCCATATTCTTAATCTGAGTAAAAACACATAGATTATCACATTACTCTAGGAAACTGTCCATGAACACATCATTGAATTGTATAAATGAAGAAGACATCATATTTACTCATAGTGCAGCCATAATGAAAGAGAACACATGTTTTCAATTTAAAAGGGTCATTTTTTTCAACAAAAACACACATCACATGCTCAATTCCATGTAAGTGTAATTTTATTTTCATGAAATTCTAGGAAAATGAAAATTGATGCATTCATGAAATTTTTGAGTGAATAAGATGTTATTATAACTCATCATGTCACTAATGTGATCTTAAATATATTTTTTATTTATAATTTGTTTTCAATTTATCAACTGTTATTGACACAACATATTGTGTAAATTGTTACTCATATATTATGTACTTAACTTACCAGTAAATCTCATATGTTGATTAGAAATAAAATCATGACAACTTCATTAGTCTATAATTTGGTATATTTTATTACAGAAATATTTTATTAATTAATATCATAGAAATATATAATGTTCAATTATGTTGTTAAAAAACTAATACATATTTATTTATTTTTATTATGTCAAATCTTATATTAATCATGTTAATTATACATCACAATTTGATTTATTTATTTTTGGGGGCCTGTGTAAAACTAAAGGTTGGGTGAAACACTTCAATGGGCCGTTTATCACTATAAAAATAGCATAACGAAAATAATCAATTCTTACCACATTTTTAGCACTAAAAAAGAGTCCATTTATCATTGAAATTATTATTAATTTCTTTTTGAAGAGGGCACTTTTGATCCCTTAAATACGTTTATTCTGTTATACCACTAAATATAATTTTTTTCAAATATTATAAAAATAAAAACAATTATATATTGGGATTTATGGTGCCTTATAAAGGCACCCCATCCCAACATAATAATTAATCAGATAGAAATTTAAAAACCAAAACACATTTAATTATGTTTTATTTACCATTTGATGTTATTCATAGATTATTCCTTTAGACTAATCCTTCCACACTTCTATAGTTATATTCACGACATGTTTCATGTGTTGTATCTTTTGATATATCAGACTGAACCCTCTGATGTTGTAGATGTCGATGACATTGAGCTTGGTGCATATTTTTTCGTGGTGGAGTATAATATATGGATTGTTGAATGTAATGACATGTATCTCTTGGGTATGACAATACCTCTAGTTCTAGTGTAGTTTCATAATGGGTATGTTGAAGAGGGGACCATCGATAAGGAATTTGGTATGTGATCATAGTGGCCTAACATTATCACTAAGACCCAACAGTGATGCATGGTGAATCTTAGGGATGAGCTGTTATATGGAGGGGAGGTTGTAAGATCCCATGTTGTTTTCAGGTACATCATTCATTGAGTTTTGGTTAAACCTCTTTTTTGTTTTGATTCTTCTGTATACCATTTTGGTTGACCCTATTTTTTAGGATGGAGATATTTTTCTTGGGAAAATTACATAATTTGTGGGGATGTATGTTTGTTTGAAATAGGGATGAACTACATATGTGAAAAATCATACATTTTTATATGGGATTATTTCCATTCTAGAATTCACCACAGAGGTGATTGTTTGAAGTAATATAATTCATATATATGCACATTAAATAATTTATAATTAATTGAATTGTTCACTTAGTCAATAAAATTATGTGAATTTTGATATTTTATTGCACATGTAGGAGAAATCCCATTGACAATATAACATCCACACTGATAAATGATATTATATATTTGAATACAACAATCACATAGTCATCTGGGTTGATGTAAAAAAATTATCTGAAATTGCTTATTTGAGCCACATAGGAGATGTTAATTCATATATGGGATTGACATATTCATTTATTCTATTTTTGTAAAATTCTAGTCCGTGGCGATATGTTATTTATTGAAATCCACTATTAAAATAACAATTATCATAATGTAATTACACATATGTACTTGGTGAAATTCTAAAGGTTTGAAATTTTTGATATCTGAGTAAAAAGATAATTTCAAATGAATAAATGTTGTCTTTTATTTAGTAATATTTATATCAAAATAATAGTTTTCATGATGATTAAAAATATGAAATTAAAGGATAAGAATGGTAGAGGAATTCAAAGGTGTAAAGAAGATTTTGATCAATGTTTGGATCATCCTCATTAAGAAAAATCATTAAAAGGAGGATAATTTAATTCCAAATATGGTTGGTGTGATGTGATTCTATGTATTAAATATTATATTAATTATTAAAATGATTCTTCCAAAAAATATATAGAATAAAAAGTAATTCAAGAAGCTATTTACTCAATGAATTATTGAATCATGTGATGCATTATGTGTTGTAATTAAAAGGAAAAATATATCATGAGTTTTTATATTGTGATATATGTTGTTTAATGAAGGTGGAGGAATAATGAACTGAGATTTGAGTTTCATAAATCTGGGGATCAATGACCACAACTGATGTATATTTAATAAGATTTAATAATTGTCTGAATAATTAATTTTATGGAGTGAAGAGTGTCTGATGTTTCCATATATTTGGGATGGAAAATAAGAAGTAAAAACTAGGTTATTATTAGAGTGTTCATATAATATTTTAATAATATCAAATACTAGAAATATATAGATAGACTGATTAATTTATATATTTACCCAAGTGGTTACCAGAGCTCCATGGGGTTTTGAAATACCATGGAAATTCAAATTATGATTTCATGTGATATTGAGAATATCATATAAAGGGTAGAAAAGTATGTTTATCGTATCTTCATTTTTATTATTATATATATTAATTTTATGTCAATGATAAGATTCATAGAATTAGATATAGAAGTTAAAAATTACCATTCATGTGAGAGTGTTTGGGTTTTTAAAAGAATGTGACCTAAATCTACGATAATAATACACATAAATGTGCAGTGATTCAAATACATGAAAAATAGAACTTTTATAGATCATATACACAGTAGAATAAAAAGGGAAAATTATGGGGAAAAGGGAGGAGAGGAAGAATGTGTTTGGCATATCTATATTCAAAGGAAAAGGAAGAAGGAGAATAATAGGGAGAATAAGAATAGTATTTTATAGATTGGTTTCATAGGATAATAAAAATAATATTAATAATATTGATAATATTAATATTAATATTAATAATTCGAGTTGGAAATGACATTGACAATAATAATTTTGGTGAATTTAGTTAGCACAGAATGAATGGATGGAAGGAGCTGCACTCATATTTTTTACCATGAAGAGCGTGTATACTATTGTTTATAAAATAGATTAAGTATTTATTGCATGATAATTTGTAGGTATGAATTGATGGAAAAGGACCTCCAGTACCCCAATTAACATCATATGGTGTGTGACAAAATTGTGTGAAAAGAAACATTGAAGCACCATCTTAGAGACTATAGTGAAACATAGGTTTCAATGATTTACCCTATTTGTTTGTAATTTGATGATTGTTTTAGTGGGTAATGTGGTCCTTAATTATTTCTTGATTTCACCAAGGATTAGCTATTCTAATATAATATAAAACCTTAAAAATCACTTTTCCACTTTTTTCACTCTAATAAATGATGGGAATGGAATATAATAATTGAATCAATATCATAACATTTCAGACAGGTAAATGGATAGAAAGATTAAAATTGGAACACAGCCATACAACCACCGAATACCCCCTCCTCAATGTTGAGTATATCCTAACTGGAGCTAGTATAGAATGGAAGGAAGATATCATGTTTTATTAGAAAAATACATTAGTTTGGTGTTAAAGAAATCATTTTGCATTTGAGAAGAACTAAGGTTATATTCGTGGAATATGGAGGATATAAGGATCTATTCATTAGTGGTTATACAAATTCTCGATTTTGGATAGACTAGAATGATCTTATGTCACAATAATGATAGTCTTCAATAAAAAAATAGGAGATCTGAGATTGAAGAGTTCAAATAATCCAATTATCACTAACTATACAGTAGTGTCAAAGTATATAAATTTTTTTAATCAGGCTAGATAATTGTTTTTTATATATGATGCTTTTTCTATGTTCTTAACGTGATGCCTAGCAGCACATACCCAATCATGTTATATTTTTATAATATTGAAGAATTATCTCTTGTAATGGATCTATAGTCACATCAATGGACGTTTGACATGATCTGTAAGCATCACGTATTTATGTATTTCTTCAAAAAGTGGTGATGTTATTGAGGGAACATTTTTAATAGAAGAAAACATTGTAGACCCCTTGACTAAAGCCTTATGTTGGTATAATCATGGACTTGATGTGATAGATAGAGAGATAATTTGTTTTAGTAGTTGTCTCTAGTGTTAGTTGGAGTTTGTTGGTGTTTATTCCACAGAACGAACATTTATATACATTATGATTTTATATATTTATTGCTTTTAATATAATTAAAAATCATATCACACTATGATTATTCTTCTACATAACATGGTTTGTAATAATTTCCTAGGTTTAGTTGCTATAGGAAGAGGTCATAGTAGTTCCCCACTTTGATGAGAACCATGAAGTTTCATGAAAGTATTATTAAAGATATATTATGTGGGTGAATGATATCATTTGATAAGACACAAATGATACACGTTATCAATGGTGGACAATCATAATAGGTTGAGACACATTCATATTGCGTAGTCCCTTGGTAATTTTCAGAGAAAGAGATTATGAGAACATGACCTCTATATCAAAAATACACATTTATATGTGTCATCGGTTGTTCCTATATCCAAATTTCTATATTTTTCATTATACTTTAATATTATAATTCTTTTCATACAATGAGTCGGGTAATTTTAGGTATTGGGAAAAACATTCCATGGTATATGCTCCTCATGAAGTAGAATATATTGGGTGTTCCATCAGTGATATTCCATTAATGAATAATACAAAAATGTTTTTTTCTCTTCTTTTATTTAATATGATTTTAATTATTATGTAATTTGAGGAGAATGTAACACAAAAAATTAATACATTTCCACGGTGTTTTGTGGGAAGGTTTATTTCCAGTAAGTCATATAATGAGGCATTGAGAACATAGGTTGATGACACAAGCATGAAACCTTCCTGATTAGAGATATTATAATAGAGGGATTATATTATAGGGATAGCATTCATATGAATTTTTATGTCATTATCACATTATATACTTTCTTTGTGGGTGGCGGGGAATTTTTCCGGATGCAACCTTCTTGATTAGAGATATCATGATAAAATTATTATATTAAATTGTGAGAATTTATATGAGGTGTATTTAATTGTCACATTAACTCATTCTTTATGGGTGTTTGTAAAAATTAATAGATTCAAACCATGTCCTTTGGGCTGGAGGGGTGGGGGTTCTATCAAATTCCACTGAGAAAGAGGCATAGATGTTCACACTAAGTGTATATTAAATCTACATTAAATTCTATTTTTAACATAACAAGATAGAAAATATAATATTTCCACATTATGGTTTAATAATTATTCAGGGTTGTTCAATCACCAATATTTTATCGATATTTTTTTTGAATAATAAATATGTGAGTTAAATAACAATAAATATTTATTCAATATATTTATTGAATACAATATTTATAATTTTTATGAGTAGATAATGACTCAATAGCTATTTATTAAACAAATAGTAGTTATTCATGAATAGTTAAATGTTGCGGAGGATAAACTAGCCATTTTTAATTGTCTTGTTCGAAATTATAAATTAAATATAATTTAAATAATTATTTATTTTTAAAAAAAATTGTATTTAAAATTTCAAGAAATTATTAATATTATTTATATTTTTATTATACAAGAGGTTAACTAGTTGTTAGTGGAGGTCATCATGAAAATACACTACTCTGATGTGGGATACAATATCACATAACCCATCCAAACCAAGAAAAAAAATTGGATCTGAGAAAATGAGATATGATTTGCAACATAAAAGAAATAGAAAAAATTGAATCAATGTTATTTCCATAATAGTATACAATAAAACCATATGGAAAATGATAATAATCTAGAAGGAAAAGAGAACACTTGACATTATTTGTATTTTACTTTTTGGTCCTACTCCATATAAAGAACACCGCCAAAACCAATTTTTCTTATTATTAAAAAAAGAATAACATGTAATCATATAGTAGATGATATAATAAGAATAACAAAAAAAATAATATATTACAAATAAAAAACCCACCCTAACATGCACATGAATAACTAACAATAATTAATAGACTTAGGAAAACATGAGCATGAACCCATAAAACCATGTTAGAACCCAATACTAGGGTAAGCCTCACTGGTAGAAAAACCCTCCAAGATTCACTACAGTTGAATAATCCACCAAAACACTCAAAAACACTCAAGTTATCTACACGAGTAGTGTTATAATAACTAAACATATATTGTACCACCAAATAGATCCAAAAACGAGCTCCCCCTCCCTAGATAATGTCCTTCCTGGTTAACTTTACTCTAATATTCACCTTCTAATAGATTTTGGTTATTCTATCTCGTAATTCATAAAAAAGAGGGATCTTGAGACTTATACATGAAGAAATATACCCTCAAACAACCTCCAACTTCTTCGAGACACATGGTAGATTGAGGATCATCTAGGAGAATATTTTATAAGAAATAAAATGGATACATCCCAAAACAAAAACATCACAAATCTAGTACATCCAAATGAGATGCATCACAAATTATATACATCATAAATTTCCTATTTCACAAATTGGATACGTTGAAATTATATTACATCAAAAATACTATACATCCCAAAGTAGCAATGTAACAAATGGTATACATTACCAATTAGGTATGTTGGGTCGCTTGTTCTATTCCTTTACTATGTGATAGTATGCCCAAAATAAAATAGAATATGTAAAACTAAAATTTAGTTTAATAAAAATAAAGTAAATGCTATAAAAAATATACAATAAGAGATTATTCATGGAATCAATAATAAAAAAACTGAACATTTTAATTTTTTACTACAAATCATGCTAAAATTATGAAATATCCACCTTCGAAAATATAATGTAAACAAAACGTGGATGATGTTCTCGTTGGCGTATAATAGCCCAACCAATCATCCAATTCAAAATGTTTTCACTAATAAGAATACTTTTATCTCAAACTGGATCATACCATACTGAACAACTAACTAGCATATACCATAACGACACATTTCATCAAATACTAACACAAATATGGAAAAAAATTCAAACAACTACTAACAACAACTAATCATGCACAAAGTACAATTAATCTCATCAACCATACTGACCAAAACACATGCCTTCACATACCCAATCTTCCCTATCGCATAATTGCAACCAGCATCACACATTCCATCAGGGCTTTTGGTCATACCCCTATATTCCATTATAACACCCATGAAACTAGAGCAGTACCCAATTTTTCAAATAGAATGAATCATGTAATATGAAAATTATATTTATAAACTAGGTAAAAACTAAAACAATTATGTATGGAATAGGTAATAAATTGTTAGAATACAATATGAAAAATAGATATGTGATAGGATTCAAGTCTCTACATGATCCTAAAAAGTGAAGAAAACTATCCCTACCCACACCCTCTCTTCAAACTGAGTCCCTTGAAAATCACACAGAGAGCCAGTACAAGGAATGTAAATTATATAAAACCTATATCTATAACTATTATATACTAAGAGATATTTGAATTAATCATATAACATCAACACTATTAAAACTATTTTACATCACATTGTTCTAGGATATACTGTCCCAAGAGGCATCCTTAGGGAGGTATCCCATAATGTGTTTTGCTTTTCCACACTGAGATAACTTTAACTTCTTTATCTGATTACTTTCCTTATTATATTTTCTTTTACATTTAGTATTACACTATAAATGGATAAAATACACACCAGAGCTCACCCCACTTCCCTCCACCTTCATGCTATGAATTCAAGGTCCCTCGAAAAGGTAGTTTACTTCAAATACATTAATGTTATGTAATACCTATCATACATTGTAGAATCTGAAATCATTTTAATGGAATATCCAAGGAACTGAACAAAAAAATAATTGTTCTCATCATATTATCGGCTTCTACATTAGCTAAAATTAATACCATCATATTAAATATATATAAATGTGTTTTTTAATTTTTTTATAGGACCATTTTTAAATTATAAATATGTATTTTCTTTTGAATCCTTCCTAGAAGAGATATAGTAATGTAAATATTCTCATGCTTCTACCAGATTTCACTTACAGAAGTCTCATGGACCATTTCTTAGATACCCTTATCACCTAGGGTCAACATAAAAAATTATTGGTATTTAACTAAAATAATTTGGTCCATATCCATAAATGTGGTCAACTTATCTCTTATTGTTGATATAGTGGTGATTTTACTCATAGATCCTTCCAAAGAATGATCAATACCATTGTGGAAAAAATTATCATGCATCTTAACTCTCCAATAATTAAAGTTATTCTCTCCATGGAAATTATCAAACTATAATCTATTCAAAGTCATCTTCGGACTTGATGGAACTCCCTCAGATACCACTTTATAGTGGATGGAAACAGAGGGGACATAATACTCCAAGGTAGGAGGTAGTATCAAACAAACCACCACCAATAACAAAACATGGTATGTGTAAAGAATATATTCATCTAAAAATAAAGGAAACATAATAATCCAATGTCGTGTGATGTAAATTATAGTATGCAATAAAACCAAAATATATTTGGTAAAATTAATTAATAAAAATAACACACAATAATTTATGTGGTTCATTGCTTTTTGGTCCAACTCTATGGAAAGACCACAACCCGGGCCCATTTTAAATATTATTGATCAATGAAAAACATGGAATCCAAAAACAAAAGATAAAATAATAATAACATCATAAACACACTACATTAAATAAATGTACCACTACCATGTACATAAAAAAAATAGCAACAAAAGAACTATAGTAAAAAGTAATAGGTATATGAAAAACAATGCATGAATCCCTAATCGAGTTCATCCTGGCCAAAAGAAAAAACCACCAAGATTCATTAAATCCAAATAATCCACCATAAGAATGTGAAAATCCAAGAGATCTCCATAGAAATAGTACCATGGAACCAGCTTCTTATGTCATCAAGAACAAGAGCCACCAATGATCACTCCCTCTTCAAATTGTGTCCTTCCTATTGGAATTCTCTCACAGGTTATCCTTATTTAATTTTTTGAATTGTATCTTTATTTATATAGAATATAATGTTATATAATCATATAATCTCGAATAAAATAACCCCCAGATAACCTCCAATAGATTTTGGGCATGAGGTCAATTTAAAAGCATTCAGAAGAATCCATTACAAACTCAAATGAATACATCAAAAAATAGGTACATCGTAAATCTGGTACGATAAAAATAAACAACATCTAAAATTAGCTACATCATAAATTGGCTACGTATAAAATTGGTTGTGTCCCAAATCAACTATGTCCCAAATAGGATGCGTTGAAAAGTAGCAATGTTGTCAATCATTTATATTGAGAAGAAATATATAAAAATTTGGTCGCATCCCAAATTTTCTACATTGGGTAGCTCACAACATTCATCTACCATATAAAGGTAGGCATAAAAGAATATAAAATCATAAAAAATAGAACCAATCGTAATAAAAACACAATAAATGGAAAAAAGAAATTGTTAAATGAGATTATTCATGGCATCAAAAAATCAAAAACAATATATTTAAATTTTTCAAAACAAATGATGATAAATTAAACACTAATGAATAAAGAATTTGTTATGGTCTTATGTGAAATCACCAAATTAAACCTATATGTATAAATTAGCAATTATACCACTTTACATGGATAGTTTCTTATTGTGAAAAATAGATCTAGAGAATATTCCTTCAAGACCAAGATAAGAACATCACAAGAAGGTTCTATAAAACTATAGCACCAATCATTATCTACTCTCTCAACACATCAAGTAAACTAAATCAATTTTTCTACCATGAATAGATTCATGTTGTGATCAGTGACGGATGATGAATGTAACACCTTGATACATCACAATATTTTAATTTCTAAATAATGTTATTTTTATTTCTTATATTATTTTTACTCAACACCATGTTATACTTACACAAAAGACAACAATTAGTTGTCTTAAGTAACACAGAAGTCTCAGTTTTACCGAATGACAGTATATTAATAAAATATTATTATTTAATATAACATATAATATTTCCATTAAATTAGAGGTTATGAATACTGTTAACCATATTTTAAATATTATTCCATATAATTCTAACATTCACCGTATGTGTTTCCTATGCATAATATATGAAAAAATTCAATTTATTATGAAAAAATGTGTATTTTTTTTAAAAAAAATTGTTCCCACCTTTTAATGATGAACCGATTTTAAATCCAGTATACGGAAATTTTATATATTAAATTTAAAAAATAAACATCTTATTTTGAAGAAGGACATCAAATTTTAGTTTGGATAAATGTTTGGTGTTTTCCTGATAACATTCATACCTTAATGAATAGTGAAAAATACTAAATTTTAATTGAAAAAAACGTTTTAATCAGAATAATTTATAGTGTTAAAAAATAAATTTGAATATTTTTAATGTATAATTAGATTATATTTTTATTATTTAATATAATTTAGTTTATTGTAATTTCTTTCACATTAAAATTTGATATAAACAAATGTCAATCTTTTGATGGTTTTTACTTTTGAAAATAATGTTTTCTCATTTTTTGAACTGAGATTAATTTTAAATTAATTACTGAAAAATATGTGTTTAAAAAATTTTGAAAATTGATTCCATATTTTGAATCAGTGGTTCCATGTTATGTTAATAGGATAATTTTTTTGGTCATAACATATAATAACTTCATTACATTTTTATTACTATGGTTAAAGGTAAATTTGGTAATTAATGGAAAATATAATATTATAAAATTACCTACGGACCTGTAAAAATCAGATTGGAAGCCTAAATATGACCCTTATAATCTATGTTTCTAAATGGTATCACATAATTTCCACTTTCCCATGAATATGAAATTAATATTATTAAAATCAATTAATGTGACAAAATGTCAGACTCTCATTTCATATACCTATATTAAATTTAATATAGGGATATCAAGTAGTTAAACTAGACTATAGGTAGTATATAGAAATCTAATATAATTACCTACATCATATAAATTTATATATAATTCTTATAGAATAAATTATTAACTTTACTAATGACACAATTGTGAAAGAGAAAATATTTTATTAATAAAAATATCTATGAAATCAAATTAAAAATAATAAAATAAATAAAATATTAATTAATTATTATTATATGTGAATTTTATAGGTTACTATAAAATTTTGGAGTATAATTTGTTTTATGTTTCTCTTTTTGTGGATGTTATTTAAAATCAATTAAATGAATACTGTTAAAATTTACAGTATTGATATTTTATAAAAAAACAATTTATTAAATTATATGAAAATAAAAAAATTATTTATATATTATAAAGTGATAATTAAAAGGTCTAAAATATAATAAATTATACATTTATTCTCAATTGATGGCAATTATGGTAATATTTATAACCATTTAATATTTACAAATTTATTACCATAAATATAATTAAATGGATTAAATAAGGATAAATCAAAATGATAAAATTTCAAATTAATGAAAAACATGTCTAAATATTATTGGTTTAGAATATTTCCACCCATACTCAAATTAAATTATAAATTATCCACTTTTGAGAAATTTTAATTTAAATTTTAATATATATTAATTTAATAGTTTTCATATTTCCAAAGGTGCCCCTTCAATCACTTAAAAAAGTTAACCCCTACTTTTATCATAATCACACCTCTACAACCTCTTGGTTCGGAAAAACAATTCCCATTTTCTCTAACAACTTCACTTAATACATCCTACAAGGCATAAATTGGGTAGAATGCAATCATAATGAGTCGTTTTGTATAAATTATAAGTAGACGCTCAAAAAAGTGGTAATTGTTTTATCACCTCTTTAAAAGTTAGTTTCTTCTTATAATTCCTCATTCTATATTGTATATATAAAAAATATTAAATCTGGAATCATATATAAACTAATATTTTATTATAAATATAGGGAAAACTTATACCACCTTTTATCCATCCTATGAATTACAATATCACTATGTGTGCTTACGTATGACTTCCCATCTCCACACTGTGGTGAAATTGTTTATTCGAAAACACATTATTTAGATGGGTATAATGATGCATATAATGGATGTAAATAATGAATATAACATGAACATTATTCTTTATGATTAATATACCATCAAATTCCACACTATTTATCTATCAAGTGAATGATATCGTCACTTATGTGTACGTATGACCGACCATCTCCACGACACAGTGGGATTAATCATCCATGTTAACAATTCAAGAATGATTATAAAATTTATATGATGAGTAAAAATAATAATTATGAAATAATATAATTCTTTATATGGCTAAAATACAGCTTATGCAAAACAAACATGACTTACATGACAATACAAGAATGGGAAAATGAAATAGTTAACACCCGAAACAATGGTAATAATGAAATATTATTAACAAAATGACAAAAAAGGTTCAAATAAGATATCATAAATATGTATATGGTTATGTTATAATTCTAAAACGTACATGAAAATTTATATATGTGTTTAACACACCCTCGACTAATGGGAAGTACAAGTTATGGTTTTGTTTTACAATCTCATTATTATCTGAGAATGTTTATGCATAAATATTTACTGCAAAATAATTATCTTCCATGTCCATGTTTCATAAAATAAATTAAGAAGGAATATTTTAAATGTTTTATATAACTGACACTTTAATAAAAAAATTATTTTTAACATTTTAAATATTTATTCATCTAAATATTTCTCATTAATTTCAGGGTATTCAAAATGGTTTTAAGGATTTATTTATATTGAAATGAATTTTTTAAAATGTTAAATCCATTCAAAAGTTTCAAAGTGGAATGGATAACATTGATTCAATATATCTTCTTAAATTTATTTTATAAGTGTGCGGCTTTTGAATACGTGATTTCAAAGAAAATTGTATATTTCAATCAAAGTGTCTTAATGAATTCATTAGATTATTTTCATCTATTTCAGCATCATTTGTTGGATTTTATGATTAGTTGAGGTTGATTTATTATGAAAAAATCATACATATTATATAATATGGTTTCTGGTATATTTGAATGTGGATATGCTATGTTTATACCATTCATGGTTTAAGGTTAATGTATTAACATTTAGTATGATAGTTTTAATATTAATGATTTTTTTATGTTTCAACCTTTTCTTAAAAATAATGTATTGGAATTATTAAGTGACGTGTGGGGCCCGCTATAGACCCTCGATGTATCGATTTCTCTCATTAGACCAACTATTTTCTTAGCACAAGGGCTTGATGGTATGGTAAGAGTCTTGGTATGAGTCCTTGACTGTATGGTTATGGTGTCCAACATTATGAATTTCCCCATGATGAGATTAATTATATATATTTCATGTGATTATTAGACTAGTAGAATATCCTTGTCAATGTTTAAATGAAACTATTGGATCTATTTTTTCAATATTGTTCTAAAAATTTTGTTTAAAAGTTTTGTGTTTTAGTGTTATACCTTGCCTTATAATTGTATGCTTATTTTTGATAGCATCCACTATATTATTTATCGTTACATAGAATCTGATCTCACCCTTTTCTTGTGATTCATTTTCCTCACGATGTGAAGAATTATATTATGTTTGACTTTCAATGATAGTCTAAGAAATATGAGTTTTTTAGAAGTGGATAATTTGATGCTATTTATTTAAATATGTAATGTAAAACTGATGTTTATACCTAGTATTTAGAAGGATAATAAATTGATCGGTCATTCAGGATATGATTCCCTATAATCGTCCAATGTATGAAAATAATACACCAACTATGGGCTTCTGGGGTCGGGGCTTTATAGTTGGTATGTGGAGATGTTTAGTGCAAACCATGGAATCTATATTTAGAAAAAACTTGATTAGGGAACATTACTAGAAGATATAATTTGAGTATAAGTATAGAAGAACATCCTATAATTTTGGTAATGTAAATATTATTTGGGTACTCCTAGAAAATAAATCCTTATCTCGGTACTACAAGTGGGCATGGTTCTGGAATAGATGTAAACAGTATTAATAACTATGACAATGTGTTACAGTCTATACTCAGGGTAACCTGAAACTCAACAATGGGCCTTATTGTGCACTTGGTATGACAGTTCGGGGGGGATATGCTCAGGATAATTCACATTTTCATTAAAAACTGTTATGAATGATTTATAAGTTATTATGTCCCCAAATAAACCTTTTTTTATTATGAGACTCAGTATGTATAAATATTCAATTTATGGTAATCATTTTTTTAGTTTTTGGAATAAGGATTATGATATGATCTAACCTAGTGTATATCATCATTTATAAATGGAACCTAGTAGAAGGAATTTGAACCTCACAAATCCACATGATCTAAATATTATAAAGAATCATTTTTTTATGGTCTTAAGAAGAAATTTTTAAGGTAAATAGTCTCCCATTTATTAACATCTCATGAAGAAATAGTATCAAATGTTAATAATATGTGTAAATAATTATTCGGGTCCTTTCTCTTTGAAGGGAAGGAATAGAAGAAGAGGATGTAAGAGAAAAAGATGGATAAAGGGAATAAGGGAAATAAGTATTTTCCCGCATGTGACATTTGTTGAAAGAATCACCCTGGTAAATGGTTGAAGGTAATGATATTTTTTATAGCTGTGGAGAAAAAAGGAATACAAGTTCATGATTGAAAGGGTATGATGAAGGTTCCCAATGTACAGAGTTTCAACTACATGGAGATTTAACACTATGTGAATCAATGTCATAATCATCATAGAAATATACACCAGATGATGTTATTGGATAATGATCATGTTATGATACTACCATATATGAGGAGAACTGATTAATATTCCTATTCAGAAATTTTTTTTATTTGAATATATTAATACCAATATACTGGTTATAACAATTACAGAGTATATAAGGATTGTACTGTAGTAATTTTTTTATTAATAATTTAAGATTGTATTTTACTAAGTAAAATGACACAGTTAAAAGTTCATCTTTTTGAAAAATATATTGTTGAGTGAAAGATAATCCATAATATTTTTCTGATACTAAGATAAATATTTTTGAATAAATATATGGTTGATTTGGATAATGTATACTTGATATTATTGACTACCTTTGAACTGATTAATGGGTTTTTATTCCATCATTTTTAGAGTCAAAATCATTTTTTCAATTAAAGAGTATATCCAATATTCTATGACTTACAATTTTTTTATGTTAATTCAGGTTATTACAATATTTTAAGAGAATACATGATAAATTCATCCACTTTCATGTTATGTGACAAAAAAATCAGCATTATGTCATGTGAACATCCTTATAAATTTTGGACTGTGAGTTTGGAAAGGCGTATTTTTTATTTTCTTAAAGGATGTAATGGAGTATGTTGAATATTGGATAATATTTTTTATGGTTAAAGTATTATTTATAGGATACCTTGGTCTAAAATTTTTTGTTTCATTAAATATTTAGATGATTAGGGAAATACTTTTCAGACTTATGAATTATAAAAAATACTTCAGGTGTGAAAAATACAATTTGAACAGTAATATAAAAGTGTATGGGATGATGTAAAAATAGATTGAAGCACAACCAAATAATGAGATTAAGCTTATGACATGGAAGTAAAATAATTGTGTGCTTTTATGAATAGTAAAATAATTCTTCAACTCTATGGAAATGATCACGAAACCAAAAGTTCCATCATTTCCCTTTTTCTAATGAATTGAATGGTCCCTTAGATCATCACCTATTTATAGATTTGTGATTGTTAACTTTTTCCCCATCATGTTCTCTATCACACTCCATCAGAACATGATGGTTGGATTTTTCATTTATTTCAATGTTTTTCGTACATGGAACCATAGTATGTTTTATTTAGGGAAACCTTCATACTTGCCTTTCATTATTTTAAAATAGAGGTCTCAATAATCTCTTTTTAATTGTGTGATTTCAAAAAAGATGTTTTCAAATGTCAATCCACCTTTTTTGATCTTGAGTTTAAATTAGGAGGATAAAATTTATTGATGGAGGGGAGAATGTAACACACCAATACATTAAAATATTTTCATTTCTGAATAAAAATAATTTAATTGATTTCATTCTTTTTAATGAAACCATGTTAATATTTCAATACACACAACAATTATTTGGCGTACGTTACACATAAGGCCCAGTTTTACTAAACAATAGTATATTCAAAAAATATTATTATTCAATATAATATATAACATATCCATTAAATTATATGTTATGAATAGTATTAACCATATTTTTAATTTCATTCCAAATAATTTTAACATTCACCTTAGGGGTTACTCATACATAATATAAGAATAAATTCAAAAAAAAAAGATAAAACAAGTATTTAAACAAATTAGTTTTTCATCCTTTTGATGGCGCACCTATTTTAAATACATGATTTGACACTTTTATATATTCAATATGACCAAATAAAATTCGTATTTGGAATCGGGACATCAAAATTTATTTTTTATAAATATAGGGTGCTTTTATGAAAACATTCATATTTTGATGAATACTGAAAAATAAAAAAATTTAATTGAAAATATATTATTTAATAGAAATATTTTATTGAGTTAAATTATACATTTAAATGGTTTTAGATTATAATAATTTTAAATATTTAACATTTAATATAATTTAGTTCATTTAATCTTTCTTCACATTAAAATTTTATATAAACACATGTCAATCTTTTGATGGTTTTAACATTTAGAAATACTATTTTTTTATATTTCCAATGAGGATTTATTTAGAATAAATAACTTCAACTTATGTGTTTCAAAAATTTTAAAATGGATTCCATATTTTGAATCAGTGGGTCCACATTATTTTAATTTTTTAATTCTAGTTTTGAACATTATGAATGGTAGGTTTTGTAATTTTTTTACTACCACAATTAAGTGTAAATTGTGTAATTAAAGGTAAATATAATATTAAAAAATTACCATAACACCTCTAAAAATCCTATTGGATGACTAAATTCGACCATTATCATATATTTTTCTAAATTGAATCACTTAATAGCCACATTCCCATTAATATGAAGTTAATATTATTAAAATCAAAGAATGTGAAGAAATTTGACACTCTCATCTTATTTTAGTATATTAATTTTAATATAAGGATAAACACGAGATAAAATCAACTATAGTAATTATATGGAAATTAGATATAATGGGGTAAATCATAAAAATTTATTTATAATTTTTATACATTATATAATTAATATTAAGGATTACTCAATGGTGACACATAAATTATATTATGAATATAAATTTCAGATAAATGATATTTAAATTATTAAAATAAATGTAATTTTAATTAATTATGTTTCAAAACAGATTTTATAGGTTAATAAGACATTTTCTAAGTATATTAGATGTTTTGGATCGAATTTATCTTAAATGTGGAGTTTATTTAAAATCATATAAATAAATAGTGTCAAAATTGAAACTATTGATATTTTATAAAAATAACATTTTATTAAATTAATTAAAAATCTTAAAAATTATAAAATTATAAAATTTATAAATATACCATCTAAAATTTAATAAAATATTTTTATTTTCTCAATTGACATGATATATGTAAATAATTATAACCATTTTATGTTTATAATGTTATTACAACAATTAAAATTAAATATATTAAATAATTATAAATCAAAATGATAGGGTTTAAAATAAAATAAAATCATGTCTATATTTTATTGATTGAGAAGAAATCAAATCTACCTTATAATATCTTTGAAATTATCCAATTTGTATCCATTTTTATTTAAAAATTAATTTATATGAATTTAATAGTTTTGGTATTTCCAAGGGTGCCCTCCCATCTCTTATAAAGGTCACCTCTCATTCTCATTTAATCACACCTCTAAAGACATTTTGTTCTAAATAATTCTACCCATTTTCTCTCTGTTATTCCCTTAATACATCCAAGTGGCAATAAATTATACAAAATTCATTCTAAGGAATCCTTTTGTAAAAATCAAAAGGAGGAACTCGAAAAAGAGGTAAATGTTTTATCACATCATTCAAAGTTCATTTTTTATTATACATACTATTTCGATGTTGTTTCTATATATAAATACTATATTCAATATCAGAAAAATAATGAGATTTTATTATAATTATGTAACAAATGTAACACTGAAATATTATTAATAAAATGATTAAAGAGTGTAATATATGATATCATAAATATTTATATGGTTCTGGGGAAATTTTATAACATAACGTAACCATTTTATAGGAGGTTAACACTCTTTAGACTAAAATATAGTACAAGGTAAATGTTAATTTTAAAATCTCATTATTAACTGAGATTGTTTATGTGTAAATATTTACACGGACATATTTATCATCCATGTACATCTTTATAAAAAGTAATGGTAAAAGAATATTTTTAAAATTTATATAAAGAAAACATTAACTAAAACCTAATTTTACATGTTTTAAAGATTTATTCTTATAAATCATTCTCATTAATGTCCATGTTTTCAAAATGGTTTCATATATATATTTATATGGACTCGAATGTTTTAAAATGATAAATACTTTAATAAGATACAAAGTTTTATTGGACACATTAATAAAAAAGTATCTTCTTATATGTCTTTTAATAGTGCACAAATTTTGAATAAATGATTTTAAATGAAAAGGGATATTTATCTTAAATAGTTTCAATGATTAGATTAGATTATTTTCATCTATGTCAACATTTTTATTGGATTTTATACTTAATTGAGGTTTATTTATTATGATACAATATTACATATTTTGTTGAATGGTTTAAGATATATTTAAATTTACATATTCTATGTTTATAGCATTCATGGTTTATGGTTAAAGTATTAACATTTCACATGTTATTTTTAATATGAATGTTTATGTTATGTTTCACACTTTTCATAAGAGGAATGAATTAGACATATTATGTGACTAGAGGGGGCCACTATATCCCTTCAATGAATCGTTTGGTCTTATGAGACAAACTAGTTTCTTGGAACATGGCCTTGATGGTATGGTAAAGGTCTTGGCATCAGGCCATGATGGTATGGTTTTGATGTACTGCATTTTGTATTTCCTCATTTTTTTATTTATTATTGATATTTCATGTGATTATTTGACTAGTAAAATATCCATGTGAATGTTTAAATTGAATTATTTGATTTATTCTTTTCATATTGTGCTGAATATTATGTTTAAAAGTTGTGTGTTTTAATTTTATACATTTCCTTAAATGTTTATGCTTTTTTTACAATTTTTGTTATATTCTTTATCCCTACTGAGCATCAAAGCTCACCACTTTCTTATTATTCATTTTTTACCAGGATGTAAGGAACTATATTATGATTTCCATGATGTGATATTCTCATATATATGAGTGTTTTAAAAGGGGATAATCCATTTCTCTTTATTTTAAGACGTAACCTAAAACATATGATTGTAACTAGTATTTCCAAGTCAACTAAACCGATCGGCCCTTCTGGATTATATTCCTTGTAATCATGCCAATATATTCAAAAAATACAATGAATTCATAGTTCTGGGGTCATGCCGTTACAATGAAAATGACTGGGATCAACCATGATAGTACCTGATGATTTTATTGTAATATTTTGAAATTTTTCAGCATTTTGTGATCTTCACTATAGAGATTATATCCTAAGATAAAATGACTCAAAAAATCTAGAAAAATAATATATAAATTAGTTATCAATGAAATAATAATTAATGATATGGTAATTATAAATTTATATATATATTAATTATGAATTTTATGTGATGTTATTGCCTTCTTGGTCACATCTTAAATAATTAAGTTAATACTATATTTTATTCTTTTAGTAATGATGCTATTCAACATGTACATATCATGTTATTCATAAAATATGATGCAAAACCTCGTTTTCTATCCCCAATAGGAACTTTCATTATGCTCAGAACCTTCAGAAATTACATTATAATGTATGTTGTCCTTATAACCAATTTTATAAGTAACATTTGATGCAAATTTTTCAAATAACCAACATAAAAATACAATGAGTATTTTTAACAAAATTTTATGTTGAATACATTATGGGAAGAAATATGAGGTAGATGATTAGGAATATTATATAAATAACATGAAATGAAGTAAAATAAATGAAGATACTCAACTTAATTATGATTCTTGTAGAGATTTATTTCAAATCCACATGGTTTTCATTGATGTTTCTTTTATTTTTTGGAAATAACTTAGTCTTCGTCCTCGACTATGGTTTCTAATGAATTTATAACTCCATATAGTAAATATGATGTGTAAGACTCTTCTTATCAACTAAGTCAATAGAATTATTCATATTAATAAATGAAAAATCATGAAAGACCTTAATGATGAAAAAAACTAATAACAAAGATAATAAATGATGAAATAAAATGATAAATACCATGTTGAAATCATCCAATTAAGAAGAAATGGAATGATGATAAAAATAAAATAAGAAAAGATCAAAAATGTTGAAATAATGAGAATTAAAACCTATATATGGTACATGAAAATATATACCCTAAGCATATAACTTATTTTGGAATTTTAAAATTAACAACAAATCATGAAAAAATTAAACATCATGGGTATGCATTGTGAAATTTGACTTTTAAAATCAATTAATTTTTATCTCACATTACAATATGTGTTTTAACATCATTTATATGTACAATAGATGTTAAAAACCCAATTTTTTTGGTGTTTAGCATCAGTTATGTAAATAAAAGATGTTAAAACCCTTTTACAATTAGTTTTAACATTGGTTATTTTATTTACAAATGTTAAGACACATCATGAAAGGATTTTAATGCCTATTTTATAATAATATGAATTAAAATCTAAATGAAAATTATATTTTTTTTCTAATATTTTATGTAAGATTATTTTACCTGGTTTGGCCACATAGTTTGGGAAACTGTGCGCCAGCTTTGTACACTAAACTAGAGGATCAACCCTTCTCTCACACAGTTCAGTATAATAAGTAGCACTAACCAAGATTTAACCATTACACAAGTCCAATTATCTCAATTTTTGAACGCTTAGACCTCTTACTATCAAATTATCTAGAAATATCAAAAATAACCAACAATCATACAATATGTAACAAAACAGTGGCATAGGGTATCTGTGTTGTTGTATAGAAGAGGATTTGATACCAACTATTGAAGACAACCTTTAGGGTAAATACTCTTGAAATTATAAATAAATATATATAAATTCATGTTTTCAAGATTTTAAAGTTTAAAAAATCTAATTCAATACAGTGATAATGATACAAGATGAGCGATAAATAAGATAAATCAATGAAGAAAGAGAAATGATATAATGTGGTAGGAAACATTTTGGTCTTGTATCCAAGGAAAAAACACCACCATGTACTAGATTTTAATAATTCTCATTCAAGGGTATAAGAAATGAGATAGAACTAGTGAATAAAAAATAAGCACTCCATCTGGATGAAACAATTACATTAATAAACTTGGAGAAGAAATGAAGTTTACTATCTATCCAAATTTTCCAAACAACTAGTTCTTCAGGTTATTAAAAAATTCTTGATGTCAACAACAAGAAAGAGATCCTCAATTATGGAAACTAAAAATCTCCTCCAGACTCTACATTTGGGATATGTTTATATACTGAAATTGAAAGGGGAAAGAAACATTCTCTTTCAATGAGTGTTGAACAGTGACTCCACCTATGAACATCTCCAAATAATTTTACCTCTTCATTATCTGGTGTGAACATGATTGAGACATCACAATATCATATTATTTCATCTAAAAAGTTAATGATGATGGACTACGTAATGAATCTATGATGTAACAATCCAGGATAGGTGGGTGACCATTGTCAAATTAGTATCAAAAACCCATATATTACGGTAGCCACGAGAGATATGTGGTAGTTGAAAATTAAATGTCTGGTGAGAATAATAGCATAATCAAGAGAATATCATATTTTTCATCAATAAAACATACATAATTCATAATATTTAATAAAAAAATATGTATGTAATGTAAGAATAAACAACTAGGAGACAATATGTGTTAGGGGAAATCCAAATTCTTACCTCAAGTGAAAACCTGACTCGCATGTGATCAAGTCACACAATTCGTGGCCCATGTTAGATTGAAATAATCCCATGTTCAAATGAGTGATTCTTTCATATGTTAAGAATAAGAAAAGGTCAAAATTTATGTGACATCAAAAGATAAAATCCTTATGTATGATAATCTATAATCTATGTGATATTAACATGCATCTTAAGGAAGAAAAATCGATTACCCATGTATGAATCACACAAATGGTAGTGAACTCACATCAAATTCAATAAAACCTCATAGAGGATCAATCATAATGTGAACAATATAATATATAACAAACAAAAAATAAATATGAATTATAAACATGTTAAGCATGAAAATACCAGAAGAAATCTAAAAACCAATTATTTTCATTTATAAATCAACTAAAACACAAAAATACAAATGACATAATTATTAATCATGGTGTGACCATAATGACATAAAACGGGTATTTATAAATTTAAATGTGACATTTTAGTTCCAAACAAGCATCATATTATCAATTCTATGTAAAAACTCTAAAAATATCATGAGACTCTTGTAAAATGACTCTAACTATATCTATGACATGTAAGAATAAACCACACAACATTCGGAATCACAGTGCGGTCATATGGAAATAGAACACATGTTTTCAATTTAAAATGGACATTTTATTCCAAAACAGACATCAAATGATCAATTCAAGGTAAACGTGATTGGATTTTAATTAAATTCAACGAAAATGATCATTAACAATTTCATGACATTTTGGAATGAACTAATGTTATTCTGAATTGTTGGGTCATTGATGTGATCTGAAATCTATTTTTTCATTTGTAATTATCATTCAATTTAACAATTAAAATTAAAAAATTTCTTCTCTATAGTATTAGTCATATATTATTCACTTAACTTACAATTACTTCCCTTAGATAGAATAGAATTAAAGGAATTATTTCTTCATTCGCCCATTATTTGAATATTTTGTTATATAATATTGTATTGATTAATGTTATGGAAATAGTGAATGTACAGATATTTTGTTAAATTAATTATATTCATTTACATATTTTTATTATGTCAACTATTATATTAATCATGACAATTATAATAATAAATTTTATTTATTTTGTGTTGTGGTCTGGTGAAAAACTAATTGTTGGGTACACTAGTTCCATGGTTCTTTTATCAACTCTAAAAAAGAAGAGAGCAATTTATAAATTATCTTAAAATTTTTATCACTAGTAAAGGAGTCCACATATCATTAATATTGGTTAATTTTTTTAAGAGGTCCCTTTTGAGCCCAAGGAGTGTTAGAGGAGTGGTTCTGTAACTACCCAAAATTTCATTAATAGAAAATCCCTCTTCATCCAGTTAAATTTCTCTTTATAAAAAAATGTTTTTATAAGAGTTCAACTTCTTTGGTTTTATGGTAAGAGTTGTGACCGTTACTTTTTTAGTCGTTGAACAGTGATCACATGTTTAGTATAAATATAAGGCTTTAACGAACCCAATTTTACTCAGACAAAGGAAGTGATGGCCTCATCCAGTAGAATTTCTCCATACGAAGCCCATTTGTCGGAGCTCGGAAAAGTGGTGGCGTCTTTGGGCTTCACCCTTGACCAAGCCAAAGCTGAGCTTCACCATGTCAAGCTTGAATGTGACTGTCTATGGGAAAAGTGGAAGTTTATTAAAATTACCACTCGAGCGATGCTATCCGAGCCACCCCAAGAGTCTGTCAGCATCGCACACCTTACCCTTAGGTCTTATGCAGCTATTTTAAAGGGTTATGTAACAAATAAGTAGTACTATGTTCATGTATATTATTTTTGTATATAATAATGAATATAATTTCTAGTAATTTTTGATACATTGTAAATTGTTTTTAAAGTACAAATGGTGTTTTTAGTTATTATTTAATTAAGAAATCTAATTTATTAAATTAAGGGGTTTTTGAATAAAATAAAATTTTAATAAAATAATATTATTATTATTATATTAATTTTTATTAAATATAATTGATCTTATAATTTTATGAATGCAATTAAAATTTTATATTAAGGTTTGAAATCCATTTCTGTCAAAACCCGTGTATTTTCGATAAATGTTGGTTTTTATTTTAAAAGTGAAAAATAACATATTTAGAAATTTTTTTAGATAAAATAAATTTCATTTCTAGAATTAGGTGTCGAAATTATCCAATGGTGAATTTTTCCTAATTTTCTGAGACAGTAAAATTTTTGGGTAAAAATTAAATACCATTTAAATATATAATGTGTTTTATGAAATCATAATGACCGAATGGTGATTTAATAAAATACCATAATCCTTACGATCAGCTAGTATATGTTTTATCATTAAAATAATGTGATTTTGGGTTTGTTTGACTTACTTTTCAAAGCATTAATGGACCCCTCAAGACATATTCAACACTTTCCCTTTTTAAATTAATTTCCAAGGGAGTGTGACTCACCTCCACATAAGAAACCTTATTATTTTAAAAATTTCGGAATTGGGCCTTATAAAATATTGTTTTCCTTTTTCCTTTTCCAAAAACCATGGGCAAAAACCATGGGATGGTTTGGGGTTTGGATTAATTTAATGTAAGGTGACCCAAACCTAAATAATAAAGAATTCCCTCACATTTCCTATATAAACCCACCCAAGATCCCACTTCCTCCTCACTAAAATCCCTTGTAGTTCTTCCAACCTCTGACCTACTCTCTCTATAATCCTACCAAGGTTCCCCAAGCTCCCAAGAAGCCTCTCACAAGCCTCTCTCTAGCCTTTGGAAGCACACTTCCAAGTAAGGGTTTTTTTCTTCCTTTCTCTTTTTGTCAATTTTATTTAAGTTGTATTGACCTTTTAATTTCAATTATGAATGTTGGGGTATGGTTTCGAACCTCCCCCATACTGCATTATTATTGTTTTAATGATGGAAGACCCCTTTCTCTATCATTAAATGCCTCTCATGTACACCTGTTACTATGCCGAAATTCTGAAAGGAACTTCTCTCTCTTCTTTTACATTCAAGCAATACTTTTGTATCATGAATATAAATTCCATTTCAATTGTTGGGACATGTATCTATATGACCTCCTTACTGTCCATTACATGTAAATATGATGAGGAACCTCTTTATCTCTAATCAACCTTTTTTATGAATTCTTATGTCACGATGTTACGCTGCCGAAATCGCACCGATTTTCTAAGCCAATGTCATTGTGTAGTGAATACCTTGCCCATTTCTCCATCAAGGGTATTCACCTTTATGCACATTTACTTATTGATTAAAAAGTTTCATGTATTAATTCCACATTCCTTTCTCATGAAATAAATGATTAAGTTTTATGAATCCATGTTTCATGATCCATGTGGCACACTTATGCATGAAATGAAATGTTTTAGAAGGGTGCACCCTTATAGCGCTCCAATGCATTGGGTAAATTTTAGTATCATGATACGTCATGTGAAATTAGTGTTGACTCGTGCTAATTCAAGGGCAACGAGGGTATACTCGTGATTCATGTGCAATGAGGGTTTACTCATGCTCCATGTGCAATGAGCCTTGGCTCATGCTAAATCAATGTTAAGTGTTGTTGCCACATTTCCATGTTATGATTATCATGCTTTATCACGAATTTATGTTCATGTTTATCTTATGCCCTATTGTCATGCCTATTGCCTAAAATTTATTGTACTCCTCATGTTATTCCATGTGTACTCCCTTACTGGGCTTTATATCTCACCCTTTTCTTATGCATGTCCTCAGGTTATCCCATGCAATGCTAAGTACGAGGGAATGTAGTGGTCATGTAAAGGAAGTTTTCAATAAAGATGTTTTATTTCATGTTTTAAATTTTTATTTAATGATCCTAAGCCCCAAAGACACTAAACCTCTCGATCTTATTTGTTGTATCAAGTGAAGTTTTATGTAATAAAGCATGTTTACGTTGTAATAAAAAAAGCAGGGTTGTCATAGTTGGTATCATAGGATAGGCTTAGTTATTTTTGGGATTAGGAAACCCTAGTGAAGCATTATATACAAGACTAAGTATAATAAAAACAACCCTAAGTTTTGGTAAATACTAGGTAAGTGGTTTATCAAAGAAATACATCCCTGTCTGGATACGAGCAGGTAGAGGCGGCTCTGGCACAGATGTATCCTAGGGGTAAAACCCGAAAACACCGCTTTAAGCTAGACTCGAATGGGAACTGGTGCACGACAACGGGCCTTGCTGCACTCTTGGTTACGACACTCCCGGGGGATATGTTTTGATAAATTCACAATCTTAGTATGAACCCTTATTAAGGGAAAAATTCCCCTAATAATATATGATAGAAAGTAGTTCATGAAAAGCCTAGATTAAAGCCTATAGACTCATGAGTTAAGGAAATAAAAGTTTATTAATAAGTCATCAACTTTTGTCTTTGGATTACCTTTTATGTGTTACCACTAACTTTCCTTTTATTCCATCCAATGGCTGGTAATAGGAGGAATCGGGCTAACAACCGTTGTGAAGATCAGTGTGATAACTGTACTAATGAGATGCCCAATCCAATAGGAGCGGGAATCCTAATCTTTTTCACTCTTCTCTCTCAGCTAACTCAAGTTTTGAATAGAAACACGGGTCAAGAGGAACGTTCAACCCCCCCTAAGAAAGAACAAGTCGCTATCGAGAGCTTCATGAGACAAAGCCCTCCTACTTTTAGTGGATCATCCGATCCCACGATCACTAAAAAATGGATCAACATCATTGAAAAGATCTTCTCCATCCTTCAATTTTATGAACAAGAGAAGGTTCTCCTAGATGCTTATCGTATGGAGGGTGAAGCTGATAAATAGTGGACGTTGATAAAAAATACGAAGCCTGAGGAGGAGATCGAGGCTTTGGAATGGAAGGAATTCCGGAAGATGTTTTTCGATAAATATTTTCCGCGCACCCTCCTGCTTAAGATGGAAAGGGACTTTCTTTCCATCATGAAAAAAGATGAAGAATCTTTTGGAGAGTACGAGTCAAACATCACAAGGCTTGCACGATACACTTCCGGCTTTGTCGTTGCCCCCGAATGCAAGGTTGACAGCTTCTTTGGTGGGCTGAAGCCTAGCTTGCAGAAAGCATTAGCAATCCGTGACTTCGACGGCTATGAGAAAATTGTCTGATGTTCCCTCAGGGTTGAAATGGAGATTAGGGAATCACAGCGGTATCATGGGGACAAGAAGAGTAAGGTGGAATTCAATGATGGTGGTCCGATGGATAAATCCAACGGTCCTAAGAAGTTCCAGCACCCCAATTTCCAAAAGTGTGGGAAGAAGCACCCTGGAAATTGCCTTAAGGGGACAAGAAAATGCTTCAGGTGTGGACGAGAAGGGCACCTAGATATTAACTATCAGCAAGAAGGACCCACGGCTGCGACAGAGGAGAGGAATGCTCCGTTCGAACCTCAACGCGTTGTTCAATGCTACAAATGCAAAGAACTAGGTCATTTTTCAAATCAGTGCCCTAATCCAAGGGTTATCAGAGGCAACCAACAACCTCCATGACAGAAAGGAAGAGATTTTTCCATCACTTCTACCGAAGTGAACTTCGAAAATGAAGTGGTGAAAGGTATTCTAGTGATTCATTCAAGAATAGGGAACTCACTTTTTGATTCAGGTTCTACGCATTCTTTTATATCTCGAACGTTTAGTAGAACAATCCCAGCACCACCACAAATCATGGAAGTGAAGATGTTGGTGAGTACAGAAAATGGGGAAATCATTGAATCCCATTATTATAAGTCCTCCCCTGTTATAATTTGTAGATTGAATTTCCCGGAGAACCTCATCATACTCCCTCTGGTGGAATTTGATGCAATTCTTGGCATGGATTGGCTTTCCTTATATAGAGCCAACATAAATTGTCGGGAGAGGGAAATCACACTCCATATGGATAATCGACCCCCGATTCTTTACAAGTGTCAAGAGGAAGATGAATCTCTTTTAGCTCTATCATCTCAAGCATGGATATTACTGCCCTATGAGCACGCGTATTTGGCTCAGATGATTGAGTCCAAATAAGAAACCATCCTTGAAGAAATGTCTATTGTGAGGGAATTCACGGAAGTGTTTCCCGAGGAACTTCCTGGTCTTCCTCCTAGAAGAGATGTTGAGTTCTCAATTGAACTTATACCTTGGGTGCTACCAATATCCAAGAATCCATATAGAATGGCTATTGTTGAGGTTGAAGAGGTGATGAAACAACTACAGGAGAATCTGGATAAAAGGTTTATACGCCCAAGTGCTCCACCATGGGGTGCACCAGTCCTCTTAGTCAAGAAGAAGGATGGGTCAATGCGGCTATGCATCGATTATCGTGAACTTAACAAAATCACGAAAAAGAACAAGTATAATTTCTCAAGAATCGATGATGTTTTCAATTAGCTGTGTGGAGCACAATACTTCTCCAAGGTGGACTTGCGGTTGGGATATTATCAAGTAAGGGTGAAGAAGGAAGATGTCCCCAAGACTGCTTTTCGTACAAGATACAGGCACTATGAATTCATAGTAATGCCTTTCGGACTCAACAATGCTCCAGAAATATTTATGTACTTGATGAATAGAGTCTTTAGATATTACCTTGACAAATTTGTGGTAGTATTTATAGTTGATATTCTAATATACTCCAAAACAAAGGAGGATCATGAGGAGCATTTAAGAACTGTACTAGAGACTTTTCTCAAGGAGAAGCTCTATGAAAAGTACAGAAAGTGTGAGTTCTAGTTGAATGAGGTCTCATTCTTGGGCCATATCATCACAAGCAAAGGGATATCTATGGATCCCTCCAAAGCAGATGCAATTGAGGGATGGCTGAGGCAAACATCGGTAACCGATATCCATAGCTTATTAGGGTTAGCTAGATATTATCAACGATTTATGAGAAATTTCTCACGATTTTCCAACCCTCTTACCAAGCTAACTTGAAAGGGAATAAATTTTTCTTGGAGTGATGAATGCGAAGAAAGTATCAAGGAGTTGAAAAGGAGGTTTATCACTGCACTCGTGCTCACTTTACCCACAAGTGGGGAGCTTTTGTGGTATTCAGTGATGCTTCGAAGAAGGGCGTAGGATGTGTGCTGATGCAGAATGATAAAGTGATATCCTATGCCTCAAGGCAGTTGAAAATCCATGAGCGAAACTATCCAACGCATGATCTGGTGTTGGCGGCTGTGATCTTTGCCTTGAAAATCTGGCGGCATTATCTCTATGGAGTGAAATGTGAGATATATACTGAACACAAGAGTCTTAAATATATATTCACACAGAAAGAGCTTAATATGTGCCAGAGAAGATGGATAGAGCTCATCAAGGATTATGATTGTTCAATACATTACCACCCTGGGAAAGAGAACAAGGTGGCGGATGCCTTAAGTAGAAAGGATCCAGCGATTCTATCAATGATGAGAATTGAGAAGGATCCAATCTTCTAAGACTTGATGAAGATAGATGTGAGAATCATAAAGAAGGGAACATCATCAATCCTTTCAGAAATTATTTCTCAACCATCTCTTTTGGAAAGGTTAAAGGATGCTCAAAAGGATGATGTGGAAATTCAAGAAAAAGTGGAAGCTATCAAAAAGGGAAAATCCTCAGAGTTTAATGTTAATGAAGAAGGAACTGTGCGGTTTGGGAAAAGACTATGTGTTCCATCAATTCCAGAGCTGAAGAAGGAACTCTTAAATGATGCACATAGTTCAAATTTCTCTATTCACCCAGGGAGCACAAAGATGTATCGATATCTCCGAGAAAACTTTTGGTGGGATAATATGAAGAAGGAGATCGCCGAATATACATCAAAGTTCCTGGTGTGTCCGTAAGTTAAGGCAGAGTGGAAGAAGTCTAAGGGGATGATGCAACCATTTCCCATACCAGAATGGAAATGGAAAAACATCACCATGGACTTTGTCACCAGACTTCCAAGGACATCCAAAGGCAATAATGCAATCTGTGTTGTTGTGGATCATCTTACAAAGACTACACACTTCATTGCTATTCGGGAGGATTTCTCATTCGATCAACTGGCACGGATATATATCAAGGAAGTGGTAAGGTTGCATGGAGTCCCACTATCTATTGTGTCTGACTAAGATCCAAGATTCACCTCTATGTTTTGGAAGAGTCTTCAATATGCTCTGAATACTGAACTGAACTTCAGTACAGCCTATCATCCTCAAACTGATGGCCAATCCTAGCGGACTATCCAAACACTTGAGGATATGTTGAGAGCGTGCTCAACGGAATTTAAAGGAGGATGGGATCAACATCTTCCTCTGGTTGAGTTCTCTTATAATAATAGTTTCCACTCTAGCATCCAAATGGCACCATATGAATACCTTTATGGGAAAAGGTGCAGAACACCAATATGTTGGGATGAGGTCGGTGAACGTAAGATGCTTGGACCAGAAATGGTCGAAGAAATGGTGGAGAAGGTGAAAACCATTCAGCAGCATATCAATGTAGCCCAGAGTCGACAGAAGAGTTATGTAGATAATCGTCGATGAGACCTTGAGCTTAAATTTGGAGACATGGTGTTTTTATGCATATCTCCGTGGAAGAAGGTCATGAGGTTTGGAAAGAAAGGGAAATTAAGTCCAAGGTACATCGGCCCCTTCGAGAGTCTTGATCGTATTGGGGCTGTGGCCTATCGACTAGCACTTCCACATACTATGGCCAAAGTACATGATGTCTTTCATGTATCCTTCTTAAGGAAGTACATACCGAACCCTTCACATGTACTCTCTTCTGAGGTGGTACAATTGGAAGACGATCTTTCTTATGAGAAGCAACCAGTGAAGATCTTAGATCGTAGAGAAAAAGTTCTAGGAAATAAGACAATTCCCCTCATCAAGGTGTTGTGGAGAAACCACAAGTTTGAAGAAGCAACTTGGGAATCGGAGGATATGATGAAGATGAGTTACCCACATTTGTTTTAGTGTGGGAAAAGGAAAATTTCGAGGGGAAATTTCTTAAGGGGGGAATATTGTAACGACCCAAAGTTTCATTAATAGAAAATCCCTCTTGATCCAGTTAAATGTCTCTTTATAAAAAAATATTTTTATAAGAGGTCAACTTCTTTGGTTTTATGATAAGAGTTGTGATTGTTACTTTTTTAGCTGTTGAACAGTGATCACATGTCTAGTATAAATATAAGGCTTTAACGAACCCAATTTTACTCAGACAAAGGAAGCGATGGCCTCATCCAGTAGAATTTCCCCATACGAAGCCCATTTGTCAGAGCTTGGAAAAGAGGTGGCGTCTTTGGGATTCACCCTTGACCAAGCCCAAGCTGAGGTTCATCATGTCAAGCTTGAAAGTGACCGTCTACGGGAAAAGTGGAAGTTGATTGAAATTACCACTCGAGCGATGCTATCCGAGCCACCCCAAGAGTATGTCACCATCGCACACCTTACCCTTAGGTCTTATGCAGATATTTTAAGGGGTTATGTAACAAATAAGTAGTACTATGTTCATGTACATTATTTTTGTATATAATAATTAATATAATTTCTAGTCATTTTTGATACATTGTAAATAGTTTTTAAAGTACAAATGGTGTTTTTAGTTATTATTTAATTAAGAAATGTACTTCATTAAATTAAGGGATTTTTGAATTAAATAATATTTTAATAAAATAATAATATTATTATTATATTAATTTTTATTAAATATAAATGATCTTATACTTTTATGAATGCAATTAAAATTTTATATTAAGGTTTGAAAGCCATTTCTGTCAAAACCCGTGAATTTTCGATAAATGTAGGTTTTTATTTTAAAAGTGAAAATTAACATATTTAGAAAAAAAATTAGATAAAATAAATTTCATTTCTGGAATTAGGACGTCGAAATTATCCAACGGTGAAATTTTCATAATTTTCTGAGACAGTCAAATTTTTGGGTAAAAATTAAATATCGTTTAAATATACAATGTGTTTTATGACATCATAATGACCCAATGGTGATGTAATAAAATATCATAATCCTTATGTTCGGCCAATATATGTTTTATCATTAAAATAATGTGATTTTGGGTTTGTTTTACTTACTTTTCAAAGAATTAATTGACCCCTCAAGACATATTCAACACTTTGCCTTTTTAAATTAATTTCCATGGGAGTGTGACTCACCTCCACATATGAAACCTTATTATTTTAAGAAGTTAGGACTTGGTCCTTATAAAATATTTTTTTCCTCTATCATTTTCCAAAAAACATGGGAAAAAACCATGGGATGGTTTGTGGTTTGGATTAATTTAATGTAAGGGGACCCAAACCTAAATAATAAAGAATTACCTAACCTTTCCTATATAAACCCACCCAAGCTCTCAGTTCCTCCTCACTAAAATACCTTGGAGTTCGTCCAAACTCTTCCCTACTCTCTCTAGAATCCTCCCAAAGTTCCCCAAGCTCCCAAGAAGACTCTCACAAGCCTCTCTCTACCCTTTGGAAGCACACTTCCAAGTAAGGGTTTTTTTCTTCCTTTCTCTTTTTGTAAATTTTCTTTAAGTTGTATTGCCCATTTAATTTCAATTATGAATGTTGGGGTATGGTTTAGAACCTCCCCCATACTGCCTTATTATTGTTTGAATTATGGGATACCCCTTTATCTCTCATTAAATTCCTCCCATGTACACCCGTTACTATGCCGAAATTCTGAAAGGAACTTCTCTCTCTTCTTTTACATTCAAGAAATACTTTTGTATCATGAATCTAAATTCCATTTCAATTTTTGGGACATGTATCTATATGAACTCCTTACTGTCCATTACATGTAAATATGATGAGGAATCCCTTTCTCTCTCATCAACCTTTTTTATGAATTCTTATGTCACGTCGTTACGCAGCCGAAATCGCACCGATTTTCTAAGCCAATGTCATTGTGTAGTGAATACCATGCCCATTTCTCCATCAAGGGTATTCACATTTATTCACATTTACTTATTGATTAAAAAGTTTCATGTATGAATTCCACATTCCTTTATCATGGAATAAATTATTATGTTTTATGAATCCATGTTTTATGATCCATGTGGCACACTTATGCATGAAATGAAATGTTTAAGAAGGGTGCACCCTTATAGCACTCCAATGCATTGGGTAAAGTATAGTATCATGATATGTCATGTGAAATGAGTGTTGACTCATTCTAATTCAAGATCAACGAGGGTTTACTCGTGCTTCATGTGTAATGAGGGTTTACTCATGCTCCATGTGCAATGAGCCTTGGCTCATGCTAATTCAATGTTAAGTGTTGTTGCCACATTTCCATGTTATGATTATCATGCTTTATCATGCATTTATGTTCATGTTTATATTATGCTCTATTTTCATGCCTATTGTCTAACATGTATTGTACTCCTCATGTTATTCCATGTGTACTCCCTTACTAGGCTTTATATCTCACCCTTTTCTTATGCATGTCCTCAGGTTATCCCATGCAATGCTAAGTACGAGGGAATGTAGTGGTCATGTAAAGGAAGTTTTCAATAAAGATTTTGTATTTCATGTTTTATGTTTTTATGTAATTATCCTAAGCCCCAAAGACATTAAACCTCTCGATCTTTTTTGTTGTATCAAGTAAAGTTTTATGTAATAAAGCATGTTAAAGTTGTAATAAAAAAACAGGGTTGTCATTGGTTCCCACTCATTGTACCCTTTTCCCACCATGGAATCTGGCACATACTCAAGTCCCTCCAGACTCAGAAATTCTGCATATTATCTATAGGGTGATTAAAAGCCATTTTTCTACGTAGGGAACATGTGGTTCCCTCTAGGCCTAGACATTCCCTCCAATGGGAGGTGAACGTTACCCATACACAAATTTTTTTTCTCTTTGGTAGTGCCATGGTGGTGATGGAGGTGGTCCAATATAGGGTTTCTTTAAGTGGTGTAGTTTTAGTTTCCTGTGAGACTAATATTGTGGTGAATTTATACAATCTTTTTATTCACTCGTCTTGTTGAGTCACCTAGACCTTAACAGTATAATAACCCAAAGTTTTTCAATGGAAAATACCTTCTTATAATTATGTCATAAAATCTCATGAAAACACAAAATAATGAACTACTAAGTGATAAGTGACTGTAAAACATAAGTTTGTCACTTCTGTGTTTGGAATTTTGAAAATCTGACATACATGGTTGTGTTCAAGATGTTTTTTGGAGTCTAATAAAACAAAACTATTTTTTGATGAATATTAACCTACCCTTATGAATAGTAACATACCCTTATGAATTGTGTTATACAATAATTAATAGTAACCTTACCTATGATAGTATAAAAATAATATTCATGTAGGAAGTACGATATACCTATATTTTAGAATGAGTTAATGAGTGTTTTAAAACTGGTTTTTGATAAAAAATTATGATTTTAATAAAATATTAAAATAAACATATTTAGAATATTATTTTTGAAAAATGGACTTCATTTTTTTATTCTACACGTCTAAAAATGGTTAGGGTGAATTTTTCATATTTTTCTGAAATACATAAATTTTTCGTGAATAGTAGAATCTGATAATTCACAATAAATGCTAAATAATGGATTAATTGAGACATAGATGATGTTATTCTGATGTAATCCCACTTGGTTCGGGATCACATGATAAAATAACTATTCCTTGTCATAAAATACTAATTATTATTTTTCATGGGATGAAATTATAAATTAATGATTATAATATTAGGAAATCTCTCCTCTCCTCCACTATAAACACCACCCTTCACTCCCTCTTCTCTCCACTCCCCTTAAGCCTCGTTCCATGCCATAATTCTGCCCAAATCTTTCCCCAAGGCCCTCCCCCACGTCCAAAAGTTCTCATCCGTCTCAAAATACCAAAACCTCTCCCCTTAAGAGGTTCTTAATGGAGGAAGTCTCAAGAGGTAAATTCCTCTTCCCAATTTCTTATTTTCATTTAATTTCTTTTCTTTTTTATTTCATTATTCACCTCCCTTCACAATAATAGTATGATAAATCCTGTAAAATAAATGTACTATAAGTTTTTCATTCTAGTGGTATATTTCATTATCTTCTCTCCATTCCCCACCCTTTTATTTGAAAGAAATGAAAGCACCGTTTGAGATGTGTTAATTTTGCACATTCAAGGACAACAGTTTATCAATTTATATTATTATCATTAATTATGGTCATGAATCCATTTGTGTTATGGTTGAACCAGATTATTATATATGTAACATATCCTATTTTTGTTTCTTTTATCCTTTGGTACAAATGGAATTAAGTTATAAAGAAAAACACATTCTTTGTAATCAAATCCACGGATTAACAAAAACGGTTATCACTATGGTTATATATATAATAATTAGACTTCACTCTAAGAAACCTAATTAAAATTAAAACCATGTCATATCCTGGATATGAACTACATAATATAACTTAAATTCTGGAACACTACTTTCATCTTGCATATAATCCAAACTTGAATATAAGTGAACTGATCTTTTAAAGCCAAGTAAACAAACGAGCCCGAACAATGAAATTGATCCTTATAACTAATAAAAAATTCTTTGAATGAACTAAAAATGGTTATAATAATGTAATTTAATATATAATAGGTTATTTAATTATTAATTAATAATCCTAATTTGTTTATTCAGGTCAATAATAACAAGTGGAGAATAACAACATATTTAAGGTAAGGGATCCTCCCATTTTCACTCTTAATCAATATTATTCTCTATGCAATGACTTTTTGTGTAATAACAAGTGATGGGGTATGTTTATACACCTTCCCAATTCTTCCATAATGGTTTATATGTGATTAGAAATGCATTATCCCTCTCATCAAGCCCACTTAGTTACACCCAATACCATGCCAATAAACCATGATGGATTCTACCTGAACTTCCTTTATTCCTTCGGGTTTCTCTATCTTTATTTTTACCAAAATATAGTTGTATTTTATTTCATGTAGAACTTAAAAATTTTGTTTATATTCTCCTAACTCAGGTTCTTTGATCCATCTCTCATTCCCTTTTGGGGATACACATGCTTTTAAGTGAATCTCTCTTTGATACTTTGCAATAAGCACACTCATTTTAAAGGAAATTCCCTAACTTTTACCCAATTTCAAGTAAACTATATCATATGTTTTCATACACCATTATCTTTTTAAATTCTGTATTTTTTATTATGAAAACATTTTTGGTTCAATTATGGTTTTATATAAATTAATGTCTTCATTACTATTAAAATCTCAATAGTATTTTCCTTAAAACCACACAAAAATGTTTTAATACTAATGATTCTAAAATATATCTCTCATAATTTTTCACTTATGTTTGACACCAACTACCATTTTATATGCATATAATACCTTATGACCGTCCATGTATGTTCTAATCCTTTTCTTTCATTGACACTTTCATGATACGCCCATTGGTTATGATTTATATGATAATTGTGGTACCCAATTCATTCCATGGGTACCCTTATGTTTATATATGGTTGATTATGTATGATTGTATATGTGATAAGAATATTTATGTGGAAAGAATATCCATGAAAATGTTGAGATGGGTGCGCCCAGACAGCACTCCAATGCATTGGGTAAGGATAAGTCTCATGAGATGCGATGTGAAACGGGATTGGCGGTTAGCCTTGACCCATACTGAAATGGGAAATGGGATTGGTGGTTAGCCTTGACCCATACTAAAGAACTTTTCATGATTCTTCTACATTTATATGATTCCATGTTTACATGATCCCATGCTTATATAAAATTATTTTCGAGGTTTCATTAATTTTGATATCATTATGTCATGCCTCCTAACTCATGTGCTTGAGATGTATCCTTATGTTCATTCCCTTACTAGGATTTTTAGCTCATACCTTTGTTCATGTGTCCCCCAGGGTACCCTATACAGATTTAAGGGATCAAATGAAGTTATAATCTCTTTATAGAGATTAAATAAATAATTTTTTCCCATGTTTCCTATTATATGTACCTAGTCTTCCAAGACACTAGACTTAACGATCCTTGGATTGTACACTAATGATGAATTATGCTGAAAATCATGAAATATTTTATTTAAAAAGTTTGGGTCACTGTAGTTGGTATCATAGGATGGTATAGTTATTTTTAGGGATTTGGAATAGAGAACATTAGTGAGAACTGTAAGGATGAGACTATGTATAAGAAAACGGTGATAAATTTTGGTGAGTATAGATTAAGTGGTTTATCAAGAAAATTCATCCCTATCTGGATACGAGCAGGTAGAGGTGGCTCTGGAACAGATGTATCTAGGGGTAAAACCCAAAAATACCACTTTGATCTAGACTCGAACAAGAACTGGTGCATGATAAAGGGCCTTGCTGCACTATTGGTTATGACACTCCAGGGGGATATGCTTTGGTAGATTCACGATCTAGTAAAACCCATTATTAAGGGACAATAAGAAGCCCATAAGAATATAAGTTAATAAATAGATCGAGGATAACCTAGATAGAAACCTAAGGAATCACAATTCAGGATATAATTCTTCTTTATAAGTTTATACTTTTATGTTCAATGTTTCTTTTAATTCTCAATAGCTAAGTATTCAAGACCTCTAATTATACATTATTTTTCAAAGTTAATGGAAGGAAATAAAAGAACACGTTCCAACAACCAATGTGATAGGAAATGTGATTAATGCCCTAATGACATTCCTGATGTGATGGAAGCTGGTGCTCAAATATTCATGGTAGTACTTTTAGAGCTAGATCGGGTTATGAATAATAACTTGAATCATGTGGAACATCCCCCTCCTCCATGGAAAGAGAAATTTGTCGTAAAATCCTTCATGCGGTAAAGTCCTCCCATGTTTAGCGGGTTTTCTCATCCCCTCCTCGTAGAACAATGGATTAACTCCATTGAAAATATTTTCTCTGTCCTCCAGTGCTCAGATGAAGAGAAATTTGTACTTACAGTCTATCCTTTTAATGGGGAAGCTGATCAGTGGGGGACACTGATCAAGAATACGATGTCCTAAGAGGAAATTGATTCCATATAATGGGAGGAATTCAAGAGGATGTTTTTCTACAAATATTTTTCTCAAACCCTCTATGTCAAGATGGAAATATATTTCCTTGGACTTAGGAAGAAGGAATATGAGTCCATCGGGGTGTTTGAAGTGAACTTTAGAAGGGTTTCAAGGTACGGCTCTGGCTTTTTCATGAACACCGAAAGCAAGGTGGATCGTTTATTTAGCAGACTAAAGTCGAGTCTATGAAAAGTGTTATCGATTCGAGACTTTGATAGATATTAGGAGATTGTCCGTTGTTCCCTCAAGGTTGAAATGGATATTGGATACTCTCAGTGGTATCAGGGGCCTAGTGACAAGAAGCGGAAAATGGAGAACAACTTGGGTGGTTCATCAAACAAATCCCATGATGGAAATAATCCTCACTTTTCCCTTTGCAAAAATTGTGGGAAGAAGCATCTTGGTGACTATCTCAAGGGAACCAAGAATTTCTTCAAATGTGGAATGTTTGGTCATCTGGCCAGGATCTACTGAAGGGATATGAAAAATCCTGCTAATTTTGGAGAAGAAAGGAAGGTTCAGATCAACACTCAGCCTACTGTGCAGTGTTATAACTTTAAGGAGCTTGGGCATTATGTAAACAATTTCCCTATGCCTATGGTTTTTGGAGGCAACAAAAAAAATCTCCAAGGAAACAAGGAAGGGATTATGCTATCACTAATACTGAGGTGGAGCCGGAAAATGATGTGGTGACAAGTATGCTTGTTATTCATTCACGAATCGTGAACATACTATTTGATTCTGGTTCTACGCATTCTTTAATATCTTGAAAGTTTAGTATAACTATTCAAACACCACAACAAAATTTGGAGGAAACGTTATCTGTGAGAACATAGAATGGGGAAATTATTGTATCCATGGTTTATAACTCCTCCCCAGTTAACGTTTGTGGACTGAACCTCCCAACAAATCTCTTCATACTTCCTTTAGTGGAGTTCGACGCTATCTTGGGAATGGATTGGATATCTTTGTACAAGGACAACTTCAATTTTTGGGAAAGGGAGATCACTTTTTACATCCTGAAGCATCCTCCGATTCTTTAAAAGTGTAAGGAAGAATATGAGTCTCTTTTAGAATCTTCATCTCAAGTTTGGATACTGCTTCCTTGTGAGAAATCATATATAGAAAAAAATAATTGGGACAAAGGATAGATTCATTCTTGAATACATTCCCATAATGAGGGATTACACTGATGTATTCCCCGAAGAGTTTCCTGGTCTTCCTCCTGACCGAGAGGTTGAGTTCTCAATTGAACTTATCCCTAGATCTCTGCCAATTTCACAGACACCTTACAGAATGTCCACCGTAAAGATGGATGAGCTAAAGAAGCAGTTACAATAGAATATGGAGAAGTGTTTTATACGCCTGAGTGCTTCATCATGGGGAGATCCAATCCTCTTCATTAAGAATATGGATGGATCTATGCGCCTCTAAATTGGTTATCGTGAGCTCAATAAAATCACTATAAAGAAAAATTATCCCCTTCTGCGGATAGATGACCTATTCGATCAGCTTCATGGGGCCAGTTATTTCTCTAAGTTGGACCTTCGGTCGTGATATCACCAACTAAAGGTGAGGAAGGAAGATATTCCCAAGTCTACCTTTAGAACGAGGTATGGGCATAATGACTTCATAGTGATTCCCTTCAGACTCAATAATTCTCCAACAATTTTCATGGATTTTATGAATATAGTCATTAGAGATTACCTCGACATATTTGTAGGGGTCTTTATTGATGATATTCTGATATACTCCATGAGTAAGGAGGAACATGAGGATCATTTGAAAACAGTGTTAAATACCTTGTGAAGTGAAAATTTGTATCTAATGTACAGTAAATGTGAGTTCTGGATGGAGGAAGTATCAGTTTTGGGGCATGTTATCACCAGGAGAGGAATATCTGTGGACTCGTCCAAGATGAAGGAAATTGAGGAGTGGCCAAGGCCAACATATGTAATGGAGATCCGCAGTGTTTTATGTCTAGCTAAGTATTATCAAATATCCATGAAGAACTTTTCACAATTTCCAAATACAATGACCAAGTTGACACGGAAGGGACTAAAGTTTTTTTGGACATAGGAATTTGAGGATTGTTTCAAGGAGTTGAAAAAGAGACTTATCACTGCACCAGTACTCACACTCCCTTCAAGTGGATAACTTAATGTGGTGTATAGTGATTCTTTTAAGAAAGTCATAGGTTGTGTGATAATTCAATATGATAAAGTCATATCCTATGCCTCCAGGAAGCTAAACATCCATGATAAAAACTATCCCATGCATGATATGGAGTTGGCGGTTGTGATCTTTACATTGAAAATCTGACAGAATTATCTCTATGAGTAAAAATGTGAGATATATACTGATTACAAGAGTCTCAAATATATATTCACACAGAAAGAGCTTAATATGAACCAACGTAGATGGATAGAGCTCATCGAGGATTATGACTGCTCAATCCACTACCATCCCGGTAAGGAAAACAATGGGGCAGATGCTCTATGTAGAAAGGATCCTTCATATTTATCAATGATGATAATTGAAAAGGATTTGATCTTCTTAGATTTTCAAAGGATGGACATGGGAATCATTAAGGGAGGAACATCATCAATCCTTTCTCAATTGATTGTTGCACCATCCCTCTTGGAGAAAATAAAGGATTCTCAAATAAAGGATATGGGAATTTAGAAAAGGGTGGAAGCTGTTAAAAATGGGAAATCCTCCGATTTCAAAAATTGATGAGGAAGGAGTTGTAAGATTTGGGACATGATTATGTGTACCATCTAATCCAGAGATAAAGAAGGAGATATTGAATGATACACATAGTTCGACCTTATCTATCCATCTTAGGAGTTCCAAAATGTACCGTGATCTCTGAGAACACTTCTGGAGGGATAACATGAAGAAGGAGATTCCATATTATATATCAAGGTTCTTGGTATGGCAGCAACTTAATGTTGAGCGACAAAAATCCAAAGGTATGATGCAACCATTTCTTATACCCTTGTGGAAATGTGAAAATGTTACTATGGACTTTGTCACGGGTATCTCGAAGACGTCGAAGGGAAAAATGTGATATGGGTTATGGTTGAACTAATCACCAGGACATCCCATTTCTTCGCTATTTGAGAAGATCTCTTGCTTGAAAAACTTGCAAAGATATATGTGAAGAAAGTGGTGGGACTGCACAGTGTTCCACTCTCAATTGTCTCTGACTGCCATCCATTTTTCTCATCTAAATTTTGGAGGAGCCTTCAACATTCTTTATGTACTAAATAAAAATGTATCTCGTCCAATGACCCCCAAACTGATGGCCAGTCAGAAAGAACTATTCAGATGCTTGAAGATTTTCTTAGAGCCTCCTATCTAGAATTCAAAGGTGGATGGGATTAGTATCTCTCATTTTTTGAGTTCTCATACAACAATAGCATCTACTCAAGTATTCAGATGGATCCATATAAAGCTCTATATGTAAAGTGATGTAGAACTCCAACCTATTGGGATGAAGTTGGAAAAAGAAATCTACTTCGACCTGATCTTGTTCAAGAGATGACAGAGAATGATCAAGTCATCCATAAACACAAGAAAGATGCTCAAAGACACCAAAAGATCTATGCTGACAACTGTCAAAGGGACTTGGATTTCGACGTTTGAGGTAATGTCTTCCATCAAATATTTCCTTGGAAAAGAGTCATGTGATTCGGGAAGAAAGGGAAGCTAATACCAAGGTATATTTTCCCCTTTGAGATCATTGACTGCATATGAGTCATGGACTATAGGCATGCACTTCCACCGAATATGGCTCGAGTTCATGATGTTTTCAATGTATCACTCTTGAGGAAGTAAATACCTGATACCTCACATGTACTAAACTCAGAGGTGGTGCAGTTGGAAGATGACCTCTCCTATGAGGAGCATCCGGTAAAGATTATAGATCAAAGAGATAAGGTTCTACGCAACAAGAAAACACATATTTTCAAAGTGTTTCGGAGGAACCATAAGTTTGAGGAAGCAACTTCATAACTAGAAGAGGCAATGAAGGAGAAATGCAGTCACCTGTTTGTGTAATGTGAAATTTTGGGGGTGAAATTTCTTAAAGGGGGAAGAATTTAACAACCCGATGTTTTTCAATGGAAATTACCTTTTTATAATTATGTCATAAATCAAATTAAATCACAACATAATGAACTACTAAGTGATAAGTGACCTTTAAACATAAGTTTGTCACTTCTGTGTTTGGAATTCTGAAAATATGACCCGATGTTTCTTGTACCTTGTCATTATTCTGCCAAAATATCTACCCAAGGTCCTACCCCATTTCCTAAAGCTCAAATCCTCCTCAAAATACCAAAACCTCTCCCATTATTAGGTTCTCAAAGGATGAAGTCTCAAGAGGTAAATTCCTTTTACCAATTTCGTCTTTTCTTTTAAGTTCTTTTATTTTTTATTTCTTTCCTCACCTCCCTTCAACATAATAGTATGATAAATCCAGTAACATACATGTACTAGAATGTCTTCATTCTAGTGTTATATTTCATTATCTTCTCTTCTTTACCCACCCTTTTATTTTAAAGAAATGAATGCACTGTTTGAGATGTGTTAATTTAGCACATTCAAGGACAACAATTTATCAATGTATGTTATTATCATTAATTATGGTCCTGAAACCATTTGTGTAAGGGTTCAACCAGATTATTATGTATGTAATATATACTATGTTTGGTTCTCTAATCCTTTGGTACAAATGGAATTATATTATAAAGCAAAACACATTCTTTGTAATCAAATCCACCGATTAACAAAAACAGTTATCACTATGGTTATATATATAATAATTCGACTTCACTCCAAGTAATCTAATTAAAATTAAAACCATGAAATCTACTAGATATGAACTAAATAATATAACTTCAATTCTGTACAACCACTTTCATCTTTCAAATAATCCAATCTTGAATATAAGTGAACCGATCTTTTAAATCCAAGTAGACAAACGAGCCCGAACAATGAAATTGATCCTTGTAAAAAATCAAAAAGGCTTTGAATGAACTAAAAAGGGTTATAATAAATAAAATTAATGTAGAAGAGGTCATGGAATTATTAATTAATAATCTAAAATTTGTTTATTCAGGTCGTTAATAACAAATGGAGAACACCAACAGATTTAAGGTAAGGGGTCCTCCCATTTTCACTCTTAACCAAGATTGTTCTCTATGCAATGCCTTTTTGTGTAATAAAAATTAATGGGGTATGTTTATTAACCTTACCCATACTGCCCAAATGATTTATAAGTTATGAAATACCCATTATCTCTCTCATAAATCCCTCTTAGTTACACCCGATATCATGCCAATAAACCATGATGGATTCTACCTGAACTTCCTTTATTCCTTCTCGTTGCTCTATCATTCATTTTACCAAAATGTAGTTGACTTTTCTTTTATGTAGAACATAAAAATTATGTTTATATTCTCCAAACTCTTCTTCCATGATCCATCTCTCATTCTCTTTCGAGGATATACATTCCTTTATGTGAATCTCTCTTCGATACATCCCAATAAGCACACTCATTTTAAAGGAACTTCCCGAACTTTTAACCAATTTCAAGTGCATTGTATCTTCTGTTTTAATACACCATTATATTTGTAAATTCGTTATTTTTTGTTGTGAAAAACTTCTTGGTTAAATTATGGTTTTATATAAAATAATTTTTTATTTACTATTTTAAAATCACTATAGTAATTTCCTTAAATCTGCACAAAAATTTTTTAATGATAATGTTTGTAAAATACATTTCTCATATGTTGTCACTTATGTTTGAGACCACCTACCATGTTATATTCCTATAATTCCTAATGAACATCCATGTATGTTTGAATCATTTTCTTTTATGGACACTTTCATGATACACCCATTGGTTATGATTTATGTCATGATTGTGGTACCCAATTATTTCCATGGGTACCCTTGTGTTTATATATTGTTGATTATGTATGATTGTATATGTGGTAAGAATATTTATGTGGAAAGAATATCCATTAAAATGATGATATGGGTTCTCGCAGATAGCGCTCCAATGCATTGGGTAAGGATAAGTCTCATGAGATGTGATGTGAAACGGGATTGGCGATTAGCCTTGACCCGTACTGAATTGGGAAATGGGATTGGCAGTTATCCTTGACCCATACTAAAGAAATGTTTTATGATTCTGCCAAATTTATATGATTACATGTTTGTATGATCCCATGCTTACATTAAATTATTTATAAGTTTCATTGCTTTTAATATCATTATTTCATGCCTCCTAAATCATTTTCTTGTGATGTATCCTTATGTTCATTGCATTACTGGGATTTTTAGCCCATCCCTTTGTTCATGTGTTCCCCAAGGTACCCTATGTAGATATAAGGGCTCAAAGGAATTTATAAGATCTTTATGTAGATTAAGTAAAGAATTTTTTTCCCATGTTTTATGTTATATGTACCTAGTATTCCAAGACACTAGACTTAAGGATCCTTGGCTTGTAATTTGATGATTAATTATGCTTAAAATCATCAAATTTTTTAGGTAAAAGGCTTGAGTCGATATAGACAGGTTGGACAAAAGGAGGTGCAACCTTCCTATTCTGAATTATTGTTATGTCTAACTCTCACTAATCAGGATATCTCCCTCTAGGATGCTCTACTATCTAAGCTATAAATGACTCCTTCCTAGTTAGGGATCTCTCTAAGTAACCTCTTCATGGGGAAGGGGGAACCTTTTTGTGAATCATTTGAGAAGGGAACACATGGGGATTAGCCTTAGAAAAAAGATGGTCATTGTGAGCCCTCGCATATGTGTATTTTGTTATACAATAGAAAATAATTTTCAAAATGTATTATAAAATCAATAATACTTTTTATATAGTGGGATTTTGGTTACCCTATTAAGGCACCCCAACTAGACACAATTAATAATCAGATATTAATTTTCATTCCATAACATGTTTTTATAAAATTTTATTGAATGTTTGATCTTATTCGTAACATGTTATTTTAGGCTAATCCTTCTATAGTGCTACAGTTCCATGCATGACATGTTTCACATGTCATGGATTTGGATATATCATCCTAGTACTTCTAATAAGTTTACATTGAAGATGTTGAGAATGGTGTATATGTATTCATTGAGGAGCATCCAATGTGGATTTTGGACCGTAATGATATGTATCTCTGGGGTATGATTATTCCTCTAGTTTAAATGTAGTGGTATCATGGGCATGATCATGAAGAGATGTGGGTGACATAATTTTATATGTGGGCATAGTGGATGTTAATGCTCGCTTATACCTCCACAATGTTTCAAGGGAATCTCATGGATGATCTATTATATGATGAAGAGGTTGTAAGATCCCATATTTTTATAGGTACAACACACTGTGACGTCTGGTTGAATGAATTTGTTTTATTCTTATTTATACCACGGTGGTTGAGTTTCTTTTGGGGATTTGGAGATTTTGTTTTAAAAAATGATATAAATTTCAGGTATATATGTTTGTTTTAATTAATGAAGTCTGGGTATAAAGTTCTCAATAAATTATGAGGGTTATTTTCAAGTTGGATGTCTTCATAGGTGGATCATGATTTTATTGAAAAGATAGGTTGAATTTTGCGTGTTGGAAACTTTCATGTCATGAATGGTTTGAACAATGTGAACCTATTTCTATTTGGATGTCATGAACTAGTTTAGATCATGATATTGTTAAATGTTGTGAAATGGTTTCATAAAATGAAGTGGTCAATCAGTTTTAATATAACCCAAGGCAATGCGTTTTTTCATTATATCTCGTAAATAAAAAATTCAAATTGTGAAAAAATTTCACATCATGAATCTATTGGGATCAGCAGTATTAGAACATGTTGTGCATATGGTTTTATTTCATCCATTATGAATGTTCCTCTCTCAAACTCTCTGATGAATTTAATCAAATGTGGGTTGATTCCTTCCCTTCATCATGTCTCAATAAAGTGTTTATCCCCATAATAGTTATATCACGTTGGGTTTCCCTATTCATTATGTTATCTTCCATTTTGGATGTCAAATCACTTGATCATAGTTGAATCTAGTTTAGATATTGATATTTTTAGGATATAGGATTTTCTTTTGGTCACCATTACATTCGTTCATGTTGGTGTTAGCTGTTGGAAGAATTTCTTTGATCACTAGATACATGTAGGTGACTGAAAACAAATCTCCATATTCAGCGTCTATTTGTTCAAGTATGTAAAATATCATGCTATTGCGCTGAATTAATGTGTGTGTTAAAAAATACCATAATGGGTTATGATAAACATGTGTTTGTACTACACTTTGGATCCCTTTGGATCCAATGGTTATGATACTTGGATTACGAAAACCTATAGAGTGATCCTACTCTAGAATAATAAAAAACTGTAAAATGTTTTCAAATATTATTTATCATGAAATGATATATCAGGAGATTGCTTCTATTATATTAAAATTAGAAAATGGATTCCATGGTTATTGAATGGATGGTTATTAATTTATATAAATGGGTGAGTACACTGGAATGATAATGACTAAAGGTATAATTTATTGAATAAATGGGCAATTGACTAAAAAACAATAATATTCTTAATTGACCATTGTGAATTTTGAATTAATGTTTTGTTATAACACTTATTATGACATGTGATGTAATTTATGATAAAAATATTATATAATGGTATTTTCGTATTTATGTAGAAATTATCCTACAAAGGGTATTCCCTATGATTATTAGCTTCTTATATAAAGGCAGATTCCCTGTTATGTTGAAATTCTTATATAAAATCCTTTTAAAAATTATGTTGTAAGACCTACACAGCTTGGCCCTGTTATGTGATTATGTCATGGAATTATGGTAATAGTTGGAATTGTGGTGCTACATGCTTAAGGAAATTCTGGAATGGTGCCGGAGTAGGTTGATTGTTTTATCAAATTAATCATTGGGGGTGACTCCTAAAATAGAGCAAGTGTGGTCAAAGAAGAATTTTTATGGGAGTTAAATTTATAATGTGGATGTTTTTGACGTGAATGATTTTTGATGTAGAAATTTTATTTTTATAAATAGAGGCATCATATTGTTTCTTCAACAAACCCACAATATGGGGAGAAGAGCCATTTTTATGATCACTTGTGATCGAGGATCTTTTTCCTTATATTGTATCAAAGAGTTATATTTTTGAGATCCCTTTAATTTTTGGTGAGTCTCTACCATGTACTCATTAAATTTATTGGATCCCACTTTCTAGATCAGGTTCCATGATATTTATATTTTGGGGTTTACATGTTAAAAAATTCCAAGGTTAACAATTATATTTTCGAGATATTTTTTTTCTTATTTTCCATCCTATTTTGTTTGGAGGGAAAGAATTTATTTCCACTACATGATCGTTGTGTTGTTGTTTGAGTGTTTATCACTTTTTTTCATTCCCATAATCTTGTATCATAGGTTTTTTTTATTATTTTTTATTTATTATATAATCCAATTAAATGCAAAATATTTTCTGGAATGGTACTAACTACCATTCATGGTGACTTAAATTGATTGATTTTTTATCAAGAAAACACATATTCTAATGTTTAGTACTCATAATCTAGAAATTATATCTGTTACGGAATGGGATTTCATGAATGTGATGTTTTTTGGTTTCATTATTAAATGGTTTTAAGATAATTTGATGAACTATATTTCCAATATATCTCGCATTAGAACTTTTTGCGAGAAGCCTGAGACTACCTATGCTTCCAAGATAGGAAACAATAGACTGTTTCTTCAAAAAAATGACGAATTTGAGGTACAAAAAAGGTATGTCCATTTTTGACTATTTGAGTAAATATCAGGGATATTTTTATTATATTTTGGGTATGGTTATTAATTTTGATGATGGTGTTTTTTTTCTTAACATTTTACTCAATTCCTAGGAAAATTTATGGTTTACACTAACAAGTTATGCTCCAAATGGTTATAGGAAATTGTGTTTTGTTAAGTCATATATTGTAAATGAATAGGTTATTAGAAGTAATCAGGATAAGTATTATTTATAACATTTTCTCACAGATTATATGGAAGAATCCATGAACTGAATAAGGGGATGAGCAGTAGAGGTATGGGAAAAGTAAGACGAAAACTTATATCCATGTAAAAATAATTTGAATTTCATCATTGTGGTAAGATATAGAATTTTAATAAGTTTTCTTACCAAATGATAAAATAAATATAATGACATAAAATCCATAGAAGAAAAATATTGATGCAGAAGGCCATGTCACCGCTACACTAGTGGGTGATCTAGTTTTTTTTATGACTGCATTAATATTGATTTTACATATTCTTGATCGGTTGTTGAAAATGGATCCTATTTTCATGTGAAATGTAGGAAGGAGATAAATACATATTATATCCTAGGTAATTTTTGGATTTTAATGGTGGGTAATTACATTCATGTTGATGTCGGAGATACCGAGACTTTTTTTTGATGAGCACTGAAAGTAAGATAATTTTGAATAATTTTAAACATGCACACAAGGTTTTCTTGAATCTTAATTATACAAGTGTTCATGGTGTTGATGGTTTTTTGAGTAAATGTTTTTCATTTACAATGTAAATTTTCAACGGGTTCTTTGATTGTGGATTGAGTGCAGAAGCAGTCTGGTGTGTCCTATAATAGAGCCTATATTTCTTGTAATACTTCTTGCATTGTTGAGTGCAGTTTTTTGTCCATGTTATGGAATTATAGGATTATTCATATTAGTAAGACAGGTATTGGTTTTTTTCCTAAGATAAATATTATTATATATATTAAGAGGGTCAAATTGGACACATATGATCAACATATGGATGGAAAACAGAGCAGAGTGAGTTTCAACCATCATCCTATACCTAGAAACTCACATGAACTTGAATGAGAAAATTCAAATTTTTTGGACCATTTAAATCTAATAAAATTAGTTGAGGTATTTATTTTTTGATATTTATTGATTACTACTCACATAAGCTTCTGTTGTATTATTTGATTTTGAAAATTCTGGTGCTCCGTTTTTTACCCAATTCCCAGTTTTTCCTCAGAGTGAATCTGCTATGAAATTGAAATGTATTCACCGCGAAAATGGGGGAGATAATTGTGGTATATTTTAATAGTAATGTTGGAAGGAAGGTATTTGAAATATAAAGAATCTTCCCAAGTAATATCAACTAAATGGTGTAGTTGAGCAGATGAAAAATAATTTTTTGGAATTATTTCATTGTTTTAATTTAGAAGAAATATTTCATGGGATTTTTTGGGGTTGTTTTTTACTTAATGGTGCTTATATTATTAAATTATCACCTATAATTTCATTTTAGTTAGACACTCCCCAATGGTTTTTGTTTGAAAAATAGATCAGGTACAATAACTTGCATTTTTTTATTTGCATGTATCTTATTATGTTCCTATATAAGATAAATCCAAGATGGATGGTAAGTCTTGATAGTATATTTTTATTGGATATGGGCATGAAAATTTCAGGTACAGGTTCTAGGATCCTACTTGGAAGAAACTTTTCATAAGCTTTGATGTTGTGTTTATGGGGGGTCAAACTATTGCAGATATTGATAAGGAAGAAAAATATACTTCTCTATGTTCTGATGGAATTTTTAGGTTTGAACCAGTTTTGGATTCAAAATTATCTCAAATTATTAATATTGATGATCATGTTAATGTGTAGAATGATGATCAGGGTGAACATGTTGGAGTTAATATTTCTGATTCCCCTTTTATTTCTGATGATTCGGTAATATGTGTTATTAATGAACCCATAGTCCCACTCTGGAGGTCATCTCGACAACATATCATATCTTCTCTGTATTCACCTGGGGAGTATGTGATCCTCAGTGAAGGGGGAGAACTAGAATCTTTTTATGAGGTGATGGAAAGTGAATAGAATTAAATATGGGTTATGGTAATGAATGATGAGATGAAATCATTATATGAAAAATGTACTTTTTATCTATTGATGTTTCCAATAGGTAAGAGGGATTTGAAAAAATCATTTGTTTTATCAGAATAAAAAATAACGAATCTAGTTCATTTCCACAATATATGCCAAGGAATATTGTTAAAGGATTATGTCAAATTCATGGTTTTGATATGGATGAGATTTTCTCTCCTGTTTATAAAATGTATTCCATTCATGTTTTTTTTGGTTTAGATTCTAGTTAAGAGTTTCTAATTGTGCAGATAGAAGTGAAGTCAACATTCCTCCATGTAGATTTAGAAGAAGAGATTTATATGGAGAAGCCAAAGTGTTTTTTGATATATGTAAGGAGAATAATGTCAGAATTTTAATGAAGTGTTCATATAGTTTGAATAAAACACTGTGGTAGTGGTATAAGATTTGTGAATCTGTCATTTCCATCAGGGTTTTTAGAGGATATCTTGTGATCATTCTATTTTTGTTCAGATATTTACTAATGATGGTTTTATTACACATTTTCTATATATTAATGATGTTCTAATTGTAGGCCATGATGCTTATCTAATTTAAATATTTAAAAAGGACCTTTTTAAGTATTTTTCAATGAAATACTTGTGGAAAACACGGCATATTCTTGGAATTTAAATATCTCATGAAAGAAAAGACAATAAACTGTGGTTATATCAGGATAGATATACTAAGAAAGTTTGTTGAATAATTTATAAAGATATAGTGCTTGTTGTTAGTACTCATTCTTCTTTATATTTTAATATCATTACTAATCATTCACATTTTAAAGATGAAATAGATAGGAGATACAACACATACCATATTCATCTGTCATTTGTTTCTTGATGCATGTGATGGTATGTACTAGACCTTATATAACTCATTCAGTTAGTGTGGAAGGATTTTTCTATCTAATCCATGTAGAAAAAATTAGAGTTCACTCAACTATATATTTCGATGTCTTTCTAGTAATCTAGAAATGATAGATTTTTTTCAAAAAGGGGAACATATGTTTCTTGGACTTATAGATTCATATATGGTATGATATATGGATTTGAGAAGGTCTAATTCAGGATATTTCATCACATTTCCAGGGGAGTTGTGTCTTGATATTCTAGATTTCATAGGTGAGTTTCTTTATCAACAATATAGTGCTAGTGTTTTACAACTAAATATACATGAATAGAATTGTTGTGGATGAAAACTTTTATTCAAGAACCAAATTTAAATCAGGGAAAGTATGTTTAATTTTGTGATCGTCAGAGTGAAATTTGTTTGGGAATGAATTCAATATTTCTTTAATGGTTTATGAATATCGATGTTCAGTATTATTGGATCAGTGAAATCATTCATTATAGGTAGGGATAGTTTAAGAAGATCCACACTAATGATAAGGGGTCAAACATATTGTGAAAGAGTTCACCCATAGGTTAATGTGAGACATGTAGACTGATTCCATAGTGGGTGGTGATCCCCATTTGAGTTAGAGGGAGAGTAATGGGGGAGCCTCCTCAAATGATGCACATGGGGTTAAAGGGGAATTTTTGTGGGATTTAAATTTTTAATGCGGATGTTTTTAACACGAATAGGTTTTGACGTGAGCAATTTCTTTTAAAAATGAGACATCATCTTTTTTTCAGCATGCCAAAAATATGAGGAGCAGATCCTTTTTGGAGATCTTATTTGATCAATGATCGTTTTTCTTCTGATGCATCAGAGAGTTATACTATTGAGATCCTATTTATTTTTTTCGAGTCTCTACAGTGTACTTGTTGATTTTAGTGGATACCTATTTCTGGACCAGGTCCCGTGGTTTTCCCCTTTTGGGGATTCCAGGTAAAAAAATTCGACTGCCAACATTTATATCCTCAAATATTGTTTTGGGTCAGTGTAAATCCTCTTTTTTTAGTGAAATAATTTATTTATGCTCCACATTTTCTTTTCTATTTTTTTTGAGCTTGTCTCTTACCATCTTTCACAACATTAATTGATAAACAAATACTTCTAATTATCAATTCAATGCATGAAATGTTTATCAGACTAGTTTTGTTTAGTCAGAGTGGTGTTGTGTTACTATTTTTTACTCACACCCTGTTCAAGATGTCATTTGATACCCAAAAATATTACATGTATGAAATTTGGACAATGGATGGGGACCCTATTGTTGATTGTTTCGTTCTAGATAGATTGAAACATGGTGATGATATTGACATGGGGTTTAGAACTGAGTTATTTTGAGATTATTTGAGTCAATATGGTATTTTCTTTGTATTAATATACAATTGAATTTTAGATACATTCCAGTGTGTTCTTACATTATCATTTTATTATTATTGGATTATTCAGTTGAAATTTATTGTTTGGTTTATATGATGCCATGTATTATTTCTAGTATTTTCAGTTACTCTAATTTTTATTTATTTCTTCTATATTACAACAATGTACCAGGGGGTATAATATCCCTACTATGTTCTCTACACTGACATTAAATATAATTTTTTTAAAATATTATAAAAATAGTATTTTTAAATATTGGGATTTAGGGTACCCTCGTAAGGCACCTGAACTTGATATCATAAAAAATAAAATAGTATTTTTAAAATCGGAACTCGTTTTGATACCATGTTATTTGAATGTTTATTTTAATCTTTAGCTTATTCCTTTACAGAAACCCATTATACAATATGTCTATACTTTAAGATTAAAAACATGGAAATAAATAGTGATTTATTTTTAATTATGTAATTATGATCATGGAAATAAGTGGTATCTACAATAGGTATGGGAAATTATCATAGAATACGAAACTTAAGAATAATTAAAGATAAAAGTAAATTTGATTTAGATTCATGTACCATTTATTTTTTTAAATTCTCTAGTTACTAAAAAATCAGGAGGCTTCCATGGGTATTTAGAATAATTAAGAGGTATCATTTTTTGAAAACATATTTCATTTTTTAAATGAAATGGGTGTTTTTTTGGTTTAGATCTGATTTCAAAAATAATATAAATATATTATTTTTAAAATTAAAAATATTTTTTTTGAAAACATAATTAATTTCCTTATAAAATAATTAATTAATAAATTCTTGAAGAATATATAATTTTTGATATATAATAATTGAAATTATGATCACTATATAAATATGTCATCTTCATAAAATACATATTTATTTTGTAAAAAATAAATTAAATTTTTAATGTTTATGTTTTTTAAATGGATAATATATTTTTCTGTGATATTTTTCATAGAAATATAGTTAAATAAAAAATATTGTTTTAATATCAAAAATGTGCTACTTATTTATGAAGATAAGACAAATATTTATGAAAATTAAAAGGCATTGTTTCATTTTCTAAAAAACAATATTTATTTTCATTCAATTTAAATTATCTAATTTTATGAATTAAAATATAAATTAAAAAACATTTAAAATATAAACATAGATTTTTAATTTATAAGTGTTCCTAAATTTGTCATTTTTTGTAAATAGAAAAAATATTTTATATAAAATTTTTAATGAAAAATTGAAATTTTTTTATTTTTTATAAACACATATATCATATGTTATAATAAATAAATTCATTTTAGAAATAAAATTAAATAGTGTACTAGTGAATTCCATTAAAATTTTCTAGGAAAATTTATATGAAATGTTACAGTGAATCATTTTACAGAAATATGATGATGGGAAAATAAAGTGGAAAATTATTTTTTAAAATTTCAATGAAGAATTCTTTTAAAATGATCATTAGATATTTGGTGAAATATTTGAATTCAATTTTCAAATACAATTTTATAATTATTAAATTTTATTGTATTTCTTTAGTGAAATGTTTCAATGAAATATTTTGGTTGGTTATTTATATGGTAATTTTAAATGGAAAATTCCAAAACAATATTTATCTAAATAATAAATTAAAATATTTCAATGGATAATTTCAATACAATATTTTATTGAAAATTTTCAATTTAAAATTCATTAGAATATTTGAGTAAAATTTTCTAGTAAATTATTCCATTTAAAAATTTTATTGGAATATTTGATCATGTCTTTAAACATGCCAAAAAGTAAATTTTTTTAATAGGTTTTGCAGTATATCCTAACATAGGATATTTCTCATGGATGGATTGGATCAATTAATTAGAGTTATATAATGAATTTCAGAAAAGTGCCAAGGAGGTGAGGGTTTCCACATTATGAAGAATAAATCAAAACTTGTTAAGTGTCCTTTGATGCTCATCTTTCGTTGCTCTCCAGAAATGTGGGATGGATTATAGATTCTGTGACTTAGTCCTATTAAAACCTGTATAATAGGTGAATGCATATGATTTGATTGATCATTGATGTTTATTACCATAGACCTTTGTAAATAAATAAAATGGGTTTATATATGAGATCTGATCTAATTCAATGAATTACAACAACAAAATGATGTGATGACCACATTTATATCCACTTAAAAACTATTCACTTGAAATAAACATGGCTATTCATGAGTTTTATCTATTAAATATCATATAATGAAATAGTTCATATGAACATTTATTAAAAGAAATTATAGATTCAATAATCCAACATACCAAATGATCACATGAATCAATTTATAAATAATAACATCATAATTCATGCACCCTTAATCTGAATATTAGAATACCATAAAAATGAAACAAACAAGAGTAGAAATTGAAGAAATATATATTAATATTCTTGAAATTCAATTATCTATCCATAAATTACACATAATGAGATCAAAGTTACAACATGTAACGTATCCTATGTTAATAACAGAGAGGATTGACATAGAAGATGAATAAAATAGTGGAAGTATGGTCTTAAGCTCGGGAAACCACTACCCATGGACATTCCAAAATTTTTAATGATCCATGGGGTTCTTTTAAACAAATATTGTACCAATTGGATCCATGAAAAGTCAAAAGTATATGGGAGTATGTTAGTTTTTCATGACATATATTGACACCCCATTGATTTGAATGGATGACCGTTTTACATGAAGCAATTTGAATTGAAATTTTATGGAGATGATGGGATTTGAACTCTCTTTCCAAATCAATTGGAATATGAATAATTGGATCCTTATAGAGCATGTGTTGAAAAATTGATTTAAAAATTAAATAATAGGTCTTGTTTTCATTCCATGAAAAAGTATGTTTACTTACTATTATGAAAATTATTCTGTTGTTATGTGGGATCAATCCTCCTGGGTGTGCTGGTTCGGCCTCCATGTTTATTTTGATGCTCAGTTGTGGGGTGTATCCAGGTAAACTGATTTGATGGCTTGATCTATAGGCTACACCTTTGAGTGTTTATGGTAATTGATAACATTTATTAGATGCCTCAACTTCAGAGAGTTTGTGTTCGTAGATTTTAATTAATCCCCATTCTTTACTCCCCAATCCATCTGTTGGATCTTTGCGTACTCTATCATTTGGGATATTTTCCACTAGTTCCACCTTTTTTATCCTTCGTCTCTCCTCCAATATACGTTGGCCCGGCCTTGGGTGATACACCTCACACGGTGTCTGATGTTGTTAATACCTCATCATTATTACAAGCAATATCCCTTTGTTTTCAATTGAATTTCATCATTATTTACTTCTTATCCATTCCAGAGAGAATAATTTGAGAGAGGTAGAAACCCTAGTACTCTGATTTCATGCCTTCATTTCCCATATTCTAGTCATTATCTCATGTGGATATCTTGGTACTCACGAGCTCTTTCTGGGCTGTATCCACTTCAAGGTACTACAATCTTAAAAGAACCATTTCTCATTAACCATATATGAGATCCAAACTTATGAGATAGCTTCTTATTCAGTTTCTACTATGTGTTGTATTTATTTATATATATATTTCATAGTCTAGGTGTCATGGATTCATGAATGAATCCATCCAACTTGATGGAACACGTTACCATATTTGGTGTAGGATTCAGCGTTATCTCCTAGAGTCAAAAGGTCCATGTACTCGAATTGTTTCTATGATTTTCTTGTGTTGTATCTATACATTACTTTCTCTATATTTGACTATTTTTTTATAATAATAATCATGTGGGGTTTTCTTTCCATAATGTAGGACCAAACAAAACTAAACCACATAAACACTTTTGTTCATCATTACTTTTCTACAATTTACTTTTTTGTTTCTCTCATTCCTGTTTTTGTCTTGTATTTGTCTACATTTTTCTTCTTATCATTATTTTGGAATCATCCAACAGATTCATCTATTTCCTTATATTAGCATTGGACTTTCTTTATATAATCTATTACAACCTTAAAATGTTTTATTAGATCATGCAATTGTTTTATCAATGTCATCTGTTATGTTTGATGTTGAAACATTTCACAGTGAGAATGATTTTAGTATAGGGAGAGTTAAGGATGTGTTTTATGTTAGTCCACAAAAGGATAATATACACTTTTTGTCCCTAGTAAACCCATATTTATTGTGTATAATAATGTCCAATTGACAACCAGTTATGTTGATGTTGACCCAATTATTTTAGAAAAGGATCATTGTATTCTTCTCTAAACCCCAGGAGAGAAATTCTTACATGACATCATTCATGACACTACTTCTAAAACTATATTGATAAAACTAGAACATTAATATATGAACAAAACATTATCGAGTTTTATGTATAAAATGTTGAGTCTATACACCATTAAAATGACCATGGTCTCTTCTATGTGTGTTCATATATATGAATTTAATTATCTGATTCTATAATTAGATAATACAGGTATTGATGGTAATGTAACTCCAGAGGATTTCATTGTTATTTATTTATTTAAATTAATTTAATGCATTATATTTCACGCAACACCAATTTGGATTGTGTTATACACAAGAATGATTTTTTGCGAAACAACACATCGGTAATAAAGTTATTTAAAAGATATATTTATTTATCAATTAAATATTGTAATATGAAAAGTATAATTTAAATTTCAAATGTTATTTATAATGTTTTCACATAAATAAAATATATTTATAATGATATTTCTAAGTTTTGTTATAATATTTATATATTTAGAAATGTTATTTTAATAAAAGTACTACTTTTTATGTCCTTTTGAGAACAATAATAAAAATTGAATTTATACACTCCTAAAAATATAATTTGGTAAAATAAACTTCATTTTTTGAATTCGTAATATCAAAATTATCTTTGGGTGAATTTTTGGTAATTTTCTAAAAACATTTGATTATGGATGAATAGTGAAAAACACTACATAGAACATAAAAACCGAATTTTTCAATTAAATAATTATTTTTAATTAAAATTTTAACTTATAGTCAAAATAGATAAATAATACATATATTATTATAATTTAAATCATTCGAGTCATTTTATAATAATATTAGATATATAAATGTTTTTTGAAACTTCTTAACATCTTTTTATCAGTCTTCTAGGCACATATACCCACCTTTTAGGGACATTTGAAACTTTTCATAAAATGTAATTTTAGCACTTTGTGAGTTTAATTTCAAATATCCAAGAGACACAGTTAACATTATTAAGTAAAATGTGGTTCAATAGGATAAATATAATATTTGGTGAATAATAACTTTTGAATTTTATTTACCATGGTTAAAAGTAAATAAGGTAATTAAATGTAAAATTAATATTAAAATTACCCAAACACATGTCCTAATTCTATTTTATATGCTTATTTTGACCAAAATAAACATTAGGACAAAAATAAGAACCTTTTTATCCATTTGGATTAGATTATGACATTTCTAATTTTTTATTTAAAGAAGACTTAAAAGTGTTAAACACTATATTTAATAATTAAACCATTTTTAATATAGGGTTACACATAAGATAAATCCAACTATACATATTAATTATAAAGATAAAATGATGGTATTTTTTTATATTTTTTATACATTATATAATTAAATTTATTTATTACACAATGATGATGTATTAATTACCTTATCAATGAATGATTAAAATAATTGATGTTATAAATATTAAAATAAAGGTAAATTGAAACTTTTGATGCCATCCACGAATTTTATAGCTGAATATGTCATTTTATGGTGATTCATTGTATTTATTTTGAATTAATCATGTTTGTATGACTTTCAAAAAACCAAATACTAAATAGTGTTAAGATTGACATAAATTAGATTTTAAAAAAATTCTATATTATTAAATGATATAATATTTCTAAAAATAAAATATTTTGGAAAAGGAATTATGTAATGTTATATATTTCATTAATTAACAACATGAGGTTCTCTTAGAATTTTATATTAACTATACTAACCATGTAATTTAAAAATACAAGAAGACATTGTAAAAGGTTAAATTTTTAACTAAGAGTTAAATAAAAAAGATAAGGTTAAAAAGGAGACATAAAATTATCTAAAACATATTGGTAGAGAGTATTTTCACCCATACCCACCATATCCTAGAAATAAATACATTTGGAGGTATTATCAACTGAAAATGATTTTATAATAAATTAATAATTCAAACTTTTCCAAAAATGTACTTACACTTCTCTCAATTTCACACCTCCAAATCCATTTGTATGAGTCAAAAACTACCCAAATATCATACTAACTTATCTCACATAAATATAGAGTCCTTAAATTGATTTGAAAGCAAACCTAATAGGCCCTTTTTATTAAATCAAAATGAAGAACCTGAAGAAAATGTAATTATTTTATCACCACTTTCAATGTTCTTTTCTTCTTTCACTTCATCTTTCTTTGTTATTTCCATAAAAAAAATATCTCATGTACCATATAAAAAATGAGAAGTTATTATAAATATGTTAACCCCATATTCATTATTCTATCCATCCTATTAATGACAATGTTACCATATGTGCGTATGAACAGCTTACCATCTTCACTTCATGGTGTAGTTTGTTATTCAACACATCCTTATTTGGATAGGTATAATAATGAGTATAATTGATGTAAATAATAAATATAACCTATTAATAACAATTTATATATAATATACCATCCAATTACCTAATAATTCACCATCACTAAATTGATATCATCGCTCGTCCTTACGTACGGCTTACCATCTCCACGATGTGATGAGATTCATTTCCACGGTCACCATTCAACGATGATTATAAAAATATATATTATTAATAATTATATACTATATGACATAATAATGATACTGTATATATATATAAATATTTATATATATTATATTCACTTACATCCATTCAATACCATATCAAAACCGCAATGATGTTTATGACTACGTACGAAATATCTTCTACATAAATGGTGTTTTCAATTTCATATATCTATCTATTATACATATTTGTATTGTGAATACATATTATACATAAAATATTTATTATATAATAGTATAAATTAAATCATTATATAAGTGATATGATCTAGAATAACAAGTTAAAACACTTACGATAAAGAAATATATTATTACCGAAAATGTTATTTAATCAAAGAAATTATTATTAAATGGGTAGTATAAAACCAGAAATGAATGATGTATGATATCATAAATATAAATATCATTCTAGTATAATTTAATAACATACAATTTTCATTATATATGAGGCTGAACCTATCCTCGACCAAAGGAAAGTATAAGGTAAATGTTAAATACTCAATCTAATTAATATACGAGATTGTTTATAGGTAAGTATTTACTGGGAAATTTTATCATCCATGTCCATGTTTCATCAAAATTTTTCCTAATATAATATTTTAAGGTTTTTTGGAAGGGAATATTTAGAAAGATAATTATTTTAAATGTTTTAATGATTTATTTATTGAAATAATTTTAATTATTCTACATGTTTCAAAATGATTTTAAAGATTTACTTATATGGACATGATTGTTTTAAAATGTTAATTCCTTTAAAAAGTTTCAAAGTGGTATTGGACAATCTGATTCAAAAATCTAGTTTTAAATTAATTCATTTATAAATGGTTAACTTTTAGACTAGTTCAAAAAAGGTATATTTTTCTCAAATATTTTTACTGATCATTTCCAACTATGTCAACATCATTTACTAGATATTATTCTTGATTGAGGTTGATTCATTTTAATACAATATTATATACTTATTGAAGGAGTTATGATATGTATGACTATTGATGTGCTAATGTTTTATACCCTTCATGGTTTATGGTTAAATAATTGACATTTTCTATGCTAGTTTTAATACAAATGTTTATTCTATGTCTCACCCATATCATATGAGGAATTAATTGGACTTATTATGTAACAGGTGGAGCTGGATATAGCTCCTTGATGCATCGATAGGTATCATGAGTCAAACTAGTGTCTTGAAACAAGGCCTTGAAAAAATTTATATTAAGGTTCTTAGCATGAGGCCTTTAACTTGCGGTTAAGATGTTCGACATTATGCATTCCATCATTTTGAGATTAGTTATTAATGTTACATGTAATTATTCGACTAGTATAATATCCATTAGAATATGTAAAAGGCATTATTTCATAAAAATGTTTTCAAAGAAAATATTTTATGGTTTTGTGGAAGAGGCTATTTAGAAAGATGGTCATTTTAAATGTTTTAATGATATATTTTTCAAAACAAATTTAATTTATTTCCATTTTTTCAAAATGATTTTAAGGATTTACTTATAAGGACATGATTGTCTTAAAATGTTAATTCCTTTCAAAAGTATCAAAGTGTTATGGGACACTTTGATTCAAAAATATCTTTTAAATAAATTTATTTTTAAATGGGAGTCTTTTAATTGATTTTACAAAAAGGGGTATTGCTCTCAAAGAGTTTTACATATCATTTTCAACTATGTCAACATCCTTTACTGGATATTTTTTTATTAAGGTTGATTAATTAAAATATAATCATCATACTATATTGAATGAGATATGATATATTTGACTGTGGATGAACTATTTTTTATACATTTAATGGTTCATGGTAAATGTATTGACATTTCATATTTTAGTTTTAATATGAATATTTACGTTGTGTTTCACACTTTTCATATGAGGAATGCATTGGACTTAGTATGTGATAGGTGGAGCCCACTATAAATCCTCAATGAATCGGTAGGTCTCATGAGACAAAATAGTGTTTGAGAATAAGTCCTTGAAAAAATTACTATTTAGGGTCTTGGAACGAGGCCTCAGCCTTGTGGTTAAGATGACTGACACTGTGCATTCTATCATTATGACATTAGTTATTAACATTACATTTGATTCTTGAACTAGTAGAATATCAATGTGAATAATTAAATGTAATTATTTTGTTAATATTTTCCATATTAAACTGATGTTTACATTAAACGGTCTTTTTTTCAATTTTATAACTTTCTATTAAAGTTTATGATTATTTATGATAGGTTCCGGTATATTGTTTATTTTTACTAGGCATCTGAGCTCACCCATTTATTTTGTTTTATTTTCCCAAGATTTTAAGAATTTCACTATGATTTATATGTAGGTTTAAGATAATGGAATAGTGGAGTTCTCAAAAGATTATCTATGTTGTATTTTATGTAAGAAATTTTAATGTAATGTTCATGTATGAAATATATTTTCCAAGACTAGTAAACCGATCAGTAATTTGGGACATGATTCCTTGAAATCATGACAATGTATGAAAACGATGCACCAGATTTAGGAATCTGGGGTTGAGGCATTACAGTAGGTATCAGAGGATGTTTACAAATAACCTTAGAAACTTTATATAGTTAAACTCTTATTAGGAACCATTACCATAAGATAGAATTTTAGGATTAGTATAGCTGATCTTCATAAAATTTTGGTGATGTAGAAATTATGTGGGTCTTCTAAGAAATACAGCCCTATCTAGAGACTACAAGTGGACGTGGTTCTAGAATGGATGAACCTAGGAGTGAAAACTCAGACAATGAGTTTTGGGATTGACCTGGGGTATCCTGGTGCATGACAACGGGTCATACTGCGAACTTGGTTTGACACTCCTGAGAGATATGGTTATGATAATTCACATTATCTATAAAAACTATTATAAAGGATTTATGATTAAATATGTTAGTAACGAATCAATTTTTATGATTATGAAACTAGATGTGTGAAAATCATTAATTAATTTAAATAATCTTTACAGTTATTGGATTATATATTATGATCTGATCAAACATAGTGTATGTCGTCATTTTGAAATTGCGACTAATATAAGGATTGAGAACTCCAATAATAGGCATGATCTAAAGAGTAAGAAGGATCATAAATTTCATGGTTTTAAGATAACATTTACAAGGGAAATTTTCTCCCACGTATTCTCATCATATGAAGAAATAATATTAATTGTTAATAAGATAAGTAATAAATTCTCTAGTTTCTATGGATTTGAAGGGAATCAAGAGAAGAAGATGATGGCAGAGAAAAATATGGATACCGGGAAGTAGGGAGAGAAGGATTTTCCCACATGTGATAACAGTGGAAAGAATCACCTTAGTAAATGCATAAAGGGAAGGTGAGTTTTTTATAAGTGTGGATAAAAATGACACCAATTACATGATTCCAAGGGTGAGAAAATGGATTCAAATGTACAAAACATTAAATTCATGGAGGTGGGACACTATGTGAATCAATTTCCCAATCATTAGAGTAAACCCCAAATGATTATATTGGATAATAATTAATTTATTCTACTATCGCGGATGAATATGAATAAATAGTGTTCTTATATTCTTATTAAAGAATTGTTTCATTTCAGTATTGTATTAATTATGTACAATTTATAATAATTTTAGAGTATATAAGTATTGTACTGTAGTAATATTTCATTAAGGATTTGAGATTGTGTGGTACCAAGAAAAGTGACTCAATAACAGGTTAAATGTTTCTGAAAATATATGGTTATGAGATAGATAATCCTTAAAATAGTCATGAGGATGAGGTAATGATTTTGGAATAAGAGATAATTGATTCTAATGCTTTATATTTGATATTATTTATTACATTGGAACTAATTAATGGGTTTTTATTCCATCATTGTTGGATATTACAACATTTTTGGATTTAATTAGTATATCCAGTATTCCACGTTTTATAGAAGGAATAAGGATGTACATACCTATTCAAATAAGGTTTTATGGTAATAGGGTTGTTACCATGTTTTAAGATAATAAATTATGAAGTTATTCATTTGTTTTTATGTGATAAAATATATATTCATTATGTTACGTTTACCATTCTTATATATTTTTGGATTGTGAGTTTGGACACAAGTATTTTGGATAAGTCTAAAGGTTGGAATTGAGAAAGTTGAACACGTGACATTTTGTTTGACGTTAAATCATGATTTATGGGATTCATTGATCTAACGTTTTGGTTTTCAGTAAAAATTTATTACATTAAGTGGATACTTGTAGAAATTATGATTTATCAAATGTGATTCAGGCGTAAAAAAAATTTTTGAACATTAATTTCCTAGTGCAAGGGATTAAGTGAAAATAGATTGAATCACTACAAAATGATGAGATTATGATTCTGAGAGGTAATGAAATCAAGTATATTTTCTTGAGTTTTTATCATTATAGTAATTTAATACATCCTCTTAAAATAAGGGTATCTAAAAAAAATTGTACTAATACCTTATTCTTTTATTGAACTGATGATACTTTAAATCATTATATATTTATGGCTTTGAGGCCCTCAATTATACATTTATTTCTCACTTGTTTTTGATTGATGGCCTCAATCACTCCTTATAAATATTTATGTTTTTTCACAAATTATGTGTCTCTAATTGCCACTAGTGTTCTCCTATTCGAAATCCTAATTTTTTGGTGTGTTTTTCATTTCCCTTTCCCTCTTATTAAGACTGAATTTTATTAACCTCATTTCCAAAGTTTGTTTTCAACAATTGTATTCTCTATTTTCTACCTTCTATTTTGGAAGAATAATCTCAAATTGTGGTGATGAAATTATAGAAAAAGGGTAGAATTTAACACCCCAGTATTTCATAGTAATTTATATTTTTAATGTAATTTAATATCTTTTATTGCATGCATCACCGACATGGATTGTGTTATATGCAAGAATTAGTTTCTGCGAAAAAACACATTAATATTATAATTATTTAAATGTTATAGTTATTTATCAATTAACTATTTTAATGTGAATAGTAATATATAAATTTTAAATGTTATTTATAAATTTTTCAAATAAATAAAATATAATTATAATAAAATTTATATTTTTTGTTAACATATTTATATATTTAGAAAATTTATTTTCTTAAAAAAACTATTTTTTAAGTCCTCTAGTGAAAAATAATAAAAATTATTTATATACACTCATAAAAATTTTATTTGGTACAATGGATTTCATTATTGAATTTGTAATATCAAAATTATCTTATAGTGAATTTTTTTATTTTTCTGAAAACATTCAATTTTTTATGAATACTGGAAAATAATGAATAATACATAAAAACTATATTTTTCCATTAAATAATTATTATTAATTAAAAATTTATCTTAAAATAAAAATAGATTCATATTAATTTTATTGTAAACATTTTGAGTAATTTTACAATAAGAATATATATATATAAATTTATTGAAACTTTTTAACGTCTTTTTACCCACCCTTTAAGCACATTTACCCACCTTTTTGGAACATTTCCAAATTTTCATAAAACTTATTTTTACCAAATGTGTGAATTGAATTTAATAAATATAAGAGTTTCAATTGACATGAGTGGGTAAAATATGGTTCAGTGGGATGAAAGTAATTTTTTCTTAATAGTAACTTTTGATTTTTATTTACCAAGGATAAAAGTAAATAAAGTAATTAAACATAAAAAAATATTAAAATTACCCTAAAAATGTCCTATTTATATTGGATAAGTTTATTTATACCAAAATCAACTTAAGGAAAAACAATAAGATCCTTTTGATCAATTTGGGTCAGATTAGGACATTTATTATATTTTATTTAAAGAAGAGTCAAAAGTGTTAAATTCAATGTCTAATAACTAAACAATTTTTAATATTGGGTTATGTATAAGATAAATTCAGAAATAATTATTTATTATATATATAAAATTATTTCCAACATCATGGTATATTATTTAAAAAATTTATACATTATATAATTAATTTAATTTATTATTCAATGATGATGTAGTAATTACCTTGTTAATGAGTAATTAAAATAATTGATGTTATAAATATTAAAATAAATGTAAATTGAATATTTTTATGCCATACAAGAATTTTATAGGTGAATATTACATGTTATGGTTTATGAAATTTTTTTTTTTGAAGTAATAAAGTTTTTATGACTTTCACCAAAAACAAAATACTAAATAGTGTTAAAATTGACAGAAATGGGTTTTAAACAAAATACGATATTATTAAAGGATATAACATTCCTAAAAATTTATGATTTGGAAAAAGGATTTATATAATTTTATATATGTAATTAATTACCACTTGAGGTTCTCTTGTAATTTTATATTGACTATATTAACCATTTAATATAAAAATACAAGAAGACATGGTAAAATTTAAACTATTCAACTAAGAGTTAAATCTAAAAGATAAGGTTAAAATGGTGACCTAAAATTATCTAAAACCTATTGGATTAGATGATTTAGAACTATCCCCACCCTATCCTAAAAATAAATACATTTTTAGGTATTAAAAAATGAAAATGGTTTTATAATAAATTAATATTTCAAACTTTTCCTAAAGTGCTCCTCATCTCTCTTATTAAAGGGTACTTCCACTTCTCATAAATTTACTTCACCAAATCCATTTGGATCGGCCAAAACCTATCCAAACTCTTAAAAAAATCCTTCAATTCAACCTAAATCCCTTAAATTGAGAAACAAATCCAACTTAAGGATCCCTTTTGTTCAAATTTAAAGGAAACACCTGAAGAATAGGTATTTATTTTATCACCTCTTTCAATGATGTTTCTATATTTCACTACCTCTTTATTTGTTTTTTACATACCAAAATTATAACTCCAGTACCTTATTCAAGCTAAGATATTTTTATAAATATTTTACAACCATATTCATTATTCTATCAATCCTATGAATTCCAAATTTACCATACGTGCGTACGTACAACTTATTGTCTCCACGTTGTGGTGTAGTTTGTTATTCAACACTTAATTATTTTTCAATGTATAATAATGAGTATTATTGCTATAAATAAAAAATATAACATGTTAATAATTCTTTATATATAATATACCATCCAATTATATGTTATTTCACTATCAATTTAATGATATCATTGCTCGTGCGTATGTACGGATTACCATCTCCACGATGCTATAAGATTCATTTTCACGTTCACCATTCAACGATGATTATAAAATTATATATTATTTATAAATTAGTAATATATGACATAATAATGATACTATATATATATATATACATCTCTGTGTGTGTGTTTATTTACCTATATCTCAATCTCTTAATTAAATTCAATACGATATGAAAACAGAAACGATGTTTATGCGTACGTATGACCTAGCCTATCCATAAACGGTGTTTTCCATTTCATATATCGATCTATTATACATATTTATATTCTGAATATATATGATATATAAATAGTTTTTTATACTCTGGGATCAATTAAACCATGATATAAGTTATATGGTCAAGAATACCAAGTTATAACACATACGATAAAGAAAGTGCTTTTTTCCCAAAACGTTATTTTAACATAGGGATTATTTTTAAATTCATAGTATAAAACCATAAATGAATCAATTATGTTATAAAAAATATTAAAATGGTTCTGGTATAATTTAATAACATACTATGGTCATTATATAGGAGGATAAATGTTCCCACGACCAAAAGAAAGGACAAGGTGAGAGTTAATTCCTCAATCTCATTAATATTCGAGATCGTTTATGTGTAAATATTTAGTGGGAAATATTTATCATCCATTTCCATGTTTCATAAAAATATTTTCAAATATAATTTTTTAATGTATTTTTTATTGGACTATTTTGCAAGATCATTATCTTAAATGTTTTAATTATTTATTTTTCTAAATCTTTTTAATTAATGTCAATGTTTTAAAAATGATTTGAAGGATATACTTATCTAAACGTTATTGTTTTAAAATGATAATTCCTTTCAAAAGTTTCAAAGTCATATGGGGAACATTAATTCAAAAATTTCTTTTAAATTAATTCATTTATAAATGGGTTACTTTTAAATTATTTCACAAAAAGTGATATTTTTCTCAAAGGGGTTTACTAATCATTTTTAACTATGTCAACACCCTTTTCTGGATATTATACTAGATTAAGGTAGATTGGTTATAATTTAATCCTCCATACTGTATTGAATGAGTTGTGATATGTTTGGCTTTTTATGTTCTATTTTTTATACCCTTCATGGTTTATGCTTAACATATTGACATTTTCTATTCTAGTTGTAATACAATTGTTTATGATATGTTTCACCCATTTCATATGAGGAAGGCATTGGACTTAATAAGACATCTATATCTCCTCGATCCATTAGTAGGTCTAATGAGACAAACTAGTGTCTTGGCACAAGGTCTTGACAAAATTTATATTTACGGTTTTGGAAGGAGGCCTTGACCATGTGTTTTATATTTCCAACATTATGGATTCCATAACTATGAGATAGTTATTAATGTTACATGTGATTATTCAACTAGTAGAATATCCATGTGAATATTTAAATGACGTTATTTTATTTATCATTTCCATATTATGATGATGTTTATGTTTTAAGGGATTGTGTTTCAATTTTATACATTTCCATAAATTTTTATTATTATTTATGATTGCTTCCTCTATATTTTTTGTCCTTACTGAGCATCTGATCTCACCCCTTTCTTATGTTTTATTTTCCCTGGATTCCAAGAATTATATTATGATTTATATGTACGTTTAAGATAAGGGAATAATGGAATTACCAAAGGATTATATATGTTGTATTTTATGTTAGAAATTGTAATGTAAAGTTCAGGTTTTTAATCTATTTTCCAATAATACTAAACTGATCAGTCCTCTAGGATGTAATTACTTTTAATCATGAAAATGTATTAAAATAATGCACTGGATCATGGCTAACTAGGGTTGGGGTGTCACAGTTAAGGACGAGGATCATGCTCTAATTCTTCTAACATCCATTGAGGATATTTTTAATTCATTAATGTATTACATGATGTATAAGAATGATTTAGTTACCATAGAATAGGTTATTTTTGTCATTTTTTCTTGTGATATTCAAACACAAGGATTGAAGGAAGAACTTAGTGGTTTTAATAGTGTACCTCTATTAATTCATCCTATGGGTTAGTTTCAAAATAATAATAAGGAACATAAATATAATAACTAGTTTAATAATTAGTGATGATTTGTGTGTGGAAAGACCATATATTTAAAATAATATTGACCTTAAATAACAAATAAAGACAATATAGTAGAGTCTCATGTGGTATGCCCTGTGTTTTTCACTGTGTATGTTAATTAATTCTTGTTCAGTATACCTTATATATAGTGTGTATTATCCATATATTCTAGGGTTTCCCTCTTCTGTGATCCTAGTACTTCCACATATTGTGTTTGTAGAGGAACCCGGTTGGAGGAGAGGGTCGGTTAGGGCTGGTCTAAGACGTTCATGCTTATGTGGTGATCCTTCTCCAATCAAATTTTGGTTCTGGTTGATGTTTGTTTCTATTTAATTTTATTTCTTGATTTTTTTTCATTAATATGGTTTCTTATTACATTTATTTTAATATAATGATGGTCGTGTGTTATTAGGTATATGAATGCATGATAATTTCTAGTTTCTGTAGAGACTTAGGTTATGTATGTAAGCTTTTTTGTTTAATGTTGTTTCTTATTCAGATTTATTTCTCAAAATGTTTTAGAAGTATGATAGTAGTAGATGTGTAAGGTCCTGATAAAAGTTACCCAGAATTGGTGCATGTTTACATAACATTGGCATGATACAAGGAAATCATGTCCCGAAAGACTCATCACTTTACTAGCATTGGAAAAACATGATACATTCACAAGTTTTACATTACATTATAAAATGAAAAAAAAACTACAACAAAATTTTCTACAAAGGCCACACTCATATCCCGTATACTATCCCTGCAGGTTAGTCATAATATATTTCATTGTATCCTTGGAAAAATAAAACATAGAAAGGGGTGATCTCAGATTCTCGGTAAGGATAAGAATATAGCAGAAACATTCTAAAATAAGCCTAAACATTTAAGGCAATGTATAAGACTAAAAAAGAATTTTAAACTTAAACATTATCATAATATGGAAAATATAAATCAAAATAATTTAATTTACTTATTCACATGGATATTCTTCTAGTCGAATTATCACATGAAATATCAATAGCCAATTTCATAATAATTGAATTCATAATGCCAGACCTCATAAAAACATAATCAAGGCCTTGTTCCAAGACACTAGTTTGTCTCATTAGACCCTCCAATGCATCGAGAAGCTATAGCGGGCTCCACCCGTCTCTTACTATGTCCAATGCATTCATCATATGAAAAGGTTTAAGCATAATATAAACATTCGTATTAAAACTAGCATACGAAATGTCAATACTTTTATCCATAAACCACAAATGGTATGAAATAACACATCCACACATCACAAAACCATCAATAAAATATGTAATATTTGTATCATAATAAATCAACTTCATACAAGTTTAAAATACATCAAATAATATTGACATAGATGAAATGATAACAATTTGAAAGAAATATGTATTTCTATTTGAAAAAAATTAAAAGAAAAATTTTGTCTTATAAATATTATTATGATCTTTTAAGTGAATAATTGACGATGTTATGATGGAGGAAGATAGTTTCACCCTCTGTATAACTTAAAAAAACATTCTTACCTTAATTTTGGTGAAAAGTTCATACAGTACCCTCTTTGGGAAAACGAAGAACGTATTTCTTTAAAACCATATAAGGTCAAGTAAAGATATAAATTAAATTAACCAATTGTATAGTAAATAGTAAAAAAATTGAAATACATTTTTGAGAAACACATATGTGGATCATAAGGAGGTCCGAGTAGATAATTACTTATAAACAACCTCTGATGATGAAGAGATTATAGAATTAACCATTACCATGTACTTTTCCTTTGTCTAGGGTATGTTAACCTTCTGTATAATAGTTAAATCATTGTTATTAAATTATACAAGAATCATATACATAAATATGATATCATATATGATCTTCTACTATTTCATTGATAATAATATTTTAATATTATTTTTTTTTAGGTGTTAACTGATTCGTTTTCCTTTATATGTTTTGATACATAATCCACATTTTTTATGGATGGGATGGGTTTGGTTCATATCTAGGATGATATTAAGTTCATAAAAATAAATTTTAATCATAAAATTATAATTATTATTGAATGATTAGGATGGGGAATTAATGTTTTCGTGTTCGTGGAGACGACAATCCGTACGTACGCACGATCGACACTATCATTATATTGATGGTGAGATTGTATGTAATTGGATGGTATATCATATATAAAGAATCATTAAAATTTTATATTTATTATTTAAATTAATTATACTCATTATTATACCCATACAAAGAGTGATATGTTGAATGACAAACTACACCACGACATGGAGACGGTAAGATGTACGTATGCATGTATGGTGATATTGTCATTTATAGGATGGATAGAATAATGAATATTGATGTACCATTATTATAATAACATCACAGTATATAGAAGATACTGGAGTTATTATTTTAGAATTGAAAAAACAAATAAAGAGAAAGTGGAAGATGAAAATAACTTGAAAGAGATGATGAAATATTTACCTCTTCTTCAAGTCCTTCCTTTTGATTTGATCAAAATGGCTCTATACACTGGATTTATGACCAGTGAAAGGCCTCTAGGATTAAGGTAGGATAGTTGAGAGGATATTTTTGCTTGTTCTAGATGAGACAAAAGGATCTGTAGGTGTGAAGTTTAGAGAAGGGGGTGTGCCCTTTTATAAGAGGGGTGAGGGGAATCGTAGGAAAAGATTGAAATATTATTTTATAATAAATTCATATTCAGTTTATAATGGCTTAAAAATGACTTATTTTGAATATAAGGTAGGTATGGGTTGCAAAACCACTCAACCAATAGGTTTTAGATAGGTTTAGGTCGCCATAGTAACCTTATCTTTTAGATTTAACTCTTAGTTAAATAGTTTTACATTTACCATGTCTGTTTGTTATTTTATATTATATGGTTAAAAAACATACTATAAATTTACAAGAGAAACCCAAGTGGTTCAGCATTGATATATATAACCTTATCTATGTCCTTTTTCTGGGCCTTATATTTTTAGTAATATAATATCATTTAATAATATAATATTTGTTTTAAGAATATATTTATGTCAATTTTGACACTATTTCGTAATTGATTTTTTTTAATGTCCTAAAAAATTTATTACTTCTAAATAAATTAATTTAATCAACCCTAACATGTCATTGTAACCTATAAAATTCTTGTAATTCATCAAAAGTCTCAATTTACATTTATTGGGGTACTTATTATATCAATTATTTTAATATTTCATTAATAATGTAATTACTGTATCAACATTGTGTCATTAATAAATTAAATTATTTAATATCTAATAATTATAAATAAAATAAAATTATGTGGTAATTGTTTTATCTTTATAATGAATATTTATTTTTGAATTTATCTTATATATAACCCTATATTAAAAATAGTTTATGTATTAATCTTTGAATTCAACAATTTTAACTCTTCTTTAAATAAAACAACAATAAATGTCCTAATATAATCAAAGTGGGCCTAAAGGATCATATTTTATTCCTCAGGATTGTATTTGGTCTAATTACAATTTTCTGATAGAATTAGGACATGTGTTAGGGTAATAATATCATCTTTTTTACTATTAATTACCCAATTTACTTTTAACCAGGTTAATAAAAGTCAAAATTTACTATTCACCAACAATTATTTTTATCTTATTTAACCATGTTTTACTTACTGATTTCAACCGTGTCTCTCAGAATTTTGAAATTCTACTCACAGAAGCGGTGAAATTACGTTTTATGCAAATTTGTAAATTCTCCTAGGTTGTGGGTAAAAAACGGTAAAAGCTTCAATAATATTTTATATATCGAAATTTATTGTAAAATGACTCCAATGAATTATATTGAATATATATATGTATTATTTATTTATTTTTACCGATTATAAATTTATATTAAATAACTAATTATTTAAATAAAAAGTCAGTTTTAACCAATAACGCATTGTTTTCACTATTCATCAAAAATGGAATGTTTTCCAAAAAATACCAACTATTTACCCTAAGCTAATTTAGATATTATGAATTCTAAAATGAAGTCCATTTTTTAAAATAAAATTCATAAAATTGTAAAAAAAATGGGTATTACTATTCATAATGGCTTGTTTGATTGGTCGGGGTGTGTTAAAACTCCATGTTGCGTACAACGCAAGCTATTACATTATTCAAAGGGAAATGTATCATGGAAGAATGAGGTGTTACATTCTACCCTCCATCAAATAATTTTGTCCTTGATATTTCTAGAATACTACCACACAAAATGATTTGGGTGGTTATTCATCAATAGTTCTTTGGGTTCCCACGTTGCCTCTTCCATCTTATGGGTTTTCCATAGAACTTTTACTAGACGAGTCGTATGGTTTCTCAACACTTGTTCTCTTGTATCTAGAATTTTTATAGGTTCTTCACAATATGACATGTCGAGTTCCAGTTCTATTTCTTCATAGGTGAGTACATGTGTTGGGTCAAGGATGTATTTTTTCAATAGTGATATTTGGAACACATCATGATCTTTGGAGAGACTTGGCGGCATTTCCAAACAGTAAGATACAACCCCAATTCATTCTAGAATATTAAAAGGTATGATGTACTTGGGACTCAATTTACCCTTCAAACCAAAACCTACAACACCCTTCCATGGAGATACCTTCAAGAAAACATGGTATCCTACTTGAAATTCCAAATCATTCCTTCAGTGATTGGCATATATTTTTTTCCAACATTGATCTGATTTGATGTGGGTATGGATAACCTTCTCCTTTTCCATTTTTTCCTCAACAAGATCTGGGCCTACGAGTTTTCTTTCACCAACATCATCCCAACAAGTTGGCATGAGACATCTCTTTCTATATAACGCTTCATATGGTTCCATTTTAATACTTGAATGGAAGAAATTGTTATAGGAAAATTTTACCGATGGTAAATATTGATCCCACATACCTTCAATGTCATGTGAGCAAGATTTCAACTTCTGTTCTAAGGTTTTAATAGTCCGTTCTTATTGTCCATTAGTTTGTGGGTGGCAGGAAGTGCTCAAATGAAGTTTAGTATACAGGGCCTTCTGAAGACTTTTCCAGAATCTTGATGTAAATCAGGGATCATGATCAGGAAAAATTGATAGGTTTACTCCATAATGTCTTAAAACTTCATTAATATATAGTCTTTCCAGATGCTCAATTGGTAAAACCTCTCTTATTTCAAAAAAATGTGCTGACATGGTAAGACGATCAACAATGACACATATTGCATCGTTCCTTCTAGGAATCTTTGGTATCCCCATGACAAAGTCCAATGTAATATCATCCCATTTACACATATGTATGGGAAGACGTTTCATGACTCCTATGGGATGTTGTCTTCCATCTTTCACTTGTTCAAACACTATACATCTTGATACATAATCAGCAATCTCTCTCTTTATGTTGTCCCACCAAAAATGTTCTTTCAAATCTCTATACATCATGGTGATACTAGGGTGTATAGAAAAATTAGATCTATGTGCATCATCCAACAATTCCCTTTCCAGATCATGTATATTAGGAACACACGGTCTCTTTCCAAATTTGAAAATCCCATCTTCATATAAGAAGTCGATCAATCTCCCATCGTTCATAGCTTTAATTTTCTTTTGAAATTCCTAATCATCATTTTGAGAAATTTTTATCCTTTCTAATAATGATGGATTGGAAATAATTTGAAAAAGTATTTATTTTTTGCCTTCCATGGTTATTCCCATATCCATCATTACAAGATTCATGTATATATGATCCTTTTTAACTCTCATCTTGGTCAAAAACCATGATTTTTTTTACTCAAAGCATCCTCCCCCTTATTTTCCTTCCTCGGGTTGTAGTTTATAGTGAAATTATAATCCTTGAGTAGTTCAAGCCATGGACTTTGCTTCATGTTGAGTTCTTTATTAGAGAAAATATACTTCAACCTTTTGTGATCGGTATATATATCACATTTTATACCATAGAGATAGTGTCTCCCAATTTTCAAAGAAAAGATGACATCTCATAACTCAAGATCATGTGTAGGATAGTTTTGTTCATGAATTTTTCGTTGTCATGATGCATAAGAAATTACTCTATCATTCATCATGAGGACAAAAACTAGTTATTTCTTTGAAGCATCACTATAAATAAAAAACCCATCATTCCCCGATGGTAGGGACAATATAGGAGAATTGAATAATATTCTCTTCAGTTCTTCAAAACATTCTTCATAATATTTTTTCCAAACATATTTAACCTATTAATGTGTGACCTTCGTTAATGGGTTAGCCAATTGGGAAAAATTATAGACAAAACTCCGATAATAACATAATAAACAAATAAAACTATGTACCTCGGTTATACTTGTCGGTGTTGGACATTCTTGGATGGAATTTTTCTTATAAGTATGAAAAAAAATTCCATCCCTAAAGATAATATGGAAATGAAAATAAATCTCTTGATGCCAGAATTCACATTTTCTAAACATCCCATATAATTCATTTCTTCTAAGTGTCTTTAGAATAATGCACAAATTATTTTCATGATCTTAGTAGCATTTGGAATATACCAAGATATCATCAATAAATACCACTACAAAGTCAATAATATATTCCTTGAAAACTCTATTCATTAGATCCATGAAAAAAGTGGGTGCATTAGTAAGCCCAAAAGGTGTTACTGTAAACACGTAATGCCCACACCTGGTTCAAAATGCTGTCTTTGGAATGTCTTCCTTCTTCAAACACATCGGATTATATCTAGATCGAAGGTCAATCATTGAAAAATATTGATCTCCATGAATTTGGTCGAATAAATAATCAATGCAAGGTAGGGGATACTTGTTCTTTATTGTTGTAGCATTGATCTCACTGTAGTCCAATGCACAACCTAATAGATCCATCTTTCTTCATAACAAAAAAATAGGGGCTCCCCATGGAGAAACACTAGGGAAAATAAATATTTTATTACTAAATTCATCTAGTTGTTTCTTTAGTTCCAATAATTCCATACTGTCCATTCTATAAGGGTTATTCGATATGGGCATTGATCCAGGAATTAAGCCAATGGACAACTCAATTTCTTGTTCTAGAGGATGTCCTGGTAAATCCTCTAGAAACACATCATCGTATTATTTCACTATAGGTGCATCCTCTATTCAAACTTTCCTTTCCTTGCCCATAATTATTTCATTCTCTTCCTCCCCAATAATTGAATTTAGCTGATCTAATATGGGTGGATCCAGATAAGAATCAGGTGGGGACGTTTCTGCTCTAAAGATAAGGTACTTATTATCATCGTCGAAAATTGTAACCTCCTTATTCTTACAATAAATTTTTTCATCATGGTATGAAATCCAATCCATACTGAGGATTATATCAAATTCAATTATTAGTATGAAAATGAGATTAGAAGATAAAGAACATTTATATTCCTTACTGGGAAAAGATTCACAAATCTTTATTGTAATGATACTTCTATTAGGAATTTTGACTGAAAACTCCCATGATAAATCAAAATGGAAATATCTAATTTTCTTAGTAAACAGGGACGATATGAAATAATGTGATTATCCATAATCAAATAAAGCATTGGATAAACTCAAGAAAACCATTAAATTACCTTCCACCAAATCTTTTGGAGCTTCAACCTCAGTAGTAGTGATCGTATAACCTTGTCTTTGATCCTTTGGCCTATTCTAAGGTATGTTTCCATGACGCTTAAGACATTCATTTCTATAATTTCCCATATCCCTACAATTGTTGCAGTCAACATTGATAGCCTATTTCATTCCTTTTTTATCCTGAGCTTGGTGGCCTTTTCACCACACATATAACAGACTCCTATTCCATTTAGTCAAGTACCAAGGTGTTTATTCCCACATTTACTGCAGGATAGATAATTAACATTTCCTTTCATCCCCTTATTTCTATTTCTAGAGTGTTCAGCAGAACCCTTCTTCTCCTGCTTTTCTTTGAAGTCGTAATACATAGTGAATACACTTTCTGCCTTTATAGCACAAGATAAAATATCTCTGTACAAAGAGATGGATTTTGAGACTAATGATCGATGAAAAAATGGTTTTAACCCATCAAATAATCGATCAACATTACTCTTTCAGTTATGTATATAATTTTTTTCACACCTTTCTAACCATTTAATGTTAGATTCATACTTTGTGAAATTGTCATCCTTTTTCTTCCTCAGAATCATAAATTTCCTTTCCATGTCTGCACGATGGTCACATGGAATATATTTTTCTAATAAACTTGAAATGCCCCAACCCCTGTTACCCAGAGTCTGTGCATTATTTTAATACATTGTCATGATTACAAGGAATCAATTAAATAAAGACCGATCAGTATAGTAGTTTCTAAAATAGATTACATACATGAACTCTACATTACACATTAGAAAATAAAACACAACATAAATTATCCTTTTAAAATTCCATTAATCCCATAGACAATCCCAGCAGGTCTGTCATAATATAATTATTGGAATCCTGGGAAAAATTAAATATATAAATGGGTGAGCTCAGATGATCAATAATGATGAAAATAGAGCATAAACTTTCATAAATAAGAATAATTATTTAATGCAATGTATAAGACTAAAACAAAAGACTTTTCAATATAAACTTCAGCATAATATGGAAAAGATACTATAAAATAATTCCATTTAATTATTCACATGGATATTCTACTAGTCTAATAATCAAATACAATATCAAAAGCCACTTTCATAATGATGGAATGCATAATGCCAGACTTTCATAACCACATAGTCAAGGACTTGTGCCAAGAATACAAATACGATTTTGTCAAGGCCTTATTCCAAGACACTATATTGTCTCATAAGACCTTCCGATGCATCGAGGAGCTATAGCGGGCTCCACCCATCACTTACTAAGTCCAATGAATTCTTCATATGAAAAGGTTTTAACATTTCATAAATATTCCTTTTAGAATAAGCATATGAAATGTAAATAATTTATCCATAATCCATGAATTGTATAAAATAACACTTCCATAGACAAACATATAAAAAAATCTTCAATAAAATATGGAAGATTGGAATCATAATAAATCAACTTCAAACACATTTAAAATCCATCAAAGGATATTGACATGGATGAAATCAAAACTATTTGAGAGAAATGTCTATTTTTTTTTTTGAAATAATTTAAAAGTCACATAATTATAAAATAAAACATTTATTTTGAAAATATTCTTAAAATCTTGTAAGGGAAGTTTCGATGATGTTATAACAGTGGAAAATAGCAGCACCTTCCGTGTATGTTAAAAAGACATTTTTACCTTAATTTTTTCGAAAAGTTTATAAAAGAACTTGTTTAGAAAACAAGGGAAAGATTCATTTATAAACATATTATAAAAGCTGAAAAAGGGTATAAATGAATTTAAACCATAGTCTATAAAATATTAATAATGTTTTATAATAAATTTTTACGAAACATGGATGTGCATGATAAAGAGGTCCTGACAGATAATTACATATAAACAACCTCGGATAACGAAGAGATTGTGAAATTAACCATTGCATTGTACATTTCCTTGGTATATGGTAGGTTAAACTCTTTTATAATGGTGAAATAATTGTTATTAAATTATAAAATAATTATATACATTAATATGATATCATATATGATCTTTTAACATTTCTTTGTTAATAATATCATAGTATTATCGGTGTTTCAGGTGTTAACTGATTCGTTTTCCTTTATATGCTTTGTTACGTAAGTAATGTTTGTCATGGATAGGATCTATCTTATTCATATTCATAATGATATTAAGTATTTAAACATTATTTTTAAGCATCTTAAGAAAATTAGTCTTGAATGGAGACAACGGGGAGTGAATCTCATCACGTTCGTGGAGACGGTAATCGGTACGTACGCACGAGCAACAATATCAATCTTTTGATCTTTAAATAGTATATAAATTGATCTTATATCATATATAAGGAATCATTATAATTTTATATTTATTTTTTATGTCATTTAAAATCATTATTATACTGATCCAAATGATGAAATGTTTGAATAACAAACTACACCCTGACGTGGAGACGGTAAGCCATACGTACTCAAGTGTGGTGACTTTTTCATTCATAGGATGGATAAAATAACAAATATGGTTGTACCATTTTTATAATAACATCATATTTTATATAAGATACTAGATTTATTATTTTATATTGGAAACAACAATGAAAGAGGAAGTGGAAGAAGAAAGGAACTTCGGAGGTGATGAAATATTTACCTCTTCATCAGGTTCTTCCTTTTTATATCATCAAAAGGGCTCTATTGGTTGGATTTATGACTCAAATAAAGATTCTAGGATGAAGGTAGGTGAGTTGAGAGGATATTTGGTCCTGGGTTGGCTGAGACAAATGGCTTTGAAGGTGTGAATTTGAGAGAAGGGGGAGTTCCCTTTTATAAGAGGGGTGAGAGGAACCTCAAGAATAGATTGAAATAGTATTTTATAATGAAATAATATTCAGTTTATAATGACTAAAAATTGATTTATTTCAAAGATAAAGTGGTTATGGGTAGATATACTCTCAACCAAGATGTTTTAGACAAGTTTAGGTTATTATTTTAACCTTATCATTTAGATTTAAGTCTAAGTTAAATAATTTAACTTTTACCATGTCTTCTTGTATTCTTACACTATATGGTTAATAAACATACTATAAACTTACATGAGAACCTAAAGAGGTTAATTAATTAAATATATAATATTATTTAATCCCTTTGACTGGTCCTTATATTTTTATGAATAGAAATAAAATTTATAATATAATATTTGTTTTAAAAACTCTTTCATGTCAATTTTGACACTATTGGTACATTTTTTTTGTTAAATTCAAAATAGAAATATTAAGTTGAAAAAAATTATTTAATAAACCCTATAATTCCATATTAACCTAGATAATTATTTTAATTCATTAAAACTCTAAAATTTTATTTATTTGGATATTTATAATATCAATTGTTTTAATCATTCATTAATAAGGTAATTACTGCAACATCATTGTATCATAAATAAATTAAATTATTTAATTTCTAAAAACTATAAATAAAATACCATTATTTAGTAAATTTTTCTATATTTCGAATGAATATTTATAGTCGAATTTATCTTATGTATAACCATATATTAAAAATGTTTTAGTTATTAAAATTTGATTTTAACTCTTCTAACTCTTCTTTAAATAAAATAATAATAAATGTTCTAATCTAATCCAAGTGGACCTAAAGGATCATATTTTATTCCTAATTTTTTTTTGTTCGAAATACACTAATCCAATAGAATTAGTACATGCGTTTTCATAACAATAATATCAATTTTACCTTTAATTACCCTATTTACTTTTAATCATGGTAAATAAAAGTCAAAAATTACTACTCATAAAAATTATTTATATCTTATTGAACCCAATTTTGCATACTGATATCAACTGTGTCACTTTGATTTTTGAAATTCCACTCAGAGAATTGATAATATTATGTTTTATGAAAATTTGTAAATGCTCCTAGGATGTGGATAAAAGACGAAAAAAAGTTCAATAAAATTTTATATATCTAAACTTATTATAAAATGACTCCAATTAATTACATTGAACTTATATAGGTATTATGTATAAATTTTTACCAAATATAAATTTAAATAAAATAACTAATTATTTAAATAAAAAGTCAGTTTTAACTGATAATGAAATGTTTTCACTATTCATCAAAAATTGAATGTTTTCAGAAAAATATCAAAATTTACCGTAAGAAAATTTTTATATTCCGAATTAAAAAATGAATTATATTTTACTAACTTAAAAACATATAAGTTTCATTAATTAATTTAAAATTAATCTCTATTGTCAAAACCAAAAATCGTATTTTTATAAAATAGTAACTATCAAAAGATTGACACTTGTTTATGTCCAATTTCAATGTGAAATTACATACAATGACCATAATTTGATTAAATGGTAAAAATATAATCTAATTATAATTCCAACCCATTAAAATGTATAATTCAACACTCTAAATTATTTTTATTAAAAATTTTGTTTTCAGTTAAAATATAGTATTTTTCACTATTCACTAAAATATGAAAGTTATTAGAAAAACACCAAAAATTTATTGAAACTAAATTTTTATGTACCGATTCTAAAGAAGAATTTGATCTTGTCAAATTGAATATATAAAAGTTGGAAATATTTACAAAATGTTCTCCATTAAAAGGAAGTTTAATTTCATTTTTTGAAAAATACTTCTTTTATCTGAAAAAATTGAATTTGTTCTTACATTATTTCTATGAAACTCATTATATGGATTCTAAAATTATATAGATTATATAATGTTCAAAATTCAGTTAATAATATTTATAACAGATTTTGAACGACTAGTTTGGTAAGTCGTGGTGCGCTTGAACTCGGTGTTGCGTGTAGTCCATCTTATTGAATTACTTTGAAGAAATAACGTACTATGAAAACGTGGGGTGTTACATTCTTTCCTCCTTTAATAAATTGTGTCCCCACAATTTTAAACTGTTCTAAAAAAATAAAAGGTTGTAAATAGAAAATACCTTTGTAGAAAACCCACATCAGAAATTGGGTTAATAAAATTTAGTCTTAATAAGAGGAAAAAGGAAATGAAATGGTCACCACCAAATTATGATCTTGATTAGGAGAACATTTGTGGAAATTAAAGACAAATAATTTGACGAAAAATGTAAATATTTATAGAGAGTTATTGAGGTAATCAATTAAAAACAAGTGTAAAATTGAGGGCCTCAAATCCATCATCTAAGATGATTTAAAATACCGTCTGTTCAAAAAACATAAGGTATTAGGATAACATTTTTTTTAAGATCCCTTCCCAAAAGTTTGATAATAAATTTATCCATATAATATTATGGAAAATATATATGTATATATATATACTTGACAATTAGATTTCATCCTTCAACTAATTCCTACCAGAAACTCATCTTTCACTCTAAAAGATTTCAAAAATATATATTCTATTTATCCTAATCTTATAGGGTTTCAAAAATATTGAATTTATAATTCACATATCAGACCCTTTAAAAAAATAAACTACATTATACAATCCAGGGACTTCATGTAGTCCAGTGGTATACGATAAATCCCAATCGCACTATGGTTTTGGGTTCGATTCCCACAGCTTTGTCTGACGCGACGGGTTGTCACACGGTTTTCATGTTGTCCTTTTATAAAAATCCAAAAAAAACATTTCAAAGTTAATCAATTCCAACAGTTAGACTTATCCAAAATACTTCTATCCAATATCTCAGTCCAAAATTTATAAGGAATTTAAACATAATGAAGATCCTTTTTTCCACGTAATAACATGTGAACACATTCATCATGTGTTATTTTAAAACATGGTAACACCCTGAATCACCATAAAATCTTATTGATTACATTCATGCTCCCCTATTCTATATAGAAAATAGGATATACTGCTTATATCAAAAAATGTTGTAATCTCCAAAAATTATTTAATATACAAATCATTATTCTATTTCAAAGTAGTCGAAAATATCCAATATAATTTTTCCAAATCAAACATGTATTGTTCAAAAATCACTACCTCAGTATCAGAACCATATTATGGTTTATCTTTCGATCAACCATATATTTTCCAAAACATTAACCTGTTATTGAGTCACTTTTCTTGGTTCCACCCAATCTCAATTAATAAAGTAAATAGTACTGTAGTACAGTCCTTATATACTCTATAATTATTATAACTAGTACATCATTGATACAACACTCAAATGACATAATTATTTACTAACAACATAAGAAATATAATCATTCCTCCTCATATGTGGTATTATAACAAGTTTATTATTACCCAATAGCATCATTTGGGGCATACTCTAATGATTTGGACATTGGTTCGTGTAGTGTCCCAACTCCATTCAGATGAAGCATTGTACATTTGAAACCATTTTCTTTCCCTTGCAGTCACGTACTTGGTTTCCTTTTTCTCCACACTTATAACAAACTCCCATTCCATTCAGTAAAGTTGCTGCATGTTTTATCCCACAGTAATCACATATGGGAAAATTATTCTTTTCCCTCATCCCTTTATCTGTCTTTCTCTCTTCCATCATTTTCTTCTCTTACATCCCTTAAATTCCATAAGACTCACAGAATTCTTTACTTATATTTCTAACACATGATACTGTTTCTTCATATGTTGATAATACATGGTAGATTATTTCCCTAATAAATGTTGGATTAATACTATGAAATATATTATCCTTATAACTCTTTGGATCATACATATTTCTGGATTTCAAATTCCTTCTACTGGGAACTATTTCTATATAATGGCATACACTAGGTGAGTTTATGAATTGCAATGAATAATTCCAAACTTGTAAAATAGCTAACATAAATTGAACAGTTTATGGATATAATCCATAATCATAAAAATATTTTCTTTGAGGAAGAATGCACTCATAAACCCTTCATAATGGTTTGAAAATAAAATGAGAATTATCCTAAGAATATCCCCCGAGAGTGTCGTAACCAAGAGTGCAGCAAGTCCCATTGTCATGAACCAGTTCTCATTCGAGTCTAGCTTAAATCGGTGTTTTCAGGTTTTACCCCTAGGTACATCTGTCCTAGATCTGCCTCTACAAGAAAATATCCAGACTGGGATGTATTTCTTGGAAAAGTCACTAAATCTCAACAATACCAAAATTCTAGGAAGTTATTCTATACTATTCCTAAAATTCTATGCTAGGGTAATGTGATCTAATCAGAGTTTATCTAAATATAGTTTCCAAGTATATTTCTGAACTTCCTCTGATACCGACTGTAATGCCCCGACCCCAGTTACCTAGTGTTGGTGCATTATTTTAATACATTTCCACAATTACAAGGAATCAATTCCTTAAAGACCGATCATTTTAGCAGTCTTGGAATAAATAGATTACATAAATGAACGTTACATTACACATTAGAAAATAAAACACAACATAAATGATCCTTTTAGAATCCCACTAATCCCAGAGACTATCCCTATAGGTCAGTCATAATATACTTCTTGAAATCCTAAGAAAAATAAAACATAGAAAGGGGTGAGTTCATATGATTAGTAAGGATAACAATACAGTGAAAACATTCATAAATAATAATGAACATTTAAAGCAACGAATAGTACTAGAACAAAATCATTTTCAACATAAACTTCATCATAATATGGCAAAGATACAATAAAATAATACCATTTAATTATTCACTGGGATATTCTACTAGTAGAATAATCACATGAAATATCAAAATCCACTTTCATAATGATGGAATGGATCATGCCAAACATTCAAAACCACATACATGGCCTTGTGCCATGACTACAACTAATATTTTGTTAAGTCCATTTTCTAAGACACTATTTTGTCTCTTGAGACTTACTGATGCATCAAGGAGCTCTAGCGGGCTCCACCCATCACTTACTAAGTCCAATGCATTCCTCATATAAAACAGGTTTGAACATAACATAAACATTTTTATTAAGACTAGCATACAAAATGTCAACACATTATCCATAATCCATGAATGGTATAAAATAACAGATCCACATTCAAACATATCACAAAACCATCAATAAAATATGGATGATTTTTTTCATAATAAATCAACTTCAAACAAGTTTAAAATCCATCAAAGGATATTGTCATGGATGAAATGAAAACTATTTGAGAGAAATATCACTTTATTTTTTTGAAATCATTTAACAGTCACATAATTATAAAAGAAAAATTTTATTTTAAAACTATTCTTATAATCTTATAAGGTAATCTTCGACGATGTTATAACGGAGGAAAATAGCCACACACACCGTATAAGTTAAAAATATATTTTTACCTTAATTATGGAGAAAAGGTTATAAAGAACCTTGTTTGGAAAATGATGGAAAGAATCCTTTTTAAATATCTTATAAAATTCAAACAAGGGTATAAATGACTTTAACTCATAGTCTATTAGATATTAAGAATGTTTTGAAATACATTTTTAAGAATCGTTGATGTGGATGATAAAGTGGTCCTAGTAGATAATTACATATAAACAACCTCGGATAATGAAGAGATTGTGAAATTAACCCTTACATTGTACTTTTCCTTGGTCAATGGTTGGTTAAACTCATGTATAATGGTGAAATAATGGTTATCAAATTATACATGAATCATATACATTAATATGATATCATATATGATCGTTCAATATTGCATTGTTAATAATATCGTAGTATTATCGTCGTTTCGATTATTAACTGATTCGTTTTCCTTTATATCCTTTGTCACATAAGTAATGTTTTTCATGGATAGGATCTATATTATTAATATTCATAATTATATTAAATCTTTAAACATTATTTTTAATCATCTAATGAAAATTATTCTTGAATGGATATGATGGGAATGAATCTCATCACGTTCATGGAGACAGTAATATGTATGTACACACGAGCAACAATATCATTCTTTTCATATTAAAATCATATATAATTGGATGTTATATCATATATACAGAATAATTATAATGTTATATTTATTTTTTACATCATGTATACTCATTATTATACCCATCCAAATGATGAAATGTTTGAATAACAAACTACCCCACGACATGGAGATGGTTATCCGTACGTACGCACGTGTGGTGACTTTTTCATTCATAGGATGGATAAAATAATTAATATAGTTGTACCATTTTTATAATAATAGAAATGTATATAGAAGATACTGGAGTTATTATTTTATAATGGAAACGACAAATAAAGATGGAGTGGAAGAAGAACGAAACTTGAAATAGGTGATGAAATCTTTAACTCTTATTCGGGTTCTTCCTTTTGATTTGAATAAAAGGGCTCCTTTGTCACGACCCGCCCTCGGGGTCTGTGCCGTGACTACCCCAAGCCCGCCTTCCATAGTCCAGGGGCTGGCGACTAGCACCAAGGCGTAAATCCCGGTAAAAAGGGAAGGCATTTCCTTTGTAAAGTAAACAAACACCACAGAGTAAGCAAGCGGAAAGTAAACACTAAGTAAAAACAGAGTACAACTGAAAGTGCGGAAAAGTAAAGGGGCCAGTATACAAACCCAAACTGAAAGTAAAGTACAACTCAAAAGGGAAAACAGCAACTGTAAAGTAAAAGCCGCTACTCCGATCTATTCACTGGAAATCCCACCTGAAGGGTGGGTACAGATAGCTCCACTGCTCCTCGGGTCCCGCCGTCCGCTCCGAGCACGTCCCACCCAGAGGTCCACCTCCAGGTACCGTCCTGCTCTGCAAGCCTCGGCCAAGATCAACGCTGTCCGTCGTCTGCAACCAACACAACGTGGTGCGGGCATAGCCCGTGCAGGGGTGAGTATAAGCTACTCAGTAGGGACCCCGAGACCCCTAAAGGTCTCCCAAAATCCACAAAGGATAAACCACAAAGGTGAGATACAAACACGAAGTAACAACCGACACTACTTAGGAATATGCCCATACATATACCTAAATCATCAATTCCAACACGCTCCATCCTTCGAGCCCAAGTACAACTCAGTCCACACAGGAAAGTAAACGTATTCCACACAGGAAAACAAAACGAAATCCACACAGGATAGCACAACACAATCCACAAAGGAAAGCAACCGGATTCAGCTCACACAGGTATACTTCTTCTAAAGACGATAAATATGATCTCTGATCCATCTAAGTCGTCGGACCCACGAAGGATCGATAGGTAACTAACCCCCGCAAAAGACCCACACAGGATCGGGCCCACATAGGACCTGTAGGCGCTGGTTCACACAGGACCGCTGAGCGCAAAGACCCACCCAGGATCGGACCCACACAGGATTGGGCCCACACAGGACCTGTAGCACTGATCCACGTAGGATCGCTGAGTGCTGTAGTCGTCGTCATCGAATCCACACAGGATCTCTGTACTGTCGTCGTCGCAGTCACAGTAGCAGTAGCAGTAGCAGTAGTAGTCACAGTAACAGTTGCAGCCAGCACTAGGGTTCCCGCACACAGTAAGCTCGTACAGGAGGGTCCGCTCCATGAGCCGAGAGGCTGATACATCAACTGTCACAAATTCCAGAGTTGATATATCCCAAAAGTTCCGTATTGCTAACAGGAACTCAACGCAACAGACGGCGCGTCGATCGGACGCACAGTCTGAGAGTTATTGGCTTTTTCGTCCCAGGAGCCCGGTTGGTTTTTAAGGAAAAACCAGCCTGACCGTACTCCACCTGCGTCCAAACCTCGGGCGGAGTATTCCAAAAGATCCGTCTCACTAAGAGGAACATAACAAAGCTGACGGCACGTCAATCAGACGTCCGTAACTCAGGATATGAGTGTTTCCGCTCCGAAGGCCCGGTTGGTTTCGTGAACGAACCAACCCGGCCGAACTCAAAGTATTCCGAAACTTTGAGTGAAATATTCCGAATCGACCGTCTCGATCCAAGGATCGCGTAGCCGCAGACGGTTCGTCAATCGGAGGTCTGTGGCTCAAGTTATGGCTAAAAGACCGAAGACGATTCGAAAACGGGGGGTCCGGGTCCGGGCCGACCCGGCCGACGGCGGTCCGGCGCGGCGGCGCGGCGGCGCGGTAGCGCGGCGGCGCGGCAGCGCGGCATCACGGCGGAACGGTGTCCTGGCGCCGCACGGGTGCAGTGCACGGGAGGGAAAGGCCCCCCGCTTCTTCATTTTGACGGCGCGGCTTTTAGCCGCGCCTTTTGGAGAACCGGCCCCCCTTCGTGGGGGCCTGCTTGAGGAAAACCAGGGGGCCACCTGCCCCCCTTAATGAAACCCCCCCCCCTCATAAATGGGGGGCTTTAGTGCTGGTCGGGGGAATTAAATTCCCCCGGTCTTTGACCTTCCGTCCGGCCATCTGGTCGGCCGGTTTTTCTTCAACGGGACCGGCAAACCGGTCCCCTTTCCGGCTTCCGACGCCGGCGGCCCGGCGAGCCGCCGATCTTCTCGTCTCTCCGCGGCCCAGAACCGGCCGCGGTGTTCGTCGTCCGGGGCGGTGCGACGGCACCGCGCCCCTCCGCCGCGGCCCCGCTCCGGCCGCGGCGCCTTCGGTTTTCTTCGACGCGGTGCAACGGTGTCGCGTTCATGATGATCCATCCACGGCGCGGCGCGACGGCGCTGCGCAAATAAGCCGGGTGATTCCCGCGTTGTGCGACGGCACCACGCCTTCTCGTTCATCCACAAGATTATATAAATAACCAAGAACAAAGGAGGGGGAATTTGATCGTGTTTGTGTTGTCCGACCCCCCTCTCGTTAGATGATAACTCTTAAATATTTAATCACGAGATTATCATTCTAGAACCAAGAACGAGAGTAAGGAAATAAACCACAACAAACCCCTACCTTGGTTTCAAGTTCGAAGATCATCAACGACCTGCGGAAGACAACATCGCGAAGGTCGGGCGTCGCGGTAATCATTCATCAAATCCGATGACGAAGAGGTACGTCCGAAGAGGTACGTCCGAAGAGGTACGTCGTTGGCGAATCTTCGTATGTCGACGAAGGAAGTCCGAGGAGGAAGCGGCGTTCCCTTTTCATTGACATGGAAGGCGTCATCGATCTTCAGATACAATCGGCTACGAAGAAGAGAGGAGCGGCGTTCTTCGTCGGAGCTTGAGCATTCTTCGTCAAAGTTTGAAGAAGAAGGAGAAGAACCCAAAATGCTCTCAAGAAGGCTAGAGAAATATAACCAAATAAAATAAGTTGGAGACTTATTTTATTCACACACTTAATCAAATTGAATTTCAAAGGTTTGAAATTCAAATAAAAAATAACTCCAAATTAATTAACAAGTTGTCATGTCAATTAAAGAAGGGTTAAAGGAGTTTTGAGAGGAGATGAAAAGTTGGGTTTTGTGTGGGCCCCACCACACTTAATCCTCCCAAGGGAGGTTAAGTGGATGTGGGTCCCACCTTTAACTCCCTTTGGGAGAAGTTATCTAACAAAAAATAAAAATAAAAAGTGTTCCACATTTTTATTCAACTTTTTATAAATCTCCCAAAAAAACTAACTTTCGTCCTGCAATAAACGCAACTTCGGAAAAGGTCTCCTTAAGCGAATATCGGCGCTGTGATTTCATCGGTGTCCTCGGATTTCAATTCCGAGCACTGGATCAAAAATTAGAAATTCCTGCTCGTTCGTTCACTGAACGTACCCGAGACAAACTTCGGAAAATGATTCGGGGTACTCCGGGCCTCGGAATTAGGTGCCATCAGAAACCGCGCTCTTGTAAAATTCCAAAGAAAATTAAGAAAAAATTTCCCTTGAATTTTATGGGTCTTTACATTACTCCCACCTCAGGGCTTTACGTCCCCGTAAAGATACATCAAAAACTAGGGAAATAAATGAGGGTACTAAGCACGCATCTGAGCCTCCCGCTCCCATGTGCTCTCCTGGAGGTTCCCGTGCTGCCATCTGATGCGCACAAGAGGAATCGATCGCCCACGTAGGACCTGCTCATGTCGATCCTCTATCTCCACCGGGACCTCCGTAAAAGTCTCCCCATCGTCAACGTCAAGCTCCCCATGGTCAATGATGTGCGTCGGGTCGTGCACGTATCTCCTCAGCTGAGACACGTGGAAGACGTCGTGCACCCGGTGCAACTGAGGTGGTAGAGCCAGGCGATAAGCCACCTCACCAATCCTGCTGAGGACCTGGAAGGGTCCGATGAAGCCTGGAGATAACTTGCCACCTCGGCCAAATCTCTGAATACCACGTCGAGGTGAGACCCGCAAGAAGACGTGGTCGCCATCCTCGAACTCTAGTGGTCTCCGCCTCCTGTCAGCGTATGACTTCTGCTGGCTCTGAGCTGTCCTCATCTGCTCCTGGATGACCTGGACCTTCTCTATCATGGCCTGGACCATCTCCGGTCCCACCAGTGCTGACTCCCCAGGGTCTGTCCAGCACAAAGAAGATCTACAAGGTCGGCCGTACAACGCCTCATACGGTGTCATCCCGATGGTGGAGTGGTAGCTGTTGTTGTACGCAAACTCCACCAAGGGTAGGTGGTCCTCCCAGCTATGACCAAAGTCGAGGACACATGCACGGAGCATGTCCTTGAGAGTCTGAATGGTCCTCTCCGTCTGACCATCCATCTGAGGGTGAAAGGCTATGCTCAGACGTAGCTGCATCCCGAACGCCTCCTGTAACCCCTTCCAAATCCGGGCAGTAAAGCGAGCATCTCGATCGGAGACGATAGATGATGGCACACCGTGGAGCCGCACAATCTCCTGAATGTAGAGACGTCCCAAGCTCTCCACTGAGCCCTGCTCTCTAATGGGTAATAAGTGTGCCGACTTAGTGAGTCGGTCAACAATCACCCAGATGGAGTCGTGACCTCTGGAAGTGCATGGAAGTCCAGTCACAAAGTCTATAGATATGTCGTCCCACTTCCACTCCGGAACCTCCAAGGGCTGTACCAAGCCTGCTGGTACCTGATGCTCTGCCTTCACCTGCAGGCAGGTGAGGCATCGAGAAACGAACTCTGCTACTGTCTTCTTCATGCCCGGCCACCAGTGCTGTCGTCTGAGGTCCCGGTACATCTTCGCCACTCCAGGATGTACTGCCAAAGGAGAAGTGTGAAACTCTCTCAGCACCTCCTCTTGCAAAGCGACTGGTACCATGGTACGTCCTCTGAAAAGGATGTCGTGATCTGCTCCAAGGGAGAAACCACCAGGTGCCTGTCCCGAGGATATCTGTGCACGCCGTGTCTCACAGTCAGCGTCCTCAAGCTGTGCCTCTCTGACCCACTGCATTAGTGGAGGGGTGACTGTGAGAGACTGGAGGAAGGCTGCTCCATCTCTATCCACGAAGGATATCTGCAAAGAGGCTAGCTGCTCCATCGCCTCCTCAAGTAGCTGAATGCCCGTCCTCCTGCTGAGATCATCGGCTACTATGTTCCCCTTCCCAGGAGTATAGACTATCTCAAAGTCATAGTCCTGGAGGAACTCGAGCCATCCCCGTTGTCTCAGGTTCAGGTCCTTCTGCGAGAACATATACCTGAGACTCTGATGATCGGAAAATACTGTAAAGCGCTCGCCCATCAGATAGTGTCGCCATGTCTTCAGAGCGAAGACCACTGCTGCTAACTCCAGGTCATGGGTAGCGTAGTTCTGCTCATGCGGCCTCAACTGACGTGATCCATAGGCGATCACTGCCCACTCCTGCATCAGAACACATCCGAGTCCGGTCCATGATGCATCGCAGTAGACTACGTACCCTACTCCCTCCTCGGGCAACCTCAAGATAGGTGCGTTGGTCAATCTCTGTCTCAACTCCTGGAAGCTCTACTGACATCTGTCTGACCACACGAAGGGTTTCCCCTTCTTCATCAAAGCTGTGAGTGGTGTCGCAACTCTAGAGAAGTCTAGAACGAATCTCCGATAGTATCCAGCTTGTCCCAAGAAACTCTGAACCTCAGTCACGCTCCGGGGTGGCTTCCATGCTAACACAGCCTCGATCTTCGCAGGATCCACTGCAACTCCCGCCTCAGAGATAACATGTCCCAAGAAGTGTACCTCACGTATCCAGAACTGGCACTTCGAGAGCTTACCATAAAGCTAGTGCTCTCGGAGTGTGTCTAGTACAACTCGCAAGTGATAGGCGTGCTCCTCCTCAGTCGTAGAGTAAATCAGAATGTCGTCGATGAAGACTACGACAAACCGATCAAGGTATGGCTGAAAGATCATGTTCATGAGGTCCATGAACACTGCTGGAGCATTGGTTACGCCGAAAGGCATAACCAAGAACTCATAGTGGCCATACCGACATCTGAAGGCCGTCTTCTGCACATCCTCGTCTCTGACTCTGAGCTGATGATAGCCTGACCTGAGGTCTATCTTCGAGAACCATCGTGCTCCCTTGAGCTGATCAAAGAGGTCATCAATCCTCGGTAGCGGATAATTGTTCCTCACTGTCACCTGGTTCAGGCGACGATAGTCAACACAAAGTCGCAAGCTCCCATCTGCCTTCTTGGCGAACAATATCGGAGAAGCCCAGGGTGAAACACTGGGTCGGATGAACCCCTTTCCCTGCAAGTCCTCCAACTGTACTCGTAGCTCTCGAAGCTCGGCGGGGGCCATCCAATATGCTGGAGTGGATATCGAGGCTGTCCCGGGGTACAAGTCAATATAAAAGTCTACCTCTCTGCGAGGAGGTATCCCTGGAACGTCGTCGGGAAAAACGTCCTCAAACTGATCCACCACTGCAGGAAAACCAGGACTTCGCACGTTAACTACTCCAAGGATGACGCTAGCCAACTGATGAGTGATGGGTTGTCCTCTCCTCCACGGAAGTCCATTCTGTGCTGCAAAGGCTCCCTTCTCGCCGGTGAAGGTGAACATGCTCCCGTCAGAGCGTACACATCGCACCTTGCACCTAAAACAGTCAATCTGTGCATGGACCGTAGATAGCCAATCCATGCCCAAGATGACGTCGTAAGGCCTCGACGCTACTACAAGAAGATCCCAGCCGAAGCTCTCGCCTCCTAGAGTAAGCTCACACTGTCGGCACCAGTGCGTAATCATCGAGTCTGCTCCCGTAGGAGTCTCTAGCCGTAAGGATCGAGCCAACGGCTCTGTCAGAATCTCCGAGCTCCGAACAAGGGCAGCGGCTATGAAAGAGTGACTCGCTCCTGTGTCTATAAGTATTGCAGAAAGGGTGGAATAGACACAGATAGTACCTAGAATCATCTCGGGTGCGCCATGGTCGTAGGCCTCTGCTGCCTGGAGTTGTGCCTGTCTCTGCCCGCCAGCTCCCTGTGGTCGGGGTGGACCTCCTGGTGGTGGTGGTGGTGGCAGAGCCTCAAAGCATCGCCCACCACCGGCTGCTCGTCCAGCTCCTCTGCCTCGTCTGCCTCCTCCCTGCGGACCGCCACGGTCGACCCTCTGCCTCTGCCTCGGTGGTCCCTCAACTGTCTGCTGCTCCTCGGCACGGCGGGTCGGGCAGTCACGAGCCATGTGGCCCTACCCGCCGCACGAGTAGCACTGACTGCCTCTCGAAAGACTGGCTCCTCGCTGTGTGCCCCGCACTGCTGAGCCAGTGTCCTGAGGTCGTCTGCCCGAAGGTCTGGTCTTCCTGAACCCCTGAGTCATCCGTCGATTTCCTGCTGTAGATGACTCTGCCACGTGCCGCCCTGCGGTGGGTCTCGGTGCTGGTGTAGACTCAGCAAGGAAGATCTCGATCAAAAGGGCCCGCTCCAGTACTCCTGTCTGAGTCGGTATGCTGAGGGAGATCAGCGATGCCCTGATCTCGTGTCTCAAACCCTGCTCGAAGGTCCGGGCCCGGAATAATGGGTCCCATACCATGTCGGTCGAGTAGCGCGAGAGATCAGTAAATCTCGCCGAGTACTGAGCGACCGTCATGCTACCCTGCCGCAGCTGAAGAAGCTCCTGGATACGCACCGCACGAAGGGTGGCTGGGACGAACTCCGAGCGGAAGAGGCTCTCAAAGTCAGTCCATAGAAGAGATTCCTCATCGTGCACCTGGAGCATCAAGCTCCACCATCGTCCTGCTTCTGCGTGTAGTAGGCTCGCAGCGAGGATCACCATGAGGTCTGCTGGTGTCCTCACTAGCCTAAACACACATACCACTGCCTCCAGCCAGTCCTCGGCTGCCTGGGGATCCGTCTCCCCGTGAAACCTGGGTGGTCGCTGGCGCTGAAACTCATGCACTGCACTGAGGCGACGTGCATCGTCAGCGGCTGGTGCTGGAATCATTGGTGGCTCGGCGGGTAGAGCTACCGCCGGTGCCATTGCTGACAAAGGGCCCTGCACCGAAGCCTCGTCGCTCGGTGGGCTGTCGTCACACTCGACTCTCGGAACCCTAGCTGGCTGCCGCCGTGGGGCCATCCTGAAAAGGAAACAGGTGTGCCACGGTCAGAACAGTATACCTGGTGAGCTGATATAAGTAATCACAAAGAAAACTTTGAAACACACACGCAATCAATTTTTTCGTGCATTAAGTCGGAAATCAGAAGTTAGGGTCCTGGTGTACGGATACGTCGGCCGCCGCACCAACACTGGACTCCCTGGACTAATAACCACACTCAATATGCTAAACATTATTGCTTCACATAGAAAAGATCAGAGTTCGCGGTAGAACCGAACTTCTTTGATACCAATTTGTCACGACCCGCCCTCAGGGTCCGTGTCGTGACTACCCCAAGCCCGCCTTCCATAGGCCAGGGGCTGGAGACTAGCACCAAGGTGTAAATCCCGGTAAAAAGGGAAGGCATTGCCTTTGTAAAGTAAACAAACACCACAGAGTAAGCAAGGGGAAAGTAAACACTAAGTAAAAACAGAGTACAACTGAAAGTGCGGAAAAGTAAAGGGGCTAGTATACAAACCCAAACTGAAAGTAAAGTACAAATCGAAAGGGAAAACAGCAACTGTAAAGTAAAAGCCGCTACTCCGAGTTGTTCACTGGAAATCCCACCTGAAGGGTGGGTACAGATAGCTCCACTGCTCCTTGGGTCCCGCCGTCCGCTCCGAGCACGTCCCGCCCAGTGGTCCACCTCCAGGTACCGTCCTTCTCTGCAAGCCTCGGCCAAGATCAACGTTGTCCGTTGTCTGCAACCAACACAACGTGGTGCAGGCATAGCCCGTGCAGGGGTGAGTATAAGCTACTCAGTAGGGACCCCGAGACCCCTGAAGGTCTCCCAAAACCCAAAAAGGATAAACCACAAAGGTGAGATACAAACACGAAGTAACAACCGACACTGCTTAGGTATATGCCCATACATATACCTAAGTCATCAATTTCAACACGCTCCATCCTCTGAGCCCAAGTACAACTCAGTCCACACAGGAAAGTAAACGTATTCCACACAGGAAAACAAAACGAAATCCACCCAGGATAGCACAACACAATCCACACAGGAAAGCAACTGGATTCAGCTAACACAGGTATACTTATTCTAAAGACGATAAAGATGATCTCTGATCCATCTAAGTCATCGGACCCACGAAGGATCGATAGGTAACTAACCCCCGCAAAAGACCCACACAGGATCGGGCCCACATAGGACCTGTAGGCACTGGTTCACACAGGACTGCTGAGCGCAAAGACCCACACAGGATCGGACCCACACAGGATCGGTCCCACACAGGACCTCTAGCACTAATCCACGTAGGATCGATGAGTGTTGTAGTCGTCGTCGTCGAATCCACACAGGATCTCTGTACTGTTGTCGTCGCAGTCACAGTAGTAGTAGCAGTAGCAGTAGTAGTCACAGTAACAGTCGCAGCCAGCACTAGGGTTCCCGCACATAGCATGCTCGTACAGGAGGGTCCACTCCAAGAGCCGAGAGGCTGATACATCAACTGTCACAATGTCCAGAGTTGATGTATCCCAAAAGTTCTGTATCGCTAACAGGAACTCAACGCAACAGACGGCGCGTCGATCGAACGCCCGGTCTGAGAGTTATTGGCTTTTTCGTCCCAGGGGCCCGGTTGGTTTTTAAGGCAAAACCAGCCCGACCGTACTCCACCTGCATCCAAACCTCGGGTGGAGTATGCCAAGAGATCTGTCTCACTAAGAGGAACACAACAAAGCTGACGGCACGTCAATCGGACGTCTGTAGCTCAAGATATGAGTGTTTCCGCTCCGAAGGCCCGGTTGGTTTCGTGAACGAACCAACCCAGCCGAACTCAAAGTATTCCGAAACTTTGAGTGCGATATTCCGAATCGACCTTCTCGATCCAAGGATCGCGTAGCCACTGACAGTTCATCAATCGGAGGTCCGTGGCTCAAGTTATGGCCAAAAGACCGAAGACGATTCGAAAACGGGGGGTCTGGGTCCGGGCCGACCCGGCCCGACCCCCCTGGGTCGGCCCGAACCGGATGGACCCGAACCGGGTCGACACGACCCGGTTCATACCCGGCCCGGCCGGCGGCGGTCCAGCGCGGCGGCGCGGCGGCCTGGCGCCGCACGGGTGCAGCGCGCGGGGGGGCAAGGCCCCCCGCTTCTTCATTTTGACTGTGCGGCTTTTAGCCGCGCCTTTTGGAGAACCGGCCCCCCTTCGTGGGGGCCTGCTTGAGGAAAACTGGGGGGCCACCTTCCCCCCTTAATGAAACCGCCCCCCCTCATAAATGGGGGGGCTTTAGTGCTGGCCGGGGGAATTAAATTCCCCCGGTCTTTGACCTTCCGGCCGGCAATCTGGCCGGTCGGTTTTTCTTCAATGGGACCGGCAAACCGGTCCCCTTTCCGGCTTCCGACGCTGGCGGCCCGGCGAGCCACCGGTCTTCTTGTCTCGCCGCGGCCCGGAACCGACCGCGGTGTTCGTCGTCCGGCATGGTGCGACGGCACCGCGCCCCTCCGCCGCGGCCCCGCTCCGGCCGCGGCGCCTTCGGTTTTCTTCAACGTGGCGCAACGGCGTCGCGTTCATGATGATACATCCACGGCGCGGCGCGACGGCGCTGCGCAAATAAGCCGGGAAATTCCCGCGTGGTGCGACGGAACCACGCCGTCTCGTTCATCCACAAGATTATATAAATAACCAAGAACAAAGGAGGGGGAATTCGGCCGTGTTTTTGCGGTCCGACCCCCCTCTCGTTAGATGATAACTCTTAAATATTTAATCACAAGATTATCATTCTAGAACCAAGAACGAGAGTAAGGAAATAAACCACAACAAACCCCTACCTTGCTTTCAAGTTCGAAGATCGTCAACGACCTGCGGAAGACAACGTCGCGGAGGTCGGGCGTTGCGGTAATCGTTCGTCAAATCCGATGACGAAGAGGTACGTCCGAAGAGGTACATCCGAAGAGGTACGTCGTTGGCGAATCTTCGTATGCCGATGAAGGAAGTCCGAGGAGGAAGCGGCGTTCCCTTTTCGTTGACACGGAAGGCGTCGTCGATCTTCGGATACAATCGGCTACGAAGAAGAGAGGAGCGGCGTTCTTCGTCGGAGCTTGAGCGTTCTTCGTCAAAGTTTGAAGAAGAAGGAGAAGAACCCAAAATTCCCTCAAGAAGGCTAGAGAAATCTAACCAAATAAAATAAGTTGGAGACTTATTTTATTCACACACTTAATCAAATTGAATTTCAAAGGTTTGAAATTCAAATAAAAAATAACTCCAAATTAATTAACAAGTTTTCATGTCAATTAAAGAGGGGTTAAAGGAGTTTTGAGAGGAGATGAAAAGTTGGGTTTCGTGTGGGCCCCACCACACTTAATCCTCCCAAGGGAGGTTAAGTGGATGTGGGTCCCACATTTAGCTCCCTTTGGGAGAAGTTAACTAACAAAAAATAAAAATAAAAAGTGTTCCACATTTTTATTCAACTTTTTATAAATCTCCCAAAAAAACCTAACTTTCGTCCCGCAATAAACGCAACTTCGGAAAAGGTCTCCTTAAGCGAATATCGGCGCTGCGAGTTCATCGGTGTCCTCGGATTTCAATTACGAGCACTGGATCAAAAGTTAGAAATTCTTGCTCGTTCGTTCACTGAACGTACCCGATCTAAACTTCGGAAAATGATTCCGGGCACTCCGGGCCTCGGAATCAGGTGTCATCAGAAACCGCGCTCTTGTAAAATTCCAAAGAAAATTAAGAAAAAATTTCCCTTGAATTTTACAGGTCTTTACATCCTTGGGATATATTTATGACTAAAGGATGGACTCTAGGATGAAGGGAGGATAGTTGAGAGGTTATTTGGGCAGGGTTTGGCTAAGCCAAATTGCAATGAAGGTGTTAATTTGAGAGAAGGGGTAGCGCCCTTTTATAAGAGGGGTGAAGGGAACCTTAGGAAAATATTGAAATATTATTTTATAATAAAATCATATTCGGTTTATTATGACTCCAAACTGATTTATTTAGAATATAAAGTGGGTATGGGTCGAAATCATCTCATCAAATAGGTTTTAGAGAAGTTTAGGTTACCAATTAATCCTTATCTTTTAGATTTAACTCTAAGTTAAATTATTTATCTTTTATCGTGTCTTCTTGTATTCTTACACTATATGGTTAATAAACATACTATAAACATACAAAAGAACCTCAAGTGGTTCATTAATTACATATATAATATTATTTAAGCCCTTTTCCCAAACCATAGATTTTTAGGAATAGAATATCAATTAATAATATAATATTTGTATTAAAAACTCTTTTATATCAATCTTGACACAATTTGGAATTTTGTTTTTGATAAATCCATTTCAGAATTATTAAATTGAAAAATATATATTTAATCAACCCTAACATGTCATATTAACCTAGAAAAATAGTGGAATTCATTAAAATTCTCAAATTAGATTTATTTTGAAATTTATAATATCAATGCACATGAGCCTAATCCAGGTTGGTAAGGACTCTATAAGTGTATCCAGGAGACCCGAGATCAAATCCCAGCGGAGGAATCATTTCTGGGTATTGTAGTAGTACTGTAGAAGTACTATAGTAGTACTAAATCAGTACTGTAGAAGGCACTATAGAATAAACTGTGTAGTGTTGTTGTAGGTACTATAGCGGGAACAGTAGCAGGAACTGTTTGGCACTGTAGCAGCCGGGAATATGCCACGGTTTAGGCCTTTGATCTTCTAATTTGGTCTCTGAGTCCTTTAAGGCCTTCGAACTACCCAATACATTAGGTCAGTAAGGCCTTAGGGTGACATCAAGGCCTATGGGCCACCTTACGTTCAGATACAAACCAGAAAACCTACAAGGAACACTCTCTACAAGGAGGATGAGCAAAGATGTGTCACCGCAGTAGAAGATAAAGGGTTGCAAGAATGAGAGGATTAGACACCTACCATCAAGAAAATCCTATGTATGCATGGGAATTCCAAGAAGAACAGCCATGAGAAGATGGAGATAGGATTTCATGAGGAGGATGCAGTGGAGGAGCAGTTCCAAGTAGTTAGTAAGGGTTGTATGTAATATTTGAAGCCTACGGGAAAATGAATTCCTCTAAGGCCTACGAGTCATGTAATACTTACACTAATGGGCCTTTTAAGGTTTCCACCTCACCCATTGAAAGTATTATTATCAAAATTAAATGAAAACTAAAAGCCTTCGAGCCATTGGATGGAAAATATCAATTGGTTTAATCTTTCATTAATAAGGATATTACTGCATCATCATTGTGTCATAAATAAATTTAATTATTTAATGTCTAAAAAAAATAAATAAAATACCATTATTTAGGAAATCTTTTTATCTTTATAATGAATATTTATTGTCAAATTTATATTATGTATAACCCTATATTAAAAAAAATTTAATTATAAAACATGGATTTTAACTCTTTTAACTCTTCATTAAATAAAATAATAATAAATGTCATAATATAATCGAACTGGACGTAAAGTATATTATTTTATTCCAAAGGTTGTTTTTGGTAGAAATAAACTCATTCAATGGAATTAGGACATGTTTTAGGTTAATAATAATATCATTTTTAACTTTAATTACTATATTTACTTTTAACCGTGGTAAATAAAAGTCAAAAGTTACTATTCACCAAAAAATAATTTTATCTTATTGAACCAAATTTTACTTTCTTATATCAACCTTGTATCTCGGATTTTTTGAAATTCAACTCATAGAAGCAGTAAATTTCTATTTCATGCAGATTTGTAAATGCTCCTAAAAGGTGGGTAAAAGAGGTTAAAATGTTCAATAAAATTATATATATATAAACTTATTATAAAATGAATCCAATGAATTACATTCAACTTATATAGTTATTATTTAGCTATTTTTATCTAATATAAATATAAATAAAATATATAATTATTTTAATAAAAAGTCAGTTTTAACGGATAACAGAGTGTTTTTCCCTATTCATCAAAAATTGAATGTTTTTAGAAAAATACCAAAAATTCACTCTATAATAATATTGATATACTGAATTAGAAAATTAATTCTTTTTTAAGAACTTCAAAAAATATAATTTGCATTAATTAATTTTAAATTAATTCCTGTTGTTAAAACCAAAAAGCATATTTTTAAAAAATAGTAACTATCAAATGATTGACACTTGTTTATTTCCAATTTCGAAGTGAAATTACTTAAAATGACCAGAATTAGATTAAATGGTAAGAATATAATATAATTATACTTCTAACCCATTAAAATGTATAATTTAACACAATAATTTATTTTGAATAAAAAAGTTTTTTTCAGTTAAAATATAGTATTTTTCACTATTCACCCAAATATGAACGTTATTAGAAAAACAACAATTTTTTTTTAAAACTATATTTTTAGGTCCCGATTAAAATGAAGAAGTTTATATTTTCAAATTTAATATTTAAAAGTTTCAAATATTTAAAAAAAATTCTCCATTAAAAGGCGGTAAAATTTCATTTTTAAAAAAATACTTCTTTTAACTGAAAAAAATGAATCTGTTCATACAAAATATGTCTATGAAACTCATAATATGGATTATAAAATTATAAGGATTATATAAAGATAAAAATTAATTTAATAATACTCATAACCTCTTTTTAACGGTGAGTTTGGTAAGTCGTGGTGTGCTTGAACTCGGTGTTGCATGTAGTGCAAGTTACTGATTTACTTTGAAAAAATAATGTACTATGAAATCTTGGGGTGTTTGAAAAATTCCTTGAAACTCCCTCCATTCCATGTTTGTTACTTATTTGTCTTAATTTGTGTTTTGGATTAATGACCACCATTGATCTGGATCTCCCATGTGGTTATAAACTACCATGACAACTTTTTCTCTTTCGCTCTCCCCAAAGCATGAAATATTTTCCCTAAGAAACATGTCCATTGCTCGGCTGCAAATGAATTTATAGTCCCATTGAATGTTGTTGGTTTTGTCTCATGAAGCAGTATAACATTGATCCACCGCATTGTGGATCAAAGTGCTCTATACAGATAAGGTTATTATTCATAACCTGAGTGAGTTGTCCCAGTATGGTTATAAGCTGATCAGCACCAGTTCTATCACCACCTTCACAATAATTATCTTGAGTAGGAGAGAAATCCCTATATGGATTATGTGCAATGATACGTTTTCCATTCCTTCAACTAGACGCCATTTCTAAACAATGTCATAAACTAGATTAATTTATGAATCAAAATACATAATTCCAAACTTGTAAAACACATAAAATTAATTGAACAGTTTATGGATATAATCCGTTATCATAAAAATATTTTCATTGAGGATGTATATACACATAAATCATTATTAATGGTTTGTAAAGAAAATGTGAATTATCCAAAGCATATCCCCTGGGAGTGTCTTAACCAAGAGTGCAGCAATGCATGTTGTCGTGCACCAGTTCTCATTCGAGTCTAGAATAAATATGTGTTTTTGGGTTTTACCCCTAGGTACATCTCTGCCAGAGCCACCTCTACCTACTTGTATCCAGAAAGGGATGTATTTTTTGGAAAACTCACAAAATCACTACATTACCAAAATTCTAGGAAGTTATTCTATACTAATCCTCATATTCTATCTTTGGGTAGTGTTCTTTAATCAGAGTTTGTCTACATCTAGTTTCCATGGTTTGTACTAAATATCCTATGATACCAATTGTAACGCCCCAACCCCAATTACCCAGAGTTGGTACATTTTCACATAACATTGGTATGATACATGGAAATCATACCCCGAAAGACCGATTTGTTTATTAGTCTTAGAAAAAATAGAAAAATTCATAATTTATACATTAAATTATAAAATGAAAAAAAAATATCAACATTGTCTCCATAGTCCACACTCACATCCCTTAGAAAATCCCTGCAGGTTAGTCATAATATACTTTTTCTCATCTTGGAAAAAATAAAACATATAAATGGGTGAGCTCAGATGCTCAGTAAGGATAACAATATAGCAGAAACTTTCTTAAATAAGCACAAACTTTTAAGGCGATGTATAAGACTAAAAAAAGATTTTAAACTTAAACAGCATCATAATATGGAAAATATAAATCAAAATAATTCCATTTACTTATTCACATGTATTTTCTACTAGTCGAATAATCACATGTAATATCAATAGGCAATTTCATAATGATGGAATGCATAATTCCAGACATCATAACCACATAGTCAAGGACTTGTGCCAAGACTTCAAATAATATTTTGTCATGGCTTTTTTCCAAGACACTATATTGTCTCATGAGACCTACAGATGAATCGAGGAGCTATAGTGGGCTCCACCCACCACTTACTAAGTCCAATGCATTCCTTATATGAAAAGGTTTAAGCATAACATAATCATTTGTATTAAAACTATCATATGAAATGTCAATAATTTTATCCATATAACATGAATGGTATGAAATAACACATCAATCATCAAACACATCACAAAACCTTCAATACAATATGTATGATTTCTATCATAATAAATCAACTTCAAACAAGTTTAAAATCTAGCAAAGGATGTCGACATAGATGAAATAAAAACTATTTGAAAGAAATATTTCTTTATATTTTGAAACCATTTAAAAGAAAACTTTTATCTTAGAAATATAATTATGGGCTTGTAAGGGAAGCTTCAATGGTGTTATAATGGCATAAAATAGCTAAACCCGCCATATAAGTTAAAACATTCTTACCTTAATTTTGTTGAAAAGGACATAAAGTACCTTGTTTAGAAAATGACAGAAAGATTTCTTTCAAAACATATAAGGTCATGTAATGGTATTATTTACTTTATCCCATTGTTTAGTAAATATTAAAAATGTTTTAAAATGTATTTTTAAGAAACACGGATGTGGATGATAAAGAGGTCCCAATATATAATTACGTATAAACAACCTCGTATAATGACGAGATCATAGAATTAACCCTTACCTTGTACTTTTACAATGTAAAGGGTACTTTAACCTTCTATATAATATTTAAATCAATGTTATTAAATTATACACGAATCATATATATAAATATATTATCATATATGATCATCTAATATTGATTTGTTAATAATATGTTAGTATTATCGTCATTTCGGGTGTTAAATGATTTATTTTCCTTTATATGTTTTGATACATAAGAATTGTTTGTTATGGATAGGATGGGTTTGATTAATATCCAGGATGATATTATGTTCTTAAAAATTATTTTTAATCATAAAATGAGAATTATTCTTGAATTATTATGATGGGGAATTAATCTAATCGCGTCCGTGGAGACAATAATCCGTACGTACGTACAAGCAAAAATATCATTATATTGATGGTGAGATCGAATGTAATTGGATGGTATATCATATATATAGAATCATTAACATTTTATATTTATTATTTAAATCTTTTATAGTCATTATTATACCAATCCAAAGAGTGAAGTGTGGAATGACAAACTACACCACCACATGGAGACAGTAAGACGTACATAAGCACATATGGTGACTTTGTCATTTATAGGATGGATAGAATAACGAATATTGTTGTACCATTTTTATAATAACATAACAGTAAATATAATATACTTGTTTAATTATTTTATAATGGAAACAACAAAGATATATTAAGTGAAAGAAGAAAAGAACTTGAAAGAGGTGATAAAATATTTACCTCTTCTTCAGGTTCTTATTTTTAATTTGATCAAAAGGGCTCCTTAGGTTGGAATTATGTCCAAAGGAATAACTCTAGGATGAATTGGGGATAGTTTAGAGAATATTTGGTCTGGTTTTGGACGATCCAAAAGGCTTTTGAGGTGTTAATTTTAGATAACGGGGGAGTTCCCTTTTATAAGACGGATGAGGGGCACCTTAAGAAATGATTGAAGTATTATTTTATAATAAATTCATATTTGGTTTATAATGTCTCAAAAATGATTTATTTCTAGAATAAGGTGGGTATGGGTCTCAAAACCTATCAACTAATAGGTTTTATAAAGGTTTCGGTCACCATAGTACCCTTATCTTTTAGATTTAACTCTTAATTAAATAGTTTGACATTTACCATGTCTATTGTATTTTGATATTTTATGGTTAATAAACATACTATAAACATACAAGACAACCCCAAGTGGTTCACCATTGATATATATAACCTTATCTATGTCATTTGGCCGAAATGTGTATTTTTATGAATATAATATCACTAAATAATATAATAACTGTTTTAAAAAATTATTTATGTCAATTTTGACACTATTTAGTAATTGAATTTTTTAAAGTCCTAACAACTTTATTACTACGAAAGATATTAATTTAATCATCCCTAACATGTCATATTAACCTATAAAATCATTATAATCCATCAAAAGTCTCTATTTACATTTATTTGGGTATTTATAATATCAATTATTTTAATATTACATTTATAAGGTAATTACTTCATCATCATTGGTTCATAAATAAATTAAATTATAGTGTCTAAGAATTATAAATAAACTTCCATTATGTAGGAAATCGTTTTAAAATTATAATTAATATTTATAGTCTAATTTATATTATGTATAACCCAATATGAAAAATGGTATAGTTATTAAACATTGAATTTAATAGTTTTAACTCTTCTATAAATAAAATAATAATAAATATCCTAATCTAATCCAAGAGGACCTAAAGAATCATATTTCATTCCTAAGGTTGATTTTGGTCGAATTGAACTTATCCAATAGAATTAGGACATGTTTTAAGTTAATAATATTATCATTTTTACCTTTAATTAGCCTATTTACTTTTAACCATGGTAAATAAAAGTCAAATATTTCTGTTCACCAAAAATTATTTTTATCTTATTGAACCACATTTTACTTACTTATATCAACCATGTCACTTTTATTTTTATAATTCAACTCATAGATTCCCTAAAATTACATTTTATGCAAATTTGCAAATTCCCATAGGAGATGAGTAAAAGACGTTAAAAAGTTCAATAAAATTTTAATATCTAAAATTATTATAAAATGACTAAAATTAATTACATTGAAATTATATATGTATTATGTGTCTATTTTTACTGAATATAAATTTAAATAAAATAACTACTTATTTAAATAAAATGTCTGTTTTAACCAATAATGCAGTGTTTTTCACAATTCTTCAAAAATTGAAAGTCTTCAGAAAAAAACAAAAAATTCTCCCAAAGATCATTTCGATATTCCAAATTCAAAAATGAAGTCCTTTTTGAAAAACAAAATCCATAAAATTTAAAAAATGTGGGTATTACAATTCATAACGGTTAGTTTGATTGGTCATGGTATGTTAAAACTAGAAGTTGTGTACAACACAAGCTATTAAATTATTCAATGGGAAACGTACCATGGAAACTTGGGGTGTTACAAGAAGAGTATGTATATAAATTCCATGTGACACTATGGAACACGCTAAGAGTGACTGTGCTGGGTAGATACTATAGTCCGTGGTTTAATTTATTCTAAATTAAAATATGTCATAACCTAATGGTGCGTTGGATAGGCCTTTCAAGTAAATCATATATTATATTTTTTAATTCGAAAAGGTGGAGATTTTTTAAAATTTAGTTATCAAAATTAAAAACAAAATGATTTAATTCCATGAAAAATTAATGTTATTAATTAATATGAAAATTAATCTTTTGTTGTATGGGATATGTTATTCTAGGTATTCTTGCTAGTATTAAACATTTATTATGAAGCTAGGTGTGCGGTGTGACCTGGTTTGTTAGTTCATTAGCTTGATCTACAAACTCCCCCTTAGAGTGCTACTAGCAATTGATTACCATGATTAGACCTCTCTAAATTGTGGAGTTTGAGTTTTTAGATTTCAACAAATCCCCATGCTTTTCTACATGACCTATTTGCTACCTCCATGCATCAAATTCCATTCAGTATTTGTTAAGTCAACTTCATCTTCACAATTCTTCCACTATCCTTCCACTATTTGTGTGTCATTCCTTGGTAATCATACCTGAAACATTGTTTGATGTTGTTCCTGAGTTTCTATTATTAATAATTTCATCACTTAATTTTCTTGTTGTGGTTCTTTGATCATTACTTATAATCCATTATAGAGGGAATAATATGGGTTAGTGGATGAATCTCTAGTGCTCTCATTCCCCACCATCATAGTACCTACTATTGCAATTTTCTCCGATGGAGAGCTTAGTGCCTAAAAGCTCTTTCTGGACTCCATCATCTTCAAGATACTAGAACATTGTATGTACTAATTCTGCTTTATATGATCCCCAATAGATACTTGTGAGATCATTACATTTCAGTTTTGTCTCTTTAATATATTTATTCATTTATTTTTGTTATTGTTTGGGTATCATGGTTTTGTGCATAATTTTGTCAATCCTAGGGATTATGTTACCATCTTCAACCCAAGGATCACTGGTGGCCTTTAGATTGATGAAGTCCCTATGCTCATATAATTTCTTTGTTCCATATGTTTTTCACTTTACATAATAATCTTTGTTTCATACTATTTTACAGTATTGTTTTCATTGTCATGGTGTTCTTTCTGTGGAGTAGGAACATTTTTCTCTGAGCCATGTAAATAATCTTGTTCATATATACATTCCTGTAATTATTTTATCAATATTTCTTATTTTCGCCTTAAATAAGTCCAAAATTTTCTTCCTATAATTATTTCAACATTGTAAAACTAATTCCACTCATCTCTTCATTTAGCATCGAGTAACCTTCATTATGCATGTTCTGACCTTAACACAATGTTATGTCTCAATCACTATAGGTGGGTCCAATTGTCTAATCTATATTTTCATTACTATGTAGCACTCCATTATGGAAATTCATATTGGTTATATTACTTATTCTAGTTGGATGAATTTAAAATTTGTGACCATAGAATCCTATAAAATATTGCAATGTTTAGATTTGTGTAGTGATGATTATGATTTAAATACCAAATTATTTTCACTCTGGAAAATTATCTGAAAAGATCCATTTTTTTATTTTTTTCCCAAAACCACATAATCATCCCAATTTATTCATTAAATGACTAAAAAATAAGTGGTATATATTAAAAAATATTTTAATATTTATTACTCCTCAAATTCCCCACACATCCTATTTTTAACATTTGTCAAAAATCATATATCCAAATTAAAATTCACAACTAAATAAAAAGTTATAAAATTTACATGATTATTTTAAAAGTTAAATATATTGTGTATCCATTATGTAATAATTTTTTTTTCATTTTAGTTTTCTCATGTACAAATTTTTTCAACCCAATTAAATAACCAAAGGAAAAAAATATCAACCTACACTCAAAAAAAGTGTATTTCACCTATCTATGAAGTGTTAAATAGATGCAATTTTTTTCTAAATTCATAATCATGAAATTCATATATTAGTATTGGTAAAATACCTACTCTCTATAAACGAGAAAATACATGTTCTAATCATGATGATTTTCATGTTTGTGTATTAATCCTTAGGTTCGATGGGTATGAATTTAAAAATTAATGATATACAGAGGGGGTTTTCTTTTAGAATAAAATGAAAGGTCAATAATTCAAAACAAGTCATATTAATTACTCAATTTTTTCAAAAGTTAATCACCCAACTATATACATCTATTCCAAGAAAATATCACAATTCATTATAAGTAATGTTCAAGGAAGTATTATTCCTCTTGTTCTGTTATTCTTTATCATTTATATAATTTAATTTCCATAATGGAATAGAAAATTAATACATTGAATAAATAGTGAGTCATGCCCATTTGTTTTAGCATGGATCTAGAGTCATGAATATTAATTCAACTATGTATTAAAATAAATTTATCAATACCTTTTTATTTGAGAGGATAAAATGAATTGTAACTATACAAACACGACTTGAAGGCCTTCCTGAAAATGTCAAATCCACCCCACACTTCTACAATGAACTGTCTTTTCATGAAGGTATGGATAGTTTCTTATTCAGTTTCATCCTTTGTTTAATAATGGGAAAAACTTACTATGTCCTAAAGGATGTCTTTGGAGAATCTGTGGCTTGTTCGGCACCTGGAGTTCTGAAAAAATGCACTAAAGACTAGGCCACATGGTTTATGGGAACTGTGCAGTTGTTGAAATTGGAAAACTGTAGGATGTTGGTTTTTATGAAATTTTGTGACCTGAGGTTCACAAATTTTTGAGAGTTATTGATTTTTTTATACTGGGTTAAGGCACAGTTTTGATATGGTTTGTAAATTGTTCTCCTAAACTGCATGCCCCTTATCTGAGGTAAAATAGTCAAAAATATCCTCACTTAAACCTGTTAATAATTTTCTCATTTCCATTCCACCCTCCAACAACTAAAAAATGTTCTTATACATATATGGATCCTTTTCACCATCAACCTAGGATATCATATAACTCTTTCTTCCAATGCTTATTTATTAATCCTCCGATGAAATTAGATCCCTTAAGGTATGGTCTCCCTTCCTCTTACCTACTATTCATGTTTTCCTTTGGATCCTTTGTCCTATTTAGGTACAGGATCATTTTCCCTATTATTAGGGCATTAGAACATTTTTAAGATGTCTTATAACCTAGTATAAATCTAATGTCGATATTGAGAGAGGATTCATCTACGACCTCGAGGAAGGTGGTCACTCCCTTTTTCATTGGAGTTTGGTCATCTTGTATCTATGTCATTATGTTGCGCGCCAGAATTTTATGACAATTCCCTTTTATTTAGTTTCATCATATAAAATTGATAATTTAACTTTATTTCATTTCTAATTAATATTATTTAGTGGTTTATAAGAGGGTTACCTCATTTATGGACTCCCCATTGGTGTGCCATGAAGTATTTCACCTTTTTAATAAATACACTTATTTTCGAATTTCTTCTTTAGCATCCATAATATACTAAAAAATAAAATTTCATTGCTACATCAATGCTTATAGGACCTAAACCACCTCTTAAGAGTTTGTCTTAGGCTATATTGGGAATTTCCCATGTAGTCTCTTTCCCACCTTACCATGACATCATCAAATTGACACCATGATCCATATGAACTTATTTTCCATGTCCTAATGAATTAAATGGGGTTATTATATTTAATGGTTTAATCATTTAGAGAAGATAACGCATGAAGTATATCCCACCATAAATGAATTGGATGAATTGAAATGAAATGGTTCATAGAGGGTTGTAAGGAAACATCTTTCGTTATGCTTTATTAAATGATTATTGTGAATTAATATGTGGGAATGTAATTGAGTTTGATTGAAAGGATATATAAGATGTTTTTTCTCATTAGTTATGTCATAAAAAGGAATATTCTTTTGATATATATATGATTAGTGAAAATGTAACAATAAAGTTATTATATTATTTTAAATATAAGTATAATTAACCTTTATAGAGGAGAGGATACGATGGTAAGGAGTGTTGGGAATGGTAGAAAATCACGCTCCCTTACATTGGGTGTTGAATATGTCATCTCACTGCAGTGATACTATATGGGCATTAATCATTACTCACCACGATCTATGATTATAGTGATGAAATGATAGCTCACTCACTATCCTAAGTGTCATGCATGAAATATCAAAATATTTTCAGATGTAGGGTGTGCACAAATTTACATGAGCATATAGGTTCTTTAAACTATTCATGGATGTTAGAGTTATGCCCCAAACTAGCCAACACTATTATTTCATTAATATAGCCACTTATGTACTCACATACTTGGTTCATATAAGTAGATTAAATATATATAATTATACTATATATATATATATTAATATTTTATATATATTCCTATTATATATATATATATATTGTTTAGATAATCCTTCTGGAAGTGAGCTAAAGTAGGTTGAACTGGAAGGTGCCCTTTTCGAACCTGAGCGGGTTGGTTATTTATTTATTTTTCTTTGTTAATTAATTATTATTATTATTTGTACAATGTTTAGTTTCGAGAACTTCTCAAATTACATGTAGACACTTTTGGTGGTGGCCTTATGATATTATGAGCTCAAACCCTACTCTGTATAGCTTTAATACCTAATAATATTATATTTATATAGGTTGTTGATATATATTGCTTATAGATGGTGCTTAAGAGAATAGAACATGGCATTATCTAGAGATTCCATTGAATTAGTTTCTGGTATTTTTGTTAGTTTTTATAGCATGTTTGTATCTTCCTGACCCCAATTACCCTTTTGTTATCAGCATTCCGTGAATCCATGTATCAAACACTACCTTAGAGGCCATTGATGTTATTATTTTTTGTTCACTTATATATGTCTTCCATGGCTTAAATTTTAGTTTCCTGTTTATGATTCCTTAGTTTATAAAAATTTTCAGTTTACATATACTTATGATTTCTATTTATTTTTTTGTATTCGATGATCCATTATGATATGAGGGTATAATCTCCCCATTTTACTACCTTTAAACCCTCACTGATAGTCATCGTCCTGTGGAAAATAGAGAGGAGTGGTTGAGCCCATGTGACCCATCGACTCAGGTAACGGGTTAAGTAAATCCTGGACAGGGATGTTACAATGTGGTATAAGTGAATTTTTTTCTTTTTTCTTACTATTTGTGTATTGAACAAGACATCAAGAGTTAAAAGGATTTGGAATTTACCATGTCCTTGGTTGTAGATAACCCATGTCTTTGGGAAACCCAAATTACCTGACATTACTAATTTCCTTTACTGATTATGGGTTTTTATAGTTGATATGGCATCACTGTTGGGTGATGCACTTGATTTATGATGTTACTGATATTGGTATCTTTGAAATTATGATTCCTTACTAAGGCCTGGTAATATGATGGTTTTTCATTAGACCATGAATCACCACTAGGAGCACTAGGAATTATATGTGATGCATCTTTCCATGCCGTTTTTAATTATCACGATGCATTTTCCTTTGAATATTCTTAGTGACCTAAATATGTATTAATGTTTTCTGACATTTTTTGTATTGATTTAAAAACATATTTGATACATAATGTTCCTATATTATCCTAACAGTGATGTCCTAAATAGTTTAAAGTAAACACATTAACTAGTCAATTATTGAATTTTCATCAATGGAGAATTGGTCACATATGTCTATAACATGTTGTGTCATGGGTCAAATGGATCTTAATTTTTGGTTCAGAAGGAGCATGGGACCATATGGATTAGAGAATGGTAAAAAACTGTATTCAGCCATTTTTGGTGATTTAAATCTATGAACAAGCACAAATAAAAATTTATATGAATTATAAATTGGAAACAGCCATCTGATATATTTATAGATATTAAATAGATACTTAGACTTGAACCTGTCCTTATTAGTAGTTTGTGAGGTATCTCTTATATTTTTATGTCATGTTATAGCCTCCTTTCTAAGGTTTAGTCCTATATTTTAAAGAATTAAGGTAGACATGATTGTTTATATAGGAAGTATTTAAACCTATCCATGTTTTCAATCTGGGGTATCTTCAATTACTGAAATATCTTATGAGGCATTTGTTTTTAATTGTAGTATCATGTCTCTACAACATCCACTTGTCACACACCTTTATGGTGGTGATCACCATGATCCCGATATGGAGATCTGTGAGCTTCCAGTGATTCCTCTTATAGATCAACCATTGTCTCATATCCATGTACATGATTTGGGAACTAAAACCAAGCTCCAAGAAGTGTCCTTACATATGTTTCATCCTATGAAAGGAGTTGTTCAACCAACCATACACATGGAATAGTTGGCTCATTAATTCCAGAAATATCATCCTCCCACCTTCCCAAGGGATAGGGGAACTCATGCTGATGAGTTGTGTCTTGAATCATTCTTTTCTATTTTCACGAAGCTTGAGACAACTCTAAAGAGGAGGGTAAATCTAGTGGAAAATATGCTACATGATTACACTAAAAGGTTATGAAATGTTATCACCAAGGTGGATCGAATTCATGATAAAGTCTGGGAGGACATAAAGATGGTCTTCAATGAAAAATTATTTCCGTATATTATAAGAAATGAAAATGTTATTGAATTCATTAACCTCTATCCAGGGAGTAAGTATGTTATGAAATAATATGTATCTTTCTCTAAGATACAATAGTTTGGTCCTACTCTAGCTAGATATGATCTGATAACCACTGGGTGATTCAAGGATGGGGTAGTATAAACCATCTGACCACAGGTGAACATCTTCATGTTGATGAATATTTCTAAAATCTTCAACCAATCCATTCTTACATAGAGGAAATAGAGGTAATCTGAAGGTGAGAGTCAAGATGGTTCGACACATATAGCTATCAGTACTACATATTCTGGATGAAATATATTTCTATATTCATTTGATGTAAGTATAAAAAGTAATTACTAGAAAAAGAAATCATTTTGATATTTTACCGGTATGGGAAGCCAGATCACAAGAAACCTCTGTGATTAAGGGATCTAGTTGAGTATAGAGGCCACAGGAGGATGTGTCATTAATCGTTCTTTTTCTGGAATTTCCATTTAGTGAATAGAGAGAGGGGATCTACTCTAACTCCTTAGTCAGAAGCAGGGCCAATAGGATGAGGAAAATTAGGAAGTTGGGAAACCATCATTCGATTATGCCTAGCTGGCAGTTGAGGATGAGGTAGTTAGAGTTATGATTTATAGTTCTATCAATGCAATTTTTCTCAGGGTAGTCTGGAACTGAATCAGGGTTGTGGTATAAGATAGTTACATACAATCCATCCTACTCTAGATGAGAAGAGCGTTAGAACCTCCATAGTTCGAGGTACTATTATAGTAGCCTCCAATTAAGTGTATGATTTCTTTATCACATGTGTGTATCATAATTATATATCTGAGGCAATAACTAAGATTCCAGACCTCAAGATCGAACACTACTATGATGTTATGACACTAGATACACCATTAATAATATTTTATGAGGTTTTCATCTATTATAAGGACTGTCCCCAAGAGAATGGTGGTTACATTTTTGTGTGGATTCTTTTGTCCTTGAAATGAAATGATTTGACTTAATCATCAGGATCGACTGGTTGGTTCCCTATCAATCCCATAATGACTGATATCATTGAAGGGTGATGTTTACATCACCAGAGGGTGGTAATAATGTTCATAAGGTAGAATGAGATTTTTAGGCTTCATGACCAGGACTTCAGCTACAATAGTTGGGTAATGTGACAGTGCAGATCACCAAATATTTTCCTCAATGACAAGGGGTTATGACCCACTATGTTTCCTCCTATAGTGGATCATTTCCAAGATTCCTTTCCTGATTACTTCTCGAGCCTACCTCTGGAGTGAGAGGCGGAGTTTACTATTGAACCTATTCTTGGAGAAACACTACTAATCATTCCTCCTTATAGGATGGAACATAATGAGCTTCTACAGCTCAATAAATAGATAGAGAATCTAGAGGCAAAAAGATTTATATACTACTACAATTCTTCTTAGGGTTAACAGATTGTTGGATGGTTCCCTTTAGATCTGCATGGTTTACCATTGGTTGAATCATCTCAGGATCAATAATCAGTATACATTTCCTCGAATATATATCCTCTTTGATCATCTCTGAGGATTGAATGTGTTTAAAAATATAGATCTTTGGACATGCTATCATCAGGTTCATGTACTAATTTAAGAAAATTCTCTCACATATTTTTGGAGTATTTATGGTTTATATGAGTATCTATTTATCTCATACTCAGAAATACACATGCAATCTTTAAGGATATTATTAATAGGTTCTTCCAACCATATACTGAATCATGTGTGGTTGTCTTTGTTGATGATAACTTGGTGCATTCACGTTCCATAAAGGACCACTCCAACCATCTAAATATCACGTTGATTAAACTGAGAGAGCATCATCTATATGCTAAGCTCAGTAAATGCCATTGTTGGATCAATAAATTCCACTTTCTGGGTCACATCAATTTGGAATCATGAGTTTTAGTAGACCCAAATAATGTGAGGGGTGTAGTATCTTGGAAGAATCCCAATAATATATTTGAAATCCAGAGTTTCTTGGGGATTGATGAATTTTATAGATTCTTTATCCAAGATTTATCATCCCTTGTTGTCCCTCTTATGGGAATGAAAAATAAGGGTGTGAAACTATTGTGTTTATAACCATATGATGTATACTTTTAGGAGTTGAAGGGCCATTTGACTTCAACACCAAAAATTATTCTACCATAGATCGGATGAAGATATATTGTATACTAGGACACGTCATGTTTCGGGTTTGGATATGTTTTGATGTATAATGAGTGAGTAGTTGTGTATGGGTCTTTTCAGGTGAGGCCTCATGATCATAATTACATGATGCATGATCTGAGGTTCAATACTGTTGTACATTCATTATGCTATTGGAGACTATCTATCTACTTGGAGGTTGTTTTTTAGTATTCACAGAACAAAAAAGACTCAAGAACATATTAAAACTGTAATATCTCAATATCAGGTAATGAATATGGGTTGAGAACTTACATTTGTTTTATTTCTAGCTTTCCTACACTCCTTAGAAGGGAAATTCTATAACAGATGCACTGAGATGAAAGACTCACAGAAAGGTTTATTAGTAATCCTTTGGAGAATGAAATCTTACGTCCATATTATCAAAGTTTCATGTTTATGCTTAGGAGGACCATGGTCAGACCATCCTCTCATCCTTAGTATTGACCTCTACTCTTCCTGAACAAGTGAGGTCGAGACACCTATATGATCTCGGGGGCCTTATAATGAGGTAAATCATTTACGATGATGACACATATACAGGTTGGGCCATTGATGGGGATGATACATTTTATTCATGCGAATATATGGGTCCCAACTGACATCAAAGAGGAGCTGATGGGGGAATTACACACCTTAGTATGGGAGGTTCACCCCAGTGACTGTAACAACCCAAAATTTTGAATAAATTTTTTTTTCTAAAATTGTGTGTTATTCTATTTTATACTCAATAAAACTACTTAGTTTAATAAAATTAGTATAATTAAAATAACACTGTTGGGTTTCGACTGTTATATGACCATTGGTAAATATGACCGTTGGAAGCTAAATGTTGCGATTATTTTCTATAACTACAAGTGATCTTGATTAATTAATATAAAAAAAAGATTTGATGGCCCCATCCAATAGTCTTGGGATGATCGAAGCCCACCTGACGGAACTGGGAAAAGATATAGCACCTTTGGGTTTTTCTCAGGAGCAAATCCAAGCCGAACTTCATCGTGTGAAGCTGGAACGGAATTTCCTTCGCGAGAAGTTCTAGCTAATAGAAATCACTACTCTCGCAATGTTGGTCGAGCCGCCCCAATATTATATCACCATAGCACACCTTGCTCTTAGTTCATATGCTAGTGTTATAAGGGGATATGTAATGAGACCATATCTTCCTTGTGAAATCCTTTGATTTAAATAAAAATTGTGATGTCTTCTTATGGTGATGTTTGTGAATTTTCAAATGTCCAGATAAATATAGTATGCATATTAAGGATGGATTTCGGAAGAAATGATTTTTTAAAATATTTCTTTAAACCATAAATAATAAATGATATATAATGATTTTCAAAGAATGGTCTTCTGCAAATGTGTTCAGTAAGAAATTTAGAGTCTAATAAGATCAACTTTTTTGTTGGTGAATAGTAATTTATGAATAGTTAATTTATTCTTATGATTAGTAATGTGACCAAATGGATTAAGTAACTTCACTAAATAATGTATTAATATAATTTAGGCAACTTGATTAAGTAATGTCATTCAATAAAATAGTTAAATAACTGTTTCAGAAATTATTGGTTAAGTAAAAGTTTTTTCAGGTGAATAGTGTTTTTTATTTAAAAATTTAATTAAAAATATCAAGAAAATTATTTTCATAAAATGGAGTTCATTTTCGAAATCAGAGAATCGATATTTGGTGAAGGTGAATTTTTTGGATTTTTCTGAAACAGTTGAATTTCAGTAAATAGTGATTTTATTTAAAAATTAAATTAAAAAATTTTAGAAAATTATTTTCATAAAATGGAGTTAATTTTTTAAATCATAGCATCGATATTTGGTTAAGGTGAAATTTTGGGATTATTCTGAGAAAGTTGAATTTTCGGTAAATAGTGAACATATTGTTTTAAAGTTTCGGGTGTTTAATGACATAATTAAGGATGTAATAATTATTCCATAATTCTGGTCGACTTATGAATAGTAATATAAGGTATGAGGTGTCCCATGTGGCCAATACCATGGGAAAATTCCATGGTCAAGCCCATGGTTTTTTCAACACCACTGATGAGGTGTCCCTTGGCAATTAATGCTTTGTCCCCTCACTTCTCCTATAAATACCAAGCCTTTCCCTCATTCATTTAATTTCCAAATCCTCCCCAATGAATTTCTGGTCTATTTAACATCCATGAAGTCCTTCAAAGGTTCCCTCAAGCCTTCCAAGGTCCTTAACTTCATGCTTTCGAATTTAATCTTCAAGGTTAGGGATTCTTTCACCCTCCCCTTTTAAGTCACGACTTCGTTTATATTGTGTCATATATTTTCCATCTCTTTATATTAAGGGTATGTTCTTATATGTTCTTATTACTATACATTTTATGTTTAAATGATGAGAGACCCTTTCTTCTCCCATCATTTTGTTTTCTGAATTTTCAAGTGACACTGTTATGCTGTTGAATTTCTCGTAAAAGGAATCATGTCTTCTCTTTTCTTTCATGTTTCCTTTTTATGTGGTATGTCATTCAAATTTCCATACCATGTTATTTTCTCCATGTTGTTCTATATTTATACTATATTATATGTTATTTATGATTGGGATACTCTTTTACCCTCTCATTCTAATGTTTTCTAAAACCATGTTATATAGTCGTTATGCTGCTGAAATTTCGCTTCAAAATTTCTATCACTTTCTCTCCAGAAATTCTCTTATTTTATTTATGTTTATACCCAGAACTATTTCGTTTCATTGGGTGTTCATAAATATATGAATATAATTTATTTTATTCTGGGATTTACATACATATAACCCTCACTCCCTTTCCATGGGTTATAAATGACATAATGATCTTATTTTTTTAAGAACATTTAAAACGTCACGGCCTTGAAATGAAACCCATTTCTTATATTCTACATGGATTATTTATGAAATGTTTTATTATGATCTATATGGATCACATGTAAGTAAATAAATATTAATTGTGTGCCCTGATAGCACTCCAATGCATTGGGTAAAGATATAATCTCTAGAGATGACAAGTTTCACGATACCTTGGTGAATAACCTTAGTAATGTTTATGACGCCTTTGGGATGGACCTTGGTGATATGTTCATGAATATCTAAATGAAATGTTGTATCCACATATTCAATTTGTGTTCCATGTTCTTTTCTTTATGATATTCTTGTTCATCCAATGATCATGTCTTCATGTTTTAATTCAAGTTCTTATTGATATCACAAGAACATTGAATCCCTTGTTTACCCTTACTGGGACTTCTGCTCACCCTTTCCTTTGATTTCTATCTCCTGGATATGAGATGCATTTAATGTATATAAGATGAACCTATGATTAAGCCTTATAAGTGGTTTAAAAGAATGTTTTATGTTGTTCTCATGTTTTATTTTCCTAATTTCCAAGACACTAGACTTTAAAGATCCTCTATTTCTAAGATGTAATGAAATATTATGTATTAAAAAGTTGGCATGTCATAGTTTGTATCAAAGTATAGTTTAGTTATTTATGGAAATTTGGATATGAAAAATTTAGGAAGAACCATTTAGAAAAGTTTAAATATAGGAAATCTTCCTCGAGTTTTGGTGAGTATTGAGTAAGTACATCCTCGTCTAGATACGAGCAGGTAGAGGTGGCTCTGGCACAGATGTACATAGGGGTAAAACCTGAAAACACCACTATGAGAAAGACTCGAACGAGAACTAGTACACGAAAATGGGCCTTTCTGCACTCTTAGTTAGGACACTCCTGGGAGATATGTGTGGTTAATAGAAAGTTTTTATGAATCATTATGAAGGAATTATAGAAAAATGTAATTGTCTAATGATAAAGTTTTAAGACATAAAATTGTGTTTTGTTAAATGATTTGTAAATGATATAAGTTCCTCATGAAGGATTTTTTCTTTTATAAAATGTCCCCATCGTCTAAAAATACGTTGATGTATTTCATGAGGAGTTACCCAGACCTCCCCCCGAAAGAGGGGTATAGTTATCCATTAAACTTGTACAGGGATCTCATCCAATGTCAAATACCCCCTATAGGACGGTAAATGTGGAGCTAGATGAATTAAATAAAAGACTCAACAATATTTTAGAGATTGGGTTTATCCGACCAAGTGTGTCTCCTTGGGGTGCAACAGTTCTCTTTTTGAAGAAGAAGGATGGATCAATGTAGCTATGCATTGATTATAAATAATTGAATCCGATCAGAGGGAAGAACAAATACTCCATTCCAAGAATTGATGACTTATTTGACCTACTTCATGGTGCTCAATTCTTCTCTAATATTGATCTTCATTCTAATTATCATTAATTGAGGTTGAAGAATGATGATATTCCAAAAACATCCTTCCAATCAAGATATGAGCATTATGATTTCTTTGTTATGACCTTCGGACTGACTAATGCACCTGCTTTTTTTTGGATCAAGAATAAGTTGATTTTTGAAACTTATGTTTTATCAAACTTATATCCATTGTATAGGAATATTATTTAGTGATTAAATGATAAATATTATTTTGGAGGATGTTTTCTCTTTTGGAGTAATATATGCCTATGGGAAATAAAATACTATAGGATTTCAATTGAGTAGGAATGTTTGAATTTGTTTTGTACGAATTTATGTATTTATTGTTTACATATGGTTATTTGGGTTATTTTGTGAAAATGATGAACCTAGCATAGAGAATATGTGAATTGGTTAATTACACTTTAGTATGAGACTTTAATATTAGTCGATGTTATTTAGAGATAAATGTTAAGATTTGTTGGTGAAGACTATGTGATTAAATCCTTTTGAGTTTTGGGTTCCCATCTTAGTTTGAATTATTCTGAAGAATTTTATGGATGATTTTGTATTGAATGGTCTTTCTAGAACTTTTGGTACATTTGTTGAATTTTGGAGATTAATAGTAATATTTCTTTTTATAATGGATTATCCTTTTTGGGGATTATATGATCTCGTACTAACCATTTTGTTTTAGTTTATGACTAAAGACAAGGGAAAAATATAGTTATTCTTTTGTGGATTATGTGATTCTCTAGAATATGATTCTTGAGCTTCTGATGAGACCAAGTCTTTTTGAAATCTCATTGTTTGGAGAAGAGATTAGTCTTTGTGGAAACTTATTAAGGGATGAAACTCTACTTGAAGGTAAGTATATTTCCTTATATTTTTATTCTATGTAGTAATTGAATTCCTAAAAATGATGAAAAGGAATGTAAAACAAAAATTTTATTGGTTTACGTTTCCTACTGGGTAATCAATGACCGTTTAACAGATCTTAAGTTTGTGATCTTATTATGGATAATTTTCTCGTAATCATGTTTTCTATCACTCTCCATCAGAACTTGACCCTTTTTTTCTCTTTTGTATCCATGTTTTACTACATGGAATCCTAGTATGGGTTAACTTGGGTGACCTTTGTACATCCCTTTATTTCTTTTAAAGTAATAGTTTTACTTACTCTTTTTCCAATGTGGGACTTTCGACGAAATATCCAAGCCCAATTTTGAAATTGCGAGGATGCAATTTCTTAAGGGGAGAAGAATGTAAGGACACGAAATTTTGAATAAATTTAGTTTCCTAACTTTGTGTGTTATTATTTTTTATACTCAACAAAATCACTTTATTTAATAAAATGATTATAATTAAAATAATACAATTGGGTTTCGATTGGTATATGACTGTTGGTCAATATGATCATTGGAAACTAAATGGTTTGATTATTGCCTATAAATACAAGTGATCTTGATTAATTAAAATAGAAAGATGATTTGATGTCCCCATCCAATAGTCTTGGGCCGATCGAAGCCCATCTGATGGAACTCGAGAAAGAGGTATCACCTTTGTGATTTGCTCTGAACCAAACCCAAGCTGAAATTTATCTTGTGAAGCTGGAACCGAATCTCCTTCGGGAGAAGTTCATGTGGATAAAAATCACTACTCGGGCAATGTTGGCCGAGCCACCCCAAGATTCTATCACCCTAGCACACCTTACTCTTAGGTCCTATGCTGGTGTCATAAGGGGCTATGTAACAAGACCATAACTGCCTTGTGTAATCCTTTGATTTAATTAAAAATTGTGATGTCTTCTTATGGTGAAGTTTGAGAATATTCAAATGTCCAGATAAATATAGTATGCGTATTATTGATGAATTTTGGAAGGAAATTATATATTAAAATATTTATGTAAACCATAAATAATTAATGTTGTGTAATGATTTTCAAAAAATGGTCTTCTGCAAATGTGTCCAGTAAGAAATTTAGAGTCTAATAAGATCCACATAATTTTTGGTGAATAGTAAATTATGAATACTGATGTTATTCTTATGATTAGTAATGTGACCAAATGGATTAAGTAACTTCAATTAAGAAAGTATTAATATAATCTAGGCAACTTGATTAAGTAATGTTATTCAATAAAATAGGAAAATAATTGTTTCAGAAATTATGGGTTATGTAATAGTTTTTTTCGAGTGAATATTGTTTTTATTTAAAAATTTAATTAAAAATATTTAGAAAATTATTTTCATAAAATGGAGTTCATTTCTGAAATCAGAGCATGGATATTTGGTTAAGGTGATTTTTTGCGATTTTTCTGAAACATTTGAATATTCAGTGAATAGTGTTTTTATTTAAAAACTAATATAAACATATTTAGAAAATTATTTTCATAAAATGGAGTTCATTTTTTAAATCAGATCATCGATATTTGGTTAAGGATAAATTTTGGGATTTTTCTGAGAAAGTTGAATTTTCGGTGAATAGTGGAAATACAGTTTTTGAGTTTCTAGTGTTTAATGACTTCATTAAGGACGTAATAATTATTTCATAATTTTGGTCGACTTATGAATATTAATATAAGGCATGAGGTTTCCCAAGTTTCCAATACCATGGGCAAACCCATGGTTTTGCCAATACCACCGATGAGGTGTCCCTTGGCAATTAATGCTTTGTCCCCTCACTTCTCCTAGAAATACCAAGACTTTCCCTCATTAATTTCATTTCCAAATCCTCCCCAAATGATTTTGGGTCTCTTTACCCTCCATAAAGTCCTCCCAAGGTTCCCTCAAGCCTTCCATGGTCCCAAACATCACACATTCAAAGTTATTGTTCAAGGTAAGGGATTCTTTCACCCTCCTCTTTTAAGTCATGCCTTCCTTTATGTTGTGTCTTATATTTTCGATCTCTTTATGTTGAGGTTATATTTTTATATGTTCTTATTACTTTCAATTTTATGTTCAAATGATGGGAGACTATTTATTCTCTCTTCATTTTGTTTTTTGAATTTTCAAGTGGCGTCGTTAGGCTGCTGAATTGCTCGTAAAAGGAATCATGTCCTCTCTTATCATTCATGTTTCCTTTTTATATGGTATTTCATTCAAATTTCCATACCATGTTCTCATATCCATGTTTTTTTATATTTATACTTAATTATAAGTTATTTATTATTGGGTTACTCTTGTACCATCTCTTTCCAATGTTTTCTAAAACCATGTTATATACCTATTATGCTGCAGAAATTTTGCCTCAAAATTTCAATCTCTTTCTCTCCAGAAATTCTCTTGTTTTATTTCTATGAATACCCAGAACTATTTAATTTCTTTGGGTGTTTATAAATATATAAATATAATATATTTTATTCTTTAATTGACATACATATAACCCTCACTCCCTTTCCTTGGGTTATAAATGACATAATGATCTTATTTTTTAAGATCTTTTAAAACATCACGATCTACAAATGAAACCAAATTTTTATATTCTCCATGGGTTATTTATGAAATGTTTGATTATTATCTATGTGGATCACATATAAGTAAAGTAATATTAAAGGTGCACCCTAATAGCGCTCCAATACATTGGGTAAATATTTAATCTCTAGAGATGACAAGTTTCAAGATACCTTGGGGAATAACCTTGGTAATTCTTATGACACCTTGGGGATGGACCTTGGTGATATGTTCATGAACATATAAATGAAATGTTGTAGACACATATTCATTTTATGTAACAAGTTATTTTCTTTATGATATGCATATTCTTCCATTTCTCATGTCTTCATGTTTGTATTCAAGTTCTTATTGATATCAAAAGTACATTGACTCCCTTGTTTACCCTTACTGGGCCTTATTCTCAACCTTTCCTTTTATGTCTTTATCTAGGATATGAGATGCAGTAAATGTACATAGGATGAACCTATGATGGATCCTTACAAGTGGTTTAGAAGAATGTTATATGTTGTTCTCATGTTTTATGCCCTTGATTTCTGTAAGGGTTGGTGTCCTCAGAACCAACTATTTTGTACTTTGATTACATAAATGTTCACTTATTATATATTGTTCATTTTTCTGCATTAATATAATATAATAATGTCCTGAAATATTTGTTGCATTAATAAGGTCATAGCAGATCCCCGCTATTATGAGAACCTTGAAATGCTATAACAATATTCTTAAATAAAGTGTTGTGGTTGGATGACATACTATGATAGGACACATAGTATACAGACCGTCATGTTCGAGTACTTGTAAGAAGACGAGACTCTCTCTCATGGAGTTCGTACTTGGTAATCTCCAAGATGGGAGATTATGATAACAGACCCGCCAGTAGTAATTCCACATGTCTTGGTGTCATCGGATATTACTATCTACGAGCGTGTGTAATGGTCCTTAGACTGGAAGATTATCATTAACTCATGTCATGACTCGAGCACTTAGATTTACTGATGAAAACTGTCACGCAAATAGTTGGCGGGAAGTAGGGTATGTTGGGTGCGTCACGAGTGACATTTTGTTGATGGATAAGTTGAGGAAGGATTTTTCCCTTCCATTTATGGAAGTTGATATCTCGGCCCTTTGATTGAAATAGAACTGTCGCATTAAATTCCATAGCCATGGTGTAAACGACGCGTTTATTTTAGGTAGTCGAAGAACGACATATCAAGCATATAGGTTTATGAAACTTCCATGAAACCTGCTTGATGAGATATCGAGACAAATGGATTAAATTACACAGTAAGCATTCGTATGAGGTGATATGTCAATGCGGCGTCAACTTCTTTCTCTTTGGTGCCTTGACCTGTTGCTAGACAGTAATCTTGGACTTTAGGCAAGACTGCCTAATGCCAATGAGAAAGAGGCCTAGAGGGTCACACACTAAGTGCATCTAAGTATCTCAAGTTGAATAAAGATTATTCCCGTACGTGGTTTAATAATTATTCAAGGAAGCCTAAGTTGTTTTTAATGATGGAGGAAAAATAAAATAAAACAAGTACACACCATGTATTATTATTACACGCCGTGTAGTTTTATTTTGGAAAGGAAATGAATAAATGAAAACAAGATATACACGCCGTGTAGTTTTCAATGAAAAAAAGTACACACCGTGTATTTATTATTACACGCCGTGTAGTTTTTAAAGTCGGGATTTTGAGGATATAATATTGTTTTAAATGATATTTATTATAATAAGTGTGGGCGCATGTCAAGGAATTATTTATTCGACATGGGGGTTTTAAATAAAGAGTCAATGAAATAAATAAAATGCATAACGCGTTTATTTATTGTCATAACTCTATAACCCCACACACCCGATTATAAATATCCTCACAACCCCAACTCTTTTCTGACACACAAGAGAATCGTTGTGCACAACATCTCTGGAGAATTCTTTCAAGACCGAAAGAACATCTTCCTCCAAGAACGCTCTCAATACCAAGAGATATCATCTTCCATCAGATCAAGATGATCTAAGGTGGACAACGCAAGCGAAGGCTTCTCCACGCTAGCACCCAGAGAATCCTTTGGCGACGTCCAGAGATACGAGGTACACGTGTGGATCACCGCTAGAGGGAGTCTAAACTTGGCTTCTGCGACGCAACGATGGATCACATCGACAACTTTATCAAGAACATCAATGAATAAAGAACGCCCAAAAGGTATTTCTTTATAATTAATTAAATTAATTATAATCAACCTGTAACAATCCTTGTTTGTGGTTCCGGGACAAACCATCTTCTTTGTATTTTTCTGTGATTTGATCTGTGGAGACTGGCATTTATCTTCTTATTGATCCTGGATTGATCATTGCTAATGAAAAAAAGCCAAGTGGGCACATCCACCCACACACTTCCGCTACGCCCGGAACCTTCAAATGGTATCAGAGGGAGGTTACAACATTGATTTTAGTTGTTTAATTTTCGTTGATAATTTACGCATTCATATTTGATTCAATTCGAAATAAATCGTTCTATAAATCTAAATTAATGAGATCTATTCTTCCTCCTTCGTTTCTCGATTCATATCACAGAAACGACCTTTTAATTTTGATTTTGATTAAAATAAAAATGAGGAACTCATCCGGAGGAGCCTCTCTTTCTGTCTGTACAACACGGGATTACACAGTGTGTAATTAAAACTACACGCCGTGTACTTAGGTTCAACAAACCGGCACTGGTCCACCAAACCATGTCGTGTGAATTGATTATGCCTAAGTTTTAATCACACCGTGTTGACCAGAATAGAATGGCACTTGGAAACCGGAATACACGGCGTGTATGTTGGAACAACACGCCGTGTAGTCCGTTCCGACCCAGGTGAAACCGTTTCCAAAGATAAGCTGCGTACCGCGTACACGGGATCGCCAGAATGGTTACCACGTAACAAGGAAGTACACGCCGTGTATGATTCATCTACACGCCATGTACTCTAAAATTTCCAAAGTACATAAAACACGCCAAAGCCCTGGTATGTAATTTGGATAAATGGTGAAAAGAAAATACACACCATGTAATTATAAACTACACGCCTTGTACTTTCTAGAAATGGAATTTCACCAGGTTTCCTCCAATGTACAAAGACTCGTACAAGGAATATGGATGAGAAGAATCTCAAGGAAATTCAGAATGTAATTTAAGATAAAGAATTGATTAATTATAAGATCATAATTAATTGAATTCGAGCGCGTCTTATCTTAAATAAAAGAATGATTAAAAGAATTTGAATTCTAAATATGTGTAAATGTCGTTGCATACTATGGATGATCATGATCTTGACCAAAGACCCTTTGTATGTGTATGGTTTCATTTAAATTTATTTAATTTAAATTTTTTGGACTGCGAGCCTTCTTCAAATAAAATGTAGGGCCTGCGTGCCCATGGTTTCTTTAATGTAAACCCATGTAATGGAGGATCTCCCAAGCCAGAGAAGACAGTTCAAATCCCGAAGTCGAGGAGAAACCGATACAAGAAGATACAAAGGTGTAAAGGTGGGAGCTGAAAAACACGAATCATTAGGTTCAAGGTGTTTTCCCTAGGTCAGGGTTAGACTATCAAAACCGCTAGATAAGCTAACAAAATAGAAGCTCATGATCATGCCATCTTATTTTATTTCTGTTTGATTGCATTGTTTATTTATTATGCTTGTGTTTTCGCGATCACATAATTAATAAAATGAACAAGCATGCAAAGATGGAATAAAATAAAAACCAGACTATGCGTAAACATTATCGGAACATGGTTAATCACTTAAGCAAGCATCACTTAATATTAACAAGCATGTGATAATTCAAAGATACGCATAAAGAATAAAATCCCTCAAATACCATATTAAGTTAGACCAAGCCTTCCGTTACTTGATTAAGGGAAATACTCAATAAAACTATGTGTTTGACCAACCCTTGTTGGGACACTTACTTTTATAAAGGAAGCCCTTATGAAAGGTTTCGGGTTGACTTAACCATATTACATCAAGAGAAGTAGCCCTTGCTAGACTTGATGTAATATTGGAGGCAAGAGTTGAGGAAATCCAAGTCAGGATTTCAGGATGGGGGAGTCCACTCAACAGATCAAGGAACTGTAAGCTCACAGTTGGTAAAGACCCGCCTACCTAAATACCTTCAAATATCTTGACCAACCCTTGTTGGGGTTATGTGAAGGGAAATATGGATCCTTGCCACTATAATGTCAAAGCAACTGGACATTCCGAGTTCAATGGTGAGGGACATTGGGACTTGATAAAATAGTGGGAGAATTAATAAAATTTATTATTTCTCATAAAAATGTAATCAAGAATGTACTAATAAATCTTCTCTTTTAAATTGTAGAATCAAGATGACAAACTCGTCAACCACTTTTTCTTTGCGATCATTTCTGGATAAAGACAACATCCTCACCGGTAGTAACTTTCAGGAATGGTTTAGGTGCCTTCGGGTTATCCTACGCCATGAACAAAAGTTTTACGTGCTGGAGTCCTCACTTCCTGATTCCCCTTCCCCAGGGGTGAGTGATGAAGATTTCCTGGTCTATGATAAAAATTTTAACGACTCTCTCGACGTTCAATGTTTGATGTTGTCATCTATGTCTAGTGAGATCATGAAGTCTCATGAAGAAATGGATGCCTACAGCATGTTCGAGAACCTCCATGGTCTATACCAGGAGAGAGCAACATAGAAAAGTTTTGAGATTTCCAAGGCTCTATTTCAGAGCAATCTTGGAGAGGGTGCCCCAGCTGGGCCTCATGTAGTCAAGCTCATTGGCTACATTGAGCGCTTGGAGGTTCTAGGGTTTAAACTCCCTGAAGAACTGGGCACCAATATCATTCTCGCATCACTCCCCCAGAGATTCTCAAACTTTGTTGTTAATTTCCACATGACCAATATTGAGAAGTCTCTATCTGATCTTCTTATCCTTATTCTCCAAGTGGACAATGACATGAAGCGTGAAAAGCCTTTTGTCCTTATGGTGAATAAAAGGAAAGGGAAGGCGAAGAGATTTAAGCCCAAAGCTTCTTCAAGGCCTTCCAAGAAAAGGAAGATCAAAGGGTAGGCAATGGAACAGGATGTTGTTTGTTTCGCATTTGGCAAGAAGGGCCACTGGAAGAAAAACTGCACCCAGCCAAGGAAGCAAGGGGAAGCTTCAGGTGCGTTTGTTATCGAATGCAATCTATCTGTTTCTACTAATTGGGTATTAGATACTACTTGTGGTGCTCACATGTGTATACAAATACAGGAACCAAGTAGATTCAGAAAGATTGATCGAGGGGAGGTAGATCTACGAGCAGCCAACAGATCCAGACTCGCTGTTGTAGCTGTCGGAGACTACCACCTCACATTGCCTACCGGGATGGTCTTGGTTTTGAAAGGTTGTTATTATGTGCCTTCTGTTACTAAAAACATTATTTCAGTATCCAGATTAGATACTGATGGATTCATATTCATGTTTGGAAATGAATGTTGCTACTTTTATAAAGATAGCATTTGTTTTGGTAGGGAACATTTATATAACGGTCTTTATGTGTTAGACTACACAAACCAAGTAATGGAAATCGATAACAAAGTTAATTAACATGACTCATACCACACCCAACTTTGGCATCACCGGCTAGGTCATGTTAATGAGAAACGTTTGACAAAATTACATCAAGATGGGTATTTAGATTCTTTCGAACTAAAACCACTTGGTGTATGTCATGCGTTTCTACAAGGCAAAATGACCAAAGCCCCATTTAGTGGGAAAGGTGAAAGAGCTAAAGAGATTCTAGAATTAGTTCACACAGATGTGTGTGGACCATTTCCAGTTGAATAAAGGGGTGGGTTCTCGTACTTTATAACTTTTACTGATGATTTTAGTAGATATGGATATATCTATTTAATGAGGTATAAGTCAGATTCTTTTGATCGGTTCAAAGAATACAAGAATGAAGTTGAGAACCAGCTTGGTAAGAAGATTAAGAAACTCTGCTCAGACAGAGGAGGAGAATATCTTAATCAAGACTTCATTGATTTCTTATGGGAGTTTGGGATTCTATCTCAACTCACTCCTCTTTACACACCGTAGTGGAATGGTGTAAGTGAAAGGAGGAACCACACCCTGTTGGAGATGGTTAGATCAATGATGAGTCATGCGAGTCTTCCATTATCCTTTTGGGGATATGCATTACAAACAGTAGCGCACATACTAAACCAAGTACTAACTAAATCGATAAATGGTATTCCATACGAATTATGGAGTGGACTCAAAGCCATGATATCAAATTTACATGTGTGGGGTAGTGAAGCATTTGTTAAGGCCTCTTCAGGTAACAAACTTGCACCCCGAGGCACAAAGTGTATCTTTATAGGATATCCTAAGGAAACAAGGGGATATTACCTATAAAACCCCTCAGACAAAAAGGTTACAGTGGAAAGACACGCCATATTCCTTGAGAGGGAGAACATCTCCAAAAGAGATAGTGGGAGCGAGATAGACTTCGATGAAGTCGAGGCTCAAGATACACATGAGTTGGTATAATAACAGATTCCACAAAGCCCCGTGGAAGAACAATCTGTTCAAGGGACACAAGAACTGCGTAGGAGCATGAGAGAGGTGAGAGAACCAGAATGATATGGTTTTCTTGTCACCGATGATGGTGACTCATTATTGGTTGAAAATGATGATCCTCTTACCTACAAGGAAGTAGTTGAAGGAACAGACGTTGCCAAGTGGCAAGAAGACATGAATTCTGAAATGGATTCCATGTATCAAAACCAAGTCTGGATTTTGGTAGATCCTCCAGTTGATGTAAAGCCTATTGGTAATAAATGGGTATTCAAGAAGAAACTGGACATGGAGGGGAAAGTCAGAACCTACAAGGCATGACTGGTTGCAAAAGGTTTTAAACAGCGTCAAGGAATTGACTATGATGAAACCTTTTCACCGGTTGCAATGCTGAAGTCCATCAGAATCCTATTGGCCATTGCTTCTTACCATGACTATGAAATTTGGCAAATGGATGTCAAAACGGCTTTCCTTAATGGGAACCTCCAGGAAGATGTCTACATGACACAACCTGAAGGGTTTGTGACTCCAAAGGATGCCAACAAGGTATGCAAGTAGTAGAAATCCATTTATGGATTAAAGAAATCATCAAGGTCATGGAACATTCGTTTTGATGAAGCTGTTACGGAATTTGGCTTTGTTAAGAACGAATGTGAGCCTTGTGTCTACAAAAGATTTAGTGGAAGTGCTGTCGTTTTCCTAATAGTATATGTTGATGACATATTGCTAATTGGAAACGAAGTACCTGTCTTACAGTCAGTTAAGGCATGGTTGCATAAATGCTTCTCCATGAAAGACTTGGGTGAGGCAGCATATATTCTCGGGATCAAGATCCATCATGATAGATCCAAGAGAATGTTGGGCCTGAGTCAAAGTACATACATTGACAAGATACTGAAGAGATTCAGTATGGAACAGTCCAAGAGAGGATTGTTGCCAGTGTCACATGGCATTCATCTTTCCAAGAAAATGTGTCCTCAGACATATAAGGAAAGAAAGAGGATGGCAAGGATCCCTTACACATCCGCGATTGGGTCAGTCATGTATGTTATACTATGTACGAGGCTAGATGTTGCTTACGCATTAAGTGCAGTAGGCAGATATCAATCTGATCCAGGAGACCGCCATTGGATGGTAGTCAAGACTATCCTTAAGTATCTGAGGCATAATAAGGATATGTTCCTTCTTTATGGAGTATATGATGAACTAGTCATCAAAGGACATGTAGATGCTAGTTTCCAGACTGATCAAGATGACATGAATTCGCAGACTGGATACATCTTCAGTTTGAATGGAGGTGCAGTGAGCTGGAAGAGCTCAAAACAAAGTGTGGTGGAATATTCTACAACAGAGTCTGAGTATATCGTAGCTTATGAGGCAGCTAAAGAAGCAGTATGGATGCGAAGATTCGTCCAAGAGCTGGATGTTGTACCGAGCAGTAAAGATCCTATCACACTCTATTGTGATAATACTACAGTGGCGGCACTTGCAAAAGAGCCAAGGTCACATCAGTGGAAAAAGCACATACTTCAGAACTATCATATCTTGAGGGATTTTTCTCAGAGAGGTGAAGTTGCAGTAAGCAGTATTTCCACAGAAGACAACGTGGCGGACCCATTGACTAAAGCCTTGACTCAGCATAAACATTATCATCATGTGAGGTCTAGCGAACTAAAATTCATAGGCAGTTGGCTCTAGTCCAAGTGGGAGTTTGTAAGGGTCGGTGTCCTCAGAACCAACTGTTTTATACTTTGATTAAATAAATGTTTACTTATTATATATTGTTCATTGTTCTGCATGACTATAATATAATAATGTCCTGGAATATTTGTTGCATTAATAAGGTCATAGCAGATCCCCGCTATGATGAGAATCTTGAAATGCTATAACAATATTCTTAAATAAAGTTATGCGGTTGGATGACATACTATGATAGGACACATAGTATACAGACTGTCATGTGCGAGTACTCGTAAGAAGATGAGACTCTCTCTCATGGAGTTCGCACTTGGTAATCTCCAAGATGGGAGATTATGAGAACAGACCCGCCAGTAGTAATTTCACATGTCTTGGTGTCATCGGATATTACTATCTACAAGCGTGTGTAATGGTCCTTAGACTGGAAGATTATCATTAACTCATGTCATGACTCGCGCACTTAGATTTACTGACGAAAACCGTCACACAGACAGTTGGCGGGAAGTAGGGTACGTTGGGTTTGTCACGAGTGACATGTTGTTAATGGATAAGTTGAGAAAGGATTTGTCCCTTCCATTTATGGAAGTTGATATCTCAGCCCTTTGATTGAAATAGAATTGTCACATTAAATTCCATGGCCATGGTGTAAATGATGAGTTTATTTCTGGTAGTCAAAGAACGACATATCAAGAATATAGGTTTATGACACTGCCATGAAACCTACTTGATGAGATATCGAGACAAAGGGATTAAATTACACAGTAAGCGTTCGTATGAGGTGATATGTCAATGTGGCGTCAACTTCTTTCTCTTGGGTGCCTTGACCCGTTGCTAGACAGTAATCTTGGACTTTAGGCAAGACTGCCTAATGCCAACGAGAAAGAGTCCTAGAGGGTTACACACTAAGTGTATCCAAGTATCTCAAGTTGAATAAAGACTATTCCTGTATGTGGTTTAATAATTATTCAAGGAAGCCTAAGTTGTTTTTAATGATGGAGGAAAAATAAAATAAAACATGTACATGCCGTGTATTATTATTACACGCCGTGTAGTTTTATTTTAGAAAGGAAATGAATAAATGAAAACAAGATATACATGCCGTGTACATTTAATGTACACGCCGTGTAGTTTTTAATGAAAAACAAGTACACGCCGTGTAGTTTTTCCAGTCAGGATTTTGAGGATATAATATTGTTTTAAATGATATTTATTATAATCAGCATGGGCGCATGTCAAGGAATTATTTATTCGACATGGGGGTTTTAAATAAAGAGTCAATGAAATAAATAAAACGGGTAAAGCGTTTATTTATTGTCATAACTCTATAACCCCACACACCCAATTGTAAATATCCTTACAACCCCAACTCTTTTCTGACACACAAGAGAATCGTTGTGAACAACATCTCTAGAGAATTCTTTCAAGACCGAAATAACATCTTCCTCCAAGAATGCTCTCAAGACCGAGAGAGATCATCTTCCATCAGATCAAGACGATCTAAGGCGGACAACGCAAGCGAAGGCTTCTCTACGCTAGAACCTGGAGAATCCTTTGGCGACGTCCAGAGATACGAGGTACACGTGTGGATCACCACTAAAGGGAGTCTACACTTGGCTTCAACGACGCAATGACGGATCACATCGACAACGTGATAGAGAACATCAATGAAGAAAGAACGCCCAAAAGGTATTTCTTTATAATTAATTAAATTAATTATAATCAACCTGTAACGATCCTTGTTTGTGGTTCCGGGACAAACCATCTTCTTTGTCTTTTTTTGTGATTCGATCTATAGAGACTGGCGTTTATCGTCATATTGATCCCAGATTGAACATTGCTAATGAAAAAAAGCCAAGTGGGCACATCCACCCACACGCTTCCGCTGTGCCCGGAACCTTCAATTTCCAATACAATAGACTTTAAAGATCCATTGTTTGTAAAATGTTATGAAACATTATGTATTAAAAAGGCAGGATGTCATAGTGTCACCAAAATGTATCGAGATCTATGATGCTGGTATTTGAGGCCTATTAAGAAATGATATCTTTTCGGCTTTATCACTCTGTGTTCCACCTGTTAGTAAGTGATGGTGGAACATCAATGACCGCTAAGGCATTTACATCTATTATCCATTCCCAAGTGAAAATAGGATGATTGATTCAATGGATTTAATGAATGGTCTACCCCAATCACCTCATTGCAATGATACAGTGTGGTTTTTCATTGTTCGCTTGATGAAGGTCACACATTTCGTACCTATGTGAGAAGCCTTATATATATATGATTAAGGAAGGTTATATGTCATAGAGGTTTTACATATTCATGGTTCTCCCTATTCAATCATTTCTGAAATACATTATCAATTTATATCATGATTCTGGAAGGGGTTATAGAAGGCCTTGGGTATATAGGTACTTCGGACCATGTCCTATATCCTATAGACAGATGGGTTGATAGATCATATAATCCAGGTTCTAGATGGAATGCTCTGTGCATTTCTCCATGACATTTGGTGTTCCTGGGATAAACAGATTTCCCTTTTTGAGTTCACTTTATATAACATCTTTCATTATTCCATTGAGATAGATCCTTATGATGCCTTATATGGTAGGCCATTTTCTCCCCTCTATATTAGATATTGGAAATGGATTATTCTATTCCTAGACCACATCACATGAATGTGACTATATAGATTTTTATATCTGATTAGAAAGAACATGTTGACATATTGGTCCAGACAATAGTTGTGTGCCTATAAAAACTGAAAAACCCTCTTGAGTTCATGGACTGAGACCTGATTCTCTTGTTTATATCACCCATGTTGGGGCATATACATTTTCAAAAGTAGGGTTATCTCTAACCAAAGTTCTTTGTACCCTTCTAGGTTGTGAAATAGATTGGACCAGTGGACTTGCAATTAGATATTACTCATATATAGAAATCCATGCATGGTGTATGTCATGTATTTCAACTTCATCTATACTATCATGACCCATCACATGTATCTTAGCCTGATGAGGTTTACTTGAATGTATATTTTTATTTTGAGTAGTACCCATTATGTAATTTTCATTGGAATGTAAATACACATCGAGGAAGGTTAGTCCCTTGGGTATGGGTGTTATAGAAGCAAAATAGTGTACAGGATGAGACCAGGGAATGGGAAGCGGATATCTGATTTCAGTAGACAAAACTATTTACTTATATTACCTATTTACCTTAAGAATGCCAACTAGGGAATGAGTTGCTTTAGTAAGGGGATGTTTTAATTAGCCATCTTTTCATAATGGTATATATCAACTATTTTTCAGTTTTGAACCTTTATTTAATCATGGTAAATGGGTAATATGGCATAAAGAAGGTCCTATGAGTGTACAAGTATTTTTTGGAACCTAGAGTTCTATAAAATGGGCAAATGACTAGGCAAGATAGTTAGTGGATACCGTATAGCCTAGCCACATGGTTTATCTGAAATGATGTTGTTGTAGATATTGGGAATCTATAAGCTCGCATTTTTTCTAAAATTGTGCAACTTGAGGTTAACAACCACTTGATAGTTGTATATTTTGGATATTGGTTTAACATACTATTTTAAAATAGCGTACAACCCCTATTTGTGGTAAAAAAGTCCAAAAATCCCTCACCTAAACGTTCTACAAATTTTAAGTGCCCCAATCAAGATGCTGAAACACATTCTTCTACTATTGTGGATCCTTTTCTCCATCAAAACATGATCTCATATAACACCTTCATATGATGACTATATCTAAATATGTTAAAGGTTATTGACCATATATGGTGTTCTCTCCCTTCCTGCTACCTATTATTCATTATTTCCTTCGAATCCTTAACTCTATTTAGGTATAAGCTATTGTTCCCTATTTTCATAACATTGGACTATTTATCATATCTCTTCCAACCAACTCTGAATTTGTGGCCGATAACAAGTGAGGAGTCATCTATTTCCTTGAGGTAGGTGTTCACTAGATTTTTTACTTTGAGTTTTTTTTCATCTAATAGCTATACGACTTTTTCACACTCCAAATTATGTTGAGCGTCTCCCTTTATTTGGCTCCATCATATCAAATTGATTATTACACCTTAATTCTTTATTAATGAATATTTTTTAGTGGTTTATAGAAGGTTTACCTCATTTATATATATCCCATGGGTGTTCTATGTAAAATTTAAAATTTCTTATAAATTCACTTATAATATGATTTCATCTTGAGCTTTAAACATAGAATTAAAATGGATATTACATTATTATATGAATATTTATATGACCCAAAAAACCTTTTATGTGTTTCGACAACCTATGTTGTGAATTTCCCTTGTAGGATTCATCCCAATTAACCATGAAAACTCATAATTCAAATCATGAGCCATATGAATTTTTTTCCATATCTTAATGAATTAAATGGGTTGATTATATTTAAGGGTTTATTTATATGAAGTGGATAATTCATGATGGATTCCACACATTAAATGAATTTGATGAGTTGAAAATAAATTTTTCATGGTGTGTGGTAAGGACATACATTTTGTAATGCTTTATTAAATGATTATTGTGAATTGAAACATGTTAATGGAATTGTGTTTGACTAAAAGGACATATGATATGTTTTCCCTCATGTGTTATGTTATAAACATGAATAATCCTTTGTTATATATAATGTTTTGGAAAAAATGTTATATTAGAGTTATTTATTCATGTTTAATTATAATTAAAATATGCCTTTATAAAGGCTGTGATATGATGGTCAGGGGTGTTTGGAATGGTGGAAAACCACACTCCCTTAGATTGGGTGTTGAGTATAGAATCTTTAACCAGTGATAATATAAGGGTATTGGGCTTTATGCACTACATTCCATAATTAGAGTGGTGAAATGATCACTCATTCACCATCTCGACTATATCTAAATATGCCTCACACTCTTCTTAGGATGTAGGGAATGTACAATATTTCTTGATCTTATTGGCTCATTGGACCGGTTGTGGATGTCTAGGTTACAACCTAGTCTACTCAGCACTAGTATTCCAGGTATATGGACACTTTCATTTACACGTACTAGGTTCATATAGGTGGATGAAATATATTATATATATATATATATATATATTACTACTTCTTATCTATAATGAATGTTTGTACATTCCTTATGGAAATGAGCCTAAACCATTAGACCTTCAAGGTGTCCTTCGATAACCTAAGTGGGATAGTTATTTGTTTATTATGATTTGTTAATTAATTAATATTTTCTTCCCACTATTTAGTTAAGAGAACTACAAGGATTACATGTAAACACCATTTGTGGTGGCCTATTGATATTTTTATCTCACACCCCACTCATGGTGTATTTAGTACCAGAGAAGATTATATTAAAATAGTTTATTGATATGTATTTCATATATATAAAACATAAGATTAGAGGACTAAGCATTAACTGGAGTTTCTTGTAGAGAATTTTTTTTTATTTTTGTAGTTTGTATAGCATGATTGTATATTCCTGACCCTTGTTCCACTTTTATTGTCAGCATTCCACACATCCATGTATAAAGAACTACCTTAAATTATTTTAATATTATCATTATTTTTCTATTTTTCTATTTCATTGATTGTATAATTATTTAGTTTTCATTTTATCTTTACGTATTTTATTGATTCTATTTTTCTGTATATTCTTCATCTATTGTTCACTTTTTTATTGTATTTGTTGTTTCATTCTAATATGAGGATATATTCTACCTACTGTACTATGTTTCCACCATCACTACTAGTCAAAATTCTTTTGTATAAGGGGAGGCACGTTTGAGGACATGTGACCCACCAGATTGGGGTGCAGGTTAAGTGGATCCCGGGTCGGGACATTCCACTTCCATAAACTATAATTACTCCACATAATTAAACATGAATTACCCCAATTCTACTACACTTATTTTAACTGTAGTCGTGAAATAAATTCAAGAGTAAGATATTGAAAGGGAAATAATAAGGTAATGTGAATAAACTATAAAGAATTCTAATGATACTAGGGGTTTCCAAGGGAAAATGTTAGGGTATATCTAAAATGGGGTTAAAAAAGTGGAACGTTCTAAATTAGTACTTCAATCTTACTAACATAATAATATTATCATTAAAATATTTATAAACTATAAAATTATGTTATAAATGTAATATAATAGTATGAGTTCACACAATAATAAAGGGTACTGGGAATAGTGAATGAATAATTATTTAGATTTCCTATTAGTATATGGGAATTTTCATTTGATAGGGTTAATGAGTCATGGGTTTCAAAATTCAAACTCCTAAGAAGGTTTCAAAAATTAAAAAAATATTAATAATTCCACATCAACAATCATTTGAATACATTTTTTAAAAACCACATAAGTACCTAACAAGTGACCCAACAATGTAAAAAGATTTTTGGATATTTAATTTCATCTCAAAATTGTTTTTTTCAAACACAGAAACACAGAAACACAAACGCAGAAAACAAAATAATACCAAAGGTAAAAAATTGAAGACAAACTGAAACCACACCAAAATTTAAACAAACAACTATAGGTTTTCATCCACAAAACTAAAATGTTATATGTTCCTTAATAAAACAAATTTTATAATTATAGTGTGTTTCATTTTAAAATAAGTAAAAAAAGAAATTATCATAGAAAGGTAAAATCAGGTGATCTAGTTGATAAGATTTATAGTGGAGAGAAACATCCACCATCACATGATTTTTTAATTTTTCATCAAATGTATATTGGATTTTCCCAATAACCATGAAACACAAATTATGTTATCCATTCATTATCTAAACAACCCCATATTAAGAATCATGTGAAATAAAAAATGGGCCTAACCAATGGAAATGACGCTTTCTAAATATCATCATTAACCTTGAGTTTCATTGGAGGACATTCTCTCCCACATTGAACCCCTTGTGAAGAATCATATTATATGGTTCCTTATTTTTTGAATAATTATATGTTATAAAATTCTCATATTAATTACACTATATCTATAAATTAATAAGAATTTTTTGTTTTCAAAGAGAACCTGTATCAAAAATATTTATTTAAAATTATTTCATGGCCTAATAAGAACAGTGATCAACCTGAATAGTAATGTAAAAATATTTGTGAAGCACCATTAGAAATTGAGACATACCTATGATCATTTTAAAAGATATATGGTATTCCCACAATAAATAATATCATTGATTACTCCAATATTTCCTATTAGAATAAACTATTTTTAAGTAATCTTTTAACCTTATTGTTAGACACATCTGAATTTCCATTAGTTTGGTGATGGTATGTTGTAGAAACATTGTGTGAACCCCAGTTAAAGCATTAATGTTTTTGTATGATATGATTAAAAAAGTGATAACCTTGGTCACTAATAATTAATTTTGGTAAACCAAACCTAAAATTTACATGGGGTTTTATAAACATAAAAATGACTTGGGATTAATTGATCCATGTTTCCTTTTCGTCCACCCATTTTGAGACACAATCAACTACATGAAGAATATACAAAAATCCAAAAGGAAAAGAAAAAGTTTTGATTAATTCAACAACCCAAACAATAAGTATCTCACAAAAGGGTTGGGGTGTTGTGTATTTTCATTCCTCTTGGATACATTTCAGGTAAATTGGAACACTAATAATGGAATAAAAAATTTATGAACATCTCAAAATGATGTTTTCTAATAAATACCAAATATGAGGAATTTTAATGTAGATCTTTAGGGACTTAAGTCACCCCAACATGAAATAACATGGATGAATCAGAGGAAAGACGTGAGCTCATAGTTGGGTAAACATCACCATATGACTTGGTCAATATAGATTTTCCAAAAAATAGTGGTTATCCAAAATGTAATACCATGACTCACTCTTAAGACTATATAGTTGGTATTTATTTAATCTATGAGGTTATTGTGAAGTATCCAAAAAGTTCAACAATTCCAAAAACCATGGGATAGTATCATGAAAACAAAACAAGTTCTCATTGGAGATATTTTTTAGAAATGGATACTTATTAGATGAAATAATTTCTAGGTCAATTGGAATGAGGATAATAAATCCAACAACTAGATTTCTATATTCTTATGTTTCATTAGTTTTGATATCAAATTATTAATGATGGTGTATCCAATGAGCATGTAATGGTTTAGAAACATTTTTCCATAATAAATATTTAATAGTAACATCGTAATAAAATACCACAACATTAAAAAAATTAGATATTAATAGATTTTATTCAAAGGGAACATTATGGATTGAATACTTTTTCATTCAGAGTGTATGTCTACTATTCTAGGTCAAGAGTGTGGGGTGTTTTTGTAATTATATGAGCAGAAAAATATACCCATTGTGAAAGGAAGAACCCACCAACATTTTTAGAGGTATCAAACATGATTTCAAAGGGTACATCCACCATAGTGGTTGGATTATTAGGGGTGAAGTGAGACACTTTTTTAATATATCTTATTTGAATTTAAAATTTTCCTACAAAAATTCTGGATGTTTTTTCAAATGTAACGAAAATGAGAGTGAAATGTTCATGAAATATTTAATAAATCAACAATAAAAACTAGCATTTCCCAAAAAAATAACACACATCCTAAATACAAATTGGCTACGGTAATGAATAAATAATTGGAGTTGTTTCCTAGAACCAACTTCGATATTCATTATAAATACCTGTATTCATTTTTTTAATTAATAATTTTATTATCACATCATGATAGTTACTCTTTTATAAATAGTATGTGAATATGTCATAAGAGTAATTTTCACATTGTTAGGTCATAATAGTTCATCGCTATGATGAGAGCCTTGATGTTTCATTATAATATTTTTAAATATATGTTCTATAGATGGATGATGACATTTGATAGTGAAAAATGATACAGGATGTTAGGGATTGGGACTCATGGTTCATTGAGATACATTCTCATGGTGTACGCCCATGGTAATAATCAGAGAAGGATCTTATGAGAACATGACTCGGCAATAGAAAATCGGCATTGTATATGTCATTGGACATTCATATCCATGGTTGTGTGTATTGATATTTTGACTACAACATTATTATTAATCTATATCACGAGTCATATTATTTTATGATTAAAAAACCACGATATAACATGCTTCCGATTAAGTAGGATATGTTGGGTCCATCAAAAGTTATTTTACATTAATGAAAAATGGTATAGATAATTTGTACCATATTTTATTTAATTAAATTTGAACTATCAATACCATTTATGGGATTGAAATAAAAAAATTTAATCCATTGAAATGATCTTTTATGGGAAGGAAAATTTATGGATATTTAAATAAAGATACATCAAACATGTAGGATTTTGAAACCAACATAAAACATGGATGATTAGAGATAGCATGATAAATAGATTAAATTAGAAAATGAGTTTTCATATGAGGATGCAAGTAATTACAAAAATAGAACCATTATCTATGGGTTCCATAGTATGTTAATAGATTTTAACAATGGATTTGTGTGGTTCATTCTAATGCAATTGAGATGGAGGTATAAAGGGTCACACACTAAGTGTATCCAGAATCATATATATATGTATTCCATTTTAAATTTATCATGTTATAATAAATTTTATTCCCATTTTTTGGTTTCACAATTAATCTCTATTGGTTTATCTACAACATTTAATCTTGATTTATTTGATAGAATACGTATGTGAGTTAAATAATAATAAATATTTATTTAGAAGATTTATTGAATTTACTGTTTATTATATTTATTGGGAAAGAATTAAGTAATATATTTTATTGAATAAATAGTAATTATAAAAGGTTTGGTAAATATCAAGGAGGGTAAAATGACATAGAATAAGGGTCCAGTTGGAAATGATATATTAAGTATCATTTAAATAAATATTAATTTATTTATTTCACAAGTGTTATTTATTTATCCACAGGTATTGTACATGTCGAGAAAATAATAATAATAATATTATTATTATTAGATATGGTATTTTCTATGGTATAAGGAATTGGAAAAGGGTTCATGTGAAATTACTTACGCTAACCAATATTTTTAAATACCCTTTTATATCACTTTCTAGGGTGAGTTTCTTGTTGTTCACACCATACCTACAAATAATTCTGTCAATCCCTATGAGTGAAACCTCTCAAGAACATGCACATGAACTAAAGATAGAACCTTCCTCCACCATGTTAAGCATTTAAGAGGTCATAAATAATCATTAATCCATAAATATATTATTGATCTAATCAATAAATATTGATGCAAGCGATCTAGATCAACCATGCCAACACCCAATGATTATCTAGTGACGTTTATTGGTTTGGAAGCATGTGTGGATAAAAGCCAGATGGATTCTACCCTTGGATTCTATAATGAAATAATGGTACGATGAGATTATTAAACAACATCACCAATGTTAAAAGGAACCATAATTTTAAATATATCTATAAATTAATTTTATATTATATGTTATGTTACTTAGTTTTTGGTTCCATAATTTATATTTTAATTAACCATTTAATAAATTATAGTGGTTATAAATTTATTTTTCTTCTAAATCCCATATTATTCATTGATTATGATAAAAAAAATATGATATTTATTTTCATAATATCTTCTTCTAATTCATGCAGATCCTTCAAGTGATATCATAGTGGTAAAAAAATTAATTTATAATTATTTATTAATCGTTGTTCATAGAAGGTGCCTTGGGTTTTGGTTGGATAACACAAGACTACATGGTGTGTAGCTCATTAGTACATTACTTATACCCATGTTAATTTAATAAGGATAATGGTTGAATTAATTAAGAATTTCATTAATTAATTACACATAGATAGAGAATAAAATAAACACAACATATTGAACAAGATAAGATTGAACATGGTTTTCCAAACAATATGTTATGAAAAATGATTACACGACCTATAGTCAATGTGTTTTCCTTTCATAAAACACAAGGTCCAGGTTTTTATGTGTATATAAAACATAAAATGGGTACTGATAAGCCATGAAACATTGAGTTCACATGGAATTTATTTTTCATACATTCCATGTACCTCTTAGATGTTTACGACTGAAATATCATACCCAGTCCCTATGCGTGTGTCTTAGACTAGGACAGAAGATGTTACATGACCTGTATCATAAGTACACATTGTCTAACCCATTTTACCTTGTGAAATTATCTAAACATGAATAAAAAATAATTATATAATTAAACATATTTACATTTGTTTTGTGTTTTATTTATTTACATCACACACGAAGTGATATGATTATTATTTATTTAAGTATTTTCCCATGTTAAACATTCAACTACAAGATATTTATAATCTTTAATTATATTTATCTATGAATGTGTTAATTTAATAGCATTCAACTTAATTTACATATGACCATGCATCATTTTTTGAAAACTAAATTCAGTGTAATTATGTTCCACATTGTGTGTATTTAATTACATGCGAATAAAAAGTTCAAGGATGATGCTGAGTTGTTTGGATGAGTATATATTTTTCCCTCTATGTAAAGATATATTATTTATCAATTTTAAATAATTTTTTTTAATTATAGATGATAGAATCATCCATGATGTTTTTGATGGAATTATGTTAAATTGATTTATTTGATTAATCAGATAATTATTTGAATTATTTCAATGCCCTTCATCATAATTATTGAATGAATTGATTTGAATTTTTTCAAGATTGAAAATTTATATTCATTTCATCTGTTTCCATGATCATGAGATTATAACAATCATGTTTATGTGGTTGTTTTACTTTTATTTTTTATGATTGTTAAATAAAAAATATGACTTTATTTATATAAAACCCCAAACCAAAACCTTTTGTTATCTTCACAAATCTATGAGTAAATATAATTTAATTAAGGGATATATTAGTTATATAGAGAAGGACCAATCTTATATCTGATATGAAATCAATCCATGAGATACATATGAGGACTGGTGGAATGCTACAACATGGACCATATTATGGTTTATGTTATTATTCCCCTAATGTTTTGTTTTAGTTTATAATCATCTAGATAATCTGACAGTTATAAAATATCATGATCATATCAATTTTAATATTTTATTCCCTTCATGTTGAATGGTTAATTCCTAAATGGATTTTTGTTCGTGATCTTATAAATTAAATAATTAATAAGAACATAGGATGAACATAAAATATATTGTAATATGTGAATATTTTATTTAGGACACCATTAATCACACATGTAAATTATTCTTAATATTAACCATATTGTAATAATAAAAAATAGCAAACATACATATAAAAGAAAAAATCCCTGAAATAAATATATATTAAATAGTTCTAGACTTTCACTATATAAGTTAAAAATTAAACATAGCTTAATGTTATTGGGCATCCCATATTGTGGTGATTCCAATTTTTAGGAATTTTAGAATATGTCAACGATCCCATACCCGAGTGGTAAGGGCTCCTTCTAGGAATCTAAGAGACCTAAGTTCAAAAGTAGGTGGAGGTGAATTTTTGGGGTACTGTAATAGGTATCGTAGAATTCACTGTTCGGTACTGTACTAGCCTGAACTATTCCCCGTGATTTGGGATTTTGGGCCACCAGTTTGGGCCTATAGTTCTCAACGACCTTCAGGTCATCAAAGCCTTCATGACATAGGGCCTTTGGGCCACAAAAAGCTCATTAAGTATCCCACTTCACATAGAGAAGTCCCCATAACAGGATCAGAGAAACAATAGCATTCACCAGAAGCAGAGCTAACCATATTGGAAGAATGAAAGGGTATTTCAATCGCCCTTTGGACTAGGCACTTTGAAGATTTGTATGGGGAAATTCTAACTGATCAGCAATGCAAGGTGGGGAGCTAAGGTGATCAATGATGCAAAATCTGGGGAGGTTCATTCCTAGTGTGTTGGGCCTACATGTCATGTATTGGCCATGGTAGGCCTCTGGGCCTTCGGTTCATGTATTACGGGTTGTTTCGGGAATCGTGCCTTGGGCCTACTTATAAGGCCCCAGCCTTAAACCTTACTTAATATTGAATTAAATGAATAATTCACATTGAGGATCTTTTCAGGATTAGATTTTTAGAGAATTAGGACATAACTATTACATCTCAAAAGATTACAAAGTAGACACTTCTACTAAGTTTCCATAAAAAAAACTCTTAAAAGAAACATGTCTAGTTCCATGTTCTAGATAGCATGTCTTTCCTTGATCCCATCCTTGACCCTATTCATCTTTAAGTCCTGTGTAAAACATTTCAAAAACTTGGGATGAGCATAAAAAGCTCAGTAAGGGATATAAAAATATAGAAAGGAAACACGAGTACATATATACATAAGAATCAATGAAATCATACTTTACTCATAAAACATAAGCACTTTAACATACATCATCAAGTCATGAATAAAACATAGAAATCATAAGGTATAAAGGTAACTTGAGGCATTCATAACATTCTTACATAGGGAGTAACCCTCTTGGTTATGTTTGGAATACCCATAACAGTATATTCCCTAAATCTCTTCGGAGAAACCTTAACGTTTAACCCCTTCATGTTACCCAATGCATTGGAGAGCTATATCGGGCTCACCCACCCATAGTTTATCACAGAACCACCCGTTTTCATAACAATACCCAAGAACCATAACATAAATGTATCACAGAAAACATGCATAAAGGAAACATAACATTTTAGGATATTGAAATAATGAATCCATTCAAAAAGAAACCATTTCCAAAACCATTTAAAACATTTAATAAAGAGATTTTTGAATCAAAGTGTCCCATACCACCTTGAAGATTTTAAAATTTTAAACCATTAATATCCATATAAATAAATCCTTAAAACCATTTTGAAAACATGGATATTAATAATAACAAATCATTAAAACATTTAAAGTTATATTTTGGTTAAAGGGTTTTTACCAAAATTAGAGACACTTGAATACAATAATTGAGGAATAACATTTAGTCAGAACTTTATAATGTCATAAGAATAAATGGATTCATGATATAATATTCCAAAGGATAGTATATACACCATATAAGATTTAATTGGTGCATAACAACAATGAAGTATCAATAGAAATGTAAAATGTGATGAAATCCCTTATAAAGAAGGTATCCTTAAATTAATGATAAATCAATCTAAAAATTATGTGTGACAAATATAAATACACCAAATATATGTGGATATTAAGTGTAAAACAATAAAAGTCCATTCACACATATTCAAAGGACGACATATTCAATAACTACATGTTGAACCCAAAGAAATCGAAATTTGGTTAAAAAGTTCCCTTGGTAAAATTCGACAGCCTAACGACATCACTTCAAAATTCAGAAAATGAGTTGATGAGAGATAAAAAGGGTATCTCATCACTTGGACATAAAATTTAGATCAATAAGGATATAAAATAACATATCACAACATAATATGATGTGAATTAAAAGACATAACAAAATAAGTCTTTTAAAAAGAGGAGGGTGAAAGGTCCCCTTACCTAGTTGGGTAACTTTCGAAACGTACACCCCATGGAAGAAGGGCCATACAATGAAGATGTGAATACCCATAAATGAAATTATACTACACAAAGTGTATAATAATGGGAATTACATACACCACTCAAAGGAAATAGTGGAAAACGTAGCATAAATGTCACAAGAATAAAAGTGAGATGAAAAATCCCTTACGAAAACTCGAAAGCCTAACAGTGCCAGTTAAATCTTCCAAAAATGGATTGATGAGATCAAATAGGGTATCTCATAATATGAACAAAAATAATTACAGTATTATGAATATAAAAGAGCATCCCAAACATAAGAATTATGATCTTATAAGAATTGACATAAAAGAGATTACTTAAAAAGAACGAGAGAGGTTGGATCCCTTACCTCGGGTCCGACTTGACTCGATCGTTCTTTAACATCCTGAAAAATAAACTTGAGTTAATTTCCACTTTCTTAAGAACCTTTTTCAAGTTAATTATTACTTTTATATCACTTATTGCCATGTTATAAACATTATGTAATCATTTAAGTTAATAATGTTTGTTTTGTAGATATTTGGTTCTTAAGTCGAACGTGGACTTCTTACAATTACAAGTTGTTCGTGTGGTCAAAGGTTCATTATATCCAGAATGATATTCATGTTTTGGATATCATATATATCATATATATCCAGAATATATATGTATTTATAATATTACATAATCATTTAGAGGTAACAAATGAAATGCACCGTTCATGGAGACGGTAAGTCGTACGTACGCATGAACGCTACTTTCATTTCTATGTCATATTAATGGAATTAAAACCAAATCAGAGGTATGTATATTTTAATTCCATAATTATATTAATCATTTATATGTAACATACATAATATATAATAACTTTAAATCCATCCTTTATACATCCCACATATGGCATTAACGAATCAAATCACTTTGAGGGGGCGGTAGTCCGCACTTCCTAAAATGAAATTATCATGTTTACCCACAATGGAAACCATAAAGGTATGCCAAAAAAGAAAAATACAGAAGCTTAAGTAAAACATAAACATATTATATATCATATATAAATATAGTGACATCTTAATGGCCACCTTCGAAGGTGTTATATGAGTGTTGAACAATCATCGTTTCATGAGGAAAAAATTCGCCATCCATAGAAACAGTATGTTCTTTAACCATTAGATGTAGCTGTGTGAAAGTGTAGCTCGAATTATTCTTATAAAAACATTCTAGTATATTGATGATACTGGATTTGTTACAAAATAAATGAATTAAAAGAGTTTAGGGGGTCAGAGAAGCAAAATAAAACATAAGAACACAGGAGAGGACACTACCTTTAAATCGGGTAACTCTCGTTGATTTGAGCTCAAAGGATTCCTTGGAAAGGATTCTGCCCAAAGAGAGGCTTCAATGATGGATAGAGGGATGTGGAGAGACAACATGGGAAGATCTTGGACGAACCAAAGGCTTTAGAGGTGTGGGTAAGGTGATAGTGGTGGGGGCCTTTTATAAGAGGAGAGGAGGGGAACTCTTGGAAAGTAAAGAAATGTTACGTTATTTTAAAATGAGTTTCGGATTTAAAAGGCCCCAAATTGATATAATTAAAGGATAAGGTGATACGGGTTAGAAATATACCCATCCAATAGGTTTTTGACAAGTGTATGTCTTAGATTTTACATTATCTTTTCATTTTATTTAAATCGTTAAATAATGAGGTAATTGCTCCATCATCATGATGTCATAAATAATTTAATTTATTTAATGTCTAAAAATTATAAACAAAATACAATGATGTATGAAATCTTTTTATATTTTTAATTACTATTTATAGTCAAACATCGGACTTGTATAACCCTATTTAAAAATTGTTTTAGTAAAACAACTCATGTTTGTGTCATTTTTACTTTTACATTAAATAAAAAGATATTAATGTCATTTTCCTTCCAAAGTGGATTCATGGGGTCCCCAAGTTGACCCATGGATTTTATTGGTCGGCCATGACACATCCAATAAGGGTAGGAAATGTGTCAAGCTCATCTCATATTATTAAAACATTATTTTTACCTTAAACTACACTAATTACCACTAATTGCGATTAAAAACTTAAAAGTTACTATTCACCAAAAAATTATTTTAATCCCATTGAACCACATTTTACTTCCTAATGAAAACCATGTATGTCGGATTTTTGAAATTCAAAACACAGAGGTGGCAAAGTTTCATTTAAACGAAAAATCAGTTTCTTTAACTACCACTTAGTGGTTTCACTATTCATCAAAAATTGAAGTTTTTCAGAAAAATACCAAAAATTCACCCTAAGCTATATTTTATATTCCGAACTCAAAAATGATGTCTATTTTACAAAATTAAAAACATATAATTTGTATTAATTAATTTAATAATTAATTCCCGCTGTCAAAACAAATAGCGTGTTTTTACGAAACAATATCTATTAAAAGATTAACAGTAGTTTAAGTCCAATTTCAAAATAAAATTAATTCCAATGACCACTATTGGATTAAATGGTAAAAATATATTCTAATTTTACTTTAAAAACAATTAAAAAGATAATCTAATCATATAAATAAATTAGATTAAAAATAGGTTTTGAATTAAAATACAACATTTTTCACTATTAATAAAAAAATGAACTTTATCGGAAAGATACCAAAAAATTACACAAAGTAAATTTCGATGTCTCGATTATAAAGAAGAATTTTATTTTGTCAAATATAACACAGAAAATTTTCCAAAAGTGAATTTAAAAGAGGTTCGCCATCAAAAGGCAGTTAATCGACCTTCTAAAGAATATTAGAATGGCTACGCTTAAAATTGAATTCATTCACATTTTTAATCCTCTAACATTTATTGTAAAAAGTAAAAATATTTGACAAACATATATAATAATTTTGTAGTTAGTTCTGTTCATTCCCTCCATTACAATGGCTAGGAGTTATCTACCATTTAAAATAATATTATTTTATTATTATAGTGCAACGTAAGATTTCAAAGGAACTCATTGTTGCGTATTGGGTAATCCATCAAGCATAGCGTTCCCTTTAAATTAATATTAACATTTTATTCACAAATAGGGATAAATATAAAAATTTCATATTCTTTATTTACCTGGGGTGTTACACTACTGGTCATGTAAAGGTTCCCATGCATCCCTTAATAAAGAGGATTATCCAAAATAAAAAAAATGCCTTTGGGCCATTCAGGATAAAAAAGTAATTTTAGAATAGGTTTTTGGGATGACATAAATTTATATAATATCAAAAGTTGATTTCCCAAAAACAATTGTGTATATAAGAGGAAGGGTTGATAAAAAACTTATTTAGTTTTTCAGGATTGGGGAGTACATTAAAAATATTAATGTGTTGTTCATAAATGAATTTGGTGTGTTACGCTAACTTAGAACCCTTCAAATAATTTTCCAACCCCTAGTATATGTCATGAGAAATGGTATATGAATAATTTCAACTATAATATCTATTTGTATTATTATTGTTAACCCTATTGTGAGAGATATTAGGTTTTTGTAAAATAGTGGAATGTGAATAAACTAATAAATTAATGTTTCGTACCTAATTTAATAATTCTAATAGTGTACTAAAAATAAATTCTTATTAGTTATGGAAATAAGGGGCCATATGACTTTAACTATATCACTATAATCCATTATTGATAATGATAACCACCTAAACTAATAGAATTTATTGGAATTTTATAGGCACTTGTCCATTATACTATGCTTTCAATTGAAATTATACGTACTGAAAATCCTAGTTTCTATTACAATTTCTAAAGTGGCTAGTGGTGAGGAAATATTTCTAGACCTAAAACATGTGGACGATTTCAAATATTCCTAATGTATCGTGGTATAGGTTATATCCAGTGAGCTTTGAAAGCAAGACAAAGATATTTACATGTATAGAAAAATATCTCACATTCATGATATTTATCATGATACGGGGGTCAAGAGAGATATGTGATTTCTAATGCACTATTCACAAGATATCTCGGAGAGTTGGTGCTACGTGGTCCAAATGTATTCATGATTATTTGATAAATATTACACTTGAATATCTTAGGATCTATAATCCCCAATGATATACTGACAAATCTAATTATATTATCACTTACTATAATATTATCCAGATTCATTGTGAATTTTAAAATGGAAAATAAGGACAATACACTTTCAAAACTCGTTACATTAATTTACTATGTCTATAGGGACATGGTTCATTAAAAACATGTGTCCTTAGAGATAATAAGAAAAGGAAACATGAGGAAAATGGCCCCAATAGTCGTTCATAGTGTAAGGATCTTGAGAACCATCTTTCCAAGAAGAATAATGACCAATGATAAGTAATGGAACAAAACACTGTATGTTTTTTATGTGAAAGGCTTGGCTACAGGAAAAATAATTCCACCTAGTTGAAGTATAAATTTTAATCTTAGGTTAAATAATCATCTAGTTAAATATTTCTATATTAATACATTGGTTATTAGATGTATCCTATGGTTCACACATCTGTATCCAAACATAGGAACCACGTACATTCTAGAATATTTCCATAAGTGAGGTGAGTCTTTGAGTGGTTAATGGAATATGGATTTCTACATTATCTATAAGATACGAACACCTTCCATTGGCCATCATTGATGATTTTTTTATTTTAAATTATTATGATTTTTATCCAATATTTTCCAAAACATTAATTCTATATCATTACTTGACATAGATGGAATTATTTTTATGTTTAGAAACAATATTAATTTCTTTTATAAAGTCAACATATTTTATGGTATGTCACATTTAAATAATATCCCATATTTATTAAATTACAAGATCTATATATTGGAAATTAATTATGAATCATATTGACATGACTCATTTTACACCCAATTGTGTCTTTACAATATTATTCATGTAAATGAGAATCATAAGAACAAGCTCTAAAAATATGTTTATTGAGATTGTTTTGAGCTAAGACCACTTGAAAAATATCATACTTGTTTATAAGGAAAGATGAACCAATCACCTTTTTCTGGATAGGGTGAAAACACAATGATATTCTGAAATTTGCACACACATATGTGTGTGTACCTTTTCCAATAGAAATTTGAGCTTTATTTTCTTACATCATAACTTTTATAAAAGTATTTAATAGATATGGTCATATTTACTTTATGAGGTATAATTTTGATTCTTTTGGGAAATTCATCAAGTTAACTAATAAATTAAAGGAATATATTATATAATATTATAAATAATATTTTATTTGATTGAGGTTACGAGTGTCGTGAACAAGGTTGTATAAATATTCTATATTTATATGATATTATGTCTCAAATCACTCCACCTTATACACCATATTATAATGGTGTTACTGAAATGAGTAACTTTACCATTCTTGACATGGTATGTTCAATGATCAGTCATGAAAATATTGAATTATACTTTTAGGGATATGCATTAATGAACGAAAAATAAACCCTAAAACATGCACCAAATAATGTGGAAACTATATTACCTTTTATTTTTGGAGGGGGAATAAGTATTTTTTCACCAACTTAGGCTTGGTGATGTAAGGAGTTTGTTATGTAAAAATTGGGAAACAATTATCAACCAGAGGCATGAAGTGAATATTTATAGGGAATCATATGGAAGAAAATATATAATACCTATAAAAATAATCAAATAATAATAATAACATCACATGATAGAAAATATTTGTTATGGATCAGTATAATAAAAGTGGAAGCAAGACTGGCTTCGATGAATTTGATGCTGAAGTCATATAAGAGTTAGTAACGAAAGAAATTACATCGGTCTTGTTGGGAGATATTGTTCCTAAAATAAAAGTAATACATAGGAGGAAAAATTATTTAGATAACCATAAAATATGCCTTCTTTGTTAACAAGGGTGGAAATTATTATTGGTGGACTATAATGATCATCCTTCTTTCAAAGATTTAGTAAAGAGACAAAAATTCATATAATTGAAATATGACATGAACCCTAAGATGGATTCATTATATCAAATCCTTTTTTTGGGTCCTGGTCAATCATCCAATGGGTGTAAATCATATTGTGTTAAAATTCTTATTAATGATAAAACATGAAATGGGAGGTAAATTTGATAGCTATAATGAATAAATACTGGCTAAATAAGTTAAGTTTTTTCAGGGTATTGACAATTGCAACATATTTTTTCTAGAATATATGTTTTACTTCATTAGAGTTATACGTACTATTGAAGCTTTCCATGACTTTTAGATGTTCCATATTGATGTCATACTTTATTTCCATAAAGGGAACCTTCATAAATAAAATAGTATAAACCAACCAAAAGGGTTTGGGACTCCATGCCATGGAAAACATTTATGCAAGTTGAAAATATCATTTTATGGATTAAAGTAATCATTTAGGTCGTGGAACATTTGGTTTTATGAAGCTATAAAATAATTTATTTTCTTAAATAATTAATGGGATTTATGTGCTTAAAAATGTTTTAGTGAAATTGATTGTTTATCCCAGTACTATATTTCCATGAAAAGACATACCATTCTTGCAGTTAGTTAAGGACTAGTTAATCAAGTACTACTCTGTGAGGTAATTTGGTTAAAAAACCTATATTATTGGTATCAAGATCATTCATGATAGATTGAATATGATGGTTAGGTAATGATCGTGTACATAAATTTATCATACACCGAAAATATTTATAATGGAACAATCAAATATGAGATTAGTTCTAGTATAAAATGCTCTCTATATTTCAAAAAAAACTAATTCTTCGACCATAACAGGGAGAATATATATAATGTTTAAGATCACATACAGACTCAATGCAAATATAAATTTTCTTTCAAAAGCACACATTTACGGGGAAAATAGGAATCCCAGAAAAATCCAAACAAACCCAAAGTCATACCACATAAGACACCCCTACTACATTATAGAAAAATTAAAAAAGGTTAGAATATTAAACACTATATATACTTCATTCTATAGAGGTTAATCATTATTAGGATCTTCCATGATGATATCCTCTTAGTGATAATCCATATTTATCTAGGTCATAATATAATCCCCAAATTTATTTTCCTTTCGTTGATTCTGTGAGACAAAATTTGATCCTACATGCTAATCCAATATTCTTACTCATTGTTGAGGATAACTCAAAGAGTTATAACAATTATTATAACATATTCCTATTTGGTATAATTTAGTTTAAATCATCCCATATGAATCAATAACATGGAATGATAGATGACCACCAAGGAATATTCTTTTTCAACCACCTCCATTCCTGCCTACTTCTAGACACAATCAATTATCTCTATTACTAGAAATTGATTTGGGTCTACATTCCTATAATAATGATCTTCCATGATCTCATTATAAGGAGATGATGTTTTATCATCCATCTGTTTAATCCTCTTAGTCAAACTATCTCTATATTTCAATGCAACCAACCATGCCTATGACTCAAAATGCTTTATTTTTTCTGATGATTGAGTAACCATGGTATTTGGTAGATCTAAGTAATATTTTCATTGTCTATTTTTCATCATTTTTAACTATAAAATTACAATAATTATAATTTCATTTCATCCTATTACATAATCCTATCCTAAAAACCAATTACTCATAGTGATCAATTTGACATTAGAAATATGGTCAAGGGAAAGTTTCCTCCTCACTCAAGTCAAGGTCAACCTGGTTCATTGAACCAGACTAATCTGTGAAGTACCTTCTTCCATCCTTTAGGATCCAAGTCACCCTACCCAATTCCATTCAATGATATAAACTGAATGTGTAACTTGATTTAATAATGGGGGTCTCATAAATAAAAATCCATAGAAATTGTATTAGTTATTGTATTTTGATAAAGAAGTTCATGTGGTGATGAAAGAAATATTGAATTTGAAAGAGATACATTTCAATAAAACCTAGTTCCAGAGGCCAATCCTGGTTGATCTCTAACAATAAAAACCTACCCAATTACCTCTATTAAAAACATAAAAGTGTGACCATAAGAGGGTAAAGAATCATAATTTATAATACCCTCTAATCTCATGCAGTTCTTATCAATATTGAAGTCATAAAATTCATTTCTCAGACCATAAAATATTCATGTAACCCTTGAATATGGTTGGAATAACCTCACCCCTTTCTGAATAGAACCAATATTTGATGTTTTGACACTAACCGAATGAACCACTAGGATACATGATTGAGGATAACCTTTTTATAGATCCTCAGATGAAGCATGTACTATGGAATAATTACCTCTTGTTGGATTTTTTGTAGATTGGTGATGTCTATTCAAGAATATTTTTCATGAAAGAGAATGTGGTAAACCCCTTAACTACATTTTTATCTTGGTAGAAGTATAAAAAGCATTTGATAGCTAGCGGAATAAAGGTTATTAAATGTTATATCTAGTGCAAGGTAATGTTTGTTTTTTGATTTTGATCCATTGGACCAACTTATATGTACATTTTGATTTACTATATTCATTATTTGGAATTTTAATCATGTTTTTATCACATGATGAATGTAATTCTATGTGATATAGTTTTTGAAATTTTATATGAGTAACTATCATAATGAATGTTCATAATAGTTCCATATTATTATGAGAACCATAAATTTCTATGAGAGTATTCATAATGATATGTTAATTAACCATATTATATCATTTGATAGGAGACAATAATATAGGTTGTCCTCAGTGGAGGCATCTTATACATTGAGATACTTTTTTATAGTGTACACCGTTGATAGTCTTCAAAACCGTGGTTAGAAGAGTATGACATTACAGTAGTAAATCTACACATATATGTATCATTGGATGTTGAAATATGTGGATGTGTGTATTGATATTGAGACTTAATGTTATTATTAATTCATATATTGAGTCATTTACATTTCTATATTCATGAAAAGACTGATGAAATATTCTCACGATGAATTTGGCTACATTGGGTGTGTCATAATTATTATTAACATAAAGAATAATGAGAGAAAGATTCATATCTTATGTTCATTAATTGTTGTTGATATCCTTGGAACATTGAAGGAAATGAAAAAACATAATTAAATCCATATCCATGGTGTTTTATAGGAAGGTTAATTTTAAGGAAATCAGTGAAAGAGATATTGAGCACAAATGTTTTTATCACAGGAAAGTATTCTATATGATTAGATATATCATCATAAAGGGATTATACAACATAGTGAAAGTTTGTATGACTTTTTATGAAATTAAAAAATTATCTTCTTTCTCTATGGGTGTCTCACTATGTTTCTAGATATTGTCCTGAGAACATAGGAATTTTTTCTTAATGACATAGTGAAAGGGGCATATAGGGTCACACACTAAGTGTTTTTAGAAATTCAAATAATTTTTTTTTGAAATTAATAACTTAGAATAAATATTATCTCTTCTTTATGTTTTAATAATTTGTCATGGTTGGTTGATTTCTATTTTTTAATCATGAGTTATTAATAAAAATAAATATTAATGTCAAATAAAAAATATATAATTATTCAAAATATTTAGTTAATATAATATTTATTATATTTATTAGTGAATAATTAAGTGATATTTATAAATTAAATAAATATTAATTATTAATGGTTTATAAAATACATAGGATGATAATTGAAATTTATTTACTAGTTTAATTATAAATGACATATTAAATATCCTTTTAATAAATATTTATTTGTATATTTAACATATTATAGTCATTTATCTTTAGGTATTTTGCATGGAATGAAAATAATAATAATATTTATATAAGTTTTATACATAGTGTTTTCTTAGGAATAATTAAATGTATTTTGGATTATTTTCAATTAGAAACACTAGAGTTTCCCAATAAATACCTGATTATATCACTTTCTAGGGTGAGTAACTTGTTACACAAAATAAACCTTGAGATAATTCTCCCAATCCCTAAGAGAGAAACTAGTCTAGAAAGAACTAAATAATTGGAGCTCCAATCCTCCTCCAACATCTCAATCCATATAGATTTCCTGATGAATCTTTTATACATGAATACATTTTTATTGGTTTTAATGATGAACAATGCAATCGATATCAATTGACCCTGAAAACACTCCGAGTTTCTACCAATACTTTTTAAATTTTTAGAGCATGTGTGGATCACTATTTGAGGGATTCTAACCTTGGATCATGTGATGTAATGATGATATGACAATAGTAGTCAAAAAACATGAATGAGGAAAAACTTAAAATAAATATAATTATAAATCTATCTATAAATTAATTATAAATATTATGTGATAATCCGTCTCTCTTAGTTTTGGAATTCATATTTCAATTAAACATTGGAATAATTCTATTAATCGTGATGTTTTTCATCATGTATATCTTAGATTATAAACCGATTATGTCAAAAATAAAAGTTATACATTTCTAATAGTAACTTTTTCCATACGTGAAGCCATTGTAAATAACATCTTTTTTGAAATCAACAACTTGGATACCCTTATAATAAAAAAATTACCCAAAATAATTGATTTTCCACCCTAAAATAATTTTTTTTCAAATTTAAATAATATATTTAATTCATCGATGAATAAAATAATTTTTATTACACAAACATACACCAAAATAGGATGTATAAATAAAAAAAACATCCATAAATACATGTATTAAATTCTCCAGGTAATCCAAGATAATACAAAACATGAAACTTTGGGTAGTATCATGACTATTACATAGGCGAATAGAATCCTTCTATAAGGAAAAGATTTCAAATGGGAATGTAAATATCCCAATTTTCTCATTATATTGAGAATTATGAATTTGATGTATCCATAGAATCCATCAAGTAATTAATAATAAAACATGGTCCTTGGTGTATCCATTTTTTCACTAAGTTCCTGATCCAATTCATAGTTTAGGGGCTACAAAAGCATATAATAATTTAATTTTTATGTGTTAAAAATGGAATTTTATTCTACCCAATCAAGAATACATATTTCTCTCATGTTTAATAATAATTTTTATCCCTTAAGAGAACCCATGAATTATTAAAAAGACACCTAATAAAAAATGAAATCGGAAATTACATCATAAAAAAACACATTAAATGATTACAACAAAAAATGATAGAAAAATAGTTTTGATGTAATGTTCTGAAGCTCCCTTGGAATTTGTGTAGATCATGTTCTCTGATAATTATGGTGGGGTTAAAGTTGATTTTTGGTTAAATCCAACTAATCTCCCAGCAAAACTGGAGTAATGAATTTTCACTAAAATTTTATTATCATTCTATTTTTATTTTTTAATAATATTAAACACGCACATTACATAATTTATAAGAACATTTATGATGTGTATTTGTTTAGATAAATATATGTGTAATTGATGTGATAATCATTATTGGGTTAGGAAATGAACTTGTGATCGATTCGTTTCCATGGATCTCCTGCAACCATTGGATCACAATTTATTCCCCTTCGATCTTATTTTTTATTTGATGATGTATATAACATGACTACCCACCACATCATCCCCTCCCAAGACAATAGATAATATGGATATTATAAAACCATTCATTTTATATCATATTTAATAATGATTTATTACTTAAAATTTCAAATAATGAAAATCATAAGAATGAGATTTATAGTGTCTTTTGGGATTAGTAACATTACATAACATCTTAAAACATTAATTACACTTCTTTATTGAATACTTCTTTTACCTGACCACAACATTCCTCCATACATAGAAATGCATGGGATAAACATAGGATATAAATACGGAAATAGTGAGATATAAATCCCAGTAAGGGAATAATCATTTCATAACATGAGGAATATAATACATGTTATTCAACATGCATATCAATGTATCTCAAAAGAAACATGAACATAATGGCATGATATACCATGATATAGATAAGAAGTACAAGTATAAAAAAACATAAAACATGATAATAGCATGATCCAAGGATAATTTAACATGGATTATTAAGAGTAATCCATCATTTCATATTAATTAATATGATGATACCCTCATTGCAGATGGCGTATCATGATACTATACATCACCTAATTTATTGAAGTGATATCATGGTGCACCCTTCATAAACATTTCATTTCATGCATAAGTGTTCCACATTGATCATATAACATGGAATCATTCAAAATATTAATTTAATACATGATAAAGGAATGTGGAATACATACATGTATGTCCCCAATAAATTAGTACATTATCATAATTGTGAATACCCTTAATGTAGAAATGTGTATGGTATTTACTATACAATGATTTTGGCATAGAAAATCATGGTGCAAATTTGGTAGCATAACGACATAAAATAAAAATTCATAAAATGGTTTAATGAGATAAAAAGAGGTTTCTAACAATTTATACATGAAATTGATAGTAAGAGGATCATTAATTATAACATCCCAACAAATGAAATGAAATTTATATGCATAATATAAATTAAATTCCTCCTTGGAATTGAGAAGAGAAAAATCCCTTATGGAATTTCATCTTATTAACAGATTTGGCAAGGGACCAAATGAGGGGGAATTAATTATCCCTCACTCACATAAAATAAAATGGACAGTTGGGAATTTATTATAAAATAAATAAAAAAATAACCAATTGAAATTGAAAAGGACTAATTTCAAACATGGTTCTTCAATTGAAAGGAAGAGAGAAGGGTTAGTATCCCTTACTTGGACATGTGATCCAACATTCTTGGTGGAGGCTTAATGGGATCATGGGGGAATCTTAAGATGAATCTAGGGTGTAGGGGGTCAAGGGTGGGCGAGCTTCACTAAAATTTAGTGAATCGAAATGAGATCATCGGTGGGTTTTTATAGGAATGGGTGGAGATTTATTTATTATTTTGGTTTTTGAACACACACTATAAAATATTAAAAATCACAAACCATTCCTTGGGTTTTACCATTGTTTCTAGAATAGGTAAGTCGTATATATTATTTTATAAGGCTACAAGCCGAAAATATTAAAATATTTCCCTTGAATAGGTGGATGTGACTCATGCTTTGAAGGAAAGGATTTTATAATCATAAAATATTTTATATATCTTGGAGGTTTCAATAAGTATATATAAAATAAATAAAATGAACCTAAAATTAAATTATATTAAAGTAAAAACATATATTATTCTGAATATACCTTTTATAATATTTCATTACATCACTATTGGATCATTAGGACTCATTGATACAAGTTATATATTTATACAATATTTAATTTTTACGCAAAAATTTGACACTCTCAGAAAATTATGAAAAATTCACTAATGGATAATTTCAACATCCGAATTCCAAAAATAATTTTCATTTTATCTAAATAATTTTATAAATATTTGAAATTTCACTTTTAAAATAAAAATGTACATTTATTGAAAATTGACTAGTTTGACAAAAAATGTTTTCAAACCCTAATAAAAATTATATTTTACTTCATAAAAATTATATGATAATTTATATTTAATAAAATAAATTTAATAATAATTTTTTATTAAAGATATGTTTTAATTCAGAAATCTGTTAGTTTATCCAAATAGATTTTGTAATTGAATTTGAATGTTAACCAAAAATACTATTTTTTAATTATAAATAATTTACAAAGTAACAATAAAAAATGAAGGTATATTCATTATTATATACAAATATAATGCACATTATAATAATTCTATGGTATTATTACATATCCCTTTATTACAGAAGTATATTTATTAAGAGTAAGGTGTGTGATGGTGGGGCTTTCATAGTGTCGTTTGGTGAACATGGTTTGGGTTGTGATCTCGATGACCTTGAACATCTCATGTGAATGGTATATCTCATTATTAAGATGTTTGATCTTAGCTTAGTTTTGTTTTAGGGATAATCCTTGAAATGATATCTTCCTCATATGCTCTGATAAATGTGATTCATAGATAACCATCCTATTGTTTGAGGCTATAACTTCCTTTTCCAGTGACAAAAGGATTTGTTAACACCATATATTTATACTAGTCATGTGTTCACTGTTCAATGGATACAATGTCAATGGTAATGATACATAATGGTGATTTAATTAAAATTGTATATAATAAATAAAAATGAGTGCAAGTGTTTTATATATCCATAAGACATTAAAAGATAGTGAATTTTATTTATAGATGTTTGGGTTGATACAACCTTATCCCCTTATGAAATTTCACCATATAAATTTCCTTTTCACACACAAAAAAAAATGATTGTAACTCTTCTTCATTTGTTCCTCTGGTCCCTACATCACTTCTTCAAACATCTGGTTTCTCAACAACACTTTTATGAAGGTCATTGACTTATTTTGTATAACTTTTTCTCTAAAATCTATGATATTCATTGGCTTCTCCTCATAGGATAGGTCATTATACAATGGTTCCACCTCTATATTAACTACATGTGATGGGTCTATTATATACTTCCTCAGGAATGATACATGGAATAAATCATGGACTTGAGACAAGATTAGTTTGAGTTCTAGTCGATAGTCCACTGCTCTGATGTGATCATGGATCTCAAAAGTGATGATGTACCTTGGACTAAGCATTCCCTTCTTCCAAAATATCATAACTCTCTTCCATGGAGATATGAAGAGGAATACTATGTCTCCATCCCCAAACAAATTGTCTCATCGATTATTATCATCATAGTTTTTTTGGACTATAGGAAGATTAGCTAAGATGATGGATGGTCTTAACATTCTCTGCCATTTTTTCAACCATTTTCGGAAATAGAAGTTTTATTACCCCAAATTCAGTCTAACATGTCGGTGTTCTGAACCTCTTCCCATAAAGGTATTCACAAGGATCCATTTGGATTCTTCAGTTGAATCTATTTTTGTAAGAGAAATCCACAAAAGTAAGATGTTAGTCCCATATTCCTTTGTAGCCCACTAATAATGGTGTCAAAATTTCCTCATGTGTCTGGATTATCTGCTCATATTGGCCATCTATTTTGACAGTGATAGGTTGTGTTGAAGCTCAACTAATTATTCATATCATATTGAGACTCTCCCAAAACATAGAGGTGAATATTTGATCTCGATCAAGAACAATTTATAGTGGTACTCCATGTAGCCAAACCACTTCTCGAATGTATATCTATACCATTTGATCTAATGAGAAATAATCTCAAATGGAAAAGAAGTGTCCTACCCTTGTAATATGATCCACAACAACCCAGATAGAATTGTTTCCATTGGATATATTCGGATATCTGGTGAAAAATTCTATGGTGATGTTTTCCTATTTCCATGTTGGAATGGGTATTGGTTGCATCATACCCTTAGACTTTTTCCTCTCAGAATTCACTTCCCGGCATACCAGGCACATTGGTGTATATTTTGCGATCTCGTTATTCATGTTATCCCACTAATATTTCTCTCAGAGATCTTGATACAACTTTATATTTCCCAGGTGAATGGGTAAATTCAAACTATGTGAATCATCAAAAAGTTCTATAGTTTACAATGGATTTGATGGAACACATATTCTTCACCCAATTCTCAGAATTCCTTCTTCGTTGACATTGAACTCTGAAGATTTACCTTTTTTGATAGATTCCACTTTCTTATGAATTCTCACATCATCTTTTTAAGAATCATTTAGCATTTCTAAAAGAAATGGTGGAGAAATAATTTATGAAATTATTAATGATGTTACCTTCTTTAGAATTCTCATATTTATATTCATCAAATAAAAAAAGATTAGATCCTATTAAATTATCATAATTGATATAATTGTTGGGTACTTTATACATAGAGAATATGAAAACTTGTACTATTTCCTAGTGAGGTAATGGATTGAGTAGTCATAATCCTTGATGATCTCTAACCATCTTCATTTTCTCATATTCAGCTATTTCTATGTGAATATATATTTGAGAATGTTGTGATCTATTTATATTACATAATTCTCCCCAAAGAGGTAATGTCGCAAAATTTTCAATGCAATGGTTTTATCTTTCAACTCCAGATCATGAATGGGATAGATTTTCTCATGAATTTTCAACTTTACTGTGTTATAGGAATTGAATTTGTCATTATGAATCAACACACAGACCATGCCCTTATTCAAAGCAACACATTAGATTACTAACACCACCCATTGTTGTGTAGTGTCAGCATAGGGGAACTAAGAATACTCTTATTCAACTCCATAAAAAATTCTTAAAATTCATCATTACAATAAAACATGGCTCCCTTAAATGTTATATTCGTGTGAGGGGTTGAAAAATGTGAGAAATTTTTCACAAATTGGAGGTAATATCCAGCCAACCCCAGGAAGTTACATATATCCCTCAAAGATATTGACATCCTCCATCCCTCAATTTCATTTGTTTTGGATGGATCCATAGATATCCCATTTCTTGTGATTACATTCCCCAAGAATGATACTTCAATCAACCATAAATATCACATTATATAATTTTAATAGATATTATCATTTTTCAAGGTATCTTTCCCAGTTCTCAAAAGATCCTCAAGATACACATTGGTTTTTGAGTATATTAGAATATCGTTTATAAATACTACCAAAAATTTAGCAAGGTAATCTTTAATGACGCTATTAATCATGTCCCTGAAGATTTTGGGATCATTAGTGGGTTCAAATGGAATCACTATGAACTCATAATTCTCATACCTCTTACAAAAATAGTATTTTGGATATCCTCCTTCACCTTAACATGCTAATATTAAGACCACTGATCCACATTGGAGAAGTATTTCTTTCCACGTAGTTTATCGAACAAGTCATCAATTTAGGGAAAAGGATACTTGTTCTGTATCGTGATTTTATGAGCTCAAAATAAACAATTCTAAGGCCCATTGACCCATATTTCGTATTGAAGAAGCGGACTAGTTCACCCCAAGGTGAAGCACAAGGGTATATAAACCCTTTATCCAGATTCTCCGATAGTTGTTTCTTTAGCACCTCAATCTCCACAACATCTATTCTATATAATGTCTTGGATATTGGAAATACCCCAGGTATAAGATCAATCAATAATTCAACATCTCTTCTCGGAGGAAGATGATACAATCCCTCAGGAAACACATCAGTGAATTCCTTCAAATTAGGCATGTCTTCGAAGATGGTAATTTTCTTAGACACAATCATCTAAGAAAGATACAAATATTCATTGGACAGTAATATCTATGCTTGATATAATGGTGGTAAATAATTTTTATCCACCCCTTTTAAGTTGTATAGAATTGGGGGTTGATTAACCATTTGGATAGTGATTTCCCTATCACTACAATTTATGTTGGCTTTCATCCATTCTAATACTTTCATAGGATAATTTATGTTATCATTGATCTACATCCTAATGTATATTATTGTGGGATTTTTTTATTCTCTTAATAATGGTTCGTACTAAGCATATTAATTTACCAAATCATATCCCCTAGGAGTGTCGAACCAAAATTTTAGCAAGGCCAGTTTTCATGTAACAATTCTCGTTTGAGTGTAGCTCAAAGTAGTGTTTTTGGGTTTTACCACTAGATACATCTATTCCAGAGCCACCTCTACTTGTTCGTATCTAGATAGGGGTGTATTTTCATGATAAACCAAATAATATTTAATCACCATAATTTTAGGGATTTTTTAAAACATATTTTTATCCATAAGTATTTAACTAATGTTTTCTAATCCTATTACAAAAAAAATAACTAAACCTCTCCACTAATACCAACAATAATAACATTGATTTTAATTTTGTTTGTAAACATGATTAATTACATTAATTAATACTGAATAAAATATAGAATAATGAGATGTCTAGTGTCTTTGGGGATTAGGCACATTAAATAAAAACTAAAAACCTAATATACATATAATTATTGAAAACTATATTTACAAGACCATAACATTCTTTCATAAATAGCAATGTGTATGATAACCTGAAGACATACACAAGAAAAGGGTGAAATATAATGCCTAGTAAGGGAATAAACATGTAATATAATGAAGAATAAAATATATGTTAGTAAATAGGAATATAAATGAAGCACAAAAAAACATGAACATAAAGTGAGGATACAACATGATATTCATAACTTGGAAACTTGGCAACAACATAAAACATGATATTAGCATTATCCACAATTCATTGCACATGGATTAACATGAGTAAACACTATTTTCACATGAATTATCATGATTAAAGACTCCTTTTAGATGTATTATCATGACACTAAACTTTAATCAATGCATTGGAGAACTATCAGGGAACACCCTTCATAATCATTTCATTTAATGTATAAATGTGACACATAGCTCATATAACAGGGAATCATTCATCATCATAAGTTATTCTTGGATAATATAATGTGGAATAAATTTATTTAAGTACTTGATAAATAATAACATTATCATAATGGTTAATAACCGTAATAGAGAAATGGGTATGGTATTCACTATATGATGATTTTTGGAATTGAAAATTGTGGTGCAATTTTTGCAGCATAACGATGTGAAATGGAAATTCATAAAATGGGTTGATGATAGAGAAATAAGAATCTACAAATTTATACATTAAATGGATAGTATGGGGATCAAATAACATAACATCACAACATATGAAATGAAATTTAGATGCATAATATAAAAGAAATTCTTAAATAGAAATGAGATGAGTGAAGTCCCTTACAGAATTTCTGCTAATTAATAACATAGATAAGGGTCAAAATGATGGGAATAAATGATAAATAAATCATATAATAGAAAATTTAAATTAGGTAATTGATTATAAAAGGATGAAAAAATAACCAATTGAAATTATAAATTTTAATTTCCAACAAGGTTCTGTAATTGAAATGAAGAGAGAAAGGTTAGGATCCCTGACTCACATGTGTGATCCGAGAGGCTTGGGGGAGGCTTTTTGCTAGATTTGGGGATCCATAGTAGGAATCTAGTTATTATGGGGAAGAGTTATGTTGAGGTTAAAATATTGAGAGTGATGAAATATAGGAGCATGTGTAGAGGTGTGTCACACTTTCAAGTAAATGATTTTAAAATCATAAAAAAATTTATATAGGGTTTACAAAATAAATCAAATAAACCTAAAATTACATTATTCTAAATTAAAAAACATATATTTGGACAAAGAGTTTTTTATACTATTTTATTACATCACTATTAGGTCACTTTTATTTCATAAAAGACATCATATATTTTTGTGGTATTTAAATTTTACCCAAAAATTTTAGTGACTCCGAAAATTATGAAAAATTTACTGTTGGATAATTTCAACATCCTGATTCCAAAAAAAAATAATCATTTTATCTAAAAAATTTCTATATATGTAATTTTCACTTTCAAAATAAAAACCAACATTTATTAAAAATTGAGAGGTTTTGAAAAAAATAATATTCAAACCTTTTTAAAAATTACATTTGACTTCATAGAAATTATATGATCATTTATATTTAAAAAAATTATGTTATTATTTATATTTTATTAAAATGTTATTTAATTCAAAAATCGATTAATTATTCATAATATTTTTCTTAATTGAATTTTATTATTATCCAAATATACTACTTACTAATTAAAAATCATTTTCAATGTCTTAATAATAAAATGAAGGTATATTAATTATTCTATACAGTAATAATGAATATAAAAATAATGTTATGACATTGATACATATCTATTTATTACACAATCATATGCCCTATGAGTATGGTTTGAAATGGTGGGTATTTAAATGTGGGCATTGAGTGAACATGTTTTTGGTTGTGATCTTGATCAGCTTGAACTTCTACCGTAAATGGTTTGACTCATTCTTTAGTTATTTCATCTCTGCTAGGTATTGGTGTATAAAAAATCATTGAAATTTTATCTCCCTCGGATGTTCTGGTAAATGGGCTTCATATGGTACGATCCATTTGGTTGATGCCATCACTTCCTTTGTTTGTTCCAAAAGGATTTGTTAAATCTGTATATTTATACTAGTCATGTGATCACATTTAAATCGATAAATTTTCAATGATAATGATACATAACTGTCATTTAAATCCAATTGGATATAATAAAACAAAAGGAGTTCATGTGTTTCCTATATACATAAGACATTAAAAGAAAGAGAATTTTAATCATAATTTTTTGGGTTGTTATAGGTATAACCCCCAAATGTTTCCACTAATACTCCATAGATTGTAGATAATATTATATAGAATAAAATGCATAAAAAGAGAGGCATTACTCCATTGATAAAATGTTATGGATAAGATAAAAATGAGATAAAATAATCAACACAATTTAATAGATAAATAAACCATCCCAATATAGAAATATAAATCCATAATAAAGGGAAACAACTATAAATACCAAAAAAAACCTATATAGTGTTAGTGACTCTCTACTAGAATATAAAAAAATCCATGAACTTTAAATTCCATGTTTGAACACAATACATCTTCTATAGACCTAAAATATAGTGTATATATATGCGGTGAGAATATAAGTATACTAAATAGTATATTCTTTGAAACCTATAGTAAATATGTAATGAATAAAAATAAATCTTAGTGAATAAATAAATAAAAATAACTCATTGTCATAGCAAGAAATATAGGATTACACTGTGGTTATTTCAACAATGAGAGGGGAGGGGTGAATCAATTTTGGAGTATTTTTTGTCAAATTATACTTTTTATACCTTTAACTATTTTTATTTTTTATGATATCAACTCTATCAAATATTGATTGTCTCTCATTTTATTATAAAATAAAATGAAAAAATAAAAACAATGGAACATAATATTTTTCCTTGGTTCACTACTTAATGACAGTAGATGGTCCCTGTAGTGTTCATGACTGACCAAAACCCATATTAAAATAATAATAAATTACCAGTTATAGTGTGTTAGAGAGGGATAATTCTAAATATATATTTTGGTTCTGTACACATTATAATTGGGTAGATAAAACAATCATGATTACCTTGTTATGGTGAAATCCTATCCCAAAGGATGCCTCTCTTTGTATCATTTTACTAACTCTTGGTAGTGTGCTTATAATTGAGGTCATTTTCAATAATTGATGAGACGACAACCATCTATGACTTTTTCATTAGGTTTCTTAGTTCCTATTATTTTTTTTCTTATTTTACATGAACAATAGCATGAAATCACCTTTTTTCTTTCATATGCATAGTGGTGAACACAAATACCATCCTTATTCTTCCTAATAAAAACTAGTGACTACTAATTTTTCAGTTTCTCATGTTCAAGAAACATTTTCTTACATAATTTAAATATATTCTTTTCTTATTGGGAGAAATATATTAGACATCACATTTTTCTTCTCTTCTATTAAACCAGCCTCTGGTCACTTATTTTTCTCGGAGAACATATTGTACAGAACTTCAATTTTGTTTATATCTTCATATTTTTATTCATTCCTCTTCTATTTTCATGAGTGTACATGAATATTGCTGGATCTTCTCATTCTCATATTTTTATTAATAACAAATATATTGGTTCTATTCTTCTATATTTTCATTAATATTCACTATTTTAGAACATTTATGTAGTCTGGTCTCTTATTCATGAAAATAGATTATATTCATGGAATAATAGTGTTGAAAACCAATTATTCTTTATCTCTTCTAAAAGTAATATATATATTGAAAGAATAAAACAAGATCTATTTTTCAAAAATATCATTCTCTTTATTCATTTTACCGTTTACTCCAAAATATAATTTCATTATTTAGAATTTTTAATATTTTTAGGAATTCAAAATTCTTGAGATCAGCATTATTTAATTTTTAGATGTTCCTATTTAAAACCCCTAAGACTGAGATCTATTGATTTATTTTTAATTCATTAAATATGTAAATATCAAATGGTCTTACCTTTATTTAATTTAAAAAACCTATATAAATAAGTCAACATATTCATTTATATTCATTCAATCCATAATTTTGGTCACAAAACCAGTCGTAATATCATAATACTCCCCATGGATACTTCATTCCATCTTTAATAACATACAAAAATACCAATGATTAGATCATGATATTTGTTTTCATTTCCAATCATTAAACATAAAAATGACTAAATCAATGATTTATTAAATACCATAAACTCTTCCTTCTGAATCCTTATCATGATCATAATAAACATAAATTATGTTCATGCTATGATATTTACATGGATGGTTACACAAGAATAGCCCTTACATAGGAGATTCTTATGAAAATGGAGGATCACCATTAAATAACATGAAATAACTCTAAAGATCAATAATTAGGATATAAAATGGGGAAGTACATATTTACTACATATTTATACACCTTTCAAGATTTTATTAAAACCCCCAATGAATCTTTGTTCGAAAAATGACATCCATTGATGAATCACAATGTGGGAATCACTGTTTTTCTTATTCACTGCTTCATTTTCTTTTTTCAATCACATATACAAATACTCGTCCTATTTTTTCTATAGATAATCCGTTCAAATAATTACAAAAAAACGTATTCATATATTATAGTGGTAATTTCATGTCACTATTTTTCCTTTATGATATTATATTTTAATGATGTTGTATGAATTTATGATCTTCTTTTGATACCACAAAATTAAATATTTCAGGAACATTAAGAAACCACATTGTATAAAATTTATATTCAAGGAATCGGTGGAAATGGTTATTAGCATATACTGTAAAAATTATTGTTCATGAAAATGAGGTTAGGTAATTATGGTTTCAAAAAGGTCATTTGATTTAAGAAAATTCACCCACATTTTAAATTAATTGTCAACATCTGATCACATCACTGTCGATATTGTGTCACAATTAATTATTTTTAATACCTACTAACTACTAGTAATATAGTGGTTTGGTGTAACATATCTATAGAGAAGGAAAAAAGAAATGTGTAAACAAAAAGAAAAGAAACATAAGAAAATACATCTAAATGGTGGAAGAGTTGAAATGCTAATTGGAGTAAAACAAGGGAGATGAGAGAGACGATGGTAGTAAATGAATTAATGGGAATCAGACTATCTTAAACAAATATATAATGATTTTATATTCTTGTTTTCAACTAACACATTTGTGACATTTATGACAATGAAGGTGTGCATAATCACCAACTTATTAGAAAATTGTTCTACATAGTACAACAAAAACTCCTAAAAATGATAGGCAACTAAAATTTCAATAAGAGAGACGTTCATTGCTAGGAAAAAGGGATATCATCCTTTTCCAATTTTTAGAACTTCATGTGATGCTCAAGAGTGAAAGGATCTGATATCATAACTCATTAGAACATAGAATAACATAAAATAGATTCTCATCAAGAACTAAAAGAATATAACTATATAAAAATGATCTGATGAAATTATGAAAATGAAATTAATCAAATTTAATAAAAATTCAATTCAATGAAATTATAAATCCATTTGAAAATTATGTTTGAGGGTTCAAGAGATGGTAACTGAAAAACATAGATTATTCATCTCAAAATACAAATATAGGAAAAGGAATAAATATAAGGGAAGCATCTCTATAAAAGATGATTTCTTCCCCCTTTCTCTAACCAATACAACACCTATATAGTGATTATTATCATCTCAAGATCTGCTCTCACTTCCTGAAATCTTATATTTACTCTCATATCCGTAAAAATTTCATGATAATTTGTGTCTCTATATCCCTCCATACAATTTCTTCTTTAATGAATTGATATCACTGACCTCAAAATTCCACCGCCTCATTTGGTGATTGAGAAGTTGAAGTGGAATTTTTTTTTTCATTTTCTACTATGCTATAAATATTTTAAATTTTTTTTAATCACTTCTTTCACCTTCACGGTCAATTAAATTCTTCAACCATAGTTTTGACTGCATTTATTTTTACAAATTTAAATCAGAAAATAAATCATTAAAGAGTCACGTGAAAGATCTAATAAAATTTGAAAACCCAAACATTGATTAATGGAATTTTTTCCACATTTATAATTATGTTATACAGTATAAAACACGTACATCTCATGGGGATACCAATAAAAACATCTTTCTCACAAATGAATAATGAAATAAGTAACATTCATAGAAATTAATGTACATATTCTAATGGAATAGAAATATGAACCATGAAATAGTTACATGACCATTAGGAATAGTAATTCAAGAAATATAATTTTAACCTCGTCTATGACAGTATAAATAAAAATTATGCATTTTATAAATGATAATATGATATGATTATTCCAATGTATAAGTAAATAAATTTTTCAAAACTAATACTTTAGGCGTTGGTGTTTTGGAAAAACATACATGAGTGATTACAATTTTAAAATTAATATAATGATTTAGAATAAATTTTAATTCCATAAAATAGATTCATAAATAAATATATTTTTTCCATATTATTATAATATAAATTTTTGATACCTTCATTAATTTATCAAAGAGTCATAAAATCTGTTAGAATATTAAAATCAATATTTTTTGAATAAATGATGGTATTAATTTCAAATTAATTTCATCATATTTATAAAATTATTTTCATAAATAGATTTAATATTTGAATTTCACACATCTTGAAATTGTTAGGGTTAATTTTTGGAATTTTTCTAAAATATTTTATTTTTTGGTGAATAGTAAAATATAGTAATTTATGGTATTTAACAAATACCTGAATTGTTGAGTCATGTATGATGTATGGATGATGTAAGTAATGTAATATTGAACTATAATCTCCCTATACAATATTTATTCATGGGAATTGAAACTGTTAATATTATTGATCCATAATAACAAACTAATGAACAAAGTAATCATAAAAATCCCACTCACCTCTAATTTAAACACCACATCTTCACCTCATACATTCCAAGCATTGATGTATCTCCAATTTCATCCCAATACCCTTCTAAAGACCCTCCCCCACATCTCGGGTCATTTTTTCTCAACAAAATACCAAATCCAATTTCCCTAATGAGGTTCTCAAGAAGAAGAAGTTCAACAGGTAAAATTCTCTTTCGTTTTGTTTTAATTTCCTTTCATGATATTTTATTTTGTTATTGTCTCATAACCTCCCCTAATAAAAGTGGATTGATAACTATTTTATATTATATATAATGATTTTTTATTTTTTTCATGTAATAATCCATCATTAAACCTATTCTCCTCTATCATTTTTAAAAAAATGAAAACGTCATCTGTGAGGTGTTAATTTATAACCTTCAAGGATGATGGATTTTATTTTTCCTTTATTAACATAAAATATGGCCCTAAAACATTATAAATGGTTGATGTTTTTAAAAAAATTATAAAATTTTAATGTTTTGTAACAAGCATATATATATATAATATTATATAATAGAACAAAACAAGTTCATTGTGAACGAAAAACCGCAAAAATTATTGAAAATGATTATCATTAAAAATTTATATAATGAATCATCAAAATATCTGAAAAATCAATAATATATAATACCAATTAAACTTATTTAATTTAATTAATAATAAAAAATCTCAATTATGGATAATTATCCCCATTTTAAATGATTTTCCATATATGCATACAAGTGAATCGATCGTGAAAACCACGAAAATGAACACTCCAGAACGATGAAATTGAACAACAAAAATCATCAAAATAGAATAAAAAATATAATAAAATTATAATGAATAAATTAAATGTATAATAGAATTTTATTTATTAAATTGAATATATAATTAAATTATCTGTGATATTAAATAGAATAAAACATTCAGAAAAAATGTAAGGGGATTCTTGAAACCCATTTCTATTATTTTGGTTATTCCTCTATCATGAAAAATTGCAATATGGATGCTATTTTAATATTCCTAAAATATAATTTTATTGTCATTATATTTTTATTTCTGAGATATAAAAGGTTCCATTATAATTTTATAATAAATTTAGTGTTTTTTCTAGAAGAACCATCCATTCTAAAAACACTTGTTTTACTTCTCCTGAGATTGTTTATTTTTCACTCATGATTAATGATTATCTTACCAAGTATGTTATTCCATTTGTATTTTTGGAACCAAAATTTTTATTCATGAATGTATACTTTATTAAATTATCATGAATCCCATTTCCATTACATGATTTATTTTGTGTCAATGATTGATATATGTTTTGAGTGGAATGAATGATTATGTAAATGTTATAATGTGGTGTGTACACCCAGAATTATATAATGCTCTAATTCATTGGTTAATGTGATTTTTCTCATGAAATGATGTGGAATATGTGTGAACATGATGCTATATTTTTTCACAATGATTCTTTTATTGTTATGGACATATGTTACACGAAAACATGATGTAATATTTCTTCTAAACTATTGGTGATATTTGTTCACTAAGACATGATGTTTAATTGTTTTTTGAGTTTTCGCATTCCATTTCATTAACTAATGGTTCCTCTCATTTTTATTATGATTATCCATTGATTCTCTTATAATGATAGTGATTATGCTCACCCATGTTATATTAATTCAACTTTGTATCTATCTTCTTACTAGGATTTTAACTCACCCCTTTACTTGATGTATATTCTCAGGTGATTATTTGTAAAAAGGAGAAAATGAGGAACACTAAAAATATAGATATGAAGGAGTTAAATTAATGTTGATTTTTCATTTTTTTAAATTTATGTATGGTCATAATTTTTTAATGTAACCAAACCACTGGATATTAGGTGTGTAACACTTTTATGTTGTTTACCATTAAAATAATGTAATAATCATGTATGATAATTAAGGTATCTATATTTTGTATTATAAAACAGTTCAGGTAATTTTGGATGTAGGATTAGAGAAAAATAGTAAAAAACCTTATTATGTGTCTATGTATATTTAAGCACCCTTGAAGCCTTGTTTCAGAAAAATGATAAACAAATGGATCCCAAAAGGCATTCCATTAGAGTTAATTTCACAATGAAATAAATTATTCATTCTGGATTTGTTGACTTATGTTTGGTTCAAACCTTTCATATTTTATAAAATTACAGGAACAAGTGGAATCCTATCCTACAAACCATACAAAGGACAATGCATTGATTGATCGAATAAATCCCACAATTCCTTAGGAGGATGAGTTCAAAATTTAATGGTGAGGCTCTATCCTAAGATATGAAAAATAACATAAATAATATGGAACATAAAACTTCCCCTAAGATTAAGATATTTTTTATTGAGTCTTTTATGTGAAAATGACCAACATCATTTGTGGATCTTCTGACCCACTAGTCTCCTAACAATGGGTCAACACGATTGAGAAGTTCATTTCTCTTCTTTAATATTTTTTTATAGAGAGGGTGATTATGTAAATTTATCATTAAGATGGATAGGCCAACCAATGGTGGGAATTGAATAATAACACCATGAAAAAGGATTAAATTTAATAGATGAGAGTGGGAATACTTTATTAAAATACTTCATAATAATTTGTTCTCTCAGACTCTTTAGAAAAAGATAGAGAGAGAATTCATTTAGATGATGAAAAAGAAGGTGAATCTATAATGACATAAAATGAAAATTTCAACAGACATTCAAGGTAGACCTTTGGTATTGTTATCAACTATTAATGAAAAAAGTCATAATATTTTTTGGGTTTAAACAAAGCTTTGAAAAGATCTATAAATTCGAGAATTTGGTAGATATGAAAAAGTTTTTCAATGTGATATAAAAGTGGAGATAGAGTTTTGAGAATGGTCCCATGGATATGGATAGATGAATCAAAATATAGAGTTTCAAGATGAATAATCTAATGAAAAATTTGTAAATAAAACTCAACCACTCACATGTCAAAAATGTGGGAAGAATCATCATGGGACATGCCTCAAAGGGATGGGGAAATTCCTCAAATGTGGGATAGAAGGAATCCATGATAAATAATGATAATGTGACTTGAGGAAGAATGAAAATATGTTGGAGGAAAGGGGGAACCACCCATAGTTCAATGTTTCAAAAATAGGGAGAAAGAGAACTATACAAGAAAATGCAAAGAACCTCTCCTTCTTGAGGGAAACAAATATCAAAATCCACAAAAGCAAAAATAAAAAGGTAAATATTATCCCATCACTACTACTAAGGTGGAGCCTGAAAATGATATAGCGATAGGTAAATTGGTTATTCAATCCAGAATAGTGAATATACAATTTCATTTGGATTATAAAAATTCAGTCATATCTTATAAGTTCAGTATAACTACTCAAACATCACCATGAAATATGGATGTTTAGTTATCTAAGAGAATGAAAAATGGGTAAATTATTTTATAAATTGTATGTAAACCCTCCTCATTTACTATTTCTAGACAGAACCTCCTAGAAAATATTTCTTACTAACTTCGGAGGAGTTTAATGATATATTGGTACTAGATTGGATATCTTTATATAATCCTAACATCAATTTTTGGGAAAGGGGTATCACTCATCACATCCTGATGAATCCTCCAATTTTGTACCAGTGTGAGTAGAATGATGAATATCTATTAGATTTATCTGCATAAATGTTGATATTATTGACTTATGAGAAAACATAACTAACTCAAATGATGGAGAAGAAAGATAAAATCATGATCTATGACGTTCCCATTGTAAGGGACTACAATTATGTGTTTCCTAAATAATTACATTGTCTTTATATATACAAAGAGGTGGAGTTTTCAATTGAAATTATTCATGTATCTTTACTTATATCAGAGACACCTTATAGAATGGCCATAATTGAGTTGGGAAAACTGAGAAAGCAATTAGAAGAGAGTCTGGATAATGGTTTTATATTATTGAGTGCTTAACCATGGGGTGCACTAGTCCTTTTTATCAAGAAGAATGATGTATCAATGTTCATCTTCATTTATTATCATGGGCAAAAAAGTAATGATAAATAAATAGTATCCCCTTCCATATATAGATTACTTGTTTCATCAACTACATAGTTCCAATTATTTCTCTAAGGTGGACCTTCAACGTAGATATCACCAATTTAAGGTTGAGAAGAAAGATATTCCCATGTGTACATTACGAATGAGGTATGTGCACTATGTGTTCATATTAATTCCCTTTGGACTCAATAGTTCTCTAAAAATACTCTTGCACTTATTGATTATATTATTTTGATATTTCCTCGATAATTGTGCAATAGTATATATATAATCTAATGTAGAAAATGTTTTTATGTCAGTTATTTTTTATTTCTTTACATCGTTTTTTTGTCAGAATTATTATAGGAGACATTATAAATATTTTTTTTACATGGTTTATTTTAATACTAACGTAAAAAACATATATCTGAATAATTTTTCACATCACTTCCTAAACAACTGATGTGTAAAACGCTTCAGATTCATGATTTATTATGTCTATTTTTAAATAATTATCGTAGTATATACTTTAACATGTCGGTTATTACAAAAATAACATAATAAACTACACCTTCGAAGAATTTATTGTGTCAATTATTAGAAAACAGATGTGAAAAAATAGTTTATCATGTTGGTAATTTTTATAACCGACATGATAAACCAGCCTGTGAAGCATTTTTTTAGGTCGACTATTGTTTAACCGACGTGATAGCATATATTCTAAGTTGGTTATTTAATAGACAACATAAAAACCAATTCCCATGAAATTATTACATCATTATAAAATAACTGACGTAAAAACCAATTTTTTTTAATAAAACCGTTCAACAGTTACTATGCTCTTCCAAAGAAGACCTGAAACAAGAAGAAAACAGACCATAACTAGACCAACACCAGACTCGAATACATAGGAAAAAAAAATAAGAACTAGAACAAAACAAGTAGAACCCATGAAAAATTAAACATTCACACACATTACATTCAAAATATACAATGTCAACTAAAAAAACTAAAACCCATTTGACAGACCCTAAACCCATGGACAGCCCCACCACCCCACTGGACAGACCCCAACCCCTGGACAACCTCACACCATGGGAAACCCCCACCCCCTAGATAGCCCTGCCCCTTGGACAACCCCCAACCCCCTGGACACCCCCTACCCCCTTGGACAACCCCCTACCCCCTGGACAACCCGACCCCCTTGACACCTGCCCACCCCCTGGACAGCCCCCACTCCCCTAGACACCCTCCCACAATTGGACACCACTCCACCATAGTGGACTACCCCACCCCCTGTACACCAACCTACCCCCTGGATACCCCCACCCCCTGGACAGCCCCCACCCCCTGGACAGCCCCCAACCCCTTGGACAACCCCCACCCCCTGGACACACTCCCACCCCCTAGACATCCACACCCCTGGACACCCCACCCCTTGGACACCCCACCCCTGGAAACCCTCCACCCCTATGACACCAACCAACCCCCTAGACACCCCCACCCCCTAGATAGACCCTCCACCCCACTAGACACCCCCACCCCTAGAAATCCCCACCCCCTACACCCTTGGACACCCTACCACCCTCTAGACACCACCGCACCCCACATGGACAACCCCCACCCCATAGACACCACAACCCACCTGAACACCCCCTACCCATTGGACATCCCCCAATCCCTGGACATCCCCCATCCCCTTGACACCACCCACCCCACTGGATAGCCCCCCGCCACCTAGACACCCCCAACCCCTACACACTTGGACACCCTCCGACCCCCTAGACACCACCCTACCCCCCATGGAAATCCACCACCCCCTGGACACCCCCACACCCTAGGCACCCCTACCCATTGGAAACCCCCCCCCTAGGAACCCTCACCCCCTACAAAACCATTATAATGATTTACCAAAGAATGAAATAATAAGAAACCATACCAAAAGAAGATCAATGTGAAAACAGAATCCATACAATAAAAACATCAGAACTAGACAAAAATAAGATGAACCAGTGAAAAATTAAACATTCACATATATAACATTCAAAATAGACAATGTCAACTAAAAAACCTAAATACAACCAAAAAAACTACCAAATACAAAAATATAATTACAATATTCAAAATTACATTTTACACTACAAACAAACTAAAATCCAATCAAACCTATAATAAAAATTGACTATTCCACTTGTAACTGTTTGACCTCCTGAGAACTATAGGGTTGAGGGTCATCAAATAAATACAAATTAAAAGGATATTAGCTAACATGTATAATGTATATATCAATTGAAAAAATATGGGAATGTTTATAAGGAAATCTTACCATGTGAAACTTCACATGTTTTCTAGTTTTAATTATTTCATACATACATCTTAACATATAATATCCGCATTCAATGACGCCTTTTTTTCATGAAAATAATTTTTAAATGAGAGTAAATTAAAAATACCATGTTTATACAATACATCAAAAATAAAAAATTCTAAATGGATATTTACCTTTAGTTTTACATATTTGATATTGGAACTCTTTTTCATTGTGGTTTTTTGAAGGTATACCAATCCCCTGTTAGAAAATAATATGAATGGGACAAATTTAAAATTCATTTTAATTTAAAAAACTATTAATAAATTGAAACTTACTTTTCTAACATATTCTTAAAACATCCCCACACAAGTCCATGGATATAGAATATCCAATAAATTGTTTTATCCCTTGAAAAAAACACCTAACAATGAATGATCTCTAATATAAACGAAAATTTATGTTTAGTGGTTTTTTTGTTAAAAGATAATTAAATATTTTCCAGATACATATTTCATACCTCTCACAAAAGGCATTATCCAGCACTACATGATTATATTCTGTTCGAATCTATCATCATTATAAAGTGTTCTTTGTTCCTCATCCAACTAATGCTCTTTAGGGGAAATAAAATGTGGGTCCATGAATCCATATACATTTGTCATCTCATTATTCTCACACATTTTATAAAGATACCTAATACAAAATAGGCATAAGTATTTATTTTTAATAAATATAACATAGGTAAAGGTGTTAATACTAACATGGAAAAAATATGCACCATGTTGATTCTCAACCTATCTTCAGTAACAAGCTCCATGATATCATTTTTTACAATCCCCACATTTATTGCACATCCAAAAACATGAGATTCCATTGGAAAATCATAATTATTATCCAAAAAAATTGAATATCTTCACAATCTGTCAAGACTACAAGAATCTATATATGATGTCATATCCATTTGACTTTGTTGTTGTTTATACAGTATTTCGTTACCTTTGAAGTATTCATATAAAAAATAGAAAAATATATTTTTTTTCAAATGTTAAAACAACTTAAATAAAAAATATAATAAAATATATAGCATACATACATCTATGGTAATTAGTCACATAAGTCTGGATGGCCAAACTAAAAAGTGGCTGATACTATGTCCAACTGTCATCACTTTATCTGTAGGTAATGGTACTTGAGTTGATCTAACTATAATATCATGTACAATGACCCTACGTTTCTCTACCTATAACTTTTGATGATGAACTGTATCTCCTATACAATATAATAGCCCATATGAAACTATGTGATGGTGATGATCAACAAAAACAAGTCACAATAAGTAGGAAGTTGTGGCAGAGGAGTAGGATAAAATATGGGGTTTTCATGATGAGGTGTAGGAGTAGGAGCTACTGGCGAAAGTGGAAGAGTGGGAGATACAGTCTGAAATTTTCATTGCATGTCTGCAAACATAGACCGTACTGAAAATTTAATATTTTCCTCCACAATAACATTAATATTATGAACTTTATCTTCCAAAGATTCTATTTTTTATAAACTCCCTAAATTGAAGAAGTTGGAGAATGTCACAACACGTGTCTTAATGATACACCCATTTGATATCCTCGTACATGCCCAGGGTGTTCGGGATTTCCCAATGCTGCCTATAAATTATATTGCCTCCAAGTAGCTATAAATACCCTTTGGGATCTCTAATCATAAAGAGAATCATTTATTAATTAATTGATCATTTCTTTAATGATTCAAATTATATAAATAATGTAGTTAAATTAAATAAATAAAATAAATATCTTACAATACTCTCAGCTACGATTCTCGATTCATCCAAAAGATATTGCCCCTTTTTCCCATCTAATATCTCTTCCATTTTTTATGACTAGATGGAGGGGATGGAGGTAAGTCACTTCATAGTTTGAAGACACAGCTCTTGGTTTTTTTAAATTTTTCCTCCATCATTTTTTCTTCCAATAATGTATACCCTCTGTGAGATAATAAATGGGGGTATATGTTTTTATATTGGATCTCTTGATGAGGTTTCCACGTTTTCAAAAAATTATGAATAATAAAACATTAACAAAACTTTAATAAGATCGTTTATATAAGAAATAATATAAAGTTTTACATTTCCCTTACCAAAAATGAATCTTTTCTTCTACATTCAAAACAGTGTATCTATGTGTATTCATCTAAGAAAGGATATATATGACATGGATCGTCATTATTCCTATGAAGAAAAACTAAATCATATGTGCGGGTTTATTTGAAATCCCTCCATCTCCTAGTATCCATCGATAAAAATTTCCCCTATACTCCTCCAGTTTCAGAAATTCAAATGTCTCTGATAAAGAAGAGTTTAAACATACTATACTAGAAAAAATTAAATATTAGACAAAAAATAGAAAAATATCTTACCAAAATCATCCCCAAAAACTGAGATATTATCTCTTTTTCCACACTTCTCCAATAATCATACAAAATGATTACTTTGCTTTTACACTGATTTGATACAAAAATCATAAAAAAAAATTCATTTGGACCTCTAGAAAAATCATTCTCATCAAGCTCAATGAATATCCTATTGTCCTGGCTACGATCAAGTGATAATTTTGGTAAACGTGAGCAGTCATGTTTTCCATCTCCTGAACTCTTATTTTTAATTATGGGAGCACATGAGGATGATTTGGGAACATCAAGAGGAGCATGTGAATGTTCCTCCCCACAGGTATGATCATGATGCTCATATCCAGAATCATGTGGTTGATCAACTGATTAAACTATCATTATCCATAAAATCAAAAAAGCAATCATTAGTTCACAAATACACAAATTTTAATATTACAATACTAATGTATACAAAAAATGGATAACTAAACTATGTTATGTAATAGTAAACAAGATAAATATGGTAATGATGTTAATCAATGGTAAATATGGTAAACATGGTAGTGAAACTTTAATTCAACAAAATTAATAAATATATATGTTACACAATGTTAAACTATGTTAAACTATTGTAAACATGGTAAACATGGTACACATGATAATCATGGTAAACATGGTAAACATGGTAAAGTAATTTTCATTCAACAAAATCAAATGATATATAAGTGACGTAATGGTAAACATGATAAACTAAACTAAATTAAATAAAAAAAATTCTACATATATGTTTTAATATTCATTTTAATAAAGAAAAAAATTAAAATATCTAAAATTTTATGAAAATAATAAATGTAAACAAGAAAAAAAAACATATGTACCTGTAATTTTAGGAATGTACAGATGGATTGTTTTTCCAAATTACATCATCATGATTGATCCTTATGGAATAAACAATGTCTTCAACATGCTCATCATTATTTTCTTCTAATAATTCCATGGAAGTAGGGATCTCACAAATATCACCATCTTTGTCAAGATAATATTTACCAACATATTTCGTTTTCCCTTTTAAAAAAACATACCATTGAACATCTTATTAATAAACTACAATGAAAATATGATTTTCTTGTGTTTCCATTCTAAAATAATATGTTGTGTCTTCCAATATATTCAGATTAACAATTGTCATTCTAAATTCATCATGTCTGACACAATTGTTACCGATAAACCATTCGAAGTGAAAAATAGGAACATTAATTTTAAATTAATCACCTCCCATAATTCTTCAATGACTCCATAATATTCCTATGATGCAGAAATTGAGGTTTTGTCTTTAGAACTCTAAAAATAAATTGCTTCTCTAAACACCAATACACCACTATTCTAAACTGCACTTATATTGTCCTGAGATTTCATATGAAATGTATAGCCATTATTGTCATACCTAGACCATGTTATCACATTTAAACTTGGACCAACCATTAACCATCATAATGTCTCTGATACATCTGATATACCATGAAATTTCATTTTAAACCAAGGAAAAATGGTTTTTTATACTCTTTCAAAATCAATATTTCATTATTCTTTGGATTACATTGTTCGAACTCATTAATATGAAATTTGATCTATAGTTTAGAATCTTCTATTTTATTCAAGATGTACAATTAGACCTTATTCATTTGTTCATCTGACAAAGATTTGACATTCAACCCACTAATACCCTTTCCATCATTATTAAATCATTCATGCGAGATGGAGGAAAACCTATGTGCTCCCCCGCCGCCAAGTAGCTCCAAAAAACTTAGTAAACTCTTCATAAATATTATTTTCAATAATGGGGGCATCAGTTCGATATGGATTCTTAACAAAATCCTTCAATATTTTCATATTCCTTTCAAAAGGATACATCCAATGAAGATATATAGGTCCAAAATGCTTCATTTCTCAAACCATTTGAACCATTAAATTCACCCTTATATCTAAAAAATAATGAGTAAAATACCTTTCCAATTGAAAAAGTATAGAAATTTCATCCTTTCCCAAAATTTTCATTGAATTCACATCAATCGCCTTATTACAAATTGAATTGAAAAAATAACACAATTTCATTATAGTATTTTTAACATGGATGGGAAATATTCTATGCAATGAAACTGGTAGAAGTTGTTGCATCATGTCGTGACAATCATGATATTTCATACCTATCACCTTCAAATCCTTCAAACATACAAATTTTTTTACATTTGAAGAATAACGTTGATGGACATTGATATCTTGAAGTCACTGACAAAACCTAATTTTCTCCCTCTTGAATAATGTATGACATGATAAGGGAAGAAATGTTTGTCTTCCATTAGGAGTGGGAGGTAACTCCAATAATATTCCCATTTATAGTAATTCTAATATTGAATTAAACCCATATTTATTCTTTCCCTTAATATCAAACAATTTTCCAACACAATTATCACATATATTCTGCTCCATGTTCCTGGCATCAATAATATGTTTCACTTCATGATGTCTCCAATATGGTACCTCAAAAAATATTGACCTTTTCTTCCAAATATGTCTATCTTTACCAAATTTATGTGTCTTTCCCAATGTCACATCAAGGGTTTTCACCCTCTCAAAATACACATCAGGGGATAAAGGTTTTGGAGTAATATCAAATTCTTGTGATACATTGAATGACTTCTTTAGTATTCAATAAGAGATATCCATAAAACAAAACATTCAAAGACCTATGTATACTATTTTCCTCCAAGTATTCAATTGAAAATATGAAAACTTTTTTTTTCGCAAATTGGACATGCTTTATGCCCCTTAACAATGTATCCAGATAAATTTCTATACACTAGGATGTCATTTATGGTGAACATAAGAACTGTATGCAGTTGAAAATATTCCATTTTATTAGAATTTTACAACCTAATACCATCCTCCAAAAAAAATTTCAAATCATAAAACAACAGTGAAAAGAAAACATAAATATCATTTCCGGGTTGCTTCGGACCACATATCATTATACTCAACATGAAATATTTGCGCATCATAATGACTTCATCTGAGAGGTTGAAAATTACCAATAAAATAGGATATGAACTATGTGTGCTACTGAGGGTTCATTATGGATTCATTACATATGTGCACAAACCTAGTATGAGTTTTCTTATTTCTTTTCCAAATGTTGGATAATACTTATCAATTTTCTTCCATTGTGGGAAATCAGCTGGATGATGTATTTTTTTATCACATATTTTCTCATCAGCATGCCTTATTAACCTATTTTACTCACGTGAATTGGAAAATAAAGGATTCAAATGATGAATTATTGGAAGATACCAAAATACCTTGACTGGGATCTCTATAATCTTTACATATGCATGTGATTTTTCTTTCAACTTATACTGTGATGTCCCACAGTTTGGAAACTCTTATAGAAATTCATATTTCTTTATATATATCATACATTCATTCAGACTGTCATGTATTTTATCATATCCCAATCCCATTGGGTATAATATATTCTTGGCCTTATAATGTGAATCTAGAAGATCATTGTCTTTTGGAATAATGTATTTCAACAATTATTGCAGCTCTGTAAAACTTATGTCACTCCATCCATGTTTCGACTTTAGGTTAATCAATCTTAAGACCACAAAAAAACTTTAAAATCCATACAAACATGATATAATGGTTTTTCAGAATCACAATAGAGACACACAACTATCGTTTCAATCTCAATTTCATCTATTGCAATATCATGAATCATTTCATCAATTTCATTGGAGTTACCAACTTGAAAATCATCATCATCAGTAGATCTTATATTATGTCCAGTTTCACCATGTCAAATCCATGGGCTATAACTTTGATTAAAACCATAAACAATTAGATGTTATTGGATCTCTCTACTTTTCAACTAAGTCATATTCAAATATTTTAGTCATATATTAAAAAAAATCCCTACTTGGAACATTTCATTTAGAAAATTCCAAAAAGGCATCAACACCTTCCTCATATTCATTACTCATTTGTTGTGCTATAATCCAACTTAGACTCATTATTTCCTATAAAAAATATAAAATTATAAATATAGTTAACATTAGGCAATTTTTTATTTATATCAAAAATATCATAATTTTAAGGTAATTTGTTTTTGAAATATTAAACAAATATATGCATATTTGAAAAAATATGCATGAAAATGATATTAAAAAGAAAAAATGGTTAGATATAATAGTTATATATTTATATGAAAATCATTTTTGGATTACATATCTCTTATATGGATCATGATATAATAGTATAAATTTAACTTGGATCCTTTCTTCTTAAGGTACCCAAAGAGTTCATCCTGGTGCAACTAGATACCAAATTCACCCTTACGTAAACAAGAAATATGAAGTATAAATATTAAAATTTTATACATTCACTACTAAAAATTACACCTACCCCAAAAATTTGAAACCATTGGGAAATCCCCTGAAACCATTGGCATAGAATATCTCAACTGTTTAAAACACGGTTGGCATGATGACCATTGCAATATACCTATACCAACGGTTCTATAGTAATCGTTGTTATAGACTGCCTGAAGTTAATATATGAAAATGGTTTCAATGAAATTGTTGGGATATATATACCAATGGTTTAAGAAACATTCATATACATGTTTTCCAGCCTATAATCTATTCAAACAGTTTCATGGTAACTGTTGGGATATATGTATACCAAGGGTTCAAGAAACGTTTCCATACACTCTCTAGTATATAATCGATTACAATGGGGGGTGGGGGATGTACATGGGTGGGGGGTTATCTAGGGGTGGGGGTGTCCATGGTGGTGGGGGTGGTGTCCATGGGGGGTGAGGTGGTTGTCCAGGGGTGAGGGGGATGTCTATGGGGTACGAGTGTCCAGGGGGTGGGGGTGTTTAGGGGGTGGGGGTTGTCCATGGGGGACGTCCATGGGGGTGGGGTTGTCCAAGGGGTCAGGGGGTGTCAATGGTGGTGGGGTGTCTAGAGGGTGGGGAGTCTAGGGGGTGGTGTCCAGGGGGTGAGGGGACGGTCCAAGGGGGTAGGGGTGTCCAGGGGGTGGGAGGTGGTGTCCAGGGGTGAGGGGGTTTTCCAACCCCCTACACCCTTGGACAGCCTATCAAGACACCCCCACCCCTTGTATGCCCCCACCCCCATGGAAATCTCCTAAACACTTAGACACCCCCCCCCCAACACCCCCAGGACACTCCCAACTCCCTTGGACTACCCCCTCACCCCTTTGACAGTACCCCCTACACCATGGACACCACCCCACCCCCATGGACACCCATGGACACCCCCACCCCCTTGGAAATCCCCCACCTGCTAGATACCCCCACCCCTGCACACCCCCACCCCTAGACACCCTCACCCCCATGGACATATCCCAAACCCCTGGAAATCCCCCCACCCCCTGGACACCACCACCTCCTGGACACCCCCTACCCCCTTGGACAACCCCCTCACCCCCTAGAGACCACCCCCAACACGCCTGGACACCCCTACCCCCTTGGAAAGCCCCCTCACCAGCTAGACACCATCCCCCACCCCCTTGGAGACCCCCCAGACACCCCCACCCACTTGGACAACCCCCACTCCCTAGACACCCCCACCGCATGGACATCCCACACCCCATGGACATCCCCCACCCCCTGGACACCCCCACTCCCACAAACAACCCCACCGACCTCTTGGACAGCCCCCACCCCACAAACACCCCCACCCACTAGAGACCCCCACCCAACTTGGACAACCCCCTCACCCCCTAGACAGCACCCCCACCCCCCAATACACACCTACCCCCTTAGAAAGCCACCTCACGCCCTCGACTCCACCCCCACCCCATTGGACAACCCTTGGACACCACAAACCCTCATATAGCCCCCCACCCCTGGACACCCCACCCCCTAGACACCACACACACACACACACATGAATGTAAACACGGACATAAATGATTGAACACACCTGGTATAAAGAAAACAAATTATAACGTGCATGATATCAATCCAATGGTATATTTTACTAGAAAAGAATTTATCCTGGTATAAAAGAACACTATGACACTTACCATGATAGCAAGAAAAATGATAGAAAAATAATATCACAAGACATATGTTTAGGGCATCATGAAAAAAAAAATTAAACCGCACCGTGTGAGGCTTACTGGGGTGTTACGAGTTAACCTGATAGATCTAGTGATAAAAAAGATGAAGAATGATGTTGGAAAAGTGAGGTTGAAGGACATGAATTTAATGAATCATTTTTAGGTTTTCCGCGAAAGAGAGATGAGTCATAGGTTTCCCAATCAAAGATAATAGAATGACCAAATACATGGAACGATAACTCATTTAAATCCTTTATCACATCAGTTATTTAATAATTGATGTGATAAACTATTTTTTTTATGTTTATAATGTCGGGTATTTAATAACCAAGATAAAAAATCCTTTGTCACATCGTTTATTTTAAAACCGGTGTGATAGATAGAATTTTTCCACATTAGTTATTTTATAACTGACATGATAAGTTGCTGAGATTTGATTTATCACATCAGTTATTTTGTAACTGATTTGATAAAGTGCCTAGACTTGATCTCTCACGTTGGTTGTAAAATCACCAATTTGATAAATAAAATCTCTATATATTTTGCATCAGTTATTTTATAAATGTCATGACAGATCGAATCTGGGTGCTTTATGAAGTCAGTTATTTTATAACTGACATGATAAACCAATTTTTATAGATTTTCCCATCGGTTATATAAAACTGACCTGAAAAAATCCAATGTGTTACACGTTTTTTTCACTAGATTGATGATATTTTAAAATACTCTAAGAGGAAGGGGGACATTATAAGCATTTGAATACAATGATAAATATTTTTCTAAGGGATAAAATTATGAAATTTAAAATAAACTTGAGTTCTAGATAAAGGAAATATCATTTTTCTTGCATGTTATCAACAAAAAATGAATATTTATTTACCATTCCAAGGAAGAGGAAATCAAATAGTGTCCCATGAAAAAGTCTATTATGGAGATTTTTAGATTCCTTGGTATAGAATATAATTACTGGTGATCTTTGAAAAACATCACATGATTTTCAAACACATCCAAGCTGACTCAGAAGGGAAAAATGTTTTTCTGGACTAGTGAATATGAAGACATCATCAATTAATTGAAAAAGAGGATTATCACCATGCCCATGCACATAATTTTGGCAGGTGAGGAACTCTTTGTGGTTTACATTGATTCTTTAAAAAAGGTAATAGGACGTGTACTTATGGAAAGTATTAAATTCAAAGTCTATACCTCAAGGAAGTAGAAAATTCTTCAGGAAAACTATCCCACACATGATCTGGAGTTGGAACTATGATCTTCACATTAAAAATCCAGTGAAATTATCACTCTGGGTAGAAGTGTGAAATATATACTAATCATACGATCATCATATTTATATTCAAGCATAAGGATTAAGATATGCACCAGTTAAGAAGGTTAGATATCATAAAGTATTATGACTACTCAATACACTACCATCCTAGAAAAGTTAATTATGTGGAAGATTTTCTAAGTACAAATGATTCTACAACTTTATCAATGTTGATACTTTTGAATGATCCAATCATTTTAGATTTTCAAAATATATGAATGATAATAATTAAGGAAGGAACATCATCAGTCCATTATCAAATGTTTTCTCATACATACCTCGTGGAGAGAATAAAGAATGCATAATAAAATGATGTGGAAATTCATAAGAATGTGAAATCCACAAGAATTGAGAAATCATCGGAGTTCAAAATTGATAAGGAAGGATTTTTAAGATTTGGTTCATGACTCGGTGCACCATCCCACCCAGAGATATATAAATAGTTTTTTAAGTTACTCACATAGCTCATCCTTCTCTAGTCACCCAAGGAGAAAAATGATGTATTGAGATCTCAGAGAGAACTATTGGTGGGACAATATGATGAAGGGGATCACTGAATATACATCATATCTCCAAATATGCCATAATGTCAAGCCTTAAAGGAAAATTTGTTAGGGGATGATTAAACCATTACCCATACCAACAAGGAAATTTGAAATCATCACCATGAAATATTTCACTAGACATCCAAAGTCATCTAGATGAATCAATTATATATGGTATTATCTAGATCACATTAAAATGACTTATTACTTTATCTCAATGCGAGAGAAATTCTAATTTGAGAAACTTCAATATATATACTCCAGAGAAGTGGTATAGTTCTATGGATTACCACTATCGATTCCATCCGATTGAGATCTGAGAATCACCTCCATGTTATGGAAAAGTCTCCAACATGTTATAATCACTTAGTTGAACATCTGTATGGCTTCTCATCCTCAAATTGATGGAAAATCATACTGGACTATTCACACACTAGAATATATATTGATATCTTGTTCTATAGACATCAATGTTGGATAGGACCAACATCTACCTCTAACCGAGTTCTCATACACCAACAGTTTCCACTTGTGCATCTAAATGGCTCAATATGAAACCATTTTATGGTAAAAGATGTTAAACACCGATATTCATGGATAACGTCAGTGAACACAAGCTTCAAGGACCTAAAATGGTCGAAAAAGTGGTGGAAGATTAAAACCATTCAACATCACATCAAGGACTCCCAAAGGTGACCTAAGATCTATAGATATAATCATTGATAACACCACAGGTTTGATGTTTGATACATGATATTCCTCCATAGATATCTAATAAATAGGATTATGAGATTCGGGAAGAAGGGAAAGCAATGTCCAAAGTACATCGACCTCTTTTAGATTCTTGATCCTGTTAGAGATTTTTCCTTTCGACTAGCACTTCCACCAACCATGAATTATTCACACAATGTATTCAATGTATCCTTCATGAAGAAATACAAACCATACCCCTCACATGTAGTGGAACCAGAGGTAGTACAGTTGTAAAAAGATCTATCTTAAGAGGAGCATCTAGTTTAGATCAGGGAACGTAGTGATAAAGTTCTATGCAATAAGACTACTCACCGGGTCGAAGTAATACGGAGAAACCACAAGTAAAAAAGAGACAAAATGGGAACTGGATGAGGTAATGAAGAAGAAATACCATTATATATTTATGAAAAACGAAATTTCAAGGGAAAAATTTCAGTTGGGGGGGAAGGTAATGAACCAAAATTTTATCAATGAAATTGGTTCACTTATTATAATATTAATATATTCTCTAAAACACATACAGATAGTGGAAAAATGAATAATGAAATAAGTAATACTCATAAAAATTAAGAAACATATCCTGATTGAATAGTAACTTCACCCTTGAAAATGAAAATGACAATTAAGAATAGTAGTTCAACCCAATGAATAGTTACCACATTTATGAAACAATAAATAAAATTTATACATGTTATAAATGATAGTATGATATGATTATATAATAGTATAAGTAAATAAATGTTTTAAAGTAAAAAATTATGAGTCCATATTAATAAAAACATAAATGAATATTTATAATTTTAAAATTAATATGATTATTTAAAATAAAATTTATTTTAGTAATATATATTAATAAATTAATAGTTTTTTGTCTTATGATTATAATATAATTTTATAAGACCTTAATTAAATTTTCAAAATGCCCTAAAAGAATTTATAATTTTAAAATCAAAATTTTTTTAAGAAATGCTGATTTTAATTAAAAATTAATGTTCTTATATTTATACAATAATTTTTATAAAATGGATATTACTTTTTGAATTATACATGTTGAAAATTTTGTTATGGTGAATTTTTGGGAGTTTTCTAAAATAGTTGAATTTTTGTGAATTGTGAAATACGGTAATTTACAGTATTTAATAAATACATGAATAATTGATTCATGTATACTATATAGATAATGTAAGAACCATAATATTGAATAATACTTCTTCTTTTACCATATTGTTTCATGGGAATCAAAACTATTCATATTTTTGTTACAAAATAATATCATTAATAAATAAAATAGTCAAACAATACCCCTCTACTCCCCTATAAATACCATCCATCACTACCTATTCTCCTCAATCCTTACAATCCTTTAATATTTTACACTTTATACCCAATCTTATTTCCAATCCCCTTCCCCATGACTAGCATACTTTTGTTTAAAAAGGTCAAAAATTAATCTAAATGATTTCCATGAACAACTTATCTAATGAATATTCCTTACATATGAAAAAAAAATAAAGAAGACTTATTAAAAAAATTTGATTTCATTAATATAATACTATTTCAATTCTGGATAATTATCCATATTTTACATGAACTTTCATACATGTACACAAGAGAAGATATCATGAAAAATATGAAAATAAACACTGTTGAAATATGTAATTGAACACTATAACACACAAAATTGGACATAAAAGAACTTAACAAAATTATAATGAATCAAATAAATATTTAAGAGGTTTTTTATTTACCAATTATTTAATCTAATTTGGTCATCTAGGATACTAATGTGATGAAATTATTAATACATAAGGTAAGGAAATTCTTGAACTCAGTTTCCTTTGGTTGGAAAATTCCTCTTTAATTCCAAATTTCAATATCTATGTTATCTAAATATTCCTTTAATATAATTTAATTTTATTTAAATTTTAATTTCTAGGATAAAAATAATTTTGATATGATTTTTTGACAAATGAGATGATTTTTCAAAAAGAACTATTCTTTCTAGAAACATGTATTTTAGTTCTCTTGAGATTGTTTCTTCTTCACTCAAGATTGATGATTCTAATACCAAGTACATTATTAACCTACTCTTTTGGGAACCACAAATTTAATTCCTGAAATTATGATTTATGAAATTCTCATGTAAACCATTTCTTTTTCATGGGTTATTTTGTCTCTAAGATTTATATATGTTTTATGTATCATGAATGATTATATAAATTTTATGACATGACAAGCACGATCAGATTTAGATTTTTCTACAATTCATTGGGAAATGTGATGTATCTCATTATATAGTGTGCAGTATGTGTGAAAATGTTTCTATCCTTTTTCCAAAAGGATGATGTTATGTTTTTCACATATTTAATTCATGAATATGATGATAACTTTTTTGAACAATATTTCTGGTATTTTACCACTAAGATATGATGTTTCATTTCTAGGTATTTCCACAATACATTTCATTAACTATTTTTTTGAGAGAGGTTATTTATTGGTCAATGACGAAGACACAAATTATTATATTCAAGAAATGGGATTATAAAATTCTAAATGACATAATTTTTTACAATCGTATTCAGAAATTAGAAGATTATCATTAAGAAGTTCAACCAGCTAGATTATGTCATGGGTGACTCCATTATTAGAAAGACTATCTACCACATTGTAGGCCTCATAGAAGTTATGAGTGAAAATGTAACTAAAAAGCATGAGTGAATGAAAAACATTCATCCATCGGGTTGTAAGTATCCAATCAAGATGCACAACTCCATTCAAAATGGCTTCCAAACTAGTTTTTGAATAACTCTAAAACCCAATATTGTTGTAACCCTATTTCTTAGTAAAGGAAACATCATTGAAAAATCCATCATTTCAGCTTCTAGGGATGAATAAATTCCATAACTTCCACTGAGAAAATTGAGTCATTTCCTAAGGTGATCTCTGAAGATTGCACCACAACATGAGGGATCCATAACTCCCTTAGTGGCCCTATCCAGATTCACATTAATAATGCTTGGGAACAGGGCTTTCAAGAACACTTGAAAAGTTTGTTTAGGATGATGATAGATTCCTCAATTGAAATACGTCTAATAATCACAAATCCTTTGATAATGTTTTCATAGGAATCCTTATGAATTGAGGTAGCTTATCGAATGGCAATGAGGATCTACATCTAACCTTCATTTAGACTAAATGAGGAATTTTTATGAGTGAGATCATTTCTATAATATTTGATCACATGTAGAATAACAGCAATAGGATCTAAGAAAATATTTTTGATTTGATGAAATGATGAAATTTCCACACATCTCTTTAGTTATTGGATGATAGAGTCATAAAAAATCCATCTGCAATAAAATATTTAATAAATATATTTCCAATGTGCAGAATCAGTAGCTCAATACTGGAAAATATGGTTAGTATATTTTATATTTTGGTTACAAAAGTTACATTTAGAGAAAAGTTGAATCCAAAATGTTTGAAGACAAACATTAGTGGGACTCTGTTGATCAAAATATTCAAATCAAGAGTAATCCTTGAGGGATTAATCCATGGCTTATCTAAAAAAATTATCCAACTAATATTGTTTATCCAAATTTTGAAAGTTGTGATTGTAAAATTATTTGGTGTTGAGAACACCATTATGACCAGGTTCCCAAATAAGGAAGTCATCTGACTAGGAATATGTATAATTATCAATGACATGAATATTGTTGTTAGGAAGGATATAGGACATAGAATTTAATACCTCCCTGATAGTACAAGTATTATTTTCTAGTAAATTTTTTGGAGGAGACACGGGGATTAATGGGGTACGAGTCCATTTGTCCAATAAAAAATTCATGGAAAACTCATTTCTTACCATCCATCTCATGTTCATTATGTTGTTAGAAAAGTAAAGTCTAATGTATGACCAAACATAAGAGATAAAATTGTTAAAATTTCCTTTCAATAACTTTTCATGGTGTCTTTTTTTAAAAGTAAATGGATTCTGATTCATTTTGAAGGAGGTTCCACATAAGCCTGTCTTGTAAGGAATCATTGTAAATATTAAGGATTTAAATGTGAAGTCTGCATTTATCCAATGTCTTACAACATGTATTCCAAGGGATGGTAATAATTTTTCTATTAAGTGTTCTATCAGTCCAAAGACATAGTCATAGTCAAATCTGACATAAAAAATTTTTGTTTCTCATAAATCTTGTCACATCACTTCTAAAAAACACAAAATGTAAAAAACATGTATTAGAAAAAATGAATGAAAAAACTTGATTGGGACCCAACATTTCAATGTAGTAATATCTCTATAGTCCAAAACATAGACCAAAAGAATAAAAAATTGACACGAGGTAATCAACATAGAACTAGTTCATATAATTTTATGTAAAATTGTAATGATTTCATAAATTTCATTAGGATGTATTTTAAATCACATGGATTACACTCATTTTAGATTCTAGAGTTTCATTGATCAATATATGTGAAGTCCGATCTTATTCAAGAATTTGAACCTACAACAAAAAATAATCCTAGAAAACACACTCATCTCATCATTATTGAATATTAAATAGATATTTTTCATCCAACATGGATCCTCTCCAAAAAACATAAAAATATATAATTCAATGATAAATAATTGGCATATAAATATTCAGTAACATCTTTGAACATGAAAATTATTATGGTTTTCGATATCAATTCCATGAATGCCTTAGAACGTGATCCTAGAACCAGTTTAAAACCACCTTTAAATATATTTAATATGATTCAAAGATCTCTAATTCCATAGTGAAAATTTCGATCATAAAGGATTCTTGAAACTTCAACCAGGTTCAAAGAGATTGGTGGATTCAAAAAATAATATTTGTTTGGACTTGTTTGAAACCCATTTTGCAATTTCTCATCCAACCCCTTGGTCAAACTGGCCTCATATTCCTTAGTAATTGAATCCTAGAGTAGCGAGACTTCTTCATTGTTTCATCCTCAAAGTTACTAATTCTATATAGTTTGTAAAATTTTGATTTCATCCTTATATTTAATCTCTGTTAATATACAATTTCCCTCATCTTAATTATTTTCAACTTCTCAGCTTCAATGAAATCGAGTTCAGTCATCACCGACATATCCCACATCAGCTGACATGGGTTAGACTTGTTTTGTAGCTCCTCTTAGAATATAAATATCATTTTAATCTTGATAATGATCATATATGAAGAACCCATTCAACCACTTTATCACAATCTTAGAATCATATTCTTTAATATATTCTCGATCAGTGTCGGTTCTTCTCTTCATGTAGAATGAATAAATATCTCAATTGGGGTAATTTAGGATTAAATAATACATATCTAGTTGGTTACATGGGTGTGATAACAAATTGGTAACATGAAATACCCTATGTTATTCCCTTGATAATAAGATAAATTAAAATTTCCCCTAAAACATGGATGTGTAGTTAGCTGAAAGGAATGACAATTTATCGTTGTCAAAAATTGGATCTCTGGATTATTTTGAATTTTTTCTATATGATACCCCCAAATGATAGACTTAATAAACTTTTTATAAAATTACTAAACGTTCTTTGGGGTGAATTAGGGTGAATTAGTGTTTCTTTTGAGTTTTTTATGGTTTTCTATGGGAGGGTTTGGAAGTGTCTTTAGGGTTTTGTAGCATTTTTTAGTTTTTCTTAGGTAAATAAACGAATTAAAATCCATCAAGGAATGAAAAAAAATATTTTTTTAAATAATTAAAAATAGAAAAACAAATTACTTCAAATAAATTCAAAATTATTATTTGGAATATAAAACAAAATATAATTAATTATGAACAATTATAATAAAATAATTTAATGATTAACTAAATGACTATATAGATAATAGAGAAAAATTAAAAAATGATTTATTTATAATTTAATGTTACAAGTTATAAAATTATTTAAATAATTATATTAAAAGGAAAACATGAATTAGTTAATTAATATATTAAAAACTAAAATAAAAATGATAAAACAATTAAAATAAACCATACATAAAAAATGACATTCAATAAAAAACAATATCTTAAAATAAACTTCAGAATTAAATAAACCACACTCATTGCTGGATTAACAATAATTTTTGCATAATAAATTTTATTTAAGAAGTTAATTGATAAATATAATATTTCTACATCCAAGAGAGAAAATAATTAATTAATAAATAAACTAAAAAATTTTCCATGAAAAGATAAAATAAAATTTCAAAAAGTATGTGAAAAAATATAATGAATAAATTACACATAAAGTTACTCTTAAGATAAGACATTGGTTGTCCTTAAGAATGTTTAGTCACATTCAATTGTGTAAAATAATTCACATTCAATTAGTGAAAAATGATATCCCTATCGAATTAATATTCACAGTTGAATTTTTTTTCATATTTTAGATAAAATGTTTTATTTTGAACATTTTATAGAGAATATAACCATCCTCATTTTTCATTCAAATTCAATTCCAATCATCTCTTTACATCCATGATAACAGACTCCCATAATTTTCATTAAAATTAAAAAAAAACTATTAGGAAGTATCAAATTAATATTTTGATGAATTATAATTATCTCATCAAATTTCATAATGAATAATGAATAAAATACAATTAAAGAATTTGTTAATCCTATATTAGGATTTTCTTTTGAAAATCTATTTGGATGCATATATAATGAGTTAAATTAATATTAAATTCATTGATTTTTGTTTAAATTTCTCCCAATTTTATACCAAAATGAGTTTTTTTCAAGGGAGAAAGAATGTTGATTTAATAACTAAATACATGAGGTATTAGGGATTATCCTCCTCAAAGTGTCTTCACAAACATCAAATTTGAGAATAATTTTCATCTACAAAAAAATTCAAAGTGATTATTAAACACTCATAATTTTGAAATTTTTATTGGTTTTATACGTTGTCAATGAATAAAAAAATAAAATATTTAAATACCTCTCCCCCACACATAAAACCCTTCAATATCACCATTTTTAACTCAAGTAGGAAGAAAATTTTAGATATAAACTATTCAAAATATTTAAATTTCTGTTATAAAATCTCATGTGTAGAGTCAAAAGATAATTCAAAAATTATTTTTCAACACAAAATAAATATTTGAAATAGTCATAATAATTTTTTTGTCCACATAAACGTGGTCAACATAGAATAAAATATATAGAAATGATTCATGTTGTTACACATTAAATTCGAGAATGATTTTTAAAGGAGAATTCAGAATAGAAATTTCATGGACTATTTAAAAACAGTATAAAATTTAAAAAAGAATTTATAACCAGCAGGCATAACAATAAATCATACCATGTTGCACATAACTGCAAAAATAAATTATTACCAATTATAACCATAGACCAGCCGTTGAAAATTAACAGGTTTTTGTGAATAAAAATTAAATAATTAAAATAATTGGCACCCATGTATGAAGAATATTATCTCATTATTCCATACTCAAAAACTCCTTTACTTTCATTATTTATAATTAGGATATCTATTAATATATAGTTCCTAAAAATTTGTCATTTAGAACATATATATCCTAAAATTAATGTACCAGAATGATGTAGCCAGGGAATTAGGAAAGGAATATTACATCAAGTTGTTGAATCTTGTATCTTCTTATAGTAGTGAATGATATAATAGGTATGTATAGAGATGGAATAAAAAAAACAAATGAAATTTATATGAAAAATAAAAATAACATAAAAAATTTTATTCAATGGGTTTCTTCCTAGGTAATACTATGTATATAGCCTTCCAGAAGACTCTCCTATAATGTAATTACAGTCACTTGATGGATGAAGTTTTTCATCCATGAAAAACCAGTTGTGTTTTGTCTAATTGTTTTTAAGAGCTAATAAAAATATATGGTCACCTAAACTATAATACAATAATTCCCTCACTTTAAATATGAAAATAACACTTTGTAACACCCCTAATCATTGAATATTTTCACAATTTAATCTCCCAATAGATTAGAAATATCATCACCCAAATCCATTTCCTTATTCATTTCAATGCAACCATATTTGGGTGAAAAATATGGAACTCTATAAATCTCTTATAAGAATCACTTAAGATCAAAAACCATAACACAAATCAAATATTATTATTGGAAATATTTTTTTACACATCTGGATTTAATTAATATTTTATTGAATTTGGATTCTCTTGAAGGGATAACAAGGAAATTGATGTTCCATATCTAAGAAATTAACCATATGACCTTTCCTATCAAAATTATCCTCCAATTCAACAATTGTAGGGGATTAATGGGATGAACATAAATAGTAATATATAGGGAGAGGGTCATAAATAGTGTTATGAAATGATTTATAATCATTAGAACTGAAGATAAATTTTTCCTTCTAATATACTCTCAACATCTATATGATAAATAATACGCAATTCAGTTGGGGGGGGGGGAATTGAAAAGTATGTAAGAGTATTTTTTTTATCATCCACACACTCAAACATCAAATAATTATAAATATCATCCAAATGTTCCACATCTAAAAGTAGTAACTCATCAATCACTACTTCTGGTAAATAATCTATACCTAATCCATTTAGTGTGTGATCAGCCATTACTTCAATTTCATGCTCCAAAATTTAATCCAAAAATAAAATTTTATTGAGTTTTTTTAATTCAGATTCAGGGTAAAATTGTTCATTTTAGCTCCTTGATAAATAGTTTCAAGTGATTCCATAATTTTAAAATATTCCCCAAGTTGGTAAACACAATTTCTTGTTCATTTGAAAAATAATTCTAGTATTAAAAATTAAGTAAGAAAGAGAGATAAAATTCATCTATAAATTTCTCTTGAATGATATCTCCCTCATCCTTTTTGACAATAACTATTTAAAATGTCATGGGGACTTCCACTTTGAAATAAGGAAGTTTACATTGAAAATATTATTCTAGTTTTCAAAATAAAATAATTTTATTTCGATGTTTTCTTCCAATGATTCCCCAACATGTAGCTCAATTTCAATTTTTATTTTTTCATTAAACTAGTTTTAAGTGTTTTAGGAGTTTAATAATTCATTTATAATAACTTTTTTATCTCAATCATACATTTCAACAATTTATCTAAAGTGAAAATGATCAGGTGGAAAAATAACAATGGGATAATCTTTTTCTTCCTCTAAAAACACTTAATTTTATTGTAAAAATTATTGTTGAAGAATTTCATCATTTTTAGTATCTTATGAAATGGTTTGAAATTATTCTTCAATTCCCACTAATTTCTCATTACCAAAATATCTAAACACGTTAACTTCAGTTTCCATATGTTCTAGTTGTTCATATTCTTTAACACATTAACCAATTTCCAAAGTTTATGTTTATGAATATATGATTATATATTATTATTCAAACTAGTCAAACATAGAAAGACATTAAAAAAAATGCATTTCAATTTAGATTGGTCAATAGGTTCAGATTCGTAAAATTATTATGTTTGTTTACAATGATCTGGTCCTCACAGCTAGTTATAAACACACTTCCCAGAAGTGTGTGAATAATAGTGAAAAAAACACAATATATTTCATTTTTTTACCACAACATCAATATATTTCAATTTTTTTAAAAATAAATTATAAGTAACTATTAAATATACAAAAATTTAATTCAATGAAAAAAATCAGTGAAACAAGGATCAACACCCACTTCATAGGAAGAAAAATATGGAATTTCATCACATATAGTGATGTTTAATGAGTGTTTATTTTTCTAAAACTTTTTAATGTTCAAATATTTTAAAGGTTTTTTTGGATGGACATGCCTTCCATATAAATGGTGAATTTTTTTGATCTTGTTATCATTGAGAACATGTAAATTTAATTATATTAAAGATCTATTAACTACTTTTAAGATGTGGGTAGGAGTATCATATCCATGGAAAATTGATGAAAAATGTGTATCCAAAAAATTAAAAACCAAAAAAACAACTGAAAAGTGGAAGTGATGAAATATTAATAGAACTGAAACAAGATAGATGAGTGAGATGATGTCAGTTAAAGAATAAAGTGGAATTATACAACACTAAACTGATTTAAAATAATTTTATCTTCTTGTTTTAAATTAACACAACTGTGATAGTGATAGATATCAAGGTTTGTATAATCATTGAAATACTGTTAAAATATTATACATAGTAAATATAAATCTATTATAAATTATTGGTAAACCAAATTTAATAAATAGAGACGTTAATTTCTTGAAAATGTATACATTAACCATTATCAATATTCAACACTTCAGATAATGCTCAAGAGTTAAAATATCTTCTATCATCACTCATTAGTTCTTTGAAAAGCTTAAAAGAGATGATCATAAATATATAAAATAATTTCACTATAAAAAATACATAGTACCAATTCTGATAATGAAATTGAATAGATTGAAAGAAAGATCAATTCATTCCAATCTTAATCCCCTAAAAAACATTATGCGTGGGTGTTTAATAGATTTTAATAGAAATAATTATAATTTTCATCTAAAACTAAGAATATCATAAAGTGAAGAAAGATAAGGGATCATTCTTTATCGATGTGTCTTTCCTGATCCTTGGTATTACCTTTTCAACATCGGTGCCCTGTTTTTTCTCATATGTAGACATACTCTCACTTTGCATGATCTTCTCTCCACTTTTATCTATATAAAATTATCCTATGAATGTGTGTCTCTCTATCCATCTATCCAATATCCCCTTAAATGAACTGATACCACTATCCTCCAAATTCTACCACCATATTTGGTTACTCCCTACTTGATGTGAAAAATTAATTTTCCTTTTCTCATTGATCTATTATAATAAAAACATTGTAACAATTTATACCACATATAATGTCCTCAAAATTCCTTAGGAAAGGATTTGACTCAATTTATTTTCACTAATTAGAATCAAAACATTAACTGGTAAAGATTCAGGTGATATATATCATTAAAATGACTTATAATTTTCATCCTGGATTAGAAAATCAAGTGGACTCAACTATCTCATATAACCAATCCTCAAATAGCTACTCATGGGAAAGACAATATTCAAACAGTTCGGTTCTCATAAACCAAATCGTTCTCATCCTTGAAAAATCCCACCAAATAAAAGTGATCATATTTGAAAAAAATTAATGAAGAAATTAATTCGGAACTGAAAATTCTAGTTATTCAGCTCTCCTTAGTGCAAAACTCAAACATGAACCACACAGTACTGACAAGATACAATTAATATAGATCCAATTTGTATGGCTTCAGGTTGTAGTGAAAAAAATAAAATATTTATATTTTTTAATGAACATGGTTTCCTCACATATTTGACGTTAATGATGAATCAATAAAGATATATGAAGTCCCTTCAACATCAAAAATAATAACTTCCATTAAAAAAAATCATAGAAAACATAGTCTTTTCATCCCCATTCATGCTCGATTGATGATCTCACATGCACCATGGATCCTCACAGAATAACCTACAATGATCAAATTCTTTATTAAATATCTGATCTATAAATTTTTGGTAACATATTTGAATAATAAATTCAATAAGGTTTACAATAATATATCCAAGATCACCTTACATTTCCATCCTCATCCCAGTTCTAAACATCCTTTAAATATCTTGTTCATGATTCTAATTTAACCACACGGTGGGTACATTGTTTTAAATTAAGTATCTAAGGATTCTTTCAACTACAACAAGTTTTATTGAGCTCGATGGATTTTGAAAACAAGATTTATGTTTCCTCATTTGAAACTCGTTATCCAATGACTTGTTTAATGCCTTTATAAACTCGTCCATGTAATCCCCATTTCATTAATCCACAAGGAATGAGAAATATTTAAGGGTGAAACATCAATGTTAAAAATTATTTCTCATTCATAAACTATATATTATATCCTTTTATTATATATTTTTCAACATTTCATCAGTTCTGTCTCAGTTATTTTAAAACCTCTTAGTTTTCACAACGTCAAGTTCAATCATCACTGACATCCCCTCATCAACTGGATTGAGTTCCAGTTGATTTATATCATATATCGAATTCTTTTCCACATTAGACTTTTGATGTTGAAATCATATGAATAACCCCTTTGACTTCATGAGCTCAGGCACAAATTTAGATTATTCAATGGAGTCTTGATCGACGTGGGTTCTTCACTTTAAGCATCACAACTCCATATATCGATTTTGGTGTATCATGATTAAATTATACATATCCATTTGGATACATGGGTGTGAGATGGAATATTTTTCGTGAAATACCCTATGTGATTTCCCTAAAATTTAGATTCATCAAATTTCGCCCTCGTAAATGGATATGTATTTGGCGGAACGTAAATTCTATGTAACACATGTAAAAATTGGATACATGGTTGAATTTGAAATTTGGATACATGGTACCACAAAATAATCATCTACATGATATACTACTACAACTAAAATAATTATAAAACAAATGAATTAAAAACCATTCAAACAATAAAATAAAAATTAATATTTTAATTAATAAAAACTATAAAAAAACATTTACATGAAACAAATTTAAAATTATAATTTTTTTAAATAAAATAATAGATAATTAATTATGAAAAATTAGCCTAAAATAATAATCTACTTAACTAATTAAATAAATAAGTAAACAATTAATAATACAAAGTAATAGATTGAAAATATAATTATACTAATTATTAAATCATTTAAAGAAAGATATTGAATGTGAAACATCAATTAGTTAATTACTCTATTAATTGAAAAAAAATAATGGAGAAAGAATTAAAAAATACTACATAGAATAAACAAATACAATAAATAAAAATAATATATTAAAATAAACATCACAACTAAATTAATCAAATTCAAATATACACAGAAAATATAATTTGAATATAAGAACACTCATTTAATAATGGAATTTATAAATCTAATATTTTAATGACCAAGAAAACAATTGTTTAATTATATGATAATATACAAAAGTTTTCATTTAAATAAACAATAAACTACCAAACATGATGCGTCAAAATGAAATGAATAAATTCCACATGATTACCCCCACATGGTTAATACCATAATGGAGATCAACTCTATATATAACTACTTAATTATTCAATATTTCTATCCAATAACCCATTGAAATACCACATATATAGTTTCTCTTTAAGAGTGAGTCATTTCGACCTATATAGTTCATTTTATAAACCAACACATTCTCTTCTCACTTTAATGTTATACCAGTACATATAGGGGATCTACATATTCTATTACATTCTTGACTTTATATCTCACTGTCAGCTTCACTGGGCATTCCCTTTGGGATAGCTTGGCAGCTCAGGTGTTGAAATGGCCTTGAATTTCCCTTTATTTTTCAACACATCTTATTGAATTATATTTTATAAAAAACAATAATTCAAAAACTAAAGAAGTGGGTTCTATCATTCCAATTTCCATATTTTTATTTTATTATATTCAACATATTATCATCACCATTCTCACATAGATAAATATTTTTCATTATAAATTATCTATATGATATCAGATATTTTAGAACAATTTTCATTTAACATAAATGAATCCCTAATATGATGATGTATTATTAATTTGTGTCTTTATAATGAGAAGAAATATCATAATATCCTTCCAAGATGTATCCTTTGAATCATCACCCACTTAGAGAAAGTGACACTTTATTGGGAGTATTCATCTAACTTCCAGAAGAAATTAAAAATTTTCATCACTCCATTTTCCTTCATAATATTGATAATCATTGATGAATAATGGAAAAACTCCAATGTGGTGCCAAAATCCCCACTTTACCTTCCCTTTTTTCATCAATCATTTATTTCATTTTACATTATAACGCTTATTAATAAAAAATAAAAATTACTTAATAGAGATTATATCATTTTATACATATGATAAGGTTTTTAAACCATTCCACATTATGTCTACTTAATCCATTATCAATATAGAAAACAATTTGGTTTGATTTAAAAACCAATGTTTTCCATTATCAACTTATTATGACACCAACTAAAATTAGATATCCATACCATTATTTGAATAAGTATAACAATTTTAGTCCAGGAAAATTAATAATAAAAATTGATATTCAAATTTCTCACGAGAAAAATATACCAGAATTTTATACATTCACATCAAAACATGGGTTAAAATCATTCAATAATAAATGGAACAGTTTAATACTATTGCGATCCTTGTTCAAAAATCCAATTTTTTCATAAATTTAAGTTAATTTTCTATAATTTAATATTAGGTTCTAAATTTATTTAATAAGTATTATAGTATAAGAAAAAATACCTTGTTAATAAAATCTAAATAATAACATTATTTAATATTCATATTTAATTGGAAAAACTATTCTAGAAGATTCTTACTAACCTTCATTACTTTTCTCCACCTAAAGGATACACTCCTCATGATATTCATCATGGTGGATCTCTTAGATAAATATATAGAAATAATTTTTATGTAGATAATAATCAAAAATGGTACACTTCATGTGGCTATCCATATTTGACATATTCCAAATTAACTTCTTCTATGATGATCTGTACTTCATATATTCTTTGATAAAAAAATTAGGGATCATTCCAAGATAGTGTCATCTTTATTTTATTGTATATTTTAGATATATTTCAATGTTTCTAAATTTCTCTCCTTTGGAGAATGATTCCCCTTCAATTACCTGGATTTTAAACAAAAAAATATAATTCCAAAATATTAAGGAATATGTTGGAACCTTTTCGTCCACATTGTGAAAAATATGGGTGGGATTATTTTCTTAATGAAGTGATTTTGTTCTTCATTACAACTCATTTTTTCTTTAAATAATTTTTCTTTACGGAAGCGCGGTTCTCTTCATTGATTCCATTTAGTTGTGTGTTATGATACTTTTTTTGTTATCCATCGTAGAAGATGAATATCTTTATTCCATTTTCTTCTTATTAAGCATATTATATTGTTTGTTTAGTATGGTTTGAGAATTTTTGGAAACTTTTATGACCATATTTCATCTCTCACACAATTCTTCTGACCCACTTGGGATTTAATTTGTTGAAAACCTCTCATGAAATTTGTGACCTCTATGTTCAATCCCTTATTCCTATTTAGTGAAAGTTTTAACATGATATTATTCAATCATATTTTTCATTTCCAAATCTATTTGAGAAATTTCTAAACACTCTTTGGTTATATTAATTTTATATTTAGTTCCTATAGATGGATTCATGTCATGTATTTTATTTATGTTACTATCTTTATATATTTCCCTAAAATTTTACATCATGAGTTTCTTATGGTGGGAAATGAAATTTAATGACCAAAAAATTTCAATTGAATTCATAGTATCCTCACTATGATAACACAGGTTCATTTTGTGAGAAATAAATATCTATGATCGAAGATAAAGAAAAGTGGATCTCCAAGTTCTGCAAGATATCTAAAAAACCAAGGGATTCAGTTTCCTCAAAAAATGATCCATAGAATACTCATATGGTGGTGAGAACCATCTTTTATGAGTGGGATTTATATTTCACATATTGCTATCAAAAATGGAACTGAATCTAAAAACTCCATATTTAGGGTATTTTGTGAACTCTTTGTCTTAAAAATACAATATTCTATAGTATATAATCCATATCATGGGGAACATTTTTCATCTCAGTCTTTTATGTAACTGGTTATAGAACATAAATGTACTTACAGATTAAAAATTATATTTGTATGATGTTTGGAATTTTGTGATATTGTTTTTCTCAATTCCACGATCGTGACTAAGCATCAAACCCATGCCTATGTGTAAGTGTATCATAGATAAAACCACCTATTCACCCAATATTCTTATAAAATAAATCCTACACACAAAAATTATGCTCAAAAACATCAAAAACACCTAATTACAAGAGTATCCCTCTAAATAAATCCCCTACTAATGATTTTACAGACATATGGACTCATAGAAGGATGACTGAGAGATGTTGGATCACCCTTCTACCTAAAACATTCATGAAACATTTAGGTTCCCAGAAAAAGGAACTCCACCATGGTTCCCGCACTTAGGTGTGCCACCTTAGTTCCGTACATACGAAAACATATTTTTTAGGTCCTTGATATGGGTTTCTTTACTAGGGAGAACTCCTTTTCCCAACTCCTTCACTTGGACACCCATTATAGGGTTATACCATTTACCCCAGTCCTTCACTTCAATACACATACTTGGGTGAAGACTAATTTAATCCTTTACTATGGAAAAACTATTTCCCCATGTATCATATCAGGGAAAAAATTAAACTAGACTCCTCAATAGAGAACCCAACCCTACCAAAAATTCCTTAATTTGAGACTATACTTTTGGACTTCAAATATAACTTGGGCTGAGATACTCATCATCATTTCATTAAACATATTGATTTGAGATACTCTGATGGGTTTCATTAAACTCTTTTATCTGAGACATTCCTCACAGTTTCCCATAAATGCATTCACATGGATGAACTTCCAAGGGGAATCTGTAAAGGGATCTATACATGTTTAATGCCCAAAAAATCACCTTGATTTAATATAATCCACCTGGTTATCCTACACGGTACTCATAGTAGGTGTGATCACCAATAATATTTCTTTCAGATGAGTCACATATCATACCAATCATCACTAGGATTCTCATGTATATTTCCCATTAAATCTATTATTGTCATATCTTTTATGGAAAATGATTCAAAGTGTATTCCACAATCATAAATATCATGTTTAAATACTAACAAATGGGAGACACTACAAAAGGAAACATAATTTCATAAGCACTACACAATAAACTTTAGTAGATATACCATTATTGGTTTCCTATTTGGTGGGCATGACCATATAACTCCATCAATGAATTATTAATTCTATTAATGGGCCTCACCCTATGTGTAATACATAAATTTACCTCAATAGGAATGACCAATTTCTAAGTCCCACTAAACATCTTTTTTCACCCCTTTCAGGATATAGGAACTCCAATAGGGAATCATACATGCATAATCCCCACCTCAACCTATATTGTACACCCTAATTCAATACCATTAATATTATATCTTATATTTCTCACATATCTAATGACTCACATGAGATTTTATTATTGTTTGACCATTAATTTAGAATAATTGATATGTATATTAGGAATATCCTTCTATTCCAAGCTACATGACCCTAAACAACATAGTTCAAATCCTTACTAATTTACAATAAACTGTATAGACCATTCCTCACATACATCCTTAATATATGAAACTCCAAATGCTTGGGTTACTGATTCATATTGTCATGCGATATGTAGGAAACCTCTATGAGGTTTATCCCCCAAACAACACCAACTATTGTCCCCCCAAGATGATGTTAATCTCTAGGGTTCCTAATTATATGGATTTGGAAAAATTATCACCAATTACTAAAAGAATTATGTAGATTCCCTACAACACATACGTTCCAATTTACATATGGTTTTGATTATTATATCATTGGAACAATGGTAACCATTCCTATACTGGGATTTCAGATAGGCTCAAGAAAACAATATTAATATATAATATATTTCAAGAGTATGAATAAACCCTTAAAAAAGTTTTTTGAGCCTAAATAAACACCATATCAAAAAACATTCATTATAAATAATCACAGGATAGAAACCCTAGTTTCATCTTACCTATGGGAAACATGTACATAATGATAACTGTATTATTCATTAAAAAATTATATGGATGCGTGGTTCTGGTAGAACTTTTTTTTGCAAAACATTACCCAATTATTTTTCAGATGTATTCCTTGATATCATATTTAGAGATATATGATTTGACGATTTATTATGTTTCTTTCCTAAGGATGAATTTATTACTTTCTTTTTCTTTAGGGATCTTCTATCTCAGTTTTTGACACATGATTCATATATCAAAAGCCACTTTTTTATAACTAACATTATAAATATAATATTCATTTCATTTTTTTAATTCTATTTGATACTGAAATATTTTTTAATAATATGTGGGTGTTTCTTATTAAAAATAACCCCCCCTGAACTGGGATTTCTATGAACTCCTATATTTGGTCGATTTATACGAAAAATCCATGCACTATGCCCATATCTACTATGACACAAACAATTCCCTATAAGTAAGGATCTTATTTTGAAATTACCTTCAATTAAATAATTCTCAGTCCATGACCAAATATTTTTTTGAATTTTACGCCTTATGTTTTTCTTTTTTTAGGGAATTTTCAAATATAATCATTTTATCCACCATAAACATTGTGGGATTGTTATCATCATTTCTCTTTATAGATTTTTTTGTGATTAAATTTGAAACATTATATAATTTTATAAATTGATTTATCCTGAGAAATAAAATTTTAAATGGATGAAACCTCTTCTTGTGATCCTATTGAGGATTGAAAAATATATGATCCCAATATATACATTAAACATAATGATACTTTTTAGAATAATATTAATCTTCAAAATATTGTGTGGAATCATAATATTTTACCTTATCTTGATGTAAATACATAGATTATGTTGTTTTTAATATTTCTAAGGATACAACAAGAATTAGATTCTTTATATTAAAATAATTATTCTAATCTTACAAGAATTCCACTCTCTCTTCACAATATTTTCTTATCTACTCAAAATTATCTTTTAACATTACAATCTTCTTTTATAAAAAATTTTAATCTTTTTTGATCTTCTTAGCTTCCACCTCTAGTTAAAAATTATTTATATCGATGTTGTTTTTCTTATTTCTATCAAATGTAAGGATTTTCTCATAAAATTTCCTAGTCCACATAATTATCATGAATTGTATTCTTCCACTATATTTCATACTTGTAGAATATTTTTTTAAATTAAAAATACTTTACTTCACTGGATTCATTTTTTTTATATATTTCTAAAATTAAGAATTTTATCCTTCATATAATTATCTATATTTTTGTTTAAATCCCCTTCAAAATGGGTGATTACTTATTTCATGCTTTCATAATCCTCATTAATTAAAAAATATTTCTTTTTGAAATGTATAAAACAAATATATTAATATATCAACTAAAATGACATGATAAATTGTTGATATGATCACACCTACATGATCATGGATACTTTTTATGAAAAATATATGTAGATATTTTAATTACCACATGATCATATAAATTCCATGGGCCTTATATGATGTATTTTTTTCCTATAGATTGGTGTTTTCTTAAACCCCTTTTTACTCATTTTTAATCCATATATTTCATCTTCTACATTGTTGAATGGAGGAAATAAAACTTTTTCATTTAGAATGTGAGGTACACGTTATTCAGTATATTCATTTATTTCATTTTTTAGTTAAACATAGTCTTCAATGAAATGAAATTATATTTAATAATATATATAAGTTCACCAAACCTATACATCATTGTATATAATAAAATAAATAAAAATCCTTGAATAAGAAACAAAATCAAAAATAGATAGTCCAATTAGAGGTGTGACTGGATCATATGCCAATTACAGGATATATTTGGCCTAAATTAAACATTAAAAGTGGTGAGGTGAATCAATATTTTTGTGTTTTTGGTAAAATTGAACTTTTTCCATATAAATGTAGTTATCTGTTATGATATCAGTTCTATAAATCATGGTTGTCTCTAAATTTTCATATACAAGAAGATAAAAGAAGGTAAACAACAAGGAATGATATTATTAAAAGGTTCCCTACTCATGTTCCATTTATGTGTGACTGAAAAAAATATTACAACTATAATTAAATAACAGTTATAGTAGATTGGTTAGGAAATAACCTGAAATTGAAGTGTGGTTCCCGATAGATTAAAAGGGGGGATGAAAAAATCAGGATTCTGTTTAGCTAGTTAAATCCTAACCAAAATATAGCCTCCCACTGGATCATTATAATACCTCATAATAAGGTTCTTATACTACAAGTTATTTTCAAAAATAGTTGAGTCTATAACTAGTTGAGACATTACTTTTCACTTTTCTCCTAGGTTCTCTTATTCATTATCATAATATGCTTACACAGAAACATACTAGAACCATCCTGTTATTTTTTATATGTAGTAGTTCAAATACACATTATCCTGCTTCTTCATAACATAAAATATGGACTACTTCTTCTTATTTACTTACACAAGTTCATGCTACTTCTTCTTGAATATATATAAGAACTTATTTTCTTCTAATAAAAAATTAATTGCATGAAACTTTCTTTTTCTCTTCTCTTATACTTTCCCCAAGACACTTATTTTTCTATGTGAACCAAAATTCATAAAACTACTCTCCAAAAAATTATTTAATCTCCTTATTTTTTTCATATTCTTCTTTCTTTAGTGCACAAAGTTTTCATTATATTTTCTATTTCTCCTTCTATAGTGCCTAAAAGTATCAATTTTTCTCTTCATCTATATTTTCTTATATAAGAATTGATTATAATTTTTATTTATTATCATTTCATATTCTTCACACAGAGATAATATTCATATAATAATAGTGTTATACATCACACATTTTTCTTATCTTTAACCTAAATAAGATATATATATATATATATTAAGAATGTAATATCAAGGATTTTTCCATAATAAAATTTTCTTTCATTATTCAAGTATTTATTCTATAATGTAAATACCTTTTTTTGAATTACTAGGAATTCAATAATTAAAAATATCTAACATATTTGTTTTTTTAGTATTTAAACCTTCCCATTTAATATCCCCGAAGATTCAGATAATATTTTTTCATGAAATATGGAAACAGAATTCAGTATTACTTGTACATAATTACAAAAAAGATTCATTTTAAATCACCACATGTGCATGATGATTCAACAAATTAAAATTGGTAATCAAAAATAAAATATTTTTGAAGAAATAATATTTTTATATCCATATTTCAATAATAAAAAATAAGCCTGAATTTGAATGAATGGATCATGATAATTTTTTATATTTCAGATAATTACTATTGGTATTGACTGAATCAATTTGATATTAAATATATCGATCATTAAATCCTAAATCTTAATTAATCTCAATTGAATGATGTAGGATGTTTCTAAGGTTATATTTTCCCATATAGTTATGAAAAAATATCCTCTATATAGATGATTATTACAAAAACCAAGGATCTCCATTTCAATGATTAGACTAACCCTAAAATTTACCAAGAGGATTTAACATGAGGGATATAATCATTGTGGCGATTTTATCAATATTTTGAGCTTCAAGAAAAGACCTAGTGAATATGTATTCTCAAAACAACAACCATAGCGGATAAATGTTGTCGGTATCACTATTCTCCATAGTTAAATTTGTATTTTCATTCTTCCAGCACCTTTTCATATGGGATTACTATTTTTCCTATATTTAATCACTCAAATTGCACCCTATTTTAATAATTAACACATTTCAATAAAGATTTTGTGTTATTAATTTCTATCTAAGATTTAATATTTCCATCCCTCTGTATACATGCATGATCTATAAAAAGAATTTATTGATTTATGAATCAATTAACATTGAACAATAGAATTAAATTACACTTGATCATCATGGATTCAGTGATATTAGTAATCATAAAATATTGGAACAATAACAGAGTAAGAAAATTGCATGAGAAAAATGTTTTTTGAAATGATGTTGTTTTATTTAAATGATGCATACAACCATGACTTGAATGAATGAATATCCACATAAATTTTAAATTCAATATCATTATTCTAATTTTGATTCAATTTCATAAAAATAAAATCTATATCATCTAGATATTAGTAATATCCCACAAGATTTAGTGTTCTCCAGGGGTATGTCATACAATTCCACACGATGTAGGCTGACCACCAACTCTTGTTATGAACACCTTTATCCTACATTGACCCTTGTAGGGTCTCTATCACTTCTATACCACTCCTGGATAGTTGTATCACCTTTTATCATGGAAAACATATCCATTTGTGATAGAATGTCTAAATTTGTGTTCAAATATCCTTGATTATGACTTCTTTTTTAAACTCGTATTCATAAATTCCTTTTCAAAAGAAACATAGTAATGTAAAAAACATAAGAACTATGTTTCAAAACATTCATTTTCATCATATTTTAGTTTATTTTATTCTAATAAATACTTCATCATCACCATCATGATAGTGATAAATGATTTTATATTATAAAATCTCTATAGAACTTAAAATGTTCAAAAAATAATTTCATAATAATGAATATATAATATAAGGAAATATTCTTTTTTCTTTTCATTTTTTGAATGAAATGGAACTTAATAAATTCTTTCCAAGATGCATATTTGAAATCTTCACCCACATAGAATAAGGGACAATTTCTTGGTAATATTATTCTATCATGAACAAAAAATTCCATGATTTTATTCACTCTAATTTTCTTTTATCAAATAGACATACACAAATAAAAATACAGTACACAAAAGTGGAATAAACAGGTAAAATTGTTTCCCATCCTCATTGAGGATCACTCACTATCACATAGAAATAATTCATTCAATAGAGCCCTGGGCAGGATTGACCATGAATAGGTGGTGGTGATAAATAAATTGATTACTTTTGTGAATTAATTTTTTTTTTTGAATTCATCATATTGAACTTGTTAAGGTTATAAATCTAATACGGGATACCTCAAATTCTCAACATGTATGAAAAAAATTAAAAGAGAGATAATAAAATTGTAGTTATAAGGTTTAGTGAAATTACCTTCTTATTTCCATGTTAGTTAAACCCCCAATGTGGAATCTCCACTATAACCTTATTATAAAATGTATTAATTTGGGAAGAAACTATTTATGCACTCTAGTTGTAAATCCCCCTATCGATCATAGTTATACCACCAAGAATCCAACTCTTCTGACTCAGTTAGTTATACCCCCAACTGTCTTCTTCTCCATGTATGGTTATACCCCCCATCCCTGAGCCCCTTAAAAAACATTATACCCCCATTCATAAGATCCTTATTATTATATATATAATATCTGGTCCACTATAGGTTGATATGTTAATCATTCTTCAAGATAATATTATATCACACTTTCTCATGTATACATCAAGTCCATTTAGTAGCCAATGATTTGGTCTTCAAAGCATACATAGTAAATCTGATTAGTTATATGATCAATTGCCTCAGTGTATCCCTATGAGGGAAATTCTTCATTTGGTCTGATGAATTCCTAACCTCACTAGATGTTCACAAGTGGTTCACACAAGTTATATTATATTATGTTTTTGAAAGATAAGACTTTCACAATATAAAATCAACATATATTGAAATTATCAACATGTTACCCCAATACATATTATATGTGGATTTATTATTTCATTTTCTTTTTTCCCCTTTCATATAAATAGATATTCATTCATATCAAGAAACATGGTTTCTAAGGATGGTTTTACTAAATAATTTAATTTAACATAACATGAAAAATAATAATATTATATATATGAACAACCATTCAATTTTATTGATATATGTAATGATAAATCCCAATAAATATTCCCAAGAATCATGATTCATCATGTTGGGATATACTAAAATATCCAGAAAACATTAATATTAGATTTCAAATATATAAAACACATTTTAATTAATTTACACGAAAAAATATATCAATGATGTTGGTGTTAGTTAATTATTAAAAGAATATTTTTAATGTATTAAAAATGAATAAAATAATTTATCATGGAAAATATAATACCATTGAATAAAATATTCATATGCATGAAGAAAAATCATAAATTATTGGTACCCATCTCCATTGTCTGATTCTTCTATCCCCTTGGGGATTTGTCCAAACATCGTCGGGTAGTTGCATATGATGAATAAACCAACACCCATTGAGGTGTGAATAAATGGTAAATAATGAGAAACATAATTAATAAGAATAAGGGATGTATTTAAAATAAAAATAATTCAATGTTATAATTAATTGTAGAAAATTTGAATGAAAAAAACATCACTTTGATGAATAAAATCAATGTTGGAACCCTAGGTGCAACCTCATAGTGGATGAATCCCAATGCATCGAATAAATAATCTTTTCTATGGTCATAGAAATTATTTATAATCCTTTAATTAATTAATAACATTTCATAGTTAAAAGGGACGTTAAAAGATCATTTTTAGTTGATATAATGGTAACCTATAAAAAGATACATCAAATTATTCTGATCTGGGACTGTCTAGAATCATTCATAGTGTGAAATATGGTTTCACACCATCAAAAGTATGGTCTGTAATGTTCATTGGTTTTCTTAATTTATTCTATGTACTGATTTCAGGACTTATTTGTTCCATTTAATACAAAATTATTCATGCATGAAATATGGAAATTTCATATATGTAGGCCCTTCAACTCATCATCTCATCATCTCATCCTATGAACAACCATGGAGTCTATATGTTGGATCATTGAGGATATTTCCATGAACTCTGCGAACATAAATTCTAGCAAGGATAAAGGTTAAAGATGAAGATGATTCAAATACACATTGTATGAGATCCATTAGAACACTCAGATTCATATAAATAGATAATAATGGTATATGCATAACTTTATAATGATGAATGAACATTCAGATCTACCCATTTCCCACATATAACATGTAACACCCGAGACTTTTATGAGAAATATTTTGTTTTTATGTTATATAAATCATCAAAGGAATCTTTCACTACTCACAATACTAGCTTGGCTTGCTTTACACACAACTGTGGCCTTCCTTGATAGCTTGCGTCATACGCAATACTGAGTTTCACTAAACAACGATATGCTATTAAAATATTATTAAAACTAACCGTTATGAATAGTAATAACCACTTTTTGAAATTTTTTAAATTTTATTTTTCAAAATGGACTTCATTTTTGGATTCGGATTATCGAAATTAGCCTAGGGTAAAATTTTGGTATTTTATGGAAACTTTCAATTTTTGATGAATAGTGAAAACACTAGGTTACTATTTAAAAACCGACTTTTAATTTAAATAATTATTTATTTTATTTAAATTTATTTTAGTTCAAAATTGATACATAATACCTATATAAGTTCATTGTAATTAATTGGAATAATTTTATAATAATTTTAGATATATAAAATTTTTATTGAACTTTTGACCGTCTTTTACCCACCTCCTAGGAGAATTTCCAAATTCACATAAAACCTAATTTTACAGCTTCTGTGAGTGGAATTTCAAAAATCTGAGAGACACGGTTGATGTCAGTAAGTAAAATGTGGTTCAATGAGACGAAAATAATTTTTTGTGAATAGTAACTTTTTACTTTTATTTACCACGGTTAAAAGTAAATAGGGTATCTAAGGGTAAAAATGATATTATTATTACCCTAAAACATGTCCTAATTCTATTGGATAAATATAATTCGACCAAAAACAACCTTAGGAATAATATATCACCATTTAGGCCCACATGGATTAGATTAGGATCTTTATTATTAATTTATTTAAAGAAGGGTTAAAATAGTTAAAATCAAAGTTTAATAAGTAAAGAATTATTAATATTGGGTTATACATAAGATAAATTCGACTATAAATATTCATTAGAAAGATAAAACGATTTCCTACAAAATAATATTTTATTTATAATTTTTAGACTTTAAATAATTTAATTTATTTATGACACAATGATGATACAGTAATTATCTTATTAATGAAATATTGACATAATTGATGTTATAAATACCCAAATAAATGTAATTTGAGACTCTTTATGACTTCCAATAATATTATATGTTAATATGACATGTTATTATTGATTTAATTAACTTTTTTTGAACTAATCATTCTTTTATGATTTTCACAAAAATCAATTACCAAATAGTATCAAAATTGACATAAAATAGTTTTTAAAACAAATATTATATTATTAATTGATATTTTATTCCTAAAAATCTAAGGTTCTACCAAATGACTTATATAAGGTTATATATATTAATAATAAACAACTTGGGGTTATTTTGTATTTTTATGGTAAGTTTATTAACCTTATAGTGTAAGAACACAAAAAGACACGGTAAAAGTAAAATTATCTAACTTAAAGTTAAATCTAAATTATAAGGTTAAAATAGTAATCTAAACTTTTCCAAATTCTATTTTATGAGATTATTTCGACCCCTCCCCACCTTATCTTCGAAATAAATCAATTTGGAGCTATTTAAAACCGAATATGGCTTTATAATAAAATAATATTTTTAGTTTTTCCAAAGGTTCCCCTCTCCTCCCTTATAAAAGGGCACCTCCTACCTCTCTTCCTCACACCACTTTGAGCCTTCAAGCTCGTCCAAACCATGAAAATATCTCCTCTCCACTTCCCTAGAAACATCCTAGAGTTCCTGGTCTTGTTCAAACACTAATTTTAGTGCCCTAAAAGGAGGTATCAAAGAGGCACTTCATAGAAAAGGTAATGTCCGTTACCGATTCTTTCAACCTTATTTCTTCTTCCAATTATTCTTATTTAGTTTTTTCATTATGAATTAATAACATAAATATCACTAATATACTGATATGTTATTATAAGTATGAAACAACCCTATTTCACCATCTATCCATCCTACGGAAAACGAAATCATCGCGCTTGCGTACGTACGGAATACCGTCTCCACACCGTGGTGTAATCTATTTTCCACCACTACCTTAATTGGATGGGTATAATGGTATAAAGAATGAATATATATGATTATTTTAAAGGTATATTGATTCTGAAATAGTATACATAGACTCCAATACAATTCCACGATCATGGGAATGATATCATCACTCAAGCGTACGTACGGAATACTGTCTCTACGATGTGATGCGACTCGTTATACATGATCTTCATTGAATAATGATTATATAAATTAATTGAATGAATGAATATGATATATATTACACTAATACCATTCTGGAAATTAGGTATCTATAACCTAAAGAGAAGAATAAGAATTTATTCGACAAAACACGCATAAGAACAAAAAGTAATAAACACCCGAATAACAAGTAGCAATGAAATATTACTAATAATAAGCTAAGAATATGAACATATATGATATCATAACAATGATTATGATTCTGGAATAAGTCAATGACATTATTTAAATCATTATACAGGAGGTTCGGACACTTACGAAACAAATCATACATAAGGTAAGGGAAAATATCACAATCTCATTTTTATCCGAGATTGTTTATACTTTGGTATTTACTGGGGTGTATTTTATCATCCACATCCATGTGTCCTCAATATTTAATATTATTTATATCCTCCTATAATTTTTTAAATCCAAATTTACCCTTCGGTGAGTTTTTTAGTAAAAGATATGAAAGGAATCTTTTGTCATTTTTCGTACGAGTTACTTTTTGACTTTTCCGGCCAAAGTACGAGAAGAATGTTTTTTTTAAATTAGACGGCATGAATGGATTTTTAAAACATTATTTCCAAGAATCTTCCTTTACAAGTTTTCAAGTTTATTTTTAATCAACTTCTTTTAGTTTATAATTGTAGGACATGTTAAGAAATGAAACGTGTTTTTGAAGTAGAAAGGATATTTTCCTCAAGAATGGATTTTAAGTGTTTTATAAAAATTATTTTCCATCTAAGATAATAAAGGGTTATGTTTTTATCCCTATTATTACATTGATTTGATTATGTTGTGATGGAATTATTTTTATGAATTCCTTTATCTTATATAAATTGTTTTATGATGTCACGATGTTTAAGAATCCCATTTTTATTACATGGGTTATGCTATGATGTATGGTTTATGATTTTGTGGCACACATAAGAATGGTATCATTATGAGATGGGTGGGACCTATATCTCCCACCAATGCATTGGGTAAAGATTTTATATCTCATGAGATAGACATGGATGGAACGGCAGGTTAAACTGGTTCAGTGAAACAGGACTGAAACGAGGAATGAACTCAGTTCAGAAATGGACTTTGTCCACTAAGATAGTCTTGGCAATGAGTCTTGACTAATAAGAAATGATTATCTATGATTATGTGTGTATGCCACAAATCTTCTTGATTTAAGTTATGATTATTGTGATTACATTTCACTACCATGATTTATCCCATGTTATGAAATTTTGATCTCTTTTGGAGGGTAAGATTTCCAAAATGTTATGTTCTTATGAATATGATGTGATTGATATTTATTTTTTTTACCCTTACTGAGAATTTGAGCTCACCCTTTTGTATGTTTTATTTCCCCAGGTCAGGAAGAAGGTAATTAAGTAAGATATTCCAAAAGGGACTATAGATATGATGAAATAAATTGGAGACAGTGTAGACTCTTTAAGAACCAGTTGTTTATGTTTCCCAGTTTCTAAAGACACTATACCTATACGGTCCTTTCATGGTTTTGTTATATGTTTTAATAAGTGTACTTAAATTTTGAAGTACTAAAAATATATGTAAAGTATGGGTTGTTATAGTTGGTAGCAGAGGAAAGGTATAATCAACCTTTAGAAACTAGGATGTGAATGTCTTAGTAAGAACCCTATGGATAAGTTTAATCATAGAAGATGATCTTAGTGTTTTAAAAATGGCCATGAAAAACCTATGATAAGACCTTAAGTGTAAAATGTTATTCTTGATTATGTGTTTTTCCTATTATAATTAGTGTTTCTCACACTATTCTTCTTGGTTTTAGTCAATGGCTGGAACCCGAAGGAACCGTGTTAATTGGGAATGCGACGGGCAATGCAATGATTGTCCCCCTAAGCAACCAAATGTTATGGGAGATGGAATGAAAAATCGTGTATCCATGCTCACACAACTTTCTCAAGCTATGAATCATGCAGGACTTCCAAACAAGCAAAGGAAGGAGCAAAATTCTGTTGAATCCTTCATGAGACAGCGTCCACCTTCATTCAGCGGGTCTACTAATCCATTAGTTGCTGAATAATGGATCAGTACTACTGAAAAGATATTTTCAGTTCTTCAATGTTCTGAACATGATAAAGTCATCTTAGTAGTGTATCGTTTGGAAGGTTATTTTGATCAATGGTGGAATCTTATCAAGAATACGAGGACAAGAGATGAAATTGAGTCCATGGAATGGGACGAGTTCAAGAACTTATTTTTCAATAAGTACTTCCCTCGTATTCTCCGAACAAAGATGGAGAAGGAGTTTCTTGAACTAAAGCAAAAGGATGATGAATTTATTGGTACCTATGAAGCAAATTTTACAAGACTTGCAAGGTATGCTTCTGGTATTATTATCCAACCTGAGAGTAAGATCGATCGATTCTTTAGTGGCTTAAAACCAAGTCTTCAAAGGGTGTTATCCATAAGGGACTTAAATAGCTACGAGGAAATCGTTCGATGTGCTCTCAAAGTTGAGATGGATATTGGAGTAACCCATCAGTCATATGGGTTTGATAAGAAGAGGAAAATGGAATTCAAAGGAAAATCTAAATAGCACACTGAAAATAATATGAGCTTTCCTTTATGCTCAAAGTGTGGAAGGAAACATGGAGGGAGTTGTCTTAAGGGGACAAGTAAATGTTTCAAATGTGGAAAGGAAGGTCATCGGGAATTTGAATGCCGCAATGATGGTAAGAATATGTCTAATGATGCAATCAAAGGAAGGGACACACAGAATGAACCTACTACACTTCAATGTTTCAAGTGCAAGGAGATGGGGCATTATGCCAATAAATGCCATAATCCAAGGGTTGTTGATGATGATCGACATAAACAAAATATTAAGGATAAAGAAAAAGGAATGTCACATGCAATTTCTATCAGTGATGTGGAGTACGATAACGAAGTGGTGAAAGGTACACTTACCATCCACTCTAAAGTAGCAAATGTTTTATTTGATTCTAGATCCACCAACTCTTTTATTTCTGAAAAATTTTCTGAGGGTATCTTCGTATTACCTCAACAATTAGATGTTGAGTTAGCTGTGACAACCTCTAATGGCACAACAGTCGCATCAAAAGTTTATAATTCTTCTCCGATTGAAGTTTGTGGGAAAGTTCTTCCTGCAAATCTTGTGATCCTCCCTATAGTGTAATTTGATGTGATTCTTGGCATGGATTGTATTTATATATATGGAGCTCATATCAATTGCCAAAGAAGGGAAGTCATATTTCATATTCCAGATCAATCTTTGATCTTCTATCAATGCAAGGATGAACATAACCTTCCAGTGGAAATTTCTTCCATCTTATGGGTCTTGATTCCACTAAATGAAGGTTATTTATCTCAAATGGTTGGTGAGAAACTCACAATTAAGAATATTCCCATTGTACGAGAGTTTGATGATGTCTTTCCGGAGGAATTTTTGGGTCTTCCACCAAATCGTGAAGTTGAGTTTTCAATAGAACTCGTACCGGGTGCTTTGCCTATTTCAAAGACACCTTATAGAATGGCCCCAATTGAGTTGCAGGAATTGAAGAAGAAACTCCAAGAGAATCTTGATAAGGGATTCATATGCCCTTGTGTGTCACCTTGGGGAGCACCTGTTCTGTTTTTTAAAAAGAAAGATGGATCAATGAGACTCTGCATTGATTATCGAGAACTTAACAAGATCACTATCAAGAAAAAATATCATCTCCTGCACATTGATGACTTATTTGACCAACTACGTGGAGCTCAATACTTTTTCAAGATTGATCTTCATTCAGGGTATCATCAATTAACGGTCAAAAGGGAGTATATACCAAAGACGGCTTTCCGTACAAGGTATGGACACTATGAAATTATAGTGATGCCATTTGGTCTTACTAATTCCCCTTCTATCTTCATGGATCTGATGAATAGAGTCTTTAGAGACTATCTTGATCAGTTTTTGGTAGTCTTTATAGATGATATTCTTGTATATTAAAAGATCAAGTAAGAACATGAAGATCACTTGAGGATTATATTGAAGACCCTAAGAAAGGAGAAGCTTTATGCCAAATTTACCAAGTGTGAATTTTGGCTTCAAAAAGTTGCATTTTTGGGTCACATAATCTCAAAAGAGGGGATATCTGTGGATCAAGCAAAAACAGAGGTTATCGAAAAATGGTCAAGACCAACAACAGTAACCGAGATCCGAAGTTTTCTTGGTTTGGATGGATATTATCGACGTTTTGTGAAAGATTTTTCACGATTATCTAATCCACTCACCATGTTGACTCGAAAAGGAGTTAAGTTTGTTTGGATAAAGTAATGTGAAGATAATTTCAAGGAGTTGAAAAGAAGGTTATCCAGTTCACCTTTGCTCACACTTCCTTGTAGTGGATAAAGGTTTGTGATCTACAGTGATGCATCCAACAAGGGGTTGGGGTGTGTTCTTATGCAGAATGATATGGTGATAGATTATGCCTCATGACAGTTGAAAATCCATGAGAAAAATTACCCAATTCATTATTTGGAGTTAGCTGCGGTAATATTTGAATTAATGATTTGGAGGAATTATCTTTATGGAGAAATGTGTGACATTTATAATGATCATAAAAGTTTAAAGTATATTTTCACACAAAAGGAGCTGAATATGCACCAAAGAAGATGGTTGGAGCTGATTAAGGATTACGACTGCTCAATTCATTACCACCCTGGGAAAGTAAACAAGGTGGCAGATGCATTAAGTCGACAAGACCATGCCAGTTTATCCATGATGAGGATCACAAAAGATCCAATATTTATGGATTTACAAAGGATGGATCTTGGAATTATAATGAAAGGGGAAAATCGTATCTTTCTCAAATGAATTTTCAACCATCTATACATGTGAATATTAAAGAGGCATAGAAAGAAGATGTAGAGTTACAAAATAAGGTGAGAAATATTCCTGAATTCAACCTTGATTGTGATGGGATAATAAAGTTCAGGAATCGGGTTTGTGTTCCTCCCATCCCCGAATTAAAGAAGGAGCTGTTGGATGAGGCTCATAGTTCTTCATTCTCTATTCATCCTGGAAGCAAGAAGATGTATAGGGACCTGAAAGAGTACTTCTGGTGGGATGGCATGAAAAGAGATGTTGCTGAATATGTCTCTCGATGCTTGGTTTGTCAGCAAGTTAAAGCAGAGAGACAAAAGTCTAAGGGGATTTTACAACCATTACCCATACCCGAATGGAAATGGGAAAACATCACTATGGACTTTGTCACCGGACTTCCTAAAACATCCAAAGGAAATAATGCTATTTGGGTCATAGTTGATCATCTTACAAAGTCTGCACACTTCATTGCTATTAGAGAGGATTTCTCTCTAGATTAGCTTGCCAGGATATATGTAAAGGAAGTAGTAAGATTTCATGGAGTACCACTTTCCATTATATCTGATCGGGATTGGATATTTACCTCGAAGTTGTGGCGAAGTCTTCAGCATACTCTAGATACAGAGTTGAGTTTCAACACTACTTATCATCCTCAGACAGACGGTCAGTCTGAGAGGACAATTCAAACTCTAGAAGATATGTTGAGAGCTTGCTCTATGGATTTCAAAGGTGGTTGGGATCAACACCTACCTTTGGTGGAATTTTCTTATAATAATAGCTTTCACTCCAGTATTCAGATGGATCTTTATGAAGCTCTCTATGGAATGAAATGCAGGACTCCAACTTGTTGGGATGAAGTTGGGGAAAGAAAGATATTAGGACATGATCTTGTTGATGAGATGGCAGAAAAGGTCAGATCTATTCAACAACACATAAGAGCATCTCAGAGTTGACAAAAAAGATATGCCGACAACCGAATAAAAGACCTAGAGTTTGAAGTGGGTGATAAAGTGTTCTTACGAATATCTCCCTAGAAGAGGGTCATGAGATTTGGAAAGAAGGGAAAGTTGAGCCCTAGATATATCAGTCCTTTCGAAATACTAGATCGTGTTGGGAAGGTTGTTTAGCGATTGGCGCTTCCACCGAATCTCTCTCAATTTCACGATGTGTTCCATATATCTATCCTGAGAAAGTACATACCTGATCCTTCACAAGTACTCAGCTCAGAAGTTGTACCACTGGAACAAGATCTTTCTTATGAAGAACAGCCGATAGAGATTCTCGATCGTAGTGAAAAACTCCTATGGAACAAGACCACTCGCTTGGTGAAAGTTTTATGGAGGAACCACCAATTATAAGAAGCTACTTGGGAGCTTGAGGATATGATGAGGGAGAGGTATCCTCAGCTGTTTGTTACAAGTGACGAATTTCAAGGGCGAAATTCATTTTAAGGGGGGTAGAATGTAACACCCGAGACTTTTATGAGAAATATTTTGTTTTTATGTTATATAAATCATCAAAGGAATCTTTCACTACACACAACACTAGCTTGGCTTTCTTTACACGCAACTACGGCCTTCCTTGATAGCTTGCGTCGTACGCAATACCGAGTTTCACTAAACAACAATATGCTATTAAAATATTATTAAAACTAGCCGTTATGAATAGTAATAACCACTTTTTGAAATTTTGTAAATTTTATTTTTCAAAATGGACTTCATTTTTGGATTCAGAATATCAAAATTATCCTAGGGTGAAATTTTGGTATTTTTATGGAAACTTTTAATTTTTGATGAATAGTGAAAACACTGGGTTACTATTTAAAAACCGACTTTTTATTTAAATAATTATTTATTTTATTTAAATATATTTTCAGTAAAAATTGATAAATAATACCTATATAAGTTCAATGTAATTCATTGGAGTAATTTTATAATAATTTTAGATATATAAAAATTTTATTGAACTTTTGACCGTCTTTTACCCACCTCCTAAAAGAATTTCCAAATTCACATAAAACCTAATTTTACCGCTTATGTGTGTGGAATTTCAAAAATCTGAGACACACGGTTGATGTCAGTAAGTAAAATGTGGTTCAATGAGATGAAAATAATTTTTCTTGAATAGTAACTTTTTACTTTTATTTACCGCGGTTAAAAGTAAATAGGGTAACTAAGGGTACAAATGATATTATTATTACCCTAAAACATGTCCTAATTCTATTGGATAAATATAATTCTACCAAAAACAACCTTAGGAATAATATATGACCATTTAGGTCCACATGGATTAGATTAGGACATTTATTATTAATTTATTTAAAGAAGGGTTAAAATAGTTAAAATCAAAGTTTAGTAAGTAAATAATTTTTAATATAGGGTTATAAATAAGATAAATTAGACTATAAATATTAATTATAAATCTAGAAATATTTCCTACATAATAATATTTTATTTATAATTTTTAGACTTTAAATAATTTAATTTATTTATGACACAATGATGATGTACTAATTATCTTATTAATGAAATATTGACATAATTGATGTTATAAATACCCAAATAAATGTAATTTTAGACTTTTTATGAATTAAAATAATTTTATATGTTAATATTACATGTTAGTATTGATTTAATTATCTTTTTTTGAACTAATCATTCTTTTATAATTTTCACAAAAATCTATTACCAAATAGTGTCGAAATTGACATAAAATAGTGTTTAAAACAAATATTATATTATTAATTGATATTTTATTCCTAAAAATCTAAGGTTCGGCCAAATGACTTAGATAAGGTTATATATATTAATAATAAACAATTTGGGGTTCTTTTGGCTTGTTATGGTAAGTTTATTAACCTTATAGTGTAAGAACACAAAAATACACGGTAAAAGTAAAATTATCTAACTTAAAGTTAAATATAAATGATAAGGTTAAAATTGTAATATAAACTTGTAAAAATTATATTTGATTAGAGGATTTATACCCATCCACACCTTATCTTCGAAATAAATAAATTTGGAGCTATTTAATACTGAATATGGCGTTATAGTAAAATAATATTTTTAGTTTTTCCAAAGGTGCCCCTCTCCTCCCTTATAAAAGGGCACCTCCTCCCTCTCTTCCTCACACCACTTTGAGCCTTAAAGCTCAACCAAACCCTGACAATATCTCCTCTCCAATTCCCTAGAGACATCCTAGAGGTACTGGTCTTCTTCAAATACCAATTTTAGTGCCTTAAAAGGAGGTCTCAAAGAGGCACTTCAAAGAAGAGGTAATGTCCGTTATTGATTCTTTCAACTTTATTTCTTCTTCCACTTCTTCTTCTTTAGTTATTTCTTTATGAATTAATAACATCTGTATCACTAATATACTGATATGTTATTATAAGTATGAAACAACCCTATTTCACCATCTATCCATCCTACGGAAAATGAAATCACCACGCGTGCATACGTACGGAATACCGTCTCCATGCCATGGTGTAATCTATTTTCCACCACCACCTTACTTGGATGGGTATAATGGTGTAAAGAATGAATATATATGATTATTGTAAAGTGATATTGATTCTGAAATATTATACATATACTCCAATACAATTCCACAATCATGGGAACGATATCATCGCTCGTGCGTACGTACGGAATACCGTCTCCACGATGTGATGCGACTCGTTATACATGATATTCATTGAATAATGATTCTATAAATGCATTTAATGAATTAATATGATATATATTACACTAATACCATTCTGGAAATGAGGTGTCTATAACCTAAAGAAAAGAATAATAATTTATTCGACAAAACACGCATAAGAACAAAAAGTAATAAACATCCGAATAACAAGTAGCAATGAAATATTACTAATAATAAGCTAAGAATATGACCATATATGATATCATAACAATGCTTATGATTCTGGAATAAGTCAATGACATTATTTAAATCATTATACAGGAGGTTCGGACACTTACGAAGAAAATCGGACCTAAGGTAAGGGAAAATATCACAATCTCATTTTTATCCGAGATTGTTTATACTTTGGTATTTACTAGGGTGAATTTTATCATCTGCATCCATGTGTCCTCAATATGTAATATTATTTATATCCTACTATAATTTTTTAAATCCAATTTTACCCTTCGGTGAGTTTTTTAGTAAAATATATGAAAGGAATCTTTGTCGTTTTTCGTACGAGGTACATTTTTACTTTTCCGGCCAAAGTACGAGAAGAATGTTTTTTTTAACTTATACGGCATGAATGGATTTTTAAAACATTATTTCCAAGAAGCTTCCTTTACAAGTTTTCAATTTTATTTTTAATCAACTTATTTTAGTTTAGAATTGTATGACATGTAAAGAAAGGAAAAGTGTTTTTGAAGTAGAAAGGATATTTTCTTCAATAATGGAGTTCAAGTGTTTTATCAAAATTATTTTCCATCTAAGATAATAAAGGGTTCTGTTTCTATCCCTATTATTACATTGATTTGATTATGTTGTGATGGAATTATTTTTATAAATTCCTTTATCTTATATGAATTGTTTTATGATGTCACGATGTTTAAGAATCCCATTTTTATTACATGGGTTATGCTATGATGTATGGTTTATGATTTTGTGGAACACATAAGAATGGAATCATTATGAAATGGGTGGGACCTATATCTCCCTCCAATTCATTGGGTAAAGATTTTATATCTCATGAGATAGACATGGCTGTAATGGAAGGTTAAACCGGTTCAGTGAAACAGGACTGAAACAAGGAATGAACTCGGTTCAGAAATAGACTTTGTTCACTAAGATAGTCTTGGAAATGAGTCTTGACTAATAAGAAATGATTCTATATGATTATGTGTGTATGAAACAAATCTTCTTGATTTAATTTATGATTATTGTGATTACATTTCACTACCATGATTTATCCCATGTTATGAAATTTTGATCTCTTTTGCAGGGTAAGATTTCTAAAATGTTATGTTCTTATGAATATGATATGATTGATATTTCTTTTGTTTACCCTTACTGAGCATTTGAGCTCACCCTTTTGTATGTTTTCTTTCCCCAGGTCAGGTAAAAGGTTATTAAGTAAGATATTCCAAAAGGGACTATAGATATGATGAAATAAATGGGAGACAGTGTAAACGCTTTATGAACCAGATGTTTATGTTTCCCAGTTTCTAATGACACTATACATATACGGTCCTTTCATGGTTTTGTTATATGTTGTAATAAGTGTACTTAAATTTTTATGTACTAAAAATATATGTAATGTATGGGTTGTTATATAACTCACTCAGAGTCAAACAATATGTTATAAATAATCTCATTCCATTATTTAATCATGATGAAAGTGGTGTTTCTCACCTATAACACAATTTATAGACCACATGGGGTGGGCTGTCCCAGTCACACCATTTCACGCCACCATGTTCACACTATGAGAATTAGGTTTCCACCATTCTTTAAAAATAATTATAGTGGACACTATGCAACCTCAACCTCTATGAGAATCCTTGTGGGATATCTATCACACATAGTAATGTTCTACTACCACATGTGTGGGATTTAGTTTTCCCTTGATATGATGTGGTTAGATAATTTTTTATAAGGCCCACTAAAAAATACATATACTATATTTTATTTTTTTAATAGAAATACAATCCTTCCTTAAATATTATTAAATTAAAATGTAAATAAAATTTTCCCGATTTCCTATTAATACTTATTCTTTTCTATGCTTTATTATAAATAATACATCATCATTATTGGTACATTTATTTTAACATAAGATCAGTTCAATAATTTTACAAATTACATAGAGAATTGTTCAAGCATGACATCCAATTCCAATTAATTAATCCATAACAATTATCCATGAATCATAAATTCTTTTCAACTCACCAAACACATATGGACACATAATTGACAAAAAATGTAACACTTCATCTTAATAATATATATCTTTATATTTTTTTGTCAATATCTCTTCATATATTCAAAAGTCAATATGTGTGATCAAAACATATCTCCCCCTTTTCAGAAATTAATTAAAAAGTTTGATTTGGGTTTTCAGATATATTCTTCTTCCTTTCATTGAATTTCAAGATTCTATTTACCATTTTAAGAGAGAATGATGATAACACATGAATTTTTAAGAAAATTTACTTTTATTTGTCTAATCTAAGACTACATGGGTTAACCAAGTGTAGAAAACAAGAGTGGTACAACCAAAGATATTTATAATCTCTATAAATTATCATTTATTTGATATCATGCTCATTATTTCTTAATTCTCAAAATTGGTGTTGTTTAGACAAGAAATGCATGATCATGCACACATTTTAACAAACACAATATAATTATTATGATAAAGAACCATATCTCTCACTTTTTCTCCTTTTTACTCAATAAAGAAATCCCAATTAATTGATATTATTAATAGAGTTAAGAATATGGAATGATAGTATGATAAATATTCCACAATTTCATGATTTCAAATCTATCGAAAATTTCAATATTAACTAGAATTTATTAAAATTAATGATTATTCATAAGGATTCCCTTCCTTAAGGGATCCAACCATCTACTTCAATGACATGTATGATAGTACATAGACACATATATATATTTACATTAGAATAAATAGGAAACTAATTATTATTTTGGACTAACCTTTATGTAGAGAACTACCTCCTAACCTAGTGGATTCCTTTCTCCCAAAATTTTTCAAATTCTTATTAATTTTTTTAGGAATCCCCTTTTCATCCTAGATTTATATAGCCTCATTATTCGCTATAGAATTAAAATGTTTTCCAAATTCCACTGATGTATTAGAAAATTTTAGTTTATTTTGTCAAACACCCTGATAATCTATCATGAAATTCCCTATCTTATTAGAATATTCATATGACATACCACTATTTCTATATTTATGCCTCTTACATTTCAAAACATAGGGAATATAACCTGTAATTCTAGTAATAAATTTCTTATATGTGATACCCGTTTGCATTTAGCTACTGCAATCTTCTTTTAAGAATTTGTTTATTTTTTTTGAATTTTCAGTTGGGAAGGATTTTTGGTACACACCTTTATTTATATGAGACATTATCTCATATATTCATCATGAATTCCACATGATTTTTTCTTATTTATGGGAAAGGACATGTTATAACGTATTGAGTACTCTTTATTCCCATACCACTCACAATGCCAAAAAAAACCAATAAACTAAAATCTTTTTCCTTGGTATGTATTATGTCTAGACACGAATTGTTGGCCTACTTCGTCAAACAAAACATATATTTTCCTAGGGGTGGTTATTTTCTTGTAATATTTATTTCTCCCATTAATGTAGGAGATAATACCCCACTTTTCTTCATTTTATAAATATGTTTAGACTTATTTATTCATTAGAACTATTGTTAATAATAGTTTTCTTTTGACATGGATTAAGTACAATTCTATCTTTACATCATTGACTATTCATTTCATCATGTTTTTGAATATTCACCTTTAACCATATTTGAAAAGGTGAATCCTAATTAATTCTGTTATATTTATCATTAATCTCCGTAAATTCATGCATTTTGTAATTTTCATGAATTTTCTTATTATCCAAGTAGTTTAATATCTTATGCCTAAACATCCAGAAATACCAATAATAGTCGATGGAAATCCTTATCTTCTTTTTTATTATAGCCTATCTCGATTTCTATGATTGCGAAAAAATTTATTTTTTATTCGAACCACCACTCTTTTGTAAAATTCTTAGCAAAATAATATGCATAAATATTTTCTCATTTTCTTGTGATGGGATGGTTTTGTGAATATAAATCAACAAACATACTTTCCTAGAGAATGGTTTATTTTCTATACTATAAACTTAAATAAAATTAGAACATAACATAATTTCTAGGTTATGGGATTCCTTATTCTCGTTAAGTATTCCAATTTGATTATAGAATGTTCTCAAGATATTCTTATAGTCATGATGCTAAATTCAAACTTCTATGGTAGTGTATGGTTTACTATCAATTTGGGTTTTTTCGTATTTTGGTGATTCAAAATTTTTTAATTTCACCATCAACTCGAAACACTTCATACTGAGAGATTTACTTTCAACCTGAATTGATCTTATCAAATCTTTCAAGTCCTCTTTCATCTTCTACAATTGTTCTGCATGTATTTGTATTGAATAATGTAAATAATTTTAAATCCAATTGACTTTGTTTTCTTTATACTATAATTTTATATCTTTTACAACCATCAATACATTATGCAATTTTTAAGTGCAAGGAAATATACCAAAAACATTATCTCAATGAAATATTTCTCAAAAACATTTATTTTAAATTATATAATTTATTCTTGATATGTTTCAATGAAAATCTAAGTCCCTTAATCCTTTTCATTCACATGTTTTCAGAGAGTGTTGGATATCCTAAACATTTTATCTCGTACCTCTTCTATAGAATTTTCCTCTTCTTCTTGATGTATTTTTTATTCTTGTGAGAATTAAAACCTATAATAATACAATTTTTAGCTATTTTTGGAAATTTCTTCATATCTCCATTGAATTAAATGCTATCATCACTAAGTGATAAATCATCATCATAGATTGATTTGTAACATCCCCATCCTTGGAGACACAAGAAGGTTTCTCTGATCCAGGTGAGCCAAATTACCTCATGCATATCAACCCAAATTGACGATGTCAACTAGAAGTGATGGAATTATTAACATGTTCACAAGAGATAATATTCTGTCATAGGTAATAGGTAATATACCGTGGATGAAAAAAATATTATAACATGTAGATAAAGAAAATAAGTAATAAAATAGAATTAGAAGCAAATAAATAATACCAACTAAATATATAATATGAATAGAATCTGATAAATAAAATAGATACACAATGATATCCTGATATGAAGTTTCTAATAAAGTAAAATTACAGAAAACAAGAATAAAAGAATGAAATAAAACATGTAATGATAACGAAAAAAAGTTAAACAAATGAATTTAAATTAAGGATCTATCCTCTATCACCAATCTCAATCCTAAACAGAAAACAACACTCAAACATTGGCAGAAACATGCTTCCCATTATCCATACATTCAATAATAATGTCTACTTGGGTACCAAACGATGCACCAGCATGTATTTAGATAATATACCAGTAGTACAACGCCTATAGTGTCTAAACAGTTTCATTTCGTTTTGTCAAAAAATGAAGTGTTCCAACATATTTTTAATGCAATCAATTAAATTAACTAAACAAAATAATTATAACTTGGTCCGAGTTCTCAACGACACATGTCCATAACACATGCTTCAGTGTAATCCTGAAATCTAAATAAAGTAAATGTAACATGAAAGATGTGTTTATTTACAAAAAGGATATAAAAATATATAGCGGAAAAAAATTAACATACACCCAAGTTTGTGCTTTTTCATTGGCCTATTTTTTGTGTCCAAAATTTGTGCTTTAATGCACTAGAAAAATATCACAATTTACAAGTAACCCAAATATGAATAAAATAAAACCATCCAAACATTATCATTGGTTTTATAATAAACTATAGAGTTGGAGTCCAAGCTCATCATGAATGTATCACAATAGTACATCCTTCAATTTTTCCAATACCACTGATCTCATCCATGAAAATCTTCCGAAAGACCAAGTATCACATATAGAATTGTTTTATCATGAGTTCATCCAGGGTATCGCATATCAGGGGTCGTGTATCACTCGAGGACTGGTGTATCCACTTTTCCATTGGGTCTATACTCAATTTTTTCTTTATTTAAGTGGTATCAGTCTTGAGTATATAGAATCCCAAGGAAAACCTCATCTGTAAAATCAAAAGGAATTTCCTCCCTAGCATAACGTGTAACCAATCAAGAATAGAGATTCCATGTGTGATCCTTATTATGAAACCCACTTTGTCTTTCCTCTTGAAATTTAATCAGATATCAAGAAAGAAAATATCATGGATAATGCATTTATAATTGAAAAAAAAATAGGCACTAAAGGTATATACCTTTTGATCATTCAAGTAATATAGTTTTATCCAAAATGCATTATTGGATAAAGCATAAAAATTCACTTTTTTATTTATTAAATGCATTGAACACTAATAATTTAATCAAGGAAATCATCAGGCATAAAAAATAAAACAAAATCTAATGATTCAATGATCATAAAAATCCTAAATAATTTATTTAATTTAATTCCCCACCATGTTGGGTCGTGCAACACATAAAATAATAAAATTAGTTATTCAGGATAATAAAAACTAGACTAATATTTCTTAAAAACCCAAAGTGATATCCAATAATGTTGAAACCATTTAATAAAGCTAGTTTATATCAAACAAGGGTGAAATATACATGCTAATAAGATTAGTTAAATTAGAATATGTGAAATTTAAAATCGTTGTTAGGTACTGATGAGTGGTAAAACATTCAAATTAAAAGTTACAAAAAAATGAGGCGAAATAGAGTAGATGTCCTACCTCATAATTGTAGAGGATACGATGCTCCACAAAAATCTTTGATTTGACATAAAATGGAATAAATGGATGATTTTTTAAAAACCCCAGTTTTATGTAAAAACCTTCCATAAAATATTGCTTGATGGATAGTGGTTGAGATCCTATAATTCTTGGTATGTAACGTTGAACTACTGAGACATTTATTTTGCATCTGACGGTACAGAAAACAGAGGGGGAACGGAGTCGCAGTGACCATCTGAGGGAGGAGAGGAGGAGGATGAGGCTCAGCACAAGAGTGTTCTACAGGGGACGATGCACTAGGGAAGAAGAGTGGTAGAGAAAGAAATAAATAATGTAAAGAAAAAGAAAAGTAAAATTAATAAAATAAAGAAAAATAGAAAAAGGAAATAAATAAATAAATAAATAAAATAAAAAGGGATAGAGAAAAAAAGAAATTAAAAATAATAAAAATGGGTTGATTCCCATTTTCATTATTTTTACTTTTCTTAGAACCCAGTATTATTATATATGAAAATCTATTTTTATCCATTTTTAATTTCTTTTAATTTCATATATAATTTATTTTTATTTCTATAATGTATTTTATTTATTTGAAATACCAACACTGCTCAAGGGCGTGATGTAATATTTTACAAAAAACCCATGCAATTGTTTAAATAATTTTAATAGTTTCCCGGTATCTACAATAGAGTGTGCATGCGTGAACCCTATGTTTCCTTAAGGATTTGGACACAAAATTTAAATAGTTCATATCTTGACTAATTATGGGATGTTACAACCTCCTCTCTTGAATACATATTTTCCCTTAGTTTCCCTTCCATGGGTAGTGGGGCATCATCTGAGAAATGATCTGGCCATTGAGCATGCAGATTATTCTCCTGCTCCCAGGTCTCATCCTATACACATCCATGCTACCAAAGCACCCAGACTAGAGGAACTATCCTACCCGATAGGATCTTTTTTATACGATCGAAAATACGTATTGGATGCTCAAAAATGGATGCATCCACTTTGAGCTATATGTCATCAGGATCAAATGAATTATAATGGTATATATGATATTGTCAAAGATGAGATACATGGAAGACATTTTTCGTGGAAGGATACCCCTAAGGTAACACTAACCAATAGGATAATGTCTATCCTATCTCCACTATCTCGAATGGCCTGACACATCTCGATGATAACATCCACTGTCTCTAGATCCGCCTGTGGCCAATCATTGAAAACAATAAAAAAGACTCAATTTCCATCTCAAACTCAAGAGGTCTGTGGTAATTATCAATTCATGATTTCTTCCTAAACTAATCTATAGTCATATGCTTCGGAATCACTTGAACCTTCATAGATGACTTCTAAATGAAGTGATGACCCAACAGAGCTTCCTCACATACTTTGAGCCTGTATAAAGGTGAATGACATGACCTAACATAAAGGGACTCATACAAAGCCATTTGAATTTTATTTTTAATCTATTATTATAGTTAAAAATAACAAATAGAATATGGGTCTCCCAGGATCCTCCAAAACCAAGGATATATCCCATATAATATCCTTTAACAGTCTTATGGTCCGCACTGACTGCACATCGGTATAAGGGTGATATGCAGTACTCAATAGGACCTACTAACTCATATCTTTCTACAAACATTTCTAGAATCGTGAAGTAAATAATGAAGCTCCCTCCAAGACAATAGAATATGGTATGCAATGAAGTCTCATTATCTAACAAATATAAATCCTTCCCAACTCATAAATAAAAAATGAATCTTGGATATGTATGAAGTGAAGGAATATTGTCAATCTATTGACAATCATCCATATTTCCTCACTACCACTAAGATATCGTGGAAATACTGTAATGTAGACCACGATGATTTCATTCTATTTCCACTAAGGTGTGGATAGGGGATGTATATGTCTAACTGGTTGTTGGTTCCCTTCCATAATATGCTGACAGGTAGAGCACCGAATAATGAATCCCCCTATCTACTTTTTCATAGTTGACCACCAGTTCTGACAACACATGTCTATGTACATCATGATAAGTCCATGATGAACTTCCCAAACTGAGGATTGTGATTTTTTTATCAGTTCGTCTCGTATATATGAATGTAACGATACACAACCACAGTAAAGAAGAGTTTAATTGCCATCAATAACCCAACCAGGATGTGGGTTCTCTCCTGTGATTCTTACCCTAAAAAAATCCCTTTGTATTAGATAACATTCACATACAGACTCTCCCTAAAATAGAGGATGTCACTATAAGTGTTGTTTGAAATGGATCACCAAGATTTTCTTGATCCTATAGATGCATATCAGAAAATAATTCCATCATATTCCACTCATTGTTGGTTACCTGAATGGATTGTGTTTGTGTCTTGTATCTCAAAGAATCATCCGTGACATTTCCCCAACAAGGGTTATATGAAATCTAAAAATCAAATGACAGCTGGTATTTTACCCACCTATGCTGCCTTAAATTCAAGTATCGTTATGTGGAGATATATTTAAAGATTGTATGATCTACATAAACAATGAATATCTCACCCAACAAATACTATATCCAATAACGTAAATCATGAACTATTTCTTCTAATTCAAGGTCCTATGTAGGATAGATCAACTCAGGAGATCTCATATGGAAAGATCCATAAGATACAACTCAATATCCATGCATAAAAACTGAACCCAATCAGATTTATAATATATATTTGTAAACTATATAGATTATACATAGCTCAAGGGGAATTAGGATCAAAGATAAGGTTAGTCATTCATTCAAATACAAAAAAAATTCAGATGATTCTGACTAGATAAACTACACACCTTCAATAGTCAGGGTCATAAGAGGTGCTACTATACAGGTTAAATATTAGATGAAAAGACCGTAATATCTAATATTCCCCAAGAAAATACGTATATCGAAAAAATCATTTGGGATACTCCTATAAATCTATACATTTCACCTTTTCTGGGTCAACTGATAAGCCTGCCTCAGATATTATATGACCCATGAAGTGAACCTTATCAATCAAGAAGAGGAGTTTTTTGATATTTAAATATAGTTGGTTCCCTCATAGTGTACTCATCATGATATCTAGATGAGTTTCATGGTTGTGTCTGGAATCTGAATACATCAAAATTCCCTCAAAAAACAACCACAATGGAATTAAGGTACAAATGAAAACCCCTATTCATCACAGCCATGAAAACTACCTCAATATTTGTGATGATTAATGGAATAACCAGATACTCAAACAAGATGTACCTACTCCGACATTCCATAAGTGGTATGTAATAAGGTTTCATACGTACATGGTGATAGCCCGACCTAAGAAGTATCTTAGAGAAAATAGTTTCTCCTTATATTTAGTCCATAAATTCATCTATATGAGGCAATGGATATCGATTATTTTCTATTTTCTAGTTGATTCAACAATAATCCACGCACAATCTGACGGTATCATACGCCTTCTTGTAATAAAAACTATTGAACCTCACGAAGATGTGCTAGCTATTATAAAACCCTTAGACTCATGGCCTTCAAGATAAATTTTGGGTTTTTGTAGATCTATATGTTACAAATTATAATGATGAATAGAAACTTTTATCGCACCTAGTACTATCTCAATTGTGAACTCCACAACCCTCATGGGAGTTCAGCTAGAGAAATAGGTAGGGAAGACATCCCTAAAATGATCCATAAGGGGAGGGAAGTCCACTAGCTATGTTCCATGAACTCTCATGATGAGACTTGCTAATTTAGATGTAAATCATCCTAGCCCTATGCGTTTATGTCCCTCTCAATCTGCATGTATATCCCATTATCCTTTGTAGAGATATGCATCCCCCTCAGGGAATTCGAAGGACACCTGACGGTGATATCAATCCACTTGGGCATGATAAGTAGAGACCCAGTTCATACCAAGAATGACATCAATTCCATATAATCTATTTTGGTCCAACAGCATGACCCAAATAGGGTGGGAGATGAATCATTGTAGGAAACCACTTCAAGTTCTATACCTAACTTCCAGTAAGTATATACAGTAGGTAATAATGGAAACGCATCAAAGAAACTAGAAATGTACAAAAGTAACCAAATCTTATATTTTCTACTTACATTAATTAGAATTTAATATTCATCATTTAATAATGTAATTGTCACAAAAGTTATCTCAGAATACTACTTAACAAGACCAAATCCATGATTTTGATTTTTCTTGGCACACGTGTCACAAATATTTATAATTTTATGTTAACCCGCTGGGTAACTCACACAATCTGACCCCTATGGCCATGTAATGATATAAAGATGAAAAGGCACTTATTGAATGTCAATTCTCTATATGGTCCTTATTGAATAACTATAGACTCTCTGAGGAAGCACTCAACTTTAATTACCCGTCTAGTTTCATAATGTAAACTATATAAACTCTGATGGAGGACTCACCTTCAATCCCCCATGTGGTATTGTAGCGTGAAATATAATGGACACTCCAAGGAAGCACTCAACGTCAATTCCCTATATGATCTAACAACACCAGGTTCTCACAGCCCTATGCAATTCAATCATGAATAAATGATATCAAGAAACCCAATGTAATCTCAACTACTACATGGCTAAACAATTCCAATACATATCACATGAATTCAAGAAACATCAAAAGACAATCAGTTCCATCCTATAAAGTAAGGAAGGGAAATAAGATGTTCCACATAGGCAACCTAGAGAAAATAGTCCTAAACAAGAAACAAGGAAATCCACCCATGGGGTGTTCCTTAACTTGAAACTACACATAATATCACACCAATACATCCTTAATTCAATAATCAATCTAAGGTAGATAAAACGGGGTTTAATTTCCTTTACTTGAAATACTCGGAACATGGGTAATCATCACATACGCATAGAAAACTCAAGGACAATAAACTAAAGGCCACAAACCAACTGCCTCAATGTTGTACGATAGATCTTGTTGAACCTCAGCCTTTGATTCATCCCAGAACATCGTAGATCTACAAAAAAATTCAGAAACATTAAACATTTAATAACATGAGAGAGAGTAGAAATCAGGAAGAGAGGATCTAGAAGAGTTAAGAAATCATGGAGGTGATTCCAACGCACCCATTGAAGTTTGATTTGGAGAACCGATAAAAGATTAGTGGCTCAGAGAAGGATCGTCACTCTCGGTTGCTTCTGGAAGAAACAAGGTTAAAAGAAGACTAAAATGGTGATTTGACATGACCCTGGTCCATTTAATCAAATAAAATAAAATTTACATGGCATGTTCATTTAATGTAAATGTTGTGTACATGCCTCAACCAAAAACCTCTTTATGCAATATCTAGGTCACCCCACATGGCCATGTCTTGGTGGTTACACATCCAGTACACAACGTGTACTCCCATGTACACATTGTGTATTCTAAAATTTAAAAAAACTCTTATTTTTCCTCAAAACACCCAAAGACAAGATCCATACCTAAAATGAAGTCCTAGGTTCTTACAAACATCCCCCTTAAAATATTTCATCTCCAAATTTCCCAAACAAGGTGGTGAAAAAGAATCCTTGAACATCCCCTTCCACTACGATCGCACATCGGCATCCCTCTACCAAGTCACATCTTGTACTCACCCGTGATGCCACATAAACCATTCTATAGAAACAGACTATCCATGGTGAACCTTCTCGCCACGATCAACAATTTGGATAGGATTCTCGAAGAATGATGCATTCACCACCAACTCAACCTCCTCAGGTTGAAATACATGAGAGGAGTCTAAATAGTATCATTGTAGCACTGAAGGTCTCCATGATCAGTGGAAAGTGTGAAAAATTTGTGAGTCTATTAATGAAAATCCAAATTTCATAATCTCCTCGAGGAGACCTTAGTAAACCCCTCTTGATATCCACCACATCATCATTCCACTTCCACTTGGGAATGGGTAACTACTGTAGAAGCCCCAATGGGCACTGATTCTCCACCTTCACCTTCTAACAAGGGGAACATCTCATAACGAAACCTGTGATATCTCTCTTCTTACCTGGCAACCAATACTTTCAGTGTAAATATCGATACAACATTGTGACACCCAGATGAGCTACCCGAACTGAGGAATGAAAATCCCACATTAGCTCCTCAAATATGTCTGCTGACACGCATATGCTTCAATGAAAATGTAGGATCTCATCCTAACCTATTTTCCACCAAGGAGGAGGTTCCTCTCCTGACACACTATCTCTTAATACTAGGCCATCAGAATCTAATAGTTACCTCATTAGAACTCGATTAAAAAGAGTATAGGTATCATCTACAGAAGAAAGAAATGTCTACCCATGTCTGTCATGCACTTCTTAATGCATCGTAGAGATCAAATCCATGAGCTTCCCCTCACTAATGGTTTCCTGAACTTCATGTATCTAAGTCCTTCTACTCAATGCATCAGCCACTAAGTTGCCTTTCCCAGATGTATAGTCATTCTCAAAGTGAAATGACAAAAGGTACTAGACCCATATTCAATGTCTCAAATTCAGATCATGATGAGTAAAGATTTAATTGAGTCTTTTGTAGAGAGTGTACACTGCAAAATGATCACCTAGAATATAATATCTCCAACAACTCAAGGCATGAACAACTGCTTCCAACTTGAGGGTGTGTGTCAGGTAATTCCTCTCATGTGACCTCAACTATTGAGACCCGTATGCAACATCTCCTACCCCAGCATAATCATTTCTCCTTGCCAGACACCTAATGCATAGTAGTAAATGGTGTAACTCATTCTAAATTCTGGAAAAACTAGTAGCGGTGCTATAGTCAACCTCCTTTTCAGCTCATGAAATGATGAATCGTTGGAATCTATCTAAAAGTACATCACACCCTTCTTAGTCATGCCCATCAATGGATACACTAAGCGAGAAAATTATTGTATAAAATGCATGTAGTAACCATCCATCCCCATAAAAAATCATACCTCAAATATTTTCATTAGATTATCCCATGAAACTACTACTTTCACTTTATCTGGGTCTACTGATACTCCTCTCTCTAAGATAACATGACCCAAAAAATGAATCTGGTCCAACCAAATGTGGAATTTTGAGGGCATATAAAATAAATTGTGCTCTCTCAGTGTACTGAAAATATTCTCAAGATGTGTGGAATGGTCATTTAGAGTGTGAGAGTAAGCCAAGATATAAAACATGAATAATACCACAAAATAATCCAATTTAATATGTAATACTAGTTTCATTAGTTCCATGAAAACTTTAGGTGTGTTCAAGAGATCGAACGGCATGACCACATACTCATATAGACCATACCTTCTATGAAAGGATGTAAGAGATATATATGATGGTCTAATGTGAAACAGATGTTAACTGGATCTCAAGTAAATCTTCTAGAACACCAAGGCTTCGTGAATATTATAAAACATATCATCAATCCTTGATAACAGATATTTGGGTCTTAAAAATCAATGGGTATAGCTCTGAATAATCCACACAAAGTTTGAGGGTACCATCTACCTTCATCGCAAAAAGGACAGGTGAACCCCAAGGAGATGTACTGGGTCATATGAAACCCTTTTATTATAACTCCTCTAACTGCTATTTGATCTATTGTAACTTTGGTGTATCCATCCTATAAGGAGGCATGGAAATTAGTGTCACTCCTGGCATAAGCACAAAAGAAATGTCTACCTCACGCTCTAGAGGGAAACCCAAAAATTCATATATAAAAACATCCAAAAAACGATCGACAACTAGAGGAAATTCCATTTGTGAACTACCCTGGTCATCAAAATATCAAATAGAAATCTGATCATTAACACCTCTCAACTCATGATGATCATGTACATCTCTTATTTCTTGGACATTCCATTCGCCTTTATGTAGAAACAATCCTTCCTATGATGATTTGAAACGCACCCCACAGTAACAGAAATCGACAAAATCATGTAAGGGAACTAACTAGTCCATTCTGAGAATGACTTCATAGCTCATCATCTCTAAGACATAATGGTCCCATAAGAAGTGAATCCCACCCACCTCAAGAAGGAACTCCTTGAAATGATGTACACTGGCCGTTCTAGTCCCCAATGTTTTTTCTAGTGTCATGATATCAGCATAAGTAAATATATCGAGCCCAGGGATCACCACAATAGGCAATGATATAATTCTATTATAAGCCCCTATATCAAAAAAATCATATGCTAAAATTGAGGCAACCAAAATCGTATCTCTAACCATAGAGGGTCTAGGATCCTACTCCTACTGGACCTGCTCCAGCACATAAGCCTGACCTGCGCCGCGGACCTGTGAAGATGTTTGAGATCACTGAGCTGAACCCCCGTGCGATTGTCAAAAATCTTATGTCTTACCATTGTTTCCATGACCACCACTTCAGCATGAATGGACTGAATAAATCCAACCCCTAGTCTGATGTGGGATAGGTGGTCTCACTCCGGTATGAGGAGTCGAATCATATACAAACTCACTAGATATTGGAAGGAGGGCATTGCAGAAAAAATGAATATGTCCCATCTTTTTGTAAGATCGAAACTCAACTAGGTCTATCAGGCACTGAGGATTCTTATGTCTACCCATACTGCTCTGGTAGCACACCACCAGGCTACCTGAAGGTAATTCCTTCCTACTCATATCTCTAATAATATACTCCCTCCATCACTTCCTACTATCAGTCAAAATTGTTCCAACTCTGTATGCTGAACCACCCTACCCCACAGCTCTAGATCCCACAGGATGTTCTAGGTGATCAGCTCCTTATTGACTATAGAAGATATGGAAGTCAGCCTAAAGATGTTTACTTGATATTGGATGTCATTCATGTGACCATCCTCAATCTTCCTTAGCATAAATAACTCATCACCCCCCCCCCCACTAGAATGGGTGTGAAGTGATGTTGATCAGTGAAGGGGGGAAATACTCCATGACTGATAGAGTTACCTTCTCCAAACTCATGAATTCATAGGTTCGATCAGACCTTGATGTCTCTAGGTAGAAGTAGTCATATAAGGTTCAATATAACTCATCCTAAGAAATAGACCGATGGCGTCCTTCCAGTGTTATCACATCCCACCATCTATTGTCAGAATCCCGCAACATGTCTATAGAGAGCTTCACACCCCTCTCTGGAGGCATCTCAGGAGGCTTGAAGATAGAAAACATTTCTTCTAACCATGAATCATTATCGTGAGGTCATCCATCCCCTAAAAAGGATGGAGGATGTTGTGCTAAAAAAAATTAGTAAACTCTACCATAGACGAGGTAGGATGCAGTGCTCCTTGGAATGTATGTATCGTCCTAATGAATCCTTATTCGAACTGTGTGTTGGAACATGTATCTGAAATGATGTTTGGTTACATGAAGGGCACGATATGAGGATCTGGTGTTATTCCTTGGTCTATAGTTTCCAATGTTTGATCATCACCCTGAACCTAGAATACAACCTAAGGACATCTTGGTGGCATAAAAATTCAAGGTCAAGTGCACACCTCAGTTCAAGATTATCAAGTACTAAAACATAGAAGTGAAGGAAAGGAACAAGAGAAGGAAAACAAAAAGTTTTCAAAATAGGGTTAGATATTGTGTATTCCATACACACGGTGTGTTCCCTCAGGTTTTAAAAATAGAATGTACCTCTGCCAAATCTGGTCATGTAACACCCATACACACAGATTATTCTCCTTGAGACATGACATGTATTACAATTATTTCCCCCTTCCCGAGTTCCTCTACATGACTAAACACAGTGTTCATTCTGGGGTAACTATAGATGATGTGCTAACCCAAAACAAAATGTGTACCACTTAATATCCCACTGCCCATGTAATTTGTCATATGTTCGGAGACACAGCCAACTCTACATGGCGTGTATGAATTATACACGACATTTACAACCAATGTTTTATACACCCATGTCGTTAGTCACATGTTCGGATACATGGACTCTTTGGCACATCATTTATTCTTAGTACACGATGAGTTCTATCCAAGTACCTCAACCTCGTGTCTCTAATCACACAGTCATCCACATGGTTAGATACAACACTGCATGTACACAAAGTACACGGATTGTACTTAATAAAGACATTTTATTCCTGAACATAAGAATACATGGATTGTATTCATCATCACACACCATGTATTCTAGGTTTTCCAAATAGGATCCTCAGAAACTACTCCAGAACCCCATAAAAACACTGAAAAAAGAATTAAAGTTCCATATTCAGATCAGTTGAGGACCATACTCCTGGAAAATCAATTCTTGGCATCATAATCATGTATATCATAATGTATAATAGTGAAATCAGTCACATGATCCATGATATTATGATCCATGAGGTTCCATTACATGTTAGGGACCAAACGTTCAGCGTTCATTAAAATAAAAATTTATATTTTTTCCAATTCTTTATCTAAATAGTAAGTATTCTATCATGGAATCTATCACAAAAACATGAATATTGAACACAACATCTATCAAAACAGCATGCAATTAGTAATGCACCCTGAATGGCATGAAAATAATGAATGCCATGAGATCCCTATCAAGTTCCTATCTGATACATGATATGGAATACCCTCATCTCATCAAGTTTCAACAGAAATAGTACCTCAATTATATAAATCATAACAACAAAATTCATGTGAATCATCCAATGTTGAAATCAAATCAACTTTAATAATTTCAAAATCAGAATAATTGAAATAATTGAGGTAAATTGGCTTTTCATTGTACATGAGTTAGCTACTGTTGGTCATAGCTTATTTCCAACTACCATTTCATTCTTATCTCTGTCCATAGTCTCCCAAAAGTAAGACACAGTATAGAAGAACCTATTTTGATACAACATTGTAATGACCTAGTTCTAGGTTCCACCCAACGGTGCCCCATACCCATTTGGTCGCATTGCCTCAAAAACATTTCCCCAAATGCCAGAGGCTTCCGACTAGCAGTAAGGGACTTGGATGTGATTTTGGGGACACTATACCCTCATTAGTAGAGTATGAATAGCTAAATAAATAATAATATATAGTAGAGGAAGCAATAATACCATAAAAAGTAAAAAAAAGAAGACTGAATGTAAATAAATGGTTGGAGCACATACGTAAATGATGCATGTCACATATGTCTATGAAAATAGCCAAACAAGTCACAATGCTGAAATAATGTACTAAGAAAATGATTAAATGAAAATAAGTAAACTTCTACAGCATCACAAGCCTCATCGTGGTCCCATTCTCTCCATCTCCACAGCAATCATGTACCTAATGAAAAAGGGTGATTTCCCTTATCTACTCCTGCAACCATATAAACTATTTTAGTCCCAAAGCATGACCCAAACTTGGTGTGAGACGAATCACAGTAAGAAACCACCCCATGATTTGTGCCTAATTTTCATTGAGAATATATAGCAGGTAACAATAGAAAAGAAACAAAGAATCCAATAATACATAAACGTAACCAAATCCTACAGTTTCCACATGCATTAATTATCATTTAATGTTCATCATTTAGTCAAATAAGTGACACAACAGGTATATTAGAAGACTACCTAATAGGATTGAATCCATACTTGTTCTTTGGATTGGCATATGTGTCACAAAAATTCAACATTTTTGTTATACCTCTGGGTAGCTCACATAGTCTAACTCCTCCATCAAAGTAATTCTACAAAAAGGTAGAGACACTTTGAGGAAGCACTCAATGTCAATACCCCCTATGGTATTTCCTAAATAACAATATATTCTATGATGAAGCACTCAACATAAATTCCCTATGTTGTAACACTATGTAAAATACAGACACTCTAAGGGAGCACTCATCGTCACTCCCCCCTATCGTCTCATTGCGTGTAATATAACAAACACTCTGAGGAAGAACTCAATGTCTATCCCCCCTATGGCATAACTACACCATGTTCTCAAAACCTTACAGAATTCAATCGTGTATAAATTATATCAAACATCCCAAATTAATCTCATCTACTACATGGATAAACAATTCCAATACACATCACAGGCATTCAACAAGTAGAAAAATATAATTAGTTCCATTTTATGAATCATGGAAACAAGGTCAGACTCATTGGCAACCTGTACCAAATGGACCTAAACAAACAACAAAGAAACAGACCCATGGGGTATTACTTAAGATGAAATTACACATAATATCACAACAATAAGCCCTTAATTCAAAAAACAATCTATGGTAGATAAAACAGGGTTTAATTTCATTAACCTGAAATATCAGAAACATGATTAATTGACCCATTGGCATATAAAACTCAAGTAAAATCAATGAAAGTTAGAAAAACACCTACCTCGATGTTGTATGATTAATATCATTTAACCTTTGCCTTTCAATTGAACTAGAACATCATATATCTACAAAAATTTCAAAAACATACAACCTCGAAAAACTTGAGAGAGAGAGAGAGAGAGAGGAAATTAGGAATATTGGTTCTAGAATAATTAAGAACACACCAAGGCAATTCCAACACACTTGTCGGAGTTTTATTCGAAGAACAGATGATAGATCAGTGGCTCGGGGAAGGATCAGCTCTCTTGGTTACTATTCAGTGAAACAAGGGTAGAAGAATATGAAAATAAACATTAGATGCAACCTGGTCCGTTTAATCAATTAAATGAAATTGTACATGGCGTGTTCATTTAGTGTACATGTTTTGTACATGCCTCAACATGACCCACTTTAGGTGGTATATAGGTCACCCCACAATATAATGTCTCAATCATTACATGGCCATATCTTGGCTGTTAGAAGACCAGTACATGACTGCACATGACAATCAGTTACAAGACATGTACATTTAAAATTCCCAAAACTCCCCTTTTTCATCAAAACAAATGAAAACAAGATCCATTTCTTAAATGAAGACACGAGTTCTTACCAACATAAACACTTAAATAAATTCATCCCCGAATTTCCCTAATAAGTAATTGATAATGAATCCATTAATATCTCATGCCACTGCGATTCACATATTCCTCCCTCTTCAAAGTCTTTTCCAATAACCACATGTGTTTCCATAGCACCCATACGACAAGAACAGATTGGCCATGAAGAACCTTTGCATTGTGATCAACAATCCAGATAGTATGATCCTTGAATGATGCATCCACCTCCAAGTCATCATCCTCAAGTTGAAGGACATGATACATGACATAGAAGTAACATCATGGAACTGAAGGTATCCTTGATTGGTAGAAAGTGTGCATCATTTGTGAGTTTGTTAATGAAAGAACTAACTGCGTCATTTCCTCAAGGAGACATTAGTAAACCTATCACTATATATATCTTAACATCATTCCATTTCCACAAGGGAATGGGAAACTGTTGTAGAAGTCTTTCAGGTCACGGATGCTCCACCTTAAGTTTATGACATGTTTAAAATCTCATAGAAAAACCCCCTACATCCCTCCTCCTACCTAGCCACCAATACTGATGGTGTAAATCTTAATACATCTTGGTGACACCATGATGAACTTCCCCATATGAGGAATAAAAATCCCACATTAACTTATATGTCTTCTGACACTCATAAGAATCCATGAAAGTGAAAGATGTCATCCTCACCTATGGTCCAACCAGGAGTAGGTTACTCTGCTGAATCACTCTCCCGTTTGACTATGTCCTTAGAATCTGATAGTTGCCTCATTTGAACTCGATCCAAAAGAGCAGAGGTAACAGCTACAAAAGAAATAAAAGTCTACCCCTATCTTTCGTGCACCTCCTATTGCATCTTATAGAATAGATCCATGAGCTTCCACTCACTACCGGCTTACTGAGATACCTGTATCTTAGTCCTATATCCCAACGCATCACTCACTACATTTCTATTACAAGGAATATATGCAAGCACAAAGTCAAAAGACTAAAGGTACTTGACCCACCTTCACTGTCACAAATTCATACCACAATTATACAAGATGTATGTGATACTTTTTTGGTGAGAGCACACTACAAATTTCTATCCCATAAGGTAATGTCTCCAACAACATAAGGCATTAACAACTACTGCAAACTCGAGATCGTGAGTCGGGTAATTTCTCTCATGTGTCATCAACTGTTGAGGACTTTACGCAATGAATCCTTCCCCTAAATAAACACTACTCCCATCCCAGTACCTGATGCATCATAGTAAACAATATAACTCTTTCCTGGAACTAGAAATACTAGTTTCGGTGTGGAAGTGTACCTCCCTTTGAACTCTTGAAAGGGTGAATCGCTGGAATCTATCAATAAATACATTGCACCCTTCTTAGTAAGGGACTTCATTGGTGCTTCTAAGCATGAAAATTCTTGTATAAAACGCATATAGTAACTATCCAGTCCTAGAAAACATCTTAACAGAAAGATGTTCTTTGGATGCTTCCATTAAACTATTACTCTCACTTTACTACTGTCTCTGAGATAACATGACATTAGAATTTAATCTGGTCCATCTAAAAGTTTCATTTTGAGAGCTTAGCATATAACTTATAATCTCTCAGTGTTCTCAAAATTATATCAATGTGTATTTAATGGATGTGTCAAGTGTAAGAGTACACAAAGATATAAACCATGAAGACTACCAAAAAAGATTCCAAGTATGGATAGTACACACAGTTCATTAGTTCCATGAAAACTGGTGGTGTGTTGGTGAGACCGAACAACATAACCACATACTCATATAGACCATACCTATTCCAAAAGGGTATAAGAGGTATATCTGATGGTCTAACACACAACTGATGATAACTGGATATCAAGTCAATCTTCGAGAACACCCAGGCTCCCCAAAATTGGTCAATGAGAACATCAATCCGTGGTAAGGTGTATTGGTTATTGACCATCAACATTTTTAGATTTTGACAATCCACACAATATCTGACGTTATCATCCGCATTATTTGTAAAAATGATTAAGGAACCCCAAGGGTAAGTACTGGGTTAGATGAAACCCTATGATTGTAACTCCTATAAGTACTTCTTGAGATACTGTAACTCTGTTGAATACATTCTATAAGGAGAAATGGACACTAGTTCCACTCCTGGAACAAGCTCAATAGAAACGCCTACCTCATGCTATGGAGGCAAACCCGAAAAGTAATCTTGAAAAACATCTTTAAAATGATCGACCACTAGTGGAAATTCCAATAGTGAGTTCCCCTCGTTATCCAGATACAGACTAGAAATTTGAGTCATAACACCTCTCAACTTGTGATGCTCAGGTCCATCTCTACACTCTTGGACATCCCATTCACACTTATATAGAAACAATCCACTAGATGGTGCTGGAAAAATCACCCTTAGGCAATAGAAATAAAAAAATCATGGAATGGAACAAACTAGTCCATTCTGAGATTGACATCATATACCATCATCATTAAGAAATAAAGATCCCATAAGAAGTGACACCCACTAACGTAAATATGGAACTCTTTGCACAGACGTACTGTAGTCGTTCTAGTCTCCATTGGTGTGTCCAGCATCATGATATCAGCATAGGTAATGATACGGAGGCAAAGTCTCTCCAAAATAATAACATATATAAAGCTATGAGAATCCCCTGTATCAAAAAGTTTAGAAGCTAAAACTAAGGTGACCAAAATTATTTCTCTTACCATAGAGGGTTTGGGATTTTTCTTCTACTGGACCTGGTCTAGTGTAAAAGTAGGACGTGTGTTGTGAACTTGTGAAGATATTTTTTATCCCTGAGCTGTTCCACCATACGGTAGTCAAATATCCAGTTTCTGACCACTGTGGCCATGGCCACCACCTCGGCCTAAAGAACGACATCCCCTAGTCTGATGTGGGACTGGTGTTCCTACTTTGGTATGAGGAGTCAAAATAGATCCTCCCGCACTAGCTTCTGGATAGAGGGAATTTTAGAAACACTAAAGATGTCCCCTCTTGACATAATATCCACACTCTTCTGGGTCTCTCATGCAATAAGTATTCTTATGTATGTCCTTACCGCACTAATAACACAACACCTGGCTACCTCATGGTAAATCATGGCTACTTGGATCACTATGTATAGACTCCCTCTTACACGTCCTGTTATCAGTCAGAAGTGTACCGACTCTAGATGTTGAACCAACCTGTTCCACATCTCACGAATCCCTCATGTTTTTCTCAGAGATTATATCCATGTTGACTATAGAAGATATTGAAGTCAACAAGAAAATGATCAACTCATATCAGATTTCATTCCTCAGACCATCCTCAAACTTCCTCACCATAAATAACTCATCACCCCCCAGAATGGGTGTCAATCATTGTAGTTCTGTGAAGTGAGATGAATAAACCATAACTGATAGAGTTCCCTGCTCCAAAATCATGAAATGTTGGTCTTGGTCATCCATCAAGTTCTCCAGGTAGAATATGTCATAGAAGGTCCACTGGAACTCATCCCAAGCCACAACCCACTGGCATCCCTCCTATGATATCACATCCCACCATCTCTAGGAGGAATCCTAAAGCATGAACATAGTGAGAATCACCCTCCTCTCTGGAGATGCTCGATATGGTCAATGATATAAAATATGGCTTACAACAATGACATTGCATCCCGATGTTCTCTACCCCTTGAGAAGGTGGAATGATGCTAATGCTGAAAACCCCACATCAACTCTTCCATAGACTGGGTAAGATGTGATGCTCCATATAATGTATGTATCGTCCTCATGAAGCCTTCTGGGAACAGTTTTTCGGCACCTATATTTATAATTAAAGCAGGTTCCATGAAGGGAATGACAACAGGATCTATTGGTATCCTGTGGTCAACAATTTCTGGTGTGTGATCATCACTCCAAACCTGTTATGCAACCTGAGGATGTCATAGTGGCATGACTCTTCATGTTCAAGAACACACCTATGTTCATGATAATAATGGGATAGAACATAGAAGTGAAATAAAGGAATATGATATGGAAAACATCATGTTTTACAAAACAGGGTTACACGGCATGTATAGCCTACACATGGAATGTTCCCTAAGGTTTTTAACATGGTTTGTACCTCTTCCAAACATGGTCACATAACACCCATACACACAACATCTTCTCCTTGATACATGGAGTGTACTTGAATCATTTCCCCCAACATGAGTTCTTATAAATGGCTAAACACACGGTTCCTTCATGGGTAACTCTACACGGCATCTTTACCCTAAACACGACGTGTACCTATAACTCTCCGACCCCAGTTACCCAGAGTTAGTGCATTATTTTGATATATTGGCATGATTACATGGAATCAAGTCCTGAAGGAACTATTAGTTTAGCATTCATGGAAAATAGATTACATACATGAACGTTACATTACACTTTCTAACATACAACACATCATTAATAATACTTTTAGAATTCCACTATTCCCTTAGGTTAACCCTGTATCTCAATCATAAAACACATCTTGGGATCCTGGGAAAATAAATCATAAGAAATGGGTGAGCTCAGATGCTCATTAGGGGTAAATAATTTAACAGAAGCTATAAATTTTAAGGATATATGTTTAAAAAATACAACAGCCTTTTAAACATAAACTTTAACATAATATGGAAAAAATAAATCAAACATTACCATATAAACATGCACATTGATATTATACTAGTAGAATAACCATATGTAATAACTAATTTCATAATGAGGGAATGTATAGTACCAGACTTTAATTTCTATGTCAAGGCCTCGTGTGAGGACCTAGGGGATAATTGTAACTGGACCCCAACCCGGAGAGCGTCTGTAACCAGACTCGATCCTAGAGAGCCTCTGTAACTGGACTCCATCCTAGAGAGCCTCTGTAACCGTACTCCAACCCAAAGGATCTATTGTAATTAGACCCCAACATGGAGGGCTTACTTTTACCGGTCCCCATCTTGGAACATACTAGTCCAATACATCCATCATAAGAAATTGTTGAAATATAACATAAACATTCGAATTAAAACTAGCATATGAAATGTAAATTCATTAACTAGAAACCACAAATGGAGTAAAAATAACTCTTCCGCATCACAACCCTCATCTTGGCCCCCATTATATCCATCTCCACATCAATCAAGTACCTGATAAAGAAGAGAACATTCCCTTATCTACACTTGTGGCCATATAATCTGTTTCACACAAAAAGCATGACCCAAATAAGGTTTGAGACAAATCCTAGTAGGAAACCACCCCATGATCTGTGCCTAACTGTCAGTGAGTATATATAGAAGGTAATAATTGAAATTTAGCAAAGAAACTAGGAATACAAAAAAGTAACCAAATCCAATAATTTCCACTTACATTCATTAGAATTTAATGTTCTTAATTTAATCAATTTTGTGTCACAAAAGGATTCTTAGAAGAATGCTTAACAGTAACAAATACAATCTTGTGATTTGGTTTGGATGACACGTCACAAACATTCAGCATTATTGTTAACCCTCTGGGTAGCTGACATAGTCTTACCCATCTGGCCAAGTAATTCAATAGAGAGGAAAATACACATTGAGGAAGAAATCATCATTAATTCCCCCTATGGTCTTTTCTGAATCAGTATATACTCTCTGAGGAAGCACTAAATATCAATTCCCCTTGTGGTCTTATAATGTAAACTATAGACACTTTGAGGGAGCAATCACCATCAATCACCCTTTTGGTCTCGTACCATGTAATATAACATACACTCTAAGGAAGCACTCAATGTCAATTCACCTTGTGTTCTAACTACACCAGGTTCCCACAACACCATGAAATTCAATCGTTTGTAAACAATATCAAATAGAACATATTAATATCAACTAATACATGTATAAAAAATTCCAATACATATACCAAGCATTAAACAAGTAGAAAAAGACAATCAGTTCCATCCTATCATGCAAGGAAAGGAATCGAGGAATGCCTCATAGGCAAGCTAAACCAAACGACCTTAATAAAAAAACAAGGAAACAAACCCATGGGGTGATCCTTAACATGAAATTATATATAATATCACACCAATAAACATCTAATTCAATAATTAAACTAAGGAAGACAAAACGTGGTTTAATTTCCTTATCCCTAAATAACCGAAACATGGGTAATCGAAACATCAGAATATAAAATATAAAGACAATCAACAAAAGGTAGAAAACCACCTACCTCGATGTTGTATTATTGATTTAGTTGAACCTATTCCTTTAAATCAACCTAGAAAGTCATATATATACAACTTCAATGACTTTCAACCTTGAATAACTCGAGAGATAGATAAAATCAAGATGAGAGGCTCTAGAAGAAGGATGAACTCGGTGAGGTGATTCCAGCGCACCAGTTGTAGTTTGATTTGGAGAACGAATGAAGGATAGGTGTCCTGGAGAATCATTATCGCTCTCAGTCGCTCCTAGACTAAACAAGGTTAGAAGAAGATGGTAATGACAATTAGCCACAACCTCGATCCATTTAATGAAATAAATGAAAAAGTACATGTCATGTTCATTTAATGCACACGCTATGTACATTCCTCAACCATTCCCCACATTAGGTGGTCTCCCGGTCACCCCACACGGCCATGTATCGGCCATTACATGGCCAGTACACGGCTGCCCATGGAAGCCGAGTACACAATGTGTACTCCTAAGTACACGGCGTGAAGTTCTAAAATTTCAAAAAACTCCCATTTTCCTCAAAACATATAAAAAAGATCCATACCTGAACTGATGAACCAGGTTCATACACCATACATATCGAGGATGTAGAGTTTTCAAAAGAAACATAACCCAACTATATCTAAGGGGCACTCTTGGCATTGGCATATGCCCTCAGTCCTGGCCCCTAGCGAAGTGTCGAGAAACATAATTCCACACAAGTAATCAATGGAAATGACACGCCTTAGATTGAATTCTTCAGAATATGAGGTAAACACGTAATGGAGAATTAATAAAATGGTATGTGCATAGGCTCCCTAATCATGAAATTTTTTATATGGAATGAATGTGATGAGGGAAGATACACAACCTTCCTCAGAGCACTAAACAACATATATCCCTGTCTAAGATCCGAGTATAAATAATAAAGAGAAAACATAGAATGATCTCCAAAAGGAATCCTAGTGCCTATTTCTTAGGTAATTTCATGTTTTAATCTAATAATTATCACACATTTGTATATAAAAAACAAGAACTCCAAATTTTAATAACTAAGAAACAACAACAGTCACATGAAAATAGGTAAATACCCACTTAAATTACATATGGAATGGAAATATACATTTCATATTAAACCCCACCGTACCTAATATGATTCATGTAAATTAATTTCCCTAATATCATCAGTCTCCAATAGTAAATACCATTTTCTCAGTAATACCAATATAAATAACAATAAAAAACAAGTATGTCAATGAATAATTAAATCATATGAACAATAATTAGCGTAATCAAAAACATCAATACCAACCCAGAAATTAGGGTTTACCTTGTACATGGGTAAGACATAGCAATTAACCTAGTATGTTCTAAATCCCTATAAAATATTCTCTCATATAACCCAAATTTTAATTTAAAAGGAAAAAAAACCTCTAATACCACATTGTAACTTCACCATCCCTGGATCCACTAGAAGTGTGCTCCAATCCGGGTTGGCCACATGACCTCAAGAACATCTCCCTTGATAGAAGAGGCTACTGACTAGAGGAGAGGTCCTTTTTAATGTTTCTATGGTGTAGGTTATTCCCTCATAGGTAATATGTAATATACAATGAAATAAAAATAGATTATAATAAATAGTGGAATCATATAAGTAAAAAAACTGCAACCAAAGAAAATAAAAAATCTCAACGGAATAAACTATAATTACATAACATGATAAATAAACTTGATACAAAATGATATCATGATATAATGTCTATAATAATGTGAGAGTACAGAAACCTGGAATATAACCACTTAATCAAATATGTAATAAAAATAAAAGAAATATAATATATTGCTTATTGAGTAAGGTTTGGTCCATTTCCCACAATCTCCATCCTAAACAGCATGAAAAACTCATACACTTGAAGAACAATTCTTCCCATTATCCATACCTATGAATATAAATTATACTCGAGTACCAAATTTCACCTGAGTTGGGAGTGAGATAAAATCCCAGTAGGCTGATGCACACGGTGTCTAAACCAATCCATTTTGTGATGTAAACAAATTTAGTGTTCCAATATATAATAAATGAAAGCTATTAAATAAACCAAATAAAATAAGGATAACTTGGTGTGGGTACTTAAGGGCACCCTTCCATAAATCCTTTTACGGCCTAAGATATAAATATGAATAAAGTACCAATTACAAGAAGGATACATATATTTATATATATGTGTGTGTATATATGTATATAAATTTTGAAAAAACAGAAGGCTGAAAAAAAGGAACGGACCTCCAAACTTGTTCTTTAGGTTGGGAGTAGTTTATGTGAAAACAAAGTGTTATTTAATGCAACATAATAGTACCCAATTCACATGTAACCTAAAAGTGCATCAAATAAAACCTTCCATGATTTATAATTAGTATTATTTCAAAGTTTATATTTTGAGTCCAAGAATGCCATGAAGGTATCTCTATAGTACATCCTTAAATATATCCAACACCACCAATCCCTTCCAAGGAACCATTCTGAAATAGCATGTATCACCTGAGGCATGATTTTATCATGGTTTTGTACTGGGTATCGCACATCATGGGTCAAGTATAAATGAGACATGGTGTAGGAACTTTTCAAATTGGCCAGTCATTGATTATTACATAGGGAACTAGTATCACACATAAAGACATGGAATACCAAGGAAACACTCATCTACAAAAGGCTAACACATAACTTTCCTAGTGTAATTTGTATCCTATCAAGAAAAGATAGTCCATGAGCGTTCCTTAACATGGAAGACATGTTGTCTCACATCCATGAATTTAATAAGATTTTAAGGAAGAAAATATCACAAAGTTTTATTTTATAATTGTAACAAAATAATTTGGAAACTAAATCCACATAATTATTGATCATTCAAGATAAAAAGTACTTCCAAAACACATTATTAGTGAAATAATGAAAAACACACATTTCTCTTTATTAATGGTAGAGAATTGTAGGAATTTAAACAAGGAAATTATGAGGCATAAAAACAACAAAACACCATGATTCATGGTTCGTAACTATCCTGAAAAAAATTATTTTAAATATCAACCAAGAGGGGTCTCTCAACACATGTATGTAATAAAATTACTTATTCAGGGACAAAAGAAAATAGAAAAATTTCATCAGAACACCCTTATGGGTATCCAAAAATCTTTCAACAACTTAAACAAGCTAGTTTATCACAAAAAATGGTGTCATAGTCAAGGCCAGTAGTTTAATTGAATAATAATAGGTAAAATTGAACATCATTGGAAGGAATTGATGAGTGGCACAACTTTCAATTTAAAATACAAAATGTAGTCATGGTAAAGAGAGTATGCTCCATACCTCATAACTGTAGAATTTCATATGCTCCACAAAAATCTATGATTTGACTTAAAATGGAAGATAATGGATGATTTTAGAGAAACCCCAATTTTGGATAAAAACCATCTATAGAATATTTCACAATGGATAGTGGATGATATCCTAAGATTCTTGGTTCATATCGTTAGCCTTACCAATATCTTTACTACGCACTTGGATATGACGAAAATAGAGGAGGAATAGAGTCATAGTGGGCATCCCAATGAGGATAGGTTCATGAGGAGGCACACCACAAGGGGGGTGCTAAATGGGGACACACCAAGGAAGAAGAGAGAGAGAGAAAAAAGATATAATGGAATGAAAAAATAAAAGGAAAAATATGAAAATAAATAAAAATAGACAAGTAAATAAATAGGAATAAAATAAAATAAAAAAATATTTAAATGAAAAGGAATAAAAAATAAAAAATGGGCTAATTCCCATTTTAATTAATTTACTTTTCATAAAACCTCTAAGTTATTCTATTTTAAAATTTCTTTTTATCCCCTTTTACTTTCATTTAATTTCCTTTAATATTTATATTTATTGATTTTTAATTTCATTTAATTATTTTTAACCACAAATCTGCACTAGGGAGCGATGTATTATTTTACATAAAACTCGTACTATTATTTAAATATTTTTAATAGTTTCCCGGGACCTGTAATAGGGTGAAAAGGCATGTTCCCTTGGTCAATTTATGGACATGAACTAATATTTTAAATAGTCTATACCTTAATTAAATATAGAATGGTACATTAGTAGGATTCATTCGAAGAATTATAATCCAGATAATAATATCAACAATATAAAAATCGGATTAAAATTAGGTAGTTATGTCACTGACATTACATTAGGACTCTTCTTGAACTTCCTTTAATGTATTATTATTATTATTTTTATATGTCTTAGAAGAAATATCCATATTTTATTCCTAAGGATTAACATCCTTATTTTCATATGAGGTATCCCACAAAATTCTGAATATCTACACATCAAAAAATATTGATTTGATATTCTGAGGGAACATTCCATCTAATACCATATGTAGAGCCCTAGGCCGAATTGTCCACTAAGTGGTGGAGCAAATGAATCAGTTGTTTAATTTTATATTTTTTTTTAATTAATATTCTTGAATTTGATCTAGTTCTCAATGCACTTATTGATATCACAGAGTCTCACCATTTATGATTAAATGGAAAGAGATATCACATCATAAATTACTTACAAGTGATGGTATGAAGACGTACACCTTTCCATGGTTGTTAGACTATTTAATATTAGTTTTCCGCTATTATATTATTATTAATTGTAATGATCCATGAATAAAACAGTTATACACCATATTATTCGATCCTCCAGCTAATCCTTGTTATACACACATAAATATTGCTCCTCTACCTCAGTTTGTAATAACCCCAACCATTTTCTTCTCGTCAACAGGTTATACACCTGGTATGGAGACCCATCGACAAAAAGTTATACCCTATAGTCATAAGATACTTATTATTATCTATAGAAGATCTATTCCACATTAAGATTATCACTTGATATTACATGATGATCATTACATATCACACTTTCTTGTGTATACATAAAGTTCCTTCAACAACCCTTAATGAGGTCTACCGGTCACTCTCAATGATTTTGATCACCAGTATATGATCTATTTCCTCAATGAAAAACATTTCAGGAAATTATTCCTTTTATCTAATGAAGTCCTAACCCACTTTATGTTTTTAAATAGTGTACATTGTTCAAATATATTATTTAATGCAATATTATACATTCAAAATATAAATTACCTCTCTCATTTAATTCTCAATATGAATCCCTAGTACATATTATTTAGGGATATATTATTTTATGTGATTTTTTAACAATATTACCATGATCCACACTTCCTTTAACTGGTCATGAATCCGGTATCTTAGTGGCGTATGAATTCATTTATTCATGAAATCATGCATGCACTGCATTTCTTTGCAATAATTGGACTTCCATTCATATAAGTAATTATTCATGAATGGAATTCTCTCCATTATGTGATATCTTTATTCATGATGGTCACTCTAACTTAGACCCAATATTATTCTTTATTGTGTAAATAAGAAAAAAATATCTTCTATATTATTTACACAATGTAATGTTGATTTATGAAGTGTATCAACCATCTCTTTATAAATACTGTATGAGAATATAAGTGAGTTCTCACAAACTAAGAAGGGATTTTTGGAACTAGTTATTCATGAATATCTCCATGGTATATTTTTTTATTCATGAATCCCTTTAGAGAGAGGTTTAGAAAAAAAAGATACCATGTTATCCTCTTATTTTATATTCAATAAGTTTAATTCATGAAACACATCCTCCTGGAACTAATGGTTTATGAATGCTCTATTTTTATTTTTTTTTTAAAGTAGCCTATCAAAATTGAAGCACATGTGATTGGCATGGTTAAAAAATATTTATAGGTATAACAATACTACCTCACACCACCTTGGACTCTAAATATAATCTCATTTCAATCAATACTTGATTTCCCTAAGATCTCATCATTTATATTTCCAAACATAGATTTCCATTATTTTAATCATATTTTTTCCGAAATTAAGTAAAATTTATTTATAGGAAAAATCCTTCTAACCAAACTCATGTTCATTATTATTATCACATAGTCCAAATTATTTTACATACTCAAACACATCCTGTATTAATGTAATATTTTAGAATCATACTAACCTCTATATTATCAATTTCTTCAAACTAATTCATGCATGCATTATGGAGACTGTAGCCGTGGTAGTTCTTCATCTAATCCCCTCATCATCTAAACCTCTGAATTCTGCACATCATTAAATCTATCATGGATATTTAGAGGGAACTATCCCTCTAATACCACTTGTAGATCCCTAGGATAGATTTACCATGAAAATAGGAGGGGGTGAATATGTGGTTTCAATTTTGGAATTTATTTCAATTGAATAAAACCTCTTTAAAATGATAATGTTCTCAACCCTCTCAGTCATATCTCACATTCTCACATCATATGCATAAATTATAAGAGAGTTCACATCACATAGTATTTAAAAATTTCAGTATTAATATGTACTCCAATAAATGTTGGTTAGACCCCTCAACATGGATTATCCACTATAGAATTGTTATCAATTACAATGATTTAGATATAAATTAGTTATACACCCTAGTTGTTTATCCTTCAGTCGATCCTGTTTATACCCCCATAAATAAAACTCTTTATATTTTTTGGTTATAACCTCAACCATCTTCTTCTCCTTGAGTAGTTAGACCCCCCAATTTCATGACTCTTCATCAATTGACTATACCCCCCAGCCATCATATCCATATTCTTTCCTATAAAAGGTATGATCTAATTTATAGTTACCAATTTATATTCCTCCATGAAAATGATATCTATGAAAACCACTAATAAAGTTTGTCTGTCTATCTCAATAATTAGGATCACTTGTATATGATCAGCTACCCCAATGAAACTATACTCCATAAATTCTTCTATCTATTTAATGAAATTATAGCCTCACTTGACGTTCTAAAGTGGTGAACACAAGTTATTTTTTTAATATTTTAAACAAGATAATACTTTCTTAATCTCAATTCACTCTATTTTGAAATTCTTAACTTGAAACAATTATACATATTAATTATGGATTTATTATTTTGTGTTCATGTGTTAACTATCTTGTTAAGAATGATGATGACTTAAAGTGAACAAAAATTGGGAATATCATTGGATTATGCATTCACATACTCATGAAATCATGAAAAACTATTTTAATGTGTTATAATTTGACTCTCCCTCATGAAAGTAATTTTTAATTCATTATCTTCTATACATTTCATTTCTGTAAGACAATGTTATAAAAACCATATACGGATCATGATCATGAAAACAGGAGCATAATATCTCTTTTTTTCTGTACCCAATAGAATACTGATGTACTTCTTGTTTGAACCTTCTTCATGTAAATAGTATATGTGAATATAAGTGAGATTTCAAAAACCAGGAATCCATTCACATAATTAGTTATTCATGAAGACATTTATGTTTTCTTGGTTTATTAATGGAACCCTTGTGTGAAAGGTTAAAAAATTAAAGGTCATGGTATATTCATATTATTTTAAAAAACAGTGTACTTTGTAGAACAAATCTTAATGAAACAGAATATTTTAGGATGCTCCATTTTCCTATAGAAAAATGATACCCTCTCAAAATGGTAGAACATATCCTCATCTTGGAGCTTTTATTTTTATTGGATGATCATTGTTTCTTTGTACTACCATGGCTGTTGAGAACAATGTCATGTAAATAAATACTTTAATGGATGAATATAACATCATTAATATTTTCAAATCAGGATTTCATTTATTTTAATATTTATGATTCCAAAATTCAAGTCACCTTTTCTTATAAAATAATTCCTTCTTTCCAGAATCGTGAGATTTATTATTATAACTTGATCCATATTGTTTTAAATTATCATACAAATTTTATATAAATTGAATATTGTTCCTTCATACCAACATCAGGAGTAACATTTTCTACAAACTTATTCATGCATGACTGAGATATATTTCATGCATAGAGTCTCTTCATATCCTTATCTCATAATCCCAAACTCCGAACAACCATTGAATCCTTGAGTTGGATCGTCACTGGTTCAACCATGAATTTTATGAACAGAACATCTTGTGTGGATATAGTTATAATATGATGATGATTTAAATACATAATTAATAAGAATTATCAAAAGGTTCAGATTTATATGATCAAATAGGCATGATATATCTGAAACATTTTAATAAAGGAAGTATACTAAGTGTTACTAATTATACCACATTGAACTCTCGCACAATTGAAAAATTATTTTTAAACAATACCTTTCTATCAGTAATTTGAGATGGAAATGGGTTTTGACACCTATAACACAATGCACACCCCACATGGGGAGGTTCGACCATCTCACCCATTTGCATGCTACTTCCTGCACCTTATGGGTTGTATGCATCCACCATTCCATCCAATCACTCCCGGTGTGCACTATGAAACCTCTTCCACCATGAGATCCCTTGTGGTCCGACTCTTACATGTGATATATTTCTCCACCCACATCATTTGGACTAATCTATTCCCTTGAGGTGAAGCGCTTGGACATATTTTTTTATATGTCTCACAAATAATAATAAGATTAAATTCTAATTGTATAATTGAATTACAAGACGTACAAAAATATTATTCAAGTTAAAACATAAATACATTTTATATGGAATTATTTCAATTATTATTCTCCTCCAAACATGGTTGTAAATAATGTTTCACTCTTATTCACACATTCATTTAAACATAATATATTTCAAAAAATCATCACAATTATATGAATATTTATTAAGGTGTGATATTTAATGTCATTATATGAATCTATAACAATTATCTAACCATCACCAATTCCATTAAACTCAACACTACATATTAACACATCCTTTAAAAGAAATGAAACACTTTGGATCAACACATTATATATCAAAATCATATACATAATAAATGTTCCATGTATACACTACCCCGCTGGTTTTTTTCTCTCATGAACTAACATTTAATATTCGGTGTTATAATTCCTTCCATAAGTTATCCTACACCTTTTTCATAATATCATTTTTGTATCATCATTCCATCATATATACCATGTCTCTCGTAATAATGTTATCATCGTCATCTCATCTATAACCATGTATTAAGTTAGAGATCCACCATAACCCATGTATCATGTGATATACCCCAAGATAGCATAGCCCATCTATGTAAACATATTGGAATCTACATACACTATATTCAGAATACAAGTATGTTCTATATCCTCATGTTTTTAGAGAACACATGAAATTTTATAGGAAAATCATGATCCATCACCACCCATGTATAGACATATCATATAAAATAATCCATCAAAACCTGGATGATCTTATGCATCAGGAAATGCAAAAGAAATATAATAGAAGAAATAAAATTCATATGTACAAACCCTCATTAACCTAGATGTTGTGAAAAAAAACACAGTCAAAATATATTTGAGCATTAGATATGTTCTTGATTCGAGTGGTAGATTATATGAAATCATAAAATACAATGATAGTATATCACACAACCAAAATAAGGGAAACTAATTGTCCGTATACATTGTTTTATTGATCATCCCACATTTAACCTGGATTCCACTACAATGGTATAGGAAATAATATCCCATACATGTAGACAAGCATCATGATTCAACTTCATTAATCATATTTGTTTAGTTATTTATCATCAGTTCATTCATTCATTTATTAAAACATTTATAATTTCTTTTTATCAATTAAATTTATCATAATCCAATAAGATTAAATAATTCATATTTCAATACACATATTAAATTTTTTCTCTTATAGAATTCGTTATAATCATTCCATGTTTTTCAATATCAACAAAACCGATTACAACACCCATCACACAAGTTCATTATTAATTCATCTAAAAATTCAAAATTCAGGTGTTCTAGGACTCGACCTAAAATAGCAGAATTAGAATTCACTTGTTGTGTATTGTAAAATTTCACCATGAGGATTGAACCCACAAAAACCAAACATTAGGGAACTAGAAATAAAAAAGACAAAAACTAAGAAAGTAGGGAAATCCTAGATCTCACCCCATATAAGTAGACCAACCATTATGAATCACACAATAACCCAACCATTAAGAAATCCAAACTCTAAATCCATTCCATATATTCCGATAATTTCCCCAAAAAAAATTCAACCATCCAAATACACAAAAAATTAGAGAAATAAATATTATATCCTTGATAATTCGTACATATAAAATATTTTTTATCAATATAAAAATTCATGGGAAAATGGCATAAATTCAAGGAATACAAGACATTAGAAAACAAGTATGGATTAAAACTTCCGTAAGAATTTATCTATAAGAAATTAACTTCACCTTATTATCATGAATTAACCAATTTATCATGCATAGGTTATAGAAATAAGAAACCTATCATCATCTACAAGAAATAGTATAGAATAATTCATAATCATACTTCCATAAATATATTCATATTCAATAGTTTTTTTGAAATAATAGTAATAAAATTAACATGTCCCTTCCATTATTAACATTATCTTCAATATCTTTATACTATTTATCTAATTTCAAGAATATCAACCATGCTAAGAAAATAAAAAATAAAAACCTAGATAGGACACTATCACGCAAATTTTAAGAGGAATCATCAACATATAATCACAACGTACAATCACAATAACCATTTTATTTATTATTAATTTTGGTGATAATATTCTATTAGGTCAATTAGATCATTAATCAAAAAAATGAATGCTTGATATTCCAAAAAATATAAATATAAAATAAGTATATTTCTATAATACTTTAATTAAAGTCCCAACATTCAATATTCTCCAAGATATAATGGAAAAAAATATAAAACATCACCCAAATCAATGAAATCCACTCCAGAACCTAACCATAAAAACCCTATAAGGTCAGGCTAAAAAATACTCCAAGAAATAGAGAACCCTCAAAAATGAACCTCTAAAAATAAAGAGAACATGAATGACTAAGAGAAGAGGAGAAGAGTTGATACCTTTATATAAGAGAGTTTGATCCCCAATTAAACAAGATGAGTAAAATTTCAAAATAAATAACTAGAGAGGTATAAGAGGTCTTGAGCATTGGATTTGGTTCAAATTATGAAAATAAGAAAAAAAATAATGAAGTTTGGACCCTTAAATTATAGAGTAATACCAAATAGACAAATACATAATGTAGTGAATTCCCACCATGATGTAGTCACTCATAATAAAAGGTGATATAGGATTCCCACCATTTTAAACAACTTAAACCCCTAAAACTAATGTGTTTTAAAAATATCTTTAAACACCTTTGACTGAGACCATTCCATTTTCCATGGAATGGAGGATGTGTTTTCATCCAACAAGGGGACCACCATATCTATGTTCGATGAAATTTAGGATAACCCTATATTGTTTCAACTCATAAGGCCCAAGTATATATTGTGGTGAAACCCCATCAGTATTTACATTCCAACACAAAAAATGAGTTAATATCAGCTAATAACCACCATTCCTTCCAACATGGAGCAATGTTCTCCTTTTTCCCACACGGAGACACACCGATCACCATGCCCATCATCTTGAAGGCATTATACCACCTATCCTATGAGAATGAAATTTATTGGATTCCCATTTCCAATAAGGAATACCACACTCCATGACCTACAGTGGAATCATGACAAATATTATGGGTGTGGTTCAATCCCTATTTTCAATAGGAATCTTTGTGGATAAACACTTCAAACAGTGGTGTATCAAACAATGGTGCTCACTAAGTAACCATAATAGATTTCCCCATGATTAAAGCATATAGAACCATTCTATCATCTCCAAAACATAATTTACCAAAGCCACCAACAAATCTTAAACCACAATTTGGTGGATCTCATGATTCACAAAAACTAAAATTTCTCAACCATAACAGCTCTAAACTCCCTCATGAAATCTATAAAACCTAAAAAATCCAATGAATGGTTTTAAAAAAAATATAAATATCAGTTACATCATATACCTCTCAAATATTTTTTTCCTCAAAAATTAAAACATCACAGGAGGGAAAATGAAATAAGGCACAAAACAACCACCCGATCATATAAATATCTAGTATATCACTTTAAAAAATCACCACCAACACATCATGGGTAAATAAAACATAACCACACAACATCACCTATCATCTAAAATAGTAATAAAAGTCAATCACAACCTCTCAATAAAATCTAGAAATTAAAAAATATGGGATATTGATTTTTTATCCATGACTCCCACACCTATGTACACTTATGTAATCAATTTTACAACCACATGATATGAAAAAAGGAAATAAAATACCCACAAAAAACATTCTCGTGACGGTCCTGAATATCAACAAGTCAATCCTTGAATGTTTCTCCACATTAAACCTCCATTTCCCCATAATCAATGACATGAGAATCATCTTGATGGAACAAATGAAGCTAAGACAGATGATATATGTGTTGAATATATATCATCTATGGGGTAATTTATAATTGATACACAATAGCTATAAGATGTTATAAAACCTCAAATAATCGATAATATTATGGAGAAATCCCACTCATATGATCAAACGATCACATCCCATGATGAAGATATATATTCAATAACACAATATCTCCCTCATTTAACACCATAGACTCCACATATTCTCAAAATTATACTTATTATTATCATACACTAACTTTATTCACTCATGAATCACCTATAACTTCTTGTATGAACTCTACACCAATCATAATCAAAGAATCATGAACTCCCTAACCTCAATCCAAAAAAACAAGGATCATCAAGGTCATCTATATAGTTCTTAAAACAGGGCCATACATATAGTATTGTATTTTATTTATAATATGTGAACACCGCTGAGGGTAGGTTCTTAAACCATTAACCTTGAAAATATATAATGAATGCACAAAACATATTTTCCAATGTCGGGATAGTATACTCTATCTGACCATCCTTCATTGGATGAACTTTATTTCTTAAGTAATAATTGAGAAACAAAATCATGTTTCATACCTCTCAACATTCTAGAGATAAAAAAGTAATCATGATAAAAAAATGATCTCCTTTGAAACCCCATGAGTCATCACCAACTCCTCTAGATAATTCCTCAAAATATATACCTTCAGCTAAATTCATTATACAATATGATGTGATATGACATAATCAAATTGTATAAGGTGACCCATATAGAATCACATCCACCTTGAGAACGAGAATAACCAAAAATTCAGTATAACACCCCAAGATTTAATGATATATTTTTATTCAAATAAATTTAATTTCCTCAATAACTCGTGATACATATAACCCCAAGTCTATATGAATAGTAATTATGTATGTCAATATAATATACTTGTTAAAAATATATGTATGAAAATAAATTTCAATATTATAAAATAATATGTATTGAGGAATTATATAATTATAATTATTTGATGAATTTATAATAAATAAGGATTCAATTTATAGTAAACTCATTTTATGCTTCAAAAATAAATTTCCTTCAAAAATGTTATTTATTTCTTTTTCTGTGATTTTATTATAATTAATTTCAACTTCTTTTAGAAATTTTATTTTATTAAAAAGAAATAATTTTTTAATTTCATCATATCACATGTATATTAAAAGTAACAATTGGTTTTTTTTTTTAAATATTGATTTTTGGATGAATAGAGAAGAATACTGATTTTCATTAAAAAATATCTTTTCATTTTAATAATTTTAAAATTTATATATATATTTATTTATTAAAATGTTTTAAAATTAAAATTATTTCATTTATATTATGAATAATCCAGTTATGTTTAATGAAATAAATATGAATCATTATTTTGTTATAAATGATTTTATACTTCTGAAGACATTATTTTTGGAAAACTGCTTTTCATCAAATTTTTCTTGTTTATTTTGAAATAAAAGTATATAACTTATTTGAATATAATTATTACTTTATTTCAAGGTAAAATAAATTTTACTTGTATCTTATGTATTTCCTAAAAAAAATTCATGTGTTTAAATTCTTATATTAAAAGTAATGTATTCCACCCATAGAAATAAAACGTGAAAAATGGATTCCAAATTTGTAATCATGATGGTTAATTTTTTTTTCAATACCAATTTTATTTTCTTCATAAAATTATGTAATTTTGGTCAAATATAAGTTATCATAGATATGTTTAAAATAGATTTAATGTGGTTAAACATTGAGATATGGATTATAATTTAACCAAAACATGCCAAAAATTTATTGGTTGAGTTTATTTATACCCATCACATATTTTATTCTAATATATGGTGACATAGTTCCAATTCACATTATTATTTTGTATATATTATTAATTATTTTATTAAATTCCAATCCCACCCTTATAAAAGGATGTCCATCTCCTCTTTTACCAACACATCATGAACCTTATATCAAATCCAATACCTACAATAAAATATTTGTAGATTACTTCCCCAATTACAAGTAATTTTGGTATTTAAAAAATAACATCCATTCATGCATCAAGGTATAAGGAATGTAGTTTTATTAGTGAATATGTATAACTCATAACTGAGTTCTTTAAATTTTATTTCTTCCTCTACTTCATCTAAATCTATAGTAATCAAACTAAAATAATGAATATTGTATAATAAATATAATGAGATGTTATTATTATATAGAGGAAATATCTTTATGGTGGAAGGTGTGATATATATACTGATCATTAAATCCATAAGTATATATTTATGGACAATGTGTATAAAGTTCCCCATATAAGATGGTTCAAGTTGATCAAAGATTAAGAGTGATCAATACATTCCCACAATGGGAAGGTGGAAAACATGGATGATTCTCATACTAAAAATACCATTCTATTATTTATATGATGATTATTGAATGAGATCCATTATTTATGTATTCTCAAAATATGGATCTTGTAATCATTAAGAGTGGGGGAAAATATTATCTTTCCCATATGAGTATTCAACTATCCATCCATGGGTGGATTAAGAAGTTGAAAAAGGAATATGTAGAATGAATCAATAAGTTGAGGAATGTTCTTGATTTCAAATATGGTAGTTTTGTAATGATATGTTTTATGAACTGAGTGTGTTCCATCCATATAATATTTGAAGAATGAATTATTTAATGAAGCTCATAGTTTATCATCATTAATTAATCATGGAAGTATCAAGATATATAACGATCTTACTGAGTATTTTAGGTGGGATAATATGAAAAGGGATATTTTAGTGTTCATATCTTAATGACCAGTTCATTATCAAGATAAGTATGAGAGATAAATTCTAAAGGGTTGTTATAACCACTACTCATACTAGAATGGAAATGGGAAAACATTACTATGGATTTCATCATCAGACCCCGCAATATATTTAAATTCCATAATTCCATTTTTGTCATAGCTGATAACTTTATGAAGCCACCACACATCATTTTTATTAGATATGATTTCTCTCTTGATCTACTTACTTAGTTATATATTTTTGAAGTTGTATGATTTCATACAGTACCACTCTCAATCATAACTAACCCGGATCTGAGATTTACCTCAATGATATGGGGTAGTATCTAGTAATCTTTAGATATAGAGTCTATAATTAGAACTAATTATCATCCTTATACCTATGATCATTATAATATGACCATTCATCATTTAGAATATATGTTCAGTGATTTCACTATGGATTTCAATGGTGGTAGGTATCACCACCATCATTTGGTAGGATTTTTTTACAACAACAGCTTTCACTAGAGATATCAGATGGCTCCTTATGATGTCCTTTATTGAAACATTATGTGATAAAGTTATAGAATAAATTTTATTGGTCCCTAATATATTTGAGTAAATTATAGAAAAGGTGATATCTATTCAATGGTAAATAAGGAAGCTCATTGTTAACAAAAAAGCTATGCTAGAAATCATCAATGGGATCTAGATTTTGAAGTTGGTGACAAGGAATTAATATGAATATATCCTAAGAATGAGGTTGTTATATTTGTAAAAAATGTACAAGAAAATCACTTGATATATTGAACCCTTTGATATTCTTGATCATATTTGGATGGTATCTTATCTCATGGTGCATCCACCGAATCAGAATCAATTCCATGACCTGTTTCATGTTTCTCTCAAAATGAAGTATATACCTAATTCTTTACAACTACTGAACTCAAAGGATATAAACTGGATTATGATCCTTCTTATGAGTAGTAACCAGTGGATATTTGGGATCATCGGGAGAAATTTCTTAGAAATAAGAACACCGACCGAGTCAATGTTTTGCTGTAAATATTAAAATTGGGGAAGGTATTTGGAATCCTGAGGATTTGATGTGGAAAAATTTTCCTCTGTTGTTTTTATATGATATAATATAGAGGTTAAATTATTTTAATGTGGTATAATGTTACACCAAAAAATTTAAAGATACATTTCATTTCAAAAAATTAAAAAAAATTCGATATCATACGATACACATAACCCCAAGTCTAAATTAATTGTAATAGAGTTTTTTTTGTAATAACATAGAAGTATAAAATTAGTTTTATAAATAAGAATAACCACATAATGTAAAATATGTATACAGGCTTTATATCATTAAAATTATTAGGTTACTATATAATAAATAAGTTCTTAAATTTTATTAAACTAATATTTTTCTTCAAAAATATATTTTCATCATAAATTTTTTTTATTGATTTTTGGAAGTAATTATTAAAAGTAATTTATACCAATTTTAGAAATTTTATTTTATAAAAATGATATAATTTTACAAATCATCATATCAAAATTATCTCAAAATGAATTTTAGATAATTTTCTGAAATTTTTTATTATTCGATAAATAATGAAAAATTAAAATTTTCATTGAATATGACTTTTCATTTAAAGAATTTTAAATGTTATATTTTTTCAAATTGGATTAAAAATAATACTAGTTCATTATATAATATATAATCCTATTATGTTCCTTGGATTAAATATTATACTTGATTTTGGCATGAAACATTTTTATATTTAACAAGACTTTTTTTAGAAAACTATATTTCATCATGTTCTTGTTGAAATTAAATTATTCACTTCCACGAAATTAATACGATAAAATTTATTCTGTAATTTTAATCTTCATAAGTAATATAATGTAATATATTCAACTTACATTTTGTTCATTATGAAGAGTAACCATAATAAATATTTTTTACCTTAGTAAAAGAAGTAAATTTGGGTTAAATTATGGGGTAAAGGTTTCAAAAATCCCTACCATTTTCCATAATCCTATTAGATGGATTTTCTATACTAATTATATGTCTATGGAGTTAAATAATTTATTTAAAAACATTATATTAAATTTGGGAACCCAAATATGACTTTTGTTTAGATAAGTTATATTTTATTCAAATTAAAAAAATATTTTTATTATTTGTATTTAATGAAATGGATGGAAGATTGCATTTGATTTTCTCTGGAAAAAAAGTATAACAAACTTATTTTTCATATTATTTAATAAAAAAATCATGGAAACCAACTTATTAATTTATTTCATGGTAAAATTATTGTTATGCTTAAATTAGGTATTTCTTAAAAACTATTTTTTATGAGTTTAACATTTGTATATGAAATGTAATTATGTACACCCATATAAATTGAATATAAAAAATGGATTAAAATTTTTTAATCAATATTTAATTTTTTTATAAGTAGAATTTTATATTTTGTTATATGATTATGTTTTCATTGTAAAAGTTATTTTATCCTGGTTAATGTTAAAATTGGTTTAAAGTTGTTTAAATATAATATATCATTTACATTTATATTTTTTGAGTCGTTAAAAAATAGAACATCACTCATGCGTATGTGTTAACTACAACCTCAAGAAAATGATGAAATCCATTTTTAATGTCCAACATTTATAGATTATTTTAAATATGTATAAAATTATTATATATCATGTTTATATAATTATTAAAATTCTTGATAAGATATAATAATGATCAAGATGCAAGGATCATAATCACCAAACCAAAACATACATACAAAATGAAACTATCAACACCCCGAAACGAAAATTTTAATAAAGAACTATTTATAAATGGGTATTTGTATATAATGAGTGGATTTTATATGATATTATAATTATTCTATTATATAGGTATATAAATTTATTATATACATGGTTAAAATAATTTATAAACAGGTATTCATTGATGATGTGTATATAATTCTCATTTTATGTGTTAAATATGAATATATATTTAATAATTGCAATTAATGTTTGAATTTAATTTTTCTATTTCATTGGGTTATAATTTAAAAGAAACCAACGTAGTAAGAAAAAAATTTACAATCTTATTTTTTGGGATTGTTTGTATTTTTCTTTGAAGGAATCTCATAATATATCTTTCATTTACTCAAATTATTTTCTTATCCTAAGGATATTTAATGAGTCTCAATATTTTATTCTAAAAATTCATATATATGGATCTTAAATAAATCCAATAAATATTTAATTTAAAATTAAATATATTTTTTTTAATCGAATATATTTTTCTTCCATATCAATATTTCTTTTGAAAATTATTTTAAAAAATTCATTTTTATTATCTCAAATTAATTATTAGGGAAATTATATTTCATAATTTAAATTTTACATGGTTTTAAAGGAATTATTCAAATGTACAAAAAATTGTTCATTTTGAACTTTTCTTTTAAAAATTCAAAAGGTTTGTTTCTTTTTAACATATACATAATTAATAAATTTTACTACCTCTATAATCATTTTAGAGTATTTAGAATCTTCTACAAGTTTTCAACGGTTATACAAAGAAAAAAAATTAATTGAATCTTATTTTAATATTTTTTCTCTATTTTATTTATTTATAAAAAATACATTATTTTGGTAGAAAACATATATTTCCAATGAATTGATGGTAATTTAGATCTCCTATTAATTTGGTGGTCATTACCATTCTTTTAGAACATTCAATTTATAATGATCATTTTTCCTTGGAAATTTCATTTATCATAAATAGATACATGTTTATCGAGGATATGATTATTCCCTAAAATGTTTAACATCTCTACATTTAGTTTTTTTCAAAGAAATTTATTTGAAAAACAAGATAAATATTTATATTCCATATTAGTTAATCAATAAATATATTTGTTGTGAATTGATATTTTTTAATTAAATAAATTAATCATTTAATATATCTAGAATTTAGTGGACATGCCATGATGGGTTGAGCCCTCATAAAAATAGATCCTCAATGCATTGATAAGTCTACTAAGACAAACTAGTTGTCTAAACATATAAAATGGGTTTTTGGTGTATACCTACCCATAGATTAAACGGTTTTACCACAAGGACTTCCCAATAAAGATATCATGATGTTTGAGATCATAGAATCCAACATTAATTATTTCATTCATTCAGAATTTACTTATTATTATGCATGAGACTTCTACATTTATATTATACATGGATGAATTTTTTCACATGTTATTGATTAATTTGATTTTTTTTCACTTACCTATATTTCTATATTTATTATTCCATATTTAATCATTTTGGATTCCACTATACATAACCCATACTAATCATATAAGACCACCCTTTATATTTATCATTTCCTTATGAAATGAAGAAATAAATTGTGACTCATATAAATGATGCAATACTGTTTCTTATACTATGTTTCATTACATTTCCAATGTAATATGGGAATCATGTATTTACCTTGTTTTCCAAGACATCTAAAATGATCAATACTCTATGGTGAGAGCCCACATATTTCTTCCTAATTTAATAAATTAAATAATTTATCTAGGTTACTATAGTGTTGTTTCTACGTGAAACCCATCAATATATGCATCCATGTCCTCTAGGCATCATTTATCTACTAAATCAACCCACTAGGAACATGGTGCCTAGTTTTCACCCTCTTGAAAACCAAATATTGAGTGAAAAACTTTTAAATAGACCACTTTATCATAGTCTACCCAAAAAACTCATAAGTCTTGATACATCATTGCTATAATAGGATATATATAACTGAATAAAAACTAGTAAACTCAAAGAAAACAGTGCCTTCAATTTCTAGAATATCAAATATCCTCCCCTAAAGTAACACTCAATTCTATCATCCATTGACCATCCCTCAACAAAATCACCACTAACAAGTCGATCTTACTAAAACTACACCTCAGAATCCCATAGATGGGACTCCTCCACCTATGTTACCAAGTTTTTTTACACATTACCTGATAGAAATAACCTCTATAATCAAAATTTCCAATACCACCGTGCATCATGTAGAGATAATCCATTAATCACCTGGTATCACCATAATCACCCACAATATCTTCACATGAAATACTACTCAAATAATCAGCCACACCATTTCTATTAATGGGTGCATATGGAATCTCAAAGTCATAATACGATAATAATACCATCAATAATTTCTTCAAAAAATAATAATTCATTGAGATAAGATATAACTCAATCTATTTTGAACATTAAAGAACACAAAATGCTCACAAATGAGGTAATTCGACCATAAAATAACCAAAACCAATAGATCATGGGTATCCTAGTTACATTCATGGGGATGTAACTATTGAGACCCATAAGACGTAACTGATATATGTTTCATATGAAAACAACCCATTCCATGACAAAAACAATCATAATAAACCTCAAGTCTAATTCTATCCTCCAAGAAATGATGAATATGGGAACTACCAATCATACCCTTAAAATACATGAAAATAACCTAGAATAGGTTATACCATCGGAAAACATGATCTTTTATAGTGAGAATAATCCCAATAGTCACAATCCATGAGAACTTTACTATAAACCTCTTTTAATTGGATTTAAAAATATGGAAGCTCTGCACCACTAAAATATTTTTGGGGGATACATAAGAAATAACCACCTCGATCTTCAAAGGATCCATGTATACTATGAGATGATATACAATATGGGAAAAAATGGAATTATAAGCCAAAAAACATTTACATCTTTTAAAATAAATGATGGAACCAAATAAATACTATAAAATATCATAAATGGTAGGTATGATATCCTTAAAACACAATAAAACACAAGGATGTAATCAATAAAAATCACCATGAATTGAACCAAAAACTCACAAAACACTAAATTCATATTTCTCATTAACACATTTAGAGTCTTTATCATTGAATGGAATTACAATGATCTTATAATGACTATAAAGAAATTTTAAAGGAATCTTCAAAATATCTTGAACCTTCACTCCAACTGATGATATCCTAAACGAAAATTGATCATCAAGAACTAAATATATCCCATATATTGATCAAACGTATCATCAATAGATTAATAGGGATATATATTCTTAATTTTTTTACACAGTTCAAGAGAAAATAATCAACAAAACATAGATTACAATCTTCATTATTCAAAAATTGATCAAAGCACCTTACAGAGTAACACTATGATGAATGAAAACTCATTGAATAATATCATCAAATAGGATACATAGATCATGATATGTAGAAGGAATCATCCTATATGTAGACATCGATAACGAGCACCCACCTGGTTGTAACTCTGTCATAAATATGGTTTCTCAATAAATGGGTAGTTCCAAAACCACATTCATAATTACATCGTGGTTCTTTTCTACAACCCTATTAAACTTCACTTGTTTATCCTCCACTGAAAGAAACATCTTCTTTCCCAAAAAGAAATAGATCGACTCAACAAGCCTATAACCCATTAAATGAAATCTCTCCCCAACTAAAGTACCTTGTATCTATCAACATCAAAGAATATAACATTCCTCTTAAATCAATCAATAATACCCCGAACCAATTACACCTAGCCAATGATGAAGATGATGTCATATGATTATATCCACATACATAATAAATCTCCCCAAGAATGCTACCTCCTTAGAATCATATCATAATATCAACACGCATAATTAATGAATACCCAGCCTCTAAAAATTGCCCTAAACACCAAGGTAACTAGAAACCTCTCCAACTCAATTGTAAAAGAATTGAATTAGTAATGATCAATGATGGAGTGTGTATCTACTGAATCAAACAAGGCCTACACCAATGTTGAATACAATTACATAATACCTCCCATAAAAAATGAATAAACTGATGTTGGAAACTAAAGGCATTAATCTAACCACATCTAGATCCATTGCCTCTCTATCCCAGATAATGAAAACTACCATGAAGATTATCTTTTCACTATACCTAAGGATGGGGACCATCTATGGGATTTTATATTTCAGATCCCTTAACTCTTTTATGATCCAATGCTGGAGAACCCCATTAATCTAGCTACATCAAAGGATACTACTAAAATAACTAATCATACTGATGGTATACATCACTATGATGACAGTTCAAGAAGATTAAAAACTCAAGTTTCATATTACAAGGACTTCAACAAATAAAACAAACCACCCCTAATCCACTAGTAAGGAATCGATAATATCTATCCACCTTGAAATGAGATGAATAAGTATAGAACTAGAAATTTTTAGTATAAATATTCATTTGACCATGTTTGTAAGAACTAACGGACAAATATATACTCCATGGAGTGTCCGGGTGACCCCCCTCTGGTAACAATATTTTTTTCGAAATTACCCTCTCAACAACCTCTTCCCTTTTCAAAATCCTGAGATATACTTTCAACATGAACATGGTGACATAGAACTATATCATGGAATAAAAATCCTCCTTCAAATTTCATTCCCTAGCCGCATCATATGTTATTTGTTATGAATAATAATTCAAGTGGTTCTTATTCTATATTTTAAAGTCTCGCACATTAGTATTCCTCTATTTAAGAGTATGAATCTCTTACTGATAATCCACCTTCATTGTTCAAGAATTAAAATTATCCTAAAACTTATCACATAAAGTCTCCCATGAAACATTATAATCCATGTGATCCTTGAGGAGAAAAAACCCCCACTTTCACGATTCCCCACAAAACAACATCACAATCAATGAAACCTAGTACTCCCTTCGAGTAAGGATTGATTGAAAGGAATGTTTCACCGCCTTCAACCAATCCACTATCAATGTATTCAAAATAGATTACTAATTATTATTTAGACCATTCCATGAAATTCTCAGAGTATCATCCACCAAGGGTCTGCATTTTCAATATAAAATTATAATATATATAGTTTCAAATCCTATAGAATTTATTCGGCATGAAATTGATAAATATGTAGACAAAGATCCATTTCCCTCAATATAAAAATGTTTAGGAACATATTAACCCGGATTATAGAATATTTATAGTTTATTAATTAATATTTAGCATTAGTAATATTATATAACCAATTTAAACGCATCCATTGAAAAGAAATCATGAAAGATCCTTATCTAGGTATCTTCCCCACATGTAGGATAAATTTTAGAAGTGCATTTAGTAAATGTAATTTTCTCCACATCGGATTATAGCGTTCTCTAAATCCCAATATCCTAGATGAAATCTTATTTTTTTTAATATTATGTTCCTATAATATGTTTTCCCTAGTAACTAATGAAATCATCTCCAGTGTCTATTTCCAAGATCCATCCATCCTCCAAACCATACTCTCTGATGCCACTCTGTTAGGATCCCGCCACCACTTCATTCACTCAGGGGAAGATAGTGAAAATAGGGATTCCTCTCCAATCTCAATGCTAATAGGATATGGGTTAAAACTGGAATAGAGGGTATACAATGCATAAAAATGGGAGGCATTACACTCGTTATATAAATTTTATGGAAAACTGACAAGATGATATCCACTAATAAACACAATTTTATATATAAATAAACCATCCCAATACATTCATATAGTGTCATACAAAAATGAAAGAACTATAAATACTAAAAATATCCCATATAGTGACCATGAAACACCAAAATCTCATAAACAACTACATGAACATGAAATGACAATCTAAATCACCAACCAGATCCTATATACCTGAAAAATAGTATTTATATAAATGGGTTGAGAAACAAAATATACTCACAAGGATCCTCCCTGAGACTTCTCATGAAAATGTTATAGAAGCATACTAAATCCCAGTGCATAATCAAATGAAACCAATTTTTTACTTAATAAGGTATAAAATAATCCCATACTTACCAAGGAAAGATCACCAAGTAATTTATAGAAGTTTATCATTTTATATAAAAATAATATACATGAAAAAGGAACCTTTCACCCGCTTACCCACCAGTTTTTCACACTCTTTCTCAATCATCAGGCATTAAATGAAATGACCCCTTATATAATTCATCACAAATCCAATAAATACATATCATTAAGATATCATCATTTTATTATATATATCACTTATCTCATCATAACCTCATCATCATTATTTAATCCACTGACCATGAATAAAGTTAAAAATCCACTACCACCCTTATATGATGCATTAAACTTCAATCCATCACCTTCTATGAATTTAAACCTATAGAAAACATTAGTAATCTTATATAGAATACAAGTATGTTTTATTAAATCATGACACTGAATCACATATACACATGTATCGTAAATCATAGATCTATCACATTCCTTGTAAGAACATATCCTTTACCTTAATAAATAACATCTATTATATACATCTATATCATGTTATTTTAAAAGTGTGGAATGGAATTGGGAGAAATGAAATATTTATATCCTCACTAACTTGAATGTTTGGTAAAAAATCCCATACCCAAACATTTGGGAATCAGATTCCCACCTGGCTTGGGTGGTGGTACAAATGAAATTAGAAAATATAATTATTTTATATCAGATAACCAAACTAGGAAAACTAGCTCACCATAGACACAACTCCATATAATGTCCCAAATGACACATCATTTCCACCACTAAAGTCATTGAAATATGATCATGTACATTCACAAAAGAATCAGTATTCGACACCACTAACCCTCTTTATTTATTAATTTATAAATTACCAATCATAAATTTGTTGAACCCATTAAAAATTACAATTTAATCAATTATCTTCTTAAAATGAAATATTTATTACATATTTCAGATTTCAACACCAACATTCCATTCCCTTCTCTATGAAAATTAATTCCAACAATCCCATATTTCTATTTTCAATATTACCAATATCAGGACACATACCATAAATTCATTATTAATTAATTTACTTTTCTATAATTTATGTATTCTAGAGATTTACCTGAAATACCACCATGAGAATTAATATACTGTTTATAGACCATATATATAAGGCTATTGGAACTACTAATAACTAAATATTAGTTAACTAAAAATCAAAATTGAATACCAAGAAATTTAAAGATGTACAACTCTCAACCTATACCAATCAACCAAAGAAGAATCCTAAAAAATAACCCAATAAATAGGAAATATTTTCTCTCAACACATTCCATATATTCCCATTTATTCCTCAGTAAAAAAATACAACTGTATCAAGTTCACAAAAAAATCACAACAAGGGCTCCACCAACCCTGATATTTCTTAAATAGAAATGAAATTATTCTCAGTAGAAAATTTCAATGGTAAACCTAGTCCATAACTCTAAGGCATAAAATCCATTTATAAACATGGATGGGGTGAAAAAACCCATAAATGTATTCATAGGTGAAAATATTTTTAAAAAAAATCTAACATTAATAGATTCATTAGAAATATGTTTTAGAAATAAGAAACCTATCATCATCAAAAAAATAGATTTGAATCCGCCGTAATCATGAATCAAGTGATACATTCATATATTTTAGTTTTAAAAGAATAATGGTAATTAAATTCACATGTAAAATTCATTAATCACTTTTTCATTATATTATATATATTGTTTAACCCATTTAAAGAATATTAACCATGCGAAATAACAACACTAATTAGAAAAAATAGATACCACACTATATAAAAAATATCATGTGGAATCATCAATGTCACATCACCAAATGAGATCCTAACAGGCTTTATATTCATTCATAATTTTGGTTGTTATATTACTTTTATTCAATTCCACAATTAACAAAAGAATAAAAAAGTATAATACTCCCAAATATGCACATAAAATAAATATAATTCAATAATACCTTACCCTTAGATGAAACACTCAAGTAAATCTAATAAATATTAGAAGATCAAGGATCAAGCACCATAAAAATCAAAGAAATCCATTATAGAACCTAAATATGGAAATTAACAATGAATTTATTCACTAAACGCCACCCAAATTTTTGAAACCTCACTATATGAAACTTAATAGATAAATCTTACCAGCAATATTGTGATAGGAGGAGGTGATAGGGTACTGAGTGTCAATAATTTTTTATCTAAAATGAACCAAGAGGTTTAAACTCTCAAGAGAAAGAGATGGAGAGAGATAAAAGTGAGTCGATATTAGATTTTATTCAAAGGATGAGAATATGAATTGAAATAAGTATTTCTATAACATGTATTTATAAAGGAGATTTAAATGGTCTCATTAATGGGATGGTAAAATTCCACTATGCTATGGTGACTCTCGATCAAATGCGATTGGAGTTTAAATTCATTTGAAATGGATTGACCTCATGAACCTTATGAAATTCGAATACAATTTAAATTTCATTAACTAACACAAAATTATACTTCATCATGTGGAGGATAAAATTTCATCATCCATATGACAACCAAAACTACACTCTATGGTCTGATGGACAATCGTTAATCATTTCATCTAACCACTCCCATGAATCCAACATAATGATACTATTAATATATATTTCACTTCTACAACACACAACTCGAGAAAGCCTCATCCAAGAACCATAGTTCCCATTATTATAGAATGGTGGTATCCCTTTTTCCCATAGGGAGACTCACTGAGAACTACTCTCAGAATCTCATAGATTACATTATACCATTCCCAACCATTGTTAATTTCAAGAGGGACCATTTCTAATAGGGAAACCATCCCCACAAGACCTCTAACAACACAATGCGCCCTTCTATTGGAATGATTCTATTCACATTTACCATAGTTTATCATCCAATAAAAAATACATCAATCATGATAATTAAATACCATGTGGTTCCCCAAGAACAAAAAAAATGTTTCCCCATGATCAAAACCCCCAAAACAACATCACACCACACTCATAGCTCCAAAAGGATACTAACCATGGCTACCACCATGCCCATCACTAAAAAATGGTTGACCTCTAGATGGATATAAAGTCAACTATAATTTGTAGAATACCTCCAAACACCCTCTCAGCAACCCCTAATTTCCTTAAAATGCAAAGTTAGGGATCCTGAAAAGAAATCATTTACATTATACTTTTTTTATATGAGACAAAACACATAACATGTGATTTTTTAGTGAAAATGGTGGAATTTATTATGCTAGAAGGACTCAATCCTAGGACTTTTAGACCTAGGTAGAGACCCTAACATCTGATATAACAATATTTTCATTTTATATTTATTTCTCGATCTTTTTATAGTTATGAAAAAATAACACAACATGTTGCAAAAATTTGAATGAAAAATATGGATCTTTCACCGATGGTTATGATGGGGTGATTCTAACCAACAATGACTTACATTGCTTCAAGTGACTATTCCAAAGGCACACAATTCATTATTATTTAATTACTACATATATATATATTTACATAATGTTTTGTAGAAATATTTTTTATTTTAATTTAATTATAAAAATAATTATTAAATAATTATATGTGATACAATAACATTATTATTATATAAATATGTATATTATATGTACTAATATGTATATAATATTTCACAACATTGTAAAATATGGTAACACTTTTTATAATTATTTAATTAACCTTATCGAAAAACTTACACTTGTATTTTTTTATGTAAGGGTGTTTTCCTCTATAGTTTAACCTCAATAATTTATAAAAAGTAAATATTTAGTTTGGATAATAGTGAGAATTAATATTTTTCCCACATGAATTATTTTTCACACTACCATATAAGGTTAAGAAATCCAGAATCATGATATAATAGGGGTGAAATAGAAAAAATAAGAGGAAAATATTGTACTTCCTTAGTATGGATTTTTTCGCCTAAAGAGAGAATAAAATAATGAGTTATTTATACTAAATCTACAATCTACTAAAGGGAATAATCCTAATATAGGGATTCAACAAATACTTACCGATTATAGTCTTTACTAATCAATTGATCCTATAAATTATAATAAATATCAATTAATAAACATGAACAACATTTTTCTAGTTTACCACATTTAACAAGATTTATATTTTTTAACAAGTTTGTTATTGAATGAAAAATTATAGTGAGAATGATATAATAATAATAAATATAGTCAAATATATAATGAGTTATATAAAGAGAGAGGTTATGGAAAATTTAGAGGTTTCTATTTTAGATGATGTGGTCATCCTTCTCTGTCCAGAGGTTGATTCTAAAAAATGATATGTGCTAGAGAATTTTAAAAAAAATATTAATATGAAAATAAATAAATTATAAAAATATATATATAATTAAAATTAAAAAAAATTAACACTCTTTACTACTCTATTTTCTCCAGAAATAATGAAAAAAAAATTATCATACCATCTAATGTGCCAAAATAGAATTTATGTTTAATAGGTTTTTCAATATAGTTCAACCTAGTTCATTTCCCAATGAAACAATGGAGAAATTAATTAGAGTCATTTTTTACTTATAATGTTTTGAAAACTATGAATAAGGTTGGGGTTTTATGATTTTGTTAACAAAATTAAATTATGTTAATAAATAAGAGAATCCTTTTAGTGAAATTGTGATAATTCCTGGGTTGGTATCCCTTAATACTCAATCATCATCGATCTAAAGGTATGTGAGATGGATAATTTATTACCTAATTTCTACCAACTCAAATAGACGTGATATTTGATTTCCTTACCATGTTGACACCTATGATTTAATCAATCAATATAATTGATTTTTTTCAACTACTCAAAATTAATATAATCATTATCAATGTATGATCTGAACTCCATCAAGGCATCATGTCAACAAGGTGAGGTGATGACAATATTTAGATATTTTTAAAATTATTGTGTTGAAATAAACATGTAAATCAAAGAGTTTTTTAAATTTTTATTCAATTTAATTACATGATCTAATTGAAAATTTTTGAAATTGAAATGAGAGAAGAAACTGACATCTGGAGTCATCAACTAATTTTATCTATGCATAATAGCATGAGAAATCATGTTTCTAGGATTTAATGTTGGTATACTAGTTAAAAAACTAAAAAAAAAGATATGGAATTTTTTTAGATAAAAATACACTAAATTCACTTATCATCACATGAAATGCTTGCAATGAGCTTAATATTACAAGTAACACACCCTACATTTCTCACTAAGCTGTTTAATATATACATGAGGTGGAAGATGAATAAAATAGATGAACTAAGATCTAATTCTCAACTAACCTCTATTATTAGACATTCCAACCTATAAAATGATCTGGGGGTGATTTTAATGGGAATGTATACATTTTAGATCCATAAATGTCAAAATTATATCGGTTTATGTGAGCCAATAATGGTATATTTTTCCACCATATTGATTCAAAAGGATGTCTAACTTATAAGGAGAAATATTACATGAAAATTAGTGGAAATGTGTGGATTTAAATTATTATAAAAAATCATTCATAATTAGTATAAATGTATCCTAATAGGAATTGTAATGGGTCATGAACTATAGATGGGTCCAATATATCTTGTATAAATTTTCTCCACATTTTCCGCCTACATTAGGCCTCTTCTGATTGGATATTTCCTTTGGTCAAGTTAGATGAATTGAATCTCCATGACTATAGAATCTAATAAAAAATTAGAATTTTCATTTCAGGATTAGTTTAGTAAATGTTATGATAGAACAAACAATTTTCTACCAATTTTTATTGTTATGTGAAATGATATAATTTTATGAATTTCTCTCAAAACCTCTTAATCATCAACATTCATCCAATAAATGACTAAAAATGAAATGTGATGGATGAGAAAATATATGAATAAATTTCAATCATTAATATTATTATTTCAATATCAATATAATATTCAAATATATGATTTTAGTGGAAACCCCCACATGTAAATTTCAATGTAGTATTTCATATGCACCTTCCATTGAAATATACCAGTGTATTCTAAAGAATAATTATTGTGGAAAAATATATTAAAAATTGTAATAGAATATTATAGAGATATTTTCATTGAATATATTTAATAGGTATATTTTAATGATATTTTCTAATTTAATATTCCAACAAATAATATTAATCGAAAATTTTACTAGAACATTCAAGTTAAATAGTCTATTGTAAAGTTTCATTGAAATAATAAAGTTAATTAAACTAATAAAAATTAAACTGGATAATTTAAGGAAAATATCCTATGAAATATTCCCTTGAATTTCACTGAATTTATTTTGAAATTTTTATATTTAATTGTAAAACATTATAATGAAGTTATATTCGGATATTTTTTATGTAATTTTCTAGTAGATGTTAAAATTTAATTTTTCTAATTAAAATATCAATTATAATTCTACAATATAATTCTCAATTTGAATTTTTTATAGAATGTTTTAGAAAGAATATGTATGTTTTAATTGAAATTTTTTTGTAATTGTTATGAAATTTAATTATTGAAATTTTTTATAACTATTTTTATTGAGAAAGTATAGTTTATTTTTCCAATGTAAATTTTATAGTAAATTCCTTATAAGTATATTATTGTGAATTATTTCATTGTAAATTTTCTATTGGAAAATTTAGTGATTTTGTTTCTATAAATATGTATTATTTATCTAAAAAAATAATAACATTGAAAGTAAGAATTTAACAACATATTAAAAAATCATTGAATAATAATGAAAATTTAATAATTTAAAAAATATTAATAAGTATTAAAAAAAATATTTTACATCGTATTTTTTTTATAATGGAAACTTTTTTAAAATAATTATTTATAGAACTATAAATTTAAAAATAAATTTTTATTTAAAAAAACAAAATATTAATAATTTAATAAATTAACAATTTATAAAAAAAATATTAATTCAATCTAAAATTTATATTATTTCTGTAGAGACCCAAGCTTGACGTACATGTACATTACATTACTTTTTTGGAATACTTAATACATAAAAAAACAGACACACAAGGACCGTAATAGTTTAGTGTATTTGAAAACTCAGAATATAATCTTCTAATCGTGGTAAAAGATCTTTAATATCTCCCATAAAGATCATCCCATTTTGTTTGCTTACCTAAAAACTTTCTTTAAATCCTGGGGAAAAGAAAACATATAAAGGGTGAGCTCAAATTCTCAGTAAGGATAAGAATGGAGAAAATAAAACAAATCATATACATTTGAACAAAAAAACATGATCATAATGTTTAAAAATCAAAATCTTGAGTAACGACATAAAACATGGAAGTACATATGGAATAGATCATAAAAAAACATTAATCATGATAAAATATCATGGGAATAAAACATGAAATTTTGGAAAACATTAATCACATGTTATTATTTACATAGTAGCCAAGGAATTGCTTCCAAGACCATCTTAGTGGACAAAGTCCCTTTCTAAATCGAGTTCACTCCTCGTTCCAGTCCTGTGTCACTGAACCGGATTATCTTTCCGTTCCATCCATGTCTATCTCATGTAAATAAATCTTTAGCCAATTCATTAGAGGGAGATATAGGTCTCACCCATCTCATAATGAAACCATTCTTATGTGTGCCGCAAAATAAACATAATTCATTCATCATAACCCAAAGAATAAAATGGGTTTCATAAACATCATCTCATCTTATCGTAATCGATATAAAACAAATTGATATCATTTCATCATAAGAAGAATCAAACCATGTAAATAATAGAGACATTATACTTGAAACATAAACATGCTAAATAATGTCATCTTATATGGAAAATAGTTTTGATAAAACACTTGAAATGAATTCTTGAGGAAAATGTCCTTTCTTCTTCAAAATCATTTTCTTTTCCCAAAATACCACACTATTTTAAAAGAAAAATATTTTATTTAAAATAACCATTAAAGCCTATAGATTAGGCTTCATAAAAATTAGGCGTTATGAAATTGTAAAATTCTGTTAGTGCTATATAAGTTAAAAAAAACATGCTCCTCGTACTTTTAACAGAAAAGTCAAAAAGTTCCTCATATGGTAAACAAAAGAAGGATTCCTTCCATAACACAATGTAAAATTAAAATAGGGGTAAACATGACTTCAAACATACATGGAATAATATTAAAATCTTTATGAAAACATTTTTATGGACATGGATAAAAAATATAACCCTAGTAAATTCATACGAATAAACAATCTCAGATAAAAACGAGATTGGAATAATTATCCCTTACCTTAGGTCTGATATGCTTCGTACGTATCCAAACCTCCTGTATAATGATTAAAATAATTTCATTGAATTATTAAAGAATCATATTCATTATTATGATATCATATATGGTTCACTTATGACTTTATATTACCCGTTCTTTTGTAAATTCCATGTTAAAGAAACATTTTGGGTAAAATAGATTCATTTATCATACGTGTTTTGACTTGTTGTTCTTGATATTATTACTTATATACTGATTTACTTAATTCCATAATTTAAAACATGATTTATGTATAATATATATTCAGCATAAAAATATATATTATAGATCGATAAATGGAATTAAATACACCGTTCATGGAAAATTAATATCATCGTGTTCGTAGAGACAGCAGTCTGTATGTACGCACGAGCGATGATATCGTTCCCATAATTATTTAATAGAATTGTAGTGAATGATATAATATATAATAATAAGTATGATTTTATAATAACTATATATAGTTATTATTTACACCATTATACCCATCCAAGTAAGGTGGTGGTGGAAAAACTAATTACACCACGACGTGGAGACGGTATTCCGTACGTACGCATGCGCGGTGATCTCATTTTCCATTGGATGGATAGAAGGTGAAATGGGGTTGTTTCATATTTACAATATCATTTCAGTATATGAGTCATACTGATGTTATTACTTTATAATGAAAGAACTAAATAATAGGAAGTATAAGAAGGAAGAAACATGAAAAATCGGTAGAAGAGATTACCTCTTCCTCGACATGCCTCCCTTAAACTTGCACATAAGGGACTAGAGTTAGACTTTTGAGATGACTAGATCCTCTAATATGTTTCTAGGGATTTTGAGAATGGAAATGGGAATGTTTTGGCCGATCTTGAAGGCTCAAAGTTGTGTAAAGAGGAGAGGGAGGAGGTGCCCTTTTATAAGGTAGGAGAGGGGCACCTTTGGAAAGTGTAAAAATATTATTTTATTATAAGTATATCTTCGGTTTAAAAGGACCCAAAATCATTAAAGATGATTAAATGATGAATCATGGTCGAAATAAAATTATCCAATCAGAATTGGACATGTTTTGGATAATATTTTTATCATTATAATCTTATTTATTTAAATCATTTATTAATGAGGTAAATACGGCATCATTATTGGGTCATAAATAATTTAATATATTTGATGTATAAAAATTATAAAAAAAATACCACCATGTAGGAAATATTGTTAGATTTACAATTAATATTTATAGTCGAAAATATATTTTATATAACACCTTATAAAAATTAATTACTAAAGATTTTTGTTACTGACAATTTTGTCTTTACATTAAATTAATTAATCAAATTGTCATTATCACTACCAAGTGGCTCAATGGGGTCCCAAAATAGACCCAAAGATGTCCATGGTTGGAAACTGCTCATCAAATAAGGTTAGGAAAACTGTTATGGTAATTTTGAATTATTATAATATTCTTTTAACCTTTAATTACCCTATTTACCTTTAACTGCAGTAAATAAAGGTCAAAAGTAACTATTCACCAAAAATTATTTTCATCGTATTGAACCACATTTTAGTTCCTGATAACAACCATGTATGTCGGATTTTTGAAATTCAATTCACATAAGTGGTAAAATTTCATTTAAATGAAAGATTCGGTGTTTTAACTACCACAAAGTGGTTTCACTATTAATCAAAAATTTAAGTTTTTCAGAAAAATACCAAAAATTCAGCCTAAGATATATTTGATATTCCGAATTCAAAAATTATGTCTATTTTTCCAAATTAAAAACATATAAGTGGCATTAATTAATTTTAAAATTAATTCTCCTTATCAAAACAAATAGCGTGTTTTTAAGAAACAATAACTATCCAAAGATCGACACTTGTTTATGTCCAAATTCAATGTGAAATAAATTCCAATGACCAAAATTGGACTAAATGGTAAAAATATATTTTAATTACACTTTAAAACCAATTAAAAATATAATCTAACCATATAAATTATGGTAATGAAAAAAATTGTTTTTAATTAAAATATAGCGTGCTTTTACTATTCATTAAAATATGAAAGTTATCAGAATAATATGAAAATTTTCTCCAAATTAAATTTTCATATCCTGATTCCAATTAATAATTTTATTTTGTCAAATTGAACTTATAAACATGTCAAAAACTATATTTAAAGTGGGTGTGCCATCAAAAGGTGGAAAAACTATATTTTTTGAAACATACTTATTTTACCTGAAAAGTTTATTTAGTTCTCATACCATGTTCTAGAAAATATGTAAGATGAATAATAATTTTATAAAATTCAAAATTTGTTTAATACTATTCATAACGGCTATTCCATAATAATATTATAATAATATATCATTGTTTAGTGAAACCTGGTATTGCGTACTACACACGCTATCGAGGAAGGTCGTGATTGCGTGTAATGCAAGCCAAGTCAGGGCTGCATGTAGTGAAAACCCATTTTAGTGTTGTGTATAACATAATCAAAACTTATTTCATTTATACATTAAATCAAATCTATACTTAACGTTGCGTAGAATAATTTCCACAAAACGAACTAGAAATTGTGTGTAACACGAGCCAAGAATAGTGTTGTGTATAGTGAAAGCTAATACAGTGTTGTGTTTATTACAAGCTAATCTTGGTGTAGTATATAATAGAAGACATTAAATAAATTAAAAATAATATATCTCATAAAATATCGGGGTGTTAAATTCTACCCCCCTTATAATAAATTTCACTCTCGAAATTCATGGGGGTTATAAATTGTTTACTACTTGAAAGTTTCATTCATAGAAACTCACATCATAAAATGGAATTCTAAATCATCATTTTAAAAAAGGAAAGTTAGAAACAAAACAGATACCCAAAGTAACTATCTCTTGGGTTCCCACATAAGAGTATATAGGTGAAAATATAGATATGGAATAGAAATCTAACCGTCATGTTCTGAGGGATAGTTGTAGAGAACTTGGATATGAAAAATACAAGAATCGCAAATCCATAAATTTGTGATGATCTAAGGTACCATCTGATTCATTAGATATGAGAGTACTAGGACAACATTTTTGGTTTCCAAGACTATTTCCCTAACATTTATGAACTTTTACATTATGATAAATATTTACTTTATTTCAGTGTAATATCGTCATTGGTCATTCCATGAAAAATTTCCACTTCATCTCTATTTAATGAAATGAATCTGAATTTATCATTAATGAAGTGTTATCTGATCATGCGATAGAATGATAAGTCATCCCATCCGTTTCTATCATAAAAAGGTTAGCATAAGTTATCAAATATACATAATTCCATCTATGGTGACATTAATCGTATATAATTCCAACAATGGACTTATACTTCATCTATCATACCTCTTAATAAAATAAAACCACTTCCTACTAACCAGGGACTTCCTGTAGGCCAGTGGTAGGTGATAAAGGCATGTCGCACTTCAGTTGTGGGTTCGATTCCCGTAACCTTGTCCGACGTGACGGGTTTTCGCCCGTCCTACTGGTTTTCCTTTTTCTAAAACTATACTATTATAAAATTCCAAAAATAATATCAAAAAGTTTTATCCATAAAAAATACTATCTGATGTCCGACATAATCCATTCCAGTCTTTAGACTTATCCAAAATACATTTGTCCAATCTCACAATATAAAGAAAACTATTACTAGAAATTTCATTAACCAAGAATGTGAATACCATCATTTATCCCCCATATATCATAAGATATATATTTTTGATCACATTCCAAACATTTGAATACCTTAATCTTGTATTCTATTGCAACATGAATTACTATAGAACCATAGTGAAAACATGAATGCTGTCAAAAGGTAACTCTTTCCACATACCAAAATCCCTAAATTTAAATATACTCAAACCATGATATCAAATTGTCCTTATATCAGTCATGAGCTCATTTATATTATTTTCTCCATATACATTCATTATGTGCATATCATCTGATTTCCAAAAATATTTAAATCTGTTTTCATGGTTACCGGTAGCATATAATTATTGAAAACTAATACATATATATTCCAAAATTCTACGATACCATAAATGAGATTCCATGATACTATTTTGAAATCCCATTACATAAACACTTAATCATTACACAACATAATTGTCATAATAAACATCACAAATAGTGATTGTGACACCCCAAGAATTCATAGTGTGTTACTTCTTCAAAATAATTCAATAACTTGCACTACACGCAACACCGAGTTCAAGTGCACCATGACTTATCAAACAAGCCATTCAAAAGAGGTTATGAATAGTATTAAATAATATTTGAACATTATATAATCCTTATAATTTTAGAATCCATATTATTATTTTCTTAGACTTAATGTAAGAACAAATACATTTTTCCAGACAAAAGAATTAATTTTCAAAATTAAACTTTTACCAACTTTTAATAGTGAACCCTTTTAAATCCAATATTTTAAACTTTTATATATTAAAATTGACTAAATAAATTTATTCTTTAGAATGGGGAAATCAAAAATTTACAATATAACACCCCAAGCTTCCACGGTATGCTTCTCTTTGAATATTATATCAGCGTGTGTTGTACGCAACTTCGAGTTCTAACACACACTACAACCAATCAAACTAGCCTTTATGAATAGTAATACCTAATTTTTGAAATTTTATATACTTTTTATTTCAAAATGGAATTCATTTTTGGATTCGGAATATCGAATTTAGCCTAGGGTGAAATTTTGGTACTTTTTGGATAACTTGTATATTTTGATGATTAGTAAAAATTAATAAATTTTAATTGAAAACAACTTTTTTAATAAAAATAATTAATAGTGATAAATTATGAATTTGTGTGATTTTAAAGTATATTTATAATATATTTTTACCATTTAATAAAATTTTGGGCATTGGACATAATTTCACAATGAAACCGGACATAAACAAGTATCAATCTTTGCATAGTTATTATATCTTAAAAACACGCTTTTTGTTTTGACAGTGGGAATTAATTTTAAATTAATTTCTGCCACTTCTGTATTTTAAATTTGGAAAAATGGTCTCCATATTTGGAATCATGATGTCCAAATTGTGTAAATAGGTAACATTTATTTTTAGGCATTTTGAATAATTAGTTCGGTTAATATTTTATTTACCATAGTTAAAGGGTAAATTCGGTAAATAAGGGTTAAAAAAATTATAATAATAATAAATTACCCTAAAACGTGTACTAACCTTATTGTTGGATACATGTCCGACCATGGGCATATTTGGGTTGATTTTGGGACCCCATGGAGCCACTTGTAGGTGATAGGGACACTTTATTTTAATTAAGTTAAAATAAATACAAAAATGACATAAGCATATATCTTTTAGAAAAAAAAATTTTACATAGAGTTATATATGTTGTATTTTTACCTATAAAAATTCATTAGAAAGATAAAACTATTTCCTACATAATGGTATTTTATTTATAACATTTATAAATTATATAATATAATTTATTTATGACACAACGGTGATGCAGTAATTACCTAGTTAATGAAAAATTAGAATAATTGATATTATAAATACCCAAATAAATGTAATTTTTGACTTTTTATAAATACCAATAATTTTCTAGGATAATTTTACATGTTAGGATAGATTTAGTTAAAATTTTTTGAAGTAATCATTCATTAATGATTTTTACAAAAATCAATTATTGAAGAGTGTCAAAATTGACATAAAAGAGTTTTTAAAAAAATATTATATTATTAATTGATATTAAATTCCTAAAAATATAAGGATTGGCCAAGAGACTTATATCATTGATAGGTGTATTATTAATGGACCAAATGGGGGTCTCTTGGATATATATAGTAAGTTTATTAACCATATAATTTAAAAATACAAAGAGACATTGTAAAAGTGAAACTAATTAACTAAGAGTTAACCCTTAAAGATAAGGTTAATATAGTAACCCAAACCTGTCTAAATCGTATTGGTTGAGTGTTTTTAGACCTATCCCCACATTAACCTTTACATAATCCAATTTGGAGCCATTAGAAACCGAATATAAATTTATTATAAAATAATATTTCTAGCTTTTCCAAAGGTGCCCCTCACCCCTCTTATAAAAGGGCACTCCCCTTCTCATTAATTCACACCATCAAAGCCTTTTGGTTCATCCAACCCCTACCCAAATACTCTATCAACTTCTCTCACTACAACCTATAGGCATTAGTTTTTTCATAAAGATAACCTAATGAGCCCTTTTGATCAAATCAAAAGGAAGAACCCGAAGAAGAGGTAATGACATCACCACCCTTTTTCAAGTTCATTTATTCTTCAACTTCTTATTTCTTTGTTATTACCATTATAAAATAATAAATCAAGTATCTCCTATATAATTTGATATTATTATAAATATGTTACAACCATATTCAGTATTCTATCCATCCTTTGAATGACATGACACCATACGTGCGTACGTACGGCTTACCGTCTCCACGTTGTGGTGTAATTGTTATTCAATATATTATTATTTGGATTGGTATAATAATAATGTTTAATTCATTTAAATAATAAATATAACATGATAATTATTCTTTATATATCATATATCATCCAATTATATATTATATTAATATCAAAAGAATGATATTTTCGCTCATGCGTACGTATGGATTACCGTCTCCACGATGCGATGAGATTCATTTCCAAGTTCACCATTAATTGATGATTATAAAAATATATATTACTAATAATTATGTAATATATGAAGTAATAATGCTACTGGAAATATATATATTTATATATATAAGAATTTATGTACTTACATATATCTAATTCAATACTATGTTAAAACGAAAACAGCGTTTATGCGTACGTACGGACTACCGTCTCCAGAAGCGGTGTTTTCCATTTCATATATAATTCTATTATAAATTTTTATATTATAAATATATATGATAAATAAATCATGTTTTATATTTTGGGAATATTTAAATCATGATCTATGTGATACAATCATGAGTAACAAGTTAAAACACGTAAGATAAAGAAAGCGATTATTACTCGAAATATTAATATAACATGGAAATTATCATTAAATGGGTAGTATAAAGTCATAAATGAATAATGTATGATATAATAAATATTAATATGGTTCTGTTATAATTTAATAACATACTATATTCTTCATACATGAGGCTAAACGTACCCTCGACTAAAGTAAAGTGCAAGGTAAGGGGTTTTCATCTCACTCCTTATTCCCCTGAGATTCATGCCATATTGCCACTATTACCGTTTGTGTGATGTATGTACTGTCCATAATTGTATACTTTGTGTAATACACTTTAATTTATGTATATTTACATATTCATTGTATGATACCTCTTTCAAGGGTTTTATTTTTTGTATGTTACCAAATTGGTAAGGGCTAATTCCGCAATCTCTTTATTATCTGAGGTTGTTTTTATGTAAGTATCTACTAGGACCTCTTTATCATCCACATACATGTTTCATAAAAATGTATTTCAAAACATTCTTACTATTTTACAAAATATGGGTTAAATTCATTTATACCCTTGTTTGAATTTTTATAATAAGTTTATAAAGGAATATTTTCGTCGTTTTCCAAACAAGGTCCTTTTTAACATTTTTGACAGAATTAAGGTAAGAATGTATTTTTTACTTATACGGTGGGTATGGCTATTTTCTGCCGTTATAAAATCTTATAAGCTTCCCTTACAAGATTATAATGATATTTTCAAAGTAAATGTTTTATTTTATAATTATGTGACTTTTACATGATTTCAAAAAATAGATATTTCTCTCAAATAGTTTTGATTTCATCTATGTCAACATCCTTTGATGGATTTTAAGCTTATTTGAAGTTGATTTATTATGATAAAGAACATCCATATTGTATTGAAGATTTTTTGATATGTTTGACTGTGGATGTGTTATTTTTATACCATTCATGGTTTGTGGTGAAAGTATTGACATTTCATATGCTAGTTTTAATACGAATGTTTATGTTATATTTCAACCTCTTCTTAAGATGAATGTGTTGGACTAGTATGTTCCGGGTTGGGATCGGTAAAAGTAAGCCCTCCAGGTTGGAGTCCGGGTACAATAGACCCTCCAGGTTGGTGTATGGTTATTAGAGGCACTCCGGGTTGGTGTCTGGTTATTAGAGGCACTCCGGGTTGGTGTCTGGTTATTAGAGGAACTCCCGGTTGGAGTCCAGTTATAGAGGCTCTCTGGGTTGGGTTCCGGTTACAGTTATCAATTAGGTCTTTGCACGAGGCCTTGACACAGAAATTAAAGTTCGACATTATGAATTCCATCGTTATTAAAGTTTTTAGTGATATTTCTTGTGATTATTAGACTAGTATAATATCCATGTGAATAAGTAAATGTCATTACTTCATTTTATTTTTCCCAGATTATGCTGAAGTTTAAGTTTAAAATGATTTTGTTTTAGTTATATATTTCCTTAAATGTTTATTCTTATTTATGAACGTTTCTGATGTATTGTTATCCTTACTGAGCATCTGAGCTCACCCCTTTCTATGTTTTATTTTTACAATGATTCCAAGAAGTGTATTGTGATTGATATGCAGGGTTAAGCCAAGGGAATAATGGCGTTCGGGAAGGATTATTTATGTTGTTTTGTATGTTATGAAGTGTAATGTAACATTCATGTATGTAATCTATTTTCTAATACTGTTAAACTGATTGGTCCTTCGGGAATTGATTCCTTGTAATCATTCCAATGTATTAAAATAATGCACCGACTCTGGGTAACTGGGGTCGGGGCGTTACAGTTGGTATCAGAGGATTTTTAGCAATAACCTTGGAAGATAGATTTAGATAAAATCTGATTAGAGCACATAGCCTTAAGATATAATTTGAGGATTATTAGAGAAGAACTTCCTAGAATTTTGATATTGTAGATATTTTTTGAGTTTTTCGAGCAATACATCCCTATGTGGATACGATCAGGTAGAGGAAGCTCTGGCACAGATGTACATAGGGGTAAAACCCGAAAACCCCGCTTTGAGCTAGACTCAAATGGGAACTGGTGCACGAAAACGTGCTTTGCTGCACTCTTGGTTACGACACTCCCGGGGGATATGCTTAGGATAATTTTCATTTTCTTTACAAACCATTATGAAGGGTTTATGAGTATATAATTCCTCAAAGAAGACATTTTTCTGATTATGGATTATATCAATAAACTATTTAATTTATGTTAAGTGTTTTAGAAGTTCAGGATTAGATATTGTTATTCATAAAGTAATCTAGTGTATGCCATTGTTTAGAAATGTTGCCCAGTAGAAGGAATGAGAACTCTAGCAATACACATGATCCAAATAGTAAGAAGTATCATATCTTTCATGGTCCTAAGCCAGAATTTAGAAGGAAAATAGTCTCCCACGTATTATCATCATATGAAGAAATAGTATCAAGTGTTGATAAGATAAGTAAAGAAATCTCGGAGTCCTATGGCTTTAAAGGGACGCTAGAGAAGAAAATAATGGTATAGAGAAGGACAGATAAAGGGAATAAGGTAAAGAATGATTTTTCCATATGTGATAACTGTGGAAAGAATCACCTTGGAAAATGCTTGAAGAGAATGGGAGTATGTTATAAGTGTGGGGAAAAAGGACACCAAGTACGTGACCGCAAGTGTAAGAAAAAGGTTTCAAATGTACAATGCTTCATCTACAAGGAGTTAGGACACTATGTGAACCAATTTCCAAATCATCAGAGTATTCCCCAAATGATGCTATTGGATAATAATCAAGTTATGATACTACCACCGATGAGGTGTAATGACTAGAGTTCTTATTTTTTTTATTAGAGAATTATGGCATTTGAGTGTTGTATCAGCAATGTACTTGTTATAATAATTATGGAGTATATAAGGATTTTACTGCAGTACTATTTCATTAAGGACTTGAGATTGTGTGGACCCAAGAAAAGTGGCTCAATGGCATGTTAAATTTTCGGATAATATATGGTTTAGAGAAAGATAAAACATAATATGATTCTGATAATGAGGTAGTGATTTTGGAATAAGAGATGGTTGATTTGAATAAATTATATCAGATATTCTTCACTACCTTGAAACTAATTAATGATTTCTATTCCCATCATTGTTGGATTTTACAACATTTTTTGATAGAAGGATTATATCCATTATTCTATAAGGAATAAGGGATCATGAATGTAATCAATAAGGTTTTATGGTAATTCCGAATGTTGCAGTGTTTTAAATGAATACATGATGAAGGTGTTCACATGTTATTATGCGGAAAAAAGGATCTTCATTGTGTTTACCTTCCTTATAAATTTTGGACTGTGAGTTTGGACAGAAGTATTTTGGATAATTCTAGATTGAGATTAATTTTGGATTGTCATAAAAGGACAACCTGGAGGTCAGGCGGCAACCCATCGCGACCGGCAAGGCCGTGAGACTTGAACTCACAACTGAAGGGCGACAAGGGTGTATCACCTACCGCTGGCCTATGAGATCTACTGGATTAAATAATGTAGTTTATTTTAAGAAGGTCTAGTAGATGAATTATAAATTCATTTTTATTAACCCCAAAATAATAAGATAAATAGAATATATTTTTTATATTCTATTATCTTTTAGAGTGAATGATGAGTTTGAGGTAGAAATTAGTTAAAGGATGGAACTCTAATTGTCAAGTATATATTTTTCTTCTCCTCTTATTCTATAAAGAAATTAGTTCTTATACTTTATTGAAGGAATCTTAAAACCAAAAATGTTTTATCCTAATACCTAATGTTTTTCTGAATCAATGGTATTTTAAGTCATCATAGATTGATGAATTTAAGGACCTCAATTTTAAACATGTTTGTGACTGATAACCTTAATCACTACCTTTAAATATTTACATTTTCTTACAATTATATGTCTCTAATTGCCACCAATGTTCTTCTAATCAAGATCATAATTTGGTGGTGACCCTTTCATTTCTCTTTTCCTCTTATTAAGACTAAATTTTATTAACCAAATTTCCGATGTGGGTTTTCCCGCAAAGATATTTTCTATTCTCAACCTTTATTTTCGAAGAACAATATCAAATTTTGAGGAGGGAATTTATTGAAGGAGGGAAGAATGTGACACCCCAAGATTTCATAGTGTTTTACTTCTTCAAAATAATTCAGTAACTTTCACTACACACAACACCGATTTCAAGCACACCATGACTTACCAAAAAAGCCGTTAAAAAGAGGTTATGAATAGTATTAACTAAATTTTGAACTTTATATAATCCTTATAATTTTAGAATCCATATTATTAGTTTCTTAGACATAAATTAAGAACCAATTCATTTTTCCATACAAAAGAAGTAATTTTAAAAATATGCACTTTTATCAACTTTTAATAGTGAACCCTTTTAAATCCAAAATTTTAAACTTTTATATATTCAATTTGACTAAATAAATTTATTCTTTTGAATGGGGAGATCATATATTTACAATTTAACACCACAAGCTTCCATAGAACGCTTCTCTTTGAAAAATATAGCAGCGTGTGTTGTACGCAACTTCAAGTTCTAACACACACTACAACAAATCAAACTAGCCGTTATGAATAGTAATACCTAATTTTTGAAATTTTATAAATTTTATCTCTCAAAATAGACTTCATTTTTGGATTTTGAAAATTTAATTTATCCTAGGGTAAAATTTTGGTACTTTTCGGATAACTTTTATATTTTGATGAATAGTGAAACTTAATAAAGATTAATTAAAAACAACATTTTTTAATCAAAATAATTAATAGTGATAAATTATGAATTTATGTGGTTTTAAAGTATATTTAGAATAAATTTTTACCATTTAATACAATGTTGGGCATTGGACATAATTTCACAATTAAACCAGACATAAACAAGTATCAATCTTTTGATAGTTATTATATCTTAAAAACAGGCTTTTTGTTTTGACAAAGGGAATTAATTTTAAATTAATTTCTATCACTTATGTGTTTTGAATTTGGAAAAATGGATTCCATATTTGGAATCAGGATGTTTGAATTGTTTAAATAGGTAACTTTTTTTTAGACATTTTGAATAATTACTTCGGTAAATATTTTATTTACCATGGTTAAAGGGTAAATTCGGTAAATAAGGGTTAAAAAATAATATTATAATAATAATAAATTACCCTAAAACATGTCCAAACCTTATTGGTGGTTACATGTCTGACCATGGGTATATTTGGGTCGATTTTGGGACCCCATGGAGCCACTTGTAGGTGATAAATACACTATTTAAATTAAGTTAAAATAAATACATAAATGACATAAGCATATATCTTTTAGAAAAACAATATTTACATAGTGTTTTATATGTTGAAATTTTGACTATAAATATTAATTAGAAATATAAAAATATTTCCTACATAATGTAAGTTTATTTATAATTTTTATACATTATATAATTTAATTTATTTATGACAGTATGGTGATGTAGTTATTACCTAATTAATGAAAAATTAGAATAATTGATATTAAAAAATACTCAAATAAATGTAATTTGAGACTTTTTATAAATAAAAATAATTTTATAGGATAATATGACATGTTAGGATTGATTTAATTAATATTTTTTTAAGTAATCATTCTGTTTTGATTTTTATAAAAATCAATTATTGAATAGTGTCAAAATTGACATAAAAGAGTTTTTAAAACAAATATTATATTAATAATTGATATTAAATTCCTAAAAATATAAGGTTCGGAAAATATACTTATATAATGATAGGTGTATCATTAATGTACCACTTGGTGGTCTCTTTGATGTATATAGTAAGTTTATTAACCATATAATATAAAAATACAAAGAGACATTCTAAAAGTGAAACTAATTAACTAAGAGTTAATACTTAAAGATAAGGTTAATATAGTAACCCAAACCTGTCTAAATCCTATTGGTTGAGTGGTTTTAGACCTATCCCCACATTAACCTTTAAATAATACACTTTTGAGACATTATAAACAGAATATTAATTTATTATAAAATAATATTTCTAGCTTTTCCAAAGGTGCCCCTCACCCCTCTTATTAAAGGGAACTCCCCCTTCTCCTTAATTAAAACCTTCAAAGCCTTTTGGATCATCCAAACCCTGCCTAAATACTATATCAACTTCCCTTACTACAACCTAGAAGCATTATTTTGATCATAAAGCCAACCTAAGGATCCCTTTTGATCAAATCAAAAGGAAGAACCCGAAGAATAGGTAATGTTTTCACCACCCTTTTTCAAGTTCATTTTTTCTTCTACTTCTTCTTTCTTTGTTATTCCCATTCTAAAATAATAAATCCAGTATATCCTATATAATTTGATATTATTATAAATATGGTACAACCATATTCAGTATTCTATCCATCCTTTGAATGACATGTCACCATATGTGGGTACGTACGGCTTACCGTCTCCACGTCGTGGTGTAATTGTTATTCAATATATTATTATTTGGATTGGTATAATAATGATGTGTAATTCATGTAAATAATAAATATAACATGATAATTATTCTTTATATATGATATATCATCCAATTATATATTATATTAATATCAAAAGAATGATATTTTCGCTTGTGTGTACGTACCGATTACCGTCTCCACAACGCGATGAGATTCATTTCCTAGTTCACCATTCATCGACGATTATAAAAATATATATTACTAATAACTATGTAATATAAGACATAATAATGATACTGGAAATATATATATTTATATATATAAGTATTTATTTACTTACATATATCTTATTTAACACTAATAAGTATGTGTTATTTTTATACCATTCATGGTTTGTGGTGAAAGTATTTAAATTTTGTATGCTAGTTTTAATACGAATGTTTATATTATATTTCAACCTATTCTTAAGATGAATGTGTTGGACTAGTATGTTCTGGGTTGGGATCGGAAAAAGTAATCCCTCCGGGTTGGAGTTCAGTTACAACAGAACCTCTGGGTTGGTGTCCGGTTATTAGAGGCACTCCGGGTTGGTGTATGGTTATTAGAGGCACTTCGGGTTGGTGTCCAGTTATTAGAGGCACACCGGGTTGGAGTATGGTTACAGAGGCTCTCCGGGTTGGGTTCCGATTACAATTATCACTTAGGTCTTGGCGGGAGGCCTTGACACAGAAATTAATGTTCGGTATTATGCATTCCATCATTATGAAAGTGGTTAGTGATATTGCTTGTGATTATTATACTAGTAGAATATTCATGTGAATAAGTAAATTGCATTACTTCATTTTATTTTTTCCATATTATGCTGAAGTTAAAGTATAAAAGGCTTTTGTTTCAGTTATAAATTTCTTTAAATGGTTATGCTTATTTATGAATGTTTCCGCTGTATTGTTATCCTTACTGAGCATATGAGCTCACCCCTTTCTATGTTTTATTTTTCCCAGGATTCCAAGAAGTTTATAGTGATTGATATGTAGGGTTAATCCAAGGGAATAATGGAGTTCTTGAAGGATTATTTATGTTTTTTTGTATGTTATGAAGTGTAATGTTACATTCATGTATGTAATCTATTTTCCAAGTCTGCTAAACTGATCAGTCCTTTAGGACTTGATTCCTTGTAATCATACCAATGTATTGAAATAATGCACCGACTCTGGGTTACTGGGGTCGGGGCATTACAATGATCGCATTTGACTTCCCTTAATCCTTTTCCATAAAATGTTGCTCATGTTTATCATCATTAACCTATGGATTAGGACATTGATTAGAATAATGCCCTATTTCCTTGCACTTGAAGCATTGAAGTGTTGTTGGTGTGTTCTCTACAATATTTTCTTTATTCACATCATTAGAAACCCTTTTTCCATTACCTCGACACTCAGCAGCTCGATGACCTTCTTTTCCACACTTAAAACATTTTCTAGTCCCTTTAATACAATCTCCACCATGCTTCTTTTCACACTTTGTGCATAAAGAATCATTCATCTTATTTTTATAATTATTCTGATATTTCTCCTTGAAATGCATCTTTCGTTTCTTTTCAAAACCATGAGATGGATTTGTAACACCAACTTCCATTTCTACCTTGCTACAACAACACACAATTTATTTATAGCTATTGAAGTCTCTTATATGTAATTCCCTTCGAAGACTTGGTTTTAAGCCACTGAAGAATCGATCAACTTTACTTTCCGGTTGGATGATGAAGCCAGATTCATACCTTGAAAGCCATGTAAAATTTGCTTCCCATTTACCAACAGATTCATCATCTTTTTTCTTATGCTCAAGGAAATACTTTTCTATCTTTGTTCGATGAATACTAGGGAAGTAATTAATGTAAAATAAGTTCTTGAACTCATCCCATATCATGGATTCAATTTCATCTCAGGGCCACGTATTCTTAATTAGATTCAACCATTGATCTGCTTTACCTTTTTAATGGTAAATAGCTAGAATGAATTTTTCATTTTCCGAACAGCGATGTATGGAAAATATCTTTTCAATGGTACTGATCCATTTTTTACCAACAAGTCGATCAGAAGACCCACTGAAAGAAGGTGGACATTTCCTCGTGAAGGATTCAATGGAATATTCTTCCCTTCACTACTCATTTGGAAGTACAGAATTATTCATAGCTTGTGTAAGTATAGCAATAAGATTTTTCACTCTATATCCCATAACATTGGTTTTTTCAGGAGGAAAATCATTGTATTTTCCATTACATTGATCAACATGGTTCCTTCGGTTTCCAGTCATCGTCTAAAACCCAAAAAGAATAGTGTGAGAGGCAAAAATCATGCTCGAGAAAACAACATAATAAAGGTGAGTACCTTCAATATACAACATCTTATGTTTAATTCTAATATCATCACCATAATTCTAGAACTATAACCTATACTTATAATTAACCTTAGTTACATCCCTAGACATACCTTAGAAATATCTCTACAGACTTCACTAAAGTTTTCGCATCCTAGTTTCCAAAGGTTAACTAAACCTTTCCTCTGATACCAACTATAGAGACCCAAAGCTTGAAGTACATAGACATTACATTACTTTTGCGGAAAACTTAATACATAACAAAAACAGACACACAAGGACCGTAATATTTTAGTGTCTTTGGAAACTCGGAATATAATCTTCTAATCGTGGTGAAAGATCTTCAACATCTCCCATAAAGATCTTCCCCTTTTTTTTCTTACCTAAAACCGTTCTTTAAATCTTGGGGAAAATAAAACATATAATGGGTGAGATAAAATGCTCAGTAATGGTAAGAATGGAGAAAATAAAAAAATTCATATACATTTGAACTAAAAAAACATGATCATAATGTTTAAACATCAAAATCTTGAGTAATGAAATAAAACATGGTAGTACATAAGGCATCGATCATAAAGAAACATTAATCATGATAAAAAAGAATGGGAATAAAACATGTAATTGTTGGAACCATTAATAACATGTTAATATTTCTATAGTATCCAAGTAATTGCTGCCAAGACCATCTTAGTAGGCAAAGTTCCTTTCTGAATTTAGTTTACTCCCCGTTCCAGTCCTGTATCACTCAACCAAATTAACATTCCGTTCTAGCCATGTATATCTCAGGAGATATAAATTGTTACCCAATGCATTAGAGGTAGATATAGGTCCCACCCATCTAATAAGGAAACCGTTATTATCTGTTCCACAAAATAAACATAAATCACTCATCATAACCCAAAGAATAAAATGGGTGGGACCTATATCTCCCTCCAATGAATTGGGTAAAGTTTTATATCATTTCATCCCATCTTAACGTAATCCATCTAAACAAATGGATATCATTTCATCATAAGAAGGATCAGACCATATAAATAATAGATACATTATACTTAAAATGCAAACATGCTAAATAATGTCATCTTAGATGGAAAATTGTTTTGATAAAACACTTGAAATGAATTCTTGAGGAAAATATCCTTTCTTTATCAAAATCATTTTCTTTTCACCAAATGCCACACTATTTTAAAAGAAAATGATTTTATTGAAGATAAAGATTAAAACCTATAGAGTAAGATTCATAAAAATTAGGCGCTATGAAACCGTAAAAATCCGTTCATGCAGTATAAGTTAAAAAAACATTCTCCTTGTACTTTTAACGGAAAAGTCAAAAAGTTCATCATATGGTAAAAAAATAAGGATTCCTTCCATAACACAATGTAAACGTCAAAGTGGGGTAAACATGACTTTAAATGTAAATGGAATAATATTAAACACTTTATGAAAACATTTTTATGGACATGGATGAAAAATTCAACCCCAATAAATACTTATGAATAAACAATCTCGGATAAGAACGAGATTGGAATATTTATCCCTTACCTTAGGTCTGATATGCTTCGTACGTATCTGAACCTACTGTATAATGATTTAAATAATGTAATTGAATTATTAAATAATAATATTCATTATTTTGATATCATATATGGTTCACTTATGACTTTATATTACCCGTTATTTTCTAAATTCCATGTTAAAGCAGCATTTTGGGTAATATCGTTTCATTTATCGTACGTGTTTTGACTTGTTGTTCTTGATATTATTACTTATATACGGATTTACTTAATTCCAGAATTTAAAACATTATTTATATATAATATATATTCAGTATATAAATATATATGATAGATCGATAAATGGAATGAAATACCCCGTTCTTGGAGATGGTAGGCCGTATGTACACATGAACACTGTTTTCGTTTTTTTATTGAATAGAATGGAATTAAGTAAATGAAACATATATGTAAATAAATATAGTATCATTATTATTTAATATAATTCATGATTATTAATTATATATACACTTTATAATCATACTTGAATGGTTAATCATGGAAAATGAATCTCAAAGCGTTCGTTGAGAGGGTAGTCCGTACATACGCACGAGTGATGATATCGTTCCCATAATTATTTAATAGAATTTGAGTGAATGATATAATATATCAGAATCAGTATTATGTTATAAAAACCATATATAGTTATTATTTACACCATTATACCCATCCAAGTAAGGTGGTGGTGGAAAAACTAATTACACCACGGCGTGGAGACGGTATTTCGTACGTATGCAAGCGCAGTGATTTCGTTTTCCATAGGATGGATAGAAGGAGAAATGGGGTTGTTTCATATTTATAATATCATATCAGTATATGATTCAAACTGATGTTATTACTTTATAATAAAACAACTAAATAATAGGAAGTTGAAGAAGGAATAATCTTGAAATAATCGGTAGAAGAGATTACCTCTTCCTCGACGTGCCTCCTTTAAACTTCCACATAAGGGACTAGAGGTGGTCTTTTGAGAAGACCCGAACCTCTACTATATTTCTAGGGATGTTGAGAATAAAATTTTGCAGGGTTTGTCCGAGCATGAAGGCTCAATGTTGTGTAAAGAGGAGAGGGAGGGAGGAGAGGGCACCTTAGGAAAGTGTGAAAATATTATTTTATTATAAAATTATCTTCATCTCCAAAAGGACAAAAAATCATTATAGATGAATATAAGATGACTCATGGTCAAAATAAAATCATCCAATTAGAATTGGACATGTTTTAGATAATATTTCAATCATTATAATCTTATTTTATTTAAATAATTTATTAATGAGGTAAATACTGCATCATTATTGTGTCATAAATAATTTAATTTATTTGATGTCTAAAAATTATAAATAAAAACCACCATGTAGGAAATATTTTTAGCTTTAAAATTAATATTTATAGTCGAAATGATAATTTATATAACCCATTATAAAAATTAATAACTAAAATATTTTCGTTAATGTCAATTTTTTCTTTACATTATATTAATTAATCCAAATTGTCATTATCACTACCAAGTGGCTCAATGGGGTCCCAAAATAGACCCAAGGATGCCCATGGTCGGTCAATATTCATTCAATAAGGATAGGACAATTGTTAAGGTAATTTGGAATTATTATAATATTTTTTTAACCTTGAATTACCCTATTTACCATTAACCGCAGTAAATAAAAGTCAAAAGTTACTATTCAAGAAAAATTATATTAATCTTATTGAAACACATTTTACTTTTTTATAACTACCATGTATGTCAGAATTTTTGAAATTCAGTTTACAAAAGTGGTAAAATTTCATTTAAATGAAAGAGTCGGTTTTTTAATTATCACTAAGTGGTTTCACTATTCATCAAAAATTGACATTTTTCAGAAAAATACCAAAAATTCAGCCTATAATATATTTGGTATTCCAAATTCAAAAATGATGTCTATTTTTTCAAATTAATAAAAATAGAAGTAGAATTAATTAATTTTAAAATTATTTCCCATTATCAAAACAAATAGCGTGTTTTTAAGAAACAATAACTATCAAAAGATTATCACTTGTTTATGTCGACTTTAAAAGTGAAATTAATTACAATGACCAACATTGGATTAAATGGTAAAAATATATTCCAATTAAACTTCAAAACCAATTAGAAAGATAATCTAACCATATAAATTATTGCGATGAAAAAATTTGTTTTTAATTAAAATAAAACATGTTTTTACTATTCATTAAAAGATGAATGTTATCAGAATAATATGAAAGATTTTTCCAAATTAAATTCTTATATCCTGATTCCATGTGAGAATTTTATTTTTTCAAATTGAACTTATAAACATTTCAAAAACTATATTTAAAGTGGGTGCTCCATCAAAAGGTGGCAAAACTGCATTTTTTGAAAAATACTTATTTTACCCGAAAAAATTATTTTGTTTTCATACCATATTCTAGAAAATATGTAAGATGAATAATAATGTTATAAATTAAAAAATTTAGTTAATAATATTCATAAAGTCTAGTCCATAATAATCTTATAACAATATATTGTTGTTTAGTGAAACCTGGTATCGCGTACTACACACACTATCGAGGAAGGTCGTGATTGCATGTAATGTAAGAAAAGTCAGGGCTGCATGTAGTGAAAACTCTGTTTGGTGTTTTGTATAACATAATCAGAACTTATTTCATTTATACATTAATCAAAATCTATACCTAATGTTGCGTAAAATAATTTCCACAAAATGAACATGAAATTGTGTGTAACAGGAGCCAAGAATAGTGTTGCGTATACTGCAAACTAATACAGTGTTGCATATAGTACAAAATAATCTTGGTGTACTGTATAATAGAAGAAATCAAAGAAATTAAAAATAATATATCTCATAAAATCTCGGGGTGTTACAATTTCAAAATAAAAAAATTATTAGTCTTCAAAATATAGTAAAATTATTAAATGTAGAACTATAAAATACTTAATCATCTATATTATTAATAATCTATTTTTTATGTTTTTCCTTGAAAAATTATTATTATTTTTAAATACATGAAAACATAATTATTTTATTAAATTTCTCAAAACTAACTAAATTTTAAATATAAATAAAAATATTTTTATTCATAAAACTATTATTTCATACATTTTATGAATTAATAGTCAATATGTAATTTATTTATCAAATTTTCTAAATTATAAAAATGAAAATTATTTTTAAAAAGGAATAAAAAATTTAATCATTTTTTAAATGATAAAAACTCAGATATTTGTCTTTTGAAATTATAAAAAAATATCCTAACATGTGTAAAGACCATTGATATACATTTCAAAAGAATCGGCAAATGTTTCTATTTTGAACAAATATACAAACCACTTTTTTAGTGAAATGTCTGTCAATTTTTTTACGTGTTTCAATTTATAATAATATATTATGTAATAAAATATTTTGTAAAATGAATCTGATTCTAATGGATGGGGTAGGAATTAGATATTTAAATATTGATTATTTAAAACATGTAATGACATTTTACATACATATATATATATCATAATTCTGCATATCATTCTTGAGAGAGAATCACAATATTTATCAAATTTTATATTTTAAATGAAATAATATATGTATAGAATCATTAATATTTTTTATCAATTAAAAAAAATTATATTAAATTTACAAAATGATAGAATTTCGGTAATAAGAAACATAGGTAACATATATAATGTGCATCATTTAATATTAAATATGCATCAACTGATAATAAAATTAATGTGACAATCAAAAAATAGCTTTAAAATTTACCTATTTTATAAAAATTGATCATGTTAACTAATATTTGGATTACTTTAAATATAACTGAAAAAAAAATTATATCTATGACAAGCATATCTTATAATATTTTATAAAATGACTAAAGATTATATTTTTATTTAAAAAAGTAAGAAAACATATATGACCAAAATACAAATATGTTTTTTGTATACTGCTTAAGAAACTATCCATTAATTTAAAATATTTGTTTTCTATTTTTCATCGTAATTTTTGAAAATATATTTTACTATCATTTAATTTTGGAATGTTTCAATATTCGTATCAATATATGTCTTGCAGTATAGACATTCTAGATCTAACAAATTACCCATTTTGGGGTTTTATCTAAAAAACGGTGATGGGAGTTTTCCATCCATTCTTAGATTTCACCCAAAAATTCTTGTAAACATTGTTGTGCTATTTTTTCATTTGATGATTACTAAGAAAGGAAACTTGTATAGTAAAAAAGAAATATTATTTTATGGATAAGAAGGATAACATAAATTTCCCCTCATACACCTCCCTTGTTTCTCACTTTGAGCTCTCAAAAATCTCATAGTGGAACAATATTCTACGGTTTTATGTAGAGGATAAAGGATGGTCCTCAAGGATTCATTTTATATCCATGTAAAATATATTTCATTTAATTAAATAAAATTCATATTTAATAAAGGTTTTCCTATTTCCATAATATCATAGAATATTAAGGGCAATTAGTCCATTCAATTAATAAACCTAAGTATTCAATTAATATACCAACTGAAAACCCACTTTAATTCTCCCCTCCTGTTGTAATCCACTAGAGAATCTAAAAATATTCTATCCTCTCCCAATCTACTGTAATAAAGTTAACATTTTTAAATGAAATTCCCTCTCTAAATGAATAAATTCATTATTAGGTATTATAACTATAGAAAACTCATGAACAAATTTGTTATTATAGATCATTATAAGTGATATCCTATCAAAATTAAAAGAATATTAATAATCATAATATTTTAAACAATAGTCATGGTATAGTGACTATTAGGATTTGTATATATATATATATGGTTATTATAAATCAATAAGATAGAGATAAAAGAAGCGGTGACCTTGAATTATAGGATCATACCCTATGAAGACCTTCTACCAGAGCGTTTGAGGGAGATAACCTTATTGGGATTTACACTTTACCAATCCCAAGCCAAGATTCAATAAATAAAGCATGAGAAAAACCATTTATGATAGATGTTCAAGCTCATCGATATCATGACCCAAACCATGTTTTCAAAACCACCGCAGGGAAATATCACTGTCATGCACATTAGGTAATTTGCTGGTGTAATAAATGGATATGTATCAAGAATACAGTAGTATGATTTTTTATATATTTATTTTTAATAAAGTTATTATTATATTTAGGCTATTTATTACTCAATTATAAATTATTAAATAATGATTTATGAAAAAAAAAATATTTTGATTTGGTGAAATACAAATAGTACTTTTGAAAAATATATAGTTTCGATCATGAAATTTTTTTGATAAATTCAGGAATTGTTTAAATAAATGTTATTTTAATAAAATATTCTAATAATATAATTCTTTATTTAATTATAAATTTGAATATAAATTTATGAATACAAATGTAATTTTTAATTGTTTTGGAAAACTATAATTTAAAAAAAATATTTCCCAATAAAATATTTTAGTTATTAAAAATAATAATTCCTAAAATTATGAATATTATTGATAAAATAAATATTATTTTTGAAATTAGAATACTGAAATTAGTCATTGGTTAATTTTTCATAATTTTCTGAGATAGTCGAATTCATAAAAAATTAAATATGGTGTAATTATATCCAATGTATTGTAACACCATAAAATCCAAAAAGTGATATAATAAAAAATATATAGATAATCCCTAACAAAAATTATATTTTCTGTTATTTTTTAGTTATGTTATTTGATTAATTTCATAAACCATTAGTGAATCCTCCAAAAAATATATTATATATTAAGTATTAAAAATCAATTCACTATAAATATGAATCACCTCCATTCACCAGGGGAGTTATATTTAGGATTTTATATCATGGACTTATAAGATTATGAAATAAAATACTCATTGGAAGAAACCATGGGAAAAACCATTAGATGGTTTTTAGTTTTTATTAATTTATTATATAAAGTTCAAAACCTATGTTTAGAAATTAATTAATAATTTCCATCCTTTTAACTATATAAAACAAAACAATGTACCATTTTACTTCACTGCAATCCCTTGGATCATTTATTCTACTCTAACCTTCCCTCACTAGATCCCTCCTAAGATGTTCCCGTTCTCATAAGAGGCTCATCTCAATCTTTTTGGAGCACCCTCTCAAGGTAAGGGATCTCTCTCTTATTTTCCATTCAAAAAAATTATTTTTATTTATCGATTTCAATCACAATTTTATTATTTTTCATGAATATTTAAATATCAATTTACATTCTATATTATGTTCTATTCATGATAGATCATTTATACCCTCAAATTATATCTTTTCCTAAGCCATTACTATGTCAAAGTATGGGTTGTTTATGCCTACTTTTCCATTCATTCACATTATTTTTATTTATAATTTTTAATCTCAATAGATTATGAGGAAATTCTTATATAAATACCCTTTATTATACAAATGATATTATAATAATTATTGAAAATTTATCCCAACTCGTTATAACATTGACCAAATATATTATTATGAAAATTTAGGGGATCCTATTTTTCTCCTATTTATTCAAGAATATTCTTTATATAATACCATTTGATCCCAATTTTTCGTGTTGTGATATTTTTTACACATTCCTATTAGTATCCTTATGATTCCCAAGTCATTATATAACTCATTCACTCTCATTATCCCCTACCACAATCCATTTTGGAAACCAATTATGCGGTTGAAATTATCCTACAATTTTTCATAAAAAACATTTATGTTGTCAATATATGTATCTATTTTCAGTCAAGGGTATTCACTTAGATTTACCTATCCTTAATTAATTTAAATTTCTGTAAATAATTATGGGATTTAAATTTATTAAATACATCAGCATGTTGTATAATCATTGTGGAACACTTATCTATGTATATGATATAACATTGATGAGGTATAATTATACATGTAATTCCTCGATCCCAGTTACCCAGAGTTAGTCCATTATTACGTATCATTGGCATGATTACAAAAGATCAAGTCTCGAAAGTCTGATTAGTTTAGTAGCCTTGGAAGTACTAGATACATTCATAAGGTTTACATTACATCATAAAATTGAAAACTACAACAATATTATTTTCATAGAAAACACTGATATCCCATAGACTATCCCTGCAGGTCAGTCATAATATACTTCTTTGCATCCTGGGAAAAATAATAAACAGAATGGGGTGAGGTCAGATGCTCAGTAAGGATAACAATATAGTGGAAACTTTCATAAATAAGAATTAACATTTAAGGCAATGTCTAAGACTAAAAAAACCTTTTAAAATTGAACAGCATCATAATATGGAAAATATAAATCAAATTAATTCCATTTACTTACTCACATGGATATTCTAATAGTCGAATAATCTCATGAAATATCAATAGACACTTTCATAATGATGGAATGCATAATTTTAGTCTTTCATAACCACATAGTCATGACCTTATGCTAAGACTACAAATAAGATTTTGTCAAGGCCTTTTTCTAATACACTAGTTTGTCTCATTAGACCTGCTGATGCATCGAGGAGCTATAGTAGGGTCCAACCATCACTTACAAATCCAATGCATTCCTCATATGAAATGGTTTAAACATAACATAAACATTCGTATTAAAACTAGCATATGAAATGTCAGTACTTTATCCAGAAACCGCGAATGGTGTAAAAATAAAAAAAATCATAGTCAAACATATCAAAAAACCTTCAATAAAATATGGAAGTTTTGTATCATAATAAATCAACTTCTAACAAGCTTAAAATCCATCAATGGATGTTGACATAGATTAAAACAAAACTATTTGAGAGAAACATCTATTTCGGTTTTGAAATCATTTAAATGTCACATAATTTTATAAGAAAGAATTTATTTTGAAAATATTCTTAAAATATTGTAAGGGAAGCTTTGATGATGTTATAATGGCAGAAAATATCTGCACCTTCCGTATAAGTTAAAAAAACATTTGTACCTTAATTTTGTCGAAAAGGTCATAAAGTACCTTGTTTGGAAAATGATGGAAAGATTCCTTTAAAAACATATAAGGTCAAATAAGGGTAAAAATGACTTTAACCTATTTTTTATTAAATATTAAAAATGTTTTGAAATACATTTTTAAGAAACATGGATGTGGATGATAAAGAGGTCCCAGTAGATAATTACGTATAAACAACCTCGGATAATGAATAGATTGTAGAATTAACCCTTACCTTGAAATTTTTTTGGGTAGTTGATAAGTTATACTCCTTTATAATTGTTAAATAATTGTTATTAAATTATTCAATAACCATATACATAATTATGATATCATATATGATCTTCTAATAATGCTTTGTTAATAATAATTCAGAATTATTGTCGTTTTGGGTGCCAACTGATTTGTTTTCCTTTATATGATTTTTTACATAAGTAATGTTTTTTATGGATATGATGTATATTATTTATATTAAAAATGATATTATGTCATTAAACATTATTTTTAATCATCAAATGAAAATTATTCTTCAATGGATATTATGGGGAATGAATCTTATCGCGTTTGTGGAGACGGTAATCCGTACATACGCACGAGCGATAATATATCATTCTTTAGATATTGAAAATGTATATTATTTGTTGGTATATAATAAAAAAATAATCATTATCATGTTATGTTTAGTATTTACATCAATTATACATCAATATTATACCCATCCAAAAAATAATATATTTAATAACAACTACACCATGACTTGGAGATGGTAAGTCATATGTACGCACGTATGGTAGCATGTCATTCAAATGATGGATAGAATAATTAATATGGTAGTTCCATATTTATAATAACAACATAGTATATAGAAGATACTGGTGTTATTATTTTATAATGGAAACAAAACGCAAATAAGAAGTGGCAGAAGATAAGAACATGAAAGAGGGTGGTGAAATTATTACCTCTTCTTCAGGTTATTCCTTTTTATTTGATCAAAAGGGATCCATAAGATGGCTTTTTGGCTAACAGAAGGCCTCTATAATGAAGTGATGTAATTTGATATGGTATTTGGATAGGGTTTGGCTGAGCCAAATTTCATTGAAGGTGTGAATTTGAGGGAAGGGGAAGTGTCGTTTTATAAGAGGGGTGAGGGGCACCTTAGGAAAAACATAATTTATTGTTTTATAATAAATACATATTCGGTTTATAATGGTTCCCAAATGATTTATTTAGAGGCTAAGGTGGGGATGGGTAAAACCACTCAACCAATAGGTTTCAGTCTAGTTTGGGTCACTATATTAACCTTATCTTTTAGATTTAACTCTTAGTTAATTAGTTTGACATTTACCATGTCTCTTTGTATTCTTATATTATATGGTTAATAAACATACTATAAAATTCCAAGAGAATCCCAATTGGTTCATTAATGATACAACTATCATTATATAAGTTTTTTAGCAAAACTATATATTTTAGGAATATAATATCAATTAATAATATAATATTTGTCTTAAAAACACTTTTATGTCAATTTTGACACTATTTGGTATTTTGTTTTTACTAAATTCATAAAAGCATTATTACTTAGAAACAAAGTCAACTAACCAACCCTAACATGTCATATTAACCTAGAAAATTAGTGTAATTCATTAAAAGTCTCAAATTATATTTATTAGGATATATATAATATCAATTATTTCAATCATTCATTAATAAGGTAATTACTTCATCATTATTGTGTCATAAATAAATTAAATTATTTAATGTATAAAATTTTAAACTAAAAACAATAATTTATGAAATATATTTAAATTTAAAATGAAAATTTATAGTCGAATTTATCTTATGTGTAACCCTATATTAAAAATGGTTTAGTTATTAAATTATGTAATACCTTATCAATCATTCATTAATAAGGTAATTACTGCATCATCATTGTGTCATAAATAAATTAAATTATTTAATGTATAAAATTTTAAACTAAAAAACCTTAATTTATGAAATATTTTTAAATATAAAGTGAAAATTTATAGTCGAATTTATCTTATGTGTAACCCTATATTACAAATGGTTTAGTTATTAAACGTTGAATTTAACACTTTTAACTCTTCTTCGAATTAAATAATAATAAATGTCCTAATCTAATCCAAGAGGAACTAAAGGATCAAATTTTATTCCTAAGGTTGTTTTTGGTCAAATTATACTTATCCTATAGAATTAGGACTTGTTTTAGGGTAATATTAATATCATTTTTACCATTAATTAACCTATTTACTTTTAACTGTGGCAAATAAAAGTCAAAAGTTACTATTCACCAAAAATTATTTCCATCTTATTGAACCACATTTTACACACTGATATCGACCGTGTCTCTTGGATTTTCTATATTCAACTCAGAGAAGCTGTAAAATTATGTTTTAGGGAAATTTGCAAAAGCACTTAGGAGGTGGGTAAAAGAGGGTTACAGTTCAATAAAATTATTATATATCAAAAATTATTATAAACTGACTCTAATGAATTACATTGAACTTATATTGGTATTATGTATCTATTTGACCTAAAATAAATATAAATAAAATAAATAATTATATAAATAAAAATTCTTTTTTAACCAATAACCTAGTGTTTTTCACAATTCATCAAAAATTGAAAGTTTTAAAAAAGACACCAAAAATTCACCCTAAGCTAATTTTGATATTCTGAATTCAAAAATTAAGTTCGTTTTGATATATAATATTTATAAAATTTCAAAAATTGGGTATTACTATTCATTACGGCTAGTTTGATTTGTTGTGGTGTGTTAGAACTCAATTTTGTGTACAACACATGCTATTGTATTACTCAAAGAGAAGCATACCGTGGAATATTGGGGTGCTACAATGAATCCCTCTAATTCATTTAGTAATGTTTTATATCATGTTATTCCATGTTTGGTTCATGGGAGGAGATCATAAGTACACTATGTTGTGATTACATGGTGTTTAGACTTGAATTATGTTTATGATGTCATGTTTTATTTTGTTTCCACAATCTCATGTTTCCTTATTCTACCATGTTTTATCCAGCCTCATTAATTTGTATTATGATTATAAACCATATTTTGTTACATTTTTATGCCTCTTAGATCACTTGTACTACGTTAACTTATTATATTCATTTTTTATCTCATTACTGGGGTTTATATCTCACAAATTTCTTATGTAAGTCCCTTGGTTATCCCAAGAATTTTTAGAAGAACGACTTAAATTTAGTAGCATGTTAAGAAATTATTCAATAATTTCATTATATTTCTATTGTATGTTTTTTTCCATATATATAATTTAACATATACACATGGACTCATTATCTGTTGGATTGTGATATGTGTGTGTTTTAAACTAACGTGAAATAATTTTTATTAAAGGTAATGATTCTCATAGTTAGTATAAGGGGAAATTATAGTTATTTATCAGGATTATTATTAGAAAAATATAATTAAATACTGAGGGATAATTCTAAACATAGGAAGAAATTGATTTTTTTAATGATTATAGATTTTTTTTTCATGAAAATATATCCCTGTATATTTACTACAAGTGTATATGCCTTTGGAATAATTTTACCTTGGTGTAATAACCCCAAAATGGTGTATTTAGCAAGACTAGAGCATCACCTGGGTCATGAAAATGGGAATTGTTGCACACATTATTTGATAATCCTAGGGGATATGATTTAGTAAATTCATAAGCTCCCTATAAACCATTATAAAGGAGAAAATGAACAAAATATTTTATGTTATGGAATATGTCATGGATAACATAGAATGAAATATCTAAATTCATAGGTTAAAGAATATATGTCATTAATGAGTTGTCCCATTTATTTTAAAAGTTTTCATTTTATGAGTTTAATAGAATAAAAATTAACACCCCTAAGTCAATTTGTAAATAATTAAATAATTAGAAACAAAATAAAATTCTGAACTCTAATATTATTGACTATGGTTCTACTCTTTCTATCATATCATGCATGTTTAGTAGTAATATTCCAATACCACCTAAAATAATGGATGATGAGTTATCGATGAATATAAAATATGAGTCAATTATTTCATCCTAATAATATAAATCATCCCATATATATATATATATATTGGATAAATATATCATGGAAAATTATGATAATCCCTCTAGTAGGACTTAATAAAATTTTAGGTATGGATTAGATTTACTTGTATTGAGACAACATAAATTGTTGAGGGAAGGAAATCACCCTCAATGTTATATATTTCACCCCAATTATATACAAGTGAAAGGAGGAGGATGAATCTCCTATTATATCATTATCTCAATCATGGTTATTATTTCCTTATGAGTAAAATATTTGTCTCAAATGATTTATACTAATGAAAAGAACATCCTTGATTATATGACCATTGTAAGGGAATTCACCGATGTATTTTCGGAAGAAGTTTCTTCCCTTATTCATATCTGAGAGGTCGATTTATCAATAAAGAATATACCTAGTTCACATACAATTATAAAGAATCAATATAGAATGGTTTTTGTTGAACTTGAGGAGAAAAAGTGAAAATTACAGAAGAATGTGGATATTGGGTGTATATGCCTAGGTGCTTCATCGTGGGGTGCACTAGTCCTTTTTATCAAGATGATGTATGAGTTAATGTTCCTCTTCATTCATAATAATTTCTCCAATAAGATCATGATAAACAATTATTATAATATTCCATGTATTGATGACTTATTTTTTCAACTACATGAAGCCATATACTTCTCCATGGTGGATCATTGGTTGGGATATTACAAAACATAGATGAAGAAGGAGGATATCCTCAATATAGATTTATTATATGGTAAAAGAATTAAGATTTAATAGTGATTCCAGTTGGACCCAAAAATTCAAAATAAAGCTTAATGGCGTTAATGAATAGATTTTTTAGGGATTATTCCGAAATATTTGTAGTATTCTTTATAGATGATTATTTTTTTCTAATCCAAACTAAATGTGGAATATGAGGAGAATTTTAATGTTTTACTAAGGACATTGTGAAATGAAAATTTATTTTTTAAGTATAAAAAATGTTATTTTTTTATGGTTAATGTACCCTTACTAGGGAATGTTATCACCAACAATGGTATGTATGTGGATCATTTAATAAATAGTATATTGAAAGATTTTATAGACCAACATTTGTGATGGAAATCCATAGAATCATTGGATTATCTTGGTATTATTGTTAATTTGTTAGAATCTCATCATGATTTTAAATCCCACTAACCATGATATATTGAAATGGTGTCAAGTTTATCTACACTTATGAATGCATAGAAATATATAAGGTGTTGAATATGAAGATAATTACTACACATGTACTCACATTACCCACCAACAAAGATGGATATATGATCTAAAAATATGTATTAAAAAATAGATTTGGTAGTGCCCTCATGAAAGTTGAATATGTGATAGCATTTTCCAACTTCCAATTAAATTTCAATGAGAAAACCACCCAATTCATAATCTATAACTGGATACAATGATATTTATATTGAATATTTAGTGACATTATCTCTACGGGGAGATGAGTGAGATATACACATTCCATAAAAAACTCAATTATATATTCACGTAAAATGATCTCAATATATGGAAATGGAGTTTGTAATATGTCATAAAAGATTATAATTATTTAGTGTATTTTTTTATAAAAGTGTGTACATGAATTGGTCACCCAATTCAGGCCCCAAATTGATTTATTAAATGACAAAGATAAATACAATAACAAGGTATTACTTTATTACACTAGCATGGAGTGAGTGGAAAGAAACAAGAAAGGAAAGAATTATTAAATATATTTATATACTCATAATTAAAAAATTTGTTTATTCTCTGAGTTGAATGGTCCGAAACTCTATCCATGAAATGGTTTATAAAGGATATAATATTCTTATACATGAAATGAATATATATGGGAATAATAAAAGGATATTCAACCTACCATGATCAAATAACTTCTTATCCATCAATTATTGAGTGGATAATGGAGGATCAGAAGGATGATGAGGTGCTATCTTAAATCATAGTGAATATTTTGGATTTTAGCTTTGATAAATATAGATTAACATGGTTTAGAAACCTGATATGTGTCCCATAAAAACATTAACTGAAGAGGGAATTTATGGATGATGTGAATTTTTTATGCTTATCTATTCATCTAGGAATCACTAAGATGTTTATATATTTTAATAAAAACATATTGTGTGATAACATGAATAGGGAAACTCCATAATTTATATCATGATGCTTGGTATGTAAAAAAGTTAATGATGAATGAAGAAATTATAAGTTTATTATGAATCCATTTCCCATACCATAATAGAAATGGGAAATCATAACCCAAATTTTATCCTAGAAATTCACAAGACCCCTAAAGGTAATAACTCCATCTAGGTGGTACTTAGCTGACCTACCATCCATCCAATATTAATTTCTTATTAAACAAAAAATCACATTTAAGGGGGAACTTGGGAACCCTCGCAATTCAATAGGTTCAGGACCGAAGGACACAACAGAATTGTTAAAGAAGAGATTGAGTTGTTTGGAAACATTTTCCCTAAACAAACCCCCGGGAATAGAATTCACCTTACTTTCAGGGGGATCTTTCAAGGTTCCCTAGAAATGAAGTTCCAAGTTATCCAATGATTTCTTGAATTCCTCCATACTAAGCTTCCCCATGTTGAGGCCTCTACGCAGGATGCGAGCCTGCTTATCAGCCCACTCACCTTGCTCCTTTGTAGTGGCCACCTAGATCGGTCTCATCTTCTTTAGTTCCTTAATATCCAAAGTATATTCAACCATTTCTTCATCTGAATGCAATACTAAATCTCTATGTTCCTACATTGAGGCCATATGGCACTGAGAATCAGCTTTAGGAGCTTCTTCGTGCAGCTTCCCCTGACCACCCAATTTCACACCACCTATAGGAGGAGCAGGAGAAGCATCAATACATCCTTCCCTAGCCATGTCCTTGGTAATGGCAGACGTCTCCTGTTGTCTAGGGGCTTTGGGCATGTTCCAGGTTATGGAGAAAACCTTTGTAGAGTCTTTTGGTGATAGCTTTCCCTTGCACGCAGATCTTGTGATGGGAGGACTAGGGAGGTTGGAGTAATCCTTCCTTCTACACGCCCTTTGATTGTTTGAAATGAAGCCGTCCGAATACATGGTTTTGTTATTGCCCTTCCGTATAGAGGATCTGAAATAGTCCTCCTCTAAGGCTAGTTCTTTTGACTCGTCATGGTCTTAAGTCTCAACCATTTCCTCCTGAAATAATTCTGATCCAACTTGAGTGTCCTGTCCATGTACCCCCTTTGTTTGTTCCTCATTAATACAATGATCTTCATCCAGCACTACAAAAAAAATTCTGAGAGATCCTGGTAGTCCCCCCTTCGTTGAGCTTCTCAGCATAGGAGAATACATGCTGGACCTGCTTAGTCTTGACTGGATTTTCTATTTGCTCCAGACCACGGACCATGAATTGGATATGGTTAGGTCTATTGCTCGAGTCCAATCGCAGTGCATCATCACTAGAGCCAAGACCTTTGATATCATCCTTCAGAACAGCTCCCTCAGCTGCTGATGGAGTGACCTCCGATAATATTTCAGAAGGGTCCTGAGGGGCTTCCCTAATAGCCTACCCTTCCCTTTGGCTATCCTGATCAGCATCCGTGGGCGAATGCCCCTCATCATGCAGAACCTCACTCTCCTGCATGACCTCGCCCGAACTACTTGGCAAGGATTTTCCACCCAAATGATGAAGCAACCGGGAAAAAAACTCTAAAACAAGAGGTCCAGACGCCTATGAAACTCCTTTCACAACTGCAACTGAAGCACCTCCCTGTCCTAGATCAGTAGCGTGACCAGGACATGCTTCCTTGATCACTGGAGTCCCTTTGGCCAGAACAGAAGGTTCAACCAAACCCTCCTTCCGATCCCTTTTGTGACACTCAGAATGACTGTGTCCCTGCCTAGAACAATAGGAACAGAAACTCGTCCATGACTCATAAAACATAGGTTGTACATACCTGTATTCTCCCTCAATCACAATCCATACCACCTCAGGAGGGGTCCGAGCAATGTCCATTTCGATTCAAATGCGTTCAACAATGGGGTGCGTCAAGGAAGAAGTTCTCCGATCATTACATAGGAAGCGTCTGATGGAATTTCCAATAGACTGGAGGAGATCTGGGTTCTAGAAAGGCAGTGGTAGCCCAGGAAGCTGAATCCAAATCGCCGAAGTACACGAGTCGCGATTCATATGAAGATCAAATGACCAGTGAAGGATATGGAAATGAAAACCTCTAAAGGATCGACTATCTCTAGACTAAGCCCGAGCTAGATCATCCTCATCAGTAAAGAAAATGAGGATTTGTTGTGGCCCCAGGAGACCGACGACCGCACGTTGACTTAAGCCCCATTCCTCATTTACGTACCTATCAAACAACTCTACTGGAGGTCGACTCCAAACTAATTTCGCGACCAGATCTGTAGATAGAAGCGAGGAAGCTTTAGAGAATTCATGCGTAGATATCAGGACCAATGGATGGCCATTGAAAATTCTGGGGACCATCAGATAGACATTGATGCTGGGAAATCGAGGGAAACCCTCATGCCAGAAAACCTGAGGACGAACGTCGAGAGCCTGAGATTGAGGCCCCTCCTCAGGAGGAGGAGGGTCCGTCGAGGCCGCCATCGAGATTAGGGCATCGCCCGACCACCTAGGAAGAGAAGAGGCGCGCTACAGAAAGTTTAGTTGACTGACTTACCAAATCAGTGCATTTTAGTACTATCTTGGAAGATTAAAAACATGACATGATAATTATTATATATGTAATGTAATTGGTATGACTAAATGGATTTCTACATTTTATTGTATCTGATCAATAATTAAGGTTTACAAAATGTTCTAGATTAGACTTCAGTGAGGGTGTTTAATTGAGATAAGCTTCAAAACATCTTATCCCCCTAATATGGATGGTAATCATGAAAGAACCATTGAAACTATAGAGGATATGTTGAGATCATGTTCCATGTATATCCATGTATTTTCGGATCAAAACCTTCTTCTTATAGAGTTCTCCTATAAAAATATTTACCAATATTGCTTTAAAATGGAACCTTATGAGTCTATGTATCGGAAGAGGTGTCAGAATCCAACATGATGTGATGATGTAAGAGACAAGAAGATGATGGGAACTGAACCTATCCCAAAAAATATATGAAATGATATAACAATTCATTTCCACATGAAATATATACAAATTCATCAAAAAAACATAATCGGGCAGTCATTAAAAAGATGTGGAGTTTTATTTCAACAATAACGTGTTCCTTCATATATCATTATGGAAGACATTAAAAAGGTTTTGGAAGAATAGAAAGCTTATTACTAGATACATACCCCATTGGAGATCCTTAATCTGATTGATTTAGTATCCTATCATTTAGATCCCCCACATAACCTATCTCAAGTACAAGATGTGTTTCTTGAATCCCTTCTGAGGATGTACATTCTGAAAAACTCACATGTACTATGTAATGATTTTGTAGTATTTTGGAATTATCTTTCCCATTAAAATCATATAATAATGAACTTAGATCACAGAGACAAGGCTCTATGAAACAAGACAACTCACTTGTGAAATGTGTTATGGTGGAACCAAAAGTTTTACTAATTGAAATGGAATCTGGTAGAAGTGATGAAAAAAAGTATTATTATAAGATTAGGTATATGAAATGAAAATTTAGAAGAATAAATTTATTAAGGGGGAATAATTTAATAACCAAAACATTTATAAATGAAATTATCTCTTTGAATGAATATAAGAATCATTATGTAACATATCTATAAAAAACATATGTACTAATTTAGTTATTTTGGACCTTTATATGTTCTATACAATTAGATTTACATGACTATAAAATATCATCACCCTTGATATTTTAGTCATCATATAGTGACAACTAGGATTCGTATAAATATATGGTTATGATAAATTCATTTGACAGAGGAAAAGAAAGCGATGGACTCAGATAGTAGGATTGTTCCATATAAATTCCTTCTATCATATCATACATGGGAGAAAAAGACACAAGGTTTTAACCTTGACACATCCCAAATAGAGATTAGACAAATAAATCATTGGAAAAATCATTTACGGGATATGTTCAAGCAAATAGATATCATGACCCAAATAATGTTTTCCAAACCACCCTATGAAAATCACACCACCAAAAACCTTAACCTTAGGGTTCTCCCTATAATAATACGTTGTTATGTATCTAGTTCATAATAGTATGAATTATTAATTTTTTTTAATAAAATAATGATTATATTTATTATTTATCTATAAATTATTATAAATATATTTTTTAGAAAAAATTAGATTTTGATGTGATGAAACACCAATTTTATTTTTGGGATATATATAGTTTGGATGAAGATAATATTTTTCATGAATAAAATTTTTTGTAAGTGATATATTATTTTAATAAAATATTTCCATTATTATTATATTTAGTTTAATATAAATGATAATATAATTATAAATATTCTTACGTAATTTTTATAATGTTTTGAAACTGTGATTGCAAAAAAAACAGTATTTTTCAATTAATGAGGATTTTAAAATAAAAGTATAAATTTTAAAATTGTGTGATTTATTTTTATAAAATAAACGTTATTTTTTAAATCGTTACATCAAAATTATCCAAGGATTAATGTTTCTTAATTTTCTAAGACAATCACATTTTTTGGTAAAAAGTAAATATGGTATAATTATATAGTATATATTATGACATCATAAAAGAAACAATGTGGTGTAATAAAAACTATAATATGAATCCATGACCTAAATAATGAATCCACCTTAATATAATGCTTTTTAAGTCATTAAATTAACATTATAAACCTGCAATGAATCCTACAATTCCAATATTATATTTTAAAATTTAAAAATAAATTAATTATAAACAAGATTTATTTACACATCTCCAAGATTATTATTATCAGTAGATTGGTTATTATCATTTTTAAATAATTAAATAAAAAAGTATTGGTAAAAATCCTTGGGAAGAAACCATGGTATATTTTTTTGTTTGGATAAATTTATTATATAGAGTCCAAAACCCATTTTTAGAAATTAATTAAGAATTTCCCACTCCTTCCCAATATAAAATCTCCCAAAATTCCATTTATATTCACTAAAAAACCTTGTATGACCATTTTACTCTACCCTTACCTCTCTAGATCTCTTTTATGGTTTCCTCAGGCACTTAAAATTCTCCTATCATTCTTTTAGAAGGGATTTCTCAAGTTAAGGGATCTTTCTCATCCTTTCCATCCATGAACCTTCTTTGTATGTAGCCATTATATTCTAAATTTATTATGCGGTAAAGGATTTATTAATATAAATTTACTATCAGTTTAGTTTTCTAATAATGTGAAATCACTTATCCCACTAATTATATCTTTACCTAAAATTTTACTATAACATAGTAAGGCATATTTCTCACTTAATTTCTATTCAAGGAAATTATTTTTATTTTGCCTTTCTAATTTCAATTGATTTTGTTTTCATTATTTTTTAAATATACCCTTATATTATAATGGATGTTATTATAATGAGAGATCAATTATCCCCTCTTGTTATAACCTTTATCCAAGCCATTACTATGACAAATTAAGGGCTCCCCTCTTTATCCTCTTTATTCAAGCACATTATTGATATCATACATCTTTATTTCCAATTTTTCAAGTTGGAATATGTTTTTATACAAATCTATTACAATCCTTATGATTCCCAAGTGATAATAGACCCCTTTCACCCTCATTTACTCTTCCCATAAACCTTTATGAACACCAATTATGCTGCAAAAATTATCATTCAATTGTCCATGATAAACATTTTTATAGTGATTACATGTCCGCATTTCCACTCATGGGTATTAAAAGAGATTTACCATTCATTTATTTATTTAGTAATTCCATGTACGTAACCCAAACTCTATAATCACGGGATTAAAAATGATGAAATACATCCTTGTGTTGTCTGATCTATGTGGCACACTTATGAATGTTCAATATTTGAAAGTGATGGGTGGGACTATAATTATATATCCCTATAATGAATTGGGTAATATTTTTATCTCATGACATAACATTTATGGTGTGTGAGAGGTTATCATAGTCACACTATGTTATAATGATTTTGTAGTTATCCTTGATTTATTTTTATGATGTAATGGTTTATATGGTTTCCACATTCCCATATTTCCTTATCATATATTGTTATATCTTGCCTCATTGTTAAAAATTATGATTTTCACCTGTATTATGTTACCTTGATATGTAACTAGGATCACATGTATTTATTTACCTTATATTATGCTTTTTTCATTCCCTTATTGGTCTTTATAACTCACTATTTTCTTGTGTTTACCCCTTGGTTTTCCCATACAGTGCTAGAAGAATGACTGAATTTTAGGAATATTCTAAGTATGTTTTTAATAATATAATTTTATTTATATTGAAATTCATTAAGCTATGTACATAATTTCCAAAAGACCCCAAGAATCGTGATATTTTTTGTTTTATTAAGAGTTTATTTATATAATCAATAATGAAATAAAGTGTATTTATGATATGGGTTTTCATAACTACAACCTTTTTCAAAATATTTTCCAGGTTATCCTTCAGGTAGAACTTTACAAATCATAGAATATTTTGACATGTTACCTCAGATATCCAGTGATAGATTATGATTAAGTGCTTTATCTAGGAAAGATAAAAGGAGTTATTTCTCAGGTATAAAGAATATTGGCTATCAAAATTCACTATATACTACTTTTGTATGAATCCAAACTCCAAAAAATTCCTTTTCAACCACATCTCCTTCCTACCCTCAATGGATGCAACGTTCTCTACTTAACTCATAAATAAAGTGACACAAATTTTCAACATTTACTTCTATGAGTATAAATATGAGTTTTAAATTTAAATTAATAATGTCGGTTTTTCATAAAGCGATGCCAATGGTTTCAGTGAAAATTTTTTGGCATATTTTTTTCTAAAAAACAAGTCCAACAAGTTTTATGAGTGGTTTTTGGAATCACTATTTCAGAAAACCAACAACAAAAACCAAAATTTGATGATTTTTTGCGTTAGTTTATTATAAAACTGAGGCCAAAAACAAAAACAAAAAAAGGTTTTTCAAGTCGGTTTTCAGAAAACCTGCGTCGTAGTTTTTATTTTCGGCATCGGTTTTCCAATAAATAGACATTGAAAATAAAAATACCAAATACATCCCGTGTAGGTTTTTACCAAAACCAACATGTAAAGTAAAATATATATATATTTTTGGCATCGGTTTTTTTTAAAACCTGTGTAGAAAGATTTTTTTTAAGTTTCGGCATCAGTATTATTAAAAATCGATGTCGAAAGTCATTTAAAATATTATGGGATCGAAAAACCCTCACATTTTTAGTTCTTTAAAATAGAAACCTGTGGCGGCTCCTCTCAACTCTTGACGACTTCAAAGTTTTAATTTTGATCTCCAATCGCCATTGTTGATGATTATCTTCTATTTTCCTGATCTGTGGTCTGGACTCTTCATTATATTTTCTTCTGTAATGTTTTACGGATTGTTTGTTCTTATGAATGCTATTTTTAGTGACTTTCAACTATGGTAAGATTTTAGGTTATTTTTTGTATTTATTTTTTTTTACAATCAATTTTTGTCTAAATCTTACAGTGATTAATTTTCTAAAGCATTATACGGATCGAAGTTCGGATTAGGGGTCTATTTTCGGGTTGAAATTAGAATTTTGTTTGTTTTTTTTAATTTTTGAAGATAAATCATTTATCATTTGATTTTGATTATAATTTTCTTCAAATATTAGTTTATAGATTGTTTAAAATGTGTTAGAACATACTTAATAGTCATCCCTAAGAGTGATTAGTAAATGTTTTTTATATTAATTGGTTATGTTATGTCTCCTCTTATGGATTGCTTGAATTGAAAATATTTATTTCTTGATTAGGTTATGTCACAATAAAAAATAATTTATCCATGTATTTATTTTACTTCAGTTTCATTTAGAAACATGGCTATTGTATTTTCCCACATTTTACAAAAACATGTTTTAATGAGGTGTTGATAAATTAACCATGTTCTTATTCACATTTACCCAAACATTTATGAAATATTGGTAGCGTAGAATTTATTTAATAAAATTAATTTAACTAAGATAATTTATTTTATAAAAAATAATCCCTCATTCAATAAAAAATGTAAACATGCATGATGTGTGTACATCGAATCATGCAGGGACCTAAAATCCTATATCATAACTGGTATCCCTTGCCAATATCATGCATCGAGATCTACTAGTATCATTTCTCTACCAACCCATGCAATCCTTAAAAGTGTTTAGATCCAGCCCCTGCCATAACTCTTAACCAAAATATCTGATGCCACATCATCACAACTCTCCCCCACTCGGAACCCCTCCTGGGTCTACAGTGAAGATGAGGTTAACCCCCAAATCCCGCCTCCAGAACCACTTTTTATTCCTCAAATGATTTTATAGTTCTCTCACCAAAATTTTGTGTAAGATATATCAATTTAGTTAGGTATTCAATTTCATCTGTCATAATTTTGGAAGTATTATGATTGATTTCACTTATAATATAGACATTTAGTGTAATTATTATTTCATATTATTAATAATAACTAATTTTTTCCATTAAATTAATGAAATATTCTATACTTTTGACACATGAAACATCAAAATAATGCAAAAACTTTGTAAAATGAACTAATAGATTTTAGAAGCATGATATTATAACTTAATTATAATATCAATATAACACATGTAAATAATATGACAATAAAATTTTATTATTTTTAAATGTGTTTTATATCTGATGTTTTATACTTGATTATAAATAGTTTTTATTAAATGTGTTTTTTTTACAATTTGTCTGTAACTATATATATATATAAATGTTTACATTTTTTAATATATTCGCCAATTATTTTGTGGTATCCGTATGAATGAATTTTAATTGGATACATTTACGAAGAACCACTAGTGAATATGAAAAAGGATTTGATGAATTCTTGAAATTTGCTAAACGAAATATTCAAAACATTGATTTGATTTTCTGGCCACATGTGAAGTCTTTATATATGAAAAAGATGAACTCTGGAGAAATCAAGGACCATCTCATTTGTTATGGTTTTAGCCTTAATTATACATGTTAGATCTAGCATGATGAAAGAACAGATAATTCAACATCTAATGTTGATGACATTATTCATAACGATGTAGAGGATCATATTAAATAATTAATTCGTGATTTAGGTGTTGAAACCATAAAAAATATAAATTGTTGAATGATTGTATGGATATTCTGAGAAACCAGTATTCCCATGTTGTAGTAAATATACAGTGTTATAAAATGTTTTGATTTTAGTTAACATAAAAAAATAGGTGGAGTGATCAATGTTTCTCTAGATTACTTGAGCTTTTAAAAGAGCTACTTCCATAAGGCAACAGGCTTCCAGATTCCAATTATGAGGCGAATAAAATATTATGCACAATGGGATAGGGGTATAAAAAGATACATGCTTTCCCCAATGATTTTGTACTCTATATGAATGAAAATGAATATTTATCAGTTTATCCTACTTGTGGGACATCACACTATAAAATTGTTTGGAACGTCAACTCAGATTCATTTCAGGTGATGTCACCTAACTTCATGAAAATAAATTTTTTACTTTCCAATGATATCTTCCAATATTTTTTTCATACAATTCTGATATTTTAATTATGATTCATTTTTAGGTACCACAATCAAATCTTCTGCTAAGGCAATTTCGTACCTTCTAATAATTATTCATTTGAAGCGTCTATTTGCAAATTCAATTGACACAAAAAGTTTAAGAAGGAATTAAGAATTGGGCATATTTGATGGTAACTTACATCACCTTGTCGATTCACCATAGTGGAAGAGTTTTGATAACAAATTTCATGATTTTGGAAGTGAAGTTAGAAATATCTGAATGGGATTGTGTACTGATGGAATGAATCCATATCAGAGCCTCAATAGCCAACATTGTTGATGGCCTTCCTTTCTGGTAGTTTACAACTTGTCCACACATCAATGTATGAAGAAAAAATATGTTATGATGAGCTTCATGATTTATGGACCAAAAAAACTGACAAATGATTTTGATGTGTATGTTTCACTGTGGATTGATGATTTGAAACTACTATGGGAGGCATGCGTTAAAGTTATCAATGCATACAAGAAAGTGTATTTTCTTTTGTGCGTAATGATAATGTTCACTATAAATGACTTTCCTACATATGGAAACTTATCTAGATATAGTGTTAAGGTAAATAAAGAATTTACAACATGTGAAGAACATACTTCATATTATTAATTGCAGAATGGAAGAAATACAGTGTACAAGGGACATCGAAGAATTTTTTGAATTGGTCATCCTTATAATAAATTCAAAAAATCATTTAACGGATTACAAGAATACATTTGTCCCCCTCAACCATTGTTAATTGAAGAATATTATGACAGGGGTGAAATAAATTGAATCGACATTTGGAAAGAAATGATGTTCTGGTCTTCAATGAAATATCTAGAAGAAACAGTCCATTTTTTTCAAACTACCTTATTGGAGATTTTTAGAGATAAAACATAACATCTATGTTATGCATGTTGAGAAAAGTATATGTGAATGTTTGAATGGAACTTTTTTTGACAAAAAATGAAAGGAAAAAAGATGGATTTAATGATAGATTAGACTTGATATTAATTAGAATGCGTTTGGAGTTAGCTTCCATTGTGAAAGAAAACAAAACATATTTACCTCCAACTTGTCACAATTAAGAAAGATTGTAAAGATTAATTTCTATCAGTGTCTTCATGTTATTAAAGTACCCAGTGGGTTTTTATAAAATGTGAATAATTTAGTTTCTTTGAAGGATTGTAAATTAATAGGTATAAAATCTAATGATTTCCATGTGTTGATGAAAATACTACTATAAGTAGCAATGTTTGGTATGTTGCCGATAACTATCAGAAAGACTAGTAGCATATTATGTAATTTTTTCAAATCCATTTGTTGAAAAATCGTTGATCCAAATTTGTTAGATGTGTTTGAGAATTAAGTAACTCTTATTCTTTTTCAACTAGAAATGTATTTCCCACTAACGTTTTTTGATATAATGGTTCATCTAATGATTAATTTGATACGTGATATAAGAATATGTTGGCATGTTTATTTAATATGGATGTACCCTTTTGATTGATATATGAAAATTTGAAGGGATATGTTAGAAATCCATATCGACTAGAGGCCTCTATTTTTCAGAAATATGAATCAGAATAGGTTATTGAGTTATGTACTGATTATTTGTATGAGTTGGAGCATATTGGTCTTCCAGTATCTCGACATATGACAGTTGATAGTGAAGGTAGAGGAGTTCAAGGCTTAAAGGTAATGTTCATTCCACGTGATGAATTGATGTAGGAAAATTTATACATTTTGAACAACACATATGATGTTATATCATTTATATCCTCACATATTTTTGAATGGAAGTTACAATATTAGAAAAGAAATGAAAAGTGGTTTATTATTGAGCATAAGAAGACATTTGTTTCATGGTTTAAAGAGAAAGTCACCCCAGATATATCTGCATCAGAAACATTGAAGTGGTTAGTAGGGGGAATCTCTTAATGTGATCACATGGTCTGGTTTTGATATCAATGGCTACACATTTTACACAAAAAACCTGGATTACAGGAGTACTATTCAGAAAAAAGGTGTGATGGTTTTTGCTAAAGTATGCATTTTTTATGTTCCAAAGAAAAAAACCATATTTATTCATCAATTCCATATTTTGGATATCTAGAAGACATATAAGTATTTGATTATATTAAATTTTGAGTCACCATTTTTAAGAGTAATTGGGCTGATAGTAATAATGGTGTGAAACATGATGAATATGGTTTTAAAATGGTTGAATTGAAAATATTTAATTACAATGAAGAACTATTTATCATGGCGACACATGAAAAGAAATTATTTTATGTCATTAATCCATCCAATGATCAATGGTTAGTTATTCTTTAAGGAAAAAGATACCATTTGGGTGATGATTATCGTGCTGATGATGTTAGTGATTTACATAAGCCTTTTACATCTATTGCGCAATTTCTTGATGATTACTGTGTGTATAAGACAGACACAGTGCATGTAGTATGTAATGATCATGATGAAGGATTTTAGGAAAACACTAAATTAGTCTCCTAATTTTTATAGTAAATTTTTATAATTTTTTCTTTTTTTTGAATCATACAAATGCATGCCCATTTTTATAGAAAATTATTGTTTATCTTCTTTATTTCTAAATATTACGTTTTCTAATGATATGTAGGTACACAAAATTTCATTACGCTTTCTAGTAGCTAAGTCAAATACAGATAGAGATGATCCGTTACTGAGGTATATCTGTTTTTTTACATATTATTAAATATTCAGAAATATACATATTTAATGAAATAAACCTGTTAATTTAAATATTTTGCAGGACTGTTGATGCATCCTCGACGAAGGTGAATTCTCCGGTTACTACTTTAAAATCAAGTTCTCAAGTTGGTAAACGTGGTATTAAAATTTTACCAAAACTATCACTTTCTCATGATGATGAAAAAGTACACATCTGTTTTGATGATGATAATAATGCAAGTTGACCAAATTCAGTTTACTTTGTCAGTTATATAGTGACGCAGACATGTTGCAGGATTAGTATCTTATATATTGATTAGAAGTTAGTGGACATGATGGAAAAATAACAACAAGGGGAGGCCGTGATGGTAAAATATATTAATAGACTTATTTTATCTATTTTTTTAATATTACATATTTTAAATAACATATTTAATTTTTTCAATTACAGATGACATTCAATTTTGAGGAAACTAAAGAATTTAAGAAAAAACATATCAATTTAGCAGTGGTTCGGTGGAGAGATTTTAAAACAAAACTAACAAAAACCTTATGTATTTAGAAAAAGATGTTTGTAAACCCATGCCTCAAGTATATGTTTATAAATAAAGATACATGGAAGCGATTTCTTGATAGTCATAATTAATAAAAATTTAATGTATGATAATTTTTTTTATATTATAAAATTTGTTATATATTTTGATTATTTCTTAGTAGTTTATTTTTATATAACATCCCTCTAGGAGATCTCATCAGGAGATCTAGTTGACAAATGTATACCCTCATACTTTATCACATAGAGGGTACTCTTATTTGTAGAATAATATGCTTGAAGAATAATTTGAAGCATTAAGAGATCGATCTAGTAGTGGTTCAGAAGAGGTCCAATTTGGTGCTTTTTCTCCTCCTATTCTCCATGAAAAAATGAAACGAGAAAGAAGTGGAAAAAATTAACAGTATCTTATGGAGGAATCTAGGAAATTAGATAATAAAATTGTAAGTAAATATTATTTATTTGATATGATTTTTTATATTTTTTAAATTATAAACAGTAATATAAAATTTTTATTTTTCATTTCAGGATGAACTTCAAAAGCAGGAGACATGAGGCTCATTTATCCCCGAGAGTAGGATGGACATCCTAGCCACTTCTTTGGGAAAGGTGGAACACCCCGGCCCTATTAGAGGACATCAGGAAGGTGTTAGTATTCTGAAGGTTTTTGGTAAGAGTAAGCAATCAATAGACCCAAAAATAGAATCATTAAAAGCATATCTGAAAGATATAAAGTTTTCTATGGGTGATCAAATTCAATTAGTAGTGAAGAAGCCTATGATAGAGCACATGGAAAGAAAGTCACAGTCTGTGTAGATTTCCCATGTATATTATTGACTTGTTATCAATTTTTCTTTAATATAAATTATAAACTCTAATATGAATTTTTCATTTTTCAGCCTTCCCAGCCAGCTCACATGGACTACCCTACCGCATCTTCCAACCCCGCCCCGTATGAGCAGCCTTATGAGGTATATTATTTCTTTGTTAATAGTTTTTATATTTTATAAATTATAATCACTAATAAAACCATTTCAATTTTCAGCCTTCCCATCATGTTCACCCGGACTACCCTGCCCCATCTGCCTACCCCACCCCGTATGAGTATCCTTCCCAAGTATATTATTTATTTTTTATCAGTTTTTCTATTTTATAAATTATAATCTCTAACATAACTTTTTCATTTTTCAGCCTTCCCTGTCTGCTCACCCGGACTACCCTGCCCCATCCACCTACCCCACCCTATATGAGCAGCCTTCCTAGGTATATTTTTTATTTTTATCTGGTTTTCTATTTTATAAATTATTAACACTATTATAACTTTTTCATTTTTCAGCCTTCCCAGCCTTCTCACCTAGACTACCCTGCACCATATGCTTACTTTGATTCTCCACCACCTCACTCAGACTAAAACCTATATTGTGTGTTTTTTCTTGATATCCTCACATTCATATTGTTGTGTTAGTACTCATGCATTTTTGGGGGGATTTTGTATATCACCAGCCTATGTAGATGGGTCGTGATAGAGTATCAGTACTCAAAATTTTAAATCCTATTGTTCTACTACAATTTCCTACCGTGGAGATCACCAGAGTTGAGGATTGTGTGGGTCATTTTTTACTTTGTCCAATCGATTTTCTCAATTATATTTAATATAAGGTATGTGTTTTTTGAAATAATAATTTCAAATGATTCAAAATTATTTATAGTGTTTTCAGACATTTAACTAATATAGGATTATCTGGAAGAAAAAGAAGTTGCACAAATGAAACCAAATGTTCAGGAATAATTGACTGTTGATACTTCAAAAATTTCTCATCGGATACAAAGATTATCTCAGGCATATTCATCATTGAATTATATCTACGAGTTTTGGATGACAAACGATATATGTGGAAGTGAATATCCCTTGAGATTACTCATAGAAGATATCATGTATCTAATAGATTTTGAAGAGCTTGGCCCGAATGTGGTGCAGTTGTTTACCATGTAAGTAAATTGACATTTGAAATATTATTTATTTAATAAAAGATGATTTTAATTTGACTAATTATATATTCTTTTTAAATTTCGAATCTACACACACTTCTTCTAAAAAATGAATGTACAGATATTTATGGTTTTATAGATCCAGAATTCATTTCCATTGAAGTCCAACATGTGAAGAATCCTCAAAGTGTTTCATAAATGTGTGAGAGATGATCACATACGAAGATTTAGTGCTAGTTTATACCATTTCTTGATATGTTTTTACAGAAATTATGAACTAATGATCATTTTTATGACATTAATTATGAAATTTTTGTATTTTAGGGGGAATTGGATGTTGGGAGTATTATGCCCAAGTAAATGCACCATATATATTTTTTCTCTTTTTTAGGGAATGATCGTAAAAAAAAATCCACCGTATTAGAAAGGTATGTTTTTTTTTGTTTTTTATAAGCTCATTATGTTTTATTCCCATTGTTTAGATATGTATTATTTTTTCATATATATGAAAATGCATTAATTGCAAATATTTAACAGGGAATTAAAATCGATAAAGTCACCGAATAATATCAAATATGTGGAAGTACAGTTAATTAGTTTTTATATTAGAATTTGTTCTGAGTTTATTTATTTATTAATTTTTATTAATTGTTTAATGTTTTATAACTGTAGTTTCATCGTCAAAAAGGAATTGTTGAATGTGGTTATTATATTCTACGATTTATGTATGAGATAATCACAACTAGGAAAACTACTTAAATTGATAATGTCAGTTGAATTAATTTTTTCTATATTTTCTGCCATATTATTCTATTTTTTGTCAGATATCATTCAATGTTATTGTATGCATTCAATGATTCATTTTTGTATTCCAAATCTGATATGACTCATATTCAATCTATTCTTGTGAATTATTTGTTCAGTTTTATTGGGATTTGAGGTATGTATATTCTAATATTTATAAATTTACTTTTGGGTTAAAAAGCTAATTCTTTTGATATATTTGGTGTTTGAACCTACTAATAATAAAATTAACTCTTCAATAATAACCAAAAATTATCATGCCATAAATTTTAGGTACGTGTATTTTAATTCTATTTTATTTTGAATGTTTTATATTTGGAAATTTTATAAAAATAATTGTATCTTTCAGTGTGGGTTTTTTTGTTTATGCTTGGTATATGAAAGAATATATAACCAATCAACCATGTGATGAGAGGATATGTAATATCCAATATAAGATAAACTCATGTCCTACCTCCCACAAAACCATTCAAAAAGGATAAAAAAAGATATTTGATGTAACCAAGAACAATCCAAAAGTGCATTAAACATATTACATGGTATCCTTAAGGCATCGAGTAATGAGTCATACCAAAATAATGATGAGTGAACATGTACTTGATAAATATATGACATAAATTACTTTCATAGTACTTGGTATCCAAAATGAATTGAATTTTAGGTCTAGCCATAGGCATATCATAGGTTCATCATAGTCATTGTCTCTTGTAAGGTCAACCACACTGGTATAATCATATCCTGAAGGTCCACATGTTCCAAAAACTAAATAATGCTTCCATAGGTGTGTTAATACATTCAATAAGAAATATCATTAAAGGAATAATAAAACATGTTTTCATGATATATATTGATGCATTGATCATTAACTAGAATCCATTGAGTTCTCTCAAGTGACTCTGCAATGCCTTTGTTTAATTTTTTATATAAAATTTATTTATCTTTAAATTTTTCAGTGAATCGAATGAATTGAATGATAAATACTTCTTGATTGTTTTATTTTGTGTTTTTTATAGGCATTTAAATTTTATTGGAAATGTGGTTTTTAATATTTTCTTACGTTTTTTTAATATACGGAGGCAGTTTTTTCAAAAATCGAGGCCGATAATTTTTTTTAAAAAATAAGGCTTTTCGGCGTTGGGTTTATCTAAAACTGACGCTGAAAAATAGTTTATGGAATCAGTTTTATCCAAAACTGACACCGTGAGCATGATATTATTTGATTTTGGGTGTCGGTTTTACTTAAAACTGATGCCGAAAATCAGTTATCGGCAACAGTTCATTAAATAAACTGCTGCTAAAACCCTGAATGACATTATTTTTTGCATCGGTTTTTAGAAAACCGATGCCAAAAATACTATTTTTTAGATCACCTTTATAGACATCGGTTAAAAACTGACGTTAAAATGTTTTTTTTTCACTGTTGTTCCATGATTTAGCTCCTCCTAGAAAATTATAGATGTATCCTGATAAATAATTCGTACTGTCAAGATCTCTGACCATATCTGCATCATTATCCTTGATGTGTGACTCATCTTCCCAAAGCAAAAAATATAATTTCAATGTACCTCATAGATATAAAAGAATCCACTTCACTGCATCCTAATGCTACTTCATCATATTGGAGAAAAATTAGATCATGTATCTATAGCATGGTCAATATATGGTCTTGTATACACCACATCATACGTCAAGCTTTCCAAAAAAAATGAGTATAGTATCATCTCTATTGCCTCAATTTATTCATCGGATGATGGGAGTTAACTATTTTTGACATCATATGACAAGGTAGAGGAATTCTCGTTAGTTAGTCTTTATCCATAATGAAATGTTTCTCACTACATTCAATATACTTATCCCAAGATATCTATAAGAACCTCTTCTTTTTTTCATTATTAACATGTATCCCAAAAATTAATTGAGAAACTCTTGAGTCTTTCATATAAAAATATGTTGATAACTAATTATCTACTTATTTAATCTTCTCTATATTCATCCCAATAATCATCAAGTAATTATTATAAATTAGGAGAGAAATGATGTTACCATTTTGAAATATTTATAATTGAACACAGTGGTCTACCTATTTCCACTTATACCCATGACTCATAATGAAATATTCAAAATTATTGTACCACTATTTGGGGGCATGTTTCTATTCCTAAAGTTTCCCCATGAATTTTCACAAAACATTTTATTATCAAGAAACCTCCAAAACTCCATGATTATGTATATATACCTCCTCTGTGATTTCACCATGATTTGTTTTCACATCCATCCTCTCATGCTCCACTTCAAATCAAGATACCAATCCAAATCTGTATCCAGTTGACGCCATATTCTCCCTGGCTAAAAACATATTCTCGAAGTCAGCTCGTTTTTTTAATTAATCCTTTTACCACTAACCATGATATTATCTTTCCCTAATTTACACTTCCATAATATTTCATCCTAGACACCCATTTTTATAGTGACATCCTAGCTTTGTGTAGTTCCACCAAATTGTATGTATGGTTCTTTATCAATAACTCCTTATCATCATTCATTGCATGAAACCACTTCAATTTTTTTACATAAAAAATTTCATTCTGATATACTTTCAGCTCCCCCTCACCAATAAACAATATATACACTTGTTGTAGATATCATGTTGATGGATTCATTGCTTGTATATATTTTTGACCCTGTGAAATATCGGGTTTAGGATGCACATAATCACCTAAATCCTATAGTGGTTCTGTGAATTCTAGTTAAGAGGGTTATGTCTCCTCCTACTCAATATCCTCTCCACTTACTCCAATTATACTATTGATAATCTTTCTTTAACCTCCTCCTATTATGTAATAGGTGATCCTCTTTTAAGTGTTGGATCATGAATTCATTCCTCGACACTTTTTCTTTGAGAAATTATAGAATTTTGAATGTTATAGATCATTTAGTTCATATGGAACATGACATTTCTACATTAGATAACCTAATTATCCATCAGATCCCAAATCTTGTATATAAACTCCTTATCTCTGTAGCTGATGAAGATTCATTGAGTAGAACTATCATAATTTTTTCCTGATCTCTAAGGATACGTGTGCAAAAGTTTGTATCCAAATACACATAAATAAGAGTTAGATGGATTTTCAAAAATCCATATATTCTATGGAATCATTAAATTGAAGGGAATTGATGGTGACCTACAGATATGGTAGCGTGAAAATCGATCAAATTCTCCCCAGAATGGATTAGTTGGCTTAACCAAATTCAACATGCTCATAACCTCCCCCTTCATGGTTCTGTTCATCATTCTTGTAATTTTATTGTGTCGTGTGGTTAATGGGACAATCCAATCAGGTAAATTTCCTTGAATCCTATAATAGGAATCAAACGCCATGGATATGTACTATCCCCCACTATCTAGATGAATAAAATTCAGATTTATTTAAATTTCACTCTTTACCAAGGGATGAAACCTCTTGAAGAAGTCTATAACTCAGTCCTTTATTTGCAAGAACACCCACACCTTAATAGATTCTTCATCAATAATTTTTTTGAAATATTTTATACCTATAAGAAATTCCACCATTTTGGAACCATATATGTCAGAGTGAACTAGATCCAACAACTTGGATCACCTTAATGAAATGGTATTGATTGGGACTATATGGTGCTTCCCATACAAGTTGTAGTATAAAGTATCGAATTATGAATCCTTATAAAAATTGATTATATTCATCTTCATTAGGGATTATAAGCCACTTTCACTCATGTGGTTGAGTCACCTATGTGAAACATTTGATGGTCCCCTCCTTCCATTATGCTGACACAATCTGCATAAATCTTAACTTGAGTTTTACATTGAGTAATTAATATGATTATCGGGTGACGATGATGTCTCCATTCACCATATTCCAGGATTTATTATTGAATATGTTTTAATGAACTTGTATTTAAAAGGTTATCCTTGATAACACATTAATCCAAAGGCTTATAATGTGTCGAACTTCTTTTAGGGTGATTTTTTATCAAAAATTCATCCTTATATGGGTATCTCCCATTAAACTGTTCCCTATGGAACTAGCATTCCCTATCATGGTGGAAATAAAGTCACCAGATTAAACTAATGTGGGAAGACAGGTATCCTCTTTATAATTGCAATAATTTAGAATTCTTACAGTGACAGTCATGTGCACATCTTCATTTATTTTTTGATGAATAATACCTACAATTGTTTCTTTAAGTAACATTCAAAATTTATCATTCATGTATCCCTCCATGCCATAATGGTATCATATTTATTTTGGTCTCCTACCATATGTATAACATCATTTCCAATATTTTGACCTCTACTTAATGCCCCATGACTACCATCTTATTGCATCCCTCACTTATCTTGGACAAGAGATTGTATTTGATTATAACCCATGACCTTCGGTTAAGCCTTGTTATTGAACAATTCAACTGTTACCATTTCCATGGTATGTTTTCTTTTGGGCATTATGATGCGTAGGGTGACCATCAATGTACCCTAGTAATCAGGATGTTTTCAAAGTATATTGTTTACCCAATATTCAAGAGACACAGTCATACCTATAACCGCTAATTGATTCAATAGTTACTGGAACTCACTAGTGGGAACAGATATATACCTCTCATAATGTAGTAAAATATTCATCATATTCATTAATAATGAAATATTGTTGTGATCAATAATTAAATAGTACATATTATCCAACATCATATAGATTTCATACACATGAGTATCGTATGCAACATGGTACTAGACATTGATCAATCCATAGAATGATTTGACTGATCCTTTTCTCATTCAACAGCTCCCACTTTGATTCCTTGGTGGAATAAGGGATGACTCCCTTGTTATCAATGGGGTCAAAGACATCCGTGACTAAAAATTAAATTTTTATTTCAAGAGCACTTTTGAGGAGAAAGTGGGAAACTAGAATGACATCAAAGACAAAAACAATCCACTTCACAAAAAAGGAAAAGCCCCACCTTAGAAAAAAAAACAATATGAAGAGCGTCCATCTTCCCATCACTACTCGGCCAACTGTCCTACGCAAAAAAAGCATGGGCTTGGTACCGATGGCAAGTGTCATAACTTCTCAAAAGTTCCAATTCCAAATAACGATGAAAAGGAGAACGCTCCCTGCTCTGAACATCCTATGGAACAATTCCTTGAAAATAAACTCGGCGCAATGTCCTCATGGGCCAAGGCCGCAATGCCACAAATAAACACACAAAATTCAGACCACAAAATCTCATCAATACTTAGAAACATAAACAAAATAAACCTTCGTCAAGACAAAAAAAAATCAGAAGCTTCATCCTCCGCCGACACCTTGCAGCGCAGACTGTAGGACATCAACAAGAGAACCATACCTCAAATACAAAAGATTGTACCAACCACAGATTAACCCCAAACTATAATCCTGTTAGTCAAACAAAAATTTCTTGAGAGTCATGCGCTTCATTGATCGTCTCTGCCTTCGCCGTAGCACCACCGCCGGACCAAAACACACCGGAGAAAATCACAGAAGCCATCCCAAAACCATCCAAAATAGGAAACATAATAAAAAACGAAGACAAAATAGAACATTCACCAAACACCAGAAGAGAACCCAACCATAAACCCGAAATGTAGAGATGAAAAACCAACAAGCTTCGAACCTCCAGATCTCCTAAAGAGCAGAACCCACCGTCGCGCAACACACCAAACAACCACTCGAGCAGAAATAAACAAATCCAAACTCAAAAGATATGTAAAAAGGTCCAGATTGAGAACCCCTCACCATGCTGAAGCCCAACCGAGCACCGAAGACTCTGAAAGAAAACCCGCAAACCAAAACAGAAGTCCCGTCGCCACCATCCAAAAACTCGTAGACCAGAGCAGACCGTCCAGCGCATACATCAACGACGAGGATGCAACCCACAAGCACAGCAACTGGAAACTGACTGCTGGGCCTTCACCGTGCCACCGAAATGAGCCCTATCCAGTGTAGGTGGAGTGAGGCGGGAGGAAGGCCAGCACGGATGAAAAAAGTCGAGGAAGATTGTTCCACGAGGTCACGCCGTGAGAGAGTGAGCTGCCGCAAGCCAGTCGATCAATGCAGAGGAGGGAAGCTGAGCCGATCCGAGACGGGGGGTGGCGGCGACAGTGGGATAACCTAGGGTTCCAGCGCCCCTTACGGGCTCATACGGTAAAGGGGAATTGGGTCAAAGACATCCCTATAAATAAGGATATCTTCAATTTGATACTTCAAAAAAAATTATTTTGAGGAAGATTGCATGATCATCCATCATGTTGATGGTCTTTCCATTGAATTTAAATTATATACAAATTAAATAAGGATTTAAAGAAAAAAAAATTAGAGTGAACCATTACCTCTAAAATTGTCTAAAGTTGTTGAATCCACTGTCAGATTGTAAAAATCGGACTCTATTGATCAATTTATGATCAAATCAGTGGCAACAGTCAAGATTGTTCGATGATGTGGTTATGAAGTCACAATGAAATCTAACACCTAAATAGCTACTAGATACATTCTAAAAATCATTGGTTCGAGAACAGTATATTCTTATCTGAAAGGGGGGTATAAAAACACCCCTGGTATGACCTGGAATGTGACCACCTCTAGATAAATTGTTTTAGATACTTTTTTATGTTGTTTGTTCCATTGAAATTATCTCAATAGAAAGTTTTTTATTCTTTCTTCAAAACACAAATATGGGAAACTTAATTTTTTTGGTAATTAGAAAATCTCTGTTTATCACCAATATTTTTATATAAAAGGCTCCAATACAACACAATGTGATTCTTAGATCACTATTAATTAGGATGGATAGAGAAAAAATCATTTCATAGATTTGAAGGATTACACGAGTTCCCCCATCCCACTCACACTTTCATTTATTTTGGAACTCTCAAGGCACTCAAAACACAAAGAATCTCTCCAACTTTCATTTAACGATGAAGGATTATCCTTAAAAATACAAATATATCTACATTCGACGCATTTAATTTTATGAAAAATTCATTGGTCATATTTAATATATTTATTCTTTTTGAATCCAATTAATTAAATATTATGGGCATTACATCCATTCAATTCATTCACCAAAATATTCAATGAATATTCCGACTAGAAAACATATTCATGGTTTTGGTATGTACGCAATAGTTTGTTTCCTTGTTTTCCATAAATAAAAAAAAATCCCAACTTTATGTAAAATGAAAGATCATATTTTTAGTCACTTTTGGAGGTTTCACTATGTATTCTGTTTTTTTATTTTTTGGAATATTTCTCTAATAATGATGATTATATTAATAAAAAATTTATTCTCTTATAGAAATAAAAATAATATTGAAATTTGAAATAATATTTATCTTATATATGATTTTTTTTCTTCAATTTAAACATTTCTAGGTCACTAAACAAACGATTTGATGAATATCATTATTGGTTATAACCAAAATAAGTATTATATAACCTTATTACTTTTCTGTTATCATTTAAATTACCAAATATAATGTTGTTTTTTTATTTGTGTCAATTTTCAACTAACTATTCGTTAAACCATCATGTAATAAATATTTTATTACTCTATCATTGTATAAAAAAATACGATTGTAAATTAATAGTCAAATATTACAACGGAATATGATTTTAATGAAAAAAAATATATTTTTTGATGATTAAAATAAATTATTTCAATAAGTTATAGAAATTAAAGAAAATGAATATTAGGTTAGGTTATATTATATTTATTAAAATGGGTTTCATGATTCGTGAATGAAGTTCATTCTTATTTCATCAGTGTGGAAGGGTGAACGGTGTTCACACTTCTTCCTTCAGCAAGGAAATGTGAACAGTGCTTGACACCTCATGCACTGCAAAATTGAAGTGGGAACCTAATTCTCGCTTCATCTGTATTCAACATAAAAGACACGTGAATGGAGTTCATACCTTCATAGGTTTTTAGAATATTTACTTTTCTAATTTCTTTTGTTTCATTGAATATATAATAAATAAATAATTAATAATGTATTTAATTAAATTATTAACTAAAAGATTCATTATTTAAAAATGATGTAAATAAATTATAATTTATTAAATAGTTATATTAAATCTAATACATAATTATGTGGAAAATATATTTAATATTTTTTTTTCATTAATAATATAATAACATTAGGTAGTAATTAATAATGTATTTAATTAAATAATATTTATTAATTATAATTTTTTCACATATTATTATTTATTAATTATTAATTAATTATAATTAATATGCAATTTTTTTTATAAATACTAATATATAATTAATATATTGTATGAATTTTAATTAATACATAATAAGATATATTAGAAAATATTTATTAATATATTATTAATAATTTTCAACATATATTAAATATTGGTGGTATAATTACAATGAAACACACACACACCCTCAACACCCATAGACCGAGAGGATAGAACATACCCCCTATAGGTATAACTCATTCAATCAGTTGTTTTTTTTATTTATACATATTATAAATATATATATGCCTATAATCCCTCAATAGAGATTTTTATACATGTTTTTTGAGGAATATTTTTTTAAATGTGAAGTTCATTTTTTTAAAATGTGTCCTAAAAGTGGAAGCCATGTTGGAACCTTTAGGTTTTTGGAGAAATGTGGCACTCTGTTTCCCCCATTCCTTTAAAAGTAAAAAAAGTTACTATTTCTGTATTTTAAAATTTTTAATTTTTATTTGGTTCTATTTTTATATATATATATATAAATAAATAAAACAAAAACATTCTTGAGAATTCATATTATATTAAATATCAAGGAATACCACCATTATAGTATCTTGGATTCTGATAGAAGCTCTTTCCTAGGGCTCCTTCTTATAAGTTGGATTTTCCTGTAAATTATTCCACATTTCCGATGTGGGATTCTAGTTCTCCCTTTCCTACGCAGATAGTTATGCATTTTTTATGTGGGATTCAGAACTGTTCCAAGTACGTGACATTGAAATACTATAAAATTTAAACTATACGACCAATATAAATGAAACAAAAAACATGGATCAAAAATATAATAAATAGTTCAATATAAAACAAATTTTGTATCAAATATTGATGAAAAATAATTTAAAAGGTTTCAAAGGAACCTACTTGAAACATAAAAATGTTTGAAGTTTGTGGCATTGAAATCCTATAAGAAAATATATTAAATGACCAATAAAAATGAAACTTCAAACATGGATTAGCTATATAAGAAATATTAAAAAAATCGTAACAAATGATGATGAAAAATAATTTATAAGATTTCAAATCCACCAACCTGAAACATAGTAATATTTCAAGTATGTGAGTTTGAAAGCCTATAAAATATAAACTATAAGACCAATATAAATTATAATTAAAAAATGGATTAAACATAAAAGAAATACTAGAAAATATAAAGAATGTCATAACAAATGTGGATGAAAAATAATTTATAAGCTTTCAAAACAACCTATTGGAAACATTACAGTGGTTCAAATACATGGCTTTGAAAGACTATAAAATATAAAATATAAGAGGAAAATAAATAAAACATAAAACATGGATTAAACATATAAAAAATAGCTAAAACTCAATATAATTATGTAAAAAATGTTGAAGAAATATAATTTATAATCTTTCAAAACCACATACATTAAATTTTAAATGATTCGAGTATGTCGCTTTAAGAGATTATAAAATATAATCTATAAGATAAATATAAGTGAAACATAAAACATGGATTAAAAATATAAGAAATAATTAATAATTAATTAGATAATTAGTGATATAATTATAAATTATATAATTATTAATTATATAATAAATAATTAGTTAATTATAAACATTATTATTAATTAGTAAATCAATAAATAATTAGTTAATTAGTAATATCATTATAAATTATATAATAATTAATTAGTAATATAATTATTAGTAATATAAATATTTATTATAATTATTCATTATAATTTTGATATTTAATTATTCATCATTAATTATTTAATAATTAATTAGTTAATTAGTAATATAATTATTAATTATATAATTATAAATTAGTTAATTATTAATATAATTTTTACTTATAATTATTAATTATTAATTATATAAATAACAATTATATTACTAATTTACTAATTATTTATTATATAATAAATAATAAATAATAAATAATTAATAATTATATAACTAATTAACTAATTAATTATTACATAATTAATAAATTATAATTAATACTTATTACTTATATTTAATAATTATATTAATAAATATAATCAATAATTATATAACTAATTAAATAATTAATATTCATATTACAAATTCACTAATTAGTTATTATATAATTAACAATTAGTTTACTAATTAACTAATTAATTATTAGTTAATAATTATATTACTAATTAAGTAAATAATTATTATATAATTAATAATTATATTAAAAATTGACTAATAAATTGTTACAAAATTAATAATTATATTACTAATTAAGTAATTAATTATTATTAATAAAAATTATATTGATCATTTACAAATTAATTATCATATAAATAATAATTAAATTCATATTAAACTAATTAATTATTGTATAATTAATTATTAATAACTAATAATGAATTATTATAATGAATAATTATAATTAATAATTGTATTACTAATTTATTAATTAACTATTTTATAATTAATTATTATATTAATAATTTACTAATACTTTTTGTATAATAAATAATTATATTACGAATTGGTAATTAATTATTATATAATTAATAATTATATTACTAATTAACTAATTAATTATTATATTATAAATAATTATATTACCAAATAATTATTATATAATTAATAATGATATTACTACTTTAAAAAATAATTATAAAATTTATAATTAATAATTAATTATTATATTACTAATTAATTATTATATAATTATTAATGATATTACTAAATCATTAACTAGTTATATAATTAATAATTTATAATTATATTACTCATTAACTAATTAATTATTATGTAATTAATAATTATAAAATTAATAATTATATTACTAATTCACAAATTAATTTTCTACAATTTATTATATGTTTGATCCATGTTTTATGTTTCATTTATAATCTTCTTGTTGTTTATATTTTATAGAATTTTAATGCTAATATTTTGAAACATTTTTATGTCTCAAATATGTGGTTTTGAAATCTTATAAATTATTTTTCATCAACATTTGTTTAGATTTTTTTTTCAAATATTTCTTATATGTTTAATCCAGGCCTTAATTTTAATTTATATTTGTCTTAATGTTTATATTCTATCGGCTTTCAAAGTTACATGAAAAAATTTTATGTTTGCAGTTGGTGGATTTTAAATATTATAAATTATATTTCAGCAATGTTTGTAAAAAATTCATTTATTTTCAACTCTTTCTTATAAGTTTATTCCATTTTTTATTTTTCATTTATTTTGTTCTTATAGTTTATATGTTATAGGATTTCAATTTCACATACTTGAAGCATTTTTTTGTTTCAAGTAGGTGCCTTTGAAATCTTATAAATTATTTTTCATAAAAATTTGTTATGAAATTCTTTTTATTTGGAACTATTTATTTTATGTTTAGTCCATGTTTTATGTTTCATTTATATTGGTCTTATAGTTTATATTTTATAGTCTTTTAATACCATGTACATGAAACAATTCAAAATCCCACATCAAAAATGAAAAATGTTCTGTGCAAGGGATAACCAAAATCCAACATCAGAAATGAGAAATGATTTCCAGGGTAAATACTCTTATAAAAGGGATTCTTGGGTGATAACTACTATTATAATACAGAATGTTTTAATGGAAGTACATATGGATATTAAACAATAGATAAATTCTAATGAAAAGTTTTGGTCTATACATATATATATATATAAACAAAACAAAAGAAAATTAAATAACAAATCTTAAAATACATAAATGGTAAAAAAATAAATTTTAGAGGAATGGTGGAAACATGGTTGACACATTTTTGGTAAATATGAAAGGTGGAAATGCACTTTACACCATTCACCAGAATCCGAAAGGTGGTAGAAGTGATTACACCGTTAGTAAACATTCTTTAAAATGAACTAACCATATCATTTTTTCAGAATACATATATAAACCCCCACCCCCAATAAATGGCTCGTAAGGGCCCTTGAATAGGGCCAAAGAGCTTGTTATTCTCCTTGGTCATATTAGTCACCAACCACCCCATCGTTGTCCCCCATAGGGACAACACTTTTCCACTGCCTCCCTAAGTCGGTCACCAGCTCCACCAACACTGGAAGTCACTTACAACCCTTAAACATCACTCATCCACCACATCTACCCCATTCACATCGTCGCACCAAGCTTCCATAGCAAACTACATCATCCATTCCTTGGGAATCATCACCTGTCAACCCATCTAAACATCACCCCACTTTAAGGAGCACGCCCATACCATTATATCACCGTCATTGGATCGTCGCCTAATAGGATAACCCATTCGACCAACCCTTTTTTATTTATAAAATATATATAAAAATATGGATGAAGTACATAAATATAATCCTTTTAAGTCCCCTTAAATATGGTCATAGAGCCCATTATTCAAGCCCAAATCCCTACCAACCATGAGAAACACCTTCATTGTCAAGCAAGGGACACCTTCCCTATCTAAAAAAACACTACTGGGTCACAACCACCACCAACCAACCCATCACTAGCTTTTGTAGGGACTACAGTTCACTATATCCTCACCCAGTTTCCCACCTACTCCATCGAAATTGAACGTCATTGTCATCCCTTATGCACTGCTTATCCATATCGAAATTCCCCTTCACACCTCCATGTCATGCCATCTTGGAAAACTACATCCCCTAGTTGTTAAGAGGTGTCTCTAGTCTACCCATATGAACATCACTCTACGCTGGTTGTGGGAGCCCTTATCATTGGATCTTCACCTCTGAGTTTGGGCACGAACGATCACCCATCAGCATCTCCACCATTGAGATGGGGTCCTCCTCCACAGTTGGCATCTAACTCCACCCTACCAGATGCCACCCCAGTTTAATTAGGGGTGAAAATTAATCCTGACAGTTATGATTTGAACCCCATCTACCCACTTGAAATGTTTTCTGGTGAACAACTTAGGTGCACCCCCATCTGGTTAATTTTTATTTATTATAATTATTAGTAACATATTATTTTATAATAATTTTTTAATTATTAATTATATTGTTTATTATTAATAAATAATATATAATTATTTTCAAATATTAATAAGTAATAGTTTAGTTAATAATTACTAATCTTATGAGTAATAATATATTAAAAATTAATATAAATATAATATATTAATTATACAATTATTTATTAATTATATAATTAGTAATGTAACTAATAAAATGTACTATTATTTTAATAATTAATAATTATATTATAAATTATAGAAGAAAAAAACCTAGAGGCGGGGTCTTCATATGATTGGTCGGGGAATCCATGGTAGATTTCACTGATGAATAATCTTTGTTGACGCCTAAAGTTTTTTCCTCTTGAGTTTTTTTATTCCTTATCTTTTTATTTTTGGATGTTTTTATGGGACATTTTTGGAAGCTATATTTTCTTGTTTTTGATGAGGGTAATGATTCCTTTTCCTTCCCCATCATACAATTTCTCTGCTTTCTTGTTTTTATATCAATAAAATGGGATTTTCAGCTACCTTTTCTAAACATTATATATTTAAAAAGATAATAACTAATATATAAGTAATTAATTATTATCTTCTATAAAATTAGTGATTAATAATATAATATCTTTCTTACATCTATGACTGTAGAATATAGTTCAAGGAATAATATCATAGTATACGTAATGTCACTGTTTTTTTAGTCGAGTAAAAAACCACTCCCTATTTGAAATTTTCAATTTTTGGCTATGATCATTTCTTTATTGTTTTTAGGAATAATATTATGTGAGTTTCATTAGTTTTATATCATTTTTGTTACATTAGTTTCATTTTTTGGATAATGTAACAGTTTTTCAGAAGTGGTTTCGAAGGTGTTGGAGGTCAAATGACCTGTTTGGGAATGGTATGTTACAGTGCATGGTTTAGGTTAAACTGTGCGACCCCTCCCAAGTAACCATGCAACTCATTTTGAACTTCAGCATGGTTTTTGAAAACCATGTAAATGAGGTGCACGACCATGAATGGTTCTCTAAAATTGTTACAGAGGGATTCCATACGGGTTGTGCATGGTTAGGGAAAACCATGTGCAATCCATGTGACAGAGCCCTTTTGGGTTGTAGCTCAACACTATAGCTTTCACAGTTTGTGCAAAATTTGGAAAAAAAATTAGAATTTATAGTCTATTTTTTCCTTTTCCTTATTTATTTTCTTCACTCCTTTTTTTATTATTCCTTGGTCACATGATGCATATAAGGAATCCTCCTCCTCATATCCTTCTTCATATTTCTCCCCCTCCTCAGTCCGTGATTTAATTTCAGATCCAACGGATGTTATAGAACCACATCGGCAAGGATAACCCCATGATCTCATTGCATACTCATTGTTTTTTCATCATGGAATGATAAATATGTTTGATTCGTTTCACCCTATTTTTATTGTGTTGGATGGAATCAAAGATATAAAACAACCACTTTGAGTTAGATATTTATATCAGACGATCCTGTGTCTACTATTCAAAGGTAGGTGGTGCACATCATCACATGTTTTTTCGATGTCGATTTTTCAGTGTTGGTTTTAGAATGAATCTATATATTTTTATTGAAACATTTTATAAATATTTCTTCATATAAAAATTACCATGTGAAACATGGGATGCCATTGGTCATGGAAAATTTCATTCTCACTTGAGAAAGGATGAGTTGGAGTCAATGGTTCCTTGTGGTGGTGTTGGATAATGGATCCATATCCCTTTAAAATGACTTTATTTAATTGAATTATTTTGGTCATTATAACATTTGGAATTCAAGACCTCTATACAAAATCGTTTTAGTTCTTTATATTGTGTAATTAAATCATCTACATTGAATTTCTTATTTCATGTGAATTTTTCAATTGAATCATCTAAATTGAATTGTTTATTTGAATAATATATGTGAAATGAATGAGATTTATATGATAGGATATTGGGAGGTTGGGGGTTGTCATAGGATTTGCCTGAGGAATTGGGATGGCAAGACCATCATGACTGAGGTAAAGAGATCATCTGGTTGGGCTAGTCCTGGATTTAATGAGTGAATTTGACCATCAGATTGGGAATCATGGATGTCATATTTAGATGGAGAGTCCATCTGGTTGGTCATTTACCATGATATTCAAATGAAAAGGCAATCATATTTTAGAGATAGGGTCACAGGGGAATGGGGTGCCTACTTATGTGTCTTAGGAATTATATTTGGTGACTTTTTATCACTCATAATGTCCAAAGTGCTAAATTGAGTCCTATTCACACAGGATGACTCTGTGATGTTGTGGTTTTGACCACTCATGTGGGTAGAGGGCCCCATAGAGAGGCTTATGAAGTTTGTTAGGGGATATTTCTATATAAATCGACATTGATGGTGAAAAAACATTAGTTCATAGATATGAAGCTATCAATTGGTTGTTGAGGCTCACTTATAGAGGCCATGGGCCAATATTGATTTGGGATAATACATATTTTCATTTATAGGGATGTCATGCTATTAGTTGATGGTAGTTATTTTGAAAAAATCTATCACTATTACTTCGACCATCGAGCTTCAAGACAAAGGGAGGTTTTGATCAGGGGTCCGAAGGACCTATTACTTGTTTGGGTGTGCCTTTGGGAAATCAGTTATTTATTTGATACATGAGGTGTCTGGAAGTACGTGGTTCTAGGATACTTATTTGATTTGGAACCTGATATTTAACATGGGCTATGAGACTTCATTTCATACATTGGTCCATGGGCAAGGAAGCTCTATTATAAGTTATCCCCTCTTTGGCCAAGGTATGTAAAAGCTTCATGATGGCTACTAAGCACTAGTGATGCTTGTTCGATATAAATTTCATTGTAATGATTTTATTTAAATTATATTATAAATCTTTCTAAACACATATGATAGGATTACACCATTGGGTGTTATCCTACTAAGACTTGTCTGACACCCAACATGTGTCATTATAGATGAGTGTAGACATTATAAATTTACGTACATATAAAGTATGAGCCTCATAATCTAGATCACAGTAGTTGTTAGCATAGAGATTTTAATGTAAACATTAGGTCCTGCCAAAATGGAGTTTCTGTTTTATTTTATTTTCGATATCAGGGTGCTATATAATTATTACTTGTATTGGTCGACTATTAGTGACCCAATTTTGTATATTGACACGTGTTTCCTATTTTGAAATGAATGTTTTTATTTTTTATTTTATTAGTTCTACAAGTGGTATGACAACCCTGCTTTTTATTACAACTTAAACATGCTTTATTACATAAAACTTCACTTGATACAACAAAGAAGATTGAGAGGTTTAGTGTCTTTGGGGATTAGGATCATTACATAAAAACATGAAACATGAAATACAACATCTTTATTGAAAACTTCCTTTACATGACCACTACATTCCCTCATACTTAGCATTGAATGGGATAACCTGAGGACATGCATAAGAAAAGGGTGAGCTATAAAGCCCAGTAAGGGAGTACACATGGAATAACATGAGGAGTACAATACATGTTATACAATAGTCATATCAATAGAGAATAAAAGAAACATGAACATAAAGGCATGATAAAGAATGATAATCATAACATGGAAATGTGGCAACAACACTTAACATTGAATTAGCATGAGCCAATGCTCATTGCACATGGAGCATGAGTAAACCCTCATTGCACATGAAGCACAAGTAAACCCTCGTTGCACTTGAATTAGCATGAGTAAACCCTCATTGCACATGAAGCACAAGTAAACCCTCGTTGCACTTGAATTAGCATGAGTCAACACTCATTGCACATGACGTATCATGATACTATACTTTACCCAATGCATTGGAGCGCTATAAGGGCGCACCCTTCTTAAACATTTCATTTCATGCATAAGTGTGCCACATGGATCATAAAACATGGATTCATAAAACATAATCATTTATTCCACGATAAAGGAATGTGGAATTAATACATGAAACATTACAATCAACAAGTAAATTTTCATAAAGGTGAATACCCTTGATGGATAAATGGGCATGGTATTCACTACACAATGACATTGGCTTAGAAAATCGGTGCGATTTCGGCAGTGTAACAGCGTGACATAAGAATTCATAAAAAAGGTTGATAAGAGAGAAAGGGGTTCCTCATCATATTTACATGTAATGGAAAGTAAGGAGGTCATATAGATACATGTCCCAACAATTGAAATGGAATTTATATTCATGATACAAAAGTATTGCTTGAATGTAAAAGAAGAGAGAGAAGTTCCTTTTGGAATTTTGGCATAGTAATAGGTGTATATGGGAGGCATTAAATGAGAGAGAAAGGGGTCTCCCATCATTCAAAAAATAAGAGGGAATTATGGGGGAGTTGCGAAACCATACCCCAACATTCATAATTGAAATTAAAAGGGCAATACAACTAAAAGAAAATTGACAAAAAATGAGAAAGGAAGACAAAACCCTTACTTGGAAGTGTGCTTCCAAAGGCTAGAGAGAGGTTTGTGAGAGGCTTCTTGGGAGTTTGGGGCACCTTGGGAGGATTATAGAGAGAGTAGGGAAGAGGTTGTATGAACTCCAAGAGATTTTAGTGAGGAGAAAGTGGGAGCTTGGGTGGGTTTATATAGGAAAGGTGAGGGAATTATTTATTATTTAGGTTTGGGTCCCCTTAAATTAAATTAATCCAAACCACAAACCATCCCATAGTTTTTGCCCATGGTTTTTGTCAAAGGGAAGATGAAAAAATTATTTTATAAGGACAAAGTCCGAACTTCTTAAAATAATAAGGTTGCTTATGTGGAGGTGAGTCACACTCCCATGGAAATTAATTTAAAAAGGCAAAGTGTTGAATATGTCTTGAGGGGTCCATTAATGCTTTGAAAAGTAAGTCAAACAAACCCAAAATCATATTATTTTAATGATAAAACATATATTGGCCGAACATAAGGGTTATGGTATTTTATTACATCACCATTGGGTCATTATGATGTCATAAAACACATTATATATTTAAATGGTATTTAATTTTTACCCAAAAATTTGACTGTCTCAGAAAATTATGAAAAAATCACGGTTGGATAATTTTGACATCCTTATTCCATAAATGAAATTTATTTTATCAAAATTTTTTTCTAAATATGTTAATTTTCACTTTTAAAATGAAAACCAATATTTATCGAAAATTCACGGGTTTTGACAGAAATGACTTTCAAACCTTAATAAAAATTTTAATTTCATTCATAAAATTATAAGATCATTTATATTTAATAAAAATTAATTTAATATTAAATAATAATAATTTATTAAAATATTATTTAATTAAAAAACCCCTTAATTTAATAAAATTGAATTCTTAATTAAATAATAACTAAAAACACCATTTGTACTTTAAAAACTATTTACAATGTATCAAAAATGACTAGAAATTATATTCATTATTATATACAAAAAAAATAATGTACATGAACATAGTACTACTTATTTGTTACATAACCCCTTAAAACAGCTGTATAAGACCTAAGGATAAGGTGTGCGATGGTGAAAAACTCTTGGGGTGGCTCGGATAGCATCGCTCGAGTGGTAATTTCAATCAACTTCCACTTTTCCAGTAGACAGTCACGTTCGAGCTTGACATAATGAAGCTCAGCTTGGGCTTGGTCAAGGGCGGAGCCCAAAGACGCCACCTCTTTTCCGATCTTCGACAAATGGGCTTCATATGGGGCAATTCTACTGGATGAGGCCATCGCTTCCTTTGTCTGAGTAAAATTGGGTTCGTTAAAGCCTTATATTTATACTAATCATGTGATCACTGTTCAACAACTATATTAAAAACGGTCACAATTGTTAACATAAAACCAAAGAAGTTGACATCTTATAAAAACATTTTTTTTATAAAGAGACATTTAACTGGATCAAGAGGAATTTTCCATTAATGAAACTTTGGGTCGTTACAATATTCCCCCCTTAAGAAATTTCTCCCTCGAAATTTTCCTTTTCTCACACTAAAACAAATGTGGGTAACTTAGCTTCATCATATCCTCCGACTCCCAAGTTGCTTCTTCAAACTTGTGGTTTCTCCATAACACCTTGACGAGGGGCATTGTCTTATTTCGTAGAACTTTTTCTCTATGATCTAAGATCTTCACTGGTTGCTCCTCATAAGAAAGATCGTCCTCCAATTGTACCGCCTCTGAAGAGAGTACATGTGAAGGGTCCGGTATGTACTTCCTTAAGAGGGATACATGAAAGACATCATGCAACTTGGCTATAGTAGGTGGAAGTGCTAGTCGATAGGCCACAACCCCAACATTATCAAGAATCTCGAAGGGGCCGATGTAACTTGGACTTAACTTCCCTTTCTTTCCAAACCTCCTGACCTTCTTCCACGGAGATATGCGTAAAAACACCATGTCTCCAACTTTAAACTCAAGGTCTCGTCGACGATTATCTTCATAACTCTTCTGTCGACTCTGGACTGCCTTGATATGATGCTGAATGGTTTTCACCTTCTCCACCATTTCCTCGACCATTTCTGGTCCAAGCAGCTTACGTTCACCGACCTCATCCCAACATGCTGGTGTTCTGCACCTTTTCCCATAAAGGGCTTCATATGGTGCCATTTGGATGCTCGAGTGGAAACTGTTATTATGAGAGAACTCAACCAGAGGAAGATGTTGATCCCATCCTCCTTTAAAGTCCATTGAGCACACTCTCAACATATCCTCAAGTGTTTGGATAGTCCTCTCTGATTAGCCATCAGTTTGAGGATGATAGGCCGTACTAAAGTTCAGTTCAGTATTCAGAGCATGTTGAAGACTCTTCTAAAACTTAGAGATGAATCTTGGATCTCGGTCAGACACAATAGATAGTGGTACTCCATGCAACCTTACCACTTCCCTGATATATATCCGTTCCAGTTGATCCAAAGAGAAATCCTCCCGAATAGCAATGAAGTGTGCAGTCTTTGTAAGATGATCCAAAATAACCCAAATTTCATTGTTGCCTTTGGATGTCCTTGGAAGTCCGGTGACAAAGTCTATGGTGATGTTTTCCCATTTCCATTCTGGTATGGGCAATGGTTGAATCATCCCCTTAGACTTATGCCTCTCTGCCTTCACTTTCTGACACACCAGGAACTTTGATGTATATTCGGCGATCTCCTTCTTCATATTATCCCACCAAAAGTTTTCTCAGAGATCTCGATACATCTTTGTGCTCCCTGGGTGAATAGAGAAATTTGAACTATGTGCATCATCCAAAAGTTCTTTCTTCAGCTCCGGACATGATGGAACACATAGTCTTTTCCCAAACCGCACAATTCCTTCCTCATTAACATTAAACTCCAAGGATTTTCCCTTTCTGATAGCTTCCACTTTTCCTTGAATTCCCACATCATCCTTTTGATCATCCTTTAACCTTGCCAAAAGAGATGGTTGAGCAATCATTTGTGAAAGGATTGATGATGTTCCCTTCTTTATGATTCCCACATCTATCTTCATCAAGTATAAGAAGATTGGATCCTTCTCAATTCTCATCATTGATAGAATCGCTGGATCCTTTCTACTTAGGGCATCCGCCACCTTGTTCGCTTTTCCAGGGTGGTAATGTATTGAACATTCATAATCCTTGATGATCTCTATCCATCTTCTCTTGTGCATATTAAGCTCTTTCTGTGTGAATATATATTTAAGACTCTTGTGGTTAGTATATATCTCACATTTCTCTCCATAGAGATAATGCCGCCAGATTTTCAAGGCAAAGATCACCGCCGCCAACTCCAGATCATGCGTTGGATAGTTTCGCTCATGGATTTTCAACTTCCTTGAGGCATAGGATATCACTTTATCATTCTGCATCAACACACATCCTAAGCCCTTCTTTGAAGCATCACTGAATACCACAAAAAGCTCCCCACATGTGGGTAAAGTGAGCACGGGTGTAGTGATAAGCCTCCTTTTCAACTCCTTGAAGCTTTCTTCGCATTCATCATTCCAAGAAAAATTTACTCCCTTTCGAGTTAGCTTGGTAAGAGGGTTGGAAAATTGTGAGAAATTCCTCACAAATCAGCGATAATATCCAGCTAACCCCAAGAAGCTACAGATATCGGTTACCGATGTTGGCCTCGACCATCCCGCAATTGCATCTATTTTGGAGGGATCCATAGATATCCCATTACTTGTGATGATATGGCCCAAGAATGAGACCTCCTTCAACCAGAACTCACACTTATTGTACTTTGCATAGAGCTTCTCCTTGTGCAAAGTCTCTAGTATAGTTTTTAAATGCTCCTCATGATCCTCCTTGGTTTTGGAGTATATTAGAATATCATCTATAAAGACTACCAAAAATTTGTCAAGGTAATCTCTAAAGACTCTATTCATCAAGTCCATGAATATTGCTAGAGCATTGGTGAGTCCGAAAGGCATTAATATGAATTCATAGTGCCCGTACCTTGTACGAAAAGCAGTCTTGGGGACATCTTCCTTCTTCACCCTTACTTGATAATATCCCGACCGCAAATCCACCTTGGAGAAGTATTGTGCTCCACGCAGCTGATCAAACAAGTCATCGATTCTTGGGAGAGGATACTTGTTCTTTATTGTGATTTTGTTAAGTTCACGATAATCGATGCAAAGCCGCATTGACCCATCCTTCTTCTTAACGAAGAGGACTGGTGCACCCCATGGTGAAGCACTTGGGCGTATAAACCCTTTATCCAGATTCTCCTGTAGTTGTTTCTTAAGCTCTTCAAGCTCAATAACAACCATTCTATATGGAGTCTTGAATATTGGTAATGCCCCAGGTATAAGTTCAATTGAGAACTCAACATCTCTTCTAGGAGGAAGACCAGGCAGTTCCTCGGGAAACACTTCAGCAAATTCCCTCACAATAGGAATTTCTTCAAGGATGGTTTCTTCCTTGGACTCAATCATCTGAGCCAGATATGCATGCTCATAAGGTAGTAATATCCATTCTTGAGATGATGGAGATAAAGGAGATTCCTCTTCCTCCTAACACTTGTAAAGAATCGGGGGTCGATTCTCCATATGGAGTGTGATTTCTCTCTCCCGACAATTTATGTTGGCTCTATATAAGGAAAGCCAATCCATGCCAAGAATTTCATCAAATTCCACTAGAGGGTGTATGACGAGGTTCTCCGGGAAATTCAATCCACATATTATAACAGGGGAGGACTTATATTCATGGGATACAATGATTTCCCCATTTTCCGTACTCACCGACATCTTTACTTCCATGATTTGTGGTGGTGCTGGGATTGTTCTACTAAACTTTCGAGATATAAAAGAATGCGTAGAACCTGAATCAAAAAGTACATTCGCTATTATTGAATGAATAACTAGCATACCTATCACCACTTCATTGTCGGGGTTCACTTCGGCAGAAGTGATGGCAAAAGCTCTTCCTTGCTGTCTTGGAGGTTGTTGGTTGCCTCCGATAACCCTTGGATTAAGGCACTGATTTGCAAAATGACCTGGTTCTTTGCATTTATATCATTGAACAACGCGTTGAGGTTCGAATGGAGCATTCCTCTCCTCTGTCGCAGTCGTGGGTTCTTCTTGCCGACAGTTAATAGCTAGGTTCCCTTCTCTTCCATACCTGAAGCATTTTCTCATCCCCTTAAGGCAATTTCCAGGGTGCTTCTTCCCACACTTTTGGAAAGTGGGGTGCTGAAACTTCTTAGCACCATTGGATTTATCCAACGGACCTCCAACATTGAAGTCCACCTTACTCTTCTTGTCCCCATGATACCCCTGTGATTCCCTGATCTCCATTTCAACCTTGAGGGCACATCAGACAATTTCCTCATAGCTGTCGAATTCACTGATCGCTAATGCTTTCCGCAAGCTAGGCTTCAGCCCACCAAATAAGCGGTCAACCTTGCATTCGGGGGTAACGAAAAATCCGGAAGCGTATCGTGCAAGCCTTGTGAAGTTTTCCTCGTACGCTCCAACAGATTCTTCATCTTTTTTCTTGAGGGAAAGGAAGTCCCTTTCCATCTTAAGCCGGAGGGTGCGCGGAAAATATTTATCAAAAAACATCTTTCGGAATTCCTTCCCTTCCAAAGCCTCGATCTCCTCCTCAGGCTTCGTATTTTTGATCAATGTCAACCATTGATCAGCTTCACCCTCCATACGATAAGCAGCCAGGAGAACCTTCTCTTGTTCATAACATTGAAGGATGGAGAAGATCTTTTCAATGGAGTTGATCCATTGTTCAGTGATCGTGGGATCAGATGATCCACTAAAAGTAGGAGGTCTTTTCCTCATGAAGCTCTTGATAGCGACTTGTTCTTTCTTAGGGGGGTTTGGACGTTCCTCTTGACCCGTGTTTCTATTCAAAACTTGAGTTAGCTGAGAGAGAAGCGTGACAAAGTTCGCGATTCCCGCTCCCATTGGATTGGGCATCTGATTAGTACAGTCATCACACTGATCTTCACAACGGTTGTTAGCCCGAGTCCTCCTATTACCGGCCATTGGCTGGAATAAAAGGAAAGTTAGGGGTAACACATAAAGGGTAATCCAAAGACAAAATTTGATGACTTATAAATAAACTTTCATTCCTTAACTCATGAGTCTATAGGCTTCAATCTTGGATTTTCATGATCTACTTTCTAACAAATATTCGTAGGGAATTTTTTTAATTCCCTTAATAAGGGTTCATACTAAGCTTGTGAATTTATCAAAACATATCCCCCGAGAGTGTCGTAACCAAGAGTGCAGCAAGGGTTGTTGTCGTGCACCAGTTCCCATTCTAGTCTAGCTTAAAGCGGTGTTTTCGGGTTTTACCCCTAGGATACATCTGTGCCAGAGCCGCGTCTACCTACTCGTATCCAGAAAGGGATGTATTTTTTTGATAAACCACTTAATTAGTATTTACCAAAACTTAGGGATGTTTTTATTATACTTAGTCTTGTATCTAAGGCTTTACTAGGGTTTCCTAATCCCAAAAATAACTAAACCTATCCTCTGATACCAACTATGACAACCCTGCTTTTTATTACAACTTAAACATGCTTTATTACATAAAACTTCACTTGATACAACAAAGAAGATCGATAGGTTTAGTGTCTTTGGGGATTAGGATCATTACATAAAAACATGAAACATGAAATACAACATCTTTATTGAAAACTAACTTTACATGACCACTACATTCCCTCGTACTTAGCATTGCATGGGATAACCTGATGACATGCATAAGAAAAGGGTGAGCTATAAATCCCAGTAAGGGAGTACACATGGAATAACATGAGGATTACAATACATGTTAGACAATAGGAATATCAATAGAGAATAAAAGAAACATGAACATAAAGGCATGATAAAGCATGATAATCATAACATGGAAATGTGGCAACAACACTTAACATTGAATTAGCATGAGCCAAGGCTCATTGCACATGGAGCATGAGTAAACCCTCATTGCAAATGAAGCACAGGTAAACCCTTGTTTCACTTGAATTAGCATGATTCAATAATCATTGCACATGATTTATCATGATACTATACTTTACCCAATGCATTGGAGCGCTATAAGGGTGCACCCTTCTTAAACATTTCATTTCATGCATAAGTGTGCCACATGTGTCACGACCCGCCCTCGGGGTCCGTGCCGTGACTACCCCAAGCCCGCCTTCCATAGGCTAGGGGCTGGCGACTAGCACCAAGGCGTAAATCCCGGTAAAAAGGGAAGGCATTGCCTTTGAAAAGTAAACACACACCACAGAGTAAACAAGCGGAAAGTAAATACTAAACAAAGCAGAGTACGACTGAAAGTGCGGAAAGGTAAATGGGCCAGAATACAAACCCAAACTGAAAGTAAAGTACAACTCGAAAGGGAAAACAGCAACTGGAAAGTAAAAGCCGCTACACCGAGCTGTCCACTGGAAATCCCACCTGAAGGGTGGGTACAGATAGCTCCTCTGCTCCACGGGTCCCGCCGTCCGCTCCGTGCACGTCCCGCCCAGTGGTCCTCCTCCGGGTACCGTCCCGCTCTGTAGGCCTCAGCTAAGGTCAACGCTGTCCGTCGTCTGCAACCAACACAACGTAGTGCGGGCGAAGCCCGTGCAGGGGTGAGTATAAGCTACTCAGTAGGGACCCCGAGACCCCTGAAGGTCTCTCAAATCCACAAAGGATAAACCACGAAGAAAAGTACAATCACGAAGTAACAACCGACACTGCTTAGGTATATGCCCATACATAAACCTAAGTCATCAATTAAAATACGCTCCAACCTCCGAGCCCAAGTACAACTCAGTCCACGCAGGAAAGTATACGTATTCCACATAGGAAAGCAAAACATAATCCACACAGGATTGCACAACACAATCCACACAGGAAAGCAACAGGATTCAGCTCACACAGGTATACTTCTTCAAGGACGATAAAGATGATCACTGATCCATCTAAGTCGTCGGACCCACGAAGGATCGATAGGTAACTAACCCCCGCAATAACCCACACAGGATCGGGCCCACACAGGACCTGTAGGCGCTGGCTCACACAGAACCGCTGAGCGCAAGGACCCACACAGGATCGGGCCCACACAGGACCTGTAGCACTGATCCACGTAGGATTGCTGAGTGCTGAAGTCGTCGTCGTCGAATCCACACAGGATCTCTGTACTGTCGTCGTCGCAGTCACAGTAGCAGTAGTAGTCGTAGCAGTCGCAGCCAGCACTAGGGTTCCCGCACATAGCAAGCTCGTTCGGAGGGTCCGCTCCACGAGCCGAGAGGATGATACATCAACTGTCACGAAGACCAGAGTTGATGTATCCAAAAGTTCCGTATCATCAACAGGAACTCAATGCAACAGACGACGCGTCGATCGGACGCCCGGTCTGAGAGTTATTGGCATTTTCGTCTCCGGGGCCCGGTTGGTTTTTAAGGCTAAACCAACCCGACCGTACTCCACCTGCGTCCAAACCTCGGGCGGAGTATGCCAAAAGATCCGTCTCACTAAGAGGAACACAACGCGACTGACGGCGCATCAATCGGACGTTCGTAGCTCAAGATATGAGCGTTTCCGCTCCGAAGGCCCGGTTGGTTTCGTGAACGAACCAACCCGGCCGAACTCAAAGTAAACCGAAACCTTGAGTGCGATATACAAAAACAACCGTCTCGATCCAAGGATCGCGTTGCCGCAGACGGTTCTTCATTAGGAGGTCTGAGGCTCAAGTTATGGGCCAAAAACCAATTCTAGTTCGAAACGGGGGGGTCCGGGTCCGGGCCGACCCGGCCCGACCCCCCCCTGGGGCGGCGGCGGTCGGCGGCGGCACGGCGGCCGGCGGCGGCGCGGCGGCCTGGCGGCGCGGTGGCGCGGCGGCGCGGCGGGGCGGCGGCGCGGCGGGGCGGCGGCGCGGTGGGCCGCGGCGGCCCGGCGCCGCGAGGTGGCTGCACGCGGGGTGACAAACCCCCGCGTTTTGAGGGGCGGCGCGGCCTTTGTGCCGCGCCGGTTTCTTTTAAAACTGCCCCCCCACGTGGGGGGCCTGCTGGTGCGGAACCGAGGGGGCCGGCTGCCCCCCTCCTTCAAAGAACCGCCCCCCTCATAAAGAGGGGGGTTTTTATGAGGTGGCCGGGGGATTAATTCCCCCGGTTTTAAAGGTATCCGGCCGGCCAGTTGGCCGGCCGGTTTTCTCTAACGGGACCGGAAATTCTGGTCCCCCCTTCGGCTTCCGACGCCGGCGGCCCGGCCGCCGGTCTTCTCTTCCGCCGCGGTCCGGAACCGGCCGCGGTCTCCTCGTCCCGCCGCGGCCCGGAACCGGCCGCGGCGTTCGTCATCTGGCGCGGTGCGACGGCACCGCGCCCCTTCGCCGTGCCTTGATTCCATTCAACGCGGCGTGACGGCGTCGCGTTCTTGAAGATTTTTCCTCGGCGTGGCGCGACGGCGCCGCGTAAAATATTTGCACGATCATCCGCGTGGTGCGACGGCACCACGCCACTTGCTTCCACCCGCAAGAATAAACAAGAACGATGGAGGGGGGTTCGGCCGTGTTTGTGCGGTCCGACCCCCCTCACGTTAAAATAATAACGCAACTTAAAACATTCAAAAGTCTCATGTTTGACATGCGAAATCCATGATCAAGAAATGGAATAAATAAATATTGAATCAACAACCCCTACCTCGGGTATAAGATCGAAGATTTGACAACGTCCCGCGGAAGACAACGTCGCGGTGGTTGGGCGTCGCGGTCGTCGTTCGTCAATCCGTTGACGAAGAGATATGCCCGAAGAGTTACGTCATTGGAGAATCTTCGTATGCCGACGAAGAAGGTCCGAGGAGGAAGCGGTGTTCTCTTTCGTTGACACGGGAGACGAAGAAGAGCGGAGCGGCGTTCTTCGTCGGAAATTGAGCGTTCTTCGTCAAGTCTTGAGGAAAGTCAAATAATAAAGAAAACAACGAACTCAAGAACCCCTACCTCGATAGTCGCACGATGACGTAGTCGTGGAATATCGGTGTCGATTCCTTTGACGTCGGAGGAAGAGTCGTTGTCGATGGCGTTCGTCGCGGAAAACCGTCGCGGAAGAGATGACGCGGAAGAAGTACGTCGCGTCGCGGATACGGCGTCGCGGATGGACCGTGTTCTTCGGCGGAGAAGTTCTTCGCGTTCTTCGTTGAGTTTGAAGAAGAAGAAAGAACTCTCCACCTCTCAAGTAGACAAACAAAAACCCAAAATAAAATAAGACAACATCTTATTTTATTATCACATAACACAAAAGAATTTCAAAAGTTTGAAATTCAAAAGGTTTAACTCCCATAATTAAAAAGGTAACTCAAGCCATTAAATGAGGCGTTAAGGGAGTTGGGAGAATTTGAAAGGTTTAGGGGTTCATGTGGGCCCCACCACACTTAATCCTCCCAAGGGAGGTTAAGTGGGTGTGGGTCCCACTTCCAACCCCCTTTGGTAGGTTTTTTAACAAGTTATAATAAAATTTGTTCTATACAAATTTTATTTAACTCAAACTAAAAACCCCTAAAACTAACTTTCAACCCGCAACAAACGCAACTCCCGAAAAGGTCTCTTTAAGCGAAAATCGGCGCTGCGAGTTCATCGGTGCCCTCAGATTTCAATTCCGAGCACCGGAACAAAAGTTAGGAATTCCCGCTCGTTCGTTCACTGAACGTACCCGAGCCAGACTTCGGAAATTAATTCCGGGCACTCCGGGCCTCGGAATCAGGTGCCGTCTGAAACCGCGCTCTTGTAAAATTCTAAAGAAAATTAAGAAAAAATTTCCCTTGAATTTTACGGGTCTTTACATTACTCCCACCTCAGGGCTTTACGTCCCCGTAAAGATACATCAAAAACTAGGGAAACAAATGAGGGTACTGAGCACGCATCTGAGCCTCCCGCTCCCATGTGCTCTCCTGGAGATTCCCGTGCTGCCATCTGATGCGCACAAGAGGAATCGATCGCCCACGCAGGACCCGCTCCTGTCGATCCTCTATCTCCACCGGGACCTCCGTAAAAGTCGCCCCATCGTCAACGTCAAGCTCCCCATGGTCAATGATGTGCGTCGGGTCGTGCACATATCTCCTCAGGTGGGATATGTGGAAGACGTCGTGCACCCGGTGCAACTGAGGTGGTAGATCCAGGCGATAAGCCACCTCGCCAATCCTGCTGAGAATCTGGAAGGGTCCGATGAAGCGCGGAGATAACTTGCCGCCTCGGCCAAATCTCCGAATACCATGTCGAGGTGAGACCCGCAAGAAGACGTGGTCGCCATCCTCGAACTCCAGTGGCCTCCGCCTCCTGTCAGCGTATGACTTCTGCCGGATCTGAGCTGTCCTCATCCGCTCCTGGATGACCTGGACCTTCTCTGTCGTGGCCTGGACCATCTCCGGTCCCACCAGTGCTGACTCCCCAGGGTCTGTCCAGCACAAAGGAGATCTACATGGTCGGCCGTACAACGCCTCGTACGGTGCCATCCCGATGGTGGAGTGGTAGCTGTTGTTGTATGCGAACTCCACCAAGGGTAGGTGGTCCTCCCAGCTACGACCAAAGTCGAGGACACATGCGCGGAGCATGTCCTCGAGAGTCTGAGTGGTCCTCTCCGTCTGACCATCCGTCTGAGGGTGAAAGGCTGTGCTAAGACGTAGCTGCGTCCCGAATGCCTCCTGTAACCCCTTCCAAAGCCGGGAAGTAAAGCGGGCATCTCGATCAGAAACGATAGATGATGGCACGCCGTGGAGCCGCACAATCTCCTGAACGTAGAGACGTCCCAAGCTCTCCACTGAGCCCTGCTCTCTGATGGGTAAGAAGTGTGCCGACTTGGTGAGTCGGTCAACAATCACCCAAATGGAGTCGTGACCTCTGGAAGTGCGTGGAAGTCCAGTCACGAAGTCCATAGATATGCCGTCCCACTTCCACTCCGGAACCTCCAAGGGCTGTACCAAGCCTGCTGGTACCTGATGCTCTGCCTTCACCTGCTGACAGGTGAGGCATCGAGAAACGAACTCTGCTACAACCTTCTTCATGCCCGGCCACCAGTGCTGTCGTCTGAGGTCCTGGTACATCTTCGCCACTCTAGGATGTACCGCCAAAGGAGAAGTGTGAAACTCTCTCAGCACTTCCTCTCGCAAAGCTACTAGTACCATGGTACGTCCTCTGAAAAGGATGTCGTGCTCTGCTCCAAGGGAGAAACCATCAGGTGCCTGTCCCGAGGATATCTGTGCACGCCGTGTCTCACAGTAAGCGTCCCCATGCGGTGCCTCCCTGACTCGCTGCAGTAGTGGAGGAGTGACTGTGAGAGACTGAAGAAAGGCTGCTCCATCTCTATCCACGAAGGATATCTGCAAAGAGGCTAGCTGCTCCGTCGCCTCCTCGAGTAGCTGAATGCCCGTCCTCCTGCTGAGGGCATCGGCTACTACGTTCCCCTTCCCAGGAGTATAGACTATCTCAAATTCATAGTCCTGGAGGAATTCGAGCCATCGCCGTTGTCTCAGGTTCAGGTCCTTCTGCGAGAAGATATACCTGAGACTCTGATGATCAGAAAAGACTGTAAAGCGCTCGCCCATCAGATAGTGTCGCCATGTCTTCAGAGCGAAGACCACTGCTGCTAACTCCAGGTCATGGGTAGCGTAGTTCTGCTCATGCGGCCTCAACTGACGTGATCCATAGGTGATCACGGCCCGCTCCTGCATCAGAACACATCCGAGTCCGGTCCCTGATGCATCGCAGTAGACTACGTACCCTACTCCCTCCTCAGGCAACCTCAAGATAGGTGCGCTAGTCAATCTCTGTCTCAGCTCCTGGAAGCTCTGCTGACATCTGTCTGACCACACGAAGGGTTTCCCCTTCTTCGTCAAAGCTGTGAGTGATGCCGCAACTCTGGAGAAGTTCGGCACAAATCTCCGATAGTAACCAGCTAGTCCCAAGAAACTCCGAACCTCAGTCACGCTCCTGGGTGGCTCCCATGCTAACACAGCCTCAATCTTTGCGGGATCTACTGCAACTCCCGACTCAGAGATAACGTGTCCCAAAAAGTGGACCTCACGTATCCAGAACTGGCACTTCGAGAGCTTACCATAAAGCTGGTGCTCTCGGAGTGTGTCAAGAACAACTCGCAAGTGATAGGCGTGCTCCTCCTCTGTCGTAGAGTAAATCAGAATGTCGTCGATGAAGACTACGACAAACCGATCGAGGTATGGCTGAAAGATCCTGTTCATGAGAGCCATGAACACTGCTGGAGCATTGGTTACACCAAAAGGCATAACCAAGAACTCATAGTGGCCATACCGACATCTGAAGGCTGTCTTCTGCACATCCTCGTCTCTGACTCTGAGCTGATGATAGCCTGACCTGAGGTCTATCTTCGAGAACCACCGTGCTCCCTTGAGCTGATCAAAGAGGTCATAAATCCTAGGTAGCGGATACTTTTTCCTCACTGTCACCTGGTTCAGGCGACTATAGTCAACACAAAGTCGCAAGCTCCCGTCCGCCTTCTTGGCGAACAATATCGGGGAAGCCCAGGGTGAAACACTGGGTCGGATGAACCCCTTGCCCTGCAAGTCCTCCAACTGTACCCGTAGCTCTCGAAGCTCGGCGGGGGCCATCCGATATGCTGGAGTGGATATCGGGACTGTCCCGGGGTACAAGTCAATATAAAAGTCTACCTCTCTGCGAGGAGGTAGCCCTGGAACGTCGTCGGGAAAAACGTCTGCAAACTGATCCACCACTGCAGGAAAACCAGGACTCCGCACGTCAACTGCTCCAAGGATAAGGCTAGCCAACTGATGAGTGATGGGCTGTCCACTCCTCCGCGGAAGTCCATCCTGTGCTGCCAAGGCTCCCTTCTCGCCGGTGAAGGTGAACCTGCTCCCGTCGGTGCGTACACATCGCACCTTGCGCCTAAAACAGTCAATCTGTGCATGGACCGTAGATAGCCAATCCATGCCCAAGATGACGTCGTAAGGCCTCGACGCTGCTACAAGAAGATCCCAGCCGAAGCTCTCGCCTCCTAGAGTAAGCTCACACTGCCGGCACCAGTGCGTAATCGTCGAGTCTGCTCCCGTAGGAGTCTCTAGCCGTAAGGATCGAGCCAACGGCTCTGTCGGAATCTCCGATCTCCGAACAAGGGCAGCGGCTATGAAAGAATGACTCGCTCCTGTGTCTATAAGAACTGCAGCAAGGGTGGAATAGACACAGATAGTACCTCGAATCATCTCGGGTGCGCCGTGGTCGTAGGCCTCTGCTGCCTGAAGCTGTGCCTGTCGCTGCCCGCCAGCTCCCTGTGGTCGGGGTGGACCTCCTGGTGGTGGTGGTGGTAGAGCCTCAAAGCGTCGGCCACCACCAGCTGCTCGTCCAGCTCCTCTGCCTCGTCCGCCTCCTCCCTGCGGACCACCACGGTCGATCCTCTGCCTCTGCCTCGGTGGTCCATCAACTGTCTGCTGATCCTCGGCACGACGGGTCGGGCAGTCACGAGCCATGTGGCCCTGCCCGCCGCACGAGTAGCACTGTCTGCCTCTCGTAAGACTGGATCCGCGCTGTGTGCCCCGCACTGCTGAGCCAGTGCCCTGAGATCGTCTGCCCGAAGGTCTGGTCTGTTTGGACCCCTGAGTCATCCGTCGACTGCCTGCTGCGGATGACTCTGCCACGTGCCGCCCTGCGGTGGGTCGCTGTGCTGGTGTAGACTCAGCAAGGAAGCTCTCGATCAGAAGGGCCCGCTCCAGTACTCCTGTCTGAGTCGGTATGCTGAGGGAGATCAGCGATGCCCTGATCTCGTGTCTCAAACCCTGCTCGAAGGTCCGGGCCCGGAAGAATGGGTCCCGTACCATGTCGGTCGAGTAGCGCGAGAGATCGGTAAATCTCGCCGAGTACTGAGCGATCGTCATGCTGCCCTGCCGCAGCTGTAGAAGCTCCTGGATACGCACCGCACGAAGGGTGGCTGGGACGAACTCCGAGCGGAAGAGGCTCTCAAAGTCCGTCCAAAGTAGAGATGCCTCATCGTGCACCTGGAGCATCAAGCTCCACCATCGTCCTGCTGCTGCGTGTAGTAGGCTCGCAGTGAGGATCACCATGAGGTCTGCTGGTGTCCTCACTAGCCTAAACACTCGAACTACTGCCTCCAGCCAGTCCTCTGCGGCCTGGGGATCCGTCTCCCCGCGAAACCTGGGCGGTCGCTGGCGCTGAAACTCATGCAGTGCGCTGAGGCGACATGCATCGTCAGCGGCTGCTGCTGGAAGCATCAAGGAATCGGCGGGTAAAGCTACCGCCGGTGCCACTACTGGAAAAGGGCCCTGCACCGAGGCCTCGTCGCTCGGTGGGCTGTCGTCTCGCTCGACTCTTGGAACCCTAGCTGGCTGCCGTCGTGGGGCCATCCTGAAAAGGAAACAGGTGCGCCACGGTTAGAACAATATACCTGGTGAGCTGATATAAGTAATCACAAAGAAAAATTTGAAACACACACACAATCAATGTTTTCGTGAATTAAGTCGGAAATCAGAAGTCAGGGTCCTGGTGTACGGATACGTCGGCCGCCGCACCAACACTGGACTCCCTGGACTGATATCCACACTCAATACGCTAAACATTATTGCTTCACATAGAAAAGATCAGAGTTCGCGGTAGAACTGAACTCCTCTGATACCAATTTGTCACGACCCGCCCTCGGGGTCCGTGCCGTGACTACCCCAAGCCCGCCTTCCGTAGGTCAGGGGCTGGCGACTAGCACCAAGGCGTAAATCCTGGTAAAAAGGGAAGGCATTGCCTTTGAAAAGTAAACACACACCACAGAGTAAACAAGCGGAAAGTAAATACTAAACAAAGCAGAGTACGACTGAAAGTGCGGAAAGGTAAATGGGCCAGAATAAAAACCCAAACTGAAAGTAAAGTACAACTCGAAAGGGAAAACAGCAACTGGAAAGTAAAAGCCGCTACACCGAGCTGTCCACTGGAAATCCCACCTGAAGGGTGGGTACAGATAGCTCCTCTGCTCCACGGGTCCCGCCGTCCGCTCCGTGCACGTCCCGCCCAGTGGTCCTCCTCCGGGTACCGTCCCGCTCTGTAGGCCTCAGCTAAGGTCAACGCTGTCCGTCGTCTGCAACCAACACAACGTAGTGCGGGCGAAGCCCGTGCAGGGGTGAGTATAAGCTACTCAGTAGGGACCCCGAGACCCCTGAAGGTCTCTCAAATCCACAAAGGATAAACCACGAAGAAAAGTACAATCACGAAGTAACAACCGACACTGCTTAGGTATATGCCCATACATAAACCTAAGTCATCAATTAAAATACGCTCCAACCTCCGAGCCCAAGTACAACTCAGTCCATGCAGGAAAGTATACGTATTCCACATAGGAAAGCAAAACATAATCCACACAGGATTGCACAACACAATCCACACAGGAAAGCAACATGATTCAGCTCACACAGGTATACTTCTTCAAGGACGATAAAGATGATCACTGATCCATCTAAGTCGTCAGACCCACGAAGGATCGATAGGTAACTAACCCCCGCAATGACCCACACAGGATCGGGCCCACACAGGACCTGTAGGTGCTGGCTCACACAGAACCGCTGAGCGCAAGGACCCACACAGGATCGGGCCCACACAGGACCTGTAGCACTGATCCACGTAGGATCGCTGAGTGCTGAAGTCGTCGTCGTCGAATCCACACAGGATCTCTGTATTGTCGTCGTCGCAGTCACAGTAGCAGTAGTAGTCGTAGCAGTCGCAGCCAGCACTAGGGTTCCCACACATAGCAAGCTCGTTCGGAGGGTCCGCTCCACGAGCCGAGAGGCTGATACATCAACTGTCACGAAGACCAGAGTTGATGTATCCAAAAGTTCCGTATCGTCAACAGGAACTCAACGCAACAGACGGCGCGTCGATCGGACGCCCGGTCTGAGAGTTATTGGCATTTTCGTCTCCGGGGCCAGGTTGGTTTTTAAGGCTAAACCAACCCGACCGTACTCCACCTGCGTCCAAACCTCGGGCGGAGTATGCCAAAAGATCCGTCTCACTAAGAGGAACACAACGCGACTGACGGCGCGTCAATCGGACGTTCGTAGCTCAAGATATGAGCGTTTCCGCTCCGAAGGCCCGGTTGGTTTCGTGAACGAACCAACCCGGCCGAACTCAAAGTAAACCAAAACCTTGAGTGCGATATACCGAAACGACCGTCTCGATCCAAGTATCGCGTTGCCGCAGACGGTTCGTCATTCGGAGGTCCGAGGCTCAAGTTATGGGCCAAAAACCAATTCTAGTTCGAAACGGGGGGGTCCGGGTCCGGGCCGACCCGGCCCGACCCCCCCCTGGGGCGGCGGCGGCCGGCGGCGGCGGTCGGCGGCGGCATGGCGGCCGGCGGCGGCGAGGCGGCGCGGCGGCGCGGCCTTTGTGCCACGCCGGTTTCTTTTAAAACCGCCCCCCCACGTGGGGGGCCTGCTGGTGCAGAACCGAGGGGGCCGGCTGCCCCCCTCCTTCAAAGAACCGCCCCCCTCATAAAGAGGGGGGTTTTTATGAGGTGGCCGGGGGATTAATTCCCCCGGTTTTAAAGGTATCCGGCCGGCCAGCTGGCCGGCCGGTTTTCTCTAACGGGACCGGAAATTCCGGTTCCCCCTTCGGCTTCTGACGCCGGCGGCCCGGCCTCCGGTCTTCTCTTCCGCCGCGGCCCGGAACCGGCCGCGGTCTCCTCGTCCCGCCGCGGCCCAGAACCGGCCGCGGCGTTCGTCATCCGGCGCGGTGCGACGGCACCGCGCCCCTTCGCCGTGCCTTGATTCCATTCAACGCGGCGCGACGGTGTCGCGTTCTTGAAGATTTTTCCTCGGCGTGGCGCGACGGCGCCGCGTCAAATATTTGCACGATCATCCGCGTGGTGCGACGGCACCACGCCACTTGCTTCCACCCGCAAGAATAAACAAGAACGATGGAGGGGGGTTCGGCCGTGTTTGTGCGGTCCGGCCCCCCTCACGTTAAAATAATAACGCAACTTAAAACATTCAAAAGTCTCATGTTTGACATGCGAAATCCATGATCAAGAAATGGAATAAATAAATATGGAATCAACAACCCCTACCTCGGGTATAAGATCGAAGATTTGACAACGTCCCGCGGAAGACAACGTCGCGGTGGTCGGGCGTCGCGGTCATCGTTCGTCAATCCGTTGACGAAGAGATATGCCCGAAGAGTTACGTCGTTGGCGAATCTTCGTATGCCGACGAAGAAGGTCCGAGGAGGAAGCGGTGTTCTCTTTCGTTGACACGGGAGACGAAGAAGAGCGGAGCGGCGTTCTTCGTCGGAAATTGAGCGTTCTTCGTCAAGTCTTGAGGAAAGTCAAATAATAAAGAAAACAACGAACTCAAGAACCCCTACCTCGATAGTCGCATGATGACGCAGTCGTGGAATATCGGTGTCGATTCCTTTGACGTCGGAGGAAGAGTCGTTGTCGATGGCGTTCGTCGCGGAAAACCGTCACGGAAGAGATGACGCAGAATAAGTACGTCGCGTCGCGGATACGGCGTCGCGGATGGACCGTGTTCTTCAGCGGAGAAGTTCTTCGTTGAAGAACGACGTTCTTCGCGTTCTTCGTTGAGTTTGAAGAAGAAGAAAGAACTCTCCACCTCTCAAGTAGACAAACAAAAACCCAAAATAAAATAAGACAACATCTTATTTTATTATCACATAACACAAAAGAATTTCAAAAGTTTGAAATTCAAAAGGTTTAACTCCCATAATTAAAAAGGTAACTCAAGCCATTAAATGAGGCGTTAAGGGAGTTGGGAGAATTTGAAAGGTTTAGGGGTTCGTGTGGGCCCCACCACACTTAATCCTCCCAAGGGAGGTTAAGTGGGTGTGGGTCCCACTTCCAACCCCCTTTGGTAGGTTTTTTAACAAGTTATAATAAAATTTGTTCTATACAAATTTTATTTAACTCAAACTAAAAACCCCTAAAACTAACTTTCAACCCGCAACAAACGCAACTCCCGAAAAGGTCTCTTTAAGCGAAAATCGGCGCTGCGAGTTCATCGGTGCCCTCAGATTTCAATTCCGAGCACCGGAACAAAAGTTAGGAATTCCCGCTCGTTCGTTCACTGAACGTACCCGATCCAAACTTCGGAAATTAATTCCGGGCACTCCGGGCCTCGGAATCAGGTGTCGTCTGAAACCGCGCTCTTGTAAAATTCTAAAGAAAATTAAGAAAAAATTTCCCTTGAATTTTACGGGTCTTTACAACATGGACCATAAAACATGGATTCATAAAACATAATAATTTATTCCATGATAAAGGAATGTGGAATTAATACATGAAACTTTACAATCAACAAGTAAATGTGCATAAAGGTGAATACCCTTGATGGAGAAATGGGTATGGTATTCACTACACAATGACATTGGCTTAGAAAATCGGTGCGATTTTGGCAGCGTAACGGCATGACATAAGAATTCATAAAAAAGGTTGATGAGAGAGAAAGGTGTTACTCATCATATTTACATGTAATGGACAGTAAGGAGGTCATATATATACATGTCCCAACAATTAAAATGGAATTTAGATTCATGATACAAATGTATTGCTTGAATGTAAAAGAAGAGAGAGAAGTTCCATTCGGAATTTCGGCATAGTAACGGGTGTACATGAGAGGCATTAAATGAGTGAGAAAGGGGTCTCCCATCATTAAAAAAATAATAGGGAAGTATGGGGGAGGTGTTAAACCATACCCCAACATTCATAATTGAAATTAAAAGGGCAATACAACTTAAATAAAATTGACAAAAAATGAGAAAGGAAGAAAAAACCCTTACTTGGAAGTGTGCTTCCAATGGCTAGAGAGAGGTTTGTGAGAGGCTTCTTGGGAGCTTGGGGCACCTTGGGAGGATTCTAGAGAGAGTAGAGCATAGGTTGGACGAACTCAAAGGGATTTTAGTGAGGATAAAGTGGGAGATTGGATGGGTTTATATAGGAAAGGTGAGGGAATTATTTATTATTTAGGTTTGGGTCCCCTTACATTAAATTAATCCAAACCAAAAACCATCCCATGGTTTTTGCCCATGGTTTTTGTAAAAGGGAAGAGAAAAACATTATTTTATAAGGCCAAAGTCCGAACTTCTTAAAATAATAAGGTTTCATATGTGGAAGTGAGTCACACTCCCATGGAAATTAATTTAAAAAGGCGAAGTGTTGAATATGTCTTGAGGGGTCCATTAATGCTTTGAAAAGTAAGTCAAACAAACCCAAAATCACATTATTTTAATGATAAAACATATATTGTCCGAATATAAGGGTTATGGTATTTTATTAAATCACCATTGGGTCATTATGATGTCATAAAACACATTATATATTTAAACGGTATTTAATTTTTACCCAAAAATTTGACTGTCTGAGAAAATTATGAAAAATTCACCGTTGGATAATTTCGACGTCCTGATTCCAGAAATGAAATTTATTTTATCTAAATAAAATTTCTAAATATGTTAATTTTCACTTTTAAAATAAAAACCAACATTTATAAAAAATTCACGGGTTTTGACAGAAATGACTTTCAAACCTTAATAAACATTTTAATTGCATTCATAAAATTATAAGATAATTTATATTTAATAAAAAATAAATTAATATTAAGTAATAATATTTTATTAAAATATTATTTAATTCAAAAATCCCTTAATTTAATAAAATTGAATTCTTAATTAAATAATAACTAAAAACACCATTTGTACTTTAAAAACTATTTACAATGTATCAAAAATGACTAGAAATTATATTCATTATTATATACAAAAAAAATAATATACATGAACATAGTACTACTTATTTGTTACATAACCCCTTAAAACAGCTGCATAAGACCTAAGGGTAAGGTGTGCGATGGTGACAGACTCTTGGGGTGGCTCGGATAGCATCGCTCGAGTGGTAATTTCAATCAACTTCCACTTTTCCCGTAGACGGTCACGTTCGAGCTTGACACAATGAAGCTCAGCTTGGGCTTGGTCAAGGGCGAAGCCCAAAGACGCCACCTCTTTTCCGAGCTCCAACAAATGGGCTTCGTATGGGGCAATTCTACTGGATGAGGCCATCGCTTCCTTTGTCTGAGTAAAATTGGGTTCATTAAAGCCTTATATTTATACTAATCATGTGACACTGTTCAACGACTATATTAACAACGATCACAATTCTTAACATAAAACCAAAGAAGTTGATATCTTATAAAAACATTTTTTTATAAAGAGACATTTAACTAGATCAAGAGGGATTTTACATTAATGAAACTCTGGGTCGTTACAAGTGGTGTGTTGGTCATGCTGGATTTTTATTTAATTTTTTTAATTTTTTATTATTTATTTATTATGCAATTTATATGATTTATTTTGTGTTTTCGCCATTCGCAGGTCTCTTTTGAGACTACCAAGTCATTGATTTCATTTCATGTTATAAATTATTACTCATACCATTATTAGAATCATTTTAGAAGGTATAGCCTCCCCAATATACATTTTTTAGACCCCCATTGTTAGTTGAAAGCCTTTGGATTTTGGGGAAGCATGTATAAGGCTAGAGCCACCAAACCTGATGGCATTGTTTGGGTGGATAATCTGGTCGGGGATACTAAAATTTTTTTCCAAGTAGTTTCTTGTTAATATTTTCTTATTATGAATATCTAGGTTATGGTAGGTTGGATAATTGGTGGTGTCAAAACTAGGTTAAGAGCTCATGATTTGGTGCCTAAAATCCCATGTATAAGGAACATACAATTTTTCTAGGGGTGATAATTCCCATTCTGTTTTTCTATGTTTACAGTTTGTATGATTTCCATCATAAGTTCTTTATTTGTAATGTGATTGTTAATTTTTTTGATATGTGACCCTTGGCCTGGTGAGGTAAGGGAGATTTGAAACCCTGTCCTAGTAAGTCAAGGTTTGATGACTAGTTTTTATGGATTTTGATATGAACATATTAGGTTATTTAAAATTTATAAATTCATCTATTGCTTCTAAAATTATTATACCTTGTGATAAATATAAAAGGCCTTGATAAATGTGAAATGTAGCAATATTTTGTATAAAGTTTATAATTCTGTGTGGTTTGAACAACTTATGTGATATTACAAGTAATATATACATAAAAATTTAATGTGATGTTAGAAATGGGCATGGCTATTATATGAACTGGTAGGTAACATGACATGGGGTGATTTTTATCTCTAGGTTAGCTAACAATGTCATCAGTTTAAGGAAATAATGGTTGTCTGGAAAAGTGTGGCCTAGGGTACTGTTGGTAATATTCTCTGTTGGCGGAGGGTAAGGGGTCCATGAGTCTTGGATGTTGAGGGACATGGTTGCAATAGGGGAGGGTAGGGGTAGTGTGTTGAAACTACCTTTTTACTACTTTCCTTATCAGTGAATTTATGTATATGGTATGTATGACCATTTATGGTATTCAGTGGGTTCCTCCTGGATAACTTGATAGTACGTGCAGATGGAGATGGATCAGTATCATAGGATCATAATCAGTTTCATATCCCTGAGGTTCAGGTAGAACATGTACAGGCTCAGGTATAGGTTTAGGTAAAGGCTCATTTACAGGATGAGACTTGGGCTTAGATTCATGTGTAGGCAGGGCAGCTTCCAGATCTTCTAGTATTTGCGACATGCCTCGAATATCATCTTTGAATGGGCCTGGTATAGGTTATCTAGGGTATGTGTCAGGGTTATTGGGGAGAATATCCATATATGGATTTCTTGACTTGGGAGTTCCAATAACAACACCCGAAAATTATTTATGGTTGGGGTGGTCTACAGGTGGTTGAAAATAAAATTAAGAGAATACAAATGATCTTGGAGTTTCTCGAGATACCTCTAGGTAGGAGGTTGAATATGGTGAGGTATATCCATAGATGACAAAAAAATAATTGTGACTTGCATGTTTGGGCTGGAAGACACGCTGGTTTGTCCTAGAAAGATTTTGATGATAGATATTTCGAGAGATTTTTCCCATAGTCATTTTGGGATGATATGGTTCATGAGTTCCTTATACTTTAGTAATGTGACATATCCATCATCAACGGTCCAGATACATACCACTTATTTGTCTCTCCTCTCACTCGTTATGGTGAGGAGTAACACCTCCAGGGTTTGGCTCTTAGATGATGGTTATGGAACACCATTTATTTGTGGGTAAACATATTTAGAATGAACTCATTCTGCGAGGTAGTGAATCTGGTGCTCATAACTAAGGTCAATATGACAGATATGTTATACTTGAGTAAGGAAGAAGCTTCAGGTGACTTCAGTGGTGACATTTCAGTTGGTAGGAAGCAATGTTGAGATATGCTCTAGTAGGTTATTCAGTTCATGGAATCAACTATACCACCTCAAAGTGGGTATTCTATAGTTTTCTTTCTGTGTGGGTATCCAGAAAATGTATAGAATTAGCGTGGGAATCCTCTAAAGGAGTAATTAGGAATATGTATGGTCAACCATTATAGAGACCCAAATCTTGACGTACATGGACATTACATTACTTTTGTAGAATACTTAATACATAACAAAAACAAACACACAAGGATCGTAATAGTTAAGTGTCTTTGGAAACTTGGAACATAATATTCTAATCGTGGTGAAAGATCTTCAACATCTACTATAAAGATATTCCCCTTTTTGTTTTCTTACCTACAACCTTTCTTTAAATCACGGGGAAAAGAAAACATATAAAAGGGAGAGCTTAAATGCTCAGTAAGGGTAAGCATGGAGAAAATAAAACAAATCATATACATTTGAACTCAAAAACATGAACATAATGTTTAAACATCAAGATCTTGAGCAATGACATAAAAAATGTTAGTATGTAAGGCATAGATCATAATGGGACATAAATCATGATAAAATAGCATGGGAATAAAACATGTAATTGTGGAAACCATTAAGCACATGTTATGAATTCCATAGTAGCCAAGGCTTTTTTTCCAAGGCTATCATAGTGGAAAAAGTCCCTTTCTGAATCGAGTTCACTCCTCGTTTCAGTCCTGTAACACTGAACCATATTAACTTACCATTCCAACCATGTCTATCTCATGAGATATAAATCTTTACCCGATGCATTGGAGGGAGATATAGGTCCCACCCATCTCATAATGAAATCATTCTAACTTGTGCCACAATATAAACCTAAATCATTCATCATAACCCAATGAATACAAATGGGTTTCATAAACATCATCCCATCATAACGTTATCCATATAAAACAAATGGATATCATTTCATCCTAAGAAAATTGAAACCATGTAAATCATAGAGATACTATATTTGAAACATACACATATTAAATAATGTCCTCATAGATGGAAAATGGTTTTGATAAAACACTTGAAAAGAATTCTTGAGGAAAATATCCCTTCTTCTTAAAAATCATTTTCTTTTAACAAAATGCCAAGAAATTTTAAATTAAATGGATTTTATTGAAAATAACCATGAAATCTTGTAGAGTAAACATCATGAAAATAATGCTTTTTTGAAACCGTAAAAATTTGTTTATGTCATATAAGTTACTAATAACATTCTTCTCGTACTTTTTTCAGAAAAGTCAAAAAGATCCCCGTGTGGTAAACAAAAGTAAGATTATATTCATAACATGTGGTAAATTTCAAAAATTGGTAAAACAGACTTTAAAAATACATGAAAACATTTTAAGAAAACATGGGCATGGATGATAAAAATAACCCCAGTAAATACTTACGAATAACAATATCGGATAAGAATGAGATTGGAATGGTTATCCCTTACCTTAGGTCTGATATGCTTCGTACGTATCCGTTATGACTTTATATTACTCGTTCTTTTGTAAATTTTATATTAAAGCACCGTTTTCGGTAAAATCGTTTCATTTATCATCCGTGTTTTGACGTGTAATTATTAATATGATTACATAGATCATGATTACTTAATTCTAGAATATAAAACATGATTTATATAAAATATATATTCCGAATATACATATATATATTACATTGATAAATGGAAAGAAATACACAGTTCATGGAGACGGTAGGCCGTACGTACGCATGAATGTTGTTTTTCATTTCCTTATTGAATTGAATGGAATTAAGTAGATGACATACATATATACATAAATAAATCAATTATAATTATTATTTTATATCTTTCATGATTACTTATTATATATACTTTATAATCATTCTTGAATTGTTAACATGGAAAATGAATCTCATTGTGTCGTGGAGACGGTAATCTGTACGTACGCACGAGCGATGATATCGTTCCAATATTTATTGAATGGAATTGGAGTGGATGATATAATATCATTGAATCAGTATGATGTTATAATAATCATATATAGTTATTCTTTAAACCATTATACCCATCCAAGTAAGGTGGTGGTGGAAAAACTGATTACACCACGGCGTGGAGACGGTATTCCGTACGTACGCACGGGCGGTGATTTCATTTTCCGTAGGATGGATAGAAGGTGAAATAGGGTTATTTAATAGTTATAATAACATATAAAAATATAAATAATACTGATGTTGTTAATTTATAATGAAACAACTAAATAAGAGGGAGTAGAAGAAGAACGAAACTTGAGAGAATCAGAAGAAGAGATTACCAATTCTTCGATGCACCTCCTTTATGATTCCTCTTAAGTAGAGTTTGTCTTTTGAGTAGACCAGAACCTCCAGAATGTTTCTAGGGAAGTGTATAAGAGAAATTGTTAGGGTTTTTCTGAGCTTTAAGGCTCAAAAGGGTGTGAAGAGAATATAGAAGGGGTGCCCTTTTTATAAGGGAGGAGAGGGGCACCTTTGGAAAAACATAAAATATTATTTTATAATAAAGTCATATTCGATTTATAATAGCTCAAAATTGATTTATTTTGAAGCTAAAGTGGGGATGGGTCGAAATAATCTTATCCAATAGGTTTTAGACAAGTTTAGGTTACTATTTTAATGTTATCTTTTATATTTAACTCTAAGGTAATTAATTTAACTTTTACCATGTCTTCTTATTTTCTTACACAATATGGTTAATAATATTACTATAACCAGATAAACGAACCCCAAGTAATTAATTATTAATATATATAAACTTATCTAAGTCATTTGGATGAACATTAGATTTTTAGGAATATAATAAAAATTAATAATATAATATTTGTTTTAAAAACTATTTTATGTCAATTTTGACACTATTTGGTAATTGATTTTTCTGAAAATCATAACAGCATGATTAGTTCGAAAAACATTATTTGAATCAATACTAACATTTCATATTAACAGAGAAAATTATTGGAATTTATAAAAAGTCTCAAATTACATTTATTTTGGTATTTATAACATCAATTATGTTAATATTTCATTAATAAGGTAATTACTACATCATCATTGTGTCATAAATAATTAAATTATTTAAAATCTAAAAATTATGAATAAAATACCATTATGTAGGAAATATTTTTATATTTCTAATTAATATTTATAGTCTAATTTATCTCATATACAACCCTATATTAAAAATGTTTGAGTTATTAAAAATTGATTTTAACTTTTTTAACTCTTCTTTAAATAAAATAATAATAATTGTCCTAATCTAATCCAGCTGGACCTAAAGGGTAATATTTTATTAATAAGGTTGTTTTTGGTCGAATTACACTTATCCAATAGAATTAGGACATGTGATAGGGTAATAATAATACCATTTTTACCCTTAATTACCCTATTTACTTTTAACTGTGGTAAATAAAAGTAAAAAGTTACTATTCACCAAAAATTATTTTTATCTTATTAAACCAAATTTTACTCCTTTATATTAATATTTCCTCTACAATTTTCGAAATTCCACTCACAGAAGCGGTCAAATTAATTTTTATGTAGATTTTCAAATTCTCCAAGGAGGTGGGTAAAAGACGGTGAAAAGTTCAATAAAATATTTATATATCTAAAATTATTATAAAATGACTCAAATGAATTACATTAAACTTATATAGGTATTATGATTCAATTTTGACCTAGAATAAATTTAAATAAAATAAATTATTATTTTAATAAAAAATCGGTTTTTAAATAGTAACCCAGTGTTTCCACTATTCATCAAAAATTGAAAGTTTTCAGAAAAATACCAAAAATTCACCCTAGGCTAATTTCAATATTTCGAATCCAAAAATGAATTCCATTTTGAAAGGGAAACATTATAAAATTTCAAAACGTGGGAATTACTATTTATAATGGCCATTTCATAATAATATTATAATAATATCTCGTTTAGTGAAACTTGGTATTGCGTACTACACACACTATCGAAGAAGGACTTGATTGCGTGCAATTAAAGCCAATTCAGGGCTGCGTGGAGTGAATTATTCATTTGGTTTTGCGTATAAAATAATAAAAACTTATTTCATTTATACATTAAACAAAATTTATACTTAATGTTGCGTAAAATAATTTCGACAAAATGAACTTGAAATTCTGTGTAACATGAGCCAAGAATAGTGTTGCATATACTGCAAGCTAATACGGTGTTATGTATAGTACAAGCTAATCTTGGTGTATTTTATAGTATAAGACATCAATGAAATTAAAAATAATATATCTCATACAATCTCATGGTGTTACATTCTTCCCCCCTTAAAGTGAATTTCTCCCTCGAAATTTTTCGGGGTTATAAATGGTTTACAACTTAAAAGATTATTTCATAGAAACCCACATCGTAAAAAAGAAAACTAAAACTTCATTTTATGAAGGGAAGTTAGAGTCATAATATTCACCCAAAGTAACTCATCACTGGATTTCCACATAGGACAACATGGGTGAAAATATGGATATGGAGGAGAAATATAACCATCAACTTGTGGTAGAGGACATGACTATGAAAAAGCCAACAATCAAAAATCCATAAATTTTTGATGATCTAAGGTACCATCTAATTCTTCGGATATAAGATCACTATGAAAACATTTTTGGTTTTCAAGATCATTTCCCTAAAGTTGAAGAATTAGAATAAATACTTTATTTTGGTATAATCTCACCGTTGTTCGTTCCTTGGACAATTTACACTTCATCTCTTAAATAAATGAAGTTGAATTTGTCATTCGTTAAGTGTTATCAGATCATGTGATAGAAGGATGCGTCATTCCATATGTCTCAAACAAAAGGTTAGAAAACATTGTCAAAAATACATAAGTCCATCTATAGTGAGATTAATCATATATGGTTCCTAAAATGGACTTATACTTCATCTATCAAACTGCTTAATAAAATAAAACTAGTTTCTATTAACGAGGGACTTCATATAGGCCAGTGGTAGGTGATGAAGGTCTGTCGTACTTCGGTTGTTGGTTCGATTCCCACAACCTTGTCCGACGCGACGGGTTTTCGCCCGTCCTGCAGGTTGTCCTTTTTCTAAAACTACACTATTATAACATTCCAGTAATAATATAAAAAAAGGTTCAATCCTTAAACAATACTATAGGATGTCTAACTTAATCTATTCCAATCATTAGGCATACCTGAAATCACAGTATAAGGAAGAAGATTTATAGAAAGGTCATATATCAAGCATGTAAATACTGTCACTTATCCCCATATATCACAAGATATGTCTTGTTGGTCACATTCTAAACATTCGAATTCCTTAATCATGCATTCTCTTGAAAAATGAATACACATTGAACCTTAGTGAAAACATGAATACAGTTAAAAGTTAACACTTTCCACATACCAAAATCCCAAAAATTATATATACTCAAACCATGGTATCACTTAGTCCTTATATCAATCATGAGCTCATGAATACTATCAAACATATTATTTTTTCCTTATCCATTAAATATGCGCATATCATCTTCTTTCCGAAAATATCTGAATTGCCTTTCATGGTTACCAGTACCGTTCAACATATACTTTCAAATACTTTAGGAAAAAAAATAGTGTAACAATACTTAGATGTGTCCTTATTCCATAGTAAAATTACCTATACAACATAACTCTTGATAAACATAAATAATTCCACTACCTTAATAAACCATTGACCATGCTTCAACACTTCTTTCATCTCATATATCATTTGTAGTCTCCTCATCATAATCCACATAAATACTACCCATATGACCATGATGATTCTCTTCATGAGATTTTCCTTTAGGGAATTGGTTTTCATAATACCCATACATTCCACATTTAAAACATCTAGTCATTTTTGATGTCATAGAAATACCATTATCCTTCTCCATGGTGTTAACTGAACCTTTTTTTTTGCACTTACTAAATTTGTGTCCTTCTTTTCCACACCGAAAGCATCTTCCAGTTCCTTTGAAGCATTCTCCTTGATGCCTCTTCCCACATTATTTACATGATATATATTGAACTTTCTTTCCTCTATAATCATCATGAAAATCCATCTTTATCTTATTAGCTGAGTCGGGAAGCATACCAAAGTTGAGATTATTGATCATGTTATGAGATTGCTGATTAGTCATAATAACAATGTTTGGACTTCCAAATCCCGTTTCATTTGGTTTCTCATGAAGAATATCACTCCATTGTCCATCATATCCTCCATTGTCGTGAATCTTCCTATTTCCAGCCATTTTCTAAAACCCAAAAAGAATAGTGTGGGAGGAAAAAATCAAGCTAGGGAAAACAACATAATAAAGGGGGAACACCGTCAATATCTAACATCTTAGGTTATATTCTATGATCATTACCATAATTCTAGGACTATAACCTATACGCATACTTATCCTTGGGGACATCCCTAGACATACCTTAGAAATATTTCTAGGGATTTCACTAAAGTTTTCGCATCCTAGTTTCTAAAGGTTGACTAAAAATTTCCTCTGATACCAACTGTAGAGACCCAAAACTTGATGTACATTGACATTACATTACTTTTGCGGAATACTTAATACATAACAAAAACAAACACACAAGGACTGTAATAGTTTAGTGTCTTTGGAAACATGGAACATAATCTTCTAATTGTGGTGAAAGATATTCAACATCTCCCATAAAGATCATCCCCTTTTTGTTTTCTTTCCTAAAACCTTTCTTTAAATCCTGGGGAAAAGAAAACATATAAAAGGGTGAGCTCAAATGCTCAGTAAGGGTAAGCATGGACAAAAATAAAACAAATCATATACATTTGAACTTAAAAACATGTACATACTTTTTAAACATCAAGATCTTGAGCAATGACATAAAACATGTCAGTATGTAAGGCATAGATCATAATTGGACATAAATCATGATAAAATAGCATGGGAATAATACATGTATTTGTGGAAACCATTAAGAACATGTTATGATTTATATAGTAGCCAAGGCATTGCTGCCATGACCATCTTAGTGGACAAAGTCCCTTTCTGAATCGACTTCACTCCTCATTTCAGTCCAGTAACAATGAACCATATTAACTTACCATTCCAGCCATTATATCTCATGAGATATAAATCTTTACCCAATACATTGGAGGGAGATATAGGTCCCACCCATCTCATAATGAAATCATTCTTACTTGTGCCACAACATAAACATAAATCATTCATCACGACCCAAAGAATAAAAATGGGTTTCATAAACATCATCCAATCATAACATAATCCATATAAAACAAATGGATATAATTTCATCATAAGAAAAGTGAAACCATGTAAATCATAGATATATTATACTTGAAACAAACACATATTAAATAATGTCATCTTAGATGGAAAATGGTTTTGATAAAACACTTGGAAAGAATTCTTGAGGAAAATATCCTTTCTTCTTAAAAATAATTTTATTTTCACAAAATGACATGAAATTTTAAAAGAAATGGATTTTATTTAAAATAACCACGAAATCTTGTAGAGTAAAATTCATTAAAATAAGGATTTAGGAAACCGTAAAAATCTGTTTATGCTGTATAAGTTAAAAATAACATTCTTCTCGTAATTTTGTCAGAAAAGTCAAAAAGTTCCCCGTGTGGTAAAAAAAGTAAGATTCCATTCATAACATGTGGTAAATTTCAAAAATGAGTAAAAAGGACTTTAAAAATACATGAAATAATTTTTACAAAACATGGGCATGGATGATTACAATAACCCCAGTAAATACTTACAAATAACAATCTCGGATAAGAATGAGATTGGAATAGTTATCCCTTACCTTAGGCATGATATGCTTCATACATATCCGAACCTCATGTATAATGATTTAAATAATTTCATTGACTTATTACAGAATCATATTCATTTTTACAATATCATATATTTTTCAATTATGACTTTATATTACCCGTTCTTTTGTAAATTCCAAATTAAAGCAGTGTTTTGGGTGAAATCATTTCATTTATCATCCTAGTTTTGACTTGTAATTATTAATATTATTACATTGATCATGATTACTTAATTTCAGAATATAAAACACGATTTATATATAATATATATCCATAATATACATATATATATAATAGATTGATAAATGGAAAGAAATACACCATTAATGGAGACCGTAGGCCGTATGTACGCATGAACGCTATTTTTTGTTTCCTTATTGAATTGAATGGAATTAAGTAGATGACATAAATATATACATAAATAAATCAAGTATAATTATTATGTCATATATTTCATTATTACTTATTATATATACTTTATAATCATTCTTGAATTGTTAACATGGAAAATGAATCTCCTCGCGTCGTGGAGACAGTAATCTGTATGTACGCACGAGCGATGATATTGTTCCCATATTTATTGAATAGAATTGGAGTGGATGATATAATATATTAGAATCAGTATGATGTTATAATAATAATATATAGTTATTCTTTACACCATTATACCCATCCAAGTAGGGTGGTGGTGGAAAAACTGATTACACCACGGCGTGGAGACGGTATTCCGTACGTACACACGTGCGGTGATTTCGTTTTCTGTAGGATGGATAGAAGGTGAAATAGGGTTTTTTCATATTTATAATAACATATCAGTATATAAATAATACTTATTTTATTTCTTTATAATGAAACAACTAAAGAAGAGGAAGTATAAGAAGAAAGAAACTAGAGAGAATCGGAATAGATGATTACCTCTTCTTCGACGCACCTCCTTTAAGCTTCCACTTAAGGAAGTAGAGTTGGTCTTTTGAGAATACCAGAACCTCCATACTGTTTCTAGGAAAGTGGAGAAGAGAAATTTTCAGGGTTTGGATGATATTCAAGGCTCAAAAGGGTGTGAAGAGAAGAGGGAAGGGGTGCCCTTTTTATAAGGGAGGAGAGGGGTACCTTTGAAAAAACTTATAATATTATTTTATAATAAAGTCATATTCAGTTTATAATAGCTCCAAATTGATTTATTTCGAATCTAAATATGGGATGGGTCTAAAGCCTCTCAACCAATAGGTTTTAGACATGTTTAGGTTACTATTTTAACCTTGTCTTTTAGATTTAACTCTAAGTTATAAAATTTAACTTTTACCATGACTTATTGTTTTCTTACACTATATGGTTAGTAAACATTCTATAACCAGACAAACGAACCCCAAGTGGTTCATTATTAACATATATAACCTTATCTATGTCATTTTTCCGATCCATATATTTTTAGGAATATAATAAAAATTAATAATATAATATTTTTTTTTAAAAAACTATTTTATGTCAATTTTTACACTATTTGGTAATTGATTTTTGTGAAAATCATAACAGCATGATTAGTTCTAACCAAGTTAATTGAATCAATACTAACATGTCATATTAACCTATAAAATTACTGTAATTCATAAAAAGTCTCAAATTACATTTATTTTCGTATTTATAAAATCAATTATGTTAGTATTTCATTAATAAGGTAATTACTGCATCATCATTGTGTCATAAATAAAATAAATTATTTAATGTCTAAAAATTATGAATAAAATACCATTATGTAAGAAATCTTTTTATATTTATAATTAATATTTATAGTAGAATTTATCTTCTGTACAACCCTATATTAAAAATGTTTTAGTTATTAAACATTGCTTTTATCTTTTTTTAACTCTACTTTAAATAAAATAATATTAAGTGTCCTCATCTAATACAAGTGGACCTAAAGGGTAATATATTATTCCTAAGGTCTTTTTTGGTCGAATTACACTTATACAATAGAATTATGACATGTGTTAGGGTAATAATAATATCATTTTTACCCTTAATTACCCTATTTATTTTTAACCTTGGTAAATAAAAGTAAAAAGTTGCTACTCAGCAAAAATTATTTTTATCTTATTGAAAAACATTTTACTCATTGATATTAATTGTGTATCTTGTATTTTCGAAATTCCCCTCACAGAAGTGGTAAAATTATGTTTTATGTAGATTTTCAAATTCGCCTAGGTGGTGGGTAAAAGACGGCGAAAAGTTCAGTAAAATTTTTATATATCTAAAATTATTATAAAATGACTCAAATGCATTAAATTGAACATATATAGGTATTATGTATCAATTTTGTCCTAAAAATTTTTAAATAAAATAAATAATTATTTAAATAAAAAGTCGGGTTTTAAATAGTAACCTAGTGTTTTCACTATTCATCAAAAATTGAAATTTTTCGGAAAAATACCAAAAATTCACCCTTGGATAATTTCTATATTCCGAATCCAAAAATGAAGTCCATTTTGAAAGATAAACTTTATAAAATTTTAAAAAGTTGGTATTACTATTCATAACGACTAGTTCATAATAATATTATAATAATATCTCGTTTAGTGAAACTTGGTATTGCGTACTACACACGCTATCAAAGAAGGTCTTGATTGCGTGTAATGCAAGACAAGTCAGGGCTGTGTGTAGTGAAAGATTCGTTTGGAGTTGCGTATAACATAATCAAAACATATTTCACTTATACATTAAACAAATTCTATACTTAATGTTGCATAAAATAATTTCCACAAAATGAACATGAAATTGTGTGTAACATCATCCATGAATAGTTTTGCGTATAATGCAAGCTAATACGGTGTTGCGTATAGTACAATCTAATCTTTGTGTAGTGTATAATAGAAGACATCAAATAAATTAAAAATAATATATCTCATAAAATCTACGGGTGTTACATTCTACCCCCCTTAAAATGAATATCTCCCTCGAAATTCTTCGGGGTTATAAATGGTTTACTACTTGAAAGTCTCTTTCATAGAAACACACATCATAAAAAGGAATACAAAAAATACATTTTAAAAAGGAAAGTTAGAGTCATAACAGTCACCCAATGTAAATCAACAGTGGGTTTCCACATAGGAAAACATGGGTGAAAATATGGATATGGAAGAGAAATATAATCGTCAACTTATGATGAAGAGTGGTAAAAGACATGGCTATTAAAAATCCAACAATCACAAAGCCATAAATTTGTGATGATCTAAGGTACCATCTAATTCATTGGATATAAGATCACTAGGACAACATTTTTGGTTTTCAAGATAATTTCCCTAAAGTTGAAGAATTATAAGAAATACTTACTTTATTTTGGTATAATCTCACCACTGGCCGTTCCTTGGACAATTTCCACTTCATCTCTTAAAGAAATGAAGTTGAATTTGTCATTCGTTAAGTGTTATCAGATCATGGGATAGAATTATGGGTCATTCCATATGTCTCAAACAAAAGGTTAGAAAAAGTTATCAAAAATACGTAAGTCCATATATAGTGAGATTAATCATATATGGATCTTAAATTGACTTATACTTCATCTATCATACCGCTTAATAAAATAAAACTAGTTTTTACTAACTTAAGACTTCATGTAGGCCAGTGGTAGGTGATGAAGGCTTGTCGTACTTCAGATGTGGGTTCGATTCCCATAACCTTGTCCGACACAACGGGTTGTCTCCCGTCCTGCAGGTTGTCCTTTTTCTAAAAATACACTGTTATAACATTCCAAAAATAATATCAAAAAAGGTTCAATCCTTAAACATTACTATCAGATGTCTAACTTAATCTATTCCAATATTTAGGCTTACCCAAACTCAAAGTATAAGGAAGAAGATTTATAGAAAGGTCATTTATCAAGCATGTAAATACCATCACTTATCCCCATATATCATAAGATATGTCTTGTCGGTCACATTCTAAACATTTGAATTCCTTAATAATGTATTCTCTTGAAAAATGAATACACATTGAACCTTGGTGAAAACATGAATACAGTTAAAAGTTAACTCTTTCCACATACCAAAATCCGAAAAATTCTATATACTCAAACCATGATATCGCATAGTCCGTATATCAATCATGAGCTCAAGAATACTATAAAACATATTATTTTCTCTTTATGCATTCATTATGAGCATATCATCTTATTTCCAAAAATATCTGAATATCCTTTCATGGTTACCGGTACCATTCAACATATACTTTCAAATACATTAGGAAAAACAATAGTGTAACAATCCTTGGATGTACCTTTATTCCATAATACCATTACCTATACAACAAAACTCTTGATAAAATTAAATCATTACACTACCTTCTTAAACCATTGACCAAGCTTCGACACTTCTTTCATATCATATATCATTTGTAGTCTCCTCATCATCATCCACATAAATACTACCCATATGACCATACTGATTATCTTCATGAGATTTTCCCTTTGGTCATTGGTTTGCATAATTCCCATACATTCCATATTTAAAACATCTAATCATTTTTGATGTCATAGAAATACCATTATCCTTCTCCATGGTGTTAACTGAACCTTTTCTTTTTCACTTACTAGATTTGTGTCCTTTTCTGCACCCAAAAAATCTTCCAGTTCCTTTGAAACATTCTCCTTGATGCCTTTTCCCACTTGATTTACATGAGAGAAATTGAACGTTCTTTTCTCTATGATCAACAGGAAACTCCATCTTTATCTTATTAGCTGAGTCGGGAAACATACCAAATTTGAGATTATTGATCATATTATGTGATTGCTGATTAGGCATAATAACGATGTTTGGACTTCCAAATCCCGTTTCATTTGGTTTCTCATGAAGAATATCATTCCATTGTCCATCATATCATCCATTATCGTGAATCCTCCTATTTCCAGCCATTTTCTAAAACCCAAAAATAATAGTGTCAGAGGAAAAATTCTAGCTAGGGAATACAACATAATAAAGGGGGAGTACCTTCAATAACTAACATCTTAGGTTAAATTCTATGATCATTACTATAATTCTAGGACTATAAACTATACGTATACTTATCCTTAGGGACATCCCTAGACATACCTTAGAAATATTTCTAGGGATTTCACTAAAGTTTTCGCATCCTAGTTTCCAAAGGATGACTAAACCTTTCCTCTAATACCAACTGTAGAGACCCAAATCTTGACATACGTGGACATTACATTACTTTTTCCGAATACTTAATACATAACAAAAACAAACACACAAGGATCGTAATAGTTTAGTGTCTTTGGAAACTCGGAACATAATCTTCTAATCATGGTGAAAGATCTTCAACATATCCCATAAAGATATTCCCCTTTTTGTTTTCTTACCTAAAACTTTTCTTTAAATCCTGGGGAAAAGAAAACATATAAAAGGGTGAGCTCAAATTCTTGGTAAGGGTAAGCCTGGAGAAAATAAAACAAATCATATACATTTGAACTTAAAAACATGAACATAATGTTTAAACATCAAGATCCTGAGCAATGACATAAAACATGTCAGTATGTAAGGCATAAATCATAATGGGAAATCAATCATGATAAAATAGAATGGGAACAAAACATGTAACTGTGTAAACCATTAAGAACATGTAATTATTTCCATAGTAGCCAAGGAATTTCTTCCAAGACCATCTAAGTGGAAAAATTCCCTTTCTGAATCTAGTTCACTCCTCGTTTCAGTCCTGTAACACTCAACCGAATTAGATTACCGTTCCAGCCATGTCTATCTAATGAGATATAAATATTTACCCAATTTATTGGAGGGAGATATAGGTCCCATCCATCTCATAATGAAATCATTTTTACTTGTGCCACATCATAAACAAAAATAAATAATCATAACCCAAAGAATAAAAATGGGTTGCATAAACATCATCCCATCAGAACATAATCTATATAAAACAAATGGATATAATTTCATCATAAGAAAATTGAAACCATGTAAATCATAGAGATATTATACTTGAAACATACACATATTAAATAATGTCATCTAGGATGGAAAATGGTTTTGATAAAACACTTGAAAAGAATTCTTGAGAAAAATATCCTTTCTTTTTAAAAATCATTTTCTTTTCCCAAAATACCCCAAAATTTTAAAAGAGATGGATTTTATTGAAAATAACCATGAAATCTTGTAGAGTAAACTTCGTTAAAATAAATCTTTAGGAAACTGTAAAAATCTTTTTATGCTGTATAAGTTAAAAATAACATTCTTCTCGTACTTTTGTCAGAAAAGTCAAAAAGTTCCCCTTGTGGTAAAAAAAAGTATGATTCCATTCATAACATGTGGTAAATTTCAAAAATGGGTAAAAAGGACATTAAAAATACATGAAATTTGTTTTAGAAAACATGGGCATGGATGATAACAATAACCCCAGGAAATACTTACGAATAACAATCTCGGATAAGAATGAGATTGGAATAGTTATCCCTTACCTTAGGTCTGATATGCTTCGAATGTATCTAAAACTAATGTATAATTATTTAAATAATGTCATTGATTTATTACATAATCATATTAATTTTTACGATATCATATATGGTTCACTTATGACTTTATATTACCCGTTCTTTTGTAAATTCCATATTAAAGCAGCGTTTTGGGTAAAATCGTTTAATTAATCATTCATGTTTTGACTTGTAATTATTAATATTATTACATAGATCATGATTAATTAATTACATAATATAAAACATGATTTATATATAATATATATCCAGAATATACATATATATAATAGATCGAAAAATGGAAAGAAATACGCCGTTCATGGAGATGGTAGGCCATACGTACGCATGAACGCTGTTTTTCGTTTCCTTATTGAATTGAATGGAATTAAGTATATGAAATACATATATACATAAATAAATTGAGTATAATTATTATGTCATATATTTCATGATTATTTATTATATATACTTTATAATCATTCTTGAATTGTTAACATGGAAAATGAATCTCATCGCGCCGTGGAGACAGTAATCTGTACGTACGCACGAGCGATGATATCGTTCCCATATTTATTGAATGGAATTGGAGTGGATGATATAATATATTATAATCAGAATTATGTTAAAATAATCATATATAGTTATTCATTACACCATTATACCCATCCAAGTAAGGTGGTGGTGGAAAAACTGATTACACCACGACGTTGAAACGGTATTCCGTACGTACGCATGCACGGTGATTTCATTTTCCGTAGGATGGATAGAAGGTGAAATCGGGTTGTTTAATATTTATAATAACATATCAGTATATAAATGATACTTATGTTATTACTTTATAATGAAACAACTAAAGAAGAGGAAGTAGTAGAATAAAGAAACTTGAGAGAATCAGAAGAAGAGATTACCTCTTCTTCGACGTACCTCCTTTAAGATTCCTCTTAAGGAACTAGAGTTAGCCTTTTGAGAAGAACAGAACCTCCAAAATGTTTCTAGGTAAGTGAAGAAGAGAAATAGGCAGGGGTTTTCAGAGAATCAAGGCTCAAAATGGTGTTAAAAGAAGAGGGATGGGGTGCCCTTTTTATAAGGGAGGAGAGGGGCACCTTTGGAAAAACTTATTATATTATTTTATAATAATGTCATATTCGGTTTATAATAGCTCCAAATTGATTTATTTTGAAGATAAAGTGGGGATGGGTCGAAATACTCTCAACCAATAGGTTTTAGACAAGTTTAGTTTAATAGTTTAACCATATATTTTAGATTTAACTCTAAGTTAAATAATTTTACTTTTACCGTCTCTTCTTGTTTTCTTACACTATATTGTTAATAAACTTACTATAACCAACTAAACTAACCCCAAGTGGTTAATTATTAATATATATAACCTTATATAAGTCATTTTACCGAAACTTAGATTTTTTGGAGTATAATAAAAATTAATAATATAATATTTTTTTTAAAAACTATTTTATTTCAATTTTGACACTATTTAGTAATTGATTTTTGTGAAAATCATAACAGCATGATTAGTTCGAATAAAGTTAATTTATTCAATACTAACATGTCATATTAACCTATAAAATTATTGTAATCCATAAAAAGTCTGAAATTACATTTATTTGGGTATTTATAACATCAATTATGCTAATATATAATTAATAATGTAATTACTACATCATAATTGTGTCATAAATAAACTAAATCATTTAATGTTTAAAAATTATGAATAAAATTCAATTATGTAGGAAATATTTTTATATTTCTAATTAATATTTATAGTCTAATTTATATTATGTAAAAACCTATATTAAAAATGTTTTAGTTATTAAACTGTGATTTTAACGTGTTTAACTCTTCTTTAAATAAAATAATAATAAGTGTCCTAATCTAATCCAAGTGGACCTAAAGGGTAATATTTTATTCCTAAGGCTGTTTTTTGTTGAATTACACTTATCCAATATAATTAGGACATGTGTTAGGGTAATAATAATATCATTTTTACCCTTAATTACCCTATTTACTTTTAACCGTGGTAAATAAAAGTAAAAAGTTACCATCCACCAAAAATTATTTTTATCTTATTGAACCACGTTTTACGCCATGATATTAACCTTGTCTCTTGTATTTTTGAAATTCCACACACAGAAGTTCTAAAAATAAGTTTTATGTAGATTTTCAAATTCTCCTATGAGGTGGGTAAATGACGGTGAAAAGTTCAATAAAATTTTAATAAATCTAAAATTATTATAAAATTATTCAAATGAATTACATTGAAATTATATAGTAATTATTTATCAATTTTGACCTAAAATAAATTTAAATAAAATAAATATTTATTTAAATAAAAATTCGGTTTTTAAATAGATACCTAGTGTTTTCACTATTCATAAAAAATTGACAGTTTTTAAAAAATACCAAAAATTCACCCTAAGCTAATTTCAATATTTAGAATGAAAAAATGAAGTCCATTTTGAAAGATAAACTTTATAAAATTTCAAAAAGTGAGTATTAATATTCATAACAGCTAGTTCATAATAATATTATAATAATATATCGTTTAGTGAAACTTGGTATTGTGTACTACACACGCTATCGAAGAAGGTCTTGATTGCATGTAATGAAAACCAAGTCAGGGATGCGTGTAGTGAAATCTTCATTTGGTGTTTCATATAGCATAATCAAAACTTATTTCATTTATACATTAAACAAAATCTATACTTAATGTTGCGTAAAATAATTTCCAGGAAACGAACTTGAAATTGTGTGTAACACGAGCCAAGAATAGTGTTGCGTATACTGCAAGCTAATACGGTGTTGCATATAGTACAATATAATCTTGTTTTAGTGTATAATAGAAGACATTAAAGAAATTAAAAATGCTATATCTCATAAAATCTCAGGGTGTTACATTCTACCCCCCTTAAATTTAATTTCTCCCTCGAAATTCGTCGGGGTTATAAACAATTTACTACTTGAAAGTTTCTTTCATAGAAACCCACATCGTAAAAAGGAATACTAAAAATTAATTTTAAAAAGGGAAGTTAGAGTCATAACAGTCCCCAATTTTAACTCAGCAATTGGTTTCCACATATGACAACATGGGTGAAAAAATGGATATGGAAGAGAAATATAACCATCAACTTCTGATGAAGAGTGGTAGAGGACATGGCTTTGAAAAAGCCAACAATAACAAATCCATAAATCTGTGATGATCTAAGCTACCATCTGATTCATCAGATATAAGAATACCAGGACAACAATTTTGGTTTTCAAGATCATTTCCCTAAAGTTGAAGAATTAGAAGAAATACTTACTTTATTTTGGTATAATCTCATTATTGGTCGTTCCTTGGACAATTTCCACTTCATCTCATAAAGAAATGAAGTTGAATTTGTCATTCGTTAAGTGTTATCAGACCATGTGATAGAATGATGGGTCATTCCATATGTCTCAAACAAAAGGTTACAAAAAGTTATCCAAAATACATAAGTCAATCTATAGTGATATTAATCATATATGGTTCCTAAAATAGACTTATACTTCATCTATCGTACCGATTAATAAAATAAAACTAGTTTCTACTAACCATGGAATTCATGTAGGCCATTTGTAGGTGATGAAGGCTTTTCGTACTTCGGTTGTGGGTTCGATTCCCACAACCTTGTCCGACGCAATGGGTTGTCACCCATCCTACAGGTTTTTCTTTTCCTAAAACTACACTATTATAACATTCTAGTAATAATATCAAAAATAAAGTTTCAATCCTTAAACAATACTATCGGATGTCTAACTTAATCTATTCCAATCTTTAGGCTTACCCAAACTCACAGTATAAGGAAGAAGATTTAAATAAAGGTCATCTATCGAGCATGTAAATACCATCACTTATCCCCATATATCATAAGATATGTTTTGTTGGTCACATTATAAACATTAGAAATCCTTAATCATGTATTCTCTTGAAAAATGAATACACATTGAACCTTAGTGAAAACATGAATTCAGTTAAAATTTATCTCTTTCTACATACCAAAATCCCAAAAATTCTATTTACTCAAGCCATGATATCACATAGTCCTTATATCAATCATGATCTCATGAATACTATCAAATATATCATTTTCTCATTATCTGTTCATTATTAGCATATCATCTTCATTCCAAAAATTTCTTAATAACCTTTCATAGTTACTGATACCATTCAACATATACTTTCAAATACTTTCGGAAAAACAATAGTGTAACAATTCTTAAATGTGTCTTTATTCCATATTACCATTACCTATACAACATAAATCTTGATAAACATAAATCATTCCACTACCTTCTTAATCCATTGACCACGCTTCAACACTTCTTTCATCTAATATATCATCTGTTGTCTCCTCATCATCATCCACATAAATACTACCCATATTACCATGATTATTCTCTTCATGAGATTTTCCCTTAGGGAATTGGTTTTCATAATTCCCATACATTCCACATTTAAAACATCTAATCATTGTTGTTGTCGTAGAAATACCATTATCCTTCTCCATGGTGTTAACTGAACCTTTTCCTTTGCACTTACTAGATTTGTGTCCTTCTTTTCCGCACCCAAAGCATCTTCCAGTTCATTTGAAACATTTTCATTGAGACCTCTTCCCACATGATCTACATGAGATAAATCAAACTTTCTTTCCTCTATGATCATAATGAAACTCCATCTTTATCTTATTAGCTGAGTCGGAAAACATACCAATGTTGAGATTATTGATCATATTATGAGATTTTTGATTAGGCATAATAACGATGTTTGGACTTAAAAATCCCATTTCATTTGGTTTCTCATGAAGAATATCATTCCATTGTCCATAATATCCTCCATTATCGTGAATCTTCCTATTTCCAGCCATTTTATAAAACCCAAAATGAATAGCGTGAGAGGAAAAAATCATGTTAGGGAAAAAAACATAATAAAGGGGGAGTACCGTAAATATCTAACATCTTAGGTTAAATTCTAAGATTATTACCATAATTCTTGGACTATAACCTATACGTATACTTATCCTTAGGGACATCCCTAGACATACCTTATAAATATTTCTAGGGATTTCACTAAAGTTTTTACATCCTAGTTTCCAAAGTTTGACTAAACCTTTCCACTGACACCAACTATAGAGACTCAAAGCTTGACATACATGGACATTGCATTACTTTTTCGTAATACTTAATACATAACAAAAAACAAACACACAAGGTCTGTAATAGTTTATTGTCTTTGGAAACTCGGAACATAATCTTCTAATCGCGATGAAATATCATCAACATCTCCCATATAGATCTTCCCCTTTTTGTTTTCTTACCTAAAACCTTTCTTTAAATCCCGGGGAAAAGAAAATATATAAAAGGGTGAGCTCAAATGCTCAATAAGGGTAAGCATGGAGAAAATAAAACAAATCATATACATTTGAACTTAAAAACATGAACATAATGTTTAATCATCAAGATCTTGAGCAATGACATAAAACATGTCAAAATGTAAGGAATAGATCATAATGGGACATCAATCAGGATAAAATATCATGGGAATAAAACATGTATTTGTTGAAACCATTAAGCACATGTTATGATTTACATAGTATCCAAGGCATTGTTCTCAAGACCATCTTAGTGGACAATGTCCCTTTCTAAATCAAGTTCACTCCACATTTCAGTCCTGTAACACTGAACCATATTAACATACCATTCCAACCATGCCTATTTCATGAGATATATATCTTTACCCAATTAATTTTAGGGAGATATAGGTCACACCCATCTCATAATGAAATCATTCTTACTTGTGCCACAACATAAACATAAATCATCCATCATAACCCAAAGAATAAAAATGGGTTTCATAAACATCATCCCATCATGACATAATCCATATAAAACAAATGGATATCATTTCATCATAAGAAAAGTGAAACCATGTAAATCATAGAGATATTATACTTGAAACATAAACATATTATTTAATGTCATCTGAGATGGAAAATGGTTTTGATAAAACACCTGAAAAGAATTCTTGAGGAAAATATCCTTTCTTCGTAAAAATCATTTTCTTTTCACAAAATACCAAGAAATTTTAAAAGAAATTAATTTTATTGAAAATAACCATGAAATATTTTATAGTAAACTTCATTAAAATAAGGATTTAGGAAACCGTAAAAATCATTTTATACTGTATAAGTTAAAAATAACATTCTTCTTGTACTTTTGTCAAAAAAGTCAAAAAGTTCCCCGTGTGGTAAACATAAGTAAGTTTCCATTCATAACATGTGGTAAATTTCAAAAATGGGTAAAAATGACTTTAAAAATACATGAAATCATTTTTAGAAAACATGGGCATGAATGATAACAATAACCCTAGTAAATACTTACGAATAACAATCTCATATAAGAATGAGATTGGAAGAGTTATCCCTTACCATAGGTCCGATATGCTTCTTACGTATCCGAAACTCCTGTATAATGATTTAAATAATGTCATTTAATTATTACAGAATCATATTAATTTTTACTATATCATATGTGGTTCACTTATGACTTTATATTACCCGTTCTTTTGTAAATTCCATATTAAAGTAGCGTTTTGGGTAAAATCGTTGCATTTATCGTCCGTGTTTTGACATGTATTTTTTAATATGATTACATAGATCATGATTAATTAATTACAGAATATAAAACTTGATTTATATATAATATATATCCACAATATACATATATATATAATAGATCGATAAATGGAAAGAAATACATCGTTCATGGGGATGGTAGGCCGTACATACGCATGAATGTTGTTTTTCGTTTCCTTATTGAATTGAATGGAATTAAGTAGATGACATAAATACATATATAAATAAATAAATTAGAATTATTATGTCACATATTTCATTTTTACCTATTAAATATACTTTATAATCATTCTTGAATTGTTAATATGGAAAATGAATCTCATTGCGTCGTGGAGACGGTAATCTGTACATACGCACGAGCGATGATATCGTTACCATATTTATTGAATTGAATTTTTGTGGATGATATAATATCTTATAATCAGTATTATGTTATAATAATCATATATAGTTATTATTTACACCATTATACCCATCCAATTAAGGTGGTGGTGGTAAAACTGATTACACCATGGCGTGGAGACGGTATTCCGTACGTATGCACTCGTGGTGATTTCGTTTTCCGTATGATGGATAAATGGTGAAATATGGTTGTTTCATATTTATAATAACATATCATTATATAAAAAAAATTTATGTTATTACTTTATAATGAAACAACTAATGAAGAGGAATTAGAAGAAGAAAGAAACTTGAGAGAATCGGAAGAATAGATTACCTCTTCTTCGACGCACCTACTTTAAGCTTCCTCTTAAGGAAGCAGAGTTGGTCTTTTGAGAAGACTAGAACCTCCAGAATGTTTCTATGGATGTGGAGAAGAGAAATTTGGAGGTTTTTTCAGATCTTCAAGGCTCAAAGGGGTGTGAAGAGAAGAGGTAAGGGGTGCCCTTTTTATAAGGGAGGAGAGGGGCACCTTTAGAAAAACTTATAATATTATTTTATAATAAAGTCATATTCGGTTTATAATACCTCCAAATTGATTTATTTCGAAGATAAAGTGGGTATTGTTCTAAAGACTCTCAAAAAATAGGTTTTAGACAAGTTTAGGTTACTATTTTAACCTTATCTTTTAGATTTAACTCTAAGTTAAATAATTTAACTTTTACCGTGTCTTCTTGTTTTCTTACACTATATAGTTAATAAACTTACTATAACCATTCAAATGAACCCCAATTGGTTCATTATTAATATATATAACATTATATAAATTATTTGTAAGAAACTTAGATTTTTAGGAATATAATAAAAATTAATAATATAATATTTTTTAATAACTATTTAATAAAAATTTTGACACTATTTGGTAATTGATTTTTGTGAAAATCATAACAGAATTATTAGTTCGAAAAACATTATTTTAATCAATACTTACATGTAATATTAACCTATAAAATTATTTTAGTTCATTAAAAGTCTCAAATTACATTTATTGGGGTATTTATAACATCAATTATGTTAATATTTCATTAATAAGGTAATTACTGCATCATCATTTTGTCATAAATAAAGTAAATTATTTAATTTATAAAAATTATGAATAAAATACCATTATGTAAGAAATATTTTTATATTTATAATTAATATTTATAGTCTAATTTATCTTATGTACAACCCTATATTAAAAATGTTTTAGTTATTAAACTTTGATTTTAACTTTTTTAACTCTTCTTTAAATAAAATAATAATAAGTTTCCTAATCTAATCCAAGTGGACCTAAAGGGTAATAATTTATTCCTAAGGTTGTTTTTTTTCGAATAACACTTATACAATAGAATTAGGACATGTTCTAGGGTAATAATAATATGATTTTTACCCTTAATTACCTTATTTACTTTTTTAACCATTGTAAATAAAAGTAAAAAGTTACTATTAACCAAAAATTATTTTTAACTTATTGAACCACAATTTACTCCTAGATATTTATCGCGTCTCTTGGATTTTTGAAATTCAACTCACAGAATTGGTAAAATTATGTTTTATGTAGATTTTCAAATTCTTCTAGGAGGTGGGTAAAAGACGGTGAAAAGGTCAATAAAATTTTTATATATCTAAAATTATTATAAAAAGACTCAAATGAATTACATTGAACTTATATAGGTATTATGTAATAATTTTAACCTAAAATAAATTTAAATAAAATAAATAATTATTTAAATAAAAATTCGGTTTTTAAATAGTAACCCAGTGTTTTCACTATTCATCAAAAATTGAATGTTTTCATAAAAATACCAAAAATTCACCATAGGCTAATTTCGATATTTCAAATCCAAAAATGAAGTCCATTTTGAAAGATAAACTTTATAAAATTTCAAAAAGTGGGTATTACTATTCATAACGGCTAGTTCATAATAATATTATAATAATATGCCGTTTATTGAAACTTGGTATTGCGTACTACACATGCTATCGAAGGAGGTCTTGACTGCATGTAATGCAAGCCAAGTCAGGGCTGCGTGTGGTGGATTATTCGTTTGGTGTTGCGTATAACATAATCAAAACTTATTTCATTTATACATTAAATAAAATCTATAATTAATGTTGCGTAAAATAATTTCCACAAAATGAACTTGAAATTGTGTGTAACATGAGAGAAGAATAGTGTTCCGTATACTACATGCTAATATGGTGTTGCGTATAGTACAAGCTTATCTTGTTGTAGTGTATAATAGAAGACATCAATGAAATTAAAAATAATATATCTCATAAAATCTTGGGGTGTTACAACCGTCTCGAGAGGTTCTCCCGGAGCCTATCTAGTTTAGTTAGTTGCCATATATAGGGGCAGCCTCAGGACTACGAGGTTTTCTCAAGACGGGTGTCGATTATTTGAAGATGAGGATCAGCTACACATTGGGGTCATGGTAGAGACATCAATAGCTTGAAGTGGTTCAGTGGATGGGTACTAGTGTAGAAACACATGCAGTTCAAGCTTTAGGAATTCATGCTTTAGGCCAGGTACATTCGATATATATTCCTGGGGTTGATCATGCTAGTGAGGTGATAAAAATCTTAGGCCATCACTCATTGTTGTGGTTTTAGCTGAGGATTCAAATTTCCTTTAAAATTATTTTATTTAATTGATTTATTTGGTCATTCTAATTTGATTCATTCAAGACCCCTATAATAATTTTTTATGGTTTTCTAGATTGTGCAATTAAGTAATCTTATTTGAATTTCATATTTGATGTTAATTATTCAATTTAATCATCCAAATTTTATTTTTTATTTGAATGATATATGTGAAATGGATGAGAATCAAGTGATGATATGTTTCCACCTAAGGGTTGATGACATGATTTTCATATGGAATTTCTATGGCATGACCATTGGGATTGAGGAGATGAGATCATCTAGTTGGGTATGGATCAGATTGCTTGAGTGGGATTAACAAGATTATTGGGCACCATGGATGTCAAATTGTGGTGGAGAGGCCATATGGTTGGTAATGTACCATGATATTGGGATGGAATGGAAATAAAATATGAGAGACATGGTCACAAGGGTTTGAAGATCCTTTTTATATGAATTAGGAATTATATTTTATGACTTCTACTCACTCGGGATGGATGAAGGTCCAAATTGAGTCATGTACACACAGTACAAATCTCTACTGAGGTAGTTTTCACCACTCATGTGGTTAGAGGTCCCTATAGAGAATATAAGGAAATGTGTTGAGGTTTCTTGTTGTAGAAATCCACATTGAATGTGAGGATCATTCAGTTGATATTGATGAGGCTATCAATTGGTGATAATTCTTTTTATATAGAGACTATGGGATGAGAATGATTTGGGATAAAAAATATCATCATTTCTTATGATGTCAGGTTATGAGAATTCATTGGTTATTTTAAGGATTGATATCGTTGTTCCACCTAGCATTGGGGTTTTAGCTAACAGGTGATTTTGAATAGGGGTGCGAGGGTCCAGTTACATGTTTTGGCATGCCTTCAGTACTTCATTGATTTATTTGACAAACGAGGTTTCAGGAGGCAGTGGTGTCATGATACATGTTTGAGGATGAAACTGAGGATTCAACTAGGCTATGATACTTTAGAGTATAATATGGGACATATATTCAATCATTGTTTGAGGAAGGTAAAAGCTTCATGGTGGCTGCTGAGCACTATGGATGCTTGTCCAATATAAATTTCTTAGTTATAATTTTATTTAAATTCTATTATATTTCATCCTAAACACATATTCTAGGTACACACCATGGGGTAGTATACAATTGAAATTCATCTCATTACTTTCATGGTTCTTTCAAGATTCATATAGACTTTATAAATTTACGTCCATGTAAAGGATCACCCCCAAGAGCTTGATCGTAGTAGCTGTTGACATGGAGTATGGCATGGGACCTTTAGGTCATTCCAAATTAGATTTTATTTTTTAGATTTTTATATATCATTACACTATATATGTATGACATGTAGTGGTCATACATTGGTGGTACACATTTGTATTTTGATATGTATGGCCTATTATGAAATTCATGTTTTTCTTTTTGTTTAAGTAGTGCTACAAGTGTTGTATTGGGCATGATGTGCTGTTTATTTACTTTTTGATGCTTTTATTTATTTATTTCTTCCACTATTTATCTAATATTTTTTTTCTTCTACCATTTAAGATATTGGCTCGAGTCTTCTATTTATATAATTCCATGACTTGTTATACATTTTTAGTCTGACCATTATTATTATCATTCCTAGTGGGTATAACCTCCCCAATATACCTTTTTCAGACCATCACTGCAAGTTGGAAGCCTTTGGAATTTAGAGAGGCATGCCAAAGGAAAGTGGCACCAGTATAGATAACAGTTTTTGGATGCCTAATTAATTTGGGGAAGCTATAGTAAACATGGAGGTCTAGGGACTTCACCCTACAACATGCCTCTCCCCCAAAACCCTTACCACCCCACAACCAATGGTGGGGAAAATAGTGATTAATAATATTACTAACAATAATAATAATAATAATAATAATTAAAATAATGTTCAATTAAAAAATTATTACTTTCTAATGATAGTAATACAATTACTTATTTATCATACTAACAAAATATACAATGTAGTCTTTTAAAAAATGTAGAACTGATAATTTTTAAAACATAAAACATTGATCTCAATATAAAAATTATGAACAATAAGAAATATATTACTATGATCTAAATCAATGTCTCAAATAATCGTTCGTGGTATAACCTAGGGTATAGATAATTCATACACATTTTTTATTGATGTGTATACTATGTAATTTATACCTCCTATGTATAATCTATTTCATCTACATAAAAATTAACCTATGTGATAGGAAATAGATCTAAAGTCTCCTATCTATTAGAATTTCTTGAATGGATGGAATGTCGTTTCTATTTTGAACTATCTTCCACATGGGAATAAGATGACTATTGTGTAATAGGTATATCCTAGTTTGTGAAAAAATTCTTACTGAAACACATTCTTGTCTCTAGTATGCATTATAAAATATTTAAAAAATCTAAGGGATAGTGAAGCAGAATCACTAGAAGATGCATCATGGACCTATATATGGACAACTTGTGTTTGTGGATTTTCTATGATAGGAATCAGATGATCATCTAGATAAGCATGGTTTACATCCTCCTCATCTCCCACCTCATTATGTGGAACATCCATAAGAGTCTCATCATGCTCTAACACATCCATATAAGTCTCATCCCCCTTAGAATCATCTAGAACATTTAAGAAAATACCTTCATAAATCACAGTCATAGGAAAAATAATCTTTTTTACTACTCCATTAAAATATTATAGGAGAAATTATTCACCCTTTTCTTAATTAGAGGTGTGTACCCATTGTGATATAAATTAATCCCATAAAATGTATACAGTTAAGTAATGTTAAAAATATATATTCAAAGGTGAATGGATTAATTATTAGGAAGTGATGATAACAGAATATGTTTCACATTAGTTATAACAATGGTTCCATGTGGTACTAGGGCATGAAATCCAACTCATAAAATATTGGTATGTGTGTCATGAATTACCTCATAAACTATACTCATGGCGTATATCCAACATTTGATGATAGAATGAAAGATATATCCTTTGGTTGGTGTCTTCCATCCCTAAAATATTTAGATAATGACGTTATGGAAACTATCATGATGGTGTGGGTATGGGAAAATATAAATGTAACTACCTATTAAATTGAAAAAAAATCCACAAGATAGTGTGATAATGAATAAGAGGTATGATGCATGTGCTTATGGAAGAACGACCATATCGTATGGTAGGAGACTCTGGTGGACATGATCAACTTATGGGGACTATGGATCACAGATATCAAAAAATTAATATGAAATTAATAAATGATATGATGTATGACACTAAACCATAATATCAATATATAATTAATAATCACACACATCATTTGTCTGAAGTCTTCCAAGTATAAGTCTATTAGTATGGACATCATGTATGGTGTTATCCAAATGTCGATGGGCTTAACCTGAATTAAAAATAATTTTTTTTCCCATTATATATTCATAATAGAAAATTATATGTTTCATTTTCACATAAGTTAGGAAAAGAATACCCTCATCCATTATGGATTTCCTAAAAAATGTTTCTAGGTTCCGGTGCATAAACATGTTGAGTGAAGCAATTGAATCACTCCCATATCCACATACTGACAAAAAATAAATCATCCTACAATATATATCTTATTGATGTAAAATCTGTTACATTAACATCTATAAACATGACTCACAATGAAAGAGTCAAACTTATTGTACCACTATTTTGGGGATTGTTTCTTGTTCCTAAAGTTTCTTAATGAATTTTCACAAAACATTTTCCTATCAAGAAACATCAGAAATATCTTGTTTCATTATATATAAATCCTCGGTGAGTACAACATGATTTTTTGGTTCAAATCCATCCTCTCAAGATCCACATCAAATCTAGATACCAATCCAAAAATGTATCTGATTGAAGCCATATTCTCCCTGGCTAAAAAGTATTCTTGAAGTCCACAAATTTTTTTTGAATTTATTTTTTTACCACTAACCATGATATTTTCGTTACCTCATTTCCAATTCCTTCATATTTCATCCTAGACACATATTTTTTAGTGACATCATACCTTTTGGTAGTTCCACCAAATTCTATGTCTCGTCTTTATCAATGACTACTTATCATTCTTCATTGCACGCAGCCACTTCCGTTTTTTTATTTGAAATATTTCTTTCTGATATACTTTTGGAGCCAACTGACCAATAAAAAAAATGAACTTATTGTTTATATTTTGTTGATGGATTCTTTGCTTGTATATATTTTTGAACCTGTAAAATGCTGGGTTCAGGAGGCACATAATCACCTAAATCCTATAATGATTCTATGAATTCTGGTTGAGATGGTTATGTCTCCTCCTACTCAATATCCTCTCTAAATCATCATATTATACTATTTATAATCCTTCTTTCACCTCCTCCTATTAAGTAATATGTTATTCTCATATAAGTGTTGGATCAAGAATTCATTCCTAAACACTTTCACTTCAAGAAATTATAGAATTATGAATGTTATTGATCATCTAATTCAAATGGAACATGGAATCTCTACATTAGATCACCTCATCCACCATTAGATCCCAAACCTTGTATCTATACTCTTTATCTCTATAGATGATGAAGATTCATGGAGTAGAACTATCATCCATTTTTCCTGATCTCTATAGATACATGTGCAAAATCCTGAGATCCAAATACTCATAAATAAGAGTTATAAGGATTTTCCCAAAGACATATCTTCTCTGGGATCATTAAATTTATGTGAATTGATTGTGACTTATTGATATTATATCAAATTCTCCCCAAAATGGATTAGTTACCTTAGATAAATTAATAATGCTCATAACCTTCCCCATGATGGTTATGTTCATCATTCTTATAATTTTATTGGGTCATGAGTTGAATCAGACCATCCAATCATGTAAAATTCATTAACTCCTATAATAAGAATCAAACTCCATGGATATATACTATACACAACTATCTAAATGACTAAAATTCATCTTTATTGAAATTCCACTCTCTACCATGGAATGAAACATATTGAAGTAGTATAGAACATGGTCCTTCAGTTATGAGAATAACATGCACACCTTATAAGATTATTCATCAATAATGTTTTGGAAATATTTTATACCCACAAGAGATTCCACCACTATGGGACCATATATATCATAGTGAACTAGATCAAACAACTCTGATCTCATTAATGAAATGGTACTGAATGAAACTCTATAATGATTCCCATACAAGTAGTAGTAGAAACTATTGAGTTATGAATCCTTATAAAAATTGATTATATTATTCTTCAGTATGGTCGATAAAAATTTTTCACTCATGTGGTTGAGGTTACTATGTGAAAAATTTGATGGCCCCCTCTTTCCATTATACTAATACTATCTACATCAATCATTACATGTTTTTTATATAGAGTACATCATATGATTATAGGGTGATGATGATGTCTACCTTCACCATATTACAAGATCAATCATTGAATATGTTTTAATGTACATGTATTTAAAAGGTTATCTTTGATAACAAGTTCATAAAAAGTCTTGGAATGTGTCAAACATCCTTTACGGTGATTGTGTATCCAAAATTCTTCTTTACATGGGTATCTCTCATGAAAATATTATCTATGGTACTAGAATTCCCCGTATTGGTGGAAATAAAGTCACCAGATTTAAATTCTGTGTGAAAGTAGGTCTCCTATACATATTTTAAATAATTTGGAATTCTATATTGATAGTCATGTGAAGATATTCATTTATTTTATGTTTGATAATACCTAAGAATTTCTCTTAATGTAACATTCAAAAAGTATTATTCAAGTTTCCCTCCATGAAACAATGGAAGCATTTTTATGTTGGTATCTTACCATCTTTATAGCATCTTTCTCCCTTTATTCACTCTATACTTCATTCTTTATGACTACCACCATGTTGCATCCCTCACCTCTCTAGCATAAGATCTTTCATTGGATTATAACCCAAAACCTTCATTTATGCCTCATAGTTGAATAATTCATCCTTTACCATTTCCTTGGTATGTTTTCCTTTGGGAACTAAGATTCATAGGGTGAATACTAATGTACCCTAGTAATTAGGATGTTTTCAAAGTAGATGGTTTTCCAAAGATTGATGCGACACCGTATTACCTATAAGCTCTAATTGATTCAATAGTTACTGGAACTCACTATTAGGATGAGCTATATACCTCCCACAGTGTAATCAAATATTCATTAAATTAATTAATAATAGAATATTTTTTTGATAAATCATTTACTAGTACATATTATCCAACTTCATCTAGATTTAATACAAACTAGTCTCCTATGAAAATGGTTATAAGAACTCGGGTTTTTAGAACGGGTCAAAATTCTGACCCTGTTTGAATTTTTGGCTTGTTTCTGGGAAAATCTGGGAAAATCTGGGAATTTTTGGAAATTTTTAAATTACACACTGTGTACTCTAAAGTACACACCGTGTATGGGTTGAGCGAGTACTGGCCGTGTGCTCCCCGAGTACATGTCGTGTGATGACCGTTTAGAAATTTTCTATTAAACGGCGCGTAGTGTTACATGACACTTCGTGTAGTCTAGCTGTGTATGAGGGATATGCACGGCGTTTGGGTAAGTCGGTGAGGAAGAGAAAAAATACCAAGTACACGCCATGTGATACCTAGTACTCATCGTGTAGTGAGTCGGTAATTTCTCGGTGAATTTTCAGTCGTCTAATGAACTGTAAAATGATACATTGCGTGTAGTCATGAAGTAGATGACGAGTTTTTTCTTTTTTTCTCTAAAACGAGCAGTATCCTTGTTTTGAGGCAAAAACCCAAACCCTTGAAGGGTTTGAACGGGGAGAGATTGCCGAACCTTCAAACCCTTCCCAGATCTTCATCTGAACCCCTATTTAATCACTGTTTGATCCATTAGATCCCCCACGGTAAGGCCTTAATTCCTCTTAAGCCATTTATCTTGATTTTGGTTCTATGTCAAGTTATAGGGGTTTGAGATGTTTTGATTTTTTTGTATATCTACCACGTTTTAGACCTAATTAGAGGCTCTTATAGGAGGAGTATCATCGTACGAGTCTCAGGTAGGTGATGAATACCTCTTTTTTTGTGTTTTTTTAGATTTTTGGGTGGTGCGGCCTATTGTAGGTTTTTAGGTATTTGGAGCAGAACCCAGTTTTATTTGATATTGCATATTAAATTGTGCATTAGACTCGTGGGACACCTTGGGGTATCCCTTTACCTATTTTTCATGAGTGGGGCCGGGCGAGGGGTCATTTCTCAATTAGGGCATTTTGGCCAAGGGAAGCCAAAATGGTTATAATTTAACTATGATGTTTTAAACTAATAATTTTAGTTTATTAAGCCTTAATATGAATTGTTAGAGGCTCTCGAGGCCTCAGTGCTGGTATGGGATATCACATTGCTATTGCAACTAAAATGTTTCATTTTTCTTGTCTATTTAAAGTATTACATTGTGATTATATATGTGATGTGTGATATTGAATATGCTGGAACCTTCGGTTTGTGCTCGGCATGGCCTGGGTATTGTTGAGTGATGTTGATCACAGGTTGGGCTTGACCCGGGTTACATTGGGTGGTTCTGACCGTGGGATTGGGCGTCAGTTTGAGGTAGAGTGACTGTCAGGTTGGGCCTGGCCTGGGTTACAGGGATGGAAAGGCCATAAGACCCAAGCGGCATGGTCGTAGGGATATGAGGTGTTAGAGATGTTGTGGCTTGTGTACTATTTTTGTGATTACTACTAACCCAGAAACTCTGAGTAGTGTGCACAAAGACAGACTTTGTGATGAGGTGGCTTTGACCACTCGTGTGGGTAGAGGCCCCTGTTAGTTGCGGTTTAGATACAATTGGTTTGGTGGTTAATGTCTTAGGAAGCCACGTGGAAGGTGAGGAGCCTTCAGGGGATAACATTGAGGCTATCGGGTTGGGGGAAGAGGCTCGCCGTTACTTGGGGGCAGACATCATTGTTCCACCGGTTACTTTGTTTGAGGGAAGACATCGGTCACCCTCCAGCTACTTGTTTGAGGGAAGAAATAGCCATCACTCTGGAAACATATTTGAGTACATGAATCGTTGTTCCTCCGGGTTACTATTATTGGGTGTGCCTTCAGGACGTCGGTACTTGAGACACGTAGTGTTTGAGGGCATATGGTGTCAGGTTACATGACAGAGATTCCGGCATTGGCCGAAGCAGGTGATACTCTATGGTGGCTGTAGACCACCAGTGGTGTTTGTGTTTGTTTGTGAGAAACATATTGTTTACTATTTCCTTATAAATTTATGCCTTCTTAAACAGTTATATTAGGTATGCACTGTTGGGTGGTATCCTACTGAGATTCATCTCACACCCTACATGGGACCTTTGGGACGCGTGTAGACTTTATGGATTTGCGTGCAGGAAAGAGGTCAGCTTCAGGAGATGGACTTCATTAGTTGTTGCATGGAGAGGGTTGGGACCTTGAGGTATTTCCTAGATGGTGTTACTTGTTTTACGTTCTTTCCCGTATCAACATGATTACTTTTGTAGCTTCACTTGGTTTTCCATTGATGCCTTTACTTTTGGATATCTATGATTTTCTTGGATTCATGTTTGTTGTTCAATTGTAGTTACAAGTGATCAGCATGCTGTTGTGTTTATTTCCGCTGTTGTTGTTATATTTATTGCTTCTGCTATTTATCAATATTGAATGTGCTTCCGCTCTGTGGGTCTGGTTCATGTCTACTTTTCATTTATTTCCACTGCATGTTTTATATATTATACACGGACCAATACCATTATTATCCTCCAAGAGGGTATAGCCTCCCCACTATACCTATAAGACCCTCGCTGCTAGTCGGCAGCCTTTGGAGTTCAGGGTGGTGCGCCTAAGGTAGTAACACCCGACCCGTTTAGCACTATTCTAGTGCCTATTTGGGTACGATTCATTACAATGTGGTATCAGAGAATTTCGTGACAAGGATTTAGTAGTATTGTTTTGGTGGCTACTAATTAGATTGAGAATTCCCTTTTTATTTCTGCTGGTTTTACTATTGGGATATGGTAGACTAGGGATTGGTTATTCTTAGAACTGGGTTTCTAGCTAGTTCTTGGGTGCCTACAGCCCCAGGTACGAGTGATGGACCATGTCTCCATGGGAGGGAATTGTTGTTTTCTTTTGCTCAGATTACAGTTTATAAGATTTCCCCCTCAGCGGCTCACTTGGTGTGTGTTGTTATTGATTGTGATGTGTAAATCCTGGCCTGGTATGGAAAGGTGTGATTTTTTTTCTTTTGATAGGAACATTTTAGGATATTTCAATTTCATAAATGCACTTATGCTTTTTGAAGTGATAACTCAATGTGAATTATATCAATTTCCATGCTTTGTATGCTTTAGAATGTGAATAGGTGAAATTCCTAATAGAATTTCTTGTCTATTGAAATATGTTATGCCATGCTTTGTGTAACACCCCAAGCTTCCACATTACACTTCTCTATGAATAATATAGTATCCTGTGTTGTACGCAACCTCGAGTTCTAGCACACACCACAACCAATCAAACTAGCTGTTATGAATAGTAATACCCACTTTTTGAAATTTTATAAATTTTATCTTTCAAAATGGACTTTATTTTTGGTTTCGGAATATCGAAATTAACCTAGGGTGAATTTTTGGTATTTTTCTGAAAACTTTCAATTTTTGATGAATAGTGAAAAACACTGAGTTATTGGTTAAAATCGACTTTTTATTTAAATAATTATTAAATTTCTTTAAATTTAATTAATGTTAAAATAGATACATAATAACTATATAAGTTCAATGTAATTCATTAGAGTTAGTTTAAAATAATTTTATATATATAAAAATTTTATTGAACTTTTCACCGTCTTTTACCCACCTCTTATAAGAATTTGCAAATTCACATAAAACATAATTTTAATGCTTCTGTGAGTGGAATTTCAAAAATCTGAGAGAAACGGTTAATATCAAGGTGTAAAATGTGGTTCAATAAGATAAAAATAATTTTTGGTGAATAGTAACATTTTTCTTTTATTTACCACGGTTAAAAGTAAATAGGATCATTAAGGGTAAAAATGATATTAATATTACCCTAATACATGTTCTAATTATATTTTACAATTGTATCTCAACCAAAAACAACCTTATCAATAAAATATTATCATTTAGGTCCACTTGGATTAGAGTAGGACATTTATTATTATTCAATTCAAAGAAGAGTTAAAAGAGTTAAAATTAAAGTTTAATTACTAATTTTTTTTAATATATGGTTATACATAAGATAAATTCTATTGTAAAAATTAATTAGAAAGATAAAAATATTTCCTACATAATGGTATTTTATTTATAATTTTTAGACATTAAATAAATTAATTTATTTATGACACAATGGTGATGCAGTAATTAACTAATTAATGAAATATTAAAATAATTGATATTATAAATATCCAAATAAATGTAATTTGAGACTTTTTATGAATTCCACTAATTTTATAGGTTAATATGACATGTTTTTATTAATTTAATTATGTTTGTTCGAAGTAATAATTCTGTTATGATAGTCACAAAAATCAAATACCAAATAGTGTCAAAATTGACATAAAAGAGTTTTTAAAAAAAATTATATTATTAATTGATATGCAATTCCTAAAAATATAATGTTCTTCCAAGAGACTTATATAATGATATTTGTATCATTAATGGACCACTTGGGGGTCTCTTGGATGAATATAGTATGTTTATTAACTATATAATATAAAAATACAAAGTGACATGGTAAATGTAAAACTAATTAACTAAGAGTTAAAACTAAAAGATAAGGTTAATATAATAACTCAAACCTGTATAAATTCTATTGGTTGAAATTATTTCGACCCATCCCCACCTTATACTTTTAATAATCCGCTTTGGAGCCATTAGAATCCGATTAAGAATTTATTATAAAATAATATTTCTAGCTTTTCCAAAGGTGCCCCTCACCCTCTAATAAAAGGGCACTCCCCCTTCTCACTAATTCACCCATTAAAAGCCTTTTGGCTCGGCCAAACCCTTCTCAAATACTCTCTCAAATTCCCTCAATTCAACCTAGAGGGCTTAGCTTGTTCAGAAAGCCAACCTAAGGATCCCTTTTGATCAAATCAAAAGGAAGAACCTGAAGAAGAGGCAATGTTTTCACCACCCTTTTCAAGTTCATTTCTTCTTCAACTTCTTCATTCCTTGTTATTTACATTATAAAATAATAACTCCAGTATATTATATATACTGGGATGTTATTATAAATATGTAACTACCAAATTCATTATTCTATCTATCCCATGAATGACATGTCACCATACGTGCGTATGCACGGCCTACCGTCTCCACGTCGTGGTGTAATTGTTATTCAATATATTATTATTTAGATGGGTATAATCATGATTTATAATTCATGTAAATAATAAATATAACATGATAAGTATTATGTTTATATTATATACCATCCAATTATATATTATATTAATATCAAAAGAATGATATTGTCGCTCGTGCGTACGTATGGACTACCGTCTCCACGAACGCGATGAGATTCATTCCCCATCGTATCCATTAAAGTATAATTATCATTTTATGATTAAAAATAATGTTTAAGGACTTGATATGATTCTTTATATGAATGAAATACAACCTATACATAACAAACATGCCTTATGTAACAAAAAATATATAAGAAAATGATTAATTTAACACCTGAAATGACGATAATACTAAAATATTATTAACAAAGAATTAATAGAAGATCATATATGATATCTTAATTATGTATATGGTTCTGTTATAAATTAATAACATTTTTTTTAACTATTATATAGGAGGTTAACATACCATCAACTAAGGAAAAGTACAAGGTAAGGGTTTATTTCACAATCTCTTCATTATCCGAGTTTGTTTATACGTGATTATCTACTCGGACCTCATTATCATCCACATCCATGTTTCTTAAAAATGTATTTCAAATAATTCTTTATATTTTAAATACTATGGTATAAAGTCATTTATACACTTTTTTACTTTTTATAAGATTTTTATAAAGGAATCTTTCTGTCATTTTCCAAACAAGGTCCTTTTTAACCTTCTCGACAGAATTAAGGCAAGAATGTATTTTTTAACTTATACGGCGGGTGAGGCTATTTTCAGCCATTATAAAATCGTCTAAGCTTTCCTTACAAGCTTATAAGAATACTTTCAAATTAAATGTTTTATTTTATAATTATGTGACTTTTAAATGATTTCAAAAAAATAGATATTTCTCTCAAATAGTTTTGATTTCATCTATGTCAACAACCTTTGATGGATTTTAAGCTTATTTGAAGTTTATTTGTTATGATAAAAAACTTCCATATATTATTGAAGGTTTTGTGATATGTTTGACTATGGATGTTTTATTTTTATACCATTCACGGTTTATAGTGAAATTATTGACATTTTGTATGCTAGTTTTAATACGAATGTTTATGTTATGTTTAAACATGTTCATATGAGGAATGCATTGGACTTAATAAGTGACGGGTGGAGCCCGCTATAGCTCCTCGAGGCATCGGTAGGTCTCATGAGATAAACTAGTGTCTTGGAACAAGGACTTGACAAAATATTATTTATAGTCTAGGCACGAGGCCTTGGCTATGTGGTTAGGATAGTCTGACATTATGCATTCCATCATTATGAAAGTGGTTATTTATATTGCATATGATTATTCGACTAGTAGAATATCCATGTGAATAAGTAAATGGAATTATTTCATTTTATCTTTTCCATATTATTTTGAACTTCAAGTTTAAAAGGCTTTTGTTTTAGTTATACATTTCCTTAAATGTTTATGCTTATTTATGAATGTTTCTGCTATATTGTTATCCTTAATGAGAATCTGAGATCACCCCTTTCACTGATTTATTTTTATAGGATGTGAAGAAGTAACTTATGAATGACCTGTAGGAATAGTATGAGGGGATATGAAAACAAGATGTTTTTGTTGTAGTTTTCACTTTATGATGTAATGTAAAATTTATGAACGTATCTAGTTATTCCATGGCTACTAAACTAATAGATCTTTTGATAATTGATCTTTTGTGATCATGCCAATATTTTTTAATAATGCACCAACTCTGGGTAACTGGGGTCGGGGTGTTATAGTTGGTATTAGAGGAAGTTTATTACAAACCTTGGAAGCTAGATTTAGATAAACTCTGATTAGAGAACATAGACCTAAGATGGACTTTGAGGATTATTATAGAAGAACTTCCTAGAATTTTGGTATTGTAGAGATTTTGTGAGTTTTCTGAGAAATACATCCATGTCTGGATATGAGCATGTAGAGGCGGCTCTGAAATAGATGTACCTAGGGGTAAAACCCGAAAATACTACTTTGAGAAAGACTCGAACGGGAACTGGTGCACAACAACAGGCCTTGATGCACTATTGGTTACGACACTCCCAGGGGATATGCTTAGGATAACTCTCATTTTTATTACAAACCATTATTAAGGGTTTATGAGTATATACTTCCTCAAAGAAAACATTTTTATGATTATGGATTATATCCATAAGTAGTTCAATTTATGTTAAGTGTTTTATAAGTATGGAATTATGTATTTTGATTCATAAATTGATCTACTTTATGCCATTGTTTAGAAATGGCACCTAGTGGAAGAAATGGAAATTGTGTCAATGAACGCACTCCATGTAGAGATTTCCCGCCTGATTAAGATAATTATAGTGGAGCTGGTGATACAACTAGTGCTGATCATCTTATCACCATACTGGGACAACTCGCTCAGGTTATGAGTAATAACATTACCCATATGGAGCACCCTGATCCAAAACATGGAGGATCAATGTTAGATCGCTTCATGAGGCCACAAACACCAACATTCAATTGGAGTAAAAATCCATTTGTAGCTGAGCAATGGATAAGTTTCCTAGAAAAAATATTTCAGGATTTGTGGATTAGTGAAAGGGAAAAAGTTATCATTGCAGTTTACCGCCTCACTAGAGATGCTGATCAATGGTGGTCGTTGATTCAAAACACGAAGGAAGATGATGAAGTATCAAATATGTAATGGAGGAAGTTCGAAGATCTGTTTTTAGAAAAATACTTTCCTCGTGACCATCGAGCAGATATGGAAAGGAAATTTCCCGAGTCTGAGACAAAAGGAGGATGAGAACGTCACAAAGTATGACGCTAACTTTACAAGGTTAGCAAGGTATGATGGAGATTATATACGTAACCCAAGAATTAAGATTGATAGTTTCATTTATGGGTTAAAACCATTTCTTCGTCGAGCATTAGTGTCACAATCCTTCTCGTCGTACAAAGATATTGTCTCATGTGCTATCAGGACAGAAAAGGAATTCTCTAAGTCTTATGACTTTAATGCAAAGCAAGAGTAGAAGAGATCTTCCGATCAATATGGGAATGGAAATAAGGGGAAGAAGGGAAAAGTTGAATATCCATCCTGCAGTAAATGTGGGAAGAAACACCATGTTACTTTCTTGAATGGAATGGGAGTCTGTTACATGTGTGGTGAAAAAGGCCGCCAAGCTCGTGATTTTAAGTGGAAGAAAGAAGCTAATGATGTTCAATTCTACAAATGTAGAGAGATGGGACATTATTCCAATGAATTCCCTAAGTGTCAGGGTAACTTACCTCAGAAAATGCCAAGGGATCAAGGACAAGATTATGCTGTCACTACTACTGAGGTAGAAGCTCCGAAAGATGTGGCGGAAGGTAATTTAATGGTTTCCTCAAGTCTAGAAAATGCATTATTTGATTCTGTATCATTGAATTTTTTCATACCATCCCAGTTTTCTAAGAAAATTAGATATTTCCAATTTGATTTAACAAAGGAGTTGTCAGTTAAAACTTTTAAGGGAAGTATCATTGCAACAAAGTTTTGTGAATATGTCCCCATCAGAGCACATAAATGTTCTTTATCTGCTGATCTCGTCGGCATACCTATGATTGAGTTTGATATAATCTTCAGTATGGATTGGATTTCGGACCATGATGTGAAGATTTATTGTAAGAAGAATGAGATTACGATTTTTGATGATGTTGTTAAGGAACTCCTTATCTTTAGAGCAGAATCGTCACCACCTAATTCTTATCTAGATCCACCCTCAGTAGCTCAACTAAATTCAATTATTGGGGAGGAAGAGAATGAAATGACTATGGGTGAGGAAAGGAATTTTCAAATAGAGGATGTACCTGTTGTGAAAGAATATGTAGATGTGTTTTCAGAAGATTTACCTGGACATCCTCCAGAACGAGAAGTTGAGTTTTCCATTGATTTAATTCCTGAATCAAGGCCTATATCGAATACCCCTAATAGAATGGCCACTGTAGAATTAGTTGAACTAAATAAACAACTAGAGTAATTGAGTAATAAGGGATTTATTCTCCCTAGTGTTTCTCCATGGGGAGCCCCTGTTCTTTTTGTTAAAAAGAATGATGGATATATGAGGTTATGTATTGACTACATGGAGATTAATGATAAAACAATAAAGAACAAGTATCCTCTACCCCGCATTGATGATTTATTTGACCAACTGCATGGAGCTCAATACTTTTCAAAGATTGACCTTTGATCTGGATACCATCAGTTGTGTTTGAAGAAGGAAGAAATTCCGAAGACAACATTTCGAACCAGGTATGAGCATTATGAGTTTACGGTAATGCCTTTTGGATTGACTAATGTACCCTCTGTATTCATGGATCTAATGAATAGTGTTTTCAAGGAATATCTCGATGAATTTTTGGTGGTATTTTTTGATGGTATCTTGGTATACTCCAAAAGCTACAAAGATCATGAAAATCACTTGCGCATTATCTTGAAGACTCTAGGAAGACATGAATTATATGGGATGTTTGGAAAGTGTGAATTCTAGCTTCAAGAGATTTCTTTTCTTGTCCATATTGTCTCTAAAGATGAAATCTCTATTGATCCTTCTAAGACCAAGGCAATCCAAGAATGGCCTGCACCGACGAGTATAACTGAGGTACATAGTTTTATTACTTTAGCAGGTTATTATCGACGTTTCGTCCAGAATTTTGCCCAGTTGGCTAACCCATTAACAAAGCTCACACGTAAAGGGGTTAAATTTGTTTGGACAAAAGAGTATGAAGAATGTTTCGCAGAACTGAAGAGAATATTAGTCAATGATCCTATATTGACTCTACCATCAGGGAATGATGGGTTCGTTATTTATAGTGATGCATCAATGAAATGACTTAGTTGTGTACTTATGCATAATGATAGGGTTATTGCCTATGCATCACGACAGTTGAAAATTCATGAACCAAACTATCCTACTCATGATTTCAAGTTAGTAGCTGTGATCTTTGCTTTGAAGATATGGAGACACTACCTCTATGGTAAAAAATGTGAGATTTATTCTAATCATAAGAGTTTGATGTATATTTTTTCACAAAAAGAACTCAACCTGAGGCAAAGGAGATGGATTAAACTAATCAAAGATTATGACTGAACGATACACTACCACCTGGGAAAGGCAAATAAGGTGGAAGATGATTTGAGTAGAAAATTTCATGGAGTTTTGAACATGATGAGAATCGAAAGGGGTCTTATTTTTATTGATCTAGTAAATTTTGATATGGGAATCACCATGGAAGGTGAAACATCAATGCTTTTTCAAATGGTTTCCAAACCATCTTTATTAGAAAGGATAAAGAGTTCTCATACCAATAATGAAGAGTTTCAAAAGAAGATTAAAGCTATGAATGATGGGATATTGAGAGACTTTGTGTATGAAGAAGGAACTTTAAAATTTGGGAAGTGACTTTGTGTTCCCAATATACCTAATCTAAAAAGGGAATTGTTGGATGATGTTCATAGTTCCAATTTCTCTATACACCCTGGGAGTAGAAAAATGTATAGAGATTTGAAGGATCATTTTTGGTGGGATAACATAAAGAGGGAGATTACTGATTTTGTGTCAAGATGTATGGTTTGTCAACATGTGAAAGCTGGAAGGCAACAACCTGGTGGAGTATTGCAACCTCTTCCCATACCTAAGTGGAAATGGGATAATATCACGATGGAATTTGTCATGGGACTACCAAAGACTCCTAGAAGGAATGATGCAATATGGGTCACTGTTGATCGTCTTACCATGGACGCACATTTTCTTGCTATAAGGGAAGATTTACCACTTGAACGTCTAGAAAGACTGTATATTAATGAAGTTGTGAGACTTCATGGAGTACCCCTATCGATTTTTTCGGATCAAGATCCCTATTTTACCTCGACATTCTGGAAGATTCTTTAGAAGGCCCTGGATACTGAACTTCATTTGAGCACTTCTTACCTCCCTCAAATAGATGGAAAATCAGAACGGACAATTCAAAACTTAGAAGACATGTTGAGATCCCACTCACTTGAATTCCAGGGTATGTGGGATCAATATTTACCTATGGTAGAATTTTCCTATAACAATAGCTTCCATTTGAGTATTCAGATGGCACCATATGAAGCGTTATACGGAAAGAGATGTCGCACACCAACCTGTTGGGATGACGTTGGTGAAATAAAACTCATAGTTCCAGAACTGGTGGAGGAAAATATGGAAATGATGAAGGTAATCCAAAACCACATCAAAGCAACTCAAAGTAGGTAGAAGATCTATGCCGATAATTGAAGGAAGGATTTGGAATTTCAGGTAGGAGATCATGTTTTATTGAAGGTATATCCATGGAAGGGAGTTATATGTTTCGGTAAGAAAGGTAAATTGAGTCCCAGGTACATTGGACCTTTCGAAATTCTAGAACGAATTGGGGCTGTAGCTTACCGTTTGGCAATGCCGACAAGTCTCTCCAAAGTTCACGATGTGTTTCATGTATCAATGTTGATGAAATACATGCCTGACCCAACGCATGTACTCACTTACGAGGAATTAGAACTGGAACCCAATCTGTCTTATTGTGAAGAGCCCATCAGAATTCTTGACACCAGAAAACAAGTGATGAGAAACCGGACGACTCGTCTGGTAAAATATCTATGGAGAAACTATAAGATAAAAGAGGCAATATGAGAACCCGAGGAACTCATGATGAAGAACCACCCATGTATTTTCATGCGGTAGTATTCTAGAAATTTCGAGGACAAAATTATTTGAAGGAGGAGATAATGTAACACCCCAAGCTTCCACGGTACGCTTCTCTATGAATAATACAGTAGCTTGTATTGTACGCAACCTCGAGTTCTAACACACACAACAACCAATCAAACTAGCCGTCATGAATAGTAATACCCACTTCTTGAAATTTTATAAATTTTATCTTTCAAAATGGACGTCATTTTTGGATTCTTAATATCAAAATTATCGAAGGGTGATTTTTTGGTATTTTTCTGAAAACTTTCAATTTTGGATGAATAGTGAAAAATACTGAGTTATTGGTTAAAACTGACTTTTTATTTAAATAATTATTTATTTTATTTAAATTTAATAGATACATAATACCTATATAAGTTCAATGTAATTCATTAGAGTTATTTTCGAATAATTTTAGATATATAAAAATTTTATTGAACTTTTTACCGTCTTTTACCCACCTCCTAGGAGAATTTGCAAATTCACATAAAACATAATTTTAATACTTCTGTGAGTGGAATTACAAACATCCGAGAGACATGGTTAATATAAAAGACTAAAATTTTGTTCAATAAGATAAAAATAATCTTTGATGAATAGTAACTTTTTACTTTTATTTACCACGGTTAAAAGTAAATAGGATAATTAAGGGTAAAAATGATATTAATATTACCCTAAGACAAGTCCTAATTCTATTGGACAAGTGTATCTCGACCAAAAACAACCTTAGGAATAAAATATTATCATTTAGGTCCACTTTTATTAGATTAGGACATTTATTATTATTTAATTCAAAGAAGAGTTAAAAGAGTTAAAATCAAAGTTTAATTACTAAAACATTTTTAATATAGGGATATACATAAGATAAATTAGATTTTAAATATTAATTAGAAAGATAAAAATATTTCTTACATATTGGTATTTTATTTACAATTTTTAGACATTATATAATTTAATTTATTTGTGACACAATCGTGATGCGGTAATTATCTAATTAAACAAATATTAAAATAATTGATATTATAAATATCCAAATAAATGAAATTTGAGACTTTTTATGAATTAAACTAATTTTATAGTTTAATATGACATGTTTTTATTTATTTAATTATGTTTTTCGAAGTAATAATGCTGTTATGATTGTCACAAAAATCAAATACCAAATAGTGTCAAAATTGACATAAAAGAGTTTTTAAAAAAATATTATATTATTAATTGATATTCAATTCCTAAAAAACTAAGGTTTGGCCTAGAGAATTTTGTAGTGATAGTTGTACCATTAATGGACAACATGAGGGTCTCTTGGATGTATATAGTAAGTTTATTAAGTATATAATATAGAAATACAAAGTGACATGGTAAATGTAAAACTAATTAACTAAGAGTTTAAACTAAAAGATAAGGTTAATATAATAACCCAAACCTGTCTAAATTTTATTGGTTGAAAGTATTTAAACCCATCCCCACCTTAGACTTTGAATAATCCACTTTGGATCCATTAGAAACTGAATATGAATTTATTATAAAATAATATTTCTCGCTCTTCCAAAGGTGCCCCTCACACTTCTTATAAAAGGGAACTCCCCCTTCTCACTAATTTACACATTCAAAGCCTTTTGGATCAGCCAACCCTCTACCCAAATACTATCTCAACTTCCCTGACTTCATCCTAGAGGCCTTATTTTTATTATAAATCCAACCTAAGGATCCCTTTTGATCAAATCAAAAGGAAGAACCCGAAGAAGAGGTAATGTTTTCACCACCTTTTTTCAAGGTCATTTATTCTTCAACTTCTTCTTTCCTTGTTATTTTCATTATAAAATAATAACTCCAGTATATTATATATACTGTGATTTTATTATAAATATGGAACTACCAAATTTATTATTCTATCCATCTCTTGAATGACAGGTCATCATACGTGCGTACGTATGACCTACCATCTCCACGTCGTGGTGTAGTTGTTATTAAATATATTATTATTAAGATGGGTATAATAATGATGTATACTTTATTTAAATAATAAATATAACATGATAAGGATTCTGGTTATATTATATACCATCCAATTATATATTATATTAATTTCAAAAGAATGATATTTTCACTCGTGCGTGCGTACAGACTACCTTCTCCACGAACGCGATGAGATTCATTCCCCATCGTATCCATTCAAGTATAATTCTCATTATATGATTAAAAATAATGTTTAACAACTTGATATTATTCTGTATATGAATAAAATACAACCTATGCATAACAAACATTCCTTATATAACAAAACATATATAAGAAAACGATTAAGTTAACACCCGAAACGATGATAATACTAAAATATTATTAACAAAGCGTTAATAGAAGATCATATATGATATCATAATTATGTATATGGTTCTTTTATAACTTAATAACAATGTTTTAACTATTATATAGGAGGTTAACATACCATCAACTAAGTAAAAGTACAAGGTAAGGGTTTATTTCACAATCTCTTCATTATATGAAATTGTTTATACGTGATTATCTACTGGGACCTCTGTATCATCCACATCCATGTTTCTAAAAATGTATTTCAAATAATTATTACTATTTTAAAGACTATGGTATAATTTCATTTATACCCTTTTTGACTTTTTATAAGATGTTTATAAAAAAATCATTCTGTCGTTTTCCAAACAAGGTCCTCTTTAACCGTTTCGACAGAATTAAGGTAAGAATGCATTTTTTAACTTATACGGCGGGTGAGGATATTTACCGCCATTATAAAATCGTCAAATATTCCCTTACAAGCTTATAAGAAAATTTTCAAATTAAATGTTTTATTTTATAATTATGTGACTTTTAAATGATTTAAAAAAAAGAGACATTTCTCTCAAATAGTTTTGATTTCATCTATGTCAACATCCTTTAATGGATTTTAAAATTATTTGAAGTTTATTTATTATGATACAAAACTTCCATATATTGTTGAAGGTTTTGTGATATGTTTGACTGTGGATGTGTTATTTTTATACCATTCATGGTTTATGGTGAAAGTATTGACATTTCGTATGCTAGTTTTAATACGAAAGTTTATGTTATGTTTAAACCTGTTCATATGAGGAATGCATTGGACTTAATAAGTGATAGGTGGAGCCCTCTATAACTCGTCGATGCATCGGTAGGTATCATGAGACAAACTCGTGTCTTGGCTCAAGGCCTTGACAAAATCTTATTTGTATTCTTGGCACGAGGCCTTGTCTATGAGGTTATGATAGTCTGGAATTATGCATTCCATCATTATGAAAGTGGTTATTGATATTTCATGTGATTATTCTACTTGTAGAATATCCATGTAAATAAGTAAATGGAATTATTTAATTTTATCTTTTCTATATTATGTTGAAGTTTAAGTTTAAAAGTCTTATGTTTTAGTTATACATTGCCTTAAATGTTTATGCTTATTTATGAATGTTTCCGCTATACTGTTATCCTTACTAAGCATCTGAGCTCAGCCCTTTCAATGTTTTATTTTCCCAGGATGTGAAGAAGTAATTTATGAATGACCAGTAGGAATAGTATGAGGGGATATGAAGACAAGATGTTGTTGTAGTAGTTTTCACTTTATAATGTAATGTAAAATTTATGAATGTATCTAGTTATTCCAAGGATACTAAACTAATCGGTATTTTGAGACTTGATCTTTTGTGATCATGCCAATATTTTGTAATAATGCACCGACTCTGGGTAACTGGGGTAGAGGCGTTACACTTTTTATATTTGTATAATTGCATGTTGCAGGGTATTTGGGTCAGGCACTTGTACGAGCAGGCATGTACTATGTTTGAGGTGATTTTGATCACCAGGATTGGGAAACATGGTCGTCAGTTTGGGGAAATGATAGTTGTCAAGATGAGAATAGCCCGAGGTACATGTGATACTTGGCTCTGTTGAGGGAGGGTAAGGAGGTCATGTGGCCGGGATGCCATGGGCATGGGTTGCGATAGGGGAGAGTAAGGGTAGTTGTCTTATGTTTCCTCTTTACTGCATTTCTTATCTGCGTTGAATATATATTGTTATATATATATATGGGCAGTATGAACATTTACGGTATTCTGCAGCTTCATCCTATATGTCTCGATGGAGCATCAGGCGAGTGAGGATACAGTTCCATAGATGTAGGATCAGGTTCAGGATTTGGTATAGGCAGAGCATGATCCACAGGTACAGGCTTAGGGACAAGATCAGGTCCTGAATCTAGTGCAGGTAGGACAACAACTGGTTTTGGCATGGTTCAGACCATGCCTCGACGAGCAGCTCTGTGCTAGTCTGGTACATGTCTAGAAGGGGATCGATATAGGTGTGCAGGGTACAGAGCCATCTATGGCTTATCTTACGCAGGAGTTCCACTCGCCACACCTGTCTCTCTTTCAGGGTGAGGGTGATCCACAAGCAGCTGAGAACTAGATAGATAGCATACATATTATAATTGAGCAGCTCGAGATGCCTCCAGGGTGGAGGGTTATGCTATCGATGTACATGTTGGGAGAACCAGTGAAGCGTTGGTGGAATGTGCAGGTTCAGGCTCGAAGGCTTGAGGTACTAGCATGGAAGGACTTCAAGGACAGGTTCTTCGAGCACTTTTATCCAGACACAATGAGGGCAGAGAGATCTCGTTATTTCTTGAGCCTTTAGTAGGGAGACATGTCCGTTATGGACTATGCATCTACTTTCACTGAGCTGTCTCGCTTTTCACCTGGTATGGTAAGCTATGATGCGACAAGGGTGGGGTGCTTCGAAGATGGATTACGATACACCATTTGGATCCAGGTGAATATATTCAGGAAGGGTTCCTTCATAGATGTAGTAAAATTAGCACTCATAGTAGAGGGTAACCAGAGGGATAGACCCCAGGATGGCTGAGCGATGGCCTCAAGTGATGGTTCAGATAGTAGGAAGAGAGGACATGATGAGTTCCAGCAGGGCAGCCAGCCCAAGGAATCAGCTAGACCACCTCATAGTAGTTCTTGATTTCATTTTCTTTCAATGTGTACAGCTAGGACATGTTTGGACGCAGTGTGAAAGGCCTCCAAAGGAGTGTCAGGCATGTGGAAAGGTCGGACATCTGGAGAGGTTCTACAGGTAGCCTTATCAGATAGATAGCAGACTGGGACCAGGACAGACTGTGGCATCTGGAGTTGGTTCTGGTTTGGTACCATGAGAGGGTAGCTGAGGATCAGGTGTACGCGGAGGATGTGACAGAGATTGTGGGACCCAGCTGAGGGGTCAGTGGCCTGTGACTGGAGAAGCACCGCAGGGAGCTTAGGCATCAGGCAGCTGTACTTTAGTCCAGGTGCACGCTGTGGAGCTTAATGATTCTGACCAGGCTGGTGAGCCGACGAAGGTTAGAGGTAAACTGTGTGTGTGGCCATGATTTCCTTGTTATTATTTTTTAATGACCTATTAAGGAATGTCTATTTTGAGTGCGCATGATGCACGTGATTCTTGTGGTCTAACTAGATGTAGTTTAGTGGGATTGGCGTCATTTCGGGTGCGTGATATATATATATATATATATATGTGTGTGTGTGTGTGTGTGAGATGTGTACCATCAGGAGCGTTGATGATGCAGGGTTATTTGATTTGCCTTGGGCATCGGTGCATTGATGATGCAGAATTACTGGAGGTTTTGTGGGCATCGGGGCATCAAGAAAGCGGGTTACTTGAGGTGCTAGGCACCATGTTCGTTTTGAGAATCCATGGGATGTAAGACCTTGTGAAGGTGGACACCGATGCGGTGCGGGATACATGGGTGTCAGGAGTGACACGGGAGCACCAATGAGGTGCAGGGGTGACGATGCACCATGAGAGGACCATGAGTCTGGAAACAGGTTAGTGAACCTCTGCCCATTTTGAGTTTTTTTGGGCTACAACCGAGTTAGGAAATTCTTAAGGTGGGGAGACCCTTGAAAAATTTAGCCAAAACCTTTGAGACCGGGGGAGTCTGGGTTACATTGAGCGGGGTGGTATGATTGGTGCCATCTCTGGGATTCGTTTGATAGATCAGGGACGAGCTATGTTAAGGTGGGGAGATTGTAAGAATCCATTTTTTTAGAATGGGTCAAAATCTGGACCAGTTGAAAATTTTGTCTTGTTTCTAAGAAAACTAGGAACATTTGGGAATTTTTGAAAATTTCTAAACTACACATCGCGTACTCTAAAGTACACGCCGTGTATGGGTTAAGAAAGTACTGGCTCTGTGCTCACAGAGTACATGTCGTCTGATGACCATGTAGAAATATCCTATTACATGGCGAGTACTGTTAAAGGACACACTATGAAGTCTAGCAGTGTCTGGGGGATATACATGGCATGTCAGTAAGTCAGGGATGAAGAGAATAAAAACCAAGTACATGCCTTGGGCTACTTAGTACATGCAGTGTAGTCAGTCAGCAAGTTCTTAGCAAATTTTCATCCCTATTATGAACAGTAAAATGATACACAACACGTAGTCATGAAGTACACGCCGTGTATTTTTTTCTTTCTAAAATGGGTAGTAGCCACGTTTTGAGGCAGAAACCCAAACCCTTGAAGGGTTTGAGCGGGGAGAGTCGGTCAGACCTTCAAACCCTTCCCAGATCTTCGTCTGAGCCCTGATTCAATCACCAATTGATCCGTTAGAACACCCTTGGTTAGGACTTGATTCCACATAATCCATTCTTCTTGATTTTTGTTCTATGTCGGGTAATAGGGGTTTGAGCGGGTTTTATTCTTTTGTATATATACTGAGCTTTAGAACTAATTGGAGGCTGTTATCGGATGGGTATCATCGTACGAGTCTCTGGTAGGTGGTGCATACCAATTTTTGTGTTTTCGCAGATTTTTGGGTGGCGTGGCCAATAGAGCACTTTCAGGTAGTTTGAGCGAGACCCAGTATTATCTGATATTGCATATTAAATTGTTCATTAGACCCGTGGGATAACTTTGGGTGTCCCTTTACCTATTTTTCTTGAGTGGGGTCGGGCGAGGGGTCATTGCTCAATTGGGTCATTTTGGCCAGGGGATGAAAAATTGATTAGAATTGAACTGTGATGTTTTAAACTGATATGTTTTGTTTATTAAGCCTTAATATAAATTGTTAGTGGCTCTCAAGGCCTCAGTGCTGGTATGGGCCAACACATTGCTAGTGAAATTAAACTATTTTTTTATTCTCTATTTAAAGTATTCCATTGTGATTATATATGTGATGTGTGATATTGCATATGATGGAACCTTCAGGTTGTGCTGGGCATGGTCGGGGTATTGTTGAGTGATGCTAATTGCAGGTTGGGCTTGGACCGAGTTACATTGGGTGGTTCTGACCCTGTGATTAGGTGTCATGGGAGTCGGCTTGAGGTAGGGTGGTTTTCAGGATGGGAATGGGTCGAGTTACTGGGATGGAAAGTCTATCAGACTTGAGAAACATGGACGTAGAGATATGATGTGTCAGAGACATTGTGGCTTGGGCACTGTTTTGATGATTACTGCTCACCCGAAAACTATGAGTAGTGTGCACATAGAGAGACTCCATGACTAGTTGGTTTTGACCACTCATGTGGGTAGAGGCCCCTGTTAGTTTTTATTTATTTACAAATTTTTTGGGGGTGCTTGTCGAAGGAAGCCACGAGGAAGGTGAGAAGCCTTCAAGGGATATCACCGAGGCTATCAGGTTGGGGGCAGAGGCTCGTCATTATTTGTGGGCAGACATCGTTTGTTCCTCCGGTTACTTTGTTTCAGGGCAAACATTGTTGTCCCTCTGGATACTTGTTTGAGGGTAGACATCGCTGTCCTTCCACCTACATATTTGAGGACATGCATCGTTGTTCCTCTAGGTTAGTATTTTTGGGCATGCCTTCAGGACTTCAGTACTTGTGACACGCGATGTCAGGGGGCACATGGGGCCAGGTCACATGACAGAGATTCCGGTGTTGGCTGAAGTAGATGATACTCCATAGTGTCTGTAGATCACCAATGGAGTTTGTGTTTGTTTTTGTGAAAGATATTGTTTACTGTTTCCTTATAAATGAATGCCTACTTAAACAGTTATATTAGGTACGCACAGTTGGGTGGTAACATACTGATATTTGTCTCACACCCTTCACGGGCCCTTCGAGACGCGTGTAGACTTTATGGATTTTCATGCATGAAAGAGGTCTGCTTCAGGAGCTGGATCACATTAGCTTTTGCATGGATAAGGTTGGGACATTGAGGTATTGACTAGCTGGTGCTACTTGTTTTACATTATTTACTGTATCAGTAAGATTACTTTTGTAGCTTCAGTTGGTTATCCATTGGAGCCTTTACTTTTTGTTATATATTACTTTCTTGGATGCAAGTTTGTTGTTCATTAGTTGTTAGAAGTGATCATCATGCTATTGTGTTTATTTCTGCTGTTGTTGTAATATTTATTTTTTCCATTGTTTATTGATATTGAATGTGATTCTACTCTGCAGGTCCGGTTCGATTCTACTGAGTATTTTATTTCCGATCCATGTTATATATATTATACTCAGACTAGTACCATCATTATTCTTCAAGAGGGTATAGACTCCCCACTATACCTATAGGACCCTCGCTGGAATTCGGAGGCCTTTGGAATTCAGGGAGGTGTGCCTCAGGTAGTAACACCTGACCCATTTAGGACTGTTCAGGTTCATATTCGAGTCTGGGTCTTTATAATGGTTCTAGACATTGTGATCAATCCTTTGGATGATATGACTGATCTTTTTCTCATTCAGCTTCTTCAACTTAGATTTCCTTGTAGAATAAGGGCTGACTCCGTTTTTTCAATGTGGTAGAAGACATAACTATTATTAAGGATATTATCCATTTGATACTTCAAACTCAAGTATTTTGATGAATTTAACATGATCATTCATCCAGTTGATATTCCTTCCATTGAATTGAAATTCTCCACAATTTAAAGAATAAGTTGAAAAAAAATAAAGTGCACCATCACATCCAAAATGGTGTTATGTGGTCAAATCTTCTCTTGGATAGTCAAAATGAGGCATCGATTGATCAAGTTAGGATCAAATCGATGTCAATAGTCCAGATTGGATAATGATGTGGTTATGAAGTATCAATGAAACATAACATCTAAATAGCTACTAGAAACTTTCAAAAAATCATTGGTTCCAGAATAATATATTCTTATATGGAAAGGGGGTATAAAGACAACCCTAGTATGACCTGGAATATAAACATATCCAGATAAATTGTTTTAGATCCTTTTTTATGTTGTTTGTTCCATTGAAACTATCTTAAACATAAATTATTTTATTCTTTCATCAAAACAAAATTAAGGGAAACATGATTTTTTTTTGTAATTGGAAAATAAATTTTTAGCTCCCAAATTTTTTATATCAAAGGCTACAATACCTCATGGTGTGATTCTCGGAACACTACTAAATAGAAATGATTGATGAAAAAATAATTTGATATATAAGAAGGATTACACAACTTTCCCCATCCCACTCCCCCTTTCATTCTTTTTTGAACTCTCAAGACTCTCAAAACACAAAGAAGTTCAACAATATTCCTTTGACGATGAAGGATTCTCTTTAAAGAATAATTATATATCAATGTCCAATGCATTTAATTTTATAATAAATTAATTGGTCATATATAATATATTTATTCTTTTTGAAATCTATTAATTAAATATTATGGGCCTTACAAACGTTCGATTCATTCACCAAAATATTCAACGAATATGTCAACTAGAAAACCTATTTATGATTTTGGTATGTACCCAATTGTTTATTTCCTATTTTTAAAAAAATAAAAAATTTATAATTTATGTAAATTGAAAGTTAAATTTGTAGTTATTTTTTAACATTTCATTATGAAATATTTTTTCTTATATTTTGGAATATTCCCCTAATAATGATTATCATGTTAATAATTTTTTTTATTTTCATATAGAAATAAAAAATATATTGAAATGAGAAATAATATTTATCTAATATAAGATCTTTTTTCTTCAATTTAACATATCTTGCTCATTAGAAAGATGTTTGGATGAATATCAGTATTGGATGCAACCAAAATAAGTATTATATAACCATTTGACTTTCTGGTTATAATTTAAATAAACCAATACAATGATGTTTTTTTATTTGTTCCAGTTTTCAAATAACTATTCATTTAACCATTATGTATTAAAAAAATCATTACTCTAACCATATTAAAAAAAACATGATGGTAAATTAATCCAAAAATTTTATAAGGGAATATTATTTTAATGAAAACAAAAATATTTTTATCATGATTATAATAGATTTTTTAATATGTTATATAAATTAAAGAAAATGAATATTTGGATAGGGTATATTATATTTATTAAAATGGGTTTCATGATTCATAAATGAAGTTCATGCTTTTTTCATCAGTTTGGATGGGTTAACGGTGTTCAGACTTCTTCCTTCGGCAAGGAAATATGAATAGGGTTACACACTACATGTGCTGCAAAATAGTAATGGGAACCTAATTCACGCTTCATGTGAATTCAAAATACAAGAGATGTGAATGGAGTTCACATCTCCATAGTTTTTTAGTAGGATTACTTTTGTGATTTCTTTTTTTTGTATATATAAAAAATAAAAAATAAAAATTTTTTTTAATAAAATTATTAATTGATAAATTCATTAATCAACAATGTTGTAAATAAATCATAATTTAATAAATAATTATATTATATCTAATACCTAATTATGTGGTGAATATAATTGTTATTATTTTTTAATAATAATATAATTATATAAGGTATTAATTAATAAAGTATATAATTAAATAATATTTAATAATTATAAATTTTTTCGTAAATTATTATTAATTTATTTTTAATTAATAATTATTATTATGAGTTAATTTATTATAATTACTAATATATAATTAATTTATTGTATGAATATTAATTAATACATAATAAGATATACTAGAAAATATTTATTAATATTTTATTAATAAGTTACAACATATATTAGATATTGGTGGTATAATTATACTGAAAGACACACACACCCTAAACACCCATATGCCAATAGGATAGACCATACCCCCTATAGGTATAACTCATTCAATCGGTTATTTTTTTATTTATACGTATCATACATATATATATAGGCCTAAAAGCCTTCATTAGAGATATTTTATATATGCCTTTTGAGGAATTTTTTTAAATGTAATGTTTAATTTTTTTTTAAAAAAATGTGCACTAAAGGTGATTTCCATATTTCCACCATTAGGATTCGGTTGAAAGGTTACACTCTCTTCCCCCGTTCCTCTAAAAGAAAAAATGTTAATACATTTTAATTTTTAATTTTTTAATTTCTATTTTGTTTATATATATATAAATAAATAAAACAAAAAAATTCTGGAGAATTTATCTTCTATTTAATATCAAGGAATAATTACATTTCAGTACTCTGTATTCTAATAGAATATACCTCCGAGGGCTCGTTATTATAAGTGGTCTTGCCCTGCAAATCATTCCGCATTTCCGATGTGGGATTTCGGTTCTCCCTTTCCTACAAAGATCATTCTACATTTCCAATATGGGATTCAGAACTATTCCAAGTACATGACTTTGAAATACTATAAAATATAAACTATAAGAACAATATAAATTAAACATAAAACATGGATTAAAAATATAGTAAATTGTTTAATATTAAAGGAATTACCTAGAAAATGTTGATGAAAAATAATTTAAAAGCATTCAAAGGAACCTACTTGAAAGGTAAATATGATTCAAGTATATGACACTGAAAGCCTATAAAATATATACTCTATGAACAATATAAATGAACCTTAACACATGGATTAAACATATAAGAAATAGTCGAAAATAAAAACTATTTTGTCACAGATTTTGATGAAAAATAATTTATAATCTTTTAAATCCACCAACCTAAAACATAAAAATGATTATATATGTGAATTTGAAAGCCTAAAAAATATAAACTATTTGACCAATATAAATTAAAATTAATACATGGATTAAACATATAAGAAGTAGTGGAAAATATAAATAATTTCGTGAAAAATGTTAATGAAAAATAATTTATAAGATTTCAAAACCACATATTTGAATCATGAAAATGTTTCAAATATATGGCTTGGAAAGTCAAAAAATATACAGTATAAAAGGAGAATAAATAAAACATAAAACATGGATTGAAAATATAATAAATAGATGAATCAAAAAATAATTTCACAAAAAATGTTGAAGAAAAATAGTATATAAGTGTTCAAAACCACCTACTTGAATCTTAAAAATGATTCAAGCACGTGGCCTTAAGAGTCTATAAAATAAAAATGGTAAGACTTATATAAATGAATACTAAAACACAAATTAAAAATATTAGAAATACATAATAATTAATTAGTTAATTAGTAATATAATTATTACTTATATAATAATTAATTATACAAGAAATAATTAGTTAATAAAAAAAATTATAATTAATTTGTAATTATATAATTAATTAGTTAATTAGTAATATCATTATTAATTATATAACAATTAATATGTATTATAATTATTAGTAATAAAAATATTTATTATAATTATTGACAATAATTTTGATTTTTTGAATTATTCATAATTAATTAAATAATAATTAATTAGTTAATTAGTAATGTAATTATTAATTATATAATAATTAAATAGTTAATCAGTGGTATAATTTTTACATAAATTAGTAATTATTAATTATATAATTAATAATTAAATTACTAATTAACAAACTAATTATTATATAATAAATAAAAAGTAATTTGTAATTAATAATTATATTACTAATTAACAAATTAATTATTATATAATTAATAATTAAAAAAAATACTTATTAATTATAATTAAAATTATAATAAAAAATTTAATTAATATTTATATAACTAATGAACTAATTAATATCTATACTAATAATTAACTAATTAATTATTATATAATTAATAACTATATTACTAATTAACTAATTAATTATTAATTAATAATTATATAACTATTTAAGTAAATAATTATTATATATTTAATAATTATATTACTAATTATCTAATGAATTATTATATAATTAATAATTATATTACTAATTAGAGAATAAATTCTTATAAGTAGAAATTATATAGCTAATTTTCAAATTAATTATTATATAAATAATAATTAAATTACTAATTAATTAATTAATTAATATATAATTAATTAATTATAATTAATAATGAATAGTTATAATGAATAGTTATATTATGAATTAACTAATTATCTATATTTTAATTAATAATTATATTAAAAATTAAATAATTAATTTATATATACTAAATAATTAAATTAAGAATTAATTATTATATAATTAATAATGATGTTACTAATTAAAAAAATAATTAAATAATTTACACTTAAAAATTATTAATTATTAATTATATTTATAATTATTTATTATATAATTAATATTGATATTACTAATTCACTAACTAATTATATAATTAATAATTAATAATTAAATTATTGAATAAAAAAATATTTTTTATATAATAAATAATTATATAATTAATAATTATATTACTAATTGACTAATGAATCTTCAACTATTTATTATATGTTTAATCCATATTTTATGTTTTATTTATAATCTTTTATTAGTTTATATTTTATAGACTTTTAAAGCCACAAATTTGAATCATTTTTATGTCTCAAATTAGTCATTTTGAAATCATTTAAATTATTTTTAATCAACATTTGTTAAGAAATTATTTTTATTTTCAACTATTTTTTATATGTTTAATCCATGACTTAATGTTAATTTCTATTGGTCTAATAGTTTATATTTGACAGGATTTCAAAGTATCATGAATCATTTTTTAGTTTCAAGTTGGTGGATTTGAAATCTTATAAAAAAAATTCATCATCATTTGATAATTTTTTTTTTATTTTCAACTATTTCTTATAAGTTTAATCCATTTTTTATGTATCATTTATATAGGTCTTATAGTTTATATTTTATAGGATTTCAACGTAACATACTTAAAGAATTTTTATGTTTAAGGTAGGTGCCTTTGAAATCATATAAATTATTTTTCATCAACATTTGTTTCGAAACCCTTTTAATTTTAAACTATTTATTATATGTTTAGTCCATGTTTTATGTTTCCTTTATATTGGTCTTATAGTTTATATTTTATAGTCTTTCAAAGCTATGTACTTGAAATTTTTTTCAATCCCACATCAGAAATGTATAATTTTCTGCACAAGAAAGGGAGAACCAAAATCCTACATCAGAAATGAAAAATGATTTGTAGGATAAACACTCTAATAAAAGGGATTCATGGGTGAGAAATTTAGTTAGAATAAAAAATTCAGTAATGGAAGTACTTATGGATATTAAATAGCAGAAACAGTCTGATGAAAAATATTTATATATATATATATAACAAAATAAATTCAAAATAAGAAATCATAAAATACTTAAATATTAAAAAAATTTCCTTTTAGAGGAATGGTGGAAACGAGGTTGCCGCATTTCAGGTGAATATGAAAGGTGGAAATGCAGCATGGATTCCACCATTAGTACACATTATTTAAAAAATTAGACATGCTCCTAGTAATTGTTTTTTCATAAAACATATATAAGAAAAATCTCGTTAATAAATTGCTCGCAAGGCCCCATGAATAGGTCCAAAGAGCCTGTTTTTCTACTATAAACCTATGTTTCCCTGAAGCAATACCCCTTTCATTGAGTAGGGATCACCTTCCCAATCACAGTACCTTCTCCTCGGTCATATACCTCATCAACCACACCATCATCGGCCCCCACATGGACCAAACTTTTCCATTACCTCCCCATGTCGGACACCAGCTCCATAGACACTAGAAGTCACATACAACCCTTACACATCACTCATCCACCGCATCTACCCCCATCAAATTGTCACGCCAAGATGTCATAGCCAACTACATCCTCTGGCCATTATTGGCATCACCTGTCAACCCATCCAAACGTCACCCTACTTTGGTGGAGCACGCCCATACCATTATATCACCATCATTGGATCATTGCATCATGAGATAACCCATTAAACCAACACTTTTTTATTTATAAATTATATATATGTCTAAAGGCCATTGTAAAAGTCTTTTAAGGACCCCTAAATACGCTCATAGAGCCCATAATTCAGGCCCACATCCCTACCGACCCTGAGAAATACCCCTATTTTTGAGTGGGGGTCACCTTCCCTACCGTAAAACAGAATACCGGGTCATAAATACCTAAAAAAACCCATCACAAGTTCCTACAGGGACTGCACTTCACTACTTCCTCACCCAGTTTCCCACCTGCTCCCTTGAAATTGAACGACGTAGTCATTCCTTATGCACTTCTTATCCTGCTCGTACTTCCCCTTTGCACCTCCATGTCAAGCCCTCATGTGTAACTACATACCCTAGTCATCGAGAGGTGTCTCCAGTCCACCCATCTGAACATCACTATACTCTGGTTGTGGGAGCCCATACCATTGGGTCATTGCCTCTGGGATTCTGCACAGACGATCACCCATCAGTATCCCCACCATCGAGATGGGGTCCTCCTCCGCCATTGGCGTCTAAATCCACCCAACTAAACCCCACCCCCAATTTAATTATGGTTGAAAATTAATCACGGAATCTTGAATTTTAATCCCATCTACCAAAATGAAATGTTGTGTGGTTCACCACATAGGTGTACCCACATATGGATAATTTTTTTGTTACTATAATTATTAGAACTAAATTATTATATAATAAAAATATTAATAATTAATTATATTTTTAATTATTAGTAAATAATATATAATTATTTTCTAATAATAATTAGTAATAGATTAATTAATAATTACAAATCTTATTAGTATTAATATATTAACAAAAAATATAAATATCATAAATTAATTATACTAGTATTTATTAATTATATAATTTGAAATATAATGAATAAAATATAATATTATAACAATAATTGATAATTATATTATAAATTATAGAAGAAACTAAAACCCTAGAGGTGGGGTCTTTATCCGATTGGTCAGGGCACCGGTGGTAGATCTCCCAAATGAATACTCTTTGCTGAAACCTAATGATTGTTCCTCTTGACTTGGTTTGATTCCTTATCTTTTTATTTTGGGAATTATTTTTTTGGGACATTTGTGGAAGTGGTTTCTTCTTGTATTTGATGAGGGTAATGTTTCTTTGTCTTTCCCCATCTTACCATTTCTCTGTTTTCTTGTTTTTATTTCAATAAAATTGTCTTTTACCGTACCTTTTCTAAACGTTATATATTTTAAAATATAATAACTAATATATAATTAATTAATATATATAATCTATACATTTTGGGATTAATAATATAATAGAATGATTACATATATTACTATGGAACACAGTTCTATGAAGAATATCATAGTATATGTAATGTCCTGGGTTTTTGAGTCAGGTCCGAAACAACTCCCGATTTGAACTTTTCAATTTTTGGCTATGTTCTTTTCTTTATCATTGGTTGGAATAACATTATGAGAGTTTCATTAGTTTTATATCATGTTATTACATGAGTTTACTATTTTGGATGAAGTATCAGGTGTTCAGATGTGGTTTCTGAGGTGTTGGAGGTCGAATGTCCTGTTTTGAAAGTGTAGGTCAGGGCGCATGGTTTAGGTTAAACTATGTGACCACTCCCAGGTAACCATGTGGAACATTTTTAACTTCCGCATGGTTTTGGTAAACTGTGTGAGTGAGGTGAACAACAATAAATGTTTCTACGATATTCTTAGAGGGGGATTCCAGACAGTTTGTTCATAGTTAGGGAAAACCGTGCGTAATCCATGTGAGGGAACCCTTTTGGGATGTAGCTCAACAATATAGCTTACACGGGTTTTGCACAATTTGGACAACCATGTTAGATGTACAATGTGTTTTTTTAGTTTTTCCTTTATTATATATTTCTTTTCATTCCTCCCTTTTTTCTTATTCCTTAGTTGCACGCTGCATAGGAGTAATCCTCCTCCTCTTCTTCTCCTTCGGATTGCTCCCCCTCCTCCATCAGTGCATTAATTTCAGATCTGTAAGATGTTATAGAACAACATCGGTAAGGATAACCCCATGAACTCTAATCTAACTCTTTGTATTTTCCTCCTATAATGATATATATGTTTGATCTATTTCACACTATTTTCAGGGTGTTGGATGGAATCCCAGATATAAACCAATATCCTTCGAGATATATCTTGATATCAGACGATCCTATGTCTACCGTTCCAAGGTAGGTGGTGTGAATCTTAACATGTTTTTTCGATGTCAATTTTCCAACATTGGTTTTAGTATGAATTTGGGTATTTTGATTGATATTTTTTATACATTTTTATTCATATTAAAATGGTAATGTGACACATGGGATTCCATTGAGCTTGGAGAATATAATTTTTTCTCGAGAAAGGATGGGTTAGAGGCCATCGTTCCTTGGGTGGTTTTGGAAAAGGGATCCAAATCCCATTAAAATGATTTGATGTAATTAAAATCGGGTTCTCATTCTAATATGTGGCATTAAAGACCTCTATAATAATTTTTTTTCTTGTTTATATTGTGAAATTCAATAATCTAAATTTATTGTCATATTAAATGTGATTTGTTCAATTGAATCATCTAAATTGAATTGATTATTTGATTGATATATGTGAAAATAATGAGATTCATATGATGGGATTTCTGGACCCAAGGGGTCATCACAGTCTTGGCCATATGAATTGTAATGGAATAACCATCGAGATTGAGGTAATGAGATCATCTAGTTGGGTTCGTCTGGGACTGAATAAGGGTATTTGACCAACAGATTTGGCATTGTACATGTCATATTTAGGTGGATATGCCATCTAGTTGGTCATGGGCCATGATATTGTAATGGGAAGGCCATAGGATTTGATCCACATGGTCACAAGGGCATGAGGTGCCTATTTATGTGGATTAGGAATTATATTTGGTGACTTATGCTCACTCATGATGGCCAATGTTCCGAATTGTGACCTGTGCACAAAGGATGAATCCGTGATAAGGTGGTTTGAACCACTAGTGTGGTTTGAGAGCCCTATAGTGTAACGCCCTGACCCCAATTACCCAGAGTCGGTGAATTATTATGTATCATCGGGATGATCACAAAAGATCATGTCTCGAAAGACCTATTAGTTTAGTAGCCTTGGAAGTACTATATATATATTCATAAGGTTTACATTAAATTATAAAATAGAAAACTACAACAACATTTTTTCCATAGTCAACACTGAGATCCCATAGACTATCCCTGCAGGTCAGTCATAATATACTTCTTCACATCTTTGGAAGAATAAAACATAGAAATGGGTGAGCTCATATGCTCAGTAAGGATAAAAATATAGCAGAAACTTGCATAAATAAGCATAAAAATTTAAGGCAATGTATAAGACTAAAACAAAAGCCTTTTAAACTTCAACTTCATCATAACATGGAAAATATAAATCAAAATAATTCCATTTACTTACTAACATGCATATTCGACTAGTTGAATAATCTCCTGGAATATTAGTAGCCACTTTTATAATGATGGAATGCATAATGCCATACTTTCATAACCACATTGTCAAGGCCTAGTGCCATGACAAAAAATAAGATTTTTTCTAGGACTTGTGCCAAGACACTAGTTTTTTACATGAGACATACCTATGCAACGAGGAGCTATAGCGGGCTCCACTTATCACTCACTAAGTCCAATTCAGTCTTCATATGAAAAGGTTTTAACATAATATAAACATTCGTATTAAAACTAGCATAAAAATGTCAACACTTTATCCATAATCCCTGAATGGTGTAAAAATAACACATCCATAGTCAAACATATCAAAAAACCTTAAATACAATATATAAGTTTTGTATTATTATAAATCAACTTCAAATAAGCTTAAAATCCATCAAAGGATGTTGACATAGATGAAATCAAAACTATTTGAGAAAAACATCTTTTCTATATTGAAATCATTTAAAAGTCACGTAATTTTAGAAGAAAACAATTATTTTGAAAATATTATTATAATATTGTAATGTAATCTTCGACGGTTTTATAATGGCGGAAAATAGCCGCACCCGTCATATAAGTTAAAAAAACATTTTTACCTTAATTTTGTTGAAAAGGTCATAAAGTACCTTGTTTGGAAAATAACGGAAAGATTCCTTTCCAAACATATAAGGTCAAATAATTTTATAAATGACTTTAACCCATTGTCTAGTAAATAATAAAAATGTTTTGAAATGCATTTTTATGAAACATGGATGTGGATGATAAAGAAGTCCTAGTAGATAATTGCGTATAAACAACCTCAAATAATGAAGAGATTGAAGAATTAACCCTTAACATGTACTTTTCTGTGGTCAATGGTACATTATCCTCCTGTATAATAGTTAAATAATTTTTATTAAATTATACAAGAACAATATACATTATTATGATATCATATATGATATTCTAATAATGCTTTCTTAATAATATTTTAGTATTATCGTCATTTCAGATGTTAAATGATTCGTTTTCCGTTATATGCTTTGTTACGTAACTAATTTTGTTATGGATAGGATATATCTTATTAATATTTAGAATGATTTTATGTCTTTATGCCTAATTCTTAATCATTAAATGAAAATTATTCTTGAATGGATACGATGGGGAATGAATCTTATCGCATTTGTGGAGACGGTAATCCGTACGTACGCATGAGCGACAATATCATTATTTTGATGTTAAAATAATATACAATTGGATGTTAAATCATAAATAATTTATAATTATCATGTTATATTTATTATGTAAATCAATTACACATCATTCTTATACCCATCCAAATAATAATGTATTGAATAACAATTACACCACGACGTGGAGACGGTAAGTCGTACATGTGGTGACATGCCATTCAATGGATGGATAGAATAATGAATATGGTTGTACTATATTCATAATAACATCACAGTATATATAATTTACTAGATATATTATTTTATAATGTAAATAACAAATAAAGAAAAAGTTGGAGAAGAAAGGAACTTGAAAGTGCGGATGAAATATTTACCTCTTATTCTCGTTCTTTCTTTTGATTAGATAAAAATGGATTCTTAGGATGGATTTTGGACTAAAGGAGGGCCTCTAGGATGAATTGAGTAAAATTGGGAGGGAATTTGGGCAGGGTTTGGTCAATCCAAATGGATTTGAAGGTGTAAATTGAAGGGAAGGGGAAGTGCCCTTTTATAAGAGGGGTGAGGGGCACCATAGGAAAAACTTAAAATATTATTTTATAATAAATTCATATTCAGTTTATAAATGGTTCCAAATTGATTTATTTAGAGACTATGGTGGTGATGGGTCTAAAACCACTCATCCAATAGGTTTTAGATAGGTTTGTGTCAATATATTAACCTTATCCTTTATATTAAAATCTTAGTTAATTAGTTTGACATTTACCATGTCTCTTTGTATTTTTATATCATATGCTAAATAAACTTACTATAAAATTCAAAAATAACCCCAATTGGTTCATTAATGATACAACTATTATTATATAAGTCTTCTTTCCTATCATTAGATTTTTATAATTAAAATATCAATTAATAGTATAATTTTTTTTTAAAAAACTCTTTTATATCAATTTTGACACTATTTGGTATTTTGTTTTTGATAAATTCATAATAGCATTATTACATGAAAAAAAATTAATCTAACCAACCCTAACATGTCCTATTAACTTATAAAATCAGTGGAATTCATAAAAACTCCCAAATTACATTTATTGGGATATTTATAATATCAATTATTTTAATATTTCAATAATTGGGTAACTACTTCATCATTAATGTGTCATAAATAAATTACATTATTTAATGTATAAAAATATAAATAAAATACTATTTTGTAGGAAATAGTTTTATCATTCTAATTAATAATTATAGTCTAATTTATATTATGTGTAACCCTATATTAAAAATGGTTTAGTAATTACACCTTGAATTTAACACTTTTAACTCTTCTTTGAATTAAATAATAATAAATGTGCTAATCTAATCCATGTGGACCTAAAGGATCATATTTTATTCCTAAGGTTGTTTTTAGTCTATTTATACTTATCCAATAGAATTAGGGCATGTGTTAGGGTAATATTAATATCATTTTTACCTTTAATTACCCTATTTACTTTTAGTCGTGATAAATAAAAGTCAAAAGTTACTATTCACAAAAAACAATTTTCATCTTATTGAACCACATTTAAATTCTGATATCAATCGTGTCTATCAGTGTTTCGAAATTCAAATCACAGAAGTGGTAAAATTAAGTTTTATGCAAATTTGCAAAAGCTCCTAAAAGGTGAGTAAAAGAAGGTAATAATTCAATAAATTTTTTATATATCTAAAATTATTATAAACTGACTCCAATAAATTTCATTTCACATATATAGGTATTATGTATCTATTTTTACCTAAAATAAATTTAAATAAAATAAATAATTATTTAAATTAAAATTCACTTTAAAACTATAACTCAGTGTTTTTCACTATTCGTCAAAAATTGAATGTTTTCAGAAAAATACCAAAAATTCACCCTTGGCTAATTTCGATATTACGAATCAAAAAATGAAGTCCATTTTTAATGTTAAAATTTATAAAATTTCAAAAAGTGGGTATTACTATTCATAACGGCTAGTTTGATTGGTCGTAGTGTGTTAGAATCTCGATGTTGCGTACAATGCAAGGTATTGTATTATTCAAAGAGAAGTGTACTATGGAAGCTAGGGGTGTTACATTATTACCTCCTTCAAATTATTTCATCCAAGAAATTTCTAGAATACTACCGCACCAAAAGATTTGGGTGGTTCTACATCATAAGTTCCTCGGGTTCCCACGTTGCCTCTTCCATCATATAATTTAAAAATATAATTTTTTAATATATTAATATATAACCTAGTAATTATTTTTTTGGTTATGAATTTGATTCAATAACTTATTAAAATACATGGTTGAATTTAGGGGTTATAAAATAATTTTGAAATGAATATAAGGACCAATTTAATATAAATAGAATATTTTTATAAAAACTAACATTATGATCATAATGGAATTTTACCAAAATAAATTAAATAAATTGCCATTGTATATTTATATTATTGTAATATAGATTTTATATATTCAATAAAATATTTTATACATTCATCAAATATATTTTATATTTATAAGATGGAAAGAAGCACAAGAATACAAATAGAAACCTATATTTTTTAAAATAGGTATTATATCATTTTAATTGTGAACACATATTAATTATAATTTTCTAAAATTTATCAATTATATTTTTTCAAAATAAAATCCATTTTTTTAATTTTAAACATAAATATTAGGTTAGTGTAATTTGTTTTGTATCTTTTCTATGATGTTTCAACATTGATTAATAGTGAAAATTCCTAAATTTTAATCCAAAACATCGTTTTATTATTTTATTTATAATGTTAAATTATATTCATAATTGGTTTTGAAGCTTAATTACGAAAATTACCAATATATTAATACAATTTAGGTTATTAGGATCAATTTCACATATAAATTATAATTAATAACTTCTAAAACTTATGAACATCCTTACTATAAAAACCCAAAATGTCATCCTACCTACGAGATTCATTTTAAATTAATTTATTTAACTTCATTGATTGAAATTTAGATAAATGGATTTTATATTAATAATAATAAAAATTTATAATTTAAAATATGGTCAGAAAAGGTTTTTGACATAATAATTTAATGAAATTTAAATTTATTTCAATGATTAAAAGGAAAATTAGCATAAAAAGGGATTAAACCATAAACATAGTGGCCAAAATGACATATAATCTCTTGAAAGGGACATTGGATATAAATTTTTTGACCCTTTGATACCTTTTATTTAATTGGGTCCATTATTGGAGGAACATGGTATAGGAAAAATGTGGCTGGAATTCCCATTTCTAAAATTTACATGAAGGCCACTCCTCTTACACCATAAAAAAAACTCACCCCACCACTTAATCACTCCTCTCAATCCCTTTTTAACACCCGTATTCTGAAATAATAATCTCATAAAATACATATAATCATAATATAATCCTCATTTTTTTACAAAGTTCTTCAATGAAATTCCTTGGAGCTAATGAAAATATGTTACCCAAAGAAGTGGTAACATCCTTTTTCAAACTACAATGTTTTCGTTTCATCATCCGCCCCTTAAAAAAATATTATTCAATTTTTTTTTAAAAATATCATCCTAAATATTCTAATAATTTTTAATTTTATGTCTTCTACCTACACATAGGCACACATCTATATAATAGGAAAATAACATACCATCCATCTATGTGGAGAAGTACTACCTCATGAAATGATGTTGTTCATTTTTACATTACCACCTCTCATTGATGTGAATTATAATGGAAAAAATGTTTTTTTGTGATTTATAATATATTAATGATTTATTTATTTTTCATTCATTTTTATATGAATCGTAACTTCATGATTTTAATTTTTTTTAACTATGATAACTTCGTTTGAGGAAATGTGGACTACAGCCTCCTCAAAGTGATGCAGTTCATTCACATGTTACATGGAATGTATAACAATTGTTATTAGTAATAATATATGAAATATATTATATAATAATGTTATTTTAATTATATTATATATATACATATATTTATTTTACTTTATATTTTTCATTACGATAATAAAATGGAAGCAACGTTCCATTGGTTCTTAATATGTCTTTATTAAGACACAAGACATGTTATGAACCTATATTCTTATATGAGGCATATACACTACACATTTATATTTTATATCATGAATATAATTAATTATATTATATTGTAAGATTCATAAAATTCCAAATTATTGAAGTAAATTATGATTCATAGTTACCAAGGGGTGAAATTTTATTACAACAATCTAATTGTATATTGAAATTATATATGATTATGATTACTTTGATAGAACCTAATTATAATCATTGAAAATAAAATATTTAATTTACTTATACTCAATTTATTTATTATATATTCAAGTATTAGTGTCATTTCCCACCCATTGGTACTTAATATAATTAAGAAAATGTTTTTATGAAATTATTAATTTATAAATCCTTTCAGAAAGAAATATATTTTCATTCAAAACCGTGTTTTCTAAAAATATTTCCAAAAAAATGTTTTAATATATTAATATAATTTTTATTTGACATTTTTTCCTAACTCATTAATTCTTAAAAAAGTTTTTCAAAATAATTTTCATATAATTTTCCAATTCATTCACTTTTCTAAACATTTTGCGGTGATAAATATTTTTTTTGATGTATGAACATACCTACCATGATGAAAATTATTTCCTTGATTCATCGTTTTTATATTTACAAGCCCATTTTTATTTATTACTTTACCTATTATTTTGAAAATTATTTTATTTTCAAATCCATTATAATGATAAATGGTTATCAAAAAATTATTCTTAAAAATTATTTTAAATCATTTTCTAATTTTCATTTATATGTAATCAAATATTTTCTTTCAAACAAGGGGATTTTATTAATTTCAAATATTATATTATAATTTTTCAAGGAATATTCGAAGATATAGGACTGATAAATCTTTTTAAGATAATAATATTTCTTCAATTTTATAAAATATTTTAAAATGTATCTAACGAATCAATGATAAGATTTCATCTTTATTTTCAAGAAAATTGCATCAAAATAGATTTTTGTTTAAGAAATGATTTTTCATAGAAAAAGAATAATTTTTTCAAAAAAAAATTTAAAATATATTTTTAAACCATTTCACACCAAAGATTCCATCAATTGGTGTTACTCATTCATTTATATACAAATGATACAAAGGATCCAATAATTTTTTTTTCTATTAATGGATTATGTATCAGTGAAATGATGTTGATGAAACAAATTCATTATTCATAAGTTATATGTCTATGAAAACTTATTTTATTCCCAAGTAATGATTTTGATTAAATTATTATTAAACCTATCAAATTTTCATTTTTTATGAAATGATTTCATGTTTTTGATACTCATACAATTCCATTGGTTATGACATGTTTGTTTATAATCTTATAGAACACATAAGTACAATTTCATTATTATATGGATATGAACTATATCTCTCCCTAATTCATTAGGTAATGTTAAGCTGTATATAAGATAAAAGGTTACAAATGTTCTATCCCAATTCTAGAAACAATATTGTACCCATGATGTAGTTGAAGCTTGAAAACAAGGGGCTACATATGTAGTGACCCATAGATGAAAATAACCAGGTGCATGAGTTGTTCCCAATCCTGAATGTAACATTATACATTGGTTGTGTCCCATTCCCAAAAAAGGGTATATGGGATGTTATCGCAAGCCTGAAGTAGGTTAATGTGTGATTTTCCAAATCCCATCATGTTTCAAACATCACAGTAGGATTCCTTAAAAGAATATTATCTATGATTATATGTATGTCACAAATTCCATGTCTTACTCATATGTTATGATTTCATCTCTTATTCTTTTGATACCCATTTGATTCATTTCTTATGAACTAAAAATCTTTATTCCATGATTCTTGTTTATATGCTTTGATATATAGGTTTATGATCTTATAAAGTGTTTTCCTGTTCTCATAGTCATATGCTCACATTTAATCATATATATCTCCCTTGTTTACCTTTACTAGTCATATGATCTCACCAATCTTTATATTTTCTCCCTAATGTTATGATGATATATATTGTGTATGATATGTCTAAGGAGGGTTATAGTATTGGAGAACCTAGTGGAATATAAATTTGTTGCATGTGGGGTGTTGGTGTCTTTGGCAGGCGAGGAACAAAGTGATGTATGAGGGAGCGGCTGTTTCATCTTGTGTTGTTATTGTCTATGAAAAAATCATTTATTGAACTAGAACAATGCAATGAGGAATTGGAGGGAGGCTCCTTCCCTTCATCAGTTTCAAAAAGGTTCTAGTGAGGACTTTCACTCCAGTAATAGGAAGGGAAATTGGGTATACTGGCAACCTCCCTCAGGTGGCTTGAATGTCAATATGGAAGGATCTTGTGTCCAGGGGAGCATACATGGAGGTGGTGTGGTGCGGGATAGTAAAGGCTCAGTTTTCATTGAATTATCGGCCAACCTGGTCTAAGGATCTCCCCTTCAAGCGGATGTAATGGAATTACTTACATGGCTCATACATTGCATGCAGTAGGGGTTGGATGTATGTGAAATTTAAACAGACTCCTTAATTGTCTACAAAACTTTGGAAGAGGATAAAGATGCTCCTTGGTCAGTTTTCTAGGTCATAAGGAAATTTAAAAGCATAATCAAGAACACCGTATGTATTCTTCACACCTAGAATGAGGGGAACAAGGTTGCAGACTACATGGACTATGTGGACATTAATGGCACGAAGAATGTGTTTTTACACTCTTCTCAGAGTATTAAACCTAATGGGATTGACATAATTAATAGGGATGCTTTAGGGCTTCACCATTTCAGGCCCCCGTAGTTTCTTCTTTCAAGTAGCGGTGGGAGAGGGGTTTCATCTATGTGCCTTATTTTTTTGGTATTATTCATCCCTATTTATAAAATTACATAATGATGGTGTTGTTTCCAAATACAATAGACTAATACAGTCTTTAGGCATCTATTTTATGTAATGTATTAAGTATTCTGAAAAATCCATGAAATGTTATTGTATGAGAATAGAGGTTAAATATATGGAGTACAAGTGTTTCCAATTATCATTATTCCCATAAACCATTGTGATTGCATAAAAATTCCCATTTTTATTTTTTCCAAATGTTTTTAGGCTTATCATATTCATTATCCCAAGGAGAATGTCATTGATTTACATATTTTATAAAATCGCCCCAATTGACACACTAGTGTGTTGGTGGTGCATATGTTATCATCATCTTCTCCTATATTTAATTCATCTCACAATTGATTACATATATACATTAATGGTCCTGATTACCCCCTTTAACACATTCAATCAAATTTCCATTCAAAAAATTCTGTTGACAATTCATCCAAAATTTATGTCATGAAGATGGGTCTAATTTTATTCTACTATTTCAGATTTCATGAGGTATGAACATCATTGTCTTATCAAAACCGTAAGAATATTGGGAATACATGATTTCAATTTCTACCTTCTATTCACATCGAACATCTTAAATGTAGCTTCTAATGTATCTTATAATGATTTCATCTTGAAAACATTGTTTTGTCCAACCAAAGAATTGATCAACTTTTCTTTCATGGATGACGATTAAACAATACAAGAACCATGTAAATTTTATAAAATGAACTTCATAAGTAAAAATAGATTCATAATAATTTGTATTATGATTAATGAATTTAGAATCAATATATTTCATATAATATGAGGGAATCACATAATGAAAAATATCCACTTAAAATTATACTAGTGCATAGATTCAATTAATTTTTGGTCACAAGTTTCTTAACAATATTCCACTAATCGCCGGATTTTCATTCCAAATAATAAATATCGAAATTTAATTTTACTTCTTTATAAAACTGAAAAATAAAAATTATATTTTCAATGATACTAATCAATTGTTTAGAAACTAATGGATTTGTAGAACCACTAAAAGTATGTGGGTGTTTTCATAGGAAGGGGTCATCAGAATGTTGTTCCCTCCTTATCACATTTTGATGTTCACCATTACTCATAGCCTTATATTGTTGTGTGATGATAGTAATAATATTTTTCATTCAAGATCCTATAACTTTTGACTACTTAGGAGTAAAATATTTTCATTTTCTATCACAATTATTGGTATCATGATTCCTTCGGGTTCTATCCATTGACAAAAACTAAAAATCATGGTGTACGAAGAAATAACCATAATAGGGAACCATATATTCACGAATATCACATATATGATGTATTTATAATGAAAACATTAATTTAAAATTTGAAAACATAGGTTTATCCTCATTCATTCATAGTCACCATCTATTTTAATCCATCAGGATGGTTCATAACGAGTTACAAAATTTCAAAATTATATCCCATGGAAGATCTAAACTAATTGTGCAATAAGACTCACTATAATGATCCAGGTGATGATAAACCCTGTATAAATTCTCCCCTTTTGGAGTTATTAACCCATTAAATGTCTATTATAAAGCAACATCCACTATTAGTATCCAAATGGGTATGTAATCTCATAGAAACTTCTCGCTCAATATATCACCAAATTTGAGGTATGTTTTCATACACATTGACATATACATCGACTTGTCCCACGACATATCACATGAAATTTCATTCAAAATCCAAATACAAATCTCACTAATGTTTTTTCATTCTAGTTTCCAAATTGTAACTAAATTTATACTCTGATACGAACTGTAATTACCAAAAAAATTAATATATAGACATCGCAAATTTTCATATGAATTTTCAATGCATTTCATAAAAACATGACCAATGACATTAATTTTTTAGTTTCTTCAAACACCTGAAACAAAATATTATTATTTAATTAGAGATTTGGAAAATCTCCCACAATGATATTTTGATATTTTACTCTTATTAGGCATACCCTACCTAAAACAATTTTCATAAGCTAAGGAATGAAACCTAAAAAAGTAGTTCTCAGACTCTTAAAAATACTCAATGTTGGATATACCAATCAATTACCATATGAAATCATATGATAATAATAGGATATGTGATCATTTACATATAATAATATTTTCATTCAAAATCTTTTATAGATCATAAACACTATTCATGACATAACAATTTATTATTTTAGAAAACATGCCCCATAAGAGTGATAAATCCTTATAAATAAATCATTAACCACAAGATCCATTCATAAAAATGAGGCACCAACATAAATATAGAAAACATATTTCATTTTTAAATATTACCTTACAAGACTATAAACATATTGTCATAATAATTATCATCCTTTTCCCATTTATGATCTAGACACAGATGTTTCCCAATATGGATTAGGTGGAACCTATTTCCTATAGTGGATCAAGATAGAAACTTATTTCATATTTTTATCTACTGAGATATAAATCATTAACTAATGTACTATAGGGAGTTATACATCACAATGATCTAATAATGTTACCCATACTTATGTGTTCTACAATATTATAAAACATTCATCATATAATCAAATCATAACATGTGTACATTAAATGAGTGTAATAAAAAATTCATCAATTCGATGTTTAATAAAAAATGAAAAAAATAAGATTCATACAAATTAAATCCACACTATCATTAAACATCAAAAAATGAATAAGAACTATGTAATTCATTCATATCACCAATAAAGCACAATTGACATCAAAGGATCTCGTTTTAGATAGAAAATCAAATTGAAAGCTCACATGGAACATTTATGAATTTTGACTTAAAAAATATTGAAATATGTTACTTTTTAAAGATTATTTTCTCTATAAATATCTTTTAAAACATAAATTTGATGCATTGAAATAATTTAAATAAATTTTTATGGTAAATAAACAATCCATTTTAAAAATATATTTTTAAAACTAAAAATATAAATAAAATTATATCATTTTATTTGAAAATTTATTATCAAAACTACATAGAAATATGTAAAATATAGATTTTGTCATGATGACTGAAAACTGTGTTCATTTTATACATGTTAAAACCAAGATTCCATTCAAATTTTTGTTAAATATAAAAAGAGGCGTTATTTAGAAGATGACATGTTTAATAATATCAAACCATTTTTAAAAATGGTTAAATATGTGTAAAAATGGATTTAATTAATAATTATAAGGATTTAAAAACATTTTTGAATATTTTTTAAAACATGATTTTGGGAGAAAATATATTATCGACTGAAGAGAGAAATGAAATTAGTTTTCATTAAAAATATTATAATACTCTCTTGAGTGCATGAAAGGAGGAAAATGAAGGGAAACCATTTAATATCATGAAAAATCCATAAGATAATTAATTTATGTAGTTTTCTAATAGATTGAAAATAATAATTCTTCAACAAAAATTTTAACATAAATAATCCTAAAAAACGATTAGATTGTATTATAAAAATGTTACCACCTGATTACTTTTATAATGTAATCCCCAAGAAAACAAAATCCCCAAATAGATATTTAAATCAAAATATTTTTCAAGAGAATAAACATACAATAAATTCCTTAGAGTTATATAAAACACACAAAAAATATATGTTGAATATGGCATATATCAAAGATAAAATAAATGTGAGACCAAAATACATTACCAAAAGTCTATACTTTATTCATAATCATTTAAACCTACTAAATAACATATTTATTTTTATTATAACTATATTAAATTACCACATATATATATATATATAATAAATTATGTTATTAAATTACGTCATTTTAATACCATTTAATTTAAAATTTCCTCATAAATTCTTATTTCGGGCAATAATTGCTTTGTTTTTTATTATATGTTTTTAGTTTTTATTTTCGTTCATCTATATTTGATCATTGGAAAAAAATATCAAAAATATAAACTATGATATAAATAAAATCTATATTCATAATATATATTGAGGGTGATCAAAACCAATTAGATATAGATAATCGAATAAATTGTTTATGGAAACGGTAATTCGTATATACACAAGAATATTTTCTCCATTTTTTTTATAAAAAAAGAAAGAAACGAAAATGATATATTATATTTAGTGAATTATTCTCATTACATAGATATCAGATATTTTCATTAAAACCATACTTATTATATTATTTTTATATTGTCAACAAATCACATCTTTCTGTGATGCGATAGTCTTCTTTACACATGAACAACTTATCATATTCCCACAGAATGGGAAGGAATAATGAAAAGGTGATATAATGATTCTAGAGAATAATAATATCATAATAATCATTTAAAAACAATAAATCCATCATTATAATCATCCGAGAGAGTTGGTGGTTGGAATTTATTTTCATAGGTTTGTTAAGCGGTAATCTCCTCTACATAGAATTCATAATTTCATAATCCATTGGACATAATTGAAGAATGATTTAGGTTATTCCATCAACACAATAAAATATTAATATAGTCACGATAATGAGTTTATTTTATGGTAATGTTTTTATAATAATTATAGGAGTGTTTTAGAATAAATAAAACAAAATTCTGAGTTTGGGATGTTACATATTCTTCAGAAAAGTACTATTGCTTTTCTACAAAAGGCTTCTTAGATTGGGTTTCTGAAAAAATGAGGATTCTAGGATGATAGTTTGTAATTACAGAAGTGATTCTGGAAGGTATTATCAAAAAAAAAATTATTTTATAAATGTTAATATGATACGAAAGGGGGTATCCTTTTATATGTGAGGTGAGTGTCACATATGATTTTTTGAAAAGAAAAATCTTCATCCAATTTTTTCACATTCCATATAGAGACCCAACTTTTTCATTCATAATTTTTAAATCATTTTAATGTTAAAAATATAAAAACATTACAAAAAAAGGATCCAAAAGATTAGTGTACTAAAAAATTATTATGATACATAACATTTACATAAGAAAACATAAAAACATTTATTTAATTCGATCTTCTCAAACTTCTTATTGTCCTATGTTCTCTTCTTCATACAAGTAATCAACTCATGATATACATAAAATATGGGATGAGAAAAAATACTAGTGAGATAACATATAATAACATGGATAAATATAACATGGGAGATAATAGTGAACCGGAAATAAACATGGGTTTAAGAACATAATCATGAGTGAGAATATTAGATAATGGCATTGAATATTGAAATGAATTAATATTATACATCATGTCTAAGTGGTAAACATCAAATAATTCTTGTTAACAAAGATAGATTTATGTTCATGAAAATTAAACATTATATCACGAGGTACATCACATTTACAAATATATTAGAACACTACATATTTTTAGTCACACCCACCACATAATAACATTTGATGTGTTATATGATTCTTGATACACTCTCACATCATAGCATTTACATTATCAAGAATTACAAATAGAATATATATAAATTGTGGACATAAAATAATCCATTAAAATGAATGGGTTTCATTTAAAAAATAATATATTCATTATTAAAATTTAGGGATCCAAAAATAAAGAGGGAATAATATTATTTTAATAAGAATAATCAATATTGGGTGAAGAATAAATAATCTTATGAGAATTAAATGATTATTTTAGATAGAATAATTATGTTTGAAAAATATTTTCATTTTTCATAAAACAATATTCTAAGAATGTATATTCCAAAAAATAAGATGTTGTAAAATTGATATTCATCAAACATTAATGGAACATCCATACTGAATGTGGACTGAAAGAGGGAAAACCCAAAGAAAGAGAGTTGGGTTTTAGAATCCCCTTTCCGAATATCTGAAGACTCTCTTCACATTAATTTCCTATATAACAAAATTATATTCATTAATTACTATCTCCAAAACCTATTATAAATTAATTTTGTTTGTTATTACTTTATTATGTTAATTTATATCCATTTAGATGTGTTATATAGTCCAATTCAATCGTTCGAGTGTATTCATTTTCTTGGTTTCTATGATCGGTTCAGCTGAATATGAGTTTGGAAGTTTATGTAGAATGGATATAATTATACAAATGTGAAATTATATAATATTAATGAACATAAATAATTTTAAATGTTAATATATATCATTTGGTTAAAAATTATTAGAATGAATCCTTAGATAAATGTTTTGTGATAATCATTAAGATTTTTTTTCAGTTTTTTGATCACAATGAGCTTGTCATGTTTTATTATTTAATATCATTAAATATTTTAGTTCTAGAACAGTTAAAATTTCATAATATAAATATTACAATATGGTTCCTAAAATAAAACCATTTTATAACCATATATTAAGGAGGTATTGGAAACTGAAAATGCATCATCTATGATGTCATTAAATTGACATATAATGGATGATGATTTCATTTTTAGAATAAAAGAGATAAAATAGTGGTTTATTATTGATTATAAATTAAAAGGATATAATTAAAATATAAAAAAATATATTGGAATTATCATGCATATTAGGATAGATTAGGTTAGGATATATTAACAATATAAAAACATATTAAAAACATAAATAGAGAAGATAGAGGGTTTTACGTCTTGAATTTTCCTCTTTGAGAACCTTCATAAGGAACCAATATTTTAACATTGTTTGAGAACATAACATCCTAGATGGGGGGAAGGGACTTGTGAAATGTTTTGGGTAGAATTTGGTTAATTCTTAGACCATGGAATGTGTTAGGATAAGAGGTTGTGAGGGTGGTATTTATAGTGGAGAAGAGGGGTGTCTCCACATTGTTGAAGTCATTAGTTTATTATTTGGCTCAAAACTATGAATAGTTTGATAATTATCACTAAATATATTAAAATAATGAATGGGGGTTCTATATTATGGTTATTACATCAGAAATTACTCAAAAAACAATGTATATAGTTTATAATATATATATATACACTGAAAATTAGGCTATCTCACTATTCAAATAAAATTGAACTATTTTAGAGAAGTCCCTAAAATTCAACAGAACCATTTTCTATCTGTATAATTATAAAACTAAATTAATTTTATCAAAAAAATATCTACATATGAGAAATTTAATTAAAATCATCATTTATTTGAAAATAAATGCCAATTTTGAAATTAAAACTGATTTTATGAAAAATTTAAAAAATAAAAAATGTGTAAAAAATATATTAGTATCATAAATACACAAAAAAAAAATAATTTATTTCCAAATTTTAGGAATTTTATTTATTTTAAATCATTATATTAATTATAAAATATTATATAATTATATATGACTTATGAAACTCCCAATACATAATTTATTTTTTTAAAATGTCTATTTAATTATATCATGATATAAAAACATTATATTTCCATTCATAAGATACCCAATTTTTTTTATACATTCATAGGTGATTTTTATATTTTACTGGAAGGATTTCTATTCCTAAGGGTCATGTTATTATTCCAAACATCATGTTACTATTCTATCAGTAGAGGTTTCTTAGTTTCTTAAAAGGCCTCTTATTTCATTAATTATTCATTTACAATGTTTTTTTATAACCTCTATGTGATTTAATGTTATTTATACTATATGAAACAATTATAATAAGGGGAAAATTCCATTGATAAATGTTTGGGTTATTACAGTCTTCACCCCGTTTCACATTTAATACATGAAATTTCTTTTTACATAAATATAATTAGGTACTTCTCCTTCATCTCCTCCTCTAGTTCCCATGTTCGTTCTTCATACATAAGGTTCCTCTAAAAAAAATTGAATATAAAGGTTGTCTTATTTCATATAGCCTAGTCTCTTCGGTCCAGAATCATTACTATATGCTCCTCATAAATGAAAAAATCATCCAACTGTACCACCTCAAATTTCAATATATGTGACAGTTCTGGTATGTACATTCCCAAGAGTGACATGTGGATGAAATCCTAAACATGATCCATAATTTGTTGAAGTGAAAGTCGATAATCCATAGATCCTATGAGATCAAATATCTCAATGGTATAATGTATCTTATGATTAGATTCCATTTGTTTCCAAACTCCAGGATTGTCTTACATGGTGATTTTTGAACAATGAAGTTATCTCCAATGTCGAAATCCCAGTCCCTTCGATGTTTACCAGCCTAGCTATTTTTCTGAATTTGAGAATCATTTATTTTTTACCTGATGGCTTCAACCTTATTTTTAATCTCTTGCATAAGATCAGGTTCATGTTGTTTTCATGACTTATCTTCATCACAATAGTTAGGGTTTAAAAATTGATTTTCATCCATAGCTTTATATGGTGCCATATGAATACTCAAGTGGAATATATTATTGAATGATAACTCAACCAATGGGATATGTTTACACCATCTAGATTTTATTTTAATTTATAGGGATCTTATATATTATTCAACAATATGAATAGTTATTTAAGATTGGCCAACATTGTTTCGGTAATTGGTCGTGCTAAAAATCAATTCATTACTCAAATTATATTGAAGACTCCCCCAACATTTCAAAGTGAACCTTAGATCATGATTAGAGATTACCAAAGGTTGAACCCCCTGTAGCCTCCCCACATCCTTCAAATATATCATGGATAATTTTTCATGCGATAGATCTTCTCAAATACCGATAAATAGGGAAATCATGGTGAGTTGGTCCACTGCACCCCATATCGCATTTTTTCCTTGGGATGTCTTCAAGAGACCAGTGATTAAGTCCATGTGTAAAATATCCCATCTCCAAATGTTTATATGAAAGGGTTACATCATCTCTTTGGACTTCTGTCGCTCTTCATCAACTTGATGAAATTTCAAGCACCATGATGTTTATTCTTCAATCTCTTTCTTCATGTTTTACCAACAAAATGTTTTCACGAAGATCATGGTACATCTTGCTATTCATAGGATGGATAAATAATGTTTAGATAATAAAATTTTCAAAAATAAACCTCTTTATCTCAATTTATGATGGCACAGAAATACACATTCCAAACCAAATCACAGAATCATCATCGATATGGAACTCTTGCAACTTTCCTTCCATTAATGCATAAGCATTCTTTTGAAGCTAAAATGATCCCTTTGTGCCTCCTTGATCATCTCTTGGATTAATGGTAAAGAAATCATTTGTGAAAGTTATGATGTATTCCTTTCCATTATGATATCAAATTCCATCATTTGTATATCCAATAAGATATGGTTTCTATCAATCAGCATCATGGATAGAATAACATGTTTTTTATACTAAGAGAATCATTTACCTTGTTTCCCTTTCCATTATGATAGTAAATAGAGAAATCATAGTCCTTGATTATATCTAACCATCTCTATTGTATCATGTTGACTTTCTTTTTGTGAATATATATAGTTAGGATACTGTGATCAGTACATATGTAACACTTCTCACCATAGAAGTAGTGACCTCATATTTACAAGGAAACAATTAGGGCTGATATCACCAGATCATTTTTGGTTAATTTTACTCATTTATCTTCAACTATTTTCAGGAATAATATATCAAACTATAATTTTTCTTGAGTATACAACCCAAGACTTTATTTGAGGATTCACTTTATATCATAATGATTTCTCAAATTTCCAGTAATGTTAGTAGATATTCATTGATCAACCTCTTCAATTTCCCCTTGGTGCTTTCCTCACCTTCATTTATCTATACATACATTCTTGTGATTTCATTTTTCTTTGAGGGGTCAACATATTTTCCTTCACTTTCTATCATCGGTACCAATAAATTTACTTGTTGCATCCATAGTTGACACTTTCTAAACATTGTGAATAATTTTTATGTCATTAGTGTCACCAATACAATCTCTATATATTCATTATGTTCCTTGTTTCTCATGGATTGGATGAAAATAACATCGATAAACAATACCAAAATTTTTCAGGGTATTTTACAAGGATTCTAATAACCAAATCAATTAAATTGTTGGGAAATTAAAAATTTCTAAGGGTATTACTAAAAAACAATAGTTTCCGCACCCTGTATAGAAGGAATGTTTCTGAAAATATTACTTCTTAACCATTAGAAGATGATGTCCCAAATGGATATCCAGCAATGAAAAGTATTGATATCCTTATAGTTATTCGAACAAGTTATTCATCAATGAAAGAGGATACATTTTACTTATGTTTATCTTGTTGATTTTCCAATAATTGGTAAACATCCGTATTGATCAATACTTGTTCTTGAAAATGAGCACTGGTTCAGCCCAAGGTGATCCACTATGTCATATGAACCGGTTGTCCATGTTCTCTTTCAGCTACTTCCTTGAATCCATTAATTTTATAGGATCCATCCTATAGTTTAATTTTGGGATAGGATTATCTTTAGTTATGAATATATTGAGAACTCCACCTCATGATCAAGAAAAATTCTGGGATACACTTCTACAAATATATCACTGTATTCCATCATAATTGGGATTTACCCAAGGTTGGTACCATACTTTGACTCAACCATTTGAGAGAGGTATGCCTCTTCATTTGGAATAAACACCCACTATAGTGATAGATCTTCCAATAGAGATTCCATATCTACCTATAATTTCTATAGGAGCATGGGATGGTTCAGAATTTGTGAATATATTTCCTTTTCCCTACAGTAGATATATGATCTATATAATGAGATATAATCTATTCCAAATATAGATTTTAATTCCACCAAGTGATATATTATTATATTTTATAGGAGAATACTCCATCATACATAGATAGTACATGATTTCAACACATGGTTTTCAATGATTTCACCACTCTTTGTTTTTATAGACATCTATACTTGATCATTTTTGGTATTCGATTAAATTGATCTATAAAACATAAAAATATAAAGGAATCTATAGAACCAAAATAAAATAATACATTTTCTACTCCTGAGTGAGCAGGAATTTTACCTTATATGACTTCATTTTATTTATTCACTTTTGTGGTCGTGATGGAATAGGCCTTCCCCTTCTCTGATGACTTTTGTGGATGATGACATAGATTAACCTTGAGGACTCATGGTGTTGTGAACTTTCTTGCAGATATCCCTTACTCCCTATAGTTGAAGAAATATATCGTGGGTGGTGCTCTCCTTTCCTCTATCACAATGGAAAATATCATTATAACTATACGACATTCATTATATTGATGGACTTTGTAACACCCTGAGATTTTATAAGATATATTATTTTTAATTTCTTTCATATCTTCTACTGTACGCTACACAAATATTATCTTGCATTACACGCAACACTGTATTAGCTTGCAGTATACACAACACTAATCTTGGATCGTGTTAAAAACAATTTCATGTTTGTTTGATAGTAATTATTCAACGCAAGATTGAGTGTATACATACATACATATATATATATATATATTCAATTTATAAATGAAATATGGTTGGATCATGTTATACGCAACAATAAAGGATTCTTTCACTACACTCAATCCTAACTTGGCTTGCGTTACACGCAATCACGACCATCCTCGATAGCGTGTGTTGTACGCAATATCGGGTTTCACTAAACAACGATATATTATTATAATTTTATTATGAACTAGCCATTATGAATATTATTAACTAAATTTTTAATTTTATAACATTATTATTCATCTTTCACATTTTCTAGAACATGGTATATAAACAAAATAAAATTTTCAGGTAAAATAAGTATTTTTCAAAAAATACAGTTTTGTCGTCTTTTGATGGAGCACCCACTTTAAATATAGTTTTTGACATTATTATAAGTTCAATTTGAAAAAAAAAATTCTTTTTTGGAATTAGGATATTAAAATTTACTTTGTAATAATTTTTCATATTATTCTGATAACTTTCATATTTTAATGAATAGTAAAAACATGCTATATTTTAATTAAAAACAACTTTTTTCATCGTAAAAATTTATATGGTTAAATTATAATATTGAATGGTTTTAAAGTATAAATAGAATATATTTTTTCCATTTAATATAATGTATGTCATTAGCATTTATTTTACATTGAATTCATAGGTAAAGTCATTTCAATCTTTTGCAATGTTTTAACTTTTAAAACTTGTTTTCTTAATAGCGGAGTTAATTTTTAAATTAATTACTGCAACTTCTGTGTTTTGAATTAGGAAAAATGGATTCTATATTTGGGATCATTAGGTCCAAATGATGTTAATGGGATACTTTTTGTTGGCACTATGAATAGTAAGTACGGTAAATTTTATTTACCATAGTTAAAGGTAATCTGGTAATTGAGGGTAAATATAATATTATAAAATTACCCTAACACTTGTCCTAATATAATTGGATGATTATATTTTTTCCTATGACATATTTTGGTGGAAATGGAATCCATTGGAACCAACTTTTATTTGATTATGAACTTTAGTTTATTTTATATAAAGGAAAGTGAAATATGTCTCACTCAAACTTTAATAATTAAAGTATTTTTAATATAAGGTTATACAGAATATAAATTCGGTTATAAATACTCATTTGAAAGATAAAATATTTTTATTTATGATGGTAATGTATTTGTAATTTTTAAGTGTTATTTAATTACCTTATTATCTTATACATTAATGATGCAGAAAATATTTATTTAGTGAAAAATCAATTATATAGTTTTTATTGAAATAGTAATGCATATCAAAAGGCACCAAAATCTAAAAATAACATAATGGTAGTGTATATATAAACCCTAATCATCCACTGGCCGAATTGTTTACCATTTGGATCCTTATAAATGTGATTATGACACTTATATTATATTATTTTAAATGATTCCAAAGTTGTCACCTTCATAATGTAATAAATATAACAATTTACATGTCGTGATTTTAAGATGATAAATTCTAGTAAAAGTATTATTATGAAATATATGAGATTTATCTTAATCATAGGATTTTATTTTTAATTTTTATTCAACAAATACGTATATTAAGTAATTATAAAAAAATGATGTACTAATGATTTTATTAAGAGATATACCAATGAAATGGTTATAAAAATATTAAAATAAATATTATATTAACTATTTAATGTGCTCCACGAATTTTATAGACAAATTTACATATTAGGAATCTATTAAATATTTTTTTTAGAATATATCCTCTGTTTGGATTTTATTAAAATTAAAATAAATTAATAATGTCAAAATTGACACTATTATTATTTTATAAAAATATCATATTATAAAATTGTTTAAAAATCACAAAAATATTTTTAAATTATAAATTGAAATTTATATAATCTAAAATGTCATAAATTATCCAATTATGGACAATTCGCAACACATAAGTAATTATTTATAACAATTTAAAAATTATATTCTTATTACCACAAATAAAATTAAATAGATTAAATAAGGATAAATCATGTTGATAATGTTTAAAATAAATTCCCAACTAGTATAAATTTTATTGGTTGTTGACATTACAACCCTATATCATATAATCCTAGAATTGGAACCATTTTTGAGGTTTTTATGTGGGTTTTTAATTTATTATAAATTAATATTTCTTATAATTCCAAAGCTGCCCCTCTCCTCCCTTATAAAAGGGCACCTCTTCCCTCTCATCTTTACACAACATTGAGCCTTCAAGCTCGGAAAACCAATTCCCATTTCCCTTCTCAACTTCCCTATAAATATTCTAGAGGTCCTGGTCTTCTTAAAATACCAATCTTTGTGCCCTAAGAGGAGGGTTCAAAGAGGCATGTCGAAGAAGAGGTAAAATCTGTTACCGATTCTTTCAAATTTATTTCTTCTTCTTATTCTTCTTATTTATTTGATTAATTATGAAGTAATAACATAAGTATCACTCATATAATGATATGTTATTATATATATGAAACAAACCTATTTCACCGTCTATCCATCCTACGGAAAACGAAATCACCGCGCGTGCGTACGTACGGAATACCGCCTCCACGCCGTGGTGTAATATGTTTTCCACCACCACATTACTTGGACGAATATAATGGTGTAAATAAATAACTATATATGATTTTTTTAAAGTGATAATGATTCTTAAATATTATACAAAAACTTCAATACAATTCCATGATCATGGGAATGATATCATCGTTCGTGCGTACGTACGGACTACCGTCTCCATGAACGCGATGAGATTCATTTTCCATTATTAACCATTCAAGTATGATTATAAAGTATATATAATAAATAATATTTAAAGATATTACATAATAATTATAATGGATTTATTAACATATATGTTTGATTTACTTAATTCCATTTAATTCAATAAGGAAACGAAAACAGCGTTCATGCGTATGTACGGCCTACCGTCTCCATGAACGGTGTATTTCATTCCCTTTATCGATATATTATGTATATTATGAATATATATTATATATAAATCATGGATTATATTTTTTAATTCTGTAACCATGATCTAAGTAATCATATTAATAATTACAAGTCAAAACACGGATGATAAATGAAATTATTTTACCCAAAACGCCACTTTAACATGAATTTACAAAAGAACGGGTAATATAAAGTCATAAGTGAACCATATATGATATCATAACAATGAATATGATTCTGTAATAATTCAATGACATTATTTAAATCATTATATAGGAGGTTCAAATACATACGAATCATATCGGACCTAAGGTAAGGGATAACTATTCCAATCTCGCTCTTATCTCAGATTGTTTATTCGTAAGTATTTACTGGTGTTTTTGTTATCATCCATGTCCATGTTTTATAAAAATGTTTTCATGTATGTTTAATTTCCTTTTTACACATTTTTTAATTTTACCACATGTTATAAAAGGAATCTAACTTTTGTTTACCACATGAGGAACTTTTTAACTTTTCCGACAAAAGTACGAGAAGAATGTTATTTTTAACTTATACGGCATGAACAGATTTTTACAGTTTCATAACGCCTAATTTTCATGAAGCTTCCACTACATGATTGCATGATTATTTTCAACAAAAACCTTTTCTTTTAAAATTTCATGGCATTTTGTGAAAAGAAAATTATTTTGAAGAAGAGTGGATATTTTCCTCAAGAATTCATTTCAAGTGTTATATCAAAACTATTTTCCATCTAAAATGACATTATTTAACATGTTTATGTTTCAAATATAATGTATCGCTTATTTACATGGTTTGATTCTTCTTATGATGAAATTATATCCATTTTTTTAATATTAATTATGTTATGATGGCATGATGTTTAAAAATCTCATTCTATTACATGGGTTTTGCTATGATGTATGATTTGTGATTTTGTGGCACACGAAATAATGATTTCACTCTGAGATGGGTGGGACCTAAATCTCCCTACAATGAATTGGGTAAAGATTTATATCTCATGAGATAGACATGGATGGAATGGTAAGTTAATCCGGTTCAGTGTTAGAGGAATGAAACGAAGAGTGAACTCGATTCTGAAAGGGACTTTGTCCACTAAGATGGTCTTGGCAGTAATGCCTCAGATACTATGGAAATCATATCATGTGATTAATGGTTGCAACAATTACATGTTTTATTACCATGCTATTATATCATGATTGATGTTCCTTTATGATATATTCCTTACGTACTTCCATGATTTATGTCTTTGCTCAGTATTTTGATGTTTAGATTTTATGTTCAATTTTTTGCATTCAAATGTTTATGGATTGTTTTATGTTCTCTATGTTTACCCTTAAGGAGCATTTAATCTCACCCTTTTTGTGTTTTATTTTCCCCAGGATATAAATAAAGGTTTTAGGTAAGAAAACCAAAAAGGGGAAGATCTTTATGGGAGATGTTGAAGATCTTTCACAATGATTAGAAGATTATGTTACGAGTTTCCAAAGGCACTAAACTAATACTATCTTTGGGAGTCTGTTTTTGTAATGTATTAAGTATTCTGAAAAAGTAATGTAATTTCCATGTACGTCAAGATTTGGGTATCTACAGTTGGTCTCAGAGCGAAGGTTTAGCTAGACTTTGGAAACTAGGATGCGAAAACTTTAGTGAAATCCCTGGAGATATTTATAAGGTGTGTCTAGGGATGTCCCTAAGGATAAGTATACGTATAAATTATAGTCCTATAATTATAGTAACGATCTTAGCATTTAACCTAAGATGTTATATATTGATGGTACTCCCCCTTGATTATGATTTTTTCCTCTCACACTATTCTTTTTTGGGTTTTAGAAAATGGCTGGAAACAGGAAGATTCACGATAATGGAGGATATGATGGACAATGGAAAGATATTTTTCATGAGCGATCAATTGAAATGGGATTTGGAATTCTAAACATCGTTATTATGACTAATCAGAAATCTCATAATATGATCAATAATCCCAACTTTGGTAAGTTTCTTGACTCAGCTAATAAGAGAAAGATGGAGTTTCATGATGATCATAGAGGAAAGAAAGTTCAATTTCTCTCATGTAAATCATGTGGGAAGAGGCATCAAGGAGAATGTTTCAAAGGAACTGGAAGATTCATTGGGTGAGGAAAAGAAGGACACAAATCTAGTAAGTGCAAAGGAAAAGGTTCAGTTAACACCATGGAGAAGGATACCGGTATTGCTACGACATCAACAATGATTAGATGTTTTAAATGTGCAATGTATGGGAATTATGCAAACCAATGCCCTAAAGGAAAATCTCATGAAGAGAATCATAATGGTCATATGGGTAGTATTTATGTGGATAATGATGAGGAGACTACAAATGATATATAAGATAAAAGAAGTGTTAAAGCTTGGTCAATGGTTTAAGAAGGTAGTGGAATGATTTTATGTTTATCAAGAGTTATGTTGTATAGGTAATTTAATGGTACTATGGAATAAAAAAAAATCTAAGGATTGTTACAATATTGTTTTTTTCTAAATTATTTGAAAGTATATGTTGAATGTTACTGGTAACCATGAAAGGTTATTCAGATATTTTTGGAAAGATGATGATATGCGCATAATGAAAGGATAAAGAGAAAATGAAATTTTGATAATATTCATTAGCTCATGACTGATATAAGGATAAAGTGATATCATGGTTTGAGTATATAGAAATTTTGGGATTTTGGTATGTGGAATGAGTTAACTTTTGACAGCATTCATGTTTTCACTAAGGTTCTATGGTAATTCATGTTTCAAAAGAATACATGATTAAGGTATTCACATGTTTGGAATATAACCAATAAGATATATCTTATGATGTATGGGAGATAAATGATGGTATTCACATGTTTGGTATAAGACCTCTCTAGTAATAATTTTCTTTATACTATGAGATTGGATAGATTTATTTTGGATAAGTCTAAAGATTGTAATGGATTATGTTAGACATAAGATAGTATTATTTAAGGATAGAACTTGTTTTTCGATATTATTTCTGGAATGTTATAGTTTTAGAAAAAGGAAAACCCATAGGACGAGTGACAACACGTCATGTCGGAAAAGGTTATCGGAATCGAACCCACAACTGAAGTGGGACAGACCTGTATCTCCTTCCAGTGGCATACAGGAAGTCCCTGGTTAGTAAAAACTAGTTTTATTTTATTAAGCACTATGATAGATTAAGTATAAGTCCATTTTTGGAATGATATACAATTAATCTCACCATAGATGGACTTACGTATATAATTATTGCTAACATTTTCTTTGAGACAGATGGAATGACCCATCATTCTATCACATGATCTGCTAACACTTCATGAATGACGAATTAAACTTCATTTCTTTAAGAGATGAAGTGGAAATTGTTCAAGGCATGAACAACGGTGATATTATATCGAAATAAAGTAAGTATTTCTTCTAATTTAAATTCTTCAACTTTAGGGAAATGATCTTGAAATTTTTTTTATCCTAGTGCCCTTATATCTGATGAATCAGATGCTACCTTAGATCATCACAAATTTATCGATTTGTGATTGTTGGATTTTTCATAGACATGTTCTATACCACTCTCAATCAGAACATGATGGTTAGATTTCTCTTCCATATCCATATTTTCATCTATGTTGTCCTATTTGGAAACCTAGTGTTGAGTTACTTTGGGTGACCGTTATGATTCTAACTTCCCTTTTTAAAATTAAGTTTTAGTATTCCTTTTTACGATGTGGGTTTATATTAAAATTTTCGAGTAGTAAACCATTTATAACTCCGATGAATTTCAATGGAGAAATTCATTTTAAGGGGGTAGAATGTAACACCCTGAGATTTTATAAGATATATTATTTTTTTATTTCTTTAATATCTTCTACTGTACTCTACACCAAGATTATCTTGTGCTATACGCAACACCGTATTAGCTTACAGTATACACAACACTAATCTTGGATCGTGTTAAAAACAATTTCAAGTTTGTTTGATAGTAATTATTCAATGCAACATTGAGTGTATATATACATATATATTCAATGTATAAATGAAATATGGTTTGATTTTGTTATATGAAATAACAAAGGAGTCTTTCATTACACGTAATCTTGACTTGTCTTGCGTTACACACAATCACAACCTTCCTCGATAGCGTGTGTTGTACGCAATACCGAGTTTTACTAAACAACGATATATTATTATAATATTATTATGAAATAGCTGTTATGAATAGTATTAACTAAATTTTGAATTTTATAACATTATTATTCATCTTAAACATTTTCTAGAACATGGTATATGAAAAAAATAAAATTTTCGGGTAAAATAATTATTTTTAAAAAAATGCAGTTTTTCCACCTTTTGATGGCGCACCCACTTTAAATCTAGTTTTTGACATGATTATAAGTTCAATTTGACAAAATAAAATTCTTTTTTGGAATCAGGATATTAAAATTTACTATGTATAAATTTTTCATATTATTCTGATAACTTTCATATTTTAATGAATAATAAAAACACGCTATATTTTAATTAAAAACAACTTTTTTCATCGTAATAATATATATGGTTAACTTATAATATTGAATGGTTTTAAAGTATAAATATAATATATTTTTACCATTTAATATAATTTTTATCATTAAAATTTATTTTACACTGAATTCATAGGTAAAATCATTTCAATCTTTTGCAATGTTTTAGCTTTTAAAACTCGTTTTCTTAATAGCGGGATTAATTTTAAATTAATTACTACAAATTCTGTGTTTTGAATTAGGAAAAATGGATTCTATATTTGGAATCCGTAGGTCCAAATTATGTTAATGATCTACTTTTTATTTTTGGTCACTATGAATAGTAACTAATGTAAATTTTATTTACTATAGTTAAAGGTAAATCAGGTAATTGAGGGTAAATATAATATTATAAAATTACCCTAACACTTTTATTAATATAATTGGATTATTATATTTCGTCCTATTACATATTTTGGTCGAAATGGAATCCATTAGAACCCACTTGTATTTGATTATGGCATTTAGTTTATTTTATTTAAAGGAAAGTGATATATGTCTCACTCAAACTTTAATAATTAAAGTATTTTTAATATAAGGTTATACAGAATATAAATTCGGTTATAAATACTCATTTGAAAGATAAAATATTTTTATTTATGATGGTTATTTATATGTAATTTTTAATTTTTATTTAATTATATTATTATCTTATACATTAATGATGCAGAAATTATTTATTTAGTGAAAAATCAATAGTATAGTTTTTATTGAAATAGTAATGCATATCAAAAGGCCCAATATTCTGATAAAAACTTACTTGTAGTATATATGTAAACCCTAATCATCCACTTGATTAATTTTGGACCATTTGGATCCTTAAAAATGTGATTATGACACTTATATTATTTTATTTTAAATGATTCCAAAGTTGTCACCTTCATAATGTAATAAATATAACAATTTACATGTTGTTATTTTAAGATGATAAATTAGAGTAAAAGTATTATTATTAAATCTATGAGATTTATCTTCATCATAGGATTTTATTTTTAATTTTTATGCAAAAAAATAATTATATTAAATAATTATACAAAAATGATGTACTAATGATTTTATTAAGAGATATACCCAATAAATGGTTTCAAAAATATTAAAATAAATATTATATTACCTATTTAATGTTCTCCACGAATTTTATAGAAACATTTGACATGATAGGAATCTATTAAATATTTGTTTTAGAATATATCCTCTTTTTGGATTTTATTAAAATTAAAATAAATGAATAGTGTCAAAATTGACATTATTGTTATTTTATAAAAGTAACACATTATAAAATTGATTAAAAATCACAAAAAATTTAAAAATTATAAATTGAAATTTATATGGTCTAAAATGTCATAAATCATCCAATTATGGACAATTCACAACACATAAGTAATTATTTGTAACAATTTAAAAATTAGATTCCTATTACCACAAATAAAATTAAATAGATTAAATAAGGATAAATCATGTTGATAATGTTTAAAATAAATTCCCAAATAGTCTAAATTTTAATGGTTGTTGATATTACAACCCTATATCATCTAATATTCGTATTGGAACCATTTTGGTGGTTTTTATGTGGGGTTGTAATTTATTATAAATTAATATTTCTTATAATTCTAAAGGTGCCCCTCTCCTCCCTTATAAAAGGGAACCTCCTCCCTCTCATATTTACATAACATTGAGCCTTCAAGCTCAGAAAAACCCTGCACATTTCCTTTCTAAACTTCCCTAGAAATATTCTATAGGTCCTGGTTTTCTTAAAATACCAATCTTAGTGCCCTAAGAGGAGGTTTCAAAGAGGCGTGTCAAAGAATAGGTAATACCTGTTTCTGATTCTTTCAAATTTATTTCTTATTATTATTATTAATATTTAGTTGTTTCATTATGAAGTAATAAAATCAGTATCACTCATATACTGATATGTTATTATATATATGAAACAACCCTATTTCACTTTCTATCCATCCTACAGAAAACAAAATCCCCGCGACTGCGTACATACGGAATACCGTCTCCACACCGTGGTGTAATCTGTTTTCCACCACCACCTTACTTGGATGGGTATAATGGTGTAAATAAATAAATATATATGATTATTGTAAAGTGATAATGATTCTGAAATATTATACAAACACTTCAATAAATTTCCATGATCATGGGAATGATATCATCATTCGTGCGTACGTACGGACTACCGTCTCCACGAACGCGATGAGATTCATTTTACATGATTAACCATTAATGTATGATTATAAAGTATATATAATAATTAATAATAAAATATATTACATAATAATGATACTGGATTAATGAACATACATGTTTAATTTACTTAATTCCATTTAATTCAAAAAGGAAACGAAAACAGCGTTCATCCGTACGTACGACTTACCATCTCCATGAACGGTGTATTTGTTTCCCATTATCGATCTATTATGTATATTCTGAATATATATTATATATAAATCATGTATTATATTATGGAATTATGTAACCATGACCTATGTAATCATATTAATAATTACAAGTCAAAACACAGATTATAAATGAAAAGATTTTACCCAAAACGCTACTTTAACATGAATTTACAAAAGAACGGGTATTATAAAGTCATAAGTGAACCGTATATGATATCATAACAATTAATATGATTCTTTAATAATTCAATGAAATTATTTAAATCATTATACAGGAGGTTCAGATACATACGAAGCATATCAGACCTAAGGTAAGGGATAACTATTTCAATCTCGCTCTTATCTGAGATTGTTTATTCGTAAGTATTTAATGGGGTTTTTGTTATCATCTGTGTCCATGTTTTAAAAAAATGTTTTCATGTATGTTTAATGTCCTTTTTACCCATTTTTGAATTTTACCACATGTAATAAAAGGAATCTTACTTTTTTTTACCACACGAGGAACTTTTTGACTTTTCTGAAAAAAGTACGAGGAGAATGTTATTTTTAACTTATACGGCATGAATGGATTTTTACGGTTTCGTAACGCCTCATTTTCATGATGCTTTCACTACAATATTGCATGATTATTTTCAACAAAACACTCTTCTTTTAAAATTTCATGGCATTTTGTGAACTGAAAATTATTTTGAAGAAGAAAGGATATTTTCCTCAAGAATTCATTTCAAGTGTTTTATCAAAAATATTTTCCATCTAAAATGACATTATTTAATATGTTTATGTTTCAAGTATAATGTATCCCTTATTTACATGGTTTGATTCTTCTTATGATGAAATGATATCCATTTTTTTAATATGGATTATGTTATGATGGCATGATGTTTAAGAATCCCATTCTATTACATGGGTTATGCTATGATGTATGATTTATGATTTTGTGGCACACGAAAGAATGATTTCACTATGAGATGGGTGGGACCTATATCTCCCTCTAATTAATTGGGTAAAGATTTATATCTCATGAGATAGACATGGCTGGAACAGTAAGTTAATCTGGTTCAGTGTTACAGGACTGAAACGAGGAGTGAACTCGATTCAGAAAGGGACTTTGTCCACTAAGATGGTCTTGGCAGTAATTACTTGGCTAATATAGAAATCATATCATGTGCTTAATGGTTTCCACAACTACATGTTTTATTCTCATGCTATTATATCATGATATATGTTCCTTTATGATATATGCCTTATGTACTTCCATGATTTATGTCTTTGCTGAAGATTTTGATGTTTAGATTTTATGTTCAAGTTTTTTCATTAAAATGTTTATGGATTGTTTTATTTTCTATATGTTTACCCTTTCAGAGCATTTGAGCTCACCCTTTTTATGTTTTATTTTCCCCAGGATATAAAGAAAGGTTTTAGGTAAGAAAACCAAAATGTAACACCCCAGGTAAATAAAGAATATGACATCTTTATATTTATCCCTATTTGTGAATAAAATGTTAATATTGATTTAAAGGGAACGATATGCTTGATGGCTTAACCAATACGCAACAATGAGTTCCTTTGAAATCTTACGTTGCACTATAATAATAAAATAATATTATTTTAAATGGTAGTTAACGCCTAGCCGTTGTAATGGAGGGAATGAACAGAACTAACTACAAAATGATTATATATGTTTGTCAAATATTTTTACTTTTTACAATAAATGATAGAGGATTAAAAATGTGAATGAATTCAATTTTAAGCGTAAACATTCTAATATTCTTTAGAAGGTCGATTAACCGCCTTTTGATGACGAAACTCTTTTAAATCCACTTTTTGAAAATTTTATGTGTTATATTTGACAAATAAAATTCTTCTTTAGAATCGAGACATCAAAATTTACTTTTTGTAAATTTTTGGTATCTTTTCGATAAAGTTCATTTTTAATGAATAGTGAAAAATGTTGTATTTTAATTCAAAACCACTTTTTAATCCAATTTATTGATATGATTAGATTATCTTTTGAATTGTTTTTATTGTAAAATTAGAATATATTTTTATCATTTAATCCAATAGTGGTAATTGGAATTAATTTCACTTTGAAATTGGACTTAAACAAGTGTCAATCTTTTAATAGATATTGTTTCTTAAAAACACGCTATTTGTTTTGATATCGGGAATTAATTATTAAATTAATTAATGCAACTTATATGTTTTGAATTTTTAAAAATAGACATCATTTTTGAGTTCGGAATATCAAATATATCTTAGGGTGAATTTTTGGTATTTTTCTGAAAAACTTCAATTTTTGATGACGAGTGAAAGTACTAAGTGGTAGTTAAAGAAACTGATTTTTCGTTTAAATGAAACTTTTCCACCTCTGTGTTATGAATTTCAAAAATCCAACATACATGGTTGTCATTAGGAAGTAAAATGTGGTTCAATGGGATTAAAATAATTTTTTTGGTGAATAGTAACTTTTATGTTCTTAATCGCGATTAGAGGTAATTAATGTAATTTAAGGTAAAAATAATGTTTTAATAATGTGAAATGACCTAGACACATGTCCTACCCTAATTGGATGTGTCATGGACGACTAAGAAAATCCATGGGTTAACTTGGGGACCCTATGGATCCACTTTGGTTGGAAAATGACATAAATAACTTTTTATTTAAAGTTAAAATAAAAATGTCACAAGCATGAGGTGTTTCACTACAACAATTTTTAAATGGGGTTATACAAGTAATATTTTTTACTATAAATATTCATTAGAAATCTAAAATAGTTCCTACATCATGATATTTGTTTTATAATTTTTAGACATTAAATAAATTAAATTATTTATGACATCATGATGATGCAGCGATTACCTCATTAATAAAGGATTTAAATAAAATGAAATGATAATGTTAAAACTATAACTTACACTTGTCAAAAACCTATTGTATGAGTATATATCGAACCCTTACCACCTTATCCTAGAAATACATCAATGTGGGACCTTTAAAATCTGAAACTAATTTGAAAATAAAGTAACATTTTGTAACTTTCCAAGAGTGCCCCTCCTCTCCTCTTATAAAAGGCTCCCACCTCTACCACCTTACCCACACCTCTAAAGCCTTTGGTTCGGCCAACCCCTGCACAGTTTGCCTCTCCACATCCCTCTATTACTCCTATAAGCCTAACTTTGGGCAGAAGTCTTTCCAAGGAAGCCTTTGAGCTCAAATCAAAGAGAGTTACCCGATTTTAAGGTAATGTCTTCACTTGTGTTCTTTTGTTTTATTTTGCTTCTCCAGCCACATAAACTCTTTTTATTCATTTATTTTGTAAAAACTCCAGTATCTTAAATATACTATGATGTTTTTATAAGAATAATTTGAGCTACACTTACACACACCTACATCTAATGGTTAAAGAACATACTTTTTTTGTGGATGGCGAATTTCTGCCTCACGAAACGATGATTGTTCAACACTCATATAACAGCTTCAAAAATGTCCATTAAGATGTCAATATATTTATATATGATATATAATATGTTTATGTTTTACGTAATCTTCTGTATTTTTCTTTTGGGGCATACCTTTATGGTTTCCATTGTGGGTAAACATGATAATTTCATTTTAGGAAGTGCGGACTACCGCCCCCTCAAAGTGATTTGATTCGTTAATGCCATATGTGGGATGTATAAAGGATGGATTTAAAGTTATTATATATGATGTATGTTAAATATAAATGATGAATATAATTCTTGAATTAAAATATACATACCTCCCATTTAGTTTTAATTCCATTAATATGACATAGAAATGAAAGTAGCGTTCATGCGTACGTACGGCTTACCGTCTCCATGAACGGTGCATTTCATTTCTTACCTCTAAATGATTATGTAATATTATAAATACATGTATATTCTGGATATATATGATATATATGATATACAAATTATGAATATCATTCTGGATATAATGAACCTTTGACCACACGAACAACATGTAATTGTAAGAAGTCCACTTTCGACTTAAGAACCAAATATCGACAAAACAAACATTATTAACTTAAATGATTACATAATGTTTATAACATGAAAATAAGTGATATAAAAGGAATAATGAACTTGAAAAAGGTTCTTAATAAAGTATAAATTAACTCAAGTTTATTATTCAGGATGTTAAAGAACGATCGAGTCAAGTCAGACCCGAGGTAAGGGATCCTACTCCTCTCTTTCTTTTTAAGTACACTCTTTCATGTAATTCCTTTTAAGCTCATCTTTCTTATGTTTGGGATGTTATTTTATATTACTCATACTGTAAGTTTTATGTTCATATGATTAGAGACCCTATTTTATCTCATCAATCCATTTTGGAAGTTTTGAGTGGCAGCGTTAGGCTGCCGAGTTTTCGTAAGGGAATCCTACCCCTCTCTTTCTTTGCAAGTACTCTCTTTTATGTCATTTCTTTTATGATACATGTTCTTATGTTAAAGGATGTTATTTTATATTCCTATTTATGTACTTTTTATTTTCATGTGATGATAGACCCTATTTGATCTCATCAAACCATTTTTGGAAGTTTTATGTGGCGCCGTTAGGCTGCCGAATTTTCATAAGGGAATTTTCATCTCACATTTTGTTCCCGTGAGATTCATGCAACATTGGAAACTATTTCCTTTTTTTTGTGGTGTATGTACTGCCAATTATTTTACTATTAGTATAATATAATCTCATTTATGGGTAGTTACATCTTCATTTTATGACCCTTCTTTAATGGGGTGTACGTTTTGAATGTTTCCCAAATCGGTAAGGGAACCTTTCACACTCCTCTTTTAAAAAGACTTATTTTGTTATACCTTTTAGTTTACATATTTTTATGTTAGGATATGTTCTTCTATATCCTTATTGATGTAATTTTATGTCCAAGTGATGAGATACCATTTTCTCTCTCATCAACTAATTTTATTAATTTTAAAGTGACGCCGTTAGGCTGTCGAATTTTACCAAGGGAACTTCTTAACCCAATTTCGATTTCCTTGGGTTCAACATGTAGTTATTGAATATGTTATACTTTGAATATGTTTGAATGACCCTTGATTGTTTTACACTTAATATACACTTATATTGGGTGTATTTATGTTTTTCACAAATAATTATGAGATTGATTCATCCTTAATTTAAGGATACCTTCTTTATAAGGGATTTTATCTCATTTTACATTTCTATTGAGACTTCATTGTTATTATGCACCAATTCACTCTTATATGGTGTATATACTGTCCTTTGGAATATTATATCATGAATACCTTTATTCTCATGATATTATTAAGTTTTGATTAAATGTTATTCCTCAATTATTGTATTCAAGTGTCTCTCATTTTGTTAAAAACCCTTTAACTAAAATATTGTTTTAAATGTTTTAATGATTTAATCTTATAAATATTTCTCATTAATATCCATGTTTTCAAAATGGTTTTAAGGATTTATTTATATGTATATTAATGGTTTAAAATTTTAAAATCTTCAATGTGGTATGGGAAACTTTCATTTAAAAAAATCATTATTAAATGTTTTAAATGGTTTTGAAAATGGTTTTTAGAATGGATTCATTATTTCAATATCTTAAAATGTTATATTGTTATTGAAATGTGGGAATGTTATCTTTCTTTTATGATTAAGTTATGTTCTATGATTATGTTATGGTTCTTGGGAATTTTTATGAAGTCGGGTGTTTCCGTGATAAACTAAGGGCGGGTGAGCCCGATATAGCTCTCCAATGCATTGGGTAACGCAAAGGAGTTAAACATTAAGGTTTCTCCGAAGAGATTTAGGGAATATACTGTGATGGGTATTCCAAACATAACCAAGAGGGTTACTCCCTACGTAAGAATGTTATGAATTCCTCAAGTTACCTTTATGTCTTATGATTTCTATGATTTATTCATGATTTTATGAGGTATGTTAAAGTGCATATGTTTTATGGGTAATGTATGATTTCATTATTATGTATATATGTACTCATGTTTCCTTTACATACTTTTTATAACCCTTACTGAGCTTTTTATGCTCATCCCAAGTTTTTGAAATGTTTTTCACAGGTTAAGGGAATAGTACATGATATGATGATATTGTCAAGGAAGTGTCAAGAAAGAATCCATGTTTTATTTTATATATGTTTCCGTTGATGGAAAAAATGAATACTATCTTTTATGTAACCACTTTGTTTAAATGTGGAATGTAATGCAAGTTTTATGATCTAATTCTCTAAAACTCTAAACCTGAAATGATCCTCAATGTGTAATCTTGTAATAACTCAAGATTAAGTAAGGTTTAAGGCTGGGGCCTTATAGTTGGTATCAGAGGTCAGTTTAGATAACTTTAGAGGTTAGGGTATTCTCTAAGCATAAGTGACATTACCATAATGGTTAGGATTTCAGAAAGAGTCCTTGTTTTAGATAAAGTGAATGAGTAAGTATATCTTAGTGTTTTCCTTCCTCATTAGTACATGATGGTTTTGTTGATATACTCACACTGACAATTCTGTTTTTAGTGAATGGATGGATCTAGCAGGCACCAAAGAGACAACAGGTTTGAAGGAAACTGTGGTGGTTCTCTGATTAAGATACTAGATAAAATGGGGGATTCAATGAGGAAACTCGTGGTTGTTCTAAACCAACTATCAAGGAGTCATGATCAACTACTTGAACCTTGGTATGATCTGTAATGCATCATGTACGAGATGACCAATCGATTAGGAATTTTAGGTAATAATTATAAAGGTAACCATTAGAGTTTATATGATCCTTACTTTTGATGTAATTATTGGTTATTATATGTTATGATGGAAAATTAAAGGCATGAGATAAACTTGAGGTTAAAATATGTTATGATTATTTTTGAAGATTTTATCTCGTTTTGGGTAATGTTTTAAGAATTATATAGTTTTGGAAAAAGGAAAACACGCAGACCATGTGACAACCCGTCGCGTCGGACAAAGCTGCGGGAATCGAACCCACAACCAAAGTGCGACTGGTATTTATCGCCTACCACTAGACTATGTGAAGTCCCTGGTTAGTTTGAATAATTATTTTTAGTTATATGATTTTAGGAATCAAGAGTAAGTTTATTTTGGGTTATCTATGGAAATTATTAACCTATCATCGAGGATATGTGATTAGGTTAATTACTTTTCAATATGAGAATTTAAGGTAAACTGATGTTATTTGGAGATAAAAGTTAATTTGTACCTTGGAAGACTATGTGACTAAATCCTTCAAATATTTGGGTTTCAATCTTAGTTTGTTTTACTTTGAAGAATTTTATGGACAAATTTTTTATCAAATGGTCCTCGTTGAACTTTGGGTTTTGTTGGACAAATTTCAGAGATTAAGAATAGATTTTCTTTTTATAAAGGGTTATGATTTTCTAGATTATCTGATATTGTACTAACCATTTTGGTTTTAGTTTTGGTTAAAGTCTAATGACATGGGAAGTATATAGTTCTATTTTGTGGATTAGGTGATTCTCTAGAAGTTGATTATGGTGAACAAGTCTTCCTAAATACTCGTCTTTTGGTAAAAATATGAGTTTGTGTAAGAAATCTAATAAAAGTTGAAAGTCAACATGATAAGTAATTATATTTCCTTATAAATAAATTCCTCAATAAAAATTAACTTAAAAAAATGTTGTCTATTAAATTTTCCTACTGGGGAATCGAATACCGTTTAACCCATCACAATTTTGTGATTTTCTTGTGGTTAACTTTCTTCTAAACATGTTTTCTATCACTATCTATCAGAACATGACCCTATGTTTTCTACTCATGTCCATGTTTTCCTACATGGATTCCTAGTATGGGTTAACTCGGGTGACCTCTGTACTTCTCTTTATTTATTTTAAAGTGATTGTTTTATCGACTCTTGTTCTGATGTGGGACTTTCAAGGATGTTTCCGAGCCTAATTTTAAAATTGTGAGGACGCAATTCCCAAAAGGGGGGAAGGATGTAACACCCCGAGTAAATAAATAACATGACATATTTATATTTATCCCTATTTGTGAATAAAATGTTAATATTGATTTAAAGGGAACACTATGCTTGATGGCTTACCCAATACGCAACAATGAGTTCTTTTGAAATCTTACGTTGCACTATAATAATAAAATAATATTATTTTTAATGGTAGTTAACACCTAGCCGTTGTAATGGAGGGAATGAACAGAACTAACTAAAAAATGATTATATATGTTTTTCAAATTTTTTTACTTTTTACAATAAATGTTAGAGGATTAAAATTTTGAATGAATTCAATTTTAAGCTAAACATTCTAATATTCTTTAGAAGGTCGATTAACCGCCTTTTGATGGAGAACCTCTTTTAAATCCACTTTCTGACAATTTTATGTGTTATATTTGACAAATAAAATTCTTCTTTAGAATCGAGACATCAAAATTTACTTTGTGTAAATTTTTGGTATCTTTCCGATAAAGTTCATTTTTAATGAATAGTGAAAAATGTTGTATTTTAATTAAAAACCACTTTTTAATCTAATTTATTTATATGATTATATTATATTTTGAATTGTTTTTAAAGTAAAATTATAATATATTTTTAGCATTTAATCCAATAGTGGTCATTGGAATTAATTTCACTTTGAAATTGGACTTAAACTAGTGTCAATCTTTTAATAAATATTGTTTCTTAAAAACACGCTATTTGTTTTGACATCGGGAATTAATTATTAAATTAATTAATGAAACTTATATGTTTTGAATTTTGTAAAATAGACATCATTTTTGAGTTCGGAATATCAAATATAGCTTAGGGTGAACTTTTGGTATTTTTCTGAAAAACTTCAATTTTTGATGAATAGTGAAACCACTAAGTGGTAGTTAAAGAAACTGATTTTTCATTTAAATGAAACTTTTCCACCTCTTTGTTTTGAATTTCAAAAATACAAAATACATGGTTGTCATTAGAAAGTAAAATGTGGTTCAATGGGATTAAAATAATTTTTTGGTGAATAGTAACTTTTATGTTCTTAATCGCGATTAGAGGTAATTAGTGTAATTTAAGGTAAAACAAAGGTTTTAATAATGTGAAATGACCTAGAAACATGTCCTACCCACATTGGATGTGTCACGTATGACCAAGAAAATCCATGGGTCAACTTGGGGACCCCATGGAGCCACTTTGGTTGGAAAATGACATAAATAACTTTTTATTTAAAGTTAAAATAAAAATGTCACAAGCATGAGATGTTTCACTAAAAAAATTTTTAAATGGGGTTATAAAAGTCATATTTTTGACTATAAATATTTATTAAAAATATAAAAATCTTTCCTACATTCTATTTTTTTATAATTTTTAGACATTAAATAAATTAAATTATTTATGACATCATGATGATGCAGCGATTACCTCATAAATAAAGGATTTAAATAAAATGAAAAGATAATGTTAAAAATATAACTTAAACTTGTCAAAAAACTATTGTATGGGTATATTTAGAACCCTTACCACCTTATTCGTTAAATACATCAATGTGGTACCTTTAAAATCCAAAAATCATTTGAAAATAAAGTAACATTTTGTATGTTTCCAAGAGTGCCCCTCCTCTCCACTTATAAAAGGACCCCACCTCTACCACCATACCCACACCTCTCAAGCCTTTGGCTCGGCAAACCCATACTCATTTTGCCTCTCCAAATCTATCTCTTACTCATAGATTCCTCACTTTGGGCATAAGTCTTCCCAAGGAAGCTTTTGATCTCAAATCAAAGAGAGTAACCCGATTCTAAGGTAATGTCTTCACTTGTGTTATTTTGTTTTATTTTTCTTCTCCAACCCCCTAAACTCTTTTTATTCATTTATTTTGTAACAAATACAGTATCTTCAATATACTAGGATGTTTTTATAAGAATAATTATATCTACACTTACACACACCTACATCTAATGGTTAAAGAACATACTGTTTCTGTGGATGACGAATTTCTGCCTCACGAAATGATGATTGTTCAAAACTCATATAACACCTTCAATGGTGTCCATTAAGATGCCAATATATTTATATATGATATATAATATGTTTATGTTTTACTTAAGCTTTTGTATTTTTCTTTTGTGGCATACCTTTATGGTTTCAATTGTGGGTAAACACGATAATTTCATTTTAGGAATTGCGGACTACCGCCCCCTCAAAGTGATTTGATTCGTTAATGCCATATGTGGGATGTATAAAGGATGGATTTAAAGTTATTATATATGATGTATGTTACATATAAATGATGTATATAATTATGGAATTAAAATATACATACCTCTAATTTAGTTTTAATTCCATTAATATGACATAGAAATGAAAGTAGCGTTCATGCGTACGTACGGCTTACCGTCTCCATGAACGGTGCATTTAATTTCTTACCTCTAAATGATTATGTAATATTATAAATACATGTATATTCTGGATATATATGATATATATGATATAAAAATCTTGAATATCATTCTGGATATAATGAAACTTTGACCACACGAACAACATGTAATTGTAAGAAGTCCACTTTCGACTTAAGAACCAAATATCGACAAAACAAACATTATTAACTTAAATGATTGCATAATGTTTATAACATGGAAATAAGTGATATAAAATGAATAATGAACTTGAAAAATGTTCTTAAGAATGTATAAATTAACTCAAGTATATTATTCAGGATGTTAAATAATGATCGAGTCAAGTCGGACCCGAGGTAAGGGATCCTACTCCTCTCTTTCTTTTTAAGTACACTCTTTTATGTAATTCCTTTTAAGCTCATATTTCTTATGTTTGGGATGTTATTTTATATTAATACTACTGTAATTTTTATGTTAATATGATGATATACTCTATTTTATCTCATCAATCCATTTTGGATGTTTTGAGTGGCGTCGTTAGGCTGCCAAGTTTTCGTAAGGGAATCCTACCTCTCTCTTTCTTTGCAAGTACTCTCTTTTATGTCATTTATTTTATAATCCATGTTATTATGTTAATGGATGTTATTTTATATTCCTATTTATGTAATTTTTATGTTCATGTTATGAGAGACCTTATTTTATCTCATAAAACCATTTTTGGAAGTTTTATGTGGCGCCGTTAGGCTGCCGAATTTTCATAAGGGGATTTTCATCTCACTTTTTGTTCCTGTGAGATTCATGCTACATTGGAAACTATTTCCATTTTTTTTAGTGTATTTACTGCCCATTATTTTACTATTAGTATAATATAATCTCATTTATGGGTAGTTACATCTTCATTATATGACCCTTCTTTCATGGGGTGTACGTTTTGAATGTTTCCCAAATCGGTAAGGGAACCTTTCACACTCCTCTTTTAAAAAGACTTATTTTGTTATGCCTTTTAATTTACATCTTTTTATGTTGGGATATTTTATTCTATATCCATATTGATGTAATTTTATGTCCATGTGATGAGATACCATTTTCTCTCTCATCAACTAATTTTATTAATTTTAAAGTGACGCCGTTAGGCTGTCGAATTTTACCAAGGGAACTTCTTAACCCAATTTCGATTTCCTTGGGTTCAACATGTAGTTATTGAATATGTTATACTTTGAATATGTGTGAATGACCCTTGATTGTTTTACACTTAATATCCACTTATATTGGGTGTATTTATGTTTGTCACACATAATTATGAGATTGATTCATCCTTAATTTAAGGATACCTTCTTTATAAGGGATTTTATCTCATTTTACATTTCTATTGAGACTTAATTGTTGTTATGCACCAATTCACTCTTATATGGTGTATATACTGTCCTTTGGAATATTATATCATGAATCCCTTTATTCTCATGATATTATAATGTTTTGATTAAATGTTATTCCTCAATTATTGTATTCAAGTGTCTCTCATTTTGTTAAAAACCCTTTAACTAAAATATCATTTTAAATGTTTTAATGATTTAATATTATAAATATTTCTTATTAATATCCATGTTTTCAAAATGGTTTTAAGGATTTATTTATATGGATATTAATGGTTTAAAATGATAAAAGCTTCAATGTGGTATGGGACACTTTGATTTAAAAATCTCTTTATTAATTGTTTTAAATGGTTTTGAAAATGGTTTTTATAATGGATTCATTATTTCAATATCTTAAAATGTTATATTGTTATTGCAATGTGGGAATGTTATCTTTCCTTTATGATTAAGTTATGTTCTATGATTATGTTATGGTTCTTGGGAATTGTTATGATGACGGGTGGTTCCATGATAAACTAAGGGCGGGTGAGCCCGATATAGCTGTCCAATGCATTGGGTAACACGAAGGAGTTAAGCATTAAGGTTTCTCCGAATAGATCTAGGGAATATACTCTGATGGGTATTCCAAACGTAACCAAGAGGGTTACTCTCTACGTAAGAATGTTAGGAATGCCTCAATTTACCTTTATGTATTATGATTTCTATGATTTATTCATGATTTTATGAGGTATGTTAAAGTGCATATGTTTTATGGGTAAAGTATGATTTCATTCTTATGTATATATGTACTCATGTTTCCTTTCCATACTTTTTATAACCCTTACTGAGATTTTTATGCTCATCCCAAGTTTTTGAAATGTTTTTCATAGGTCAAGGGAATGGTACATGATATGATGATAGTGTCAAGGAAGTGTCAAGAAAGAATCCATGTTTTATTTTAAATATGTTTCCGTTGATGGAAAAAATGAATACTATCTTTTATGTAACCACTTTGTTTTAATGTGGAATGTAATGCAAGTTTTATGATCTAATTCTCTAAAACTCTAAACCTGAAAAGATCCTCAATGTGTAATCTTGTAATAACTCAAGATTAATTAAGGTTTAAGGCTGGGGCATTATACAAAAAGGGGAAGATCTTTATGGGAGATGTTGAAGATCTTTCACCATGATTAGAAGATTACATTCCAAGTTTCCAAAGACACTAAACTAATGCGGTCTTTGGGCGTCTATTTTTCTCATGTATTATGTATTCCGCAAAAGCAATGTAATTTCCATGTACGTCAAGCTTTGGGTATCTACAGTTGGTATTAGAGAGATGGTTTAGCTAACCTTTGGAAACTAGGATGCAAAAACTTTAGTGAAATTCCTAGAGATATTTATAAGGTATGTCTAGGTATATCCCTAAAGATAAGTATACGTATATGTTATAGTCCTAGAATTACGGTAACAATCTTAGAATTTAACCTAAGATGTTAGATATTGATGGTAATCCCTCTTGATTGTGATTTTTTCCTCTCACACTATTCTTTTTGGGTTTTAGAAAATGGATGGAAACACGACGATTCATGATAATGGAGGATATGATGGACAATGGAATGAAATTTTTCATGAGCAACCAAATGAAATGGGACTTGGAAGTCCAAACATCGTTATTATGCCTAATCAGAAATCTCATAATATGATCAATAATCTCAACTTTGGTAAGTTTCACGACTCAGCTAATAAGAGAAATATGGAGTTTCATGATGATCATAGAGGAAATAAATCTCAATTTCTCTCATGTAAATCATGTGGGAAGAGGCATCAAGGATAATGTTTCAAAGGAACTGGAAGATGCTTTGGGTGCAGAAAAGGACACAAATCCAGTAAGTGCAAAGTAAAAGGTTCAGTTAACACCATGGGGAAGGATAATGGTATTGCTACAACATCAAAAATGATTATATGTTTTAAATGTGGACTGTATGGGCATTATGCAAACCAATTCCCTAAGGTAAAATCTAATGAAGAGAATAAGCATGGTCATATGGGTAGTATTTATGTGGATGATGATGAGGAGACTACAAATGATATATGTTATAAAAGAACTGTTGAAGCTTGGTCAATGGTTTAAGAAGGTATTGAAATGATTGTATGTTTATAAAGAGTTATTTTGTATAGTTAATTTAATGGTACTATGGAATAAAGAAATATCTAAGGATTGTTACACTATTGTTTTTTCTAAATTATTTTAATATATATATTGAATGGTACTGGTAACCATGAAAGTTTATTCAGATATTTTTGGAAATATGATGATATTCACACGATGAAAGGATAAAGAGAAAATGAAATTTTGATAGTATTCATGAGCTCATGACTGATATAAGGACAAAGTGATATCAAGGTTTGAAAATATAGAAATTTTGGTATTTTGGTATGTGGAATGAGTTAACTTTTGACAGAATTCATGTTTTCACTAAGGTTCTATGGTAATTCATGTTTCAAAAGAATACATGATTAAGGTATTCACATGTTTGGAATATGACAAGCAAGATATATCTTATGATATATGGGAGATAAATGATGGTATTCACATGTTTTATATATGAACTCTCTAGTAATCATTTTCATTATACTATGAGGCTGGACAAATGTATTTTGGATAAGCCTAAAGATTGAAATGGATTATGTTGGACATAAGATAGTATTATTTAAGGATAAAACTTGTTTTTTGATATTATTTATGTAATGTTATTGTTTTAGAAAAAGGATAACCCGTAGGACGAGCGACAACCTGTTGCGTCGGACAAGGCTGTGGGAATCGAACCCACAATCTAAGTGAGACAAGCCTTTATCACCTACCACTGGAATACAGGAAGTCCCTAGTTAGGAAAAACTAGTTTTTTTATTAAGCGCTATGATAGATGAAGTATAAGTCCATTTTTGGAATGATATACGATTAATTTCACCATAGATGAACTTATGTACATAAATATTGCTAACCTTTTCATTGAGAAAGATGGAATGACCCATAATTCTATCACATGATCAGCTAACACTTCATGAATGGAAAATTCAACTTCATTTCTTTAAGAGATGACGTGGAAATTGTTCAAGGCACGAACAACGGTGAGATTATATCGAAATAAAGTAAGTATTTCTTCTAATTAAAATTCTTCAACATTAGGGAAATGATCTTGAAAACAAAAAATGTTGTCCTAGTGCCCTTATATATGATGAATGAAATGCTATCTTAGATCATCAAAAATTTATGGCTTAGTTTTTGCTGTCTTTTTCATATCCATGTTCTCTACCACTCTCCATTAGAACGTGATGGTTAGATTTCTCTTCCATATCCATATTTTCACCTATGTTGTTCTATGTGGAAACCCAGTCCTGAGTTACTTTGGGTGACCGTTATGATTCTAAAATACCTTTTTAAAATGAAGTTTTATTATTCCTTTTTATGATGTGGGTTTATATTAAAAGTTTCGAGTAGTAAACCATTTATAACTATGACGAATTTCGAGGGAGAAATTAATTTTAAGGGGTGTAGAATGTAACACCCCGAGATTTTATAATATATATTGTTTTTAATTTCTTTAATATCTTATACTGTATGCTACAACAAGATTATCTTGCGCTATAAGCAACACCATATTATCTTGCATTATATGCAACACTAATCTTGGATCATGTTAAAAACAATTTTAAGTTTGTTTGATAGTAATTATTCAACACAACATTGAGTGTATATATACATATATATTCAATTTATAAATGAAATATGGTTGTATTTTGTTATACACAACAACAAAGGAGTCTTTCACTACACACAATCCTGACTTGGCTTGTGTTACACTCAATCACGACCTTCCTCGATAGCGTGTGTTGTACGCAATACTGGGTTTCACTAAACAACGATATATTATTATGAACTATCCGTTATGAATATTATTAACTAAATTTTTAATTTTATAACATTATTATTCATCTTACACATTTTCTAGAAGATGGTATAAGAACAAAATAAAAGTTTCAGGTAAAATAAATATTTTTAAAAAAATACAGTTTTACCGCCTTTTGATGGCGCACCCACATTAAATATAGTTTCTGACATGATTATAAGTTCAATTTTACAAAATAAAATTCTTCTTTGGAATCAGGATATTAAAATTTTCTTTGGATAAATTTTTCATATTATTCTGATAACATTCATATTTTAATGAATAGTAAAAACACGCTATATTTTAATTAAAAACAAATTTTTTCAATGTAATAATTTATATGGTTAAATTATAATATTTAATGGTTTTAAAGTATATATAGAATATATTTTTACCATTAAATATAATGTATGTCATTAGCATTTATTTTACATTGAATTCATAGGTAAAATTATTTCAATCTTTTGCAATGTTTTAACTTTTAAAACTTGTTTTCTTAATAGCGGGATTAATTTTAAATTAATTACTTAAACTTCTGTGTTTTGAATTAGGAAAAATGGATTCTATATTTGGATTCAGTAGGTCCAAATTATGTTAATGGGCTAATTTTTTTTTGTGCACTATGAATAGTAACTACGGTAAATTTTATTTACCATAGTTAAAGGTAAATCAGGTAATTCAGGGTACATATAATATTATAAAATTATCATAACACTTGTATTAATATAATTGGATTATTATATTTCATCCAATGACATATTTTTGTCGAAATGGAATCCATTGGAACCCACTTGTATTTGATTATGACCTTTAGTTTATTTTATATAAAGGAAAGTGAAATATGTCTCACTCAAACTTTAATAATTAATTTATTTTTAATATAAGGTTATACATAATATAAATTCGGTTATAAATACTCATTTTAAAGATAAAATATTTTTATTTATGATGATAATTTATTTTTAATTTTTATGTGTCCTTTAATTACTTTATTATCTTCTACATTAATGATGAAAAAATTATTTATTTAGTGAAAAATCAATAATATAGTTTTTATTGAAATATTAATGCATATAAAAAGGCCCAAAAATCTTAACAAAACTTAATGGTAGTTTATATATAAACCCTAATCATCCAATGGTCGAATTTGGGACCATTTGGATCCTTATATATGCAATTATGACACTTATATTATTTTATTTTAAATGATTCCAAAGTTGTCACCTTCATAATGTAATAAATATAACAATTTACATGTTGTGATTTTAAGATTATAAATTAGAGTAAAAGTGTTATTATGAAATATATGATATTTATCTTCATCATATGATTTTATTTTTAATTTTTATGCAAAAAATAAGTATATTAAATAATTATACAAAAATGATGTACTAATAATTGTATTAAGAGATATACCAAATAAATGGTTTTAAAAATATTAAAATAAATATTATATTAAATATTTAATGTGCTACACTAATTTTATAGACATATTTAACATGTTAAGAATCTATTAAATATTTTTTTAGAATATATCCTCTGTTTTTATTTTATTAAAATTAAAATAAATGAATAGTTTTAAAATTGACACTATTGTTATTTTATAAAAATAACATATTATAAAATTGTTTAAAAATCACAAAAATATTTAAAAATTATAAATTGAAATATATATGGTCTAAAATTCATAAATAATCCAATTATAGACAATTCAAAACACATGAGTAATTATTTATAACAATTTAAAAATTAGATTCTTATTACAACAAATAAAATTTAATAGATTAAATCAGGATAAATCATGTTGACAATGTTTAAAATAAATTCCCAACTAGTCTAAATTTTATTGTTTGTTGAGATTACAACCCTATATCATCTAAGATTTGTATTTGAACCATTTTGTAGGTTTTTATGTGGGGTTGTAATTTATTATAAATTAATATTTCTTATAATTCCAATGGTGCCCCTCTTCTCCCTTATAAAAGGGAACCTCCTCCCTCTCTTCTTTACACAACATTGATCCCTCAAGCTCGGCCAAACACTACCCATTTCCCTTCTAAAAATCCAAAGAAATATTCTAGAGGTCCTGACTTTATTAAAATACCAATCTTAGTGCCCTAAGAGGAGGTTTGAAAGAGGCGTGTCGAAGAAGAGGTAATACCCGTTACCGATTCTTTCAAATTTATTTCTTATTCTTCCTATTTATTTGTTTCATTATGAAATAATAACATCAGTATAACTCATATAATTATATATTATTATATATATGAAACAAACCTATTTCACCTTTTATCCATCCTATGGAAAATGAAATCACCGCGCGTGCGTACGTATGGAATACCGTCTCCACGCCGTGGTGTAATCTGTTTTCTACCACCACCTTACTTGGACGGGTATAATGGTTTAAATAAATAAATATATATGATTATTGTAAATTGATAATTATTCTAAAATATTATACAAACACTTCAATACAATTCCATGATCATGGGAATGATATCATCGTTCGTGCGCACGTACAGACTACCGTCTCCACGAACGCGATGAGATTCATTTTCCATGATTAACCATTCAAGTATGATAATAAAGTATATATAATAAATAATAATTAAAGATATTACATAATAATGATACTGTATTTATTAACATATATGTTTTATTTACTTAATTCCATTTAATTCAATAAGGAAACGAAAACAGCGTTCATGCGTACGTATGGCCTACCGTCTCCATGAAAGGTGTATTTCATTCCCTTTATCGATCTATTATGTATATTCTGAATATATATTATATATTAATCAGGTATTACATTCTAGAATTATGTAACCATGATCTAAGTAATCATATTAATAATTACAAGTCAAAACACATATGATAAATGAAAATATTTTACCCAAAATGCTACTTTAACATGAATTTACAAAAGAATGGGTTATATAAAGTCCTAAGTGAACCATATATGATATCCTAAAAATGAATATGATTCTTTAATAATTCAATGAAATTATTTAAATCATTATATAGGAGGTTCGGATACATACTAAGCATATCAGACCTAAGGTAAGTGATAACTATTCCAATCTCACTCTTATCTGAGATTGTTTATTCGTAATTATTTACTGGGGTTTTTGTTATCATCCATGTCCATGTTTTCTAAAAATGTTTTCATGTATGTTTAATTTCCTGTTTACCCATTTTTGAATTTTACCACTTTTTATAAAAGGAATCTTACTTTTTTTACCACATGAGAAACATTTTGACTTTTCTGACAAAAGTACGGGGAGAAAGTTATTTTTAACTTATACGGCGTGAACGGATTTTTACGGATTCATAACGCCTCATTTTCATAAATCTTCCACTACAAGATTGCATGATTATTTTCAACAAAACCCTTTTCTTTTAAAATTTCTTCGAATTTTGTGAAAGAAAAACGATCTTGAAGAAGAAAGGATTTTTTCCTCAAGAATTCATTTCAAGTGTTTTATCAAAACTGTTTTCCATCTAAAATGACATTATTTAGTATGTTTATGTTTCAAGTATAATGTATCCCTTATTTACATGGTTTTATTCTTATTATGATGAAATGATATCCATTTTTTTAATATGGATTATGTTATGATGGCATGATGTTTAAGAATCCTATTCTATTACATGGGTTATGGTATGATGTGTGATTTATGATTTTGTGGAACACGAAAGAATGATTTCACTATGAGATGGGTGGGACCTATATCTCCCTCCAAATCTATTGGGTATATATTTATATCTCATGAAATAGACATGGCTGGAATGGTATGTTAATTCAGTTCAGTGTTACAGGACTGAAACGTGGAGTGAACTCAATTCAGAAAGGGACTTTGTCCACTAAGATGATATTGGAAGTAATGCCTTGGCTACTATGGAAATCATATCATGTGCTTAATTATTTCCACAATTACATGTTTTATTCCCATGATATTCTATCATGATTGATGTTCCTTTATGATATATACCTTACGTACTTCCATGATTTATGTCTTTGCTCAAGATTTTGATATTTAGGTTTTATGTTCAAGTTTTTGCATTCAAATGTTTATGGATTGTTTTATGTTCTCTATATCTACCATTACGTAGAATTTGAGCTCACCATTTTTATGTTTTATTTTCCCCAGGATATAAAGAAAGGTTTTAGGTAAGAAAACTAAAAAGGAGAAGATCTTTATGGGAGATGTTTAAGATCTTTCACCATGATTAGAAGATTACGTTCCGAGTTTCCAAAGACACTAAACTAATACGGTCTTCGAGCGTCTTTTTTTGTCATGTTTTAAGTATTCCGCAAAACTAATGTAATGTCCATGTACGTTAAGCTTTGGGTCTCTACAGTTGGTATCAGAGCGAAGGTTTAGCTAACCTTTGGAAACTAGGATGCGAAAACTTTAGTGAAATCCCTAGAGATATTTATAAGGTATGTCTAGGGATGTCCCTAAGGATAAGTATTGTATAGGTTTTTTTCCTAGAATTACGGTAACTATATTAGAATTTAACCTAAGATGTTAGATATTGATGGTACTCCCCATTGATTATGATTTTCCCTCTGACACTATTCATTTAGGGTTTTAGAAAATGGCTGGAAACAGGAAGATTCATGATAATGGAGGATATGATGGACAATGGAATGATATTTTTCATGAGAAACCAAATGAAACAGGATTTGGAAGTCCAAACATCATTATTATGACTAATCAGAAATCTCATAATATGATCAATAATCTCAACTTTGGTAAGTTTCCCGACTCAGTTAATAAGATAAAGATGAATTTTCAAGATGATCATAGAGGAAAGAATGTACAATTTCTCTCATGTAAATCATGTGGGAAGAGGTGTCAAGGAGAATGTTTAAAAGGAACTGGAAGAAGCTTTGGGTGCAGAAAAGAAGGACACAAATCCAGTAAGTGCAAAGGAAAAGGTTTAGTTAACACCATGGAGAAGGATAATGGTATTCCTACGACATCAACAATGATTAGATGTTTTAAATGTGGAATGTATGGGCATTATGCAAACCAATTACCTAAGGGAAAATCTCATGAAGAGAATTAGCATGGTCATATGGGAAGTATTTATGTGGATGATGATGAGGAGACAACAAATGATATATGATATAAAATAAGTGTTGAATCTTGGACAATGGTTTAAGAAGGTAGTGGAATGATTGTATGTTTATCAAGTGTTAGGTTGTATAGGTAATTCAATGGTACTATGGAATAAAGAAACATCTAAGGATTGTTACACTATTGTTTTTCCTAAATTATTTGAAAGTATATGTTGAATGGTACTGGTAACCATGAAAGGTTATTCAGATATTTTTGGAAAGATAATGATATGCACATAATGAAAGGATAAAGATAAAATGAAAATTTGATAGTATTCATGAGCGCATGACTGATATAAGGACAAAGTTATATCATGGTTTGAGTATATATAAATTTTGGGATTTTGGTATGTGGAATGAGATAACTTTTGACAGCATTCATGTTTTCACTAAGGCTATATGGTAATTCATGTTTCAAAAGAATACATGATTAAGGTATTCACATGTTTGGAATATGACCAACAAGATATATCTTATGATATATGGGAGATACATGATGGTATTCACATGTTTTCTATATGACCTCTCTAGTAATCATTTTCTTTATACTATGATATTGGATATATGTATTTTGGATAAGCCTAAACATTGGAATGGATCATATTGGACATTAGATAGTATTATTTAAGGATAGAACTTGTTTTTCGATATTATTTTTTGGAATGTTATAGTTTTAGAAAAAGGAAAAACCGTAGGACGAGCGACAACCCATTGCATCGGACAAGGCTATGGGAATCGAACCCACAACCAAAGTGAGACAAGCCATTATCACCTACCACTGGCCTACAAGATTTACCTAGTTAGTAAAAACTAGTTTTATTTTATTAAGCGCTATGATAGATGAAGTATAATTCCATTTTTGGAATGATATACAATTAATCTCACCATAGATGGACTTATGTACATACCTATTTATAACCTTTTCTTTGAGACAGATGGAATGACCCATCATTCTATCACATGATCCGCTAACACTTCACGAATGACAAATTCAACTTCATTTCTTTAAGAGATGATGTGGAAATTGTTCAAGTCACGAACAATGGTGAGATTACATCGAAATAAAGTAACTATTTCTTCTAATTAAAATTATTCAACTTTAGGGGAATGATCTTGAAAACCAAAAATGTTGTCCTAGTGCACTTATATCTGATGAATCAGATGATACCTTAGATTATCACAAATTTATGGCTTTGTGATTGTTGGCTTTTTCATAGCCATGTTCTCTACCACTCTCTATCAGAACTTGATGGTTAGATTTCTCTTCCATATCCATATTTTCACCTATGTTGTCCTATGTGGAAACCCAGTGATGAGTTAATTTGGGTGACCATTATGATTATATCTTCTCTTTTTAAAATGAAGTTTTAGTATTCCTTTTTACGAAGTGGGTTTCTATTAAAATTTTCGAGTAGTAAACCATTTATAACTCCGATGAATTTCGAGGGCGAAATTCATTTTAAGGGGGTAGAATGTAACACCCCGAGATTTAATAGGATATATTCTTTTTAATTTCTTTCATATATTCTACTCTACGCTACACCAATATTATCTTGAGCTATACGCAACACAGTATTATCTTGCAGTATACGCAACACTAATCTTGGATCGTGTTAAAAATAATTTTAAGTTTTTTTGATAGTAATTATTCCACACAAACATAGAGTGTATATATACATATATATTCAATGTATAAATGAAATATGTTTGGATTTTTTTATATGAAACAACAAAGGAGTCTTGCACTACACGCAATCCTGACTTGGCTTGCGTTACACGGAATCACGACCTTCCTCGATAGCGTGTGTTGTATACAATACCGAGTTTCACTAAACAATGATATATTATTATAATATTTTTATGAACTAGCCGTTATGAATAGTATTAACTAAAATTTTAATTTTATAACATTATTATTCATCTTACACATTTTCTAGAACATGGTATAAAAACCAAATAAATTTTTCCGGTAAAATAAGTATTTTTAAAAAAATGCAGTTTTTCCACCTTTTGATGGAAAACCCACATTAAATATACTTTTTTACATGTTTATATGTTCAATTTGACAAAATAAAATTCATCTTTAGAATCAGGATATTAAAATTTACTTTGTATAAATTTTTCATATTATTCTGATAACATTCATATTTTAATGAATAGTAAAAACATGACATATTTTAATTAAAAACAACTTTTTTCATCGTAATAATTTATATGGTTAAATTATAATATTGAATGGTTTTAAAGTATAAATAGAATATATTTTTACCATTTAATATAATTTATGTCATTATAATTTATTTTACATTGAATTCATAGGTAAAATCATTTCAATCTTTTGCAATGTTTTAACTTTTAAAACTCATTTTCCTAATAGAGAGATTAATTTTAAATTAATTACTGCAACTTTTGTGTTGTGAATTAGGAAAAGTGGATTCTATATTTGGAATCAGTCGGTCCAAATTATGTTAATGTGATAATTTTTATTTTTGGGCACTATGAATAGTAACTACGGTACACTTTATTTAACATAGTTAAAGGTAAATCAGGTAATTGATGGTAAATATAATATTATAAAATTTCCCTAACACTTGTATTAATATAATTGGATGATTATATTTCATCCTATGACATATTTTGGTCGAAATGAAATCCAATGGAACCCACTTTTATTTTATTATGGCCTTTTGTTTATTTTATTTAAAGGAAAGTGAAAAATGTTTCACTAAATCTTTAATAATTAAAGTATTTTTAATATAAGGTTATACAGAATATAAATTCTTTTATAAATACTCATTTGAAAGATAAAATATTTTTATTTATGATGGTAATTTATTTGTAATTTTTAAGTGTTATTTAATTACATTATTATCTTATACATTAATGATATAGAATTTATTTATTTAGTGAAAAATCAATAATATAGTTTTTATTGAAATAGTAATGCATATCAAAAGGCCCAAAAATCTGAACAAAACTTAATGGTAGTGTATATATAAACCCTAATCATCCACCGGCCGAATTGTTGACCATTTGGATCCATATAAATGTGATTATGACACTTATATTATTTTATTTTAAATTATTCAAAGTTGTCACCTTCATAATGTAATAAATATAACAATTTACATGTTGTGATTTTAAGAATCTATGAGATTTTTATTCATCATAGGATTTTATTTTTAATTTTTATGCAAAAAATAAGTATATTAAATAATTATACAAATATGATGTACTAATGATTTTATTAAGAGATATACCAAATAAATGGTTTTAAAAATATTAAAATAAATATTATATTAACTATTTAATGTGCTCCACAAATTTTCTAGACAAATATGACAATTTAGGAATCTATTAAATATTTTGGTTAGAATATTTCTTCTATTTGGATTTTATTAAAATTTAAATAAATGAATAGTGTCAAAATCGACACTATTGTTATTTTATAAAAATAACATATTATAAAATTGTTTAAAAATCACAAAAAAAATTTAAAAATTATAAATTGAAATTTATATTGTCGAAAATTTCATTAATTATCCAATTATGGACAATTAACAACAAATAAGTAATTATTTATAACAATTTAAAAATTAGATTCTTATTACCACAAATAAAATTAAATAGATTAAATGAGGATAAATCATGTTGATAATGTTTAAAATAAATTCCCAACTAGTCTAAATTTTATTGGTTGTCGATATTACAAACCTATATCATCTAAGCTTCAGATTTGAACCATTTTGGTAGTTTTTATGTGGGGTTGGAATTTATTATAAATTAATATTTCTTATACTTCCAAAGGTGCCCCTCTCCTCCCTTATAAAAGGGAACCTCCTCCCTCTCATCTTTACACAACATTGAGCCTTCATGCTCAGCCAACCCCTGCCCATTTCCCTTCTCAACTTCTCTAAAAATATTCTAGAGGTCCTGGTCTTCTTAAAATACCAATCTTAGTGCCCTAAGAGGAGGTTTCAAAGAGGCATGTCGAAGAAGAGGTAATACCCGTTACCGATTCTTTCAAATGTATTTCTTCTTCTTCTTCTTATTTAGTTGTTTCATTATGAAGTAATAACATCAGTATCACTCATATACTGATATGTTATTATATATATGAAACAACCCTATTTCACCTTCTATCCATCCTACGGAAAATGAGATCACCGTGCGTGCGTACGTATGAAATACTGTCTCCACGCCGTGGTGTAATCTGTTTTCCACCACCACCTTACTTGGATGGGTATAATGGTGTAAATAAATAAATATATATGAATATTTTAAAGTGATAATGATTATGAAATATTATAAAAACACTTCAATACAATTCCATGATCATGAGAATGGTATCATCGTTCGTGCGTACGTACGGACTACAGTCTCCACGAACGCGATGAGATTCATTTTACATGATTAACCATTCAAGTATGATTATTAAGTATATATAATAAATAATGATGAAATATATTAAATAATAATTATACTATATTTATGAACATATATGTTTCATTTACTTAATTCCATTTAATTCAATATGGAAACGAAAATAGTGTTCATGCGTACGTACGGCCTACCGTCTCCATGAACGGTGTATTTCTTTCCCTTTATCGATCTATTATGTATATTATGAATATATATTATATATAAATCATGTATTATATTCTGGAATTATGTAACCATGATCTAATTAATCATATTAAAAATTACAAGTCAAAACACGAATGATAAATGAAAAGATTTTACCCAAAACGCTACTTTAACATGAATTTACAAAAGAACAGGTAATATAAAGTCATAAGTGAACCATATATGAAATCATAACAATGAATATGATTCTGTAATAATTTAATGACATTATTTAAATCATTATACAGGAGGTTCAGATACATACGAAGCATATCAGACCTAAGGTAAGGGATAACTATTCCAATCTCGCTCTTATCTGAGATTGTTTATTCAAAAGTATTTACTAGGGTTTTTGTTATCATCCATGTCTATGTTTTCTAAAAATGTTTTCATGTATGTTTAATGTAATTTTTACCCATTTTTGAATTTTACCACATGTTATAAAAGGAATCTTACTTTTGTTTACCACGTGAGGAACTTTTTGACTTTTCCGACAAAAGTATGAGGAGAATGTTATTTTTAACTTATATGGCATGAACAGATTTTTACGGTTTCATAATGCCTCATTTTCATGAAGCTTACACTACAATATTGCATGATTATTTTCAATAAAACCCTTTTATTTTAAAATTTCATGGCATTTTGTGAAAATAAAATGATTTTGAAGAAGAAAGGATATTTTCCTCAAGAATTCATTGCAAGTGTTTTGTCAAAACTATTTTCCATCTAAAATGACATTATATAAAATGTTTATGTTTCAAGTATAATGTATCTTTTATTTACATGGTTTTATTCTTCTTATGATGAAATGATATCCATTTTTTTAATATGGATTATGTTATGATGGCATGATGTTTAAGAATCCCCTTCTATTTCATGGGTTATGCTATGATGTATGATTTATGATTTTGTGGCACACGAAAGAATGATTTCACTATTAGATGAGTGGGACCTATATCTCCCTCCAATGCATTGGGTAAAGATTTATATCTCATGAGATAGACATGGCTGGAATGGTAAGTTAATCTGGTTCAGTGTTACATGACTGAAATGAGGAGTGAACTCGATTCAGAATGGGACTTTGTCCACTAAGATGGTCCTGGAAGTAATGCCTTGGCTACTATGGAAATCATATCATGTGATTAATGGTTTCCACAATTACATGTTTTATTCCCATTCTATTCTATCATAATTGATGTTACTTTATGATATATTCCTTACGTACTTCCATGATTTATGTCTTTTCTCATTATTTTTATGTTTAGATTTTATGTTCAAGTTTTTTCATTCAAATGTTTATGGATTTTTTTATGTTCTCTATGTTTAGCCTTACAGAGCATTTGAGATCACCCTTTTTATGTTTTCTTTTCCCCAGGATATAATGAAAGGTTTTAGGTCAGAAAACAAAAAAGGGGAAGAAATTTATGAGAGATGTTGAAGATCTTTCACCATGATTAGAAGATTATGTTCTGAGTTTCCAAAGACACTAAACTAATACGGTCTTTGGGCGTCTGTTTTTTTCATGTATTAAGTATTCCGCAAAAGTAATGTAATGTACATGTATGTCAAGATTTGGGTCTCTACAGTTGGTATTATAGTGAAGGTTTATCTAAACTTTGGAAAATAGGATGAGAAAACTTTAGTGAAATCCCTAGAGATATTTATAAGGTATGTCTAGGGATGTTCCTATGGATAAGTATACGTGTAGGTTATAGTACTAGAATTATGGTAACAATATTAGAATTTAACCTAATATGTTAGATATTGATGGTACGACCCCTTGATTATTATTTTTGCCTCTCACACTATTCTTTTTAGGTTTTAGAAAATGGGTGGAAATATGAAGATTCACGATAATAGAGGATATGATGGACAATGGAATGATATTTTTCATGAGAAACCAAATGAAATGAGATTTGGAAGTCCAAACATATTTATTATGCCTAATCCGAAAATTCATATCATGATCAATAATATCAACTTTGGTAAGTTTCCCAACTCAGCTAATAAGAGAAAGTTGGAGTTTCATGATGATCATAGAGGAAAGAAAGTTCAATTTCTCTCATGTAAATCATGTTGGAAGAGGCATCAAGGAGAATGTTTCAAAGGAACTGGAAGATGATTTGTGTGCGGAAATGAAGGACACAAATCTAGTAAGTGAAAATGAAAAGGTTTAGTTAACACTATGGAGAATTATAATGGTATTGTTACGACATCAACAATGATTAGATGTTTTAAATGTGGAATGTATGAGCATTATTCAAACCATTACCTAAGGGAAAATCTCATGAAGAGAATCAGCATAGTCATATGGGTAGTTTTTATGTGGATGATGATGAGGAGACTGCAAATGATATATGATATAAAAGAAGTGTTGAAGCTTGGTCAATGGTTTAAGAAGGTAGTGGAATGATTGTATGTTTATCAAGAGTTATGTTGTATAGGTAATTTAATGGTACTATGGAATAAAGAAACATCTAAGGATTGTTACACTATTGTTTTTTTCTAAATTATTTGAATGTATATGTTGAATGGTACTGGTAACCCTGAAAGGTTATTCAGATATTTTTGGAAATATGATGATATGCGCAAAATTAAAGGATAAATATAAAATGAAATTTTGATAGTATTCATGAGATCATGACTGATATAAGGAAAAAGTGATATCATGGTTTGAGTATATAAAAATTTTGGGATTTTGGTATGTGGAATGAGTTAACTTTTGACAGCATTCATGTTTTTGCTAAGGTTATATGGTAATTCATGTTTCAAAAGAATACATGATTAAGGTATTTACAAGATTGGAATATGACCAACAAGATATATCTTATGATAAATGGGAGATAAATGATGGTATTCACATGTTTGGTATATGACCTCTCTAGTAATCATTTTATTTATACTATGAGATTGGATAGATGTATTTTGGATAAGACTAAATATTGGAATGGATTATGTTGGACATAAGATTGTATTATTTAAAGATAGAACTTGTTTTTTGATATTATTTTTGGAATGTTATAGTTTTAGAAAAAGGAAAACCCATAGGAAGAGCGAAAACCCGTCACGTCGGACGAGGCTGTGGGAATCGAACACACAACTGAAGTGCGACATGCCTTTATCATCTACCACTGGCCTACATGAAGTCCCTGGTTAGTAAAAACTAGTTTTATTTTATTAATCTCTATGATAGATTAAGTATAAATCCATTTTTGGAATGATATACGACTAATCTCACCATAGATGGACTTATGTATATAACTATTGCTAACTTTTTCTTTGAGACAGATGGAATGACCCATTATTCTATCACATAATCTTCTAACACTTCACGAATGACAAATTCAACTTCATTTCTTTAAGAGAAAAAGTGGAAATTTTTCAAGGCACAAACAACGGTGAGATTATATCGAAATAAAGTAAGTATTTCTTCTAATTAATATTCTTCAACTTTAGGGAAATGATCTTGAAAACCAAAAATGTTTTCCTAGTTCCATTATATCTGTTTAATCAGATGCTACCTTAGATCATCACAAATTTATGGCTTTGTGATTGTTGGCTTTTTCATAGCCATGTTCTCTACCACTCTCCATCAGAACTTGATGGTTAGATTTTCTTCCATATCCATATTTTCACCTATGTTGTACTATGTGGAAACCCAGTGCTGAGTCACTTTGGGTGACCGTTATGATTATAACTTCCCTTTTTAAAATGAAGTTTTTGTATTCCTTTTTACAATGTGGGTTTCTATTAAAATTATCGTGTAGTAAACCATTTATAACTCCAACGAAGTTCAAAGGAGAAATTCATTTTAAGGGGGTAGAATGTAACACCCTGATATTTTATAAGATATATTATTTTTAATTTCTTTCATATCTTCTACTATACGCTACACCAGGATTATCTTGAACTATAGGGAACACCGTATTAGCTTGCAGTATACGCAACACTAATCTTGGATCGTGTTAAAAACAATTTCAAGTTTGTTTGATTGTAATTATTCAACGCAAAATTGAGTGTATATATACATATATATTCAACGTATAAATGAAATATGGTTGGATTTTGTTCTACACAACAACAAAGGAGTCTTTCACTACTTGTAATCCTGACTTGGCTTGCGTTACACGCAATTGCGACCTTCCTCGATAGCGTGTGTTGTACGCAATATCAGTTTTCACTGAACAACTACAAATTATTATAATATTATTATGAACTATCCATTATGAATATTATTAAATAAATTTTGAATTTTATAACATTATTATTCATCTAACACATTTTCTAGAACATGGTATAAGAAAAAAATAAATTTCTCGGGTAAAATAAGCATTTTTCAAAAAATGTAGTTTTGCCGCCTTTTGATGGCGCACCCACTTTAAATCTAGTTTTTGACATGATTATAAGTTCAATTTGAAAAAAATAAAATTCTTCTTTGGAATCAGGATATTAAAATTTACTTTTTATAAATTTTTCATATCATTCTGATAAATTTCATATTTTAATGAATAGTAAAAACACGCTATATTTTAATTAAATTTTTTTTTAATCGTAATAATTTATATGGTTAAATTATAATATTTAATGGTTTTAAAGTATAAATAGAATATATTTTTACCATTTAATATAATGCATGTCATTATCATTTATTTTACATTGAATTCACAGGTAAAATCATTTCAATCTTTTGCAATGTTTTAACTTTTAAAACTCCTTTTCTTAATAGTGGGATTAATTTTAAACTAATTACTACAACTTCTGTGTTTTGAATTAGAAAAAATGGATTCTATATTTTAAATCATTAGGTCCAAATTATGTTAATGGGCTACGTTTTATTTTTGGGCACTATGAATAGTAACTACGGTAAATTTTATTTACCATAGTTAAAGGTAAATAGGTAATTGAGGGTAAATATAATATTATAAAATTACCCTAACACTTGTTTTGATATAATTGGATGATTATATTTCGTCTTATGATATATTTTGGTCGAAATGGAATCCATTGGTACCCACTTGTATTTGATTATGACCTTTAGTTTATTTTATTTAATGGAAAGTGAAATATGTCTCACTCAAACTTTAATAATTAAAGTATTTTTAATATAAGGTTATACAGAATATAAATTCGGTTATAAATACTCATTTTAAATCTAGAATATTTTTATTTATGATGTTAATTTATTTGTAATTTTTAAGTGTTATTTAATTACCTTATTTTCTTATACATTAATGATACAAAAATTATTTATTTAGTGAAAAATCAATAATATAGTTTTTATTGAAATATTAATGCATATCAAAAGGCCCAAAAATCTGAACAAAACTTAATGTTAGTGTATATATAAACCCTAATCATCCAATGGCCGAATTTAGGACCATTGTGATCCTTATAAATGCGATTATGACACTTATATTATTTTATTTTAAATGATTTCAAAGTTGTCACCTTCATAATGTAATAAATATAACAATTTACAAGTTGTTATTTTTAGATGATAAATTCGAGTAAAAGAATTATTATAAAATATATTAAGTTTATATTTATTATGGGATTTCATTTTTAATTTTTATGAAACAAAAAAGTATATTAAATCATTATACAAAAATGATGTACTAAGGATTTTATTAAGAGATATACCAAATAAATGGTTTTAAAAATATTAAAATAAATATTATATTAACTATTTAATGTGCTCCACGAATTTACTAGAAAAATTTGACATTTTAGGAATCTATTAAATATTTTGGTAAGAATATATCCTATGTCTGGATTTTATTAAAATTAAAATAAATTAATACTGTCAAAATTGACACTATTGTTATTTTATAAAAATAACATATTATAAAATTGTTTAAAAATCACAAAAATATTTAAAAATTATAAATTGAAATTTATATGGTATAAAATGCAATATATTATCTAATTATGGAAAATTCACAACACATAAGTAATTATTTATAACAATTTAAAAATTAGATTCTTATTACCATAAATAAAATTAAATAGATTAAATAAGGATAAATCATGTTGATAATGTTTAAAATAAATTATCAACTAGTCTAAATTTTATTGGTTGTTTATATTAAACCCCTATCTCATCTAAGCTTCGGATTTGAACCATTTTGTAGGTTTTTAGGTGGGGTTGGAATTTATTGTAAATTAATATTTCTTATATTTCCAAAGGTTCTCCTCTCCTCCCTTATAAAAGGGAACCTCCTCCCTCTTATCTTTACACAAAATTGATCCTTAAATCTCGGCCAAAACCTACCCATTTCCCTTATCAACTTCCCTATAAATATTCTAGAGGTCCTGGTCTTCTTAAAATAACAATCTTAGTGCCCTAAGAGGATGTTTCAAAGTAACGTGTCGAAGAAGAGGTAATACCCATTACCGATTCTTTCAAATTTATTTCTTCTTCTTCTTCTTCTTCTTCTTTGGTTGATTCATTATGAAGTAATGACATCAGTATCACTAATATATGGATATGTTATTATATATATGAAACAACCCTATTTCACCTTCGATCCATCCTACGGAAAATGAATTCGCCGCGCGTGCGTACGTACGAAATACCGTCTCCACGCCATGGTGTAATCTGTTTTCCACCACCATCATACTTGGATGGGTATAATGGTGAAAATAAATAACTATATATGATTATTGTAAAGTGATAATGATTCTTAAATATTATACTAATACTTCAATACAATTCCATGACCGTGGGAATGATATCATCGTTCGTGTGTACGTACGGACTACCCTCTCCATGAACGTGATGAGATTCGTTTTCCATGATTAACCATTAAAGTATGATTATAAAGTATATATAATAAATAATAATTAAAAATATTACATAATAATGATACTGGATTTATGAACATATATGTTTCATTTACTAAATTCCATTTAATTCAATAAGGAAACGAAAACAGCGTTCATGCGTATGTACGGCCTACCATCTCCATGAACGGTGTATATCTTTCATTTTATCGATCTATTATGTATATTCTGAATATATATTATATATAAATCATGTATTATATTCTGGAATTATGTAACCATGATCTACGTAATCATATTAACAATTACAATTCAAAACACGGATGATAAATGAAAAGATTTTACCCAAAACGCTACTTTAACCTGAATTAACAAAAGAACGGGTAATATAAAGTCATAAGAGAACTATATATGATATCATAACAAATGAATATGATTCTTTAATAATTAAATGACATTATTTAGATCATTATACGGGAGGTTCGGATACATACGAATCATGTCGGACCAAAGGTAAGGGATAACTATTCCAATCTCACTCTTATCTGAGATTGTTTATTCGTAAGTATTTATTGGGGTTTTTGTTATCATCCATATCCATGTTTTCTAAAAATGTTTTCATGTATGTTTAATGTCCCTTTTACCCATTTTTGAATTTTACCAAATGTTATAAAAGGAATCTTACTTTTGTTTACCACACAAGGGACTTTTTGACTTTTCTGACAAAAGTACGAGGATAATGTTATTTTTAACTTATACGGCATGAAAGGATTTTTATAGTTTCATAATGCCTCATTTTCATGAATATTCCACTACAATATTTCATGATTATTTTCAAAAAACCCTTTTATTTTAAAATTTCATGGAATTTTGTGAAAAGAAAATGATTTTGAAGAAGAAAGGATATTTTCCTCAAGAATTCATTTCAAGTCTTTTATCAAAACTATTTTGCATCTAAAATGACATTATTTAATATGTTTATGTTTCAAGTATAATTTATCCATTTTTTACATGGTTTTATTATTATTATGATGAAATGATATCCATTTTTTTAATATGGATTATGTTATGACGGAAAGATGTTTAAGAATCCAATTCTATTACATGGGTTATGCTATGATGTATGATTTATGATTTTGTGGCACACGAAAGAATGATTTAACTATGAGATGGGTGGGACCTATATCTCCCTCCAATGCATTGGGTAAAGATTTATATATCCTGAGATAAACATGGATGGAACGATAAGTTAATCCGGTTCAGTGTTACAGGACTGAAACGAGGAGTGAGCTCGATTCAGAAATGGACTTTGTCCACTAAGATGGTCTTGGCAGTAATGCCTTGGCTACTATGGAAATTATATCATGTGATTAATGGTTTCCACAATTACATGTATTATTCCCATGCTATTCTATCATGATTTATGTTCCTTTATGACATATGCCTTACATACTTCCATGATTTATGTCTTTGCTCAAGATTTTAATGTTTAGATTTTATGTTCAAGTTTTTGCATTAAAATGTTTATGGATTGTTTTATGTTCTCTATGTTTACCCTTACGGAGCATTTAAGCTCACCCTTTTTATGTTTTCTTTTCACTAGGATATAAAGAACGGTTTTAGGTAAGAAAACCAAAAAGGGGAAGTTCTTTATGGGAGATGTTGAAGATCTTTCACCATGATTAGAAGATTACGTTCTGAGTTTCCAAAGACACTAAACTAATACGGTCTTTGGGCATCATGTTTTTTCATGTATTAAGTATTCCGAAAAAGTAATGTAATGTCCATGTACATCATGATTTGGGTCTCCACAGTTGGTATCAGAGCGATGGATTAGCTATCCTTTGGAAACTGGGATGCCAAAACTTTAGTGAAATCCCTAGAGATATTTATATGGTATGTCTAGGGATGTCCCTAAGGATAAGTATATGTATAGGTTATAATCCTAGAATTACAGTAACGGTCTTAGAATTTAACCTAAGATGTTAGATATTGATGGTACTCCCCCTTGATTATGATTTCTTCCTCTCACACTATTCTTTTTGGGTTTTAGAAAATGGCTTGAAACAGAAAGATTCACGATAATGGAGGATATGATAGACAATGAAATGATATTTTTCATGATAAACCAAATGAAACGGGACTTGGAAGTCCAAACATCATTATTATGCCTAATCAGAAATCTCATAATATAATCAATAATCTCAACTTTGGTAAGTTTCCCGACTCAGCTAATAAGAGAAAGATGGAGTTTCAGGATGACCATAGAGGAAAGAAAGATCAATTTCTCTCATGTAAATCATGTGGGAAGAGGCATCAAGGAGAATGTTTCAAAGGAATTAGAAGATTCTTTGGGTGCAGAAAAGAAGGACAAAAATCTAGTAAGTGCAAAGGAAAAGGATCAGTTAACACTATAGAGAAGGATAATGGTATTGCTACAACATCAATAATGATTATATATTTTAAATGTGGACTGTATGGGCATTATGCAAACCAATTTCCTAAGGGAAAATCACATTAAGAGAATCAGGATGGTCATATGGGTAGTATTTATGTGGATGATGATGAGGAGACTACAAATGATATATTTTATAAAAGAACTATTGAAGCTTGGTCAATGGTTTAAGAAGGTATTTGAATGATTGTATGTTTATCAAGAGTTATGTTGTATAGTTAATTTAATGGTACTATGGAATAAAGAAATATCTAAGGATTGTTACACTATTGTTTTTTTCTAAATTATTTGAATGTATATATTGAATGGTACAGGTAACCATGAAAGGTTATTCAGATATTTTTGGAAAGATGATGATATTCGCACAATGAAAGGATAACGATAAAATTAAATTTTGATAGTATTCATGAGCTCATGACTGATATAAGGAAAAAGTGTATCAAGGTTTGACAATATAGAAATTTTGGTATTTTGGTATGTGGAATGAGTTAACTTTTGACAGAATTCATGTTTTTGCTACGGTTCTATGGTAATTCATGTTTCAAAAGAATACATGATTAAGGTATTCACATGTTTGGAATATGACCAACAAGATATATCTTATGATATATGGGAGATAAATGATGGTATTCACATGTTTTGTATATGACCTCTCTAGTAATCATTTTCTTTATACTATGAGATTGGACAGATGTATTTTGGATATTCCTAAAGATTTAAATGGATTATGTTGGACATAAGATAGTATTATTTAATTATAGAACTTGTTTTTTGATATTATTTATGTAATGTTATAGTTTTAGACAAAGGATAACCCATAGGACGAGCGACAACCCGTCGTGTCAGACAAGGCTGTGGGAATCGAACCCACAACCGAAGTGCGACGTGACTTTATCGCCTACCACTGGCGTACAGGAAGTCCCTAGTTAGTAAAAACTAGTTTTATTTTAATAAGAGCTATGATAGAAGAAGTATAAGTCCATTTTTGGAATGACATACGATTAATCTCACCATAGATGGACTTATGTATATAACTATTGCTAACCTTTTCTTTGAGACAGATGGAATGACCCATCATTCTATCACGTGATCTACTAACACTTCACAAATGAAAAATTCAACTACATTTCTTTAAGAGATTAAGTAGAAATTGTTCAAGGAATGAACAACAATGAAACTATATCGAAATAAAGTAAGTATTTTTTCTAATTAAAATTCTTCAAATTTAGGGAAATGATCTTGAAAACAATAAATGTTTTCCTATTGACCTTATATCTGATGAATCAGATGCTACCTTAGATCATCAAAAATTTATGGCTTTGTGATTGTTGGATTTTTCATAGCCATGTTCTCTACCACTCACCATCAGAACTTGATGGTTAGATTTCTCTTCTATATCAATATTTTCACCTATGTTGTCCTATGTGGAAACCTAGTGCTGAGTTACATTGGGTGACCATTATGATTATAACTTCCCTTTTTTAAAATGAAGTTTTAGAATTCTTTTTTACGATGTGGGTTTCTATTAAAATTTTTGAGTAGTAAACCATTTATAACTCCGACGAATTTCGAGGGAGAAATTAATTTTAAGGGGGTTAGAAAGTAACACCCCGATATTTTATAAGATATATTATTTTTAATTTCTTTCATATCGTCTACTGTACGATACACCAAGATTATCTTGCGTTATACGCAACACCGTATTAGCTTACAGTATACGCAACACTAATCTTGAATCGTGTTAAAAACAATTTCAAGTTTTTTTAATATTAATTATTCAATGCAACATTGAGTGTATATATACATATATATTCAATGTATAAATGGAATATGGTTGGATTTTGTTATACGAAAAAACAAAGGAGTCTTGCACTACACGCAACCCTGACTTGGCTTGCGTTACCCACAATCACAACCTTCCTCGATAGCGTGTGTTGTACGCAATACCGAGTTTCACTAAACAAGGATATATTATTATAACATTATTATGAAATAGCCGTTATTAATAGTATTAACTAAAATTTGAATTTTATAATATTATTATTCGTCTTACACATTTTCTAGAACATTGTATAAGAACAAAATAAATTTTTCGAGTAAAATAAATATTTTTCAAAAAATGCAGTTTTGTCGCCTTTTGATGGTGCACCTACTTTAAATCCAGTTTTGACATTTTTATAAGTTCAATTTTACAAAATAAAATTCTTATTTGGAATCAGGATATTAAAATTTTCTTTGTATAAAATTTTCATATTATTCTGATAACTTTCATATTTTAATGAATAGTAAAAACACGCTATATTTTAATTAAAAACAACTTTTTTCATCGTAATAATTTATATTGTTAAATTATAATATTGATTTTTTTAAAGTATAAATATAATATATTTTTACCATTTAATATAATGTATTTCATTAAAATTTATTTTACTTTGAATTATTAGGTAAAATCATTTCAATCTTTTGCAATGTTTTAACTTTTAAAACTCGTTTTCTTAATAGTGGGATTAATTTTAAATTAATTACTATAACTTATGTGTTTTGAATTAGGAAAAATAGATTCTATATTTGGAATCAGTAGGTACAAATTATTTTAATGAGCTACTTTTTATTTTTTGGCACTATGAATAGTAACTACGGTAAATTTTATTTACCATAGTTAAAGGTAAATCAGGTAATTGAGGGTAAATATAATATTATAAAATTACCCTAACACTTGTATTAATATAATTGGATGATTATATTTTGTCCTATGACATATTTTTGTCGAAATGGAATCCATTGGAAACCACTTGTATTTGATTATGACGTTTAGTTCATTTTATTTAAAGGAATGTGATATATGTCTCACTCAAACTTTAATAATTAAAGTATTTTTAATATAAGGTTATACTGAATATAAATTCAGTTATAAATACTAATTTTAAATAAAAAATATTTTTATTTATGATGGTAATTTATTTGTAATTTTTAAGTGTTATTTAATTAGCTTATTTTCTTATACATTAATGATGCAGAAATTATTTATTTAGTGAAAAATAAATAATATAGTTTTTATTGAAATAGTAATGCATATCAAAAGGCCCAAAAATCTGAACAAAACTTAATGGTAGTGTATATATAAACCCTAATCATCCACTGGCAGAATTGTTGACCATTTGGATCCTTATAAATGCGATTATGACACTTATATTATTTTATTTTAAATGATTTCAAAGTTGTCACCTTCATAATGTAATAAATATAACAATCTACATGTAGTGATTTTAAGATTCTAAATTAGAGTAAAAGTATTATCGTGAAAGATAAGAGATTTATCTTCACCATAGGATTTTTTTAATTGTTATGCAACAAATAAGTATATTAAATAATTATACAAAAATGATGTACAAATGATTTTATTAAGAGATATACCAAATAAATGGTTTTAAAAATATTAAAATAAATATTATATTAACTAATTAATGTGATCAACGAATTTTATAGACAAATTTTACATGTTAGTAATCTATTAAATATTTTTTTAGAATATATCCTCTGTTTGGATTTTGGTAAAATTAAAATAAATGAATAGTGTCAAAATTGACACTGTTGTTATTTTATAAAAATAATATATTATAAAATTGTTTAAAAACCACAAAAATATTTAAAAATTATAAATTGAAATTTATATAGTCTAACATTTCATAAATTATACAATTATAGACAATTCACAACACATATGTAATTATTTATAACAATTTAAAAATTAGATTCTTATTACCACAAATAAAATTAAATAGATTAAATAAGGATAAATCATGTTGATAATGTTTGAAATAAATTACCAACTAGTCTAAATTTTATTGGTTGTTGAGATTACAACCCTATCGCATCTCAGATTCAGATTTGAACCATTTTTGAGGTTTTTATGTGGGGTTGGAATTTATTATAAATTAATATTTCTTATAATTCCAAAGGTGCCCCTCTCCTCCCTTATAAAAGAGAACCTCCTCCCTCTCAAATTTACACAACATTGAGGCTTCACACTCGGCCAACCCCTTCCCATTTCCATTCTCAACTTCCCTAGAAATATTCTAGAGGTCTTGGTCTTCTTAAAATACCAATCTTAGTTCCCTAAGAGGAGGTTTCAATGAGGCGTGTCGAGAAGAGGTAATACCCGTTACCGATTCTTTCAAATTTATTTCTTCTTCTTCTTCTTCTTCTTTATTTGTTTTATTATGAAGTAATAAAACCAATCTCAATAATATACTAATATGTTATTATATATATTAAACAACCCTATTTCACCTTCTATCCATCCTGCGGAAAACAAAATCACCGAACGTGCGTACGTACGGAATATCATCTCCACGTCGTGGTGTAATCTGTTTTCCACAACCACCTTACTTGGATGGGTATAATGGTGTAAATAAAAAACTATATATGATTATTGTAAATTTATAATGATTATGAAATATCATACAAACACTTCAATATAATTCCACGATCGTGGGAATGATATCATCGTTCGTGCGTACGTACAGACTACCGTCTCCACGAACGCGATGAGATTCATTTTCCATGATTAACCATTCAAGTATGATTAAAAAGTATATATAATTAATAATAATTAAAGATATTAAATAATAATGATACTGGATTTCGGAACATATTTTTTTCATTTACTTAATTCCATTTAATTCAATAAGGAAATGAAAACAGTGTTCATGCGTACATAGGGCATACCGTCTCCATGAACAGTGTATTTCTTTCCCTTTATCGATCTATTATGTATATTCTGAATATATATTATATATAAATCATGTATTATATTTTGGAATTATGTAACCATGATCTATGTAATAATATTAATAATTACAAGTCAAAACACGGATAATAAATGAAAAGATTTTACCCAAATCGCTACTTTAACATGAATTTACAAAAGAATGGGTAATATAATGTCATAAGTGAACCATATATGATATCATAACAATGAATATGATTCTGTAATAATTTAATGACATTATTTAAATCCTTATAGGGGAGTTTCGGATACATACGAAGCATATCAGACCTAAGGTAAGGGATAACTATTCCAATCTCGCTCTTATCTGAGATTGTTTATTCGTAAGTATTTACTGGGGTTTTTGTTATCATCCATGTCCATGTTTTCTAAAAATGTTTTCATGTACGTTTAATGTACTTTTTACCAATTTTTTAATTTTACCACATGTTATAAAATGAATCTTACTTTTTTTTACAACATGAGGAACTTTTTTACTTTTCTGACAAAAGTACGAGGAGAATGTTATTTTTAACTTATACAGCGTGAACTGATTTTTATGGTTTAATAACGCCTCATTTTCATGAAGCTTACACTACAATATTTCATGATTATTTTTAACAAAACCCTTTTATTTTAAAATTTTATTGCATTTTGTGAAAAGAAAATGATTTTGAAGAAGAAAGGATATTTCCCTCAAGAATTCATTTCAAGTGTTTTATCAAAACTGTTCTCCATCTAAATTGACATTATTTAATATGTTTATGTTTCAAGTATAATTTATCCCTTATTTACGTGGTTTTATTCTTCTTATGATGAAATGATATCCATTTTTTAATATGGATTATGTTATGATTGCATGATGTTTAGGAATCCCATTATATTACACGGGTTATGCTATGATGTATGATTTATGATTTTGTGGCACACGAAAGAATGATTTCACTATGAGATGGGTGGGACCTATATATCCCTCCAATACATTGGTTAAATATTTATATCTCATGAGATATACATGGATGGAACGATAAGTTAATCCGGTTCAGTGTTACAGGACTGAAACGAGGAGTGAACTCGATTTAGAAAGGGACTTTGTCCACTAAGATGGTCTTGTCAGTAATGCCTTGGCTACTATGGAAATCATATCATGTGGTTAATGGTTTCCACAATTACATGTTTTATTCCAATATTATTCTATCATGATTGATGTTCCTTTATGATATATTCCTTATGTACTTCCATGATTTATGTCTTTTCACATGATTTTGATGTTTAGATTTTATGTTCAAGTTTTTGCATTCAAATGATTATGGATTGTTTTATGTTCTATATGATTACCCTTACGGGGCATTTGAGCTCACCCTTTTTATGTTTTCTTTTCCCTAGGATATAAAGAAAGGTTTTAGGTAAGAAAACCGAAAAGGGGAAGATCTTTATGGGAGATGTTGAAGATCTTTCACAATGATTAGAAGATTACGTTCTGAGTTTCCAAAGACACTAAACTAATATGGTCTTTGGGCATCTGTTTTTGTCATGTATTAAGTATTCTGCAAAAGTAATGTAATTTCCATGTATGTTAAGCTTTGGGTCTCTACAGCCTTCTTTCCCACACATGTATTACATCCTTTTCCAATTGGGGAAATTACCATGATGCTTCATCCCACATTTTTGACATGTGAGTGGTTGGGATTTCATTGCAACTTATTCATGAGATCTTCTATCCCGAATAACCATCTTCTTACTAACATCACAATAAAAATGAGACCATTCTACAAACACCATATCCTAGCTGAGAACACATCAAACCAGATACTAATAACTCAAAAATTATCAAATTTCAAAGGCCTTTAGAAGGTTATCTATTAAAACAAAAAATAATCTATCAATTTTTCTAAAATTTATTATAACCAATCCCAAAGAATACCTTGGAAACAATGTAAATTTTTTTTTGTAGGTCATGATATATTCAACTTCATTTTTATTCCTCTATTAATTCTCTGTCCACCTTTTTATAATGTGTTCGATGGAAATACTTATTAAGAAACATTATCTTAAATTCACCCCACTAAATATCCTCAATTTATTCTTTCTGCTTGGTCTTCTTAATGTAATCCCACCATTGGATGGCCACTCAATGTAGATGATAAAATTCTAGAGTCACCATATCTATCTCATAATATTCAATAAGAGAAAACATATTCTCTATTGAGTTAACCCAATGTTCTACAACTTTTGGATCAGTAAGTCCTATAGATGTTTGTGGTCATTTCTGAATAAATGACATGAGATCCATCTAATACCTATTAGGTGAAGTTGGATGTTCCTTTTTTTCATTATATTTTTTATATCCTAAAATTTCTAGGTAATAATAACCGTGAATGTTTGAACTCAACCACCAATGGAATTGGGGTTGTCATTCAGGATATCACTTCATTGTCCCTTTCATGGGTTGTGGTATTGGTTTCTCCTAGTTCCCACCAATTTATAAAATAAAATATGATATAATAGAAAATAAGTCAACATGTCATGAAAAATTGATTCCTTTTTCAAATTAACTATAAATGAATATCTTTTGGGATCCCTATGTTTACAAATTTCCTAAAACAAATATTTTTGGGTGCATAATTATTCTTTGTCTCTTACTATGGGTTTTTAGTAATGTACTCTAATCCTAATTCTCTAATTAAGTATACCATTCTCTAATACCAATGTAATAGCTAGTCCCCAATGATTTACTGGAAACCCCACCTTAACATGATCTTCAAGTCATGTACTACCATATACAACCAGTTTACTTGTAGACACATGGTCCCCTCCCTGGGGCCCACCCAAATGTCCAAACGGTTCATCTTACAAATGTTTTCCCATACATGACAAAAAATTTTCTTTCCAATTGTCTTTTTACTCGCTTGTACACATCCAGGGAAATGTCCTAAAAGGATACCCATCACGATAACTACACCAGGACAAGCATAATTAATAATGGATTTCTAATCATGTAGGATCCCTAAAGAAAAGTATTGTAAAAACCCGTTTTTTGCTGAGAAAGACTTTGGAATATTCTTGATGATATTCCAGAGCAGCGCCTTCAGACGGCGTGCGATTCCGAGCCCCGGAGTGGCCGGAATTAAATTTCCAGTGCGTTCACACTGGAAACACTAAATAAATGGGATAACTCCTAAACGGAGTTCCAGATTAGGGATCTGAGTGTACGGATGGGTCCAGAATGGGGTGTTTACCCTAGGAACGGCATAAAAATTGTCAGCGCAGGACGTTTGGGCCCCTCGCCCGCTTCTGGAATGTTAAACGGATAAATTAATTAATTAATTTATTCTTTTAATGGAGAAACAGTAATATCTCTTAAACGGTGGTTCAGATTGTAAAACCGAGGGCACCGTTGAGTTTGGAGTGTTCCGTTTACCCTAGGAGGGGTGTAAGTTTCACGGGCGCGGGCCGTTTGTGAAAAATGGACCCAGGGGCGTTTTCGTAATTTGGCGGCCTCGGGCGCTATGTTTAGTATCTTTTGAATGGGGTCTCGGAATAAAATTCCGAGACCTCCGTTACGTTCAGAGCATGGTTCTTATCCTAGGGGAGGCTAAATCCCGACCCTGTCGGGAGTTCGGGTTCGGGGCTGTCGGGTGGGCGTTTAAGTGATTTGTACTTAAACACCCCCCCTTCTTCTTCTTCTTCTTCCTCAAACCCTCCTCCCCTTTCACCTCCGGAGCGGAAAGCTCCGGCGAGGCGAGCTCCGGCGAGGTGACTCCGGCAAGGTGCGGTGGTGCCGGCGGGTTGACGGCGAAGCGACGGGCATCGCCCAAGAGGTAGGAGTTTATCGTTTGTGTTTTTCTTTCCTGCACCTCCTTTGAACCTAATTTATGCCCCCGAATGGTTGTTTGATCTTTGAAAAAAACCCATGATGCGTGGTAGAGTTAATTCCCTTTTCAACGCATCTTTCGGATTCAAATTCTGAGCTCCGGTGCATCCGCAATGATCCGCCGAACATTGCGGGTTTTCGGGTTCCAGCGAGTTCAAGCGGCGGCGCGGCTCGGTGGAAGCGGCGGCGCGGTTCGGCTCCGGGCAGGCGGCGCGGAGGCCGTGGCTTCGGAAGGCGGCGCGGCAGCCGCGACATCGGAAGGCCGCGAAGGCGTGTGGAGCAGCAGCGGCAGCCGGTGGCGCCGGCAGGGCGCCGGCGAGAGGGAGAGGGGCCGCGAGGCAGCGGCCCCGTGCGGCGCAACAACGACCCGCACTTTGCGGGTCGTTGCATGGAAAGTGCGACCGACCCTCGTGGCCGGTCGGTGGAGAATCCCATGCGGCCAGTGCGCGGGTGTGAAGGGGAGCGGGCCGCAGAGAGGCGGCCCGCGGCTCGGCTAGACCGGGCCAAGCTGCTGGGCCGTGATCCAGCGGGCCGGCCGGCGTGAGCCGGCCCAAGCAGGGCGGACCGGCCGGACCGGGCCGGTCTGGCCCAAGGGGCTTTGCCCCTCAGTCTTTGGACACCCGTATTTCGGGCTACGGGCATCCGTTTTGCGCCCCATCTGCGACAGCGAGGAGCTTGAATCGAGGGGGATGTTTTGAGATGGTTTCGGGAATTTTTAATTCCCGAAACGAGGGGTCACGGAGGCGCGACATGTCCTTAAGTGGACGAGCGTAATCCCCGAGACTCTTGTTTTGAGCGGCGCAGACGCGTCTGATGTCCATTTTGAGCGCCGTCAGCGGCGTTGGGCCCCTGGCCCTGAGGTGGGGGTTTCCAGGGTGGTTCCGGGCGTTGAAGCCGGAGTTGAGGCGGGGAGCCCACGACCCGTCCTTCGAGCTGCGTGCAGCGTTTCACGACTTTTTCATCGGACGTCCGTTCGGGGCGTGCGAGCAGTCGTTTATGGATGTTTTTCCGAGGGGATTGCAATGGTGCAATCCGCCCGCTCTAATTCGGCACGAGGGTGCGGGCCCCACGAGGGACGTTTCAGGAGTTGACGATGATTTCCAGCTTTATCATCGGGCGACCGTTTTGGACAAGTGAGTAGTCCATTGCGTGTACTTTTTCGAGAGGATCGCAACGGTGCGATCCGTTCGTTGGGTTTCGGGACCGGGATGCGGGTCCCACGTGGCACCGCTCGGGTGCAGTGCGTCGGGATGCACCTTTTTCTCCGGATATCCGTTGCACTCAAGTGAGTAGTGATTTTGACGTGTTTTCACGAGGGGAACACAATGGTGCGATGCTCCCGACTGTTTTCGGGGCCGAGGCTTGGGATCGTGGGACGTCGTTCGGGCATGAGGCGATGTGGGTGACTTTTCCGTCGGGTATCCGTTGGAGGTGAGTAAGTAGTCAATCTCGCGTGTTTTTCCGCGAGGATTACAATGGTGCGCTCCGTTTGGTTGTGCGGAGCCTCTTTCATGATCTTGTTAATTGTGGAAATGTGGAGGTGCCCCAGTGGCGGTCCTTCTACCGTGTTTGTAGCGGACCTTTGGCGAGTGATCGCGTGCACTCCCGTGTGAGTGATGTAAATGCTTGAAGTGATGTGGTTATTCGTGCTTGGGCCCTTGAGGTGGAGTTGTTACGTCACGCCTTCGCGTTGACGTTGGGTGCCGTGTGCACGATAGCCTTTGGGCTGGAACGAGGTATAATCCGGGAGTATACGGGAGAACTTGGAGGTACGTGTTGTTTGTACCTGAGGATGTTGGTGCGCTCAGTTGGGGTTGACTTGGGGCCACACGTCGTGTGAACCCCATGTGTGTGCCATGTTCTGCTTGACGTACTTGGACCTCTCGCGGCGTGTAGGGTCCCTCTGTGTGTTTATTTGATCAGAAGGGTGGAGCTCTTCCCGTGGCTCTGTGCTCGTTTGTTGACCGGCAGGGTTGAGTGGTCTCCCCTGGTTTTGTTCTCGATGGTTTGGCCGGTAGCGGTGCTAGTGACACCTAGTGCTGGGGCAGACGCTGCACCTCTTTTGGGAGAGCTGTTCTGGAGTTGGGTGGTTGCGCGACACCCACTCCGTGTTCGGTCGGCCAGTGTTGTACCCTCCTGTAGAGATGGCAGAGCGGTTCTGAGTTTTACCCTCCAGCGGGGCTCGGTAGTGGGTTACTCATCGACTTCCTCGGGCTTACCCTCCAGCAGGGCTGGGCAGTGGGTTGCTCACTGACTTCTAGGGTCTACCCTCCAGCAGAGACTGGGCAGTGGGTCACCCGATTCTATTAGGGTCTACCCTCCAGTAGAGACTGGGCAGCGGGTCGCCCAACAACCCCTTGGGGTCTACCCTCTAACAGGGCTGGGCAGTGGGTCACCCGTCGTCTAGTTCCAGGCCTACCCTCCAGCAAGGCTGGGCAGTGGGTTTCCTGTCGACTTATTCCAGGCCTACCCTCCAGTGGGGCTGGGCAGTGGGTCACCTGATGATGTATTAAGGTCTACCCTCCAGCGGGGCTGGGCAGTGGGTCGCCAGATGATGTCTTATGGTTTACCCTCGAGTAGGGACGGGCAGTGGGTCACCTGATTTTTTTGGTTATGAATTACCCTCCAGCGGGGCTGGGCAGTGGGACACCTGTTAGCATTCCAGACTTAGTCCTCTCGACTAGGCTAGTTTGTGGATTCCCTCCGTGCTTACCGGAGCGGGACCCTTGGTTATACGGGTCAGTGTGGTGACGACTTCACTTTGAGGACACCTCTCGACTACAGGGCAGTGATGAGGTGTGGTTTGACTTTCCTAGAACTCTTAAGTACGAGGGGCACTTTCCCCACCGAGACGCGTTCTTGTGACGCGATCTAAAACCGTGCGGGCGAGTCAGTGCCGCCCAAAGCGGATAGTGTCAAGGTGCGGTGATTGATCCCCTTGGCTTGCGGTTCAGGGCAGACGTGCGGGATGTTGGGCATCGATGATGGGGTTATGTCTGGGACTGTTGGCTACTTGTTTTCTTGGGCTGAGCTACGGGACGGAGATCCCCTTACGAGCTTGTTCGGGCTTCTTGGCAGAGCGTATATATGTATATACCTCGTACGAGTACCCACTCCTTGGGTTTTGGCTGTTCTCCATCCAGGAGAGGCGAAGACGCGTGGGGTATGCCACGTGCTTTCCGTGTCTAGCTTATCATGGTTGGACGAGTCTACTCTCCTGCTATAGGTAGCAAAGACTCAACGGGAAGTTCGTCTTCTCACTGTTTCCAGCTCCTTGTTTCTGGACGAGTCTATCTTCCTTTCTCTTGTTGGGTTGAGCTGGACTCTTTACTGTACTCTCTTTTGTACCCCTTTACTTTCCTGTTCGCTCTACTGCTCACCCTTCAGTACCTCCTCTTTGTTGCTCCCTCGACCCTTCAGGGTATCCTACTGAGTAATTTTATACTCACTCCTTCTTGGTATTTGCCCGCACTTGGTGTGCCCTTGCAGACGACGGACAGGTGGAGCTTGACTTCAGTGGAGCGTAGGAGCTTGGGAGCTTGGACCGCGTGCGGTGGTCGTGGCCGGGTTCCAGGTGGGAGACCCGTCACCTGTTTCCTTTTCGTTTACCTGTTGCCGGGTTGTGGCACTTTTTGGTTGGGCGCGTGTTTTGCCCATTTTCTTTTCAGTTTGTACTTTGTACTTGTAGAGGTCGATGCACTATGTGGCTTTTTATATAGCAGTTATTCTTTTACTTTGCTTGTCTCTTCTTTTACTCTGCACTGTTGCATTGAGTTTTCTGCATGTGTGTGAGCAGGTGCTTAGGCAAAGGCCTCCCCGAGTTATTGTGCCTTCGGCGCTGGTCGCCAGCCCCTGGCCTATGGAGGCGGGCTTGGGGTAGCTGCGGCTTGAGCCCGGGTAGGGTCGGGTCGTGACAAAGTGGTATCAGAGGTGGTTCGTTCCTTGGGACGTTGTGCGGACGTCCCTAAAATAGGAATTGGTTGGTATTTAGGGAAACAGTGTTAACATGTCTCGAGAGCGGCTCTCAGACCAGGGAGTCCAGTGATGGTGAGGCGGCCGACGTATCCATTCACCAGGACCTTGATAACCCGATTGTCGACTCGGCATGCTGAGACACTTGTTACAGGGAAAATTGGTTTGTGCATCACATAGAATCGAGTCTTTGACTGTTCTTCTTGAGTCAGCTCCCCATCGTTGTTGTTGTTGGTATATACATATATGCTCATTTGACCGCGACACTCCTTGAAAATATTCAGGATGTCTCCGTGAGGACAGCCAGCTAGGATACCATCTTTGGGAGTGTGACGATGACCCTATGAGCTATAAGGCCATAGTCCAGGACCCATCGTGTGAGCCCTTTTCTCCGGGTGGGCCGGTAGCAGCACCCCCACCTATTGAGCAGCAGGCAGTTTCAGCAGAGCAGGTTGAGCTTGAGCGCAGGTTGAGCGCGCTCCGTGAGTTCCAGCGACAGAGACCGCTGAGGTTCAATGGTGAGCTAGACCCTCAGACAGCAGAGGTTTGGCTCGAGGTAGTGGTTCACCTTTTCAGGCTTGTGCAGACGCCGATAGGTCAGAGAGTGGCTTTGGCAGCCAACCTTTTCTGTGGGTCAGCTTGGCGTTGGTGGAGTATGGTGACTCGGTCTCTTGACGAGTCGTCGCTTTCATGGGGTGACTTTCAGTTGTTGTTCCGTGAGGATTTTCCCCTCCTGCTTGCGCTCCGTTCGGATTCAGGAGCTCCTGCAGTTTCAGCAGGGAGGGATGATGGTGGATGAGTACGTGGCTAGTTTTGCAGACCGTGCACGCTTTTACCCAGAGTTGGTCCGTGGCGACAACATCCGAGCGCGGAAGTTGGAGCAGGGTCTCCGCCGAGAGATTCGTGCTGTCAGAGTACCCTTGGGCATTTCCACATATGCCGAGGTGCGAGAGCAGGCGCTGGTGAAAGAGGGATTCCTGTCATGTTTTGCAGTTGGTAGTGGCGGTGGGCGCGATGGAGCCGGGACGTCTGCCGTAGCTAGCAGGCGCCGGGGGACAGGACCTCGATGCAGGTGTCCTTCCCACTGCCGGTTTTAGAGACGTGGTCGTATACCACTATGGAAAAAAGGCGCAGGGCCTCAGCCGAGGATGCCCTTCTGAGAGTGGATCCCGGGCCGTGGTCGTACACCACAGTGGCGCCGGAGGGCACCAGGGCAGCCCAGAGAGCGCCAGTGCTGTGCTTGTGATGGGTGAGGTCACTTGGCACGAGACTGCCTGACCCGAGTTGCTGGGAGCTTCGGGCAGGCAGCAGGCGCACCACCACGGAAGAGGCAGTGCCGTGATCGGAGTAGCGCCCAACGAGGTGGTGCTAGCAGAGGAGCGGGAGGAGCTAGTAGTGGGGGGACGACGTTGCGATATCTCCCCATCACCACTAGGCGGTTCACGATAGGCTCCGGGAGCTGACAGTTGGGACCGCGGGTAGCCGCGAGATTTGGATGTCTACGATCCTGCAGAGTACGAGATGGTGAGAGGTACCCCTTATGACTCTTCTACTTCTTGCAGTAGAATAGTTGGGCTCTGCGTGTGAAAGAATTTTCTCCCTGCTCCTTGTTTGAGGTGTTACTAGGGTGACGCAGGGCGTTGGGTGTAACCCTGTGTTGGTAAGGGAAAAGGCGGGGGACATTTTCCTTTAGTCGATGGTGTTGACTCCATCGCTCATCGAGCGTGTAAGAGAGCCTCGGCTGTGGAACCTTGCGTGACCAGATATCCTTGGGTGTTTCACCATATGGATATTCTGAAGGAGGGAATCACCGGGCCTTGTTTTAGGTGCGGGCGATGATTCCAGTCGCGGCGGGCGACGTAGATGTTCGTTCAGGGAGGTGAGATACCCCCGAGAGCCTTCAGACCGTTTGAGACCGTGCAAAGGGATGGCGAGGTTGTCTACCACCTTGCCCTAACCCCAAAGTCTGGAGTGGGTGCACGACGTCGGCAAGGGCTGACCTCGAATGAACGAATCAATCCTTTGGTCCGTGTGCGGTGACGCAGAGCTGTGCGTGGGTTCTTTTGGGTATGGGAAAGCCAGGTGTGGGCTTAGTACCTTGTGTTGCTCCCTAGTTTTGATTTTCAGGGACGAAAAGCTTGAAGGAGGGAATGATTTAAGAACCCGGTTTTTTCTGATAAAGACTTTGGAATATTCTTGATGATATTCCAGAGCAGCGCCTTCAGACGGCGTGCGATTCCGAGCCCCGGAGTGGCCGGAAATAAATTTCCAGTGCGTTCACACTGGAAACGCTAAATAAATGGGATAACTCCTAAACGGAGTTCCGGATCAGGGATCCGAGTGTATGGATGGGTCCGGAATGGGGTTTTTACCCTAGGAACGACATAAAACTTGTCGGCACGGGACGTTTGGACCCCTCGCCCGCTTCTGGAATGTTAAACGGATTAATTAATTAATTAATTTATTCGTTTAATGACGAAACTCTAGTATCTCTTAAACGGTGGCTCGGATAGGAAAACCTAGGGCACCGTTGAGTTCGGAGCATGCCATTTACCCTAGGAGGGGTGTAAGTTTCGAGGGCGCGGGCCGTTTGTGAAAAATGGCCCGAGGGGCGTTTTCGTAATTTGGCGGCCTCGTGCGCTAAGTTTAGTAACTTTTGAACGGGGTATCGGAATAAAATTCCGAGATCGACGTTGCACTCAGATCGTGGTTCTTAGCCTAGGGGAGGCTAAATCCCGACCCTGTCGGGAGTTCAGGTTCAGGGCTGTCGGGCGGGCGTTTAAGTGATTTGTACTTAAACACCCCCCGTCTTCTTCTTCTTCTTCTTCCTCAAACCCTCCTCCCCCTTCACCTCCGGCGAGGCGAGCTCTGGAGAGGCGACTCCGACAAGGTGCGGTGGTGCCGGCGGGTTGACGGCGAAGCGACGGGCATCACCCAAGAGGTAGGAGTTTATCGTTTGCATTTTTCTTTCCCGCACCTCCTTTGAACCTAATTTATACCCCCGAATTGTTGTTTGATCTTAGAAAAAAACCCATTAATGCGTAGTAGAGTTAATTCCCTTTTCAACTCATCTTTCGGATTCAAATTCTGAGCTCCGGTGCATCCGCAATGATCCACCGAACTTTGCGGGTTTTCAGGTTCCGACGAGTTCAAGCGGCGGCACGGCTCGGTGGAAGCGGCGGCGCGGTTCAGCTCCGGGCACGCGGCGCGGCGGCCGTGGCTTCGGAAGGCGGCGCGGCGGCCGCGGCTTCGGAAGGCCGCGGAGGCGTGTGGAGTGGAGGCGGCAGCCTGTGGCGCCGGCAAGGCACCGGCGAGAGGGAGAGGGTCCGCGAGGCGGCGGCCCCGTGCGGCGCAACAACGACCCCCACTTTGCGGGTCGTTGCGTGGAAAGTGCGACCGACCCTCGTGGACGGTCGGTGGAAAATCCCGCGCGGCGGGCACACGGGTGTGAAGGGGAGCGGGCCGCGGAGCGGCGGCCCGCGGCTCGGCTGGACTGGGCCAAGTTGCTGGGCCGCGGTCCAGCGGGCCGGCCGGCCGGCGCGGGCCGGTCCGGCCCAAGGGGCTTTGCCCCTCAGTCTTCGGACGCCCGTATTTCGGGCTACGAGTGTCCGTTTTGTGCGCCGTCTGCGGCAGCGAGGATTTTGCATCGAGGGGGATGTTTTGAGATGGTTTCGGGAATTTTTAATTCCCGAAACGAGGGGTCGCGGAGGCACGACGTGTTTTTAAGTGGACGAGCGTAATCCCCGAGACTCTTGTTTTGAGCGGCGTAGACGCGTCCGAAATCCGTTTTGAGCGCCGTCAGTGGCGTTGGGCCCCTGGCCTTGAGGCAGGGGTTTCTAGGGTGGTTCCAGGCGTTGAAGCCGGAGTTGAGGTGGGGGGCCCACGACCCGTCATTCGAGCTGCGTGCAGCGTTTCACAATTTTTCATCAGACGTCCGTTCGGGGCGTGCGAGCAGTCGTTTCTGGATTTGTTTCTGAGGGGATTGCAATGGTGCAATCCACCCGCTCTAATTCGGCACGAGGGTGCGGGCCCCGCGAGGGACGTTTCGAGAGTTTACGTTGATTTCCAGCTTTATCACCGGGCGACCGTTTTGGACAAGTGAGTAGTCCATTGCATGTACTTTTTCGAGAGGATCGCAACGGTGCAATCCGTTCGTTGGGTTTTGGGACCAGGATGTGGGTCCCACATGGCACCGCTCGGGTGCGGTGAGCCGGGATGCACCTTTTTCTCCGGATATCCATTTCACTCAAGTGAGTAGTGCTTTTGACGTGTTTTCCCGAGGGGATCGCAATGGTGCGATGCGCCCGACTGTTTTCGGGGCCGAGGCTCGGGATCACGGGACGCCGTTCGGGCGTGAGGCAGTGTGGGTGAATTTTCCATCAGGTATCCGTTGGAGGAGAGTAAGTAGTCGATCTCGCGTGTTTTTTTACGAGGATTACAATGGTGCGCTCCGTTTGGTTGTGCGGAGCCTATTGCACGATCTTGTTAAATATGGAAATGTGGAGGTGCCCCGGTGGCGGTCCTTCTACCGTGTTTGTAGCGGACCTTTGGTGAGTGATCGCGTGCACTCCTGTGTGAGTGATGTAAATGCTCTAAGTAATGTGGTTGGTCGTGCCTGGGCCCTTGAGGTGGAGTTGTTACATCACGCCTTCGCGTTGACGTTGGGTGTCGTGTGCACGATAGCCTTTGGGCTGGAACGAGGTATACTCCGGGAGTATATGGGAGCACTTGGAGGTACGTGTTGTTTGTACCTGAGGATGTTGGTGCGCTCAGTTGGGGTTGACTTGGGGCCACACGTCGTGTGGACCCCATGTGTGTGCTGTGTTATGCTTGACGTACTTGGACCTCTCGCGGCGTGGAGGGTCCCTCTGTGTGTTTGTTTGACCAGCAGGGTGGAGCTCTTCCCCTAGCTCTGTGCTCGTTTGTTGATCGGTAGGGTTGAGTGGTCTGCCCCTGGTTTCATTCTCGATGGTTTGGCCGGTAGCGGTCCTAGTGACACCCAATGCTGGGGCAGACGCTGCACCGCTTTTGGGAGAGCTGTTCTGGAGTTGGGTGGTTGCAAGACACCCACTCTGTGTTCGGTCGGATAGTGTTGTACCCTCCTGTAGAGATGGAAGATCGGTTCTGAGTTTTACCCTCTAGCGGGGCTGGTTAGTGGGTTACTCATCGACTTCCTCGGGCTTACCCTCCAGCAGGGCTGGGCAGTGGGTTTCTAACTGACTTCTAGGGTCTACCCTCCAGTAGAGACTGGGTAGTGGGTCACCCGATGCTATTAGGGTCTACCCTCCAGCAGAGACTGGGTTGTGGGTCAACCGACGAACCCTTGGGGTCTACCCACCAGCAGGGCTGGGCAGTGGGTCACCCGTCGTCTAGTTCCAGGTCTACCCTCCAGCAAGGCTGGGCAGTGGGTCGCCTGTCGACTTATTCCAGGTCTACCCTCTAGCGGGGCTGAGCAGTGGGTCGCCTAATGATGTATTAAGGTCTACCCTCCAGCGGGGCTGGGTAGTGGGTCGCCGGATGATGTCTTATGGTTTACCCTCCAGCAGGGCTGGGGCAGTGGGTCACCGGATTATTTTGGTTATGAATTACCCTCCAGCGGGGCTGGGCAGTGGGACACCTGTTAGCATTCCAGACCCAGTCCTCTCGACTAGGCTAGTCTGTGGCTTCCCTCCGTGCTTACCGGAGCGGGACCCTTGGTTATACGGGTCAGTGTGGTGACTACTTGACTTTGAGGAGACCTCTCGACTGCAGGGCAGTGATGAGGTGTGGTTTGACTTTCCTAGAACTCTCAGGTACGAGGGGCGCTTTCCCCACCGAGGCGCGTTCTTGTGACGCGATCTAAAACCGTGTGGGCGAGTCAGTGCCGCCCAAAGCGGATAGTGTCAAGGTGCGGTGATTGAGCCCCTTGGCTTGCGGTTCAGGGAAGATGTGCGGGATGCTGGGCATCGATGGTGGGGTTATGTCTAGGACTGTTGGCTACTTGTTTTCTTGGGCTGAGCTACGAGATAGAGATCCCCTTACGAGATTGTTCGGGCTTCTTGGCAGAGCGTATATATGTATATACCTCGTACGAGTACCCACTCCTTGGGTTTTGGCTGCTCTCCATCCAGGAGAGGCGAAGACGCGCGGGGTATGCCACGTGCTTTCCGTGTCTAGCTTCTCGTGGTTGGACGAGTCTACTCTCCTGCTATAGGTAGCGAGGACTCGACGAGAAGTTCGTATTCTCACCGTTTCCAGCTTATTGTGTCTAGACGAGTCTATCTTTCCTTCTCTTTTTGGGTTGAGCTGGACTCTTTACTGTACTCTCTGTTGTACCCCTTTACTTTCCTGTTCGTTCTACTGCTCACCCTTCGGTACCTCCTTTTTGTTTCTCCCTCGAGCCTTCGGGGTATCCTACTGAGTATTTTTATACTCACCCCTGCTTGGGCTTTGCCCGCACTTGGTGTGCCCTTGCAGACGACGGACAAGTGGAGCGTGACTTCAGTGGAGCGTAGGAGCTTGGGAGCTTGGACCGCGTGCGGTGGTCGTGGCTGGGTTCCAGGTGGGAGACCCGTCAGCTGTTTCCTTTTCGTTTACTTGTTGCCGGGTTGTGGCACTTTTTGGTTGGGCGCGTGTTTTTCCCATTTTATTTTCAGTTTGTACTTTGTACTTGTAGAGGTCGATGCACTCTGTGGATTTTTATATAGTAGTTATTCTTTTACTCTGCTTGTCTCTTCTTTTACTCTGCACTGTTTCATTGAGTTTGTTGCGTGTGTGTGTGCAGGTGCTTAGGCAAAGGCCTCCCCGAGTTATTGTGCCTTCGGCGCTGGTCGCCAGCCCCTGGCCTATGGAGGCGGGCTTGGCGTAGTTGCGGCTCGATCCCGGGTAGGGTCGAGTCGTGACAAGTATCAACTTGTTTACAAGAGTCATATCATTTATTTATTTATCCCTTCATTATTATGATGTTTCATATTTACCACCCCTATAGAGAAGAATGCCCTCATTTTGGAAACTACATATTTACCCAAGCATAGATACTGCATTTAAGGCTGGGGACCTGCTCTGATAATAACTTTATAAACCTTAATTTTTATTACATTATTGTTACATAATTTTAAATATAAAAAACAGAAATGAGTAAAAAAACTACGGTACAATGCATTACTATATTTGGAAAATCATCACCATATGTAATGTCCCGGTTCGGGAAGCCACCCAGTGGCTCCCCTTACATGGTTGGTCACATGGCTTTAAATGAATTTCCCCAAATGCCAGAGGCTTCCGACTAACAGTGAAGGATTTGGGTGTGATGGTGGGAAAACTATTCCCTCATTGGTAGAGTACACAATGGATGTAAACAAATATTCAATAGCAGAAGCAGCAATAATAACAACAATAGTAATAGCAGAAAACTGATAAAGAAACAACTTGAGAATATATATAAATGATGAATGATACATAAATGTCTAGGAAAACATCCAAACAAGTCACAGTTTTGAATACAATACTAAACCTAAGCACAAGAAAAATAGATAAGCAACTCCTTAGCATTGCAGACCTCAGCTTGGTCCCATGCTCTCAACTCCAATGTAATCATGTACCCGAAGTAGAAGGGTGCTTTCCCTTATCTGTACCTGCAACAATATAATCTATTTGGGCCAAAAAGCATGACCCAAATAGGGTGTGAGACTAAATCACTATAGGAAACCACCCAAAGATCTGTGCCTAATAGTCAGTGAATATATGGTAGACTGTAAGAAAAGGAATGTAGTAAACAAGGAAGCACTCAGTAGTAAACAATTCCACATTTCATGCATTCAACGCACAAACCTGTAATCAGCTAATCAAGTAGGTAATTAAAAACAAGTAACCCTCTGGAAATTACATACAGCATATACCCTCTGGTCCAACCTAACAACACAAGAACAAGAAACCCTCTGGAAAGCACACACAGTCTCACCCCTATGCTTCATCTAAAGTATATACTCTCTAAGGAAGCACTCATAGAAAATTCCCCTCTATAGTCTCCTATCGATACTAAAGGCGATATGGGGAAGCACTAAATGTCTCATTCCCCCTATAGACCGCATTGAGGATTTACAGACTCCTTGAGGAATAAATCATCATCAATTTCCCCTTTGGTCTCGTATCGTATAATTATAAATACAATCTGGAGAAGCCCTTACGTCCATTCTCCCTATGATGTTCTACACCCGGTTCTCACGGCCCTATGTAAGTAAACATGTATCTCAAGCACAGATGCCATTGTAAACCTTAATAACTAATTGGATAACAGTATACATCATCTTAACTTGTTAGAATACAAAACACTCCATCCTACACACTAGGCATGGGAAATAGGAAATAGCCTAAGTGGAAATTTCCTAACAGGCAAAGCTAGACCAAATAGTCATAAACAATACATGTATGAGAAAACACTTTCATAGAATAGAAATTCACCCTATTCATATTAAATTTACCTCTACTCAATGATACCAGAAAAGTGAAAAAACAACAGGGATAAAATGGTAAAAGCACAATACCCCGTTCACGGGTATTGGGAAATTTTGCACATATAAATCAAAGACTTTATACATAAATGAATAAACCACCTACCTTGGTGTTAGAAGATCCCAATATGCGAACCTCAAGGCTTTAATCTCCTTAGAACACCAATGATCTACGAAAATTCATAAAACTTATGCCCACGATAACATGGAAAATAGGAGGAATTGGAAAACGATGCTCTGGTAGAAGGAAGAGATTACCAATGCGGTTCCAATGCAATTGATGGTGGTCGAATCAGAGGAAGGACGCACGCTCTGGGGTTCGTCGAAGATCTGTGACCGTGTGGAGATCTCAGTTGAACGAGACCTAAAAGAACAGAGTTCTTGAGATAAGACGCGACACCGATGCATTTAATGAAAAAAAAAGAAAATACACAATGTGTAATTTGGAAGTACACGATGTGTACTTGCCTTTTCCATACTCCGCTTTAGGCGTCCTCCATGTAACCCCAACATAGTTGGGGGTGTGTCCATGACACAACCAGCACATGGCCTCCTATGGCAAAGCATTACACGACGTGTACTAATAAAGTACATGGCATGTACTTCAGAAATTTCTTGAATTTCTTATTTTTATAAAAAATGACCAGAAAAGGAAAACACAAACCTGGATGATGATCCAGGTTCTTACAATCTTCTCCTCCTTAAATAAATTCATCCTCGAATTTCCCTAGCATGGTGTAGAAGAAGAAACCTCGAACAGCTCCGACCACTTTTCGCGTACATCGGCCTCCCTCTACCAAGTCTCATCTTATACCCACCCGTGCTACCATTGGACTCATACCAGAGGAATGGACAGGCCACAAAGAACCTTTGTACTATGATTGACAATCTGAATATGATGCTCCTCGAACGATGCATCTACTTCGAGCTCAACCTCCTTAGGTTGAAATACATGAGACGAGTTTGAAAATTAACGTCGAAGTTGTGAAACGTGGAAGATGTATTGCATATCCTGGTATCTATGAGGTAATTGTAACCGATAGGAAACCGGTCCAACTATCTCCAACACATTCGACGCCCCAATGTTCCTCGGTGAAAGATTAGCATGTATCTTTATCCTTTTTTCCCTAACCTCAGCGTGGCACGCTTGGATACCTGATCCCCGACCTCAATCTCCAGAGGTCATCTATGATGATTAGCGCGACTGTGCTGTGGCCATCCAATTATGAATCAACTCTATCTGCTTTGTGGTCTCCTAGACAAGATAAGGTCACAACAAAGCTGCCACTCCTGCCTCCAGCAAACATATGGGTGATCGACATGGCCTACCGTACAAATCCCCATAAGGTTCCATCTGAATAGTTTCTTGAAAACTATTGTTGTAGGTAAACTCAAAAAAATGTATATTATTCTCCCAAGAACCTCCAAAATCCATAATTCATGCTCGGAGCATGTCCTCAAGCACCTGAATAGTATGCTCGGACTGGCTATCTGTCTGGGGGTGGTATGATGTACTAAAATGTACTAGTGTACCCAATGCCTTCTGAAGCCCCTACCAGACCCAAGAAGTAAAACGTGGATCCCTGTCTGAAACAATGGAGTGTGGAACTCTATGAATATGTACAATCTCTCATATGTACATATGTCCCATCTCGTCAACAATAATGGTATCCCTAATCTTCAAGAAGTGAGCAACCTTCGTGAGTCTGTCAATGTCAACCGATACTGCATCATTCCCTTGAGACGACCTCAGCTAACCTGTCACGAAATCCATCGCGACATCATTCCACTTACACTCGGGAATGGGTAACTGCTAAAAAAGCCCTGTTGGTCGCCGATGCTCTGCCATTACATGATGACAGGTGGAACATCTCGTGATGAGACTAGCAACATCATTCATCATGCATGAACACCAATACTGACGGTGTAGATCACGATACATCAGGGTGACTCTAGGATTAACATTACAAACTAAGTAATGGAAAGCTCACATCATCACCTCGCATATGTCTTCTGGCACCCATATGCACCCCTGGAAATTCACGATCTCATCATCGCGTATGGTCCATCCCAGAATAGGGTCCTCTCCTGACACGCTTTCTCATAGGACTAGGCCTTTAGAATCTAATAGCTTCCTCATACATAATCGATCATCAAGGGTAGAGGTAACAGCTATTGAAGAAAGGAATGTATGCCCATGTCTATTGTGCACCTCCAAATTCATCTCATAGAACAAATCCATAAGCTGCCACTCACATCTGGCCTCCTTAACTTCCTATATTTGAGTCCCCCTACTCAGAACAGGCATGTAGGCAAGATCGAAGTCAAAGGACTGAAGGTACTCAACCCACCTTCACAGTCTCGAATTCAAAACACGGTGAGTGAAAATGTACTTGAGACTTTTGTGGTTGGTGAAAACCAAAAATGCTCCCCCTAGAAGATAATGTATCCAACAGCGTAAGGCATGATCAACTGCTGCTAACCCCAGATCGTGCGTCGGGTAATTCCTCTCATGTGGCCTCAACTGCCAAGACCAGTAAGTAATGACTCCATCTCCATGCAAATACATAGCTCCCAGCCTGATACCCGATGCATCATAGTAAACAGTATATATCTTGCTTGACTCTGGAAAAACCAGTCTCGGTGCTGACGCCAACCTCACCTTCATCTCCTGAAAGGATGACTCACAAGAATCGGACCACATGAACTTTTCTCCCTTCTTAGTCAGGCCCGTTAGTGGCACTGCTAACATGCAAAGTCATGTATGAAACATCTATAGTATCTGGCTTTCCCCAGAAAGCTCCGCACCCCAAAGAAGTTCTTTGGATGCTCCTAAGAAACTACTGCTCTCACTTTCTCTGGGTCTACTAACACTCATGTCTCTTAGATAACATTACCCAAGAAGTGAATCTAATCCATCCAAAAGTGGCATTTTGAGATCTTAGAATATAATTGATGCTCTTTTACTATACGTAGAAAGATTTTAAGATGTGTGTCATGGTTGTGTCGATTGTGAGATTTCACCAAGATATATTCCATGAAGACAACCACGAAGGAATCCAAGTATGAATGGAACACTCGGTTCATCAGTGCCATAAAAACTGCAGGCATGTTCGTGATACTGAACGACATAACCACATACTCGTATAGACCATACCTGATCTGGAAGGCTGTAAGAGGTATATCAGATGGTCTAACTCGCAACTGATGGTAACAAGAAATCAAGTCAATCTTCGAGAACACCTGGGCTCCACACAGCTGATCAAAGAGGTCATCAATCCATGGCAAGGGATATCGATTCTTTACCATCAACTGGCTCAGCATCCGATAATCCACACAAATCCTAATAGTACCATATGCCTTCTTCACAAAAAGGATAGGCGAACCCCAAGGAGAAGTACTGGGTCAGATGAAACCCTTTTCCTGCAACTCCTCCAACTACTTCTTGAGCTCCTGTAACTCTGGTGTAGCCATCCTATAAGGAGTAATGGACACCAGTTCCACTCCTGGAACAAGATCAATCGAAAAGTCCACCTATCGATTTGGAGGAAAACCTGAAACGACCTCTGGAAAGATGTCTCTGAAATGATCCCCTAGTGGAGAAAGTCTAACTGTGAAGTCCCCTGGTCGTCCAGATATATAATGGAAATTTGGGATGTAACTCCTCCTAACCCATGGTTTTCTAGACCAACTCTGCTCACTTGGACATCCCATTCTCCCTTATGAAGAAAAGATACGCCCTTTGGAGATACAATACTCACCCAATGATGATAAAAATTGATGACTGCCTAGAATGGAACCAACCTATCCATCTCGAGAATGACATCATAGCCTGTCATCTCTAGGACATAGAGGTCCCGTAGAAAGTTACACCCACCAAGCTCTAGAGGGAACTCCTTGCACTGATGTACAGTCACCATTTTGGCCCCCAACGGAGTGTCTACTATCAAAATTTTAGCAGAATAAAAGATGTAGATACCAAGAATCTCCACAACATCAATAGATATAAAGCTATAGGAAGACCCTATATTGAATAGAGCGAGAAATAGAACTGAGGAAACAAAGATTATACCTTGAACTGTAGAGGGTCCTGGATCCTGATCTTACCAGGTCTGCTCCACTGAAAATACTAGGACTATACCGTGGTTCTGTGGCCCTGACTGGCCACTCTGAGATGACCCACCCTACTGTCACTGATAGCCTGACGATAGTCCACCACAACCACGACCTCCACAACGGCCTGATCAGCCGGAAGAACTTCTGTTCCTAGTCTTGTGATAAACAGGTGGTGCTTCTCCTATTCAAGGCAACCTAGATGAACCCATGTCACCAGCTACTGGTGATAAGATCTGATATAAACGCTTGAGGTGACCCATCTTGCTGCATGATCGGCACACCACTAGGTCCTTTGGGAAATTTGGCCTCATATTCCCACTCTTTCCACACTGGTAGCACACCACCTGGCTACCAAAGGATGTGTCTCACCTCCTTGGATCATCACACGAAGACTCCCTTAGATGCTTCCTACTATCTGTAGGAGGAATACTAACACCAGAAACCCAGCCGCCCAGGATCATAACTCCAAAATACCTCAGATTTCACTCCGGGATCAGCCCCTGGTTGAAAATAAAAGTGATGGTAGTCAACCTGAATATATTCACCTCTAATCGGAAGTCATGCCTCAGACCATCCTTGAACATCCAAGCCAGGAATAACTGATCACATACTAGAATAGGCATAAAGAGCTGCAGCTCGGTAAAGCGAGTGGAATACTCCATGACAGAAAGAGTCCCCCGCTCCAGACTCATAAAATCCCAGGCTTGATTGGCCCTCAAGGTCCCCTGATAGAAGTATTCAATGAAGATGCTATGAAACTCATCCCATGCCATAAGCTTCTGGCATCCCGCCTGTGAGATCACATCCCCGCCTCTTGGCAGAGTCCCGAAGCATATAGGTAGCGTGCTTGATAATTCTCTCTAGAGGTGTCTCCAGATTCTCAAAGATCGTAATCATGGATTCTAGCCATGATTCTGCAGCCTATGTCCCCCATCAACTTAGAAAGTGGTAGGATGATACTGTTGAATGACTCGTGTCATATCATCCATTGACGAGGTAGGAGGAGGTGCTCCCTAAAAGGTTTGCATCATCCTTATGAAACCCTCCCTGAACTGTGCGTAGATTCCCATGTTAGGTATAACAGTTGGTTCCAAGACTGGCACAACTAGAGGTTCTGCATGTAGTCCCTGATCAACGATATCCTATGTCTGATCACCGCCTGGAAACTAGCATACAACTGGAGTACGTCTTGCTGGCATGACTCTGAAAGGTCAAGCAAACAACAAATTCCAAGATTATAAAGGACTACACTTAGAAGAGGATGAAAGGAACATGAGAAAGAAAACATTCAGGTTTAAAAAAAAACTTGACTACACAACGAGTATGCCACCTACATGGCGTGTTCCCACAAGCCATTAACATGGGCGTGTACTCCTACCACAACTGGTCATGTAACACCCCAAAAACACAATGTGTTTTCCATACACACGGTGTGTACCTGAACTCTATTCCCCTTCCCGAGTCCTTCTACAGGACTAACCCACACGGTTCTCTTAAACGAGACTAGACAGAATGTTCATTCCAGACACAATGTGTACTAGACAAGTTTCAACGACTCGTGTTGATAGTTACACAGCTGGCTACATGGCCCAGTCTACACGGCATGCTCCAGGTGGACACGACGTGTACTTGAAGGATTCATCCGACCAATTTTCTTCATTACACGTCCAGATACAAGGTCTCTACACGTGGCATGCACATCTGGTACACGGCGTGTTTACTAAGAATTTCACAACCCAGTGTCACTTCCAACATAGTCAGTGTCACAGTTAGAGACTACACGGCATGTAAATATAGAACATGGCCTATACTTAAGAAAAAACCTATTCCTTCCTGAACAAAGGGACACACAGAAAGTGTTTCAACATTACATACTGTGTATTCTGGGTATTTCAAGACAGTAAGCCTCAGAAACAACTCTGGATCCCATAAAACACCAAAAATGAACATTTAAGTTCCAAATACCGATCCATGATGGCCTATACTCCCCACGAATCAAATCATTGCATCTTATATAAGTTATAATAAGGTAAAAAAGTCAATGGTTCACCATATTCCGGTCCCTGAGGGCACAAAAAACCTCAAGAACCGAAGTTTGGCATTCATTATAATAAAACCTTATCAAAATAATGGTATTTTATCATAGAATCTATCAAAAAAGCATGCATATTCTACACAATATATATCACAACAACATGAAACTGCCAATTCACCAAAAAATGCATGGAAATAACGCATGACATGTGATTTCTAACAAGTGATTATATGATGAATGAGATGGAATACCCTCATTTCATTGGGTAGAACCCTAATAATACCAAAAGTAACATTACAAAACATGTGAGTCACCCAACGGTGGAATCTAATCAACTGTAAAATTGCAAAACCAGAAAAGAACAACAACAAGGTAAAATAGCTTTTCCCTGTACATGGGTTAGCTAATCCTGAGCAAAGATTATTACTAATTACCTATTCCGTCATATCCCTCGTTATAATATCCAAATAGTAAGTCAAGAGAAAACAATTCCTTTGATACCACTTTGTAAGGTCCTGGTTCCGGAAGCCACCCAGAGGCGCCCCGCACCTGGTTGGTCACATGGACTCAAGCACATTTCCCTAAACACCAGAGGCTGACGACTAGTAGTGAGGTCCTTGGGTGTGATGGTGAGGAAACAATGCCACCATTGGAAGAGTACATAGTAGAAGTATGTAGATATACAATAGTAGAAGCAACAACTATACCAACAACAATAATAGTGGAATACTGATAAAGAAACCACTGGATCATATATATAAATGATGCATGATACAAACTTGTCTATGAAAACAGCCAAAAAATTGACAATTCTAAATACAGTACCAAACAAATGTAAAATAAAAACAAATAAGCAACTCCTCAGCATTGCAAGCCTTAGCTTGGTCCCATTATCTCCAGCTCTAATGTAATCAAGTACCTGAAGTAGAAGGGAACTTCCCATTATCTATACCTGTAATAGTATAATCTTTTTGGGACCAAAAGCATGACCCAAACAGGGTGTGAGACTAAATCTGAGTAGGAAACCACCCAATGATATGTTCCTAATAGTCAATGAATATATGGAAGTTGGTAAGAATGTGATTGTAGTAAACAAGGAAGCACTCAGCAGTAAACAATTTCACAGTTCAAGTATTCAACTCACAACTGAGTAAGTAACTAATCAAGAAAGAAAATTACAAACAGATTACCCTCCAGGAAGTACTCTCAACCTATCCCCTATGGTCATACCTAGAAACACAAGCATAAGAAAACCTATGGGAAGTAGACACAGTCTCACCCCTCTGGTTCAGCTAATGTATAGACTCTCTGAGGAAACACTCACTGTTAATTCCCCCTATAGTCTCGTATCGGTACTAAAGGCTCTCTAGGGAAGAACTCAACGTCTCATTCACCATGTGGCCCATGTCATGTGTATACATACTCTCTGAGGAAGCACTCAAAATCAATTACCCATGTGTTCTCGCATCGTATAATTATAAAGACACTCTGGAGAAGCCCTTACGTCTGTTCTCCCTATGGTCTACTACACCTGGTTCTCACAGCCCAATGTAATTCAACAAGTATCGCAAGAGTAGCATCTAAAGAAATACTTAATAACTACATGTCTAACAGTATAAAACATCTCAACATGTCAAAATACAAAAAACTCCATCCTATATACTATGCATGGAAAAACGTCAATAGCCTAACAGGAAATGCTAGACCAAATGGTCATAAACAGTACATGTATGAGAAAACAATTTCATAGTATATCAATTCACCCTATTCATATTCAATTTACCTCTAATCAAGGATACCGACATAGCAAAAAAACAATAGGACTAAAATGGTAAAATCCTAATACCTCGTTCACGGGTATTGGGGGATTTTGCACATATAAATCAACGACGTTCTACAAAAAGGCACAAACCACCTACCTCAATGTTGGGATATCACTTTATGTGAACCTAGAGGCTTGAATCACCTCATAATGCCGATGATCTATGAAAACACATAAAAAGTTCAACCCACAATAGCTTGGATAATAAAATGAATTAGAAAATGATGCTCTAGGATAAGGAAGAGCTTACCGATGCGGTTCCAATGCAATTGATGGTGGTCGAATCAGAGGATGGATGCATGCTCAGGAGTTTGTCGAAGATCCTCAGCTGTACGGATTTCTCGGTCGAACGAGACCTAAAAGAATAGATTTCTAGTGATTAGTCATGTCCCCAGTGCGTTTAATGAAAAAAAAAGAAAATACATGGCATGTAATTTTGATGTACATGGTGTGTACTCGCCTTTTCTGTACTCCACTTTAGTCGGCCTCCATGTCACCCCGACACAGCCATGTGTGTGGCCAAGACAGGGCCAGTACACGGCCTCCTACGGCAACACAGTACACAACAAGTACTCATAAAGTACATGGAATGTACTTCAATTTTTTTGGGAATTTCCTCTTTTTCAAAAAACAACCAAAAAAGGAAAAAGATACCTGGGAGAAGATCTAGTTTCTTATACCGTACATAACATTTACATAATAAAACATTAACATTTATTTAATTCCTTATTCTATAGCTTCTTATTGGCCTTTTTTCTCTCTTTAGTACAAGTAATCATCTAGGGATATATATTAAATAATGGGTGTGTAAAATGACAAGTAATAGGATAGATAAAAACGTGGATCAATATAGCATGGATGTAAATAGTAATCATAAAATTTTCATGGAATGAAATCACATAAAAATGATAGGAAACTTTAAATAATGTCATGTAAGGTGACATTTCATAAAAATGAATCAACATGTCTTATTGGTTAATTACCACACAAAGTTGTGAAAAAAATATAGCATTATATTACCACATATTTAACTTTATCTCATGAAATAAATAACACTTCCCAATGAATTAATGTTCTATATAATTTTATGTGATCTTAACACATAATAATATTTTCTTGTGTAAAAAAATTTCAAGATCACCCATCACATAATAAAATTTTCATTATCATGTATTCCATATAGAACATATATCAATATTGGATATTTTATAACCCCTGATAATTAATAGGTTTAATTTAATTAATCATACATTCATGAATAAAATTTTGGATTCCCAAAATAATGAAATATTAACATATATTGTATCAGAATCATAAATCATGAGTGAAGAAGAAATAATCTTACGATAATAGAAAGATGTATTTTTGGATTAAGCGGAACTTTTGGAGAAGAATTCACTTTTAAAAAAAATATAAGAATCATGCATATACAATAAAAGAAAAGGTACTGGAAATTTATATTTAAAGGAAATTAATTGAAAATCTTTACTGAAAGTGGAGTAAAAGTTGGCAGAATGAAATAATGAGATTTGGGTTCAAGAATCTATATACCATATGTTAGAAATAATTCTTCTATGTAATATCATATATAATCAAATTAGATTCATTATTTACTATATCCTGAACCTCTTATACATTTAATTTAATTTATATAATATTATTATGTTAATTTAAATCCTTTTATATGAGTTATATAGTTCAATTCCATTGTTCAAGAGTGTTCATTTTTAGGTTTTGATGTTCAGTTCACTTGAATATGATTATGGAAGTTTGTGGATAATGGGTATAATTTATGGGAATTAAAAATATATAATATTACTAGAAACACAAGGGATTGCATTTTTATGTATATAATTCTATTAAATAATATTTTTATGAATCATTAAATTAATGTTTAGTGATAATCATTTATATTTTTTGTGGTTTTTCTATAACAACATTCTCATTTTATATTATTATTTATTATTTTGTATATATGTTTATTAAAGAAAAATAACAAGATTATAATATAAATTTTAAAATCATTTTCAACCATTAAATTGGTTTTATTACGAGACATGAAGGTTGTATAGAAAAATTAATTCACATCATCCATGATGTCAGTCAATTGACACATCACAAGCGGTGATTTCATTTTTTGAATAAAACATAGAAAATGAGTTTCATGATAGATCTTAAATTAAAAATATATTATTACAATATATAAAGGATATATTATTTTTCCTATATACGTTATAGAGGATTATAGGAGAGTATAATATAATAAAAATAATTTAAATGTACTTTAAAGAAAAAGAAAGAATATATTACCTCTTGATCTCTCCACTTTGAGAAGCTCCTTAAGGAATATATGTTTGGTCTTCTATTAAGACCAAAACCTTCTAGGATGGTGAAGGGTCTTGGGAAAAGGTTTTATTATAATTTGATTAAGTCTCAAAGCATAGATGGTGTGAGGAGAAGAGGTGGTGAGGGGTTGTATTTATAGGGAAGGGGATGGGTGTTTTCTTGTTATTTTATTCATTAGTTTAATATTTTGATTTAGACTATAAATAGTTTCATAATAATCATTAAATATATTAATATAATGAATTAGAGTCAGATATTATGTGATTAAATCAGCAATGGCTAATGTAATAGTGTATTTAACATATAATGTGTATATAATAAATTACCATATTTCATTATTCATAAAAAATTAAACTATATTATAAGGAAAACTCTAACCATTTTTGGACATGTAGAATTAAAAAATAAGCTCCATTTTATGAAATTAATTTACCAAAAAGTGATAAATTTCAATTTTAATTAAATCCATCAATTATTCAAATAATTCAAATTTTAAAATTATAACTATTTTATGAAATTTTTAAAAATAACCTAAGGTCTCATAAAATTGTATAATAATAATAATAAGACAATGAAATATTTTTTTATGAGTGAATATTATGAGAATAAATTATATTTCAAACCATTATATTAATTAAAACAGAGTAAATAAATATTTATCACATATATATATATATACGAATAATTAGTTTTTCATTATTAAAATATTTATTTACTAATTTCATGATATAAATATATTATATTTTAATTAATAAGATAAACAAAATTATTTAAAAATTTTATGGTTATATTAATATTCTATTGGAAAAATTTCTATTCTTATTTGTCATGTTGCTATTCCAAAGATCATGTTACTATTCCATCTGTATAGTTTACATAATTTCTGAAATACACTATATTATATTTATAATTAATTTTTATTTTTTTTATTATGGTGTCTATATGATTTTATGTGTTTTATAATAGTTGATATAATTATAAAAATTGAGAAATTGTTTTGATAAATGTTCCGGTTGTTATATTCCTTATGGATAAGAAATGGGGAATTATATATCTGGGAAGAGTAAATGTCTAAATATGTCTAGAAAATTTGGTTCATATATGTTTTGGACATTTATAACCATTATCTTTATTGTTTAACCCTGATACACCAATTTGACCATAAACATGATAATTAATATTTATCGATTTTATTATTCATAATGAAAAAATATAATCTCTGCTTATTATAATATATAAATTTTTCTACTATAAATACGGAATATAGTTTTTCAAATTCTGTTCAAATATTTGGAAAATATTAATTTAATGATAAACCTAGGAACTGTAACTGAAATCCGTTTTTCAAAGATAAAATGATACATTTTTTTAAAAACAATTATATAATTACTCCATATTAATATAAACAAAATAACCTAAATTGGATTAATATATATATATATATATTTTAACTAATGATACATTTAAAACCATCTATCGACATTTTCTATTTTTTAAAATACTTAAATAGAAATTACAACTCATAATAAACATATATAATTTTGACTATTAATCAATGAATTTATCTACTCAGAATATTTTAAAAAGATCAACCTAATAAATTTTTCAATGGAAAATTTTAAAAATTAATTTTATTTTTTGAAATAATTTTTTCATAAATTTGAATAGAAAAATTGATTCTAAAAAATTGTTCAAATTTTAAAAATCAATTTTTAGAATAATACAATTTACACGTATAAAATTGGATTTATTATTATCTCTTATATAAAAAAACATAAGATGAATGATTAAAATTTTATTGAATGTATAATTTAAAATTTTCATTAAAAATAACCTTATGTGATTTTTACCATTTATTAGGACAAAAGATATTAGAGTACATAAAAATAGTTTTTTAAAAAATGATAAAAATTATTTTCAAATGGTTTTTATTTTAATTTATAAATATTTTGTAACCAAGGAATGCATTATATATAAAACCATCAACCATATATCTTTATAATTTATGTACTGATTTTCATTCCCACCATTCAAATTGCGATTTGATAACTATAATATTAAATAATAAAATATTAATAGTATGTCTCGTTTCACTAAAACATGATGTTGAGTTTAATGTGGTCTAATGTAAGTGTTTTGTGTAATTTAATTTGGCCTTACATTTACTTGAAACCCATGATAAAATAATGTTTCATGTTATTCATGTTAATCATATTGTTTCACGTAATGAAAAATATATAAAGCATAATTTTATTTGAAAAAAATATTTCACAAAGTCATGGGGCATTAGAATAATGGAATTATTTAATAATAGTTGAATAATATTTGAAGGGGGTAGATGTTTAAATAAAATAAATAAACTCGGTAAAGTTCTAAACCTCATTTTTTGGAAAACTACATATTATCACATTAGAACTTCATATGCTCGTATTGTGATCATGTAAGAATGCCTTGAATATGGGGAGTGATTATTGTATGACATTTTCATAGGGATTGGCTGAGATAAGGGTATTTTAAGTGTTTGTAAGAGAGGATTTGGGGTGTCATATATGCCTTGGAGGGATCACAATTTGAATTTTACAATATTTTAAAATATATTTATGTCTTACCGAAGAAAAATATTTCAAAAAAAACATATTTTAAGAAGGGATAATATATGTTCTAAATATTACATTACAATAGGATTTAGACTTGTTTTTTCTTCCATTTTAACCTAATAAATTTTATTTTTAAACCTTTTATCCAACATTGACTCTAAACTAGGTAACAAAATTTTTTCTAACATTATTATTTATATTTTTCAATAATGGAAGCAATCTCATTACCAAATTTATATAGGATTATTCCAAATATGAATTACATTTCATATAATTGAATATTTATAAGTGGAATAAATTTCATTTAAAATCAGGACATGTGTCTTGATGAATTCATTTTTTCCAAAAAAACATAATTTTTTAAATTATAATTCTTTATAGTAAATTCATGTAAACATTAATTTTTAGTGAAAATTAATAGATTATATTTAATAAAAATTAATTAATTTCATTTTGAAACCAATCCAAAAAAATTAGACTGTGTAAGTACTTGAAAAAAATACACACACATAATTAATGCAAATTTTTACGTAAAGTTACAAAAATTGATATCCAATTTTCAAATTCAAATTCTGAACTTTTGGAATTTAGTTTTTAAACCAAAACCAAGTAATACATATTAAATAATTAATTATGAATAAAACTATTTTCATTTTTAATTAAAATATTAATTATTATTATAATAATTAATATAACTCCATAAAATCAAATTTATTAATACTAATACGTTTTGAAATTAACCAGTAGTGAATATTCTGTTGTTTTTAAATTCATCTCACATTCTAAAAATTGTTTCCTTGTAATATTATTCATTATATATATTAGTTGTGATATTTTCTCTCAATATCATTTTCTATTGCCATGGTTTATTTTCAATTATATGGTTTTTCCACAAAATCTTGACCTGGTTATTCACCTTATAATGTGACACATGCTCTCTATGTTTGATTGTTTGATCCAGAAGATCCAAATATGAAATAATCTCACCCAAATGTACTACTTCATGGTACAAAACATCAAATATATCTGGAACATACACTCTTATCAATGAAACATAAAACACATCATTTACCTAAAATAAACTCATATTTGTAGCCACTCTATAGGAAAATGATCAATCCTTCTATATGATTTCATATAGTCTAAAGAATAAAAGTGTTATATTTACCCTATTTTAAAAATTCATAACACATTTCCATGTGGATACAATTAGAAACTCATGTTTCCTAAAATGAATTAATATTCATTACTTATATTATATAAATAAAATATTTTCTTAAACTAATCTATCATCATAAGTCTTTTATTAATATTAACATTCTAAATTATTTAATGTACCAATTATGGTATAAGAAAATTTCATTCACCCAATTCAGCCCAATATGATGCTCTATGATACCACTTTCCATCTAATTTCTAAAAAGGATTCATCTTTGTATAAAAATGAAATATATTATTATAAGAAAAATAATTACATAAATGATGATAATCCCAACAAACTTTGTAATTCATTGAAAAATCTAAATGCATGTCTTTCATAGTATGGTTAATTCTGTCTTATTATCACTTATATTATAGATGAAATGTTATTGTAAAATGTAATTTAATACTCAAATACCTTTCAAGGACTTTCTAGAAATTATAAAAAATTAGGAGGTCATTGTCAAATACAATATAGTGAATATATATATGTAACATAATTATTTTTATGAGATACTATCACAAAATATTATCTAATGACATGTTATTTTGAATGGAAATAAAATGTGATGATTTAATCAATTGGTCGAAAATAAACAATAACATATTATTATATCAAGATGTATTTGGAAATATAACCATGAAATTATTTTATATATTTGTCCATTTACACTGATGAATTTTAGAAATATGAATATATACTTCATTAATTGTATTCATTCATATAAACATTCAAAGGTAAATAATTTTATGGTAAATTATAAAATATCACTTTTCATTCGATCACCAATGAAATGTTAATCAAGGTCGATATTCATCTTAAAGTGTCCAGGATGAGTAGAAAATGAAGAACTAAGAACTTATATATGAAAATAACTATTATAATTGAAATAAAATAGAACAGAAAACATATTTCCAAATGTAATAACACTGTATTTATCAACATTTAACTCATGAAACATATCCCCATTGAATTACTTTTTTCTGTCATTCAATATAAGATATTTCATATTAGATTTCATAATTATGTATAACAATTATGACTATAATGAAACATAAAAAAATAAAAGAAAATTCTTTAATTTACAATTTGAAGAAAAAAATTAATTAAATTATTTACCAAATGATCATGTTATAAATATATTATAGTTAATGATTATTTTTCCGTCTTATTTAAAGCATCATATACTCTATTGTCTTTTACTAGATGGTAAATTAACATATATTCATAATCCTGAATAATTTTCTTCCACATTCCTTGTCTCATTTTCAGTACTTTTCAATTGAATATATTTGTCTTGTTTTATGATGAAAATTAATTTCAAACATTACTCTAAATATAATATGTCCTTAATCATTAAAAAAATAAAAACTCCACCACATTCAGTTCATATGTGGGATTCTTTTTCTTATGAGGATTCAATTGACACGAAACATAATCAATTACAATATTAATATTTATTCAAACTCATCCATTCCCCTATAGAGATGCATTGTTGTAGATAGAAAAGTAACTATTTCCTGATTCCTATCCCAAAATGGGGAATCTAGTAATCTTCATTTCAATTCTAACTAGAATTCGAGATATTATTTTATATAGATGAATTCCAAGCATTTTGAGTTAACATAGTTAGTGGGATAGATAAAAAGAAAGGATTAAAAAAATATTTATTAGTATCACTATAATCCAAAAAAAATTCACCTGTATATTTTTAAATAATGGTCACTCTTCAACAAAAAATGGTATAGGTATATCAAAAATTATTCTATCATTATTTATAATATGTCCAAGGATAAAAATATATTTATTTTGTATTCACATTATCTAAAAAATCTATATAGCATCATTTTATTCATGATTTGGAGAAAAACTCTCCAATATTTATCATGTTCATAATTAATTTAATAATATATCATGGTGTCCTCAGTAAACACAAACAAATAATAATAAAATACCTCACGTAGAAATTTATTCAAAAGGACTATAAATATTGTTAGATCATTTTATCAACCCAAATTAAATAATTAGGAATCCATAATACAAATAACTTTCCTATAATTCCATAATTTGAATGTCATCCTATATTTCACTAATACAATGGTACTTGTAATATAGATAAATATTTATAAAATATTTATCCCCATGAGAAGATAAATAAAGTCATATATATTTTTGTTAATAAATATATATATTTAATAATTATGTTCTAAATAATCTATAATCAATACAAAGACTAATGTAACCATATTTCTTTTTAATAAATAAAATATGATCTCCTCATAGGGAAAAATTGTAGTGAAATAATTTTTTTTCATGAAACTATTGTGAAAGCGTTTTCGATTTCCAAATTTCTCCTTCGGATATCTATGGGTTGGTTTTGATATTGTATTTTAATTATGAAATAAATTCACATAAAATTAAATATATCATCACTTATAATACTATGAAATTTACCATGAAATACATTAATATATTAATATAATAATGGATTATTATAAATTTGAACCATTTCATTCATCTCCCCAATATGTTCAAGACAAATTTTATTTACAAAGTAAATCTATTTTACATATTCTTAATATTTTATAATATGAATTTATTCATTATTTTATAAAAACTGAAGAACATTCTATAAAAACATCTCTATGTATACATGATATCATTATAAGAAAAACAAAATGACAACATATTCCTAGAAAAACATCAAAATCTATAAAGGGTAAGCTAATAATGTGTGTAGGTAAATACATTCTACAGATAATAACATGATGACATTTATAATTTTTCTATTAATTTATAATTCACATAATTTTTGTAATATAAATTCCCACTAATTTAGTGACGTTAATTTTCTAATTTACTAATAAATTTCATGAGAATGGTTGAATGTTTACAACCCAAATCAAACAAGAAATTGGCATAATATGAATAACCATGTATTAACCTAACACCACATCACATGATTGTCTAACATCTATTGATGTCGTCAAAATGTATTTATCAATAAAATTCATCATGTGATCTTGTTGAATTCCATCTTTTCTTCCTATCTTTGGAGGAGTACTCATATAAAGATATATATTTTAAAATTAAATCATTTTAGTATCGATATTTCATTATTTGTATAGTCATTTCTATGACCCATTTCTCTATAGTCACAAGCCACATATCAAAAATTATGACATTGGGAACACATCCCATATTCTATAAAACATCCACCAGGGATATTATTATGAGACTTATTACAATATGGGAAAATGAATTTATTACATTTGGATTTACTTGATGGTTGATTCCCCACATCCTTATTTGTGGACCTTTTTTAATACTTATTTTTTTAGGATACATAATCATAGAAAAATTTCATTTCCAGATTCGTGATACATCAATGAATATTACAATAATATTTACATTAATTATAAAAAAATCACTATAAATATATTAGATTTAATCAATATTTAATTGATTAATTTTACTATAAATATCCTTGACATAATTTCTTTTATACCATTTCAATTGGGTGAAACTTTCTTCACATAAAAACACTTAATCTTCCACATTCTTCCTCAAATAAAAATATATATTTTCCACCCTATGAGAAACAACATTATGAAGAAAATTATCAAGTAAAAATTCATAAAATCATCCCATTAGAAGGATAAATATATTTTCATTCTCTATTATTCTTAATCATTGAACAACTCTAATCATATTAATGTTCAAAACTATATTTAATAAGAGTTACTATTGTATGTACTGAACTAACAGAGTGAATTTATTATTTTCTCCGTCAATATATCCCATCTTTCAGTTATTACAATTTTAGATTATCCATTTAATGGTAATATAAAGACATATTCTTGACATACATGGAAATTATATCATTTTATATTAATATTCAATACATTTCGAAAATTCATTCCCATGGACCATATTAATTTACAGTCTTTGAAAACATTGATACAAAATATTCGATCCGTCTGATATTTTTTCAAAACCTCCCATAATTAAATCAATCTTTATACTTCTACCTAATTACTTCATTCATAACACTATTTCATGATAGTTTTACTCATTCAATCGACATATAAATTAGGTATGTCATTTTCTTTGGTGCCAAAAGGATTCTTGGAATTTTCTTCTACCCAAGGGATGACTTCTAGGATAAAGGGTGATTTTTGGGAAGTGGAATGGACTGGTCATGGATGAACCTAAGATGTATTATAGGTGTGAGTAATTGGGATAGGTAGTCACATTTTATATGGAAGGAAAAAGAATCACTTGGAATTTTTTAAAACAAGTTAGGTGTAATCATGTTCTTAAATAAAAATGTCTTAAAAATAGAAAAAATACATAATCAATGTTTTATAGACTAAATAGGAATTATTTATTTTTTGACTAGTTTCTATGTCATTTGGTCCCCTTAGATTATGTTTTATTCCATCATAAATAATATTTTCACCTTAATTACTTTGGTTGTTTTTATTCACTTATACTAATATTTTTGGTTGAAAATTAATGTGATATTATTGGACACAAAATATAATACCGATTAAAATGGTGTATTTTTTTAGGTATTAAACTCAAAAAATATGAAAAATTAAGATTAATTCCAATCCCATAGATGTGATGAAATTATGGTTTTTAAAGGTAGAATAATAATAAAAGGTTTGTTATGTTTTTAAATACAATATCAAAGTGAAATTTATTATAATGAATTAAATTGTATTAATAGATGTATAATTGATATAATGTGACATTTAAATAAATTTATCCTGTAATTTAATAGTAATTATTATTTAATTGAAAAGATATTTTTTGACCTAAAAGAATGTTTTTCACTTTTCATAATAAAATTGATGTTTCTCTAGACAAATCGTAAAAAATAACCCTTATCCAATATTGACATTAAAATTTAAAAAATGAATTTTATTTTATCAAATTAAATTTCTAAATGTGTCTAAAATTAATCGTATTATTGAATGTGGTTCACTTTAGAAAATTACATTTTTAACCATAATAGGACTTTATCAAAAATCATATCTTTCATTACCAAAATGTTTTATCTATAAAAAACAATTATAAATAATATTTGAAGATTATTTATTAATATTCATATAACTATGTTTAATATCTATATCTTTACTGTCTCTTTCAAATAAATATAAAATTAAAATTATGTTTTATAGATTCATCTATGTTTCATGTAACATACTTCATGTTAGTTTTTCATATAGCACAATTCGAGTCGGTATTGCGTGTAGCGGATGCCAAGTCGGAATTTCAGGTAAATTAATCCATCTCAGTTCCATGTTAAGGTAATTTTTACCTTATTAATTTAATATATATAAAACTATTTCCAATTTCATGTGAAATATAAAACATCAAAAAGTTAAATTAATTCAAAAACAATAATTCACAAAAGTCATGGAGTGTAACATTATAGCCCCTTAAAATAAATTTCACCTTTAAAATTAAACTAGGTTATCAATGTTTTAATACTTTAACTATTTATTCATTAAAGCCGACATCGTAAAAATAAATACTAAAACTTCCCATAAAAAGGGAATGTTGGAACCATAATAGTTACCCAATGTAACATAAATCTAGGTTTCCATGTAGAAGAACATAAGTTTTGAGCTAATGTAGGAAATAGAGGAATGTATTTATAAGTAATGAATGAGGTCATAAATAAAAAAAGCGACTTATCAATGAAAATTTCAGGGCCTAAAAGTCATAAATCATGGGTGATTTAATAGTCCACCTGTTCAACAAAATTAAGGTATTAGGATATTTTTTTTGATTAATTCATTATTTCAACACTGATTAATTATTTTATTAACCAAGAATAGATTTAAATATATTAAAATACATATTTGTATAAAAAATCATTATATATTAATGATTTCTTGATTGTATGATTCAACCATTAAATCATAAAATGGATTTCCATATATTAATTTTATTCGTGATGTGCTAAAATACACTTTTAGAAAGTTATAAGGCTCATAAAATAGTGAAATGTATAACTATTTATCTATAAATATTCTTAAAAATGGATATGGTTAATAAATTAAACTCTAAATACAAAAAAGTTTCAATATTTTTCACCATAAATAATTTTTCATCCTAAATAATTATACATTAATGAGGAAATTGTGTTGGCCAGTGATATGCATGAAACCCTTATCATCCTTCTGTCATGGGTTCATGATCCACATCCTTCCCATAATTTATTAGTTGTAAACCAATATACATGGGATCATTTTATAAAATCCTACTACTATAATATCAAAAATATGAATGAAATACTTGAAATAATGTTAATCACTAATTATCCTTCTAACCATGTTTTTCAATACAATATCAATACATAAACACATCCTCTGAAGTTTAACTTAAACATTTCATTAATGGATAAACTTATATCCCTTTTAAAAAATAAAAATAAAAACCCATAGAATGAAATTCATAAATCCTTGTTAACATTGATCCACCATATCAAATTAATGAACTTGTTTGTCACATCCCAAACATGTGAATTCACTCACGGTAAATTCTCTTGGAACATGGTAACGGCCAGGAATACCATAATCCCATTTTGTAAAAAATTCATTATTCCTTATTCAATATTTTACATGATATATTCCATAAACCCAATAATATTTAAATTTTATCCATTAGAGCATGAACTACAGGTCCACATGTCCTTAATTAGCTACAAGGTAATCAGTAACTTCCAATTTTCTTATTTATATCCCCCAAATCCTTATCCAATCAATATTATCATAACATAAAGAACATATTAAAAGTAATATTTCCCTCAATATTCTGTTTTACATGGACATAAACATCCCATTATGTTACTTCTATATTCTATCAAAACCATTCAACGCGTTCTTGAAAATGAGTAGTGAAAAACATAAACTAAAAAATCCGGGTATATTTCATATTTCATATAAAATACATCTTAAATCCAAATAATTAATCATTTATTATCCCACATCATCTTTATTCCACTAACATTGATACCTCATCCTATTTAAAAAATATTTATTTTCTTTTCACAGTTCATCTTTAGTCTCTTTATCATCAAAAAAGAAACCATTAATCACACCAACGTTTTAGTTCCCTTCAAAAGCATTTATCATGGGAAATTTTGTTTCATAATGACGGATTATTCAACACATAAAAAACATAAGCTTTTATAATGTCTAAGGATGTCCAATATTCTCATCCATTTCCTCAATTTAAATATTCATTTTTCCGAATAGCCACTTTCCTTGAGTCCTTTTTTTATAACAATAAAAAAAATCTCATTCATCTTATACATTCACATAGGTGATTATTTCCGCATTCTTGACATATAGGAAATTGAATCTTCTTTCCTCCATAGTCATTATTACCTAAGCTATCATGGAACTCATTCCTTCTCTTCCTTGGTGAGTGTGAGAGTTGTTGAAGCTATACATTTTTAATCATTTTCTGTGAAAACAGATTATACATGATCACAACATATGTTACTCATGTGATCATTAAACATGAAACATCATCCAAAAATCTTTAATCACATTTATTTTTTATCCAGTTCCCACCATTTTCTATAACTAGAAGCATAGTGGGAGAATTATTTATCATATCATAAATTCAAATAGTTATGAAATGATTTATATGTAGGATATCTAAATCATGTCACCTTACTTAAACTATGACACCCTTAGTTCATCCTAGGTTATTTATAGTCAAATTATATTTAAATATTTTATAATGTTTTATGAAGAGTTTTTTTATACTCAAATGATATCCACAGGGAGTGCCAAACCAGTTGTGAAGCATGTCCTCCCATTGTTGTGTACCAGATTACGCCATGCCTGGATCGGAACATCATGTCAATTGTTGTTACCCCTAGGTATATCTCTACCAGATCCACACCTACTTGTATTATCTAAACATGGATGCATTTATAGGAAACAACATACTCTATCATTTACCAAATTTCTACAATAATTTTATAAATGATAACTCTTCCTTATACTTATCCATAGACACATGCATTGAAATATCATCATAGATATACATAGGGATATCACTATGGTGTTGTCATCCTAGTTCCAAAGGATTACTAAACCACTCCTTTAATACCAACTATAGAGACCATAATTTTTTATACAATAACATTAAACAAATTTAGTGCATTACTTAAAACATTGTATAATTAGATTCGCTAACTTTTTACTATTCTAGTTCCTTTGGAAACATTGAAACATAAAAACCCATACATATGTGTGAAACATTATCTCATAATATGTTTTTCTGGTCTAGAAGCCTTCTAATTCTCATCAAACATAATATATATATTCATAACCAATGGATGGAAATATAAAAGGGGGTGATATTAAATGCTTAGTAAGTTTAAATATGGTATATTTTTATGCATAATCATTAGCACAAGGGTATCAGAACATGAACATGAAAATAGAAGATCATACCCGGAAAACGAAAGATTATAAACATGAATCATTCCATAAATATTGGTAGTTTATAATCCATGAATCATAAAGAGATAAAGGACCAAAAACATTAAATCATAAAAAAGGAATAAAACAAGGAATTGTGGTAGACAAATAAGAATACATACTGATTTTCATAGTATTCAAGGCATTTTTGGTGAGACCATATTTGTGGAAAAATTCCACTACTAATATGTTTTCAGACCCTGTACTAGACCCGTATTATTGAACTGAGTTCACCCCTCATTCCAGCCATGTATTAGTAAACCGAGTTCACTTCATGTTCCAGACCTATAATATTTAACCGATTTCATTTTCCGTACCATTCATGTTTATCACATGACATATAAATCTTTACCCAATTTATTTCAGGAAAATATAGTTCCCACCCATTTAATCTAGTATCTCAAATATTTAATAATGGTGAATAAAAATATTTCTTATCTGATTCTACTACATGATGCTTGGGAATTGTGAAGGAATACTACAATAGTGTTATATCCCTCGACACATCGGTGTAGTTTTTAATAGAAGGTGTGCACTAGTGAAAGGGTTTCACACATGATATAGGTTTGTACCATTTTTACGATGATTATAGGTCCTCGAGATGATCAAATTCTATGACATTCTCATTATGGAGTTTCTTTTACCATATCAAGAATATGTTTATTTATATCACCGATTGGTATCATTCACATCACTGGAGGGAAACATGTACATCCATATATGTTAATCAGATCTTCAATCTAGTCAAGTTAGACTAAATAATACTTGGCTATTATGGATGACAAAATAGATGGCATGTATCCTTATAAATTATTTAGGATTACAGTTTTTTGTGTTCTGTTAAGGCATTTATCATTTTTTAGATGTATTCCCTAATGAATTATCCAGCTTACCTCATAAGAGATAGTATGAGTTCATTGTTTGTCTTCTTCTAGGTGAAACACCAAGGCCCATTCCTCTATATATGATGGCACTTATAGAGTTCCTATAACTCAAAAATAATTAAGAAGACTTAGAGGTTATGGGTTTTATTAGACCCAACACATAACATTGGGGATGACTAGTGGTTTTTTCGAAGAAGGAAAATAAAACCATTCGATTATGCATGGATTGTAGTCGACTGAACCAGTTATCCTTGAAGAATTATTATCTGTTTCCTCGTATGAATGAATTTTTCTACTAGCTCAGAGAAGAAACCATTTTATCCATGATCAATTTGAGGATAGTATAACATCAAGATTTTGTGATTCGATTATACATTCCACATACTATGTTCTACAACATGTACGGATTGTATGGTTATCTAGTCATGACATTCGATCTGACGAATTCAGTAGCAGTATTCAATGATTTTATGAATCTAGATTTCCATCTATATATTGATTCCTTTGTGGTGGTGTTTTTAGAAGAAATATTATTTTATTATACCTCAAAAACAGAAAATTGAAATGATCTTTAAAACAGTATGAGTAAATTATGAAATAATGGGCTCTATGTAAAGCCTACTAAATGCAAATTTTTGATCAACTTGTTCCACCTATTGAGTCATATCATCTATGAGGGAGGCGTATTAATTTTCCCAGTGAAACAGATCAATGTGGCTTAGTGAGAGTAGCAAAAAAATATTTGAAATTTTCATCTTCTTAGGGATGTATTGATATTGTAAACACCCCAATCTTTCATGGTATGTTTCCCTTTGAATAATGCAATAGCTGGCATTGTACGCAACTTCAAGATTCTAACACACCACAACCAATCAAACTAGTCATTATGAATAGTAATACCAACTTTCTGAAAATTTATAAATTTTATTTTTCTAAATGGACTTCAATTTTGGATTCAGAATATCGAAATTAGCCTAGGGTGAATTTTTTGTATTTTTGTGAAAACATTCAATTTTTTATAAATAGTTAAAAACATTGCATTGTGGTTAAAACCAATTTTTTATTTAAATAATTTTTTATTTTATTTAAATTTATATTAGGTAAAAACAGATACATAATACCTATATAAGTTCAATTTAATTCATTGGAGTCATTTTATAATATGTTTATATATATAAAATTCCATTGAACTTTTTACCGTCTTTTACCCACCTTATAGGAGCATTTCAAAATTCACATAAAATGTAATTGTACCAATTCTGTGAATTGAATTTCAAAACACCAGGAGACACAATTGATATCAGTAAGCAAAATGTGATTCAATGAGATGAAAATAAATTTTGGTGAATAGTAACTTTTTACTTTTATTTACCACGATATAAATAAATTGGGTAATTAATGGTAAAAATGATATTACTTTTACCATAAAACATGTAATAATTATATTGGATAAATTTTATTTGACCAAAAACAAAATTTGGAATAACAAATGATCCTTTAGGTCCACATGGAATAGATTTGGACATTTATTATTATTTTATTTAAAGTTGAGTTAAAAGAGTTAAAATCAACGTTTATTAACTAAATAATTTTTAATATAGGGATAAACATAAGATAAATTCTACTATAAATATTTATTAGAAATAAAAAAAATATTACATACATAATGGTATTTTATTTATAATTTTCAGACTTTAAATAATTTAATTTATTTATGACACAATGGTGATGCAGTAATAACCTTATTAATGCAATATTAAAATAATTGAAATTTTAAATACCCAAATAAATGTAATTTGAGACATTTTATGAATTTAAAAAATTTTATAGGTTAATATGACATGTTAGGGTTGATTAAATGAATTTTTTTTCTAATTAATAATGCTGTTATGAATCTAGAAAAAAATTCCAAATAGCATCAAAATTGACATAAACGAGTTTTTAAAACAAATAATATATTATTAATTGATATTAATTTCCTCAAAATCTATGGCTCATCCAAATGACTTATATAAGGTTATATATATTAATAATGAACCAGTTAGGGTTCTCGTGGCTTGATATAGTATGTTTATTAACCATATAATATAAAGATTAAAATAGACATGATAAATGTAAAACAATTTAACTAAGAGTTAAATATAAATGATGAGGTTAATATGGTGACCTAGACCAGTATAAAATCTATTAGTTGAAATTATGTCGAACCATCCCCACCCAAGCCTTGAAATAAGTCACATTGAAGACATTATATACCGAATATGAATTTATTATAAAATAATATTTTATATTTTTCAAAAGATGCCCCTCACCCCTCCTATAAAAGGGAACTTACCCTTCTCTAAAATTCACACCTTCAAATCATTTTGGATAGGGAAAACCCTACCAAAATATCATCTAAACGTCCCTCAATTAATTATAGAGGCCTTACAATAGTCATAAGGCCATCCTATGGAGCCCTTTTGATCAAGTCAAAAGAAAGAAACCGAAGAAGAGGTAAATATTTCATCACCTCTTTCAAGTTCTTTTATTCTTCCACTTACTCTTTCTTTGTTGTTTCCATTCTAAATTAATATCTACAGTATATTATATATACGGTGATGTTATTATAAAAATTTTATAACCATATTAGTTATTTTATCTATCCTATGAATGAAAAAGTTACCACACATGTGTAAGTACGGCTTACCGTCCCCACTTCATGGTGTAGTTTGTTATTCAAACATTTCATCATTTGGATGGGTATAATAATGAGTATAAATGATGGAAATAGTAAATATAACATTATAATTATTCTGTATATATCATATAACATCCAATTATATATTATTTTAATATCAAAATAATGATATTGTCTCTGGTGTGTACGTACGGATTACAGTCTCCACGAACGCGATGAGATTCATTCCCCATCGTATCCATTCAAGAATAATTTTCATTTGATGATTAAAAATAATTTTTAAGGACTTGATACCATTCTAGATATGGATAATATACATCCTATCCATAACTAACACGACTTATGTAACAAAACATATAAAATAAAATGAGTAAGTAAACACCCAAAATGATGATAATACTAAACTATTATTAACAAAGAAATATTAGAAGATCTTATATGATACCATATTTATGTATATGGTTTCTGTATGATTTAATAACAAATTATTTAACTACTATAATGGAGTTTAACGTACCATCAACCAAGGAAAAGTTCATGGTAAGGATTTGTTTCATTATCTCTTCATTATCCTAGGTTGTTTATACGTATTTATCTATTGGGACCTCTTTATCCTCCACATCCATGTCTCTTAAAATTTTATTTCAAAACATTGTTACTATTTAATAGAAAATGGGTTAATTTCATTTATACCCATATATAACATTATATGTTTTGAAAGTAATATTTCCATCATTTTCCAAACAAGGTACTTGATGACCTTTTCGGCAAAATTAGGGTAAGAATGTTTTTTAACTTATACAGTGGGTGAAGCTATTTTCCAGTGTTATAACAACGTTGAAGCTTCCTTTACAATATTATAAGAATATCTTCAAAAATAAATGTTTTATTTTATAATTACGTGACTTTTATATGATTTCAAAATAGAAAGAGATATTTCTCAATTTTTTTTGATTTAATCTATGTCAACATCCTTTGATGGATTTTAAGTTTGTTTGAAGTTGATTTATTATGATACAAAACTTCCATATTTTATTGAAGTTTTTGTGATATGTTTGACTATGGATGTGTTATTTTATACCATTCACATTTTATGGAAAAAGTATAGAAATTTCATATGCTAGTTACAATACAAATGTTTATGTTACGTTTAACCCTTTTTATATGAAGAATTCATTGGACATAGTAAGCTACAGGAGGATCTCGTTATAGCTCCTCGATGCATCGGTAGGTCTAATGAGACAAACTAGTGTCTTGGCACAAGACCTTGACAAAATCTTATTTGTAGTCTTGGCATAAAGCCTTGACTATGTGGTTATGAAAGTTTGGCATTATGCATTCCATCATTATGAAAGTGGATATTGATATTTCATGTGATCATTCGACTAGTAAAAAATCAATGTGAATAAGTAAATGTAATTATTTGATTTTATCATTTCCATATATTACTTATGTTCAAGTTGAAAAGGTTTTTTTAGTTATATATTGCCTTAGATGTTTATTCTTATTTATGAAAGTTTCAACTATATTGTTATCCTTACTGAGCATCTGAGATAACCCATTTCTATGTTTTATTTTTCCCAGGATGTGAAGAAGTATTTTATGATGGCCCTGCAGGGATAGTCTGAGGGGATATGAGTGTGGTCTATGGTGAAAATATTGTTTTAGTTTTTCATTTTATAATGTAATGAAAAACCAATGAATGTATCGAGTATTTTCAAGGCTACTAAACTAATCGGTCTTTCGGTACATGATTTCCTTATATCATTCCAATGTTATGTAATAATGCATCGAATCAAGGTAATTGGGATCAGAGCGTCACATTTGGTATCAAAGGCAGTTCATTACAAACCTTAAAAGCTAGATTTAGAAAAACTCTAATTAGAGAACGTTAACCTAAGATAGACTTTGAGGATTAGAATAGAAGAACTTCCTAGAATTTGGGAACTGTAGATATTTTGTGAGTTTTCCAGGAAATACATCCCTGCTAGAATACGAGCAGGTAGAGGCGGATCTGGAACAGATGTACCTAGGGGTAAAACCCAAAAACACTGCTTTGAACTAGACTCGAACGGGAACTGGTACACGACAACGGGCCTTGCTGAACTCTTGGTTACGACACTCCGAGGGATATTCATAGGATAATTCTTATTTTCCTTACAAACCATTATGATTGGATTATGATTATATACTTCCTCAATGAAATTATTATCATGAATATGGATTTATTCCATAAACTGTTAAATTTATGTTAAGTGTTTTACATGTTTGAATTATGTATTTCAATTCCTAAACTAATCTAGTTTATGTCATTGTTTGAAACTGGCTCCTAGTGGAAGGAATGGAAACCATATCAACGCATGTAATCCATATAGGGATTTCCCTCATAATCAATATAATTATATTGGATCTAGTGATGCAACTGGTGCTGATCAGCTTATCACCATACTGGGAAAACTCACTCAGGTTATGAATAATAACATTACCCACATGGAGAACCCTGATCCACAATGTGGATGATCAATGTTAGATCACTTCATGAGGAAAAAACCACTGAAATTAAATTGGATTACAAATCAATTGGTAGATTAGCAATGGATAAGTTCTTTGGAGAAAATATATCATGCATTGGGGAGTAGGGGATGTGAAACATTTGTCATGGCAGTTTATCGCCTCACAGGAGATGCTGATCAATGGTGGTCATTGATTCAAAATACAAATGAAGATTAAAAAGTATCAAGTATGGAATGTAGGGATTTTAAATAGATTTTCTTATAAAAATACTTTCCTCATGACCATCGAGTGGATATGGAAAGATAATTTCCGAGTCTAAGGAAAAAGGAGGATGAGAATGTCGCAATGAATGAGTCTATCTTTACAAGGCTAACAAGACATGCATCAGATTATATACGTAACCAAAGAAGTAATATTGATTGTTTCTTTTATGGGATAAATCCATTTATATATCGATCATTAGTGTCACAATCTTTCTCAATGTATGAAGATATAGTCTCATGTGGTATCAAGAGAGAAAATGAATTCTCTAAATCATATGACAATAAAGTAAAGAAAGATAAGAAGAGAACGGCGGAGCAAGAGACAGATAAAGGGAAAAAGGGAAAGAAATATTTTCCATTATGAGATAGTTGTGGGAAGAAACACCATGTTAATTGCCTAAAAGGAATGAGAGTTTGTTACAAATATGGAGAAAAAGGTCACCAGGCTCATGATTGCAAGGGAAAGAAAGAGGTTGTCAATGGTGAATTCTACAATTGTAGAGAAATAGGTCATTATAAAAATGAATTTTCTAAGACTCAGGGAAACCTACCTCAAAAAAGTCCAAGGGATCAAGGCCAATCTTATACTGTTACAACAGTTGAATTGGGGAAATTATTTTATTTTTGTTTTTGGACTCAAGGATTATATTCTGGTTATAATAATAATGTGATATATATAAGGGTTATACTGCAGTACATGTTTTTTTCATTAAGGTTTTAATATGACTAAGGTAATCATATTTTGAGTATGTGACAATAAGAGAATCTTTACTTTGTATGGGGAATTAGATGTTACAATTGATTTTGGAATTTATATACATTTTATAGAGAGACTGGACAGAGGTATTTTGGATAACTATAATGGTTAGAATGGATTAAGTTGAAATTTGGATAGTATTGTTTAAAGATTAAACATTTCTTGTTATTATGTTTTGATTAGTATAATACTATAGTTTTAGGAAAAGGAAGACCTACAGGTATGGCGATAACCCGTCGTGTCAGACAAAGCTACAGGAATCGAATAGACAACCATAGAGCGATAGGCCTTTATTACCTAACACTAGCCTATAAGAAGTCATTGGTTATTAAAAAATATTTTTCTTCATTTAAATGGTTTGTATTAATATTTGGAACCTTATATGGTTATGATAAATATAATATTTTTGAGTTCTATTATATTTTGGAGTGAAAGATGAGTTCGTGGTAGAAACTAGTTGAAGGATTAAACTCAACTTGTCAAGTATATATATATATATATATATATCTTATTCTATGAAGAAATTATTTCTTAAACATTAGGGAATGGATATTAAAACAAAAAATGTGTTATCCTATTACCATATGTTTTGTTGAAGTTATGATATTTTAAATCATCACAGATTGATGGCTTTGAGACCTTCAATTTTACATTAGTTTGTGATTGATGACTTCAATCACTCCCTATAATTATATACGTTTTTCCTCTAATTACATGTCTATAATTTCCACCAATTTTCTTTTATTTTAACCCTAATTTGGTGGCGACTTTCTCATTTCCCTTTCCCTCTTATTGAAACTAAATTTTATAAACCCTATTTCCGATGTGGGGATTCCAAAAAGGTATTTTCTATTTTCAACCTTTTATTTTCGAAGAAAAATTTCAAATTGTGAGGATGCAATTATTTGAAGGAGGGGAGAATGTAACACCCCAATCTTCCAAGGTACGTTTCCATTTGAATAATGGAATAGCTTGCTTTGTACGCAACTTTGAGATTCTAACACACCACGACCAATCAAACTAGCCGCTATGAATAGTAATAAATTCTTTTTGAAATTTTATAAATTTTATTTTTCAAGATGGACTTAATTTTTGGATTTAGAATATCGAAATTAGCATAGGGTTAATTTTTGGAATTTTCTTGAAAATATTCGATTTTTGATGTATAGTGAAAAAACTGTGTTATTGGTTAAAACCGACTTTTTTTAAAATAGGTAGTTAATATATTTAAATTTATATTAGGTAGAAATAGATACATAATACAAATATATGCTCAATGTAATTAATCGGTGTCATTTTATAGTAATTTTAGATATATGAAATTTTATTGAACTTTTTACCGTCTTTTACCCACCTCCTACGAGCATTTGAAAATTCGCATAAAACATAATTTTACCACTTCTGTGAATTTAAGTTCAAAAATCTGAGAGACATGGATGATATAGGAAAGTAAAATTTGGTTCAATGAGATAAAAATATTTTTTGTGAATCGTAACTTTTTACTTTTATTTACCACGATTAAAAGTAAATAGGGTAATTAAAGGTAAAAATGATATTATTTTTTCCCTAAAACATGTCTTAATTCTATTGTATTAGATTTACTCGACCAAAAAAACCTTATGAATAAAAATTGATCCTTTATTTCAACATGGATTATATTTTTATATTTATTATTATTTTATTTAAAGAAGAGTTAAAAGAGTTAAAATCAATGTTTAATAACTAAACCATTTTTAATATAGGGTTACACATAAGATAAATTAGACTATAAATATTCATTAAAAAGATAAAAATATTACCTATATAATGGTATTTTATTTATAATTTTTATACAATATATAATTTAATTTATTTATGACACATTGGTGTTGCAGTAATTACCTTATTAATGAAATATTAAAATAATGGATATTTTAAATACCCAAATAAATGTAATTTGAGAATTTTTATGAATTCCAATAATTTTATTGGTTTATAGGACATGTAATGGTTGATTAAATTAATTGTGTTCTAAGTAATCATGCTTTTATTAATTTATAAAAAATAAAATACAAAATAGTGTCAAAATTTACATAAAAGAGTTTTTAAAACAAATATTATATTATAAATTGATATTCTATTCCTAAAAATATAAGTATTGGACAAATGACTTATATAAGGTTATATATATTAATAATTAACCACTCGGGTTTCTCTTGGATTGTTATAGTTTTTCTTATTAAACATATAATATAAAAATACAAAGAGACATGGTAAATGTCAAACTATTTAACTATGAGTTAAATATAAATGATAACATTAATATGGTGACCTAAACCTATCTAAAATATAATTTTTGAAAGCATTTAGACCCATCCCCACCCTAGCCTCGTAATAAGCCATGTTTGAGACATTATAAACTAAATATGAATTTATTATAAAATTATATTTTATGTTTTTTCTAAGGTGCCCCTCGCCCCTCTTATAAAAGGGAACTTCCCCTTCTCTCAAAATCACACCTTCAAAGCATTTTGGCTCAGCCAACCCCTGCCCAAATATAATATCAACTTCCCTAAATTCATCCTAGAGGCCTTCCTTTAGTCATAAAGCCAACGTAATGAGCCCTTTTGATCAAATCAAAATGAAGAACCTGAAGAGAGGTAAATATTTCATCACCTTTTCAAGTTATTTTCTTCTTCCACTTCCTATTTATTTGTTGTTTCCATTATAAAATAATAACTCTAGTATCTTCTATATAATTTGATGTTATTATAAAAGTGGTACAACCATATAAGTTAATTTATCCATCCTATGAATGAAAAAGTCACCACACGTGCGTACGTACGACTTACCGTCCCCACTTCGGGGTGTAGTTTGTTATTAAATCATTTAATCATTTGGATGGGTATAAATTGACTATAAATGTTAAAAATAATAATTATAACATTATAATTATTCTTTATATATGATATATCATCCAATTATAAATGATTTTAAAATCAAAATAATGATATTGTCGCTCTTGCGTACGTACAGATTACCGTCTCCACGAACGTGATGATATTAATTCCCCATCATATCCATTCAAGAATAATTTTAATTTGATTATTAAAAATAATGTTTAAGGACTTTATATCATTCTGGATATGGATATGATACAACTTATTCAAAACAAACTCTGCTTACGTAACAAAACAGATAAAATAAAACGAGTAAGTTGACACCTAAAACGACGATAATACTAAATTATCATTAACAAAGAAATACTAAAAGATCATATATGATATCATATTTATGTATATGGTTCATGTATAATTTAATAACAAATTAGTTAACTATTATACATGAGGTTAACATACCCTCGACCAAGTAAAAGTACAAGGTAAGGGTTTATTTAACAATCTCTTCATTATCTGAGGTTGTTTATACATAATTATCTACTAGGACCTCTTTATCATCCACATCCATGTTTTTTAAAACTGTATTTGATTTTTTTTAATATTTAATAGACCATGGTTAAATTCATTTATACCATTATTTGACCTAATATGTTTTGAATGAAATCATTCTGTAATTTTCCAAACATTACACTTTATGACCTTTTCGACCAAATTAAGGTAAGAATGTTTTTAACTTATATGTCTAGTGTATCTATTTTCCGCCATTATAAAAATTTCAAAACATCCCTTACAATATTATAATAATATCTTCAAAAATATATTTTTCTTTTATAATTACGTGAATTTTAAATGACTTCAAAATAGAAAGATATATTTCTCTAAGAAGGTCTTGATTTTATCAATGTCAACATCCTCTGATGGATTTTAAGTTTGTTTGACATTGATTCATTATGATACAAAAATTATATATTATATTTAAGGTTTTGTGATATGTTTGACTGTGGATGTGTTATTTCATACCATTCATGGTTTATGGATAAATTATTGACATTTTCTATGCTAGTTTCAATACAAATGTTTATGTTTGTTTAATCCTTTTCATATGAGGAATGAATTGGACTTAGTATGTGACGGGTGGAGCCCGCTATAACTCCGCGATGCATCTGTAGGTCTCATGAGACAAACTAGTGTTTTGGCACAAGGCCTTAACAAAATCTTATTTATAGTCTTGGAACAAGGCCTTGACTATGTTGTTATGAAAGTCTATCATTATGAATTCCATCATTATGAAAGTGGCTATTGATATTGCATGTGAACATTCGACTAGTAGAATATTCATGTTAATAAGTAAATGGAATTATTTGATTTTATTATTGTCATATATTATTGATGTTCATGTTGAAAAGTATTTTGTTTTAGTTATACATTTCTTTAAATGTTTATTCTTATTTATGAATGTTTCCAATATATTGTTATCCTTACGGAGCATCTGAGCTACCCCTTTCTATGTTTTACTTTTCCTAGGATGTGACAATGTATTTTATGACTGACCTATAGGGATAGTCTGAGGGTATATGAGTGTGGTCCATGGAGACAATATTGTTGTAGTTTTTCTTTTTATAATGTAATGTAAAACTTATGAATGTATCTTGTATTTCCAAGGCTACTAAACTGATCGGTCTTTCGGTACATGATGTATTTAAATCAGACAAATGATATGTAATAATTCACCTACTCGGGAAAAATGATTCCATGGCATTACAATATTGTTGGAAATTCATCCAAAAATTTTCACTCCTAGAAGTGACACTTTTTGGATTGGCCATGATGTTTGTAACCTTTTATTATACTGAAGCTTGTGATATAAATTTTCAAGAGCTAAAAAGAAGACTAATTTCAGCACCAATCATGATTCTTCTCGATCAGAGAAGAAGCTATAATATTTATTATGATGCATAAGGATTTTGGATGGAAGTAGTTCTGATATAAGGTGATTGATTTTTAGAGTATAGGACTAATCAGCTAACGCTGAATGAGTGGAAGTATAATATGCATGACCTCAATCTTGAAGACATGGTTCATGTTATATTTTGTATGAGAAACTACTTTTTAGGTGATAAATTCATTAATTACATGGATCATAAAATTATTGAATACATTTACACTCAGTAAGACTTGAATCTGACATAGTCGAGGTTGTTGGAATACATACATTGGTTTTATTTTGAGAATGATTACACACCCAAAAGGGTAATTCCATAGATGATGCATTTAGCTAGAAGAATAAGATGTAAGCCATCATAGAGTCCATTAGTTATTTATAGTGGATGGTTATATTCTCTTATATGCACATATAAGACAAAGAATATCTTTGGAAACTAGTTCTAATAGCTTAATAAGTGACATATTAAATTCTAGTACTTTTCCAGATGAGGCAGTTATACGATATCAGGGCCTTGACTTGAGGGAGAGCGTCTAGGGAGGTAACCCACCTCATGGTTGGGTTCTTGATGGAAGTGAGACATTTAAATTATATGGATGAATTTTGGGGGGTTCAGATATATAGAAAGAACTGATGAGGGAATATAATTCCTCTAAATAGGAAGATAATCTTATGCTCACCAACTTGTGTCATGATATATGTCATCAATGTTGGTGGTTAGGATTGAAGATGGAGCTTTCATATTCCATCACATTGTGCTCCGCCTGTATGTTTGTGAATACATAACAGTATTGACCCATTGGAATACTAAAACCTCTATCCATTCCTGAGTGGAAATGGCATGACATCACCATAGATTTAAATATATTCAACAATCCTTCACTATTGATTATCTAGTAAGAATATAAATTCAGGAAGCAGAGTGACTTCATGGTTTTCATTGTTCTATCATATCTGATTGAGATCACATATTTATTAAATAGCTTTGGAAAGGTTTGAAAAAGGAAATAGATTTACATGTTCTATTGAGTACATTATACCACCCTTAGATAGCTGTGATGTCTTAGCAGACGATATGAGTGTTAGAGGATATGATTAGATATTAAATCATGGGTTTTTAGGTTCCTTGGAAAATCATATTCATCTGCTAGAGCTTCATACAATAAATGTTATCCCTAAATATTTCTGATGGATCTATATGAGGCCCTCTACGGTAGACTATTCTGTTCGCCTCTAGGCTGGCTTAAAGCATGCAAGGTAGCAATATTGTGTCATCATCTTTTTTGAGAGACATGAATGCATGTCTAGTTGATTTAAAATTACATAGATATAGATAATTCTAGGATTAAGTCTTATAATGATTGTTTCTATTGTAACATCCCAAGTAAGTAATGAATAATAGATATTTTTATCTATGTCTATTAATGATTAAGATAGTGTTATAGAGGCTTAAAATGAAAATAAATACAATCTTATGCATGGAATACACTAATATTCTTAAAAGATTGTTTTAGTGCCTTTTGATGGAAAACCATTTTTGAATCTATATTTTGAAAATTTTATAAAATATGTTTGTCAAAATAAAATTATTTTTATGATTGGGACATCAAAATTTACTTTGTGTGATTTTTTGGTATTTTTCTGACAAGGTTCATTTTTTAATGAATAGTGAAAAATACTGCATTTTACATCAAAACTGATTTTTAATCTAATTTATTTATATGATTAGATTATCTTTTTAATTGGTATTAATGTGTAATATGAATATATTTTTACCATTTAATCCAATGGTGGTCATTGGAGTCAATTTCACTTTGAAATTGGACTTAAACTGGTGTCAATCTTTTGATACTTATTATTTCATAAAAACACGCTATTTTCTCTGACAGCAGGAATTAATTATTAAATTAATTAATGTGACCTATATGTTTTGAATTTTTTAAAATAGACTTCATTTTTGAATTCGTAATATCAAATATAGCTTAGGGTGAATTTTTGGTAATTTTCTGAAAAACTTCAATTTTTGATGAATAGTGAAACCACTAAGTGATAATCAAGCAAACTGATTTTTCAGTTAAATGAAAGTTTACTGCTAATGTGTATTGAATTTTGAAAATCCGACATACATGGTTGTCATTAGTATGTAAAATGTTGTTCAATGAGATTATAATAATTTTTTGGTGAATAGTAACTTATTAAGTTCTTAATCACGATTAGTGGTAATTAGGGTAATTTAAGGTATAAATAATACTTTAATGAAATGAAATGACCTAGACACATGTCCCAACCTCATTGGTTGTGTAATGGCCGACCATGAAATTCCATGGGTCAACTTGGGGACCCCATGGATCCACTTTTGTTGGGAAATGACATAAATTACTTTTTATTTAATGTTAAAGGGAAAATGACAAAAACATAATATGTTTTACGAAAACAATTTTTAAGTGGGGTTATGCAAGTCCAAATTTTGATTATAAATAGTAATTGGAAAGCTAAAAAGATTTCATATATCATAGTATTTTTTTTATAATTTTTAGACATTAAATAAATTTAATTATATATGACATAATAATGATGCAGCGATGACATCATTATTTGACGATTTAAATAAAATGGAAAGACAATGTAAACTCTATGAACTACACATGGCCAAAACCAATTGGATGAGTGGATTTCGAACCCTTATCACCTTATCCACGAATTATATCAATGTGGGACCTTTTGAAACCGAAACACGTTTTCAAAATAAAGTAATATTTCTTTACTTTCCAAAAGTGCCCCTCCTCTCCTCTTATAAAAGGCCCCCACCTCTACCTCATTTCACACACTACTCAAGCCTTTGGCTCGGCCAACCCCTGCCCATTTACTCTCTCCACATCCATCTCCTCATCCTATAGGATTCCCTTTGGGCATAATATTTTCAAAGGAAGCCTTTAGACTCAAATCAAAAGGAGTTACACTTTTAAAGGTAATTCATTCTCTCATGTTCATTTGTTTTATTTTGCTTCTCCAACCCCCCTAAACTCTTTTTATTTACTTATTTTGTAACAACACCAGTATATTCAATATACTAGGATGTTGTTATAAGATTTATTCGAGCTACACTCTCACAAAACTACATCAAATGGTTAAAGAACATACGGTTTCCGTGGATGGAGAAATTCTGCCTCCCGAAACGATGATTGTTCAATACTCATTTAACACCTTCAAAGGTGGCCATTATGATGTCACTATTTTTATATATGATATATAATATGTTTATGTTTTCCTTAAGCTTTTGTTTTTTTCATTTTGGGCATACCTTTATGGTTTCCATTATGGGTAAACACGATATCTTCATTTTAGGAAGTGCGGACTACCACCCCCTCAAAGTGATTTGATTCGTTAAATAACATTTGTGGGACATGTAAAGGATGGAACTATGATATTATATATGATATTATACTGGAATTATAATATAACATTATATAATTATGATTCCATTCTATAAAATATGAAATAGAAATGAAAGTAGCGTTCATGCGTACGTACGGCTTACCGTCTCCATGAACGGTGCATTTCATTTCTTACCTCTAAATGATTATGTAATATTATAAATGCATGTATGTACTGGATATATATGACATATATGATATCTACATCATGAATAACATTCTGGATATAATGAACCTTTGACCAAATTAACAACATGTAAGTGTAAGAAGACTATTTTTGACTTAAGAACCAAATACCGACAAAATGAACATTATTAACTTAACTGATTACATGATGTTCATAACATGGTATAAAAGGAATAATGAACTTGAAAAATATTCATAATCAAGTAGAGATTAACTCAAGTTTATTATTCAAGAGATTAAAGAACGGTCGGGTCAAGTCGGATACGAGGTATGGGACTTCGTCTCAATCCCCTTTCGTTGAGGCATATTTTATTTTATACAAAACTTTCTTTTATACGATGTATAAACCACTTTGACTTTTGTGTTTATTCAAAAGGAATCTTTTTTTATACGAAGCGTTTACTAAACTAAAAAAGGGAATGTTTTTGTCGTACGTATGCGGCGACAACGACTTCTCCGCCGTCGTGACCGTTATTTGAGTTTCGGCTTCCTCTACAAGCCATACCTTCTTTTAAAAGAAAAATAAATACCATGTTTTACTTTTCTTTTATTTTGGTATTGAAAATGGTTTTCATAATGTTTTTATATCAATGTGTTTTATTGATATCTCGTGATTGAAATGTGGAAATTTTATGTTTCCTTTATGCATGTTTTATGTGATATGATTATGTTATGGTTCTTGGGCATTATTATGAAGACGGGTGGTTCCGTGATAAACTAAGGGAGGGTGAGCCCGTTATAGCTCTCCAATGCATTGGGTAACGCGAAGGAGTGAAACGTTAAGGTTTCTCCGAATATATTTTAGGGAATATACTGTGATGGGTATTCCAAACGTAACCAAGAGGGTTACTCCCTACGTAAGAATGTTATGAATGCCTCAAGTTACCTTTATGTCTTATGATTTATATGATTTATTCATGATTTTATGAGGTATGTTAAAGTGCCTATGTTTTATGGGTAATGTATGATTTCATTCTTATGTATATATGAACTCATGTTTCCTTTCCATGTTTTTTTATAACCCATACTGAGTTTTTATGCTCATCCCAAGTTTTTGAAATGTTTTTCACAGGTCAAGGGAAAGGTACATGATAAAGTGATAGAGTCAAGGTTGTGTCAAGAAATAATCCATGTTTTATTTTAAATGTGTTTCCATTGATGGGAATTAAGAATACTATCTTTATGTAACCACTTTGTTTCTATGTGGAATGTAATGCAAGTTTTATGATCTAATTCTCTAAAAATCTAAACCCGAAAAGATCCTCAATGTGTAATCTTGTAATAACTCAAGATTAAGTAAGGTTTAAGGCTGGGGCCTTATAGTTGGTATCAAAGGTCGGTTTAGATAACTTTAGGAGTTAGAATTCTATTAAATGATTATCCAAAAATATTTTTTTTGGAAATGATATAACATTTAAAGATTACCATGTTGCTTCATCTAAGACATGTTTGTTCAGAATGGTTTTCCGCAGAGGAAACAGGGAATCAGTGCTAGGAAGGCATACAGAAGGAAATAACCTTCCGAATCAGCATCCAGAAATGGTCGGAATTGGAACTGAACAGTTTGTTGTAGTAATGGCGCAGTTGACTCAAGCGATAAATGGCGGTGGTATCCATGCACGAGATCAGTCAGAACAACCGCAGAGGAACATGTCAGTGGTGGAACATTTCATGAGGCAACATCCACCATCATTCAGAGGATCATCTGACCCTGTGCTAGCTGAAGGGTGGATTAAAGCACTGGAGAAGATTTTTGATGTCATGGGGTGTTCAGACAATCAAAAGGTTAGTCTTGCTATTTACCGTTTGGAGGGTGAAGCAGATCAGTGGTGGTCTATGGTTAAAAATATCCGGGACGCCGATGAGATTGATGCTCTTGACTGGGATGAATTCAAAGGTATGTTTCTTGAGAAGTATTTTCCTAAGGCTGTTCGACTAAGGATGGAAAAGCAATTCTTGGAATTGAGGCAAGAGGAAGAATCAGTGGATGCCTATGAAGAAAGGTTCACTCGTTTGGCAAGGTATGCTCCAAATTTTATCCGAGACCTTGATAGTAAAATCAATCGTTTTTACTCAGGATTAAAGCCAAAGTATCGAAGGGCATTATCTTCTCGTGAGTTTAAAAGTTATGAAAAGCTTGTTCGATGTGCTGAGAAGGTGGAAATGGAGTTTACCGATGACCAAGTTTTCTATAACAACCAGCAGAAGAAGAGACCGAGGTGGCAGGAGAAAGGTAAGAATTCTTCAAAAAGGTCTGATGGTAAGAGAACTAAGTTTCCAGTTTGTGATAAATATGGAAAAAGGCATGCTGGGGAATGTCTTCTGAATTCTGGAAAGTGCTACCGATGTGGTAAGATGGGACATAAGGCTCGTGATTGCACTAAAAAGGATCAAGGTGAAGGTAAGAAAAAATTTGATTTACAGTTAGTGAAATGTTTTAAGTGCAATGAGATGGGTCACTATGCAAATGAGTGTCCGACAAAGAGCTTGAGTGATGGGAAGCAGTTAGACTACAAGCAGAAAGGGGTGGTGAAATCCTTTGCAACTACTTCAGCAGATGTCGGGCCATCAAATGAAGTTATATCAGGTACTTTGTTTGTTTTTTCAGATTATGCCAGCGTGTTGTTTGATTCAGGGTCTACACATTCTTTCATCTCTGAAACCTTTTCTAGTAAAATGGGAATACCATCTCAAGAAATGACTCCTGAATTTTGGTAAAAACACCTGGGGGAAGTGTCGAGGAAAAAAGAATTTATAAGAATCTTCCCATCCTTATCTGTGGAAAGAACCTACTTGCAAACCTTATTGTTCTACCTCTAGTAGAGTTTGATGTTATCCTGGGTATGGATTGGCTCTCTATTTACCATGATAAGATTGACTATAGAGCTAAAGAAGTTTCTTTTCAGAAAGACTTTCAGTTTGTTTACAAGAATGAACCCTTACTTTTGATAACATATCAAGAGGCTGAGAAACTTGTAAAAGATGGAAATGAATGTTACCTTGCACACATCGTTGAAAATAAAGGAACTGTTCAGATTAATGATGTGCCAGTGGTAAATGAGTATCCTGATGTTTTTCCTGATGAGTTTCCTGGAATAATACCAGATCGGGAAGTTGAGTTTACTGTTGACTTAGTTCCTGATGCTAAGCCAATTTCAAAACCCCCTTATCGAATGGCACAAATTGAACTTTTAGAGTTGAAGGAGAAATTGCAAGATTTATTAGAGAAAGGTTTCATTAGACCTAGCACATCACCATGGGGTGCTCCTGTTTTATTTGTTAAAAAGAAAGATGGTTCTATGAGACTTTGCATTGATTATAGAGCCTTGAATAATATCACTGTTAAGAACAAATATCCTTTGCCTCATATCGATGATTTGTTTGATCAGATCCATGGAGCTCAGTTTTTTTCAAAGATTGACCTGAGATCGGGGTACCATCAGCTGAAGGTAAAGGAGGAAGATATTCCGAAGACCACGTTCCGTACGAGATATGGCCATTATGAATTTGTAGTAATGCCTTTTGGGCTAACCAATGCACCTGCTGTATTCATGGACTTAATGAATAGAATTTTCCATGAGTTCTTGGATAAGTTTGTGGTGGTTTTTATTGATGATATTTTGGTGTTTTCTAAAAGTAAAGAAGAGCATGAAAGACATTTAAGGGTTATCGTGCAAACCTTAAAAGAAAAGAAACTGTATGGGAAATTCAGCAAGTGTGAGTTTTGGTTGCAACAAATTTCTTTCCTTGGTCACATTGTTTCTAAATATGGAATAACTGTTGATCCTGCAAAAACAAAAGTTGTGGAAGAATGGCCAAGACCCACAAATGTAACCGAGATTCGTAGCTTCCTTGGTTTGGCGGGCTATTACCAAAGGTTTATTAGAAATTTTTCACGGTTATCTAGTCCAATGACTAAGCTAACTCGGAAGGGTGTTAAGTTTATCTGGACAGAAGAATGTGATGATTGTTTTCAGGAATTGAAAAGAAGATTGGTGAATGCTCCTGTTTTGGCACTACCTTCCAGGAATGGTGAGTTTGTTATATACAGTGATGCTTAATTGAAAGGACTTGGTTGCGTCCTAATGCAGAATGATCAGGTAATTGCTTATGCTTCACGACAGTTGAAAACTCATGAGGTAAATTACCCTACACATGATTTGGAATTAGTTGCTGTTGTTTTTGCTTTAAAAATTTGGAGGCATCATTTGTATGGAGTAAAGTGTGAAATATATACCGATCACAAAATTTTAAAGTATATATTCACTCAGAAAGAGTTAAACATGAGACAAAGGAGATGTCTGGAATTAATCAAGGATTATGATTGTACAATTCATTACCTTCCGGGAAAAGCAAATAAAGTGGCTGATGCTTTGAGTCGAAAAAGTAATGCCTCATTAACAATGTTGCGTTTGGAACGTGATCCTTTGGTTAAGGATTTGATGAACTTTGGCATAGAAGTTGTTGGTGAAGGAAGTCCTTCTGTTTTGTTTCAGGTATCAGTGAGATCTTCTCTATCAGATATAATCAAGCAAGCACAGAAGCAAGACAGTGAGTTGCAGAAAAAGGTAGAGCTGGTTCAGAAAGGTAAGTTGCCTGAATTCAACATTGATAATGATTGTGTTTTGAGATTTGGGAAGAGATTGTGTGTGCCTTGTGATTCACAGTTGAAGAGAGATTTGTTATGTGAAGCTCATAGTTCTCCGTTTTCAGTTCATCCGGGCAGTACTAAGATGTATAGAGATCTGCGGGAGTATTACTGGTGGGATGGAATGAAAAGAGATATTGCTGATTTTACTGTGAAGTGTTTGACTTGTCAGCAGGTTAAAGCAGAGCGGCAGTTACCGAAAGGGATGCTTCAGCCTTTACCAGTGCCAGAGTGGAAATGGGAGAATATATCCATGGACTTTGTTGTTGGATTACCGAAGACATCTCGAGGTAATAATGCAATCTGGGTTATTATTGATCGCTTGACCAAATCTGCTCATTTCCTTGCTATACGAGATACTTTCTCTCTTGATCAACTTTCCCGTTTGTATCTTAAAGAGATAGTCAGGTTACATGGAGTTCCTCTCTCCATTGTATCGGATCGTGATCCCAGGTTTACTTCTAACTTTTGGAAAGGCCTTCAGAAGTCGTTGGGTACTGAATTAAATTTTAGTACAGCTTTTCATCCTCAATCAGATGGGCAGTCAGAATGAACAATTCAGACATTGGAGGATATTCTACGAGCTTGTTCTATGGATTATCAGGGAAGTTGGGACCAACATCTTTCTTTGGTTGAGTTTTCATATAATAACAGTTTTCATTCCAGTATACAGATGGCACCATTTCAGGCATTATATGGGAAGCGGTGTCGAACTCCAGCTTTCTGGGATGAAGTGGGTGAAAGGAAGTTGATGGGACCAGAATTGGTAGAAGAGATGGCATAAAAAGTTCAGCTGATTCAGAAACACATGAGAACAGCTCAGAGCAGGCAGAAGAGTTATGCGGATAACCGGAGGAAGGATCTATCTTTCGAGGTAGGTGATCATGTTTTTCTCAAGGTTTCTCCTTGGAAAAGTGTGATGAGATTTGGTAAGAAAGGAAAGTTGAGTCCAAGGTTCATTGGACCATACGAAATTCTGGAGAGAGTTGGATCAGTTGCATACCGAGTGGCTTTACCTTCGAGTTTATCTCAGGTACACAATGTTTTTCACGTTTCGATGTTGAGAAAGTATATGCCAGATCCATCTCATGTTTTGAGTCCAGAGGTAGTTCAGCTAGAAGAGAACCTATCTTATGAGGAACAACCAGTCCAGATTCTTGACCACAGGGAGCAAGTGTTACGGAATAAGGTGATTAAGCAGGTAAAGGATTTGTGAAAAAACCACATGATTGAAGAGGCAACATGGGAATCTGAAAATGCAATGAGGGATAAGTACCCCCATTTATTCGATAAGTAAATAAATTGCGGTGACGCAATTTTCTAAAGGGGGGAAGGATGTAACATCCCAAGTAAGTAATGAATAATAGATATTTTTATCTATGTCTATTAATGATTAAGATAGTGTTATAGAGGCTTAAAATGAAAATAAATACAATCTTATGCATGGAATACACTAATATTCTTAAAAGATTGTTTTAGTGCCTTTTGATGGAAAACCATTTTTGAATCTATATTTTGACAATTTTATAAACTATGTTTGTCAAAATAAAATTATTCTTTATGATTGGGACATCAAAATTTACGTTGTGTGAATTTTTGGTATTTTTCTGACAAGGTTCATTTTTTAATGAATAGTGAAAAATACTGCATTTTACATCAAAACTGCTTTTTAATCTAATTTATTTATATGATTAGATTATCTTTTGAATTGGTCTTAATGGGTAATATGAATATATTTTTACCATTTAATACAATGGTGGTCATTGGAGTCAATTTCACTTTGAAATTGGACTTAAACTGGTGTCAATCTTTTGATACTTATTGTTTCATAAAAACACGCTATTTGCTCTGACAGCGGGAATTAATTATTAAATTAATTAATGTGACCTATATGTTTTGAATTTTGTAAAATAGACTTCATTTTTGAATTCGGAATATCAAATATAGCTTAGGGTGAATTTTTGGTAATTTTCTGAAAAACTTCAATTTTTGATGAATAGTGAAACCACTAAGTGATAATCAAGCAAACTGATTTTTCAGTTAAATGAAAGTTTACCGCTAATGTGTATTGAATTTTGAAAATCCGACATACATGGTTGTCATTAGTATTTAAAATGTTGTTCAATGAGATTATAATAATTTTTTGGTGAATAGTAACTTATTAAGTTCTTAATCACGATTAGTGGTAATTAGGGTAATTTAAGGTATAAATAATACTTTAATAAAATGAAATGACCTAGACACATGTCCCAACCTCATTGTTTGTGTCATGGCCGACCATGAAATGACATGGGTCAACTTGGGGACCACATGGATCCACTTTTGTTGGGAAATGACATAAATTACTTTTTATTTAATGTTAAAGGGAAAATGACACAAACATAATATGTTTTACGAAAACAATTTTTAAGTGGGGTTATACAAGTCCAAATTTTGATTATAAATAGTCATTGGAAAGATAAAACGATTTCCTATATCATAGTAGTTTTTTTTTATAATTTTTAGACAATAAATAAATTTAATTATATATGACATAATAATGATGCAGCGATGACATCATTATTTGACGATTTAAATAAAATGGAAAGACAATGTAAAATCTATGAACTAAACATGGCCAAAACCAATTGGATGAGTGGATTTAGAACCCTTATCACCTTATCCACGAATTATATCAATTTGGGACCTTTTGAAACCGAAACACATTTTCAAAATAAAGTAATATTTCTTTACTTTCCAAAAGTGCCCCTCCTCTCCTCTTATAAAAGGCCCCCACCTCTACCTCATTTCACACACTACTCAAGCCTTTGGCTCGGCCAACCCCTGCCCATTTACTCTCTCCACATACCTCTCCTCATCCTAGAGGATTCCCTTTGGGAAGAATCCTTTCAAAGGAATCCTTTAGACTCAAATCAAAAGGAGTTACACTTTTAAAGGTAATTCATTCTCTCATGTTCATTTGTTTTATTTTGCTTCTCCAACCCCCCTAAACTCTTTTTATTTACTTCTTTTGTAACAAAAACAGTATCTTCAATATACTAGGATGTTGTTATAATATTTATTCGAGCTACACTCTCACACAACTACTTCAAATGGTTAAAGAACATACGGTTTCCGTGGATGGCGAAATTCTGCCTCCCGAAACGATGATTGTTCAATACTCATTTAACACCTTCAAAGGTGGACATTATGATGTCACTATTTTTATATATGATATATAATATGTTTATGTTTTCCTTAAGCTTCTGTTTTTTTCATTTTGGGCATACCTTTATGGTTTCCATTATGGGTAAACACGATATCTTCATTTTAGGAAGTGCGGACTACCGCCCCCTCAAAGTGATTTGATTCGTTAAATACCATATGTGGGACATATAAAGGATGGAACTATGATATTATACATGATATTATACTGGAATTATAATATAACTTTATATAATTATGATTCCATTCTATAAAATACGAAATAGAAATGAAAGTAGCGTTCATGCGTACGTACGGCTTACCGTCTCCATGAACGGTGCATTTCATTTCTTACCTCTAAATGATTATGTAATATTATAAATGCATGTATTTACTGGATATATATGACATATATGATATCTAAATCATGAATACCATTCTGGATATAATGAACCTTTGACCAAATTAACAACATGTAAGTGTAAGAAGACTATTTTTGACTTAAGAACCAAATACCGACAAAATGAACATTATTAACTTAACTGATTACATGATGTTCATAACATGGTATAAAAGGAATAATGAACTTGAAAAAGATTCATAATCAAGTAGAGATTAACTCAAGTTTATTATTCAGGAGATTAAAGAACGGTCGGGTCAAGTCGGATACGAGGTATGGGACTTCGTCTCAATCCCCTTTCGTTGAGGCATATTTTATTTTATACACAAATTTCTTTTATACGATGTATAAACCACTTTGACTTTTGTGTTTATTCAAAAGGAATATTTTTTTATACGAAGCGTTTACTAAACGACAAAAGGGAATGTTTTTTTTGTACGTATGCGGCGATAACGACTTCTCCGCCGTCGTGACTGTTATTTGAGTTTCGGCTTCCTCTACAAGCCATACCTTCTTTTAAAAGAAAAATAAATACCATGTTTTACTTTTCTTTTATTTTGTTATTGAAAGTGGTTTTCATAATGTTTTTATATCAATGTGTTGTATTGATATCTCGTGATTGAAATGTGGAAATTTTATGTTTCCTTTATGCATGTTTTATGTGATATGATTATGTTATGGTTCTTGGGAATTATTATGAAGACGGGTGGTTCCATGATAAACTAAGGGCGGGTGAGCCCGTTATAGCTCTCCAATGCATTGGGTAACGTGAAGGAGTGAAACGTTAAGGTTTTTCCGAAGAGATTTTAGGGAATATACTATGATGGGTATTCCAAACGTAACCAAGAGGGTTACTCCCTACGTAAGAATGTTATGAATGCCTCAAGTTACCTTTATGTCTTATGATTTCTATGATTTATTCATGATTTTATGAGGTATGTTAAAGTGCCTATGTTTTATGGGTAAAGTATGATTTCATTCTTATGTATATATGAACTCATGTTTCCTTTCCATGTTTTTTATAACCCATACTGAGTTTTTATGCTCATCCCAAGTTTTTGAAATGTTTTTCACAGGTCAAGGGAAAGGTACATGATAAGATGATAGAGTCAAGGATGTGTCAAGAAATAATCCATGTTTTATTTTAAATGTGTTTCCATTGATGGGAATGAAGAATACTATCTTTATGTAACCACTTTGTTTCTATGTGGAATGTAATGCAAGTTTTATGATCTAATTCTCTAAAACTCTAAACCCGAAAAGATCCTCAATGTGTAATCTTGTAATAACTCAAGATTAAGTAAGGTTTAAGGCTGGGGCCTTATATCTATAGACATATGGAGTTTGAGGATTGAAAATAGTTATTTCTTCATGTATCAAAAATATTGTCCTTGATACAAATAATGAGACATGTAATGTTATAAAAATGGAATGTCCGACCTTTCGAGATAGTGAAGATAGTTGAGCCTGTAGCCAATCATTTTTTATTACCTCAATGTTACCATTTAATGCATGATGACTTCAACATATCTTTGGTTTTGAAATATCATTACGTATTATCTCATTATTTTGACAATGAGGATATCGATCTGGATATGGATGTATCCTTTGAGGAGAATCTGATATGTATAGTTGATCACATCAAGAAATATCTCCATGGTAGTTAAGTTCCTCTAGTCTGAGTGTTTTGGAAGTAATGATCTATACTAGAAGATATCTTGGAGTGGGAAGCTGATGTGCATGTGTAGTTGTAGTAACTCTTCAATAATGATAGTTCCCCACCCTCGTAAGGGAAACTCATGGATGAGTTTCCAAATAGAGGGGATGTCATAAAATCATAGATTTTTTTAAAAATATTCTGGACGTTATTTTTTTTGTTCAAATTAAATTATAAGATCTTATTAGTGATTACTAAAAGGATCAAGGTGGGATTAGCTACATAAGAGTCTCATGTTTCTCATGGAGCCTCGAAATGAGATTATAATACATGGTGACACGGATAAAAGAAATAGTGCATATGAACTGGTATGATCTCTTTAAACCATGTGGTAGTAGACAATAAGAATCTATTGTCCACATGGATTTTCAACAACCATGAGACATATGGTGAAAGGCCATGTGGTGATTCATAAATATTGTATAGATTACATTCACAATATCTTCACATAGCCAGAAAAATTGTGTTCCTAACCATCCATGGCGCCCCTTGAAGTAGTGGGTCGGTACACTTTTGGCATACAATTTGGAGAATTGTTTGGCCAAGCCATGCATAGATATGATTGATTGTTTTGTGTCTAAAATTTACCTCTTTAATTAATTTAATTAGTTAATTATTTTCTCCTATATCTTCAGTGTATTCTTCTCCACTTTTCCTCACATATGATCTCTATTATCTCTAAATCTAGGGATCAAGCTACTACCTCTATTAGATCTGAATTTTTATCACCATTAGCCATATCAGAAAACTAGAGGAATGTTCTTGAATATTATTTCATATACTTCATTTTATTAATTACAACTACTTCAATTTCGTGGTGAAAACTCATATTCCTCATTTTCAGGGAATTTTAATATTTCATTAAATTCATCCAATATTACTCGAAACAATGGTCAAGGATGGATGAGGAAATATCTATAAGGTTGTGTCATGGGGTATAGGCTCTTTCTATTCTTTTCAATACATTCCATTTGTAGAGTAATTGTGTTAGGATCCATACCCTTCTAGTGTTTCCCTAAATTTCATAAATTAATCTAATTGGATTTCTTATCTTGCCTCATGTGGCCCAATTTAGAGGTGAAGAAACCCCATGGGTTGATCTCCTTGAGTTTTTGATAACTATCTTGATTGTTCCACCTTAGATCCCAATTACCCCTTTTCTTGTTACAACATTACAGGAGTGATACATGGGTCATCATACATGGGTCACCTTGGATAGAATTCTTAGAATTTGATTTTTTCTAATCCCCTAGAGAAATTCATGGAATGTTAGCATATAATTCAGTGGATGAGGTCATGGTTTATCGATATGTCTTTATAAAGGTATTTTAAAATAAATGAGATGGTAAATATACTTTTTAAAATGAAAATTGATATATTGGTTTTGAAAACATAGGGACGTTTCCTCAATTACAAATATTAAACATGATGATAGTCTATCATATGACACACTCTACCACATACATTTCCTTTTCTATATTTTTTAGTTCAGAGTCACCAACTTAGAATGGGGCAAGTAAATTGGATAGGTTCAAAAGTGAAACCTAGTTAAATGAATTGTTTCCTTTTTTTGATTATTCGATTTAATTATTAATTCACTACACAAATTAATATTCAATGAAATGTAATGTACTAGACATCGTGGGTGATGGACAAATGATATTGTATCTCACAACTTTCTCGAGTGTCGTTGGTACCTGAGTAGACATTATGGTTATAGATATAGAAAAACTGAAGTATCTATCTTTCAATGCTTGATTGGCTTGCATTACTAGGATGGATTTGGGAGAATAGGAAAAGGGGTATGATCTATATGCAAGTATTAGAATTATTTTCCATTTTTTTATTTTTCCATCATGATGTATATGATTGTGTCCAATTTACCTAACACATAATTTTTTTTGTAGCAACACTATCATGCCCACCATATGGCATCGTTTCATTATTCAATTTATTTATTTATTATTGATTATTTATTTTGAATAGTTATGTATTTTAATTCCTATACAATCAATTGTGTTAATACTTCTATTGTTTCATATATCAGAATACAAAGACACTTATATGTATATAAATATGTATTACTGTGCTCCACACTAGTCAATGAGGGAATAGTATCCTCATAGACACCCCTAATGCCCTTAATGCTAGTTAGTGGGCTCTGGAATTCATGGAGGAATGGGTGAGGTATTATGGCCAATAATCTTTGGCCCCTGGTGAGTGGAATATGGGGTAGGATTATACATTGGGTGTTTTCAAGAATTTCACATATTCCCTGCCTCATTAATGGTTATTTTGCTCTGAATAGAGTCCTTTGTTGCACATAAAATCACCTTGGATAACCTGATAATGGGAATTTTATATGATAAATCTTTTACAATGAAGCATTCCCTTTTCATATAATTATTTATTCAAATAATTCTTCGGGTTCAAGACAATTAGACCATGAGATCACTGTTAAATATCTTTCCAATTTGGGTTTGATTGTGATCAAACCCTGGGATTCATGTTGATTCCAAAAAAGACATAGAAGTTTCTTATTTTTTTTGGATGTGTTTAGTTTCATTTTGGGGTGTTGTTTGAGAATCATTTTATCTATAATTCAGAGCAATGATATGTGGTAATGACATGAAATATAGGTATCATGTATATAGATATATTGTGATTCCCAACCACCAGATGACATGAATTGATAGTTGGATATGACCCCATTGATTGTGTCTAGTCAATAGGAACAGAGGTGGAAACAATGTAAAATCTCAAATCCACATGATGTGTAAGAAAAAAATAACACTACACGCCATGAATTGTGGAAGAAAACATTGTGTGTAATTCATTTTTGATGAAGGAGATGTTTTTCAGGTCAGTTAAAGATCACATGCCATATGGGTAGTACCCCATTCCATGTGACCCTACATGGGTAGCTATCTCTATGTTAGATATACAAACATTTGACCCCATGTGATTATACATTTTTGTGTAAAATAGAGAAAATCCATGTGGTTGTACAAGGATATCCATAATGCTTTCCAAGTGTAAATACCAAGGACCCTATCATTACTTACATGTCATCTTCCTCTTATAAAGGTTGTGTGGTATGACCTAGTTTCTTAGTTGTGTCAAAGGGAGAACATGACCAATAGATTTGGTTATGTCACACACATTGTGGGGCCCCATAAATGATATTTATTCACTCTAGAAACATCATCCTCTTATATATAATTTTCCACAACTGGATTCTGACCCTTCAATAGCTTATTTTGCGTGTCTTTCCCATAGAATAAGACAGTACCCTTCATTGTTCCTTGCATGATCCGATGTGAGGTGTTTACAGTGTGATACTTCATAAGTTGATTGATGATGATGTTAAGGACCATGGTGGGATAATTAGAGATATGTTGGGGTTCTTACACACCTATATCACTATGGTGTGGTCCCCATAAATTTTTTTAAGGTCGAGTAGGTACTCCCCTACACTAGTTGTGGGTCCTCTCTCTATGGAGTGGTACCCCCCCATATTCGAACTCTAGTGAAAATGGATCCTACATGGAGATTATGGAGCCCTAGATTATAGATAATTTTAGAGATGTGTGGTATAATCTATATTGATTACTCTATGATGGAACATGATTTGAGTATTTAGAGAAGTAATTTTGTAACTATAAATAGACTCATCAACATTGATTGTTCTGTGAGTTACAGATTTTATTTCACTCTATATTGGGTTTCTCTATGAGAAAACACACACAGACACACACACAGATATATACATATACACACACATATATATATTTATATATATGGGTTTTCATTCCCTTTTTTTAGGTGTTCAGTTAATTCTATCACATCTTTTTATTTTTGTAATTGTAATATTTTGGGAATAATAATATGTTTTTATATACTAACCACTTAATAAAATTTTACATCACATGTTGTGTATTTAATATATTATATGTAGATCAATAGAGACATCAGAAGAGCATAGGGATACCTGGGTGTGTTTTCCACATATGGTGGATGAGACATGGAGATCAAAGGCCCATACCCATATGCTTTCTACTTTTTTCAGGTATATTCATGGTCAAATATCATTTTTTGTTGGTGTGTAATTTTATTGTTTATTTTATTCTTTGGATTACATTTTCATTCAATAATGTTCTTCCTATAGTTTCATTTTCATGAATGGTTGTACTCTTATTGTTATATTAAATTATTTTTCTTCTTCAATAATTTTTCATGTATACGGGGTTTTGTGTACGTAAATTGTATTTAGGAAAATTCCACCCATTTTAGTTACTATTTGGTTCATTTATATATACCATATTCTATTATAGGTGGGATTGGACTTATCGTGATATATCCTTCTACTAGCAAGAAAAAGTATGATAGGTCTAGTCATTACAAAATGGTATAATAGATGGTCATTCCTTGGTATTTTTTCCCCTTTTTGATGATTGGATGGGACTTAGAAAAATGATGTGGTAGAGGTTTCTATGTGGATTTTGGTTTATGAAACCCAGTGTGGCTGGGGTAGCAGATGTATCCAGTCACCAGGTCTCTAACTACCTACATGTTAACTCGATATATAGAAATATTAATAAAAAGGAATAAGGGTATATAAATAATATATGATTATGTCCCTTGAATATCTTCTATGAGTTATATCCACATATATATTATTATCTACAAATTTTATGTCTTGATAAAATTTATTATGGCTTCTCAAATATATCTAGCCAAATTACTGATAAAATATCCAAGTGATTGTCTGTTGGGTGATGAGGGCTTAGTTTATGGGATATCCCATGATCTGTTTCCTCCAAAATGGTTTGAAGAAGCATCAACATCTGTTGAATATCTTATAGTTTCACTAGGGTGGTTTTATAATTAATATAATAATAGAATACTTAGTGAGTTCCCACATATAATACCATTGAGGTTCTGATGAAAACTATATTCACATGTAGTGGTAGATTAGATTGAGATAGTTATTTGAATATATACTCTTGTTCAGAATCTATCCAAATAAATTGTTATAAAAAAAGAATTAAATTTTATAGGATATGTTGGGAACTAGTGGAGTCAATTGATTTAAACCCATGTAAATATGAAACTCTCATGGTCCAACATCTTTTTTCTCTTTCTTGAGATGTATTACCCCTCATACTTATGATCAATTTAGTTCCAGGAGATTGCTAAGTAGAAACAGGGTGATATGAATGTTTCCAAGTGTGATATGAGGTTCCCTGACCTCTCACATTACTTCTTTGATATGTCGTGTGATGGAATATTCTATGCATGAAATCTCAAGAAGTTTCTCCATAGAGATATTTGAGATATTTTGGTCTCCTCATGTCTCACCACTAATACTAGAGTGATAGAGTGGGATATAGGGACGAATATATTCCAAGTAGAAGGATTTTTGGAGTTTGGATTTAGTGATGGGTTTCATGTGGATGATTCATCTGTATAAACAAGTATGAGATAGACATAGAGGTCTTAGTAGTGGATTCATTATCATTCTCCGATACAGACGCATCGTTCTATGTATTAGGGATCACGTATAAGATAAAACTATCTAGGTTCATGTTGATGTTATAATTATCATGTTTGGTGCCACATGTAATTTAATTTCTTGACCCTTAATTTGAAAAAAGATATGATATAGTTTATGGACCACCACAGAAGAGGTATCATCATTATTAGGGTTCTCCTAGGTGTGGTCTGGGAATCCCTGGCGGAGGAAATGATGTAAGAGGGGTATGTGTAGATTTGTAGGTAGGGGATGGTGGTTGAGGTAAATTCTATTAGATACCTCCACTAAAATCACAAAGTATCCCACAATAGGCTTAGGGATCTAGTGGTTGTGTCTATAATTGGTTCCATGCTATAGATTTCTATGAACATGTTTCCAATGAGATGATTTGTGGTTATATTTGTGTCATTTATACACATTCACCAATACTAGTAGAAATTTTTGTTATTCCTTATTACACTTATTAAATTTATAGGGGATGAACCCTCTAGTTGAGACTAAAATATAACATTTGTGGGGGGGATGAGTTCTAGACAAATGCCCAGAACCCTGGAATTTTATTCAAACAAAAGGAGCATACAAGTTACATGAGTTGAAATGAGGTCTATTTTCTAGAATCTCTAATAAAAAAAGGAATCAAATCTTGTTGGATATCATTCCTCCAAGTGATCTAATGAAAGACTCCCATGTTGGTGAGACCATCGGCGATCTTCTTTGCTAGAAGTTCCTAAAAAATAATGAGTATTTGTCATAGCATATCTTCTTAAATTTCAAGATGGTGCTTTGTGGGAAGAGTTTTTTGTGTAACCTATTGGTAATCATGATGATATTGTATGACATAATCATTGTATGTCATGGATATCCCTAATTTAACCATGTATTTACTATCATTGTAGATGACTATTTTTCCTTCAAATATATGGTATCATATTCTCCTATGTGGGTGATATTGATCTCATGGATAAGTGTGTGAGTATTTTTGGTAGGAAGTTGTAAACAATAAACCATCATTTGGAAATTATAAACCATGGAATGGGAGGATATTCAATCATTTATACTACATTGTTTTTAGATGAAATTATTGATATATTCTCCATAATTTTTTCGGGAATACCTCTGATGTGTGAGATATGATTCTACATTAACATGCACCTTGGGACCATACAAATATCTTTAATAGAATATAATATAGAACCTACTGAGATTCGAGAGCTATGATTTTAATTAGATGACATTCAAAAGAAGGGTTTAATTAAAAGAAGTGTGTCCCTAATGGAATCATTATTATTGTTTTTTGAAAATGTGTCCATGTTCTTTAGAAGTACAATTTATTATCATTTTTTAAGAAAGGTAATGATAAATATAAATTACCCATATAAAGGATTCTTGACCTTATTGAGTATATGTGAGGTGTGAGACGGTTTTTGAAGAAAGTTATTAGGTCCAATGACCACAAATTTTGTGTTCACGTGTATGATATTCTGAAGATGGATTTTTGATGTCCATATGGACATTATGAGTTATAGGTGATATTTTAGTGTGATTAATTCCCCTCACTATGAATATGAAAATTATTAATCATATTATCAAGGCAGACATGAATAAAATTTTCGTCTTCATAAATGTCATACTCATTTACAGTATGTTAGAGGAATATTTAGATGAGCATATATGGATGTTCATAGAATAGCTCCAGGAGAAAAACCTTCATTATATGCTCTCAAAATTGATTTTTTAGGTTTCATTAGGTTCAATTTTTGAATAATGATACTTATAATCATGGTTTAGATATGTACCTAGTGATTATTGATGCGTTTCATTAATGGGATCCACAAGATCACATATTACAGATTTGGATTTTCCTAGACTTTACAGGGAACTACTTGAGGTTTGTAGTGACTTCCCAATAATGTTTTCCCATTGACCAACATTACTTTGATAGGGAAGTATTTCACCATGTCCAATTACAATTAGAATTCCTTCAAGGTGTTTAGGATGATGAAAACTAGTTCTCTTATGGTGAGACTTTCGAAGGAGAGAATGGAGAAAATTGTGTTTTGTGATTCCTACAGAGGTTATCTAGGTTTCTTATTGATACAGTGGTAAGTAGTTATCACATATTTTCCAGGGAAATTCATACCCACTGAAAATAATTATGATACTAACATCATGGGGTTGTCATCATTGGTCATTAGTCTAATGATATGGACCCAATAACTTCTTTGTTAGTGTCTTACTATTCAATTAGACCACTAGAGTATCAACAAAATTTTCACCCAAAGAGATCATATCCTATGATCGAGGAATTTTTTATAGTTCCTAAAAAAATGATTTCAATATAGTTTACACATAATGGAATAACAACATGGAATTGAATTCCTATTGTAGGTTTTCTTATTCTCACATGGAATCAGATGATTCTAGGAATTTGGATTCTTTAAGCTAACCCTGGTAGATAGGGAGATTGAATGTTTTCCATCAGTTGATGGTTTTGATTCTTTCTCTTCTTCAAAATGTGAGAGAGGTTCAATTGAGATATATTGACTGTGTGTTATACCTGATTAGATATCCATAAGAGATACACAATTTTTACTTTCAAAAGGATGAAATCACACCATAAGTTTTCTTGTATTTATGGTGGTTCGAGTCAAATTACCTGAGTATGTGTTGATAATTCTTCCCACATATCCATTTTCTAAGAATAATGCTCTAGAAAAGTTGTACGAAGACCTTCTATAATGGTTTTCTGGGATAGAATGAGGTTCAGTGTTTCTGAGTTCATATCTCACTGTCTAACATGTTCGTAGGTGAGGAATAAAAATCATGTTCTCACAATATTATCACAACCTAATGATTTCCCAAAGTGAAAATGGGATGGAATATCAAAACATTTTTATAAGCGCTTCCATATACAACAGGATTCCCTAATTTTTTCTTGGTGATTAATTACCTAATGAAAAATTTGGCACACTTACATTTCATTTGGAAGCATAATTCAGTTGATTTTATTTTCATGTATTTTATGTATAAGATCATACAACTTCGTGTGTTACCCTTAACACTCGTCATGAACATTGATTCTTGGTCTATGTCATGGTTTTGGATAGTCATTGAGGATAATTTTTGGCCCATTTTCAAATGATTACATCATTTTAACATCATACTGATATCTAAATTGAGTGGTCTCTCTACGTATTGGATGACATAATGAGTTATTAGTTTTTGGAGTATTTTTAGATCTAGAAGGATCCCATTCCATTTGAATATTTTTCTTATAACAAAAGAAAACACACAATTATTGGCATGGAATATTTTAAAGCCTTATAATAGTGAACTTTTAGGGAACCACTATCTTGGAATAAGTTTGTACAGATACCTTTGGTTTGTCCAATGGTGGTCCATATAGTGACAAATAACGTTCATGTGATCCTTGAATATATGAGGATAACCCATGGAGAAAAACAAATCATACATAGATAAATAATGTAGGCTCTTGGAGTTCGAGTATAAAGACTATGTTTTCAGAATATTCTCTCCATGATTAGGATTTATGAATTCGTAAATGTTGAGATAGTTATCCTTAAGGTTCATCAAGCTATTCTAGATCATACAAATGGTTAGAGAGGTTTATTACCACCTAATAGTACAATAACAGTTGGAATGAGTGCATGATTTCACCCAACTGTCACAACTGTGGAGATATGTACATGATATTATGCATAATAATGATTGGGACAAGAAGGTAATTGAGGATAGAGACACCTTAATGTTGTGCCCAGTAGCAATTGAGGATTAGTAGGTGAGTATATTTCAAGGTTGGACCATTACCTGTGGAAAAGTGATGGGTTAGCACAGAAGCGTCCCTACGTACTCATGGGAGAGAGATAGTTAGATATAGAATCATTAATCCCATATCATTATATATAATATTATTTTAATGGTGAAAAAATGATGTTTTTGGAAATGAAGAGACTCTAGTTTTGATATATTTTCAATTGATAATTTCTATCAACATATCTCGATTTATCTATCAAGTCAGAACTGTGTTTGGGAGTCTTTGGATACCAAATATATTTATTAAAAAATATTATTATATTTTTAAGGAATGTTTATGCATCATTTTAGTGTTTCAATATTTTCCCATTGTTTAGAAGCTCTTATGGGAAATATGAGGCCACAATTGATTCTAGATAATCAAATTTACCCTATGATGGACCTGAGGATTTTCAGCACTAGATATATTGTTAAGGCATTCATTGGAAGATGCATTTTCTAAATAATAATTAAATTTATTTATTTTTATGAAATAATCAATCCTAGTGAATACTACGTAAATAACCAAGTATATTATATCTATTGTTTTAAATACATAACCTATGAGGATTAGATAGTAGGTTTACAAGTTATTCATTGGTGGATTGAGATCGAATGATGAATGGTGAACAAATCTAGGTTGATCAAGAGGTAGTGAACATAGTGGATCTTCCTCATCATTTACGGAAATTTTCTTCACAATTGATCGATCATAAATCATATTAGGATATGCTATTTTTTTATTTCCAAACTTTTAATTTAATCAATCATGTATTAATATCATTTCACTGATATCTAGTGTTTTACAACCATTTCATGATCCTGACCACATATTGGTTTTATTGGCCTCATTAAACTCCATTATCGCACATGTTGGGAACCAGGATTACCTAATTATATGATCATTGAATGAGAATTTTTTTGCAATGGTAGATTCAACTTTCTTATGTTATTTTCATCCTAAATTTCGTTATGTTCTTCAATATTGGAACTTGGGATTACACTTTGGTATTTTCATTGCAGGTTTGAGTGATATCAAACCCCCATATTCATAGTGATTTAACAGATGAACCATGAGGTGGTATTTTTGTATGGATCATTATTATTTTTGGGAGGATGTTTACAACAATCTTGATCTAGCATTAGGAGCGGCATCAGGTGGTGATTTGAACTTCTACAGGATTCATGTGTATAGAAGGTTTCTGATTTCCAACAACTATATCGCTGAAATTAATGTGTAAACATGACCCCTACTGGTTTAGGGTGGTAAACGCCTATGGGAAGACTCATAAAGGGATTATCCTTATTCCCCATGTTGATTAGTAATAATGGATGACTATATGTCATATAGTGTGGAAGAACATGTGGTATGTACTTATTTTTCTTTGGCGGATACATTTTTTAGCTATGTTATGGTCCACTTGACAATTGGTAAGAACCACGTTAAATTTTTTCTTAACAATGTATTTGGCCATGTGCTTGATGAACCCACCAAAGATCATGAGTCCTAAAAAACATTGTGTACCATAGGGATATGTCGTATTGATGTACTTGCTTCATCAAGCTGTGTTCCAGTTGTACATGCCAATAACACTAGAATGAGATACACGCCATCTGCCTCCTATATATGCTACATGTTGTGACATGGATTCAAAATACATATCTAGGGAGAACACTACCAAAAAATTACCCAGGTTAACATGTTCAGTGGAACCCATACATGTCAAATCATTTATCCAAAACATCATTCATTGTATATCCTACCACAAGATTTGGATTTTGGTATATAAGTAGCCTCTTCTAGATTTATTTTTCACATATAATAATTTGATTGTTTTTTTGTCTTATGAGATATAATGTGTTGTTTCTTAGTGTGACATTCCATTATGTGATGCATGATGATGTAAATGATTATGAAAGGATTATTAGAGATATGTCAGGGTATGTACTCATATATCATATCATTTAATAATTTCCACAAACACATTATTCATGTATAGACGATACTCCAGTACACTAATAAAGGATCCTATATCAATGAGTTAGTACTCCACTTTATTCGTGATTCAGAGGAGATCATGTCGTTTAATAGACATGTGTCTCCCTCATATATGGATCATAGTGGTGAGGGGTAGTCCCCTCCACAATGATTCATGTTTTGTTTTTTATAATGTCCAGGATTAGAGACTAAATTTTTGAGGAGAATAAATTCTTATAAAATTTTATTTTCTATAAAATAGATATACCCTTTCTCTATCTACTTGTTTTTACTTGAGAAAATATAAATGAATTGGGTTTACATTCCCCCTTTATATGGGTTTATCATACTTCTATTGTATCTTTCAATTGATACCCTTTGTTCATTTTATTGTGTCAGAATATAATTACATATTAACAATCTTTCCAAAATAGTGACATGTCTTATGAAGATGACAGGAATATCAACAAAGACCTCGGAGGATCATGGAGATACAAAATTGCATTGATTAGGAACGTGGATTCCATGATTCAATCTATCTTAATTCTCATCATTTTCTTTTTGTTGTCAGGTAACAACATTATTTCATGTTATTCTTGTATTTTTCTCCTTTATTTTATAATTTTTTTACTTTTCGAAATGTTTTTTTTCAAATTGTATTTTCCCTTGTATAGATGCCATATTGATGTTGTTGTATTTTATTTGTATTATTGTTTAATATTTCATGAATATGGGTATGTGTGTGTGTACATGTACATTGGTAAATGACCTCATATTTATGTTACAAATCATCTGTGATAATTCACGTACCCTAATAGTGATCAAGGGTTGGTAGCAACATGGCCTTCCACCAAATAGGGGGACCTAGTACATTAAAAATTATTAAGATTTTCTTAAATAGCTAACATTTTTGAACTGAATGGGGAATAATTATCCCTTTAAAAAATATCATTATCATACCATGTGAAAATAAATTCCAAGGAAACACGCCAGAAAGAAAAAAAACCAGTTAGGTTTGTTAAAGATTCATATTCATTGAATCCTTAAAATAACTTGTCCAAATAGAATAACATAACAGGGTAATTACAACATAATTATATAGTTAACCTAATCCTTACCCATGTAATTGGAGATCTATATTAGGATAAAAAATCATCAAAAAATATGTATAAGGATTATAACATATATTTAACTTATAAAATCATTCATTTCAGTCATCAAACTGTTAAATATATTATTTTATCAAATAAGGAAAACAATTTGGATAATTATGCATCCCATTTCCTTAAACCCCAATTTTGAATTCTAAAATACAACAAAAAGTGGAATGTGGATTTTTCATTTAATAAAACAATGAATCTTATAAATAAATAGAAACATGATATGATTGTTTTAATGTTGGTAAAATTCATCAATGTTGTATAAATTACAATAGAACATTACCTTGGCCTTTTATCAAATCATACTGTATAAAATCTCTAAAAATATTTCATTAGAAAGCCTATAAAATATAATATAAAATGAACTCCATTAAAAATAAATTATTTAAATTACATATATTTAATAATATAATTTTTACAATTTTGAAATTAAAGATATGATTTCTAAAATAAATCTTTATGTTATTTAAAACTAGGTTTTAAGGTAAATTATCCACTACCCGAATTATAATTTAGACATAAGTTATATTTCATAGAAAATAATATAAATATAAATATATATATATATATATATAATTTCATTTCATAATAACCATTTTCACTTATATTATTCCTCTTGTTTTAGTTTTATGATCTTTATAATCAATTAATAAATTTATTATGTTTATTTAAGATAATTATTTGTTTTTAGTTCATAATTCCAATAAGACATTCATTGTTTGTATTTTTTCATATAGATCAGGGTCATATTATTTAAATAATATTATTCATATTATAAATATTATTCTTCTCCATTAATTATACCTTTATTCCCAAATTTTTATTATGATTAATAAAAATGAATTAGAAAAAGGGTGTATATTATTTAATCATTAAAATAATATATATATGTCATTAATATAATATTATTTATTTAAATCCACATTTCGATACAATCCGCGTGAGGTAGTGATGAAAAATAGTATATATCCGTTCAATGGGTTGTAGTCTTCCTATACACATTAGAGACATTTTCATTTTTCCTTGAATGGTACTGAAATAAATAGAATATTAATTTACCCTAGAAAAACAAATATTATATAATATATAAAATTTTATTTTATTTTGATTTATTTTTATGACAATCTATAACATATGGTGAATGAAATAAAGTGCATCCTCTTTCAAGGTAGTAGTCTGCACATACGTGAGAGAAATGTTTTTACATTCAATTTTATGGTTATGTTGATAAATGAGGTATATACCAAAAAAATTAAAACATTTAAGTATATTTGATATATTAATTTCAATATTTCACCCATTATAATAAAATATTTGAAATAGGTTAGGAATAAATACAATTAGAATGCTCGTTTCAAGACTATACCATATCATTGGAAAATCTCATCATGTTTCGAGATAAAGAATTTCTAAGATGATTTTATGATACAAATATAACCACTATGATGATGGAACATATTATAGGAAGGTGTTTGGTTAGGTAATTTCTAATATAAGGGGGTTCTAATGTGTTAGTTGGGGTTGAGAGTTTCAGTCCTTTTATATGTAGGGGAGAGGACACACATAAAAATTCTCAAAATAGTAAAATATATCAATGTATTTCCCATAAGAAATGGATTCCTAAAGAATCATATTTGATGATGGGATAATATATGCTTAATATATTACCATAATATAGTATTTATACTTTTTTTTATCATTTTAACCCATTTAATTTTACTTTTTCCCTATTAGCACATTGTAACTCTTACTACGATAATAGAATTTTTACATATATTGCTATTTATAATAATAAAAATCAAATATTATGTGTTTTAAAAAATATCCATTATATCTAATAACAAGGGGTATATATTAACTAATTATATTTCAATAAATAGTTGAAATTACTTTTAAAATAAGAACATGTAATTCTTTGAAAAATATTTATCTAGAAAAAATGCATTTTAAGTATAAAAATGATCTATACAAAATGTAATTATAATTTTGATTATAGTGAAATATCATGGGTTATATTTAATACAAATTAAATTAATTGACTCTAAAATAAATAAAAACCCAAATTAGAATATGAAATGAAATGAAAATAATAGGTATTTTTCTTAAAAAATCGTTATTTTCTAATATTCACCTAGAAATAATCACTTTAGAAAAATTTCCTTCAAATATCTTTAATATAATTTTGGAATATATATTTCAACAATGAAATTAATTTTATCATTTTAAAATTTCAAAAATTTTAAATTATGCTTTTATATAATATCAAATAATACATATAGGAAAATTTAATGCAAATAAAACAATTTCCATATTGATTAAAAATTTAAATAACATTATTGTAATAAATATAAATATGTAAAATATAATTCATGAATAATAATAAGTACTGAATTTGAACAATTATAAAAAATCATAGGTTTCTGAATAAGAAATTCATGTGGAAAATTCTTTATTATATCATTAATATTTCAATGAGGATACTTAAGTGATATAAAATAACCACGGACTGAACAAACTTCATTTGAATAATAATAATAATAATTATTATAAATACTTGTACATCTATGATTACCTTCATCTATGGGCGTTTTTTCATTTAGTTTTGGATTCCAATTCAACTTCATTAACTATATTATATTATTATTCTTTAGATTTGTGGAATAATTATTCATATTTGGGTCATCTGGATCATATTTTATTTTAGTCATCTACGTTACCTAAACACTTCATGAAATATTCAATTAATCAAATATATCAAGAAATATATGGTATAAATATTTCATCATTAAAGTTAACATGTATAAGATATAACATATAGTGAACAAGGACCAGTTTTTTACCACTAATATTTGGATGAATCAATGGTACAATATTATATTTTTGAATAATTCATTTTTTTAATTCAACCTCATGAACCTATTATAGATTTTAATCCATTATAGATAATCTCTTAAAGTCACCTCAACTTCATTGATGTTGACTCTTGTGGTTGACCATGGTTCTACATACCATCCACAGAAATATTCATCCATAATTAGTTAGACATCCCAACTGTAATTTTCATTATTTTCCTCTTAGAGTGACAGACACCCGATTCCCCAATCTTCTTTAGAAAATACATAAACACCCCAATCAAAAGATCCCATTTTTTCTATTTATCTAATATCATAAATAACCAATATTTATGTGATCATAGCCTATTATCTTTTAGGATCTGCATTTGTTGTGTACACATTCAAGATCTACAACAGTTTCTTAATGAATGTTTGTTGGTCTTGAAAACCCATCTAAATCACTCATAATATTGATTTTCAACATCGATTGAGTACATATATTGATCTCTTTCAAATTATTATGGATTTAGATTAACATATCTCTTTGATACATTTGTGTATTAGGTACTCATTTCATCAACTGTTTATATTTTTTAGAATGTCTAATCACGAATGGATTGTCACAGACCTTTCCTCAACATACCTTCATTATTATATATAATTACATTTTGTATATAAATTAAAACTACTTTTATGATATTTTACCATATATATCATTATGTTCAAAATGATAAAATATATTGTTCGACAAATATGGGTACATATACTATCTATATAGTGATCATATTTATTACCATGATATGGAAATCTAATTTCACTTGAAAAATCATCACATGATCTTCAGTCTATGAAAGGAAGATTTTGAATCCCTCATGGAAATTAATTCATCAATATAGATCCAGATAACCAATAATGGGAGATATGTGGCTCAAATGACTCGTCATAAATCCAATATTGACAGTGTTCCAATTAAATTGGAATATTTTAATGTATTTCCTAAAGAGTTGTATGGTCTCTCACTAAATCATTTGTTGTATTTTTAAAATAAAACCACACATTATGTTAGATAAATAACACGTTCCTCATATAAGGAAATCTATTGTAATACAAAAAATCAATAATAACATTACGTTAATTTTTATGGGCGTTTTCAAATCTCATTAACTTCACCATGGGGTAAAAACTTAATATTTTTAGGAATAAGGATGGTTTAATTCATAATTGCCCTCATTTTATGAAAAATACATGATAACAATCAGGAAAAATATCAATGATTTTTAATTGAATTAATTTTTCCAAAAATTCAAGGGGATGACTAATTATTAAAGGTGGGATTTCAATTAGGATATCAATTTGTAGTGATAAAAGATGTACCAATGTTTGATTTTCATTTTAGCTATTCAAAAATTGTATTTTAGTGGTGCCTTTTGGACTAATAAATATCTAATATATCATTAGGAACCAAAAAATAGAGTTTCCAATATTACCTTAATAAATTTTTAGTAGTATATAATGATGATAAACACATATATTTAAAGATAATTAACACACATAATGAAAATTTCATTATTTTTTCTATCACCTTAATGATGGTTATTTTTTTGAATCTAAAATGTGAATTTCATTATAATAGTATCAATCATGGGTCACGTAATAACAAGTTAGGGTATATATTTTGGTCATCAAAGTAAATAGTTTTTTAATGAATGAACCAAAAAAAATTTATAAAAAAGATTCTCAGTTATAATATATTAACGAGATATTATCAATGATTTTGAGAAATTTATCATGATCATCAAATCCAATAAAACATTTTACTCAAAAGGGAGTAATGATTCTCTGTATAAGAGAATGCGAATACATCATTAACTATCTATATAAGTGTTTTTTTCACTTAACATAAACTCCCACTATTATATATTTTAGAATGATATGTGATATAAGTGATACATCAATGAGGGGATTTCAATTTTTCATCATGAAAATGAAATTTTGAAAGCTTATTACTTACATAAATTAACAGTTATTTATAATAATTACATGACACATTTTCTAGAGTTAGTATAATTAAAATTTGGATTGAATATTTAAATTAATTGTCTCTATGGAGAGATATATGAGATATAAAATAATCATAAGAACTATAAATATATATTCATATATAATCTAAAAATATATTACATGATAAAATTGGTGATAATATAGGATTATTTTTTTCAATAAATATACATTATAAGAAATAAAAGTGGTGGGTCAGAGGAAAATGTGTTATTATATAATATTCTTGATGACAACAGAAAGAGGCCCAATCATCATAAGTATAGAGTGTGTAAAAAAATAATAAGGAAGAGGATGAAATCCTTCCAATAAAAAATGAGTAGTCAAATATTCATTAATATTATGATAATTTATTTAAAAATGGTTTATATGGAAGAGAATTTAATAGATATCATCCTTAAAAACGAGTTATATTCTTTTAAATATGAATATGTGTCTATATAATACCATAGAAGAAGAGAAACCTTATGAACATTTGTAATAGAAAATTATTGTTTTATCACTTAAAGAAAACTGATGTATAGGGATATCAAGGAGAATATACAGTGTGATAATATAAGGAGGGATGTTATTGAGTAATGTTGGAACCCATAATTTTTCATCATAAAAATTGTCAATGATGATTTTATGAATAATGAAGAACCTGAAAAAACTCTGATATATTTTTCATGAGAGACTTGAAATTGTCGTTGGATTCATGTTTTAAGGTATTATACATTGGACCTTTTTATACTAATATTAATTAGATAATAATTATAATTATTTTCCAATATTACTTTACCCATGAATATTGTCCAGTCAAGGCTAGTTAGTGATAACCGATCGATCCATGCTCATGTGACAGTTGCCTCAACCATGAATATAGAGCTATCATAGCTTGTTAGAACATGAGGAAAAGGGTGTATAGAGAAGTAAACGCACAAAGAAATTAGAACCATGGTGTAGGATGGAATTATATAGGAGGAGAGTGTCGGAATGGGGTGGTGTCGTTGAATATCGAGAGCGGACATCAGTACTCTCTTTTTCCCAACTAAAGAAGTATATTGGCTTATCAAGCACAATGAAGAAAAATTGGAACATCTATTTGGGATTAGGATGGCATAAAAATTGTTCCAATATATATATATATATATATAATATATCTTCCAATCGATCAAATTGATTGGGGCTATCTTAGAACAACCTCATGTAAACTTCAACTCCCACTCACCTACCTCAATAGTGAATCAACTAGTTCAATCCCAAGATAGCTGATATCAATAAGAAAACACATTATACTTCATGATATACATTCATAGTGTTATATCTATGAATATAAGGTGATATTAACGATCCAAATCCATGAATGAAACCATTCTTTCATGGTCCTATTTGAATAAAAGGATGATTCATCTCATGATGTCTTTCGATCACATGAGTTATCAAGTATCACAAGATATTGAATCTATCAAGCCACCATTAATGAAATATATGAATTTCATTCACATAATGGTTTCCATGAATAGAATCCACCAGCTGATAATACATAACATAAAGATCTCATGTGAAATATTATGGATCATGTTAATCGCATATCACAAATGACTCGCATTAATGATCGATTGATCAGGAGATATAAGATATGATCATGAAATCCATGATGAAATCAAAGGGGTGTTAGTAAATCCAACATATATCATTATAATAGTATCCTCCCATCATATGAAAGATCATATAAACAAATCATATAAAACTGGTCACATGATGTCGACCAAGATCCACTACATCAACAATGTGTGTACTACAAACATTAGTACGTTGAATAAAATAGGTGCACCAAATACAATCATAAATAAAATCAGTCAAGAGATCATGAGTGGCCATTGCAATATGTATCTGGGTTATTTCATATCGATATGATTCTCGTGTGAAGCCATTTGGAAACTCTATGGATTTACATTACAAATAATCAAACATCCGATTGAGAGATTTATATCATTTATTTACATGATTCCACCAACCACATCTTTCCTATTCACATGGAAACCTAACCGTGGGTAGAAGAAATAGATTTGTCAAACATTAACCAACAAGAACCATTACACAAAAAAAACAATGGAGAAATGAGTTTTGTATTGAATGAGAGTACCAAAGAAGCAAAATAGTGGAGGAGAAGAAGGCTTCCACCTTTAGAAGAATTTATACAGCTGGTCTTGAGATCCCATCATGTCATCCCTTTTACATCATGTGATAAAATGATGAATTGAATTTATGTGATTCCGGTAGGAGAGATATGTTTTTTTCCAATTATTCATGTGATTATGTGATGCCTCACTAGTCTCATGACTCCACCATATAAGACCTCATCCATGCATGTAACACCAACATGCATCCACTATGAATGATTTCAATATCAATCACAAGATTTCATAGAGATTATGTGATTACATGATGATATAATGATCATGTGATTACCTCATATATTCCTCTTTCATGTGATTCACAAATGAGTCTTGTGAATCAATTTCCCTACAAATCAAAATTTTGAGGAAAAATACTCATTCTAGAAATTCCTCTATTTGTCCATGGAATGAAAACCCTATGACATGTGGTACACCCATTATTATGTCATCATAAATCCTACCTTATCATGTGAACCCTCCTAGGATATTATCCTTACCAAGATATGAATAAATTATTGGAAATTCAATACTCTATGAGAACCCTTGGGTGGTAGTCCATGATATAAACACTCATACATGATCCCCTCTGTCGTGCACCCTCCTCAATGATATGTCTCAAATATGAATCCCATGTACATGTTTATAGAACCCATTGAAACAACACAAATATGGGCATGAAAAATGAATGTAAAATTTAGAATCATGCAATTTCTTCATATAGTTACCCCTAGACATATATGTGGCCTTCAAATGCATGTGAACTCATGGTCACACCCTCCTATCAACATGAAAACCCTACTAAATTTGGCCTCAATATGGATCCTAAAGGCATTCACCACTCCTACCATGATAAATTGTTCCCCTGAAGCCATAACATGATCCATTTAGTCATGAAACTAAGACAATTAGATGTGTGTGTGATCATGGAAATGTATTCTTTGATAATGGAATGACATCCCAGAGAAGTCAGTTTTTTCAAGCAAAAACATCACAAACAAGTCGGTTTGATTATGATACAAATGTTGGAATTTTATGTTATATTATGTGATGACAAACTATACATGATAGTTTAATCATATTAATACATCCAAAAAAATCATTTTATCAACAAAAAGTACATGTGCATTTTTTTGATGATGGAATGAACTCTGGAACAAGTAACTCTAATCAGGTGAAGACATGCTTGACAATTCAGATTGATCTCAAAAATTTATTTTGATCATTAAAAATTCACTTGACATGTCCTCCATGATAATGTGAAGACATCATAAACAAGTCACAGTTATCATGAATATATGTACGAGCCATGTAAAAATGATCATGTAAATATGTCCTCAAGAGTTGATGAGGATGGAAATTTCATTCTGGGAATTCAAGGAAGGTTCAAAAGAGAGAGAGAGAGAGAGAGAGAGAGAGGAAGGTTGAAGGAGGGGTTATGGTTTGAGATAAGAGATCTCGGCTGAATAAAGGAGTGAAACTTATTTCAAATTTATAATTTAGAGATATCGTGCATCACAAAATCAAAATAATGGGAAAGTAAAAGAAATAAATAATCAATTACAGCAATACAAGTGATAATATATTGATAAAACAAAAAAGTTTATTTATGGTGAGACCAGAACAGAAATTCACAGTGAGACCATAACAGCTTTTTATGGTGAGACCGTTACAGGTTTTTACAGAGTCATATTTTCTGTGTGACTTCTAAAAGGTGAGACCGTATTATTTTAAACAGTATGTGCCAAACAGTAACTGAGAGATTGTAACTATGACACTGTAATCATGAAACACCATCTTTTAAAAAAGTAAAACTTTAGAACTGTTAGAGTTAGACAGTAATCTTAACATAGTGACTTGTGAAACCATAATATGTGAAACATTAATCTATGAAATAATACACTTACAACATAAGATTTATCATTCTCAATTCATTTATGATGTATTCTATTCTTTAATAATTTAATGGTTTGGTGAATATATCAGTGAGCTGATATTCACTTCCAATGAATTCCGAAGTGATATCACCTTTTTGATAATAGTCTCTCAAAAAGTGATGTCTTACATCCATAGGTTTTGTTATAGAGTGTGAAACATGATTTTTTGAGATGTTAATGTCACTTGTACTGTGAAAACATACAGGTACATGCCTTAATTGATATCCATAATCTAGTAATGTGTGTTTCATCCTCAAAATTTTTGCACAAAAACTACAAGCAGCTATTTATTTAGCTTCAGTAGTGGATAAATGCAACAGAGTTTTGTTTCGTACTACACCATGATACTAGTGACTTTCCCAAAAAACAACATGTTATAGAGGTGGTTTTTATATCTAACATTCGACCACAAAAATCAGTATCATAATAAAAAACAATCACAAATTATTGTCCTCTGGGATAGAACCGTCCTTTATTGGGTGTATGCCTAAGGCATTTGAAAATTTACTTAACATCATTCTTATGATATTCCTTATGATTTTCATGAAAAATTCCACACATACATACACTAAACATAATATCAGGCTGACTATAAGTAATGTAGAGTAATCTTCCAATCATCCCTCTGTAAGTGGTTTGATAAACAGATTTTCTATCTTCATTAAGATCCAACTTACAAGTAGTACTCATTGGAGGATCACTATATTTAGTGCTATCTAGTAGAATTTTTTTAGAAGATATCTAGTATATATTTTATTGATTTAAAATAATACCATCCTTATTTTTAAATATTTTAAATCTAAGAATAAATTTTAGTTCATCCATTAAACTCATTTCAATTTCATTTTGCATCATTTTCGAAAATATAATACATACAATTTTTTTTGAAGATCTAAAGATAATTTCATCTAAATAAATTTGAATTACTAAAAAATCATTGGAAATTCATTTTAGAAAATGGGTAGGATCAGCTATACATTTTTTAAAACCTTTGGAAATTAGAAAAGTTCATAATCTATAACACGGGGCTCTTGAAGCTAGATTTAAACCATAAAAATCTTTTCATAATTTGAAATCATGATTTGGAAAATGAGGATTTGAAAAACTAGGGGGTTTCACAAAAAATAAATCCTGATATATATACCCATTTAGGAATGCACTCTTAACATATACTTGATATAGATTGATATTAAAATATGCAGCATAAGCAAGCAGTATTCTCATGTCTTCATGTCTACCTACTAGTGCAATGGTTTCCTCATAGTCAATTCCTTCTTCTTAAATATAGCCTTGTTCGACCAATCTAGAATAGTTACTAACTATGTTAGAAATGTCATCTAATTTATTTCTAAACACCCATTTAGTGCTTATGGTAAATGTGTCTTTTGTTCTATCAGCAAGTTTCCAAAAACTTTTCATTTCAAACTGATTATGTTCTTCTTGCATATCCATCCCCCAAAATTCATCATTTATATCATCATTAATGTTTTTAGGTTAAATTTGTGCCAAGAATAATTTATGTTCAACCTGATTTCTAATATAATTTATAGTTTGAGTTAATTTATCTAAATCTCGTAAAAAACATCTAAAGGATGGCTTTTAAGGGTTTTAACAGCTCTAGTGAAAGAAGAACTAGTGATGTCTGGTTTATCAGTAGGTTTGGGTTCATTATGACTTGAATCTAAAGATTTTCTAGATCTGGAAGTCTTCACAGATTCCATTGTTGGATGGTTAGATGATTTTTTCATTGATGTCTAAATTTTACACGTCATCCCCCAGGTTCTCTAGAGTGGCCTTAAGCTCATGTAGATCTGTCTCATTAAACATGAAATGGACATATAATTCCACACATATATTAATTTTGTTAAACACTCTAGAGGCATTAATTGAGATTTAATATCCTAGAATGATTCTTTCATCACTCATGGATGAAAATGTTTCAAGATTTTCCTTAGTGTTAATGATATATATTTTTAAACCAAAAACATTGATGTAGATTACTTTGGTTTTTCTATTGTTACATAACTTATATGGAGTTAATTTAAGAATATAAATAATCAACACTCTATTAATAATATTGTATGCTCTATTTATTGATTCAGACCAAAAAAGAGGTAATTAATATTCACTAAGAGTGGTTCTAGAAATTTCTGGCAAGGTCCTATTTCTTCTTTCTAAAACTCCATTTTCTTGAGGTGTTCTAGGTGGAGAAAAATTATGAATATTACCATTATGTAAGAAAAAGGATAAAAAAATCTTTATTGAAAACTCACAACCATGATCACTTCTTATGGATTTAATTCTATGTCCACAATGATTTTATACATCTTTAGCATATTTGATAAAATGAGAGAAGGCTTCACTTTTGTGATCCAAAAGAAAGTCCACGTATATCTATAAAATTCATCTACAATAAAAAAAACACACCGATTCACATTTAAACTAGAAAATATATATTGTCTAAAAAATCTTTGTGATCCAATGAAAGTGGTTGAGAAGTTGACACGTCATTCCCCAGTTTAAAAGAAATATTGTGTTTCTTTTCCTTTTATCAAGGATTACCCACTTTATCATTTGGAAACTCATGTTTCTGTAGGTCTTTGACTAAGATTTTTATTGTTAAATTTATAAGGGAGAGAATGTTAAACTATCCTAGTATCTTATTCCAATTCCAATACTCTTTGTGAAATTCAATTAAACATGGATCCTTTTGAGAAAAAAAAGACTCTATGTTAACAGAGTATGCATTTTCATTTCTCAATGCAGAAAACACTACTTCAATTTTAGAATTAAAAACATTGCAAAAATAATTTTCAAATTTAACATGAAATCCATTATCACATAGTTGTGAAATACTATGTAGATTATATTTCAATTCATTAACCAAAAGAACTTCAGAAATAAAATTTATGTTAGAGTTACCGATTTTTCCTAGGAAAATTATTTTTCCTTTGGAATTTTCACAAAATGTGACATGTACATGATCAATTTTTCTTAACATCATGAATCATGAATACTCTCCTGTAATGTGTCTTAAAAATCCATTATCTGTGTACCATGATATTTTATAAGAAGTCTTTAAGAAGTTTTCTACAAAATAGTCAAATACAAATAGATGTTGGTACCCATATTTGTTTGGGTCCATTAAATACTAGTGACTAATGATTTAGGAACCCATATCTACCTCATAGGTTTTATATAAGAATTATGTAATTTTATGGAAAAATAAACTCTATTTGGCCCCAAATAGCTTGAAACTATAGAGAGTATATCATAATTTGATCTAGATGAATGTTTTACAGAATAAGGAACAAAGATGTATGTCCTAGATTTAGAGATAAAATTGGTTCTTCTTAAATTTCTTTGACCAGGTTAATAGAAAATACTATCAGTATATTTTAGAGAAATATGTTTACCTAGAATTTTTTACCAATGTATCTTTACCATTAGTAAACCTTTCAAGGTCCTTTTTCAATTTCTCATTACATAGTTTTAGTTTATTGTTTTCTATGAGTAATTGAACATTATTCTCCCTTTATACAATAAGTTCAAATTTAATTATTGAGGTAAGAGCATATGGTTTCTTTAAAGACTTGTATTTATCTTTTAGTTCATTACATGTCTCTTCAAGCATATTGCAATACTCAATCATTTCGTAATTAGACATATTTTTATAATCACTTTTATCTCTGAAATAATATGAATTATGTATAAGAGATTTCAGTTTTACCTTATATGTGTTTGTCATAAATCATATATTGGCATTGTTAACCTGTTTGTCATGTGAATATTCTGAGTCACATGAAATGTCATCAGAAGCACTCCAAGTGACTTTCATTTCCATTTTTTACTATCTATCATTGTCCTCATATATCTTTTTGTAATTGATAATGGGATAGTTATCCTTTACATGTCCCTTTACCTTACATTAATAGAATACTATCTCATCAGACTTGTCACTTCTTTTCCAGTAATTCTTCCAGCATCCCTTTTGATCATATCTTCCTTTGAAGTTAAGATTTCTAAAAAATTTCTTCTTCTAGTATAATATCGTAAACCTTCTGGATAATTGAGACATCTCCTCATCACTGTTAGGTGATGATTTTTCACTTCTATAACTTTCTACAGAGACTTCCAATTTCAATTTTTCTTTTTGACTAGAGGTGGTGGTCTAAAATGCAACTGATTTCCTTTTGGGTTTATCCTCCTCTTCCTTGTTGACTACCAACCCCTCTTCATACATCATTAGTTTCCCAATGAGTTCTATTACATGTAAGATTCATATGTCACATGTCTATTTATTAGAGACATAGGTTCATCTCCATCTATTTGGTATGCATCTGAGAATCCTCGTGATTTTTTCTTTGGCAGTTACTTCTCTTCTAAGAGAAATCACAGTGTTGAAAATTTAGTTGAACCTGAGATACATGTCACAAATAGGCTCATCAGGTTTCATTTTAATTTTATAATTTTCAATAGTATAAGTATTAATCCTCATTTTTTACACTAGAATTTCCTTCTTGAGAAACAGACAAAGTATCCCAAATTTGATGTGCAGTTTTACATAAAGAAAATCTATTAAATTCCTCAAATCCGAAAGAGAAATATAGATAATTCATGGATTTTTAGTTTTTTTCGATTTAGTCTTGTTTGGGTATTCCCATGTGATTCTATTAGTATAAAGAATCTTATAATCATATCTAATTGAAGACAAAAATTCAAAACCCAAACTTTCTAAATGAATTTTCATTTTAATCTTCCATTGGGAATAATTAGTTCCATTAATGTATGGTGGTCTATTTGATGTAGAACCTTATAGACTATTATCCATAATAAATAAATAATTTTAAAGAGCTATTAATTTATAATTAACAAAAATTTACAAATAATTAATGTAAAACTAAAATCACAGTTGAATTGTTCCAAAAACAGAGTTTTAATAAAACCCTTTGATACCAAATGTTAGTCGGAGTAGAGTACTTAGGATGGGGTGAATTGAGTATGTCTAAAAACTTTGGTTTGAAATTTTTTCATAGAAGTATACCCAATAAAAATAAATAAAACATGATTAATCAATGTAATATGGTTAATAAGGTTTGACTATTGATATAACCTCTCAGGAGAGTGATTAATTATCAGTACTCTCATTGTTAATTATTGATATTACTATCAAATACTTTCAAATATTGAAAATAAATTAAAACTTTTGTCCAAAAATAACTATCAAAGTGAATCTAGTGATTTCTAAATTATTCAGTAAATAGAGAAAACTAAATTAAACAATAGAACAGATATAAATCAAGTGGTTTTGTATCAAGATGAGACATAATCCAATCCACTTGGTGAACACCTTCCACCAAGATATTTATATTAATAAACATGATCCACACCCAGGATCAGGGTAAACAACAGTGCAAAGGTCTGTCACAGTCAGACGACCTCTTCCACAGTTTATCGTGGGTATACTACCAGGTCATATAGGAACCTCTTCCACACTTATTCATGGGAATAAACAAGTTTAAAAATATATGAGGAAGGATATCTTTCATACTTCAGTTTAGTACAGGAGACACTGTGTGTTTAAAAAAAACACACACTACTCGAAAGCTAAAAAAAATACACAATAGAGCAAAGATGATGATATAAGGATAGATGTGCTCTGAGTGTTATTCAATGCATCTCTAGACTTCTATAATGAAGAATATGCAATAATTGAGTCCTCTTGTGAAGAAGAGTGTATTGCAAGTCTGGTGCTCCTTTTTTTATTTAGATCAGGCTCGTGTTCTTTGTGGAGTCTGTATTGCCAAGATGTTCTTGACTATAATATATGGTTTCCCATATTTTGGATTCCTGATTGCTTCATGTTTTCTTCAGATGTATCTTGTTGCATGATTTGGATCTTTTCTCAAGAATGGTTTCACTTCTTCTTCATTTCCACACTTTTTTTTTCAGGCCATGTTTTTATTTTTATTCTTGAAGTGCATGTACTAGAGCCGACATGATGCATGTATTCTACCCCTAGTACCTTGTACTATCAGGTGATATGTATACAAAGAAATATTCATTATTTTAATGCATTTAAAAGACTCAAAAATTACCTTTATAAATTAAATTGAAATCATCCAAATAGATTAAAGAATTGTGTCACAGTATTTCTGGAAACTGTATCACAAGGAAATGGTGTCACCACAGAACGATGTGTCCTTAATTTCCATTGAGTGGTGAGATAGTTATAATGGCATTGTTGTATCGAGGTCAAGAACTGGTAGCACAGATGCGGTGTTAGGATCATCATGTCTGATCTTTTGAAAAACATCGAATGGTGTCTTAGCAATGAACCAATGTCACAGACTTCAACATATCTGAAACATGTTACAATAACTAGTCTGGGTGTTTTGTTCACAGTGTCTGGTCATGGTATATGGTTCACGATGCCTAGTCACGATGTCTGGTCATGGTGTCTAGGTCATGGTTTCTGGTCACAGTGTTTGGTCATGATTTTTGGGTCACAGTGTCAGGTCACGGTGTCTGGGTCACATTGCAAGGAAACTAGAATAAATGGTAGACTCTAGTATTCTTAGACTAAGACTAATATCTATATACAGACGTAGGCAGTGATATTCACAGAATGGATTAGACTTAATCATTCATCAAGGAATTCCATTATAACACAAATAAAAATATAGTTTACAATAATCAAACACGAGTTGATATAGATTATATATGATTAACATGATTTATAGGACGTTCAATATTTGTGATCATTAAAACATGATTAAAACAGTAGGTACTTTTGATCGTTAAAACGTGATTAAAACATGTGGGATACAACACATACCACTCTAAGGGAAGCATTATTTCCTACTGAAATTTCAATCTCATGAAATATGTATTATCATATGATATATCATTTTTCTCACACTCATCATGAATTGGGTGGAGTTATAGACTGGTGATTTTTATACTAATAACATGATAAGTATTTCACATATCTACTCCCTTTATTGGGATATAATATCAATTACACCTAATCTTCACTCAATGGTTTATACTATCAATGATGTATTTCAGGGTGTCCTTACAAGCATATGTCCCGCTAAAGGTCCCTATTGTCACATACATTACGTCATAGATGCCGGTTTCCTGAACTATGTGGACTCTCATTCCCATCCTAATAGGACACGTAGGATTCTTCCTCAAGGCTCAAGCCAAAAAAATTTGTTCGTAATGAATGACATTAAACAACATGATAAAATACTTTTTTGTTTCTGGTGTTGTAGAATGATGTGATGTCTTGTTCCCAATTTTTATTTTTTCCATGATTGATGATCAAAAAATGATTTATAAGAAGAAAAACTCCATGATCAATAGAATTCAATAGATATATATAATAGAAAAAACTTTGTAACCAAACCATGGGAATGTCCAATATTATTTATAAATAATTTCATAAATGAATGAATTAAATTGTTAGAAATTCATTCATTGTTTATGGGTATCACAATAGATATATGTCGTACCTTCATTTTTTTGTATAAATAAATAATAGAATATATTTTTCAGTGTTATATATGAGTTCCAAGAGTATCTGAACATTACCATATGAATATATAGGGGATATTATTTTTGATCCAATCACATTTGTCATTTTCCTCTGATCTCCCTAAGAATCACTTTTAATGGATTTTCTTTGATATCTCTCGACTCGATAATGGAAGGTGGAGGAAGATTTCTCTATGTTCTTGGTATTATTCTTGGTGAAAGGAGCTCTCTAAGGATTCGAGAGGATTGTCCAGATTTAGTTCTTCCAAAAAAATGAATTGAATTGTCTCTATCAAAAACATAATATAATTGGCTTTATATATCAGTTGAGTTAGAAATAAATAATTGCACGATCTCCCTATATTATTTATTTAGTCCCCATAGAACCCCATGTCTATATGAGAAATATCATTATTATTTCATGACATATGTGTAAATAATGAATTAAAACTTATTAAAATTTATTAATATAATTTTCAAATTTGAATTTTATTGACCATACCATTAATGATGGTCCCTTATTCCTCCAAAACATTTATCAGGCCTTGAATAATGACCATTTATTTATTAAATAAATATAATTTCGTTATTCACCTAGAAGAAAATGAATTTTTTTCCAATAATTAGAGATTAATATTTTTTAAAAATTATACATGAATAAAAATAACTTGACTGACTAGTGACTGATTATATGGGATCATTAAATCATCAAATATTGTTAAACCATGTATTTGAATAATATTTGTTCATATTTTTAAATGATAAATAAATAATATATTATTTAACAGAGATACATGACACATTTTTTGTATCCTTCTATGCATATTTCATAGTTTCATTAGAATAATCCAACTAATGTATAAGGATATTGTCTAGAAACATGCCAAATATCCTAGAGAGAAAGAATTTAATGTTCAATGACATAATATCTCATACATTGTGTGAGAATTATGTGAGCATTAAATTTTATACCACACGCAATAGAACCGGGTGGGGATTGAGTGAGCATTTATTTTAATTATTTCATCAATAAAAATATAACAAAATTACTATGATAAAAAAATAACTCACCATTCAAATTAATATCTATTACCAAACATATCATCATTTTTGTTTTTGAAAAAAAGTTATATATATTGAAGTCAATATAATTACATTATTGGGTTATCTATCAATAAAATAATATAAAACTCTTTATCAATGGAAAATTGAAAAATTACATATTTTCAAATTAAGGATAGATATGGTTTAATTCCTATCTTCCAAAGAAAATAATTATTTCTTTTTATAAAATTTAAATTCTTTATTACGTTTTTTAACAAAATTTCTAAATTATCCCTAAACTAGGGTGATAAATTTTATAATGTTTACTATTCATAATTCCTAATAATAAAATAGGCTTATTTAGTAAATTTGAATCTCATAATCCCAAATATGGAATAAATTTTATCAAATTAAATTCTTATATAGTTTATTCATTAATTGAAAAATTATACACTATAATATAATGATTTTTTGTCAAGAAATCAATAGTTTACAAATAAAAAATGACAGATCAATATCAAATAAAATTTTGATCTTAATGTATATAAAATATATATTATATAAAATTAATAAAATAATAGACAAATAGAATATCTCACTTAAATTAAATAATTTATATAAAATAAATAATAGTTTTACAGAAATTATTATTTTCATTATTCACATAAAACAAATCATTTTAGAAATATCCCAAAACAATATAATCACAAAATTAATGTTATTTTAATTCAATATATTATAATAATATCTCATCATAATATTTAAATTTGATTCCATGTTTCTTAAAAAAATCAAATTTTTTTGGAAATTTTATATATTGAAGAAATTTGATTTATTTAAAGAGGAATATATCTTAAAATCATGAGGTGTAACATTTTACCCCCTGATAAGAATTCTACCATTGAAATTAATTCACTTGAATAAAAACAACAATGGATACTTATAACTCATCAAATACTATGTTTCCTATATAGATTCAAAAGTGTTATGTTCTCCCCATAAAAAGTTTACCATCTGACTGGCCTTGTTTTGTAGAATCACCAATGGTTTCTCCTGATAAGTCATTTTTTGTTTCCATTGAATGTTTCATGACATATATTCATGTTATTTACTAGGTAAAAATTCTATTAGAGGAGATACATGTAACAAATGATGAACATAAGGGAGACTCATTGGAAGATCCCAGTTATAAGCCACCATCTGCATATAATCAGAAATTTCTATAGATAGATATATTTAGGGAACATCAGGGCCTTCATTCGAAGTCAATATCCTTATTATAAGGATATATTTATAGAAATAACACATCACCGACACTAAATCATATATAAAATAGATTATTATCATTAAAAACAGATATGTTAACTATAAGATTCTCTAGTGTATAGATGAATAGATTTAACCATAGATTCCATTTCCATACCTAGATTAAGATTTAATTTCTACCTTTCTCAAAAAACATCCCCATATTTTTAATTTATAAAAATCCATACATGGAGACATTTAGAAGGATCTATCTAAATTCTTATGTGAAATATATTGTTGTAAAAAATTTCTATTAAAGTATATTGTTGATACCCAACACCATTAAAATCTATATTGCATGATCTAATCATGTCTTATAGATTCTAAATGCTTATCTTAGACTTTCCTTCTATCTTATGATGATAAAACATATTGAAAATCAACTATTTATCCATGTCATTAGGATGTTTTTTAAAAACATTAAAGTAAACCTTTCATACTGATCGGATATGATTGAATGCGGTACTCTATTCAATTTCAAAACAACCTTAATATATAACCGAGTATGATAATCAAGGTAGAAATGATATATAATGGAAATAAAATTAATTTAATACATAATTTGATTGACTAAAACATTTCTATCATTATAACCACTATATTTTTTGCGTATTCTACTGATAAAATACATGGTAATGTTTTCCAAATTCAAATTTTCTATTTTGTATGGTTATAATAACCCAGTATAATTATTAATCAAAACCGTAACTTTTTTAACTATCATTAAATAGGATACGTACTCCAAAATTTTTCATTTCATGTTATCCCACTAGAAATATTATTTTATATCTCTGTATATCATCATACTTATGGGATTAATAGATAACGATTAATTATGTGATTTATCCAATAGATCTATCTTCAAGTCTCATATTTAATTAACATATAATATAAATTTAAACTTATAATTAATTCATGATCATGGATGAAATTGGAATCAATACTTGCCTTATTATATTATTCTAAATCTTCTTTATGATCCTTCTTTATCAACTCATGGATGGATGGTTAATCATTCATATGTGAATGGGAAGATATATATCCATTCCTTAAAATTTCATGATCCAACATCTGTATATCCATAAATATTTGATTTTATCCATTTATAATAATTGAAATAGATGCATGGAATTCCTAACAAAGGGCATCATCCACCTTGTTTTCCTTCACTTGTTCTACTGTATTAAACAATCGTTAAAATTGAACAATTATATAAATATTCATTGGAAGACATTAAATTATCTTAGATTATATATATATTTCAAGAATTTATTATATGAATACATGTGAAAACATTCATGATACATTTAATTATTCCATATATTTAATGGTTTAATTACATCTATTAGTTCCAAATCATGATTGGGTAATTTTTCTCTTCATTTTTCAAAAAGAGAGTCTCATAAGTTATCACAATATCATTATTCATAAGGAAAAATACATTTAAATTCATTGATTAATAATAATATATCAAAATACTTCTCCATTAAATTGTAATGTAAGAACCAGTGAAATATCAACCATTATCTTCAGTTCATTGAAATTTTCCTGAAATTCCTTTTTTTAATAGAACTAAACCCCCTTAAGAGTCAAAATTGGTAGTGCATTCAATAGTTGTCAGAAATATCTCAAAAAGTGTCTAACATTTCCATCAATCACAAGAAAACTATGTATATTCGTAAATTTGATTGATCTAGTACATTTTCCCATAACATCCCTATTTGAAGGATCCACTGATATATCCTCACATGAAATTATATGGCCTAATAATGAGAATTGTTTTCCAAAATTCACACTTAGTAAGCATGGAATATTGTTTATCCTTCAATAGAGTTTTTAGAAAATCCTAAAATGTTTTTAGTGATCTTCCTTAAACACTAATTTTAAATTAGAATATTCAAATAATGAATATATCAATATGATCAAGGTAATATATAAAGACTCTATTAACTAAAATCATTAATATAGTAGGAGAATTGTTAAGTTAAAATGGAATTTCTATAAAGTCATAATGATTATACCTCATATGAAAGCTTTTATTAGGTTTATCCCCCTTCTACAATGTATATAATGATATCGATATCATATACAAATCATATAAAAATATTGAGTCTCTCATAAGTGATCAAATACATCATTTATATAAGGTAGTGGATGAATGATCGTAATAGTGATTTTGTTAATTTCATGATAATCAATGAAATGATAAATTTACACATATTTCATATTAATAATAATAATACATGAACACCATGGTGATGCAATTTGCCTAATGAATCACTTATCTATATTCACATATAGTTTCTTAATCAATTCATACAACCAAATTATGTCAATTTTATATGGATACATTGATAGGTGTATCACCAGGTATAAATTTTATTAAAAACACAACATCATGATTAATGGGAGTATTAAAAAACACTTCTCAAATGAAAACAAAAAAATTCAATTCAATAATATTATAAACAATTTTTATTTTCTCCATAATCGTATGATATAAATACCACTAAAAATACTTATTAATACCTATATGATGTAAATAATTTCATTTGGTTATTATGTCTTATCCCTGTAACAATAAACTATCACATGTAGATTTTACATATTGAATATAACATAAATTAGTTCACATTTAATATGGAATATATACTGAGTGAGACAATCCATGATAATAATTACATAAAATTCAACTAGTGGAAGAAAAAAATAAGGTGGAAAATTAACAAAAACTTATATTAAAGAAGACCATGGAATGTGGTCGTCCTATTATAAGCTGTTATCACTGCCAAATCAACAAATAATTGTAGAGGTGGTCGTTTAATACCCATATAAAAGTCAGTATGCATAAAAGTGTGGGTATTAACTGAATCAAATAAAATTTTTTCACTTATATAGTGGATGATAAATTTACCTTTTACCAAATTTCATGTAAATTACACTATGTTATAGTAATTACATATTCATGGACTTTCACAATAGATTCTTATAAGGGATGTTCCATTGATCTTGTGGAACTAGATTTAATCATTCCCCATATAATAATAGTTAAAACTTAGATATCATGGGTTTTATTCAATCCCCTATAGTCATTCGCTATATTAACCATATGATCACACTTATAAAAAACTCACTTTGTCTTCAATCATTTCACAGGATGTTTCATTCCTTGATTTGTACATGAATAGAATTTAATCATTCGTGTTTTCCTTTTTCTTGTGCTCCGAATTTCTGAGTTTTTAACTAGAAAATTCTTGTCGAAATTTAACTTCATGATATATGTTCTATAAGATTCATTCTCTCTATTAATGTATCTTTATAATATTTCATCATAATATGATAATGTTTGAGAAACTAGTTCAGTTTGGAGAATCATCTTATTTCCATAAAATCTATTGTAAATATTTCATTCTAGATTTTATATATAGACTGAGGCTTCTATGTATAATATTGTAATGTTATCCACACAATCTTCTACATTTCCTTCATCCTTATTATTTAATGTCAATAACTTCCTCAGAATTTAATCACATGTTTTTGGGATAACTATTTTCAAAAGGATACCACCTTAAAAGTTCTCCATTATATAATTTTTAATTTATTTGGATTTTGTGTATTTTGATTCATTAACTATAATTGATCGACATCTCCTTCCCTGTAACAAACTTCTAAAAAAACATTTTCAATTTTATTATTTCCTTAATCCAAGAATAGCTTTTCGAGGGAATTAATCTATATTTAATCTACTGTTGTATTAGTAGTTTCATTACAATTTGGGGACTTATATGGTACTGAGATATCCAAAATAGAATAACCACATATTTAGACAATAGTATTCTATTTAGGTGTACATTTTTTATAACCTGAGTTAGCTACACTAATATAGAAATTATCTTCCATATTCCAACAGAATTTTTTTAGCTTTCTCATCATGGAAATGCCTACATTTCCTAGGGTAATTCATTTCCATTAATCTATTATGAAACATCACTAACTAATGAAAAACCCTAACTTATCTAATTATAATCATGAATATTGATCGATAGAATATGAATCCCTATAATGGTAAAATTATTCAAATAATATTTGGGATTACCATAATTATTATGTCAGCTTGGTTCATTTAAAATCTAATTCCAAAGGATTATCCTAAACATTCTATGATACTAATTTTGGAGACCCCATTTCTAGTAACCTATAGATTATGTTTAATTTATTTAAATCTCATAAGATACAAAGTATCACATCACCATAGTTCAATCAGTTCAGTAGTCTTGAATAACCAGACATATAAATAATTTCATATAATGTTAGGAACATTAAATATAGAGAATATAAGACATTCTATAATTTTTAAAATTATTCCAAAATATTTTTATTCATATATTGGGTATTGTATGGGATTTTTTAGGTAATCAATATGGGTTCTATACAACAAAATATATCCATAATAAATAAATCACGACCAATATATAAAGGTAAATAACTTAAAACAAATTCAATTTAATCAATAACATAAGAAAAAAATGAATCCATGGTTCACATTGGAGTAATTTATAAATATTGGAATTCATGATTTTATACATCATGGTATCATTACAATCATGGTATTGTGTCGAGATAGTTTAATAGATGTGTAGATTTACACCACAACCCAATTTACTATTTTTTCCAAGTGGTTAGCCTCATGAGACCTTCCAATACTTCAAGGGTCCAGATATAATTGGGGCCCACCTATAACTTCATGTACAATGAATTTCACAAAATATTTAATGATTAATTGAATTAAAAAAATACCCCTTATTAGAAAATATTTGTACTAACTAAATGATACGGTATATGAATATTTCCATAATAAACCAATTAGACTTCAATATAGAACATTGAGTGTTGAAATAGTATAATATTTTAGAAAAATAATATATATGGGAAAATTAATATATATATTTAATAGAAATATAATTTCCTATTTAAAATTATGACATTAATATTGAATGTTTGAATAGAAAATTAATGACCAAAAAATTAATAAGATATCTATGATGACCATAAATTATATAGAAATATAAGGTTTTTAATAAGACGATATCCTTTTTATAAATAAATAAAATAGAAGTGAAAAAGTTAATTTTTTTATTGCATTATATATTTTTATTAATAAAACAACCTAAAACTCATTGATGAAGCTAATTATAATAAATCATTAATGGAAATGATAAAATCCCATAACAGTTTATATACAAAGAAGAAGAAATAATATTGATTATTTTGTAAATAATACTCAAAATAATACTTTTATAAAACAATAGAATGAATATTTGAATTTTTTTATAAATTTTATGATAAAATTAAATTTCATTGGTAAATCATTTCAATAAATAAATAGAACTTTTTTAAAAAAAGTATAAAAAATAAGGACATAAATGAATAATATTATTGATCAAAAGAGAAATAATGCTGTCTATAATTTTAAATATTTTTTAAATCACTTTTTAAAGAGAATAATTGTTTAAAGAAAACATGGAAACTTCTTATATATCAAGAAGATAAGAAAATAGATCCATTTTATTAAGGACAGATTATTATATTCCTTCAACATAAAAATTATTCAATAATAAATAATGAGATTTTAAAATAAATGTATACCTCTATTGTAACATTGAAATTGTAACCCCATGAAAGAGTCCATATGAATTGAAAAATTATTAATCATGAATACAAAAATATACTTCTAAAATAAATCACAGTGGTATTATATGCACCATATAAAAAAGAAGAATATTACCAAATATGTCTCAATAGAGTGGAAATTGAGACGAAATCCCTTACCACAAGTTTATCATTCAATAAAAGTTCCCTAAAACTACTTTATAGTAAATTAATATATATTATAATTACATAAAAGAACCCCATAAATTACTATAATATCAAGTATGATCCATTATTAAGACATCAAGGCATATTTTTATTAATTCCTTTTTAAAATCCTCGGTTCTAGGTGTAAAATGTTTTATTTTACAAGAGAATTGCAATTTTATTGTTCTGATAATGGAAAATTTTATATGGTTACTTAATATCCATAATGTTAGTAAATATATAAATTTCAATTATATTTATTATATATCTATAGTTAGAGTCATCAATAAATGTTAGAGGTAGAAAAATGAATTACAAAATTCAAGTGGATGATGAGCTTGGTGTACATAAGATTGCTGGTTTAAATTTTTTACTGATAAAAATATCAAATGATAAATAATAATTCAAAATTATTGAATATTTAGTAATATATATATATATATCATAGATACTCAAAAGATATATTTTTATAAGAGTATTAATAAATTGTGATAAAAAATAAATTTCATCTCATTGAGGAAATGATAGGTTGTGTGTCTAGATGATTGATATTTTATCTTTTCATAGGATGAAAATGAGATGGAAAATGGTTGTCCCATAACTGTAATAATATCTTAGTATATTGATTATACTGGATTTATGAACTTATGTTGTTTACAATATATTTATAGGAATTTAAAAAGAGATAAACTTTGAAGAGTAAATATTGATGGTTACCTCTTCTTTGGGTGAAATCATTTTTATCTATAACAAAATAACCTTGGTAAGTAAGAAAATTCAATAAAATAGTGCCTACCACAACATGAGATGAAGAAAAAAAAATTCATGTATAATTAATTAGGGAACATCGTATAATGTAGAACAAGAGTACACATCTTTGAGAGATACCACATCAATTCCAATGTGATAATCCTAAAAGTAGAACTTTAAAACACATAAAATAAGACACCATGTGACCACCCATGATCCCAAAATCTATCCCACATGACGGAGAAAAAACCAAGGGATTTTCTTCAACTACATGATTCCCTTCCCTTTAGTTGAGTCTTATAAAATGAACATTTTAATCTATGGAATACAAAATTAGTGTGATAGAACAATGCTCAATATAATAGAACCAATTAATATATTAAAATTGTAATTCCATGAAAATTATATCTCTATCTTTAAAATAGAGTCCAATTTATAAAGAGAAATTTAATCAATTTCTCAAAAAAAGTCCATTGAATTTCATCAAATCCTTTAATATTCAAATAAAAAAAGAATATGAACATTTCTAGTGGGAAAGAAATATTATATGCGAAAGTGGAATGATGGATACACTATTATAAGAACAAGAGATCTCCTAACCAATAAATAAATATTCATGTGTAAAACATAGAATTAATGATTAATAAAACCATTTTGGATCTATCCTATAAGAATATATTCTCGGGCATATAATGAAAACATTAATTCAGTAATCTTGTGAATCCAATCGATATTGATTTTTCTCATAGTTTATTAATTCGAAAAACCTCTATTGGTAGTACACACAATAAAGTGAAAATTCCATTTCTAGATTCACCCAAGGTTCCCAATGAACTAGGTCTTAATGAAACCATTAAAAACAATAATTTCTATTTATGGAAAAACTTCATAGTTAATCATTACAACACTTATGCGTGGAAAAACAATTTCTAATCAAAAATTTCTTTTGAATAATTTCGATGGGGAACATTGTGTGAAAAATTCATTTTTAAAACATTACCCCTTTAAAAATATATACATAATAATGTAAATACACCTTGATATAACATACATCATTTTCATGAAAAATAACCTAAATGAAATGTATAAGAAAATAATGATATTTATGAATTATAACTTTTGTATAGAGACAACTATCAGATATACGGGTATAACCAACCAAGAAATGATATCCCAATGTAGTGGTTGAAAGCCAATCAATAGGCAATTTAATGGTATTTTAAAATATATCTTGTTAGAAAAGGGTTCGAGAGTTAATGTTAAATTAATAGACTTTTCATATGGGGTTTGGGTAATTATTGGAAATCAATATTTAAGGGGACCAAAACACAACCCATGACTCCATGTATCAAGACTACATAAATATGGATAAACTACAGTGAGGTGTAAGAGTCAACACCATAAAATTTCTAGTCAATGTGCTCCAAATAAACATAGTGAAAAACATTCTTTAGATCGTCTGTTTCATAAATGGGGACTATGTTGTTGCATATATCACAATACCATAGAAAACCACAGTCTAAAGAGAGTTACTCCACAGCCAACTCTCCACTATGAATCTACCATGAATTTTAATGAACCTATAAAACATACCCCACATAGAACTACAATGAAAAATTATCTTACATGTAGTAACACTCAACATTCCATCATAGAAACCATGATCCATGGCGAATCTTTTCAAAAAAAGAGAGAGTAGCACCAACATTTCATCTCCAGGTTTCCATGACATTGTCATCTTGTCAGCACCATAGCTAACCTGTCAACACCATAGCCACTCCCATCAACAATTTATTACCCCATGAAATTCACGATTACATAAAAAGAGTCATCAAACTCTAGGTACCAACTCATTATCATTAAATATAGAGTAAATTTAAACCTATATGGTTTCATAATTATCCTCTCTATTATATATTTGTTTCCCTAGAAAGTGATCATGATTGTTTACTCAAAATGAAGAAAGACCACTACTACCTCCAAAAAGAATCATGCTTCCACATATCATGTTGTTCCCATCTATATTTCCATTGTACATGGAAAAAAAGAATTTTGTTACATTGAATTATTGTTTCTTAGTGACCCATAATCTGATCCTATTTTCCCACCATAGTTGCGGAATTATAGAGATCAACATCCTCATATTCAGTTACACATGAATGATCTAGTTGATATATCCTCAATTATGAAACATAAAACACATTTGGAATAAATTATAAATGAAATGATAATCCCAACAGATAAGAATCAATTCCATGTACTCCCTAAACTCAAAGGTTCAAACCAACCATAACGAAAATATACCTAGCATACAAAACAAATGTTTTCTTAAGAGTGGTGAAATTTTTATACTGACTTCATCAACATCATATATCTGAATAGGAAAATGATTATAGACCATATATAAACTTTTTATTACAATTTTCTTGGACCAAGTACTTCATGATCAACTAAACCATTTTATTTTTCTCCTAAACAAGGTTCAGACCAATCAATGACAACACTACCTACATTACCCAACATAAAGTAGATCTAAATGGTCACCCATAAAACACTTCAATGGGTTCTATGATAATATATCCCTTCTAAAAAATTTATTTATATAAATTTCCTGTTGATTATTTTTTTCTTAGAAACCATAAAAATAAATCATGATTTCATGGATCATATTCTCAAGAACATGGATAGATTTATATGTCTATATATCCATATATGAATGATATTCTAATATTAATTTCAATAGGGAGACTATCCCCTTATCAAAACGATTTTATGTTAAGGATCTAAACCATGGGAACCCATTAGAAAAAATCACATTGGGATACCCAATAATTCTCACAACCTATCATATGTACATGTTCCAAATATTATCCACCTTTTTGATCTCATTCATATTAGAAAATGAGATGATTTCAGGAGCAGATAAATTATAAATGAAATCTAATGCTTTAGAAAAGGATTACATGGAAGACTGATGACTTATTCCATTAAAATATTACCCCACATAGATAACAATATGGGAATTTGGTGAGAAAATCTAGTTGGACACTGGTGTTCTACCAATATCCCTTAACATGAACGAAAAGGGGACACATATCTTTCAACTGACTATCTTATCCCCAAATGCAAAAATGAAAATCATATATCATGATACATATTTTAAGTCCAAGGGTTTGTGGACCAACATGTCTAGTGAATAATATCCTTTTATTCCTTCTATAGAGATACAAGAACAAATATACTTCCTCGAATACTAAATGTGCTAATGGGAGACCAAGTACACTCAGATGGGGTCCCCCCACAAGTTATGGATTCACTAAAATACTAGAAATAATTTTAAATTACCTATTTTTGGTGAATATGATCATAAAATTATGATTTGTGCTTTAATTTTTTTTGGATACATGACAACAAAAATCTTATACTTTCGAAGTCATCTAAATAAAAAAAACTTTTCAGAGAAAATTCTTCCACTGATTCCTTCTTATCTTGAGTCAACAATTTCCTTCTCATTGCATCAGCAACCATATTCCATTTTCAAATGTAATATGAATTATACAAATCAGTAGTTTGGAGATACTAAACACAACCTCAATACCATGTATTCATATCCATATAATTAAAAATATAATTTAAAATCATATTATCCGAATATACCATAAAATCCTCCCAAAATACATAGTGACTCTATATTTTGAGTGATTTAATAAACACAACCAACTCAATATAATATTCCACCACATTCTACCCATGCATCAAGACACACCACAAACTCATACACTTAGCATTATAGAAAACATTCTAACCTAAACATAGTTTCAGAAGATTCTAAAAAGGCACTGAAGACAACCTCACTTTCAGTTCCTAAATGGATAATATAAATACATAATTTATTGTAAAATAACAACCTTGTGATTTAAATAATTCCTTCGAGATGAAACCCTTGAGAGTACCTGGAAAAACCACCTATAATAACCATACATCTTTAGGAATTCCAATATCTCAAAAAATATTCTGGGATTCTCCAATGTATTGACCACCAATATCATTTTAGGTTCCAGTGAAATGCTCATCTTAGTCATATCTTGATTGAGATAAATTACATATTGGTTTCAGAATTCACACTTAGAATGATTACCAAACAATAGATATTATCTCATGGTTCCAATTATGATATCTAATTTATCCATGTATTTCTTCTTTAAAATTATGTATACCAAAATATTATCAAAAAGAATTACTAAATAAGTGTCTAAGAACCAATGAAATATTTTGTTCATCAATTACATAAATACCACAAGAGTTTTAGTGATATCGAATGGAGTATCATGAAACATTAAATTCCTATAACATATCTGAAAAATTTCTTTTGGTTTTTACTCTTCACGAAATCCCAACTACTGGTACCTAGACCAATGATAAATATTTTAAAAGAAATTATCTCTTTTGTGTTGACCATAAAGGTCATAAATTCTTAGCAAGGGATACTTATTTTTAGTGTTCACTTGATTTGAATTTTGATAATTCAAATGTGTATTAGGATCTCATCTACCTTCATGGAAAAGAGGGAAGTAGAATCCTAATGTTACATACTAGGACAAATAAATACCTTCTTCTCATTATCCAAGAGCTGGATGTCAATATCCATCAACTCATATGGTTACTTCATATATGATAAAATAGAAATGGGAATCATACTAGGGTGAATTTAATTAGAAAACTAGGACTCTATTTAAGGTGGTAATGTAGAAAAATCATCTGGAAGGACTTAATTATATTCACTCACCACTATAGAAAGTGGACTTCACAATATTAATGGAAAAACATCAAAAAAATCTAATAATTGAAATGAGATTATTCAGGAATATGTAACCATTATACTCTAGAATCCCACTCACTGTGAAATACATGATATACCCAATTTGGATATAAAAATAGAAATATATTAAGATAGTAGAAGAAATGGAAGTCGATTTCAATTATCTGATCCAGACCATTAATCTAGTTTAATATATAAATATTAATAAATATGAAATCCCACAACACTTTCATTTTAATAATATTAAAGATCATAAGGGGAATTTGGAACCTTTTTTGGACCTATTTCCCATTGATTTATGAAGATCAAACAATAAGGTAATATGTGACTAAGGAAATCCCAACATGTTAATTAACTATGAACATATGAAATTATTATTATATCCTCTATCAAATATAGTTAATACCATAGTGGTCGAAATAAACATATTACATATTACTGTAGTTAGGCCTAACTCAGATTCCAATAGTGAATACTATGTTATGTAAAGACATACTATTTTATCACATACCATAAATTTAATACTTGAATGAACAACCCTTAGGATTCAAAATAAAATCCACCACCCCTAAAAGCATAAAAAAGAACCTGATACCCCTTTGTGATAGTGGATCCAACAATACAACCTTATGAAATCATTAAAAAACAACATTAGACGTGACTGTAGTGTCACAAAATGGTTTGATGTTTGGGGTTCTTTAGTTCATTTAGGCTTGGTATGGCAAGGCCTTCCATACAGGTATAAAATAACATGTTTATGTCATAAAAAAAACTAAACAACATTTCATTCACTTATCTATCCATAAGACACACCCATGATAACAAATAAATAAATGAATGATATACCTGGACCCATTTTCCTGAGTATTTAAACCATAAAAATATGTTATTTATCAAACACATCTACAAAGGTCATATGATATAATAGAATTAAACTTGAAAAATTATCATCCATCAACCCCTTCTCAAACCTTCGATCCATGAGCTATTCATTATTAACAAGATTAGGGTATTGGTGTACCAAACCGGTGAAATGCATGGAATAATCCAAAATATTAATTTCCCATTTCATTACACAATTAAATTATTATGTATTCCCCACTATAAATGTTTCATGGTAAAAAATATGGTTGAATATTTTCTAGAAATGTTATATGTTTGATCCTCATCTTTATTAGATTTAATTATATATTCCAAACCACTCCTTACTAATCATTCTAGAATGAATGTGGGAAACACCACCATAACTTTCTCAAGTGTTTTTAGAAAATATATGATCATCTCAATAAACTCATGAAACTCTTTTATTTCCTAGGGTCCTTTTCACCATTTAAGGTGGGTGAATTTTTGGTAGTCAATTTTTGGCTATGATCCACCATTCATCGCTGGATTCCAATACAAACTTTTCCCAAATATTGAATGGTGTAGATAATTTTTTCGATAAGAGAATAATCTACCATAGGATTTTATTTGAACATGTATCTTAACTTCCTCTATAAATATTATAAATTATGTTCTAGAAGGAATTGTTTAATAAAGAAACAATAGTTAAATAGATAATGGGAAAATTCCCAAATCATAATACTAACTTATATAATCAAAACTAATGCCTTTAAATAATAATAATTTAAATACAAATTGTATTCTAAAAATTTAATACAATACCATAATAGGTAAAGTACCCATTTAAAAAACTCTAAATCCAATTCATTCAAATAACCTCAAACACCATGTCTCAAGAATGGAAAAAATTCACTAAAAACCCATGCAAATAGAGGTTCAGACACAAAAGTGAGATGGGTTGCAACCCTCTTACACTTAATATCCAAATCTGGATAGTTTTAACTCATTTATACCAATTAAACTTGACAAAAAAAGATTATTTTTATAATACTTCTGACTGGGTAACCACTTTGATATGTTTTTATAAAATACAAAATGGGTCAATTGGACAAGTCACCCAAGTGGGCCCACCACAAGCTGCGATGAATAAGAAACATAGTCATCATGTATAACTAATGAAAAATAGAGCTGCAAATTTTCAATCCCAATGGGGAAAACAATTATGTAAAATAGGACTACTTATAAACCAAAACATCACATGACCATATGTCACCACCAAATTTCCCCACTATGGAAATGATGACAACCAATATAAGTCTGTGTACTACATGATCATCTTACCTTTACATTAGTCCTTCAAAAATAAATCAAATAACTCCCAAAAGAATATATAGGGTGTGAGCACACTTCTTAATGGATTTCCACAAATAAACTATAAAATAAAAAATTAAACAAAAAAATTTTCTCTACTATTAAAAAAAATTTAATTTTATATATAAACTTCAGTAGTAAAAAAAATGTGTTAAACATATATTTATTTTCATAAAAAATAGTTATATTCTCATAAATAAGGAATATTAAACTTATCACAAGAAAAAAAGAGTTAAAGATATAAAATAACAATATATACACTATATGAAGAGAAATTTAGAAACCTACTATGAAATAAATCATTATGTGCGAAACCAATTGTCAATGGAAATCGAAAATATTAGGGATCTAGATTATTTTTATATGTAATATGACATATAAATTAAACACTATCCCATGCAACACATAAATCCGTCATATTTTGAGTGTTTTCATAGACTCGTGATATCAAAAACCTCTAGTTTAATTACACACACTAATGTGAAATGTCTATTTCATAATGCACCCATGTTTCCAAATGTGAAATGTTTTCAATTAAACATTTTAAAACCATTCCCATAATTTATTAAAAAAAATAAAAGTGATGAATTATAGATTCTCTTCTTAAAAATTCATTTTTTAATAAAAAAACTTTATGAAATTATTTTGATAAACATTTTTTTGAAATATCAATTTTTAAGAAAACCACATTTCAAAAAAATAGATTTTATAATGAAAATACATATAGATATCAAATCCAATATTTCCATAAAATAGACCAAACAAATTTTATAGGAACAAAAATAAATACATGATCAAGTCCTTGTGAATAGATACAACTACCTCAAAAATAGAGCGAACCCATCAATAATGGTTCTACTAAGACCATGGTTGAAATATAACCAAAGGGGATTCTAAGGTCTCAAAATCACGCCTGGGTTCATATGGATTTATTTTTAATGTTATAACAAACTTTATTTTGGAGATGGTTTATTAATTTATAGGTAGCCTCAATTTGAGACGATACTAGTGAAACCCACCGCACAATATAAGATTTATAAAAGGGGTTCAAAACATGGTTTGGTATAGGAGACCACACCATTGCCTGTCTAGCTAGATAAAATTTGAGAAATATTGAGAATACCACACCAAATACCCAATATTATTATATATTGTATTATGGAATATCTAATATCACCACACCATAGAGAACCACTTTCATAGTAGAGTTTTGCAGTAGACTTATCCCCAAAACATAACCACCAAATTTTTGAAGAACCACCCTATTTACTCCTTAAAAAACTATGTATTAGCCTAATAATCAATGAGGAAACTATCAAAAATCATAAACCAAAATCATACATCATGGAAAAATGTGTTGAAAGTGTTAGTGGTCCCAAATTTCCTTTTCTTGTACTCCACACCGCAGTTGGCTTTTCCATGACGAATGAATACTCTTTAGGAAACAACCCCCCACATCCATGGTGTAGTCCCCCATGAAAATATATAATACCTATAAAATACATGGAAATATACATACAAAATCATAAAAATTTAAAGGAGAGTGCAGTGAAACCCGATCGACATCACACTATCCCTTTTTATGAATGCTTGAAATCATATCATAAGAAGTAAAAAACATTAACTTTCGGGTAATAGAATATGAGAAGAAAATTGTATAGGGTTTTGTTGAGATAGGTTCTTAATAAAGAGTGAATAAATGATAAAAGGGGTATCCATTTTTAAGTGAGGGGGGTACACTCTTGTAATTTTTCCAAATATTATAACATAATAATATACCATTCATAGCAATGATAGATTACGATTACTGGGATTCTATGATAAATAGTATATTTAATTATAATAGTCATCCAATAATATTTAAATAGTATTTGATATCACATAAAAATGTATCATCTTTATTAACACCATAATTAATATTTTTTGACCCTATTCTTCTTAACACCAATTTCAATATAAAAGGGTTCTAATTTTCATATTACAGCTTCAATTGGATCATAAATTGGAAATAGAAAACATTATTGAACATTTTTTATCCATAATGACATATATAATTGTGTGTAATATTTTTAAATAATTTTAAAAAATATTATTTTATTACAATATCATTAATGTTATTTTTAAAAATTCTAATTTAATATGATTTTATGGACATAATTTTTTTTATAATTCAAATATAAACCTCTAAAACATCCATAAAATGTTATATTTATCTCAAAATATTTAACAGAACTACAACTCACCCAAAAAAAGTCCTAGTAGGTTTTGAAAATCATTTACATGATTTTTTTGCAACATAAACTATCATTGATTCAGCAATTTGTAAGAATTCAAGGAAGTCATTTCATCACTAAAAATTAATAAAAAATTACCATGATTAACAATAATCAACAATTGAAATGTAAATTTAGAATTGAACTTGTCTTCTATTTATCATTACTTAAAAAAGTTAAATGTATTAAAGTCAAGAAAGATATATTTGTAATTATAATTATATAGAATAATAAAAATTTAATTATCAAAGGAATGTTGCATAAAAAATAAATATATAAAAACATTTTTTATATGGTTCAATTTTTATCATCCAAAAATTTTATGTAATGTGTTGAATGAAAAATTAATAACTTATTTCATTTTTTAACCTTATTTACTTGATTTACCATTGACAATTCTTATAAATTTCATTTTGGTTACGGTTAATATTTCCAAAAAATTAAATTAAACTATTTTATAAATTTTAATTTCATAATTAAAAATATATAATAAATTTTTCGAAAATAAATTTCTATAATTTTGAAAAAATAATTATAACACAAACCAGAAAATTATGATGAAAAATTATTTTCCACAAAACTCTATTTCAAGACTAAATATAAAATTTAAATAGTCCTGTAAAATTAAGATCCTTTATAAATAGAATGTATAATATATCACTTAAATAATATATTTAAAATATAATGAAATATTTAAGTTACCTCATTTAATTAAAAAATTTCATTTTTAGAAAAATTCTTTTTTTTTTCACAATTTACTAATGAATATATTTTTTTAAAAAAATTCCTACAAATCTAAAAAATACATGTTAATTTAAAAAATGATAAAATCACCTCAATATAATAATTAATTATGTTTTCATGGTTATATTAAACAATTTGTTTCATATAAAGAAATCTATAAAATAAATAAGATTAATTTTTAGTGGAATGTATCATAAAATCTAAATGGTGTTAAAATAGTAGTTTTTTGAAAAGTCTGTATTGAATTGTAAAGTATTTTTATAATTCAATATTACCATTATATAAATTTTGGTTATATATATCTATTATAATATTTCTTTTTACAAGGTAGGAAAAAATATAATTAATCACATTATGAAAATCTATATAAAAACAAAAATATTAGATAATAAAGTAGTACATCTCATATATATGAATCCCACTTTTTTAGTGTTGGTAAGGATTTGTAATTTAAAATGTTTTCTTAATACTATCCCAATATTAATCTTAAATAATATTGATATTAGAAATATAGTGTATGAGATAAGTTCAATATTCTTGAGATTACTCAAGATCGTTGAGAAATGAATCACCAATCAGGATAATTATAATTAAATATCACACTATTAGGGATTATATAAAAGTATTGTGGGGGTTATGAATGTAAAATTTACGATGTTATAAATATATAACACTAAATGTGAAAACATTTTTTAATGATTTTTATTTTAAGAAATGTAATTTGTATTTTTATGTGTTTTGTATTAATTATATCACATTAAAAGAATAATAATTAATATAATTTGTAATTATATATATAATTAAAATCCATGTAATTATTAATAGTTTGTATGGGTCAAAATAAAATATTCTAATTTCTAAAATTCTAATTTTAATAACGAGTTTCTTTTCTAGAAATTATACATTTTTTTTAAACATAACATTTCCCCAAATTATAGTTTGAGTTTATAAAATGTATTGTAAATTTTGTATATATAGTGATACATAGATTTCATATATTGATATTTAATATTTTGGAATTAATACTAATTAAATAACCTAATGATGCATTCCATATTTGATTTCCTAGGACTGGTTTCCACATAACTCATACCCTGAGCCCGGTTGGCCACATGAACATAGCACGTCTCCCCTTAAGATAGGGTATCCTGACTAGGAGTGGGGGTGTGAAGGAGAATCTGCAGGGAGACTATACCCCCATGTCAGAGTACACAGTGTGTGTAACAAAAAAAGATAATAGTGGAATGATAAACATAAATGCAGATAAAGTAAACATCAGGAAGACTGAATAACATAACAAAAGTCCCATTTACAATGTCTGATATAGATATGCAAGCATGTCAAGGAAGTAAAAATTAGCTAAATAACAGGAATTATGCATACAAGTATTTGATAAAAAATTAAACAAAATCCAAATGATTATCCATAGAATCTCGAGCCTATGCCCGATCTTCAACTCCTATGCTCCAACTAACATACAGAGTCAACATCTCAAAGAGCGACGCTTGCCTCTATCCATACCTACAGGCAAAAAATTTGCTCGGGTGCCCAGGGAAACCTAAATTTGGTGTGAGATATATCTCAATAAACCACAAAAAAAAATGTATATATGTAATCGGAGTAGGTTCCCATAAGTAAATAGTGTGCAGAAAACAACAAAAGTAAACATAGTATAATTAATAAATAACCACCCTCTCATGTTCTTAAATGACAACTAGAATGTCTAACAACACCAACTCAAATGGAAATTCCGATCAAGTCACTATACATTTATATATAGTATAGTTAGGTATATATATATATATATAAATGTAGATATATGTTGGGATGGATCATAACAGTACTCCCAGACATCCAATACCATGGTAGCTCTCACGGTCTAACCCATAGAAAAAACTCTAATAGCTCTCATGGTCACATGGAAATACATGAGAGACAACTCAAGGTCTTCACTACCTCAAGGATCTCATAGTCCTTGAATCGATATATCGAATCCCACACGATCTTTCATACCTCAAGGATCTCAGATTCCTTAGGTCCACACCCACAAGTCATAACATTCACATTATATAATGTTGGGAAAACCATATTACATCATTAAAATTTTAAAAAACGTAAAATGATTTTATATGTAATTGAATTCATGTGAAAATCCATTCCATCCCTAGAAACCATTACACTCTATATAAATTCATCATTTTTAATTAGTCGCATTCTATATAACATCTACAAATTGACCCACATAAAAATTTCATTCCCGTGAAAGGTGTAAAGTATCAAATGTCATGTCATATACTCACATGACCATTTAGTCACATATAAATCAATTATAGCTAATTAACCTTCAGAAACATTGTATACCTCTAACACATGTGGAATAATGGTCAATTCAATATAAAATTTAGGATGGGTGTTACAATTATGATTTGTTCATTTTAGGAAATTGGCCTAAAATGGCCAATTTGTGTTGGAATAGTCCTTTGGTGTAGTTATAAAGTAAGGATGGTGTCTAAACACCCTTATAATGATCAATTCATTTATATCACTACATGAGGTTTTGTTATACATAAAATAGTCAACACAATCAAGTATCATGACAATGGTCAGCCCATGGCATGATATAATAAATATGAAACCTCCAAATCTAAAATGGAAAACTATATGACCACCTACCATATTGCTCTATTTCATTATATTATGAATATAGACCTCAAATTCAGATGAAGTTGGAGTATATTTTATTTATATCCATCTCCAAGAATATAGGGTGAATTAGCCTACATCTAGATAGCTCATCATATGGAGAAATTTCGCGAGGAAATAGAATAACATTGGGTTATACTTTCCATGGCCTATCCAATGGATGTATCATATGTAGATTCAGACATCAGATGGAGGAGTGGAATGATATTGAGGTGGATGAGGGTCTGAAATCATAGGGAGGAAGAAATTTAGCACATGTCCATTGGAGGTGAGGAAAATAAAGAATTATAAAATAAATTAATGGAGGGTAAAATAGTTATTTTTCTATTAAAACGACCTTCCATGGTCTTTATTCTTGGTTTACCAAACATTATGCACACCCCGAAAAACCCACTACCTTATTTAGAACACAACGTTTCCACTATGCACAGTTTCACTAACTATGTGTAGACCCTATAGATTGGTTCTACATCCATCTACAACTGGTCGCATGGTAGTGTGCTAAGGTCGCATGTGTGTAGAAAAATCATGCAGCCCATCATTCTTTCCCCTTATTAGATATTTAGTCTTTAGAAGTGCATATAATGCAACTATGACATCCTTATATTGATTAAAAGGCTTCATTAGTAAAATTCAAGAATTTTAAAAAGAAAAAGTAACACTCCATTCCTTGGTCAAATAGTCATGTCATTAAAACATCCCCTCCTTATAGCAACTCATCCCCGAGTTTCCATTCTGATGGGAAAATGGTTCTGTTAGAAAAGAGTTATGTCCATCGATATCGTACATCAACATCCCGCTCTCTGGTCTTGTCTTGTACTGAGTCATGATAACATAGCACTTGTACAAGTGTAATGGACCTACCTTAGAGTGTATTCATCTTCCAATCAACAATTTGAATTGGGTACTCTTCAAAGGAAGTATCTATATCCAGCTTAACCTCATCAGACCGGAACACGTTAGATGCATCTAGATAATATCGGTGAAGCTGAGATACATGTTAGACATCATGGATGGACTGGTAACTCTGAGAATGTTCCAACTAGTTAGTAAATGATCTGATCCACTTAACAACCTCAATGGTTCCAACTAATCTCAGTGGTAGCTTACCCTACTTTCGTATACATCTATGTCTTAACCTGGGTGAGACATTCAAGAAAACATGGTCTCCGACCTCGAACTTAAGAGGGCTCTGGAATATATTAGAATATGATTGTAGTTTAGACTGAGCTGCCAACATATTATTCTAAATTAGCTAGAAATGTAATGAAGACTCCTAAATGAGATATAGAAAAAGAATACTACTTCCAATACCTCTAACCATCACATAGGTGAGTGAAAAGGCCTACCATACAAATCTTCATTGGGATTCATATTAATGGTAGCCTAAAATCTATTTTTATTAGAAACCCCAACAAGGGGAATGTGTTTCTTCCAGAAACCACTAATATAGAGAATACACGAATGAATCATATCCTCATGATTTTGAATTATATGCTTAATATATCCATCGGTCTAAGTATGATAGGTCTTTTCTTAGAGTAGCTACATACCCAAGGTCATTTTAAACCCGTAGAAAGACCATGAAGTGAAATGGGTTTTTTCATTTATAAAAAATTGAATGTAGTGATCTATGTAGACATACTACCTCATTGATGTATAGTATTTCCATATCATCTATAGAAATGGTTATTCTCATAGGTCAGAGGTGTTCAACCTTCTTTAGACGGCCAATTATAACCTAAATAGCGTTGTTTCCATGATGTGATCTGGGAAGTCCAGTTATGATGTTCCTAAAAACATATTGAATTTCCACTGAAGAATGGACAACGGCTGATGAAGCCCTGCTGATACTGATTTTCCTCCTTCACCTTCTAACATGTGGAATATTGTGTAATGAAACCAGATATCTCATGCATCATTCTGGGCCACCAATACTAATGTCGTAAATCATGATACATTTTCCTGACACTGGGGTGATTCTCCCATACCGAGGCAAGGAAATCCCTCACCATATCATCCCGGATGTCTGTAGAGACACATATAATCATACAGAAGAAAATAGTATCATACACATCAATAGTCCAATAGGATGATGTATTTCCATATGAGACACTTTTCTATAGGACAAGGCCTTCAGGATCAGATATATGTCTTGACCATCCTCATTCTAGAATAGTAGATGTCACCACTAAGGCAGAGAGAATTTTATAACCATGATTATATTGAACCTCAATGTGAATCTTCAAGAATAATTCCATAAGAATCAATTCTTCACTAGACTCTTGAACTACATGTGTCTATGTATTTCAGGTCATAGCATCGGCAACTAAATTCCATTTCCCTATAATGTGTTCAAGATAAAAATCAAACGATTTCACATAATAGACCGTCCAATGCTTCATGAGATTTGGATCTTGCTAAGTGAAAATGTATTTGACATTTTTATGGTTTATGAACACCACAAAATTATCTCATAATAATTAGTGTCACCCACAGTGTAAGTCATGAACAACAAGAATGAGATCGAGGAGGTGTTTCAGGTTATTCTGCTGATGAAACCTCAACTTACGAGATCTATAAAAAATGACTAACATGTCCTACATTATAAAATCTCCAAGCCTGATATCAAATGTGTCATAATAAATTGTATAGTCCATTCCTTTTTCATGGGGAATCATTATTGTCACTAAAGTATGTCTTCCCATAGACTCTTAAAAATTTACATCAAAATATTAAGACCATTTGAATATAACACCCTATTATTTCAATCATGTATGTAGTGTTTCAAGGCCTGAGAAATCCGGAATTAAGTGTATGTAGTATCTAGAAATCCCCAAAGTTCTCCAAATATCAAAGAAGTTCTTGGGATGCTCCCAAGAGACCACTTCCCTCATATTCTCAGGTCAACTGAAACTCCTAACTCCAAGATGATATGGCCAAAGATATGAACTTTATCGATCTAGAAGAGAAATTTACTAAGAATATATTGAGCTAATTTTCTCTTAGTGTATTCATAATGAATTTAATATGGTTTTCATGGTCATGTATCGAACATTAATAAATAATGATATATTAAAAAAATACAATAACAAATGAATATAGATAATGGTGGGAAACAGAATTCATTAGATCCTTGCAGACCAGAGGTGTGTTCGTAATCCTAAACGGTATAATCCAGTACTCATAGAGACCATACCTGCTCCAAAAAGAAGGGAGAGGTATTTATGATGTACTTTCATGAAATTAGTGATAGCCTTACCTTAGATCTATCTTTGAAAATACATTTTCTTCTCTATTTTTATCATTGAGGTCATTTATTCAAGGCAATGTATACTGATTCTTAATAGTCAGCTCATTCAACAATTGGTAATCTACACAAATCCAAATTTTACAATCCACATTCTGGTTAATGAATATAGGTGAACCACCAAGGTGAATTGGTGGGGCATATAAAACCAATCACCTCCAGATCCTCCACCTAATTTTTGAGTTCTAGAATCTCGTTAGTTTCCTTCCTATAAGGTGGAATGGTCACAATTTCTTAACCTAGAAAAAGTTCTATTTTAAACCCTTCCTATCATAGTAGAGTTAGACTAAAGAAGTCCTCAATAAAAAAAATCTTTTAAATGCTTCACTATAGAAGGAAAAATGAGTTTCAACCCATAGTCATCTAGGAAATTACCGAAAACCACTTCCGTAACAATACCCAAACTCTGCTGCCCGGGTCATGTTGTGTCTCACTGAGATCCCATTCTACCTTATAAACATATGTAACACCCTCTACTGATGATAAGTTCACCCTCTGAAGATAGAAACCGATGTGGTATATATAGGGAACTAACTAGTCCACCCAAATGATTACATTGATACGTGTTATGTTAAGGAAGTAAAACTTAAATTCAAAAAGGTAATGGCTTATCACAAGTGGATAATTTTGATAGTAGAGAACTCCATCTAAACCGATACCATAGAGAGTTTCTTGCATCATAATTACAATATATTACTCAACGTCAAGGACCACACTCCATGTAATATCCTAATATATGAACGAGTGAGATGCGCTTGTATCAAACCACATAGGAATGAATGTGGAGGCTACTAGTATAGAACCATGTGTAGTGGAAAGACTAAAAATATACCCCTACAATATAGGTTGGATAGCTTGTAACTGGCTTGTATCGCACCCCTAATTCATTTCCTAAATACTCTCAACATGCCAGCTCTACTAGAACTGAGAATCATAAGCCCAATGGGATTTTACTTGAATACCACCACAGCCTAATCGATTGGTGTTATTTCAGCATCATGTCCAACATGATCCTGTAGAGCCTTATCCAAAATTAGTAGTAGTTTCGGATCCCAAGTCAAATGGAACTGGAGGGAATGTTATGCAGAAATTCTAAATATAGAACATCCAACAACATTCTCTACAATCTACTAGTTCTCATAGAAAATGCACATAGAAGTGTATTTTCTATTCGTACTAGTGACATGCATGGTAGATATCACTATTAGGAGACTGACTACTGCTTCCTCAGTGAGAAAACCAAAAGTGTAAAATTTTCCCAAAAAAAGATCCAATGGATGCATTAGTTTTTAAACCACCATAGATCTCACCGTCTTCCTCTCATTGGTTCAATTCTATAATCATGGTTAGTTTGAAAATGTTCAAAATAGTTTTCAACCTGAACATATTTTCATGAAACCGGATGTTGTAACACATCCAATCCTCAAATAACACAACAACCATCAGATCATCTATGGAATGAGAAGGATCGATACACTAAAACTAAGTGAATCAGGAAATATAATCCATAACATACATGGTCCCTGACTACAGATTCATGAAAACTCTAAATCTATCATCCCTCACAGTTTTGAGAATGATGTAATGATATAAGATAGTCTGTAAGTCATCCCAAACCATCTATCTATGTTGTCCTACCTAGGTGATGACATCCCAACACCTATTGGTTGAGTAGCATAATAGGTAATCATCTATATTTACAATCTTCTCTGAAGGAATCTATAGGTTCCCAAATATAGAAAGTATCACCTCAATCTAGGACTCAAGAGTAAGTGGTCTTCCATCTACTGAGAATGTAGGAGGATGTTGCTGCTGAAACTCATGTGTCAACACTTCCATGCTCAGGGCAGATCATACCCCACCTTGCATATTCTGCATCAGACACAAGAATCCATTTCAAAATTGGGTGTTGGTTCCTATCTCAGGAATAGTAGGAGGAATCATAGGTGGTTTGAATAGAAAACCAACAGGTGGATCATGGCCTACCACCTCAATAACATTATAATTTTCGCCTTCAGTGGGCACAACTTAAGGACATCTTGGAGGCATAATTATATAATGCCATTAAAACATCTCAATAGGGATTAAAAATACTAGAGGATTTATTTTATGAAACTATAAATAGTTCTATAGACTTCCTATAAGATCAAACACACCACTTCCCATCTTCAAAAGTTATGAAAAGTCATTATGACAGACCGTAAGAACAATAAACACCCACTACCCACAACTATGGTTGGTTTCATGTGATGATTCTAAGTTAGGCATGTGAAAAAGGTTGTTCTCATGTTATAAGTCTTTTCAAATAGTTGAATCCAATGATATGTCATTTTTTGGCCTATAAGGTCCCACGTACCTTATGATTCAAAAGATGACTAACACTTGGATATTGTTCTCATACTAATTATTTTTATCCTTTTTCATTATATTCTTCCTAAAATGTTTGAGCTAGTTAAAATGACATTTTCTGATCAATAAGGGCCCATAGACACTATAAATCTAAGAGTGGACCCGACTAAAATCATACCATAGAATGATCCTAATCATGCATAAAATTTTCAGCACAATTATATACATGAAACAAGGTTCAACAATAGGAAATATAAAACTCTTGCTAGAAATTTAAACATGAAATGGAAAGATGCATGACCTATTAATATTGTTCATATCATGATGCATGTTCTAACAACAAATCATAAATTCACCAGTTCAAATAATTAACTCACTATCCCAATATAATCAATACCAATGACATCAAAAAACATGCGAAACACCCAATGGTGAAATGAAATCAATATTAATAGCAGAATCAATAACATCAATGATTCATGTAACTTGGTCCGTACACCCTCTATGGGTTCATGATTCCCATGCATGACTTGTGACCGAGTTCTTAGGGTTCCCAATCTCTAATATATTGACACCAAATCAAAAATAAAGAAAGTACCCTCTTTGGTACCACCCTGCAACGTCCTGGACCTGGTATACACTTATTTTATGCCCCAAGCCTGGTTGTCCACATGGCCCTTATCTTATGAGGAGATGCCCTAGGGGTCATGTGGCTAATCGGGATCACGCCATGGGTTGTGTGGAAGCCAAGTCAGGTGAAACAAAACATAATCATATAATCCTATTTACTTTGGAATAATTGATACATGAATAAATAGTCCATAAAAATTCTATAGCATATCCCACATGGTTCTTCATAAATAGAATCATTATTAAACATATCATAATTAATAACATATTTCATAACTTAGGGAAATGAATCATAAGAAAGGGTGACATAAAATTCTTAGTAAGGGAATAAAATATATATTAAAATAAAATGACCATAAATGTTTGTGAATATACAAGAAATTTATATATTTACGACATATCATTTGCATATAGAAAATGTTCTCTCGCAAATAGCACTTTTAACATCATTAATTTGGATAGACAGAATATTCCATAAAAATAATAATTAATTGAAATGGAATATTGAATATGTCACAAATTTTTTTGCTGGTCATTCCCTCTATCGAGACCCAAAAGTATTTGTGAGGAGCATTTGCAATGGATAGGGAAATCCGTCACAAATGCTGGTCGGCTCCATTGTATTTGCGATGGAAATTAATGTCTGTGACAAATATTTTCGACCCATAAAACAATTTATAGTGGAATTATTTCTATCACAAATACACTATCTCAAATAATACATTAATTTATGCTACAAGAATAATCTTTCTCCTTATCTCCCCCGTCCTCTCCCGCACAGATGACCCGCAGCACCGCCGAACCACCTTAGATGTTATTCCACTTCATTAGATTCCATTTCCGCCTCATTTTAACATATTCGGGTTCGACTCTCTATGGGATGAGTTCTTATTCCCTTCCTTTTCATTATTTTTGAGTTATATCTTATTTTATGTTTTTATGGGTTTTTAGAAACCCAATCATTAATAATTTATCTTTTTTTTTCTTTTTATCTATTTATCAGATCTATAATGCCTGGTAAATTATTTTTTGATCATGCATGATTAACAATTTATCTTTCTATATCTTTTATTTTGTTTTATTAATTGGTATGGGCTCCTTGTTTGATATTTTGGATTGATAAATTTTTTTATTCAATATTTTCATGTTAGTCTGGTAGGGGAAATCCATTTTAATTGATTTTAAATATTTTTCTAATTTTTTTAATTTGGTTATTTCTATGTGTGGTTATATATATATGTATATTAATGTGTTGATATATATATATATATATATATATATATATAACATGGGCGATTATATATATATTTATATCAGAGAATCTATAAACATATATATGCAATATTATAAATAACTATGTAAACACATGTGTATATAAACATATGCAATTATATATGTGTGTGTATGTGTTTAAAAATATGTGCGATTTTATATATTTTTGTATACATATAAATTAATAAATATATAGATAATAGTAATTATATATATATATTTAAATATATTTAAATTATATACATATATTGTTTTAATAAAAATTGTTAGAATATATTAGATGTATTTACATTAATTAAAAAATATTTTAATATATATAAATAAAATATGTTATGAATATAAAAATATAATTTTTTTAAAAAATGCGTATGTTTTTTAATATATAAATAAATATTTATATCTACATATATATTAACTTATGTATTTATATATATGTATACATTTCAGGTTTAAAAAATATGTTTTTTTGTGACATATATACTAAAACACACACATATATAAATATATATAAAAATGATTATTTATATAATTTTTTAGTCCATCATAGTGAGTCGAGATTATTTTCTATTGAATTCATGATTGTCTCAAAGAATTTTGATCCAAACACATTTTGCGACCGAATTAATTCGGTTATATTACTTTTTCTCGAAAAGATTCATTTTTTAAAAGCATGATTGTGTGTATGTATGTCTAAATATTTGTTATGTTAATTTATTTATAAAAGTGTAATAATAAATTTCATTTTAATAAATTTGATTATGAAACTATGTAATATATATATACAACATTTGAAATAAATTGAATATAATTTTTTTAAGAGTGATGCGAAAAATAATGTAATGACAACATTTTCATAAAACGTTATTTATAGGAATTTTTTCTATAAAAAAAGGTAAAAACTTTATTTAATGAAAAATGATGAAAAATTGAAATATATAATATTTATTAAAAAAATAATTGTAAATAAATTGGATAAATTTTTGTAATAATTTTTAAAAGATAAAACAAATTCAAATAATTATTACAAATTCATAAAAAATATTAATTTTTAAAAACGTAGTATTAATTTAAATAAATATTGAAAATGCATAAATAATTTATAATATGTAAAAATTAAGGTGATTTTTTATTAATAAATTTTAAATAATAAAGATAATTATAAAATAATATTAATTTTTAAAAAATAATGTAATATAAAACAACATTATAAAAATTCATAAAAATGTGTATACATTTTGTATTAATTAAAATAATTACTATTAATATTTCATATAAATTTTATAAAAACACCCGACTCAAACATGCTTTATTATGAATTGTAGGTAAAAAAAATTACTTCCAAAATTTTTAATTCAAAATATATACCAATTAAAATTAATTATTAATTCAAAAATATGAACTCAGATTTATTTATATATTATTTATATAAATTAAAAATTCAAGGCAATAAAATTTTATTATAATAAAAATTAACCATAAGTATCAATATTTATAATATATATATATATATAATTGTGTCTGTGTGTGTATTTATATAAATTTTTTATTTGTATATTTGATTACAAATGAGTTGGAATATATTTGAGGTATTTTTATTGGTTAATATATTTTGATAAATATATATATATATTAAATATTAAAATAATAATTAATATTTAAATAAATTAATAATAATCTTTACAGAATTTATAATAATCAAAACAATTTATAAAATTGTAATAATAATAATCATCACATAATAAAATTGTAATAACAAAATTTCAGTAATTATTTATGAAATTATAATATACACATATACATTCATTACATTTTATAATAATTTAAATAATTGATAATAATAATTATTTTATAAAAATTACATAATTTAAAATATTTTATAAAAAATAATAATATTCATTACAAAAGTTATAATAAAAAAATAACATAATTAACAATACTCATAATTTTATTTATAATAAATTTATCAAAATATATAGCATTATTATTTAAATATTAATAATTTCATATAAATTTTTGATTAATTAAAATAGTCCATATTAATAATTCATATAAATATTTTAAAATATATATATATATATATATATATATATTGGAATAAATAATATTCAAAAAATTATAAAGTATAACATCAAGTGAAATGTAATGATACAGTCAACGTGAATTATTGTTTTTTCGCACCTAGTGTAAACTCCACATCTTAGACCCGATGATGATCTCTGATTTTTCACACAAAAAATTGTTTTGGATATATTTTAAATTTTTATAAAAAAATATGATAAAAATATTAAAAGTTTTATTGTCATATGAAATGTGCTACACCCATAAATGTCTTATCGTGTCTATGGTAAACCCTACATCTCAGACCCAATTGTGGCCTCTAATTCCTCATATGAGACACTATTTGAGATATATTTTATTTTTTTTGAAACATATAATATGTATTATATAATATATTATATATTTTTAGTCTATATTAATAGAGTCTCTACAAGATCCTTAATCCAGTCCAAACCCATCACCACACTCTGAATATAATTCATAGAATTTTTAAATGTGTTAAAATATAATAATAATTCGTAACTAGTCAAACTGATTGGTAACAATTGTTCTTATGTTTTTTGTTTTATTAGATAACTATAGACTTAGGATTTAGACACCAGTTTCTATAACATGAATGTGAATGGATAAATTATCACCACAATTCAAATGTATGTGGTATAAATCCTACCTACATTTAAGGTCTTGAACACTTTATATCATTTTAACATCGAAAACAAATTGTGTTTTAGAATGAGAAATTAAATGTTTGCGTTTGAAATATAATCTATGGATATTTAAAACATTTTAAATTGTTGGAATTCATCTATTTCATTCAAGTTTTTGAGAAGATTATATTTTTTGTAATCATCATAGTGAAAAGTCATCAGTATAATATAAAAAAATTTAGTTTCGAATTTGTCATTTTAGAATTTTAAACATGAGGTAGCTGGTCCGTATATTTGTGAAACAACAACTCAGATTGAAATTCAAAATCTTGAATTAGAACCTTCTATGTTTTCCAATTTGTTGAAATGTGATGAAGATGCCTTATATCTAGGAATCAAGATGAGAGAACTACAATCTATTACAAAATTTATGTCTATTAAATCATATTTTGTAATGTTTAATATTTTTATCAACAATGTTTTATCTTCACTTATGTCATTGTTTCTTAAAGTAAATACATTACAAGCATGTTTCTAAGAATATAAATGGTTGGATCATAATTTGTGTTTAAGATATCAGAAGATCCATGTTTGTTACAATTTCCACATCTTAAAAAATGGTGATTATGAATCATTGGTTAATATTCCAACATGTGGATAATCGAGGAATAAAGAGACATAATAAATAATTCCCAAAGTTCTTGTGAAAATGTTGAGGTATTTTCCAATTACACATCATTTATATTCTTTATTTATGTCTCAAAACACAACTGGACTAATGACATAGAATAAAACAAATATTTCAATCAAAGAAAACTTAAAATATCAATGTTATGGCGATTCATGAATTCATTTTTATGAAACCCATGCTTAATTTTTATATAGAACATCATAACATACAAACATGACTTTCTACTAATGGTTTTTATTCATTTGTTGCTTTCTATTTCAATATTTTTATTGGATAGTTTTCATTACTCCATAAATAGTTCCATCTTGAATGTTGATGATGGAACCATATATATATATATATATTAGATTCAATTTATTCCAAAACATCAAAAAAATGAATATTGATTTTTATTTGAATCCAATAATTGATGATTTAATTTCATTATTGAACAATGGTGTGACTGCATTGGATATAACTACATATCAAAATTTTATATTTAAGGTTGAATTAATATGGATGATTAGTACCATTTCAGAATATGGTATGTAATATAGATGGACCACACTAGCTCTAAAATCATTTCTGTATTTCATGGATGTGAAAAAAGTGTTTATGTTGGGTACTGAGAGGTATGTTGGTTATTTTGACTGTCATCAGATATTTCGTCGTGTAGATCACCAATTTCAATGGAATAAAATTTATTTTAAGAAATGTAAAATTGAAATATATTCACCTCCAGTAGTTCTCTCAGGTAATGAAGGTAAAATATATTTTATCCTCATTACCACATGTTACTTCTGGACCAACCACAAATGATAAAAAGATAAATGGGTTTTGGGGAAGAAATAATTTTATAAAGATGATTATTTTATGGGACCTTCCATATTGGTCTTATTCGAGGGTTTATCACATGATAAATGTAATTTATATAGAGAAAAATGTTTTTATGGCATGTTTTACACCATTTTGGACACACCTGGTGAGACAAAAGATATTTTAATGCCATGGTTAGATCTTACTCAGACTATTTTTCATCCTGAAGATCAATAATTTAAATATGAATGATCATACAAATTAATGATTCCAAAAGTAGATTACTCACATTGTAAAGAAATATTTTTCTAATTATTTTAATGAATTAGTGATTTGAGGTTACCATATAGTTGTGCTTCTAATTTTATTTATGACATCAGAAATTGGCATATTACAGGGATAAAAAGGCAGGAATACCCTCTCATAATAGAATGATTACTACTAGTGGGTCTTGGAGGGATATTGAATTCATCAATATGGTATTGTTGAACTAAATATCATATTTTTCCAATGAATTTTTTTTGGTATCATCATATTATAATTCATTGAGTTGTTTTCGAAAAAGAATTTGCTTTAATTTTATGTAAATTGGGAAAAAAAATTCCCACTGATATTCTTTGATTCCATTGAACATTCAATATTGAATTTTCTATATGAAGATAAATGTATAGGGTCGTTAAAATTTTGATGTATGTGTCCATTTAAGATATGTATGAGAAAATAAAAGAACAATGTTCATAAAAAGGAATCAGTTGATGGGTCATTTAGAGAAGCATACTTCTATGAGAGAATTTCAATATTCGATTCTTATTATTTTCATTCAGAATATCCTTAATAACATTATTTCATGGGTTAAAATTAGAAAAATGTTTTATGATGTAATTGACCTTCATTTTTTGTTTTTTATCAGCATGAGATTGGTTTTTATGGTTATCATGAGTGATGTCTTACAGATAAAGAACTGCATAGAGCTCATACTTATGATCTACTAAATTTTGAAGATATGACATGATCCGGGAAGTAATTACTACAATTTTTTGTTTCATTAAATATTTATAAAATAGATCTGGATTTACCTCAATTTGTTTGTAGAATATATAATGAACATATTAAAAAATACATCTATTTCTCTTGAAAACATTGAAATAAAAAATTTTCATATTGGTTACAAGGACTGGTATGATAAGTTTCTTTTTATGTAATATTAAATAAATTTTCTAATTATATCTATTATTAATATTTTTTAATATTTACTGGTAACACAACATGGAAATAAAATTGACAGTCGATTATGTGTGCTCAAAAACCCTCCATCAACATTGCTAAACATTATAATGGGTATGTACTTAATGTATTTTGATTCCAGAGAGGTATAATGGATTTTGAAACTAAATGTCATATAGAGGTGCGAAATGAGGATGATGTGGTTGAAGATGTTGATATCGATGAAAATGGTTGTGATGATGTTGATTGGTGTATTATTCTTATAACTTTTGTTATAGGAAATTATTATATTCTTATATATGTTAGTTATTTAAAATTAATATTTTTGTTAACAATATTCTATAGGTAAAATTATTTTATTCTGAAATTTATTAGTTTTTTATATTTTATATCGTTATTAACAATCTGTTACATGTGAGAATAATTCTTTTAGATGGCATGAGATGAACATGTCAATCTATTACATTATATCACTAATGCTAGACTTCTTGATAATGAGCTCGATTCAGATCCTCCTCAAGTTGGTGTGCCTAATAGGAGGGGGGGGGGGTCATGCTTGATTACTAATTATTGATCCTTACATAGGGAGATGACCATCTATTGATTTTTATCCTCGTTTATGGAGTTATTTTTAATTTTTTTTTCATATATTTATTTTATATTAACTGCGTGTAATAATTTTTATAATAAATTAATGATTAAATATTTTTTTTCAATTTGAACATTTTTTCTCATTTATCCATTGGATAAGATGGTTAAATTCTATGAAATTATTGGTCTGAGAAATTGGTGTCATGGGACAAGGTACCCATCATCCTTCCTAACCAGATGTTCAACAACTAATTTTTATTCTATTAATTAATATATATATATATTTAATATTTATTAAATTTATAATTTTTTTTATTAAATTCTATTGTAGAATTATGTTTCTCAATGTTCTCATATCTAAAGAGTTCATATCCATGAGGCATGAGATACTTGTATATATGAGCAATTTCGTCAGTTTCTACACAACATCATAACGTGAGCTATAAATAAATATTGTGCGATAGTTTTTGATCTGTATTCTATCTTCCATTATCCCAAATAAACATATACATAGGTATAATATGTATTATTCTCCTTCTATGTAGTAGTGATATTTAGGAGGAGCTCACAAGATGAAATTTTTTGATAGCGGCAGAAAGTTGTCACCCATAGGGACGATATTCGTAAAATTTTCATGCATCGATGAAGTATGGTATGTGATATAATTTATTAATATATATATATATAAATGTTAACAATAATATTTTTTTATGTTATAAATTTCACTACTAACCCATCTATTACATATTTTAAAGTTTATATGATAGTGTACACTGATCCCCATGTAAGAGAACTTGTAGGCGAACATGAGCGCCATAATGTGGTTAGTGATTTTTCTTAAAAATGTCATTAATAGCAATTTTATTGGTAATATAATTTTTCATTGTTTTTATAGGAACCATATGAGGATGCGAATTCTCATTCACATGAGAGTCAACCTGGGACTGAAGAAGATGTCACTATGAATTCTGGTTTCGTTGAGTAGGATTTGATATAAGTGATTTCACAAGGTTTTGAAAAAGTTTGAGGGATTGTTATTGGTTCTATACTAACACCTATGATTTATTATGGTACATCTATGATGGAATCGGTGAGTGTGATGGGATCTCATGGTAATTTTTGATAGATGTCAACATTCAATTCGTAGTATGAATAGATGTTGAGACCTTAGGATGAGATGATAAAATATATGAAGAAGGATGGAGAGGATGAGAATGAGAAACATACTCCGAGATATGTGAAGATAATGTAGTATATATTGTGACTTGTGTGTGGTGTTAGTATAGAGTTTCCACCACATGGTCCTTCGAGTGATCATCCGATGTTCATTTGTGTGATCCTCCACTATCAGATAATAGTTGAGGATTGATGATGTTTTTATGACTTTTTTATAATATGTTTTGACAGATATGGTATTTTTTACCTGATGTATTAATTTTATGTCTGTTTTAATTTGATTCATTTTCTATAATTCTTTTTAAATATTTCAATATTTTTTATATTTTTTATATTTTTATCATATTTTAAATAATTTAAGGTTTTGTAATTACTCATAAATATAAATAATGTTTTTTAATTCTATTTATATTTTCTATTTTAATTAAATTTAGTATTTTAAATTATTTAAATTTATGTTGTATATTTATTTTCAAAAATAATTTTATTTTTTTCATTATTAAAATTTTTAAGACATATATATTTCATAAAAAAATATTTATTTATTTGATCATTAAAATTAATTTTTATATAGTTTTTATTTTTTATTTTTTTATTTTTTAGAAATTAATTATTTGTTTTGAAAAATGTAGATATTCTTAGAAAAACAATTTAACCTATTTAGGCAGATCATCACAACATGTTACTTAATACTCTAAATGAAGTATTTTTGTGACGGACCATTTATCTGTCGCAAATAACGACATTTTCCATGCAACCATCCATGATGGGATAATTACGATGGACTCTCATCACAAATAATGTTTTTCAATATAATTCCTTCACAAATACCCCCATCAAAATTACCTTCAATTCCAATACTGTGAACTTGAGCATAACATTTTAAAAATCACACCATGTATATCATGAATATAATCATGAATCATGGATTAAATTAATAAGACCTAAATCATAAAAAATGATGAAAACAAGGAATGAGAGCCTAAAATATGTAGAATACTTGATTTTGTGGCATATAAATAATCATATACAATCTTTTCATTAGTATTCAAAGATTCTTAAATTATTATAGGGAATTTTTAACTCCCATAACCGTTTTAGTGGTCAATGACCATTGCCAGGACTACCATATTATATTGGGTTAACTCCCCAATCCATTATTGTATTCAATGTTCACTCCCAACACTATCATAGATTATGTATCCCCATACTAAATTGGGTTCACTCCCCAATACAGTAATATTTATCTCATGAGATTTCAAAATTTACCCAATGCATTACAGGGATATATAATTTTTCCCATATTTCTCATAACTAAAATAATACATATTTTTTCACAAGTTCATAAAACAACAAGAATATAATAAATCAGGATAATAAATATGTTTTAAAATAATTTCATAATGGAATAAAAAATTGGGAGAGAAACAAGTTTCATAAACTACCATGAATTCGTAATAAAATAAATCATTGTAATTTAACATGTTTCATAAAAATATTATGACAATAATAATAAAACATCAATAAAATGAATTTTGATGGAATCATTAGATCACATAACCACAAAAACTTAATAAACATTATAGTATGTCATTATAAATAAAAAATGTCTTGAAAGATCATTTGAATCAATCATTATGGAAAATAACATTTCTATTTGAGATGGATTATTTGATATCTAAAAATGTCCCAACTATTAAGGAAAAAAATTTCCCAAAAATAAATTTGAAACTAGGTAAAGTAATATCCTCTACATTTAATGATAATAATAGCAAAAAATCATGTTGAATAATTTACCCTCAATATTTATGTCATGATTTTGTAAAAAAACTAATATCAATTTTGAAAAATGAAAATAATATTATATTAAAAATATTTCTTAAAACTCCAATCATGGGTAAATATTTCATTGAACAATTAAAAGATAATTTTAATAAAATTATTGAAATATTTTTTAGAGATCATGGTCACCGATGGAAGAGATTGTCAACGGAAGTGATAAATGAATTTGTTTTTCCAAAAAAAAAATATTTTCTTTATATTAAAAATTAATGTTAAGGTATAGTGTTTATTTTAAAGAAATAATAATAGGATAAGAAACTTCATGAGTTTATTTATATTTTTATGATAGGATTTCATCATTTGAAACATAATTTTAATTTATACCAATAAATAATGAGACTTGAAAATATAAACCATTAGTAGAATGGTATCATATGAATCATACACCCCATGAAAATATAAATTCAAAAAAAGTTTAAATAAAATAATAATAAGTATAATAATGATATGAAATTTCATTTTTCAGTATATATACATCAGAATATTATATAGACTCATGACATAACATTTGTTCCAAAGATGATAATTTGACACGATAAACCATTACATTGAGTTCCACTTACATAGAAAGTGATATAGACTCCATTATAATAAATATAAAACTATTAAAATTCTATTAAATAGTATTTTACATTCTTATAATATCACATATGATCCCTTTAAAATATTTAAATTCTGTTTCACATATAATACTTTGTTAAAATTATCATTTCTATGTGTTGACTATTTCGATTATCATAAGGTTTTTGGTTTAGTATGTCTGATTCTTATACAGTGATCATGATTATATCATATATATAATATTAATCATGATAAATATTTAATATATATAAATTTAATGCAATTTTTTATCATTTATAATAGATATACATAGAAAATTGAATTACACCATTTATGAAGATTGTAGGTCGTACGTAAGCATAAAAATTATTTTCACTATTAAAATAGTTGAAAAAAAAATGAAAAATAATAAATAACATTTTAAATGTAATTATAATATCATATATATAATTTATATCAATTAAAAACATCCATATCTGCAGCACAGTACAAATAAATGAAAAACAAAACAAATCACTTTGTGGAGGTAGTAGTTCACTCGTATAATGAGTGACATTATTATATTAATATATATTTGAATTCAGGATGTTAAATATGATAATAAAATTAATGAAGAATACTTTTTCCTAATTGTCATATATAAACATTAAACTCAATATAATTACCAACCATGAAATATGGATTTTGGAAAATTAATTGTAACGCTACGTGGATATGGTAATTTGTATGTACGCGCGAGAAATAATTTTAGTTCTCATTATGATGGGAAAGAGGGTGGAAAATGGTGATTTAATAATCATGATAATATGTTTTATTTATTTAGGATACTAATTTTATTATTTTATAATTAATACAATAAATTTATTTTTGGTAAATATAAATTTGAAAAAGTTATTTGTGAAGGTGATTAATTATTCTTTGAAATAACTCCTTTCGATATCCTCTTAATGAAAGTAGGGTTGGTTTAGTACCCACGGTTTGAGATATGTGGATTTTTTTATGTTTTTTATGTGTTTAAAGTGCTTGGGATGAGTTGGGAAGAGGTTGGGAGAGTTTTCAATGGGTTTGGATGAGTTTGGAGGCTTTTCTATGGGTGCACAGTTTGAGCATGGTTAGTGGAAACCGTTTGGATTCTCCAGGAAATTTTTCAGGGGGAGACAGTAGGCTTCAAACGGCCTACGCATGGTTTTCCAAACCATTCAAGGAAACCATATGGGACCTTGATCTCGAGGTAGTAGTGTGCACACGGTTAGCGCACGTTTTTTCAAACCGTGCCGCCACTTAAAAATAGGGTTATAAGTTTTGGGCTCCCTCGAGCTCAACCTATTTCTCTCCAAACATCCTCCCACTCGTGGATCACTCGGGTTCTTTGGTTCTCAGGGGGTGAAAGAGCTATCCCACTCATTTTGGAAGCATTTTGAAGAGGGTTCTTTGTCTATTGAAGGTGGTTTCTCCCAAGTAAGTATATCCTCTTGGTTTCTTTGTGTTTTCCTGTAGATCATCTCTTCCCTATTTCTTGGTTTTCTAGATCTACACTTGTTGAGTGTAGATATATTGTTGATGTTTCCTTGTTTGATGTTTTTAAGGATTTTTAATGTTAGGCGAAGGGATCAAGAGAGTTTTCGGTGGTGCGTTCACCAGATTTGAGGTGTCGTTGCTTGTGGGTCGATTTCTCGGGAACCCTAATGGTAGGTGGATTCTCTCTCAACTCCACTTGGTTAGATCAAATGGGGTTGGTTACAATTAATTTTTTTTTTCTTGAAATTAATTGTGTTTTGATGTGCGAAATTGGTTATAAATCCATTGGGTGATGTTTTGGGGATTTTTTGGAAAAAGTGGGTTTAGTGGTGAAATGCTATTATTGTGGATTATAAAATAGAGATTTTAAAATGGGATGCTATGGTTGATTTGTGAAAATGATTGATGAAACGGTTTTCTATTAAAGATATGTTTTATTAAAATTTAGTTTGGAATGGAAAATGGTTTTCAATAAATAGGTGATTTTTTGAAGTGGATTGAAATGCAATGGAATTGGTTGATTGCATGTGGTTGTGACCATGGTGGGTGATATTCTTAGCATTGGGTTGTTTTGAATGTTGTGTGTACGTGGTGAGAAGTACCACTATTAAAATGGGATGGATAGTGGATAGAAGGGCCACCATCAATGGTAAGTGGACGAGAAGTGCCAACAATGTGTGAATGGGTGAACGGGTAGGAAAAAAGCTCTACTGTTTGGTTGTTTGGTTGTTTTGATGTGAATTGCATTGCAAGATGGAAATTGTGGTGCTAATGTGAAATAATGAAATGACTTGTGGTATGTTTGTTTGGATTTCCCTTGGTTTCTTGGTTTTGGTGTGATGGCTTGGTAAGATCTTATTGGGATCATGGAAATCATTTCACTTTTGAGTTATTTTATATAAACTATTTTATATAAATGTGCTAATAGTTTTATCCTAGTGGAGTGTGTAGGGAAGTCATTTGGGGAAAACCTACTGAGTTTTAGTACTCACCCCTTGCTTTGGCACGTCGGTGTCTTTGCAGATGTTGTGTACCGTGACATGGGCAAAGGTAAGGCATCACCCTCATTTGGTGGAGCATTGCGATTTCATGGTGGAGATGGGATCTTGGAGCTTGGTGTGGAGCTGTGGTGGTGTCAGGGCTTGTGGTGTTTGGGTGTTTAGTTTCCGTAGTTTACTCTAATGATGTGTGGACATGTCTGGTTGTATTGGTTTTTAGTTGTGTTGCGGAGCAGCTTGTTTGTCTTTTGGGAATGCATGGATGGGTAATTTAATTGACATGCATCATATAGTGGTTGTTATTGGATGGTTTGGTTGGTTTTCTCTTAAGGAAAAATCGTTCCCCAACTTGATCTTAAAGCCCTCGACATTTATTTCCAGCCTTTGGCGTCTTGGGAATGTCTATTAAGGCCATGTAGCCCTCACCTCCTCCTCAAGAAAATGTGGCAGGGGTGGGGTGTTACAAGTGGTATCGGTTTTTTTGGTCCTTTGGAGTTGATTATCGGATTTGGTGTTGACATTCTTTGTGGTGAATTCCTTGAGTCGGGATGGTAGCAAGGTGTAGGTTGGTCGGAACATGGAATGTATAGTATAAAAGGACGTAGGTAACCCTTTTATGCTGAACATCAAGTTACTAGGGAGTTGGGTACATTAGTGTTTTGGATACACATATAGGAATTGGATATCTCATTTTCGTGGGTGTATCCAATGAGAAGAGCATGACATGCATAGTGGAAATGACTTCCCTCTATGATTCATATTACATTTGGGTATAATGATTTACTGTGTGATACGAATGTGTGAAATTGTAATGTCAATAAATTGGTATTTTGAAAATGGTTTGGTTATCAAAATGGTGAAACATGGAAAATGTGAACTTGTGAAAAGCCTTGTGCGATAGTGTTGTGTAATGAGATTTGAAATGGGAATTGTTTATGTCTACCGAAGGGATAATCATGGGAGTTTGTTTTTTGTTTACAGAAATGGAACCGGGTAGGCGTCGTAGAGACCAACCAGAGGAGCCTGCTGAGAATCTGGTAGTACCTAAGCCTCAGGTGAACTAGCAGTTACAACAGACTATAGAGAAAGCTTTCCAAGCTGTGGAATGTGGAAACAAAGCGGATGAACCAAGGCATGTGGTTCATGCAGTTTAGTTTCAAAAGAAAATCCACCCATCTCCAGGGGTGATTTAGAGCTAGAAAGGGAAAAAGCATGGTTGAATAGAATGAAAAAGATCTTTGAGTTATTGGGAACGCCGCTAGAGTTGAATGTGATGTTGGCCACATATATGTTGGAAGATCTTGTCCTTCAGTGGTGGGAGTGGGTAGTCCAAGCTGGGACTAACCAGGGTATGATGTGGGAACACATTGACGAATTTATTAATAAACAATTCTACACACATATGGTTAGAATTCAGCATACAATTTATTTCTTCAGTTTGAAGCAAGTGTATATGTCTGTGATGGAGTATGCAGCTATGTTTATGAACATAGTGAGGTTTTCACCCGAGGTGGCGGGTAGCACATCATTGAATGCTTGTATCTTTGAAGCTGGTTTGAGGTCGTAAATTCTTTCCAAGATTGTGTATAGATGATTACACAGGGACGGTGAATAGAGCCTCAGTGGCTTAGTGGGATTTGTTGGGTGCTCCAGGAAGAGGAAGAATGGTGGTACCCATGGGGAATAGTGGGAACTATAATTCTAGGTTCAAGAGAAGGAGGGACACTTATTCCCAGGGCGGTAATATGGAATATTATCCGATGGAAGGATCGATAAATCTTCCTCCGATGACCTAGAGCAAGCCGAGATGTATTCAGTGTGGTTCTACAAGCCACATCAAGAGGGATTGTACAACACAACCTCGAGCATGTCATAATTTTAAGCAGATGGGGTATCTACAGCATTATTGTTGGAATTCTCCAAGGTCTGGTGTGTGTGACACTCCTCAGGGATCGAAGAAGTCGTATGCTTCAATGGGACGAGGAAAACAACATACCCCTCTTTAGCAGAGTAAAGTTGGTCATGGTGATTATAGGAATACCACGACACCTCAGCAAAGCAATAAAGAGAAGAGTGTGGGAAGAAAACATGTGTTCGGAGCTGAGTTGGTTGTGGTGGATGATCAATCGGGACCATCCATGGTGCGAGGCACTATTCTTTTAAATTCTACCTTGATGCAAGTTTTGATTGATATGGGTGCTTCACACTCTTTTATTGTTTCACGTGTGGTTGATTTGCTGGGTTTAAGGGTAGAAATGTTGCCCTCAGTTTTAAAACATCAATCTCCTCTGGGTCGAAGAGAGTGTCGAGCCTTTTTTGTAGAGCATGTTTTATCATTGTGGGCGAAGTTGAGCTAATGTGGAATTTATCAGTGCTTGAGATGGATGGGTATAATGTAATCCTAGGAATGGATTGGCTAGTTTCATTTAAGGCTCACATTGAATGTGATTAGTGGAAGGTGTCTTTTACGACACACGATGCCGTTAGAAATCTCTTTAGAGGAGAGGGGCATGACTGGAAGGGTGAAACAGGTTTGTTGGCACTAGCCGTGAGCACGTTATCATATCAGTTGGCGGTGTTGTTGTTGGAATCGGTAGACAGTGTTGAGCAGAATGTTCTTCCAGCAGTGGTGGATCTTTTCATGTATGTTTTTCCTAAATAATTCTCTGGGTTCCCTCCCAGCTAAATTGCAGGAATTGAATGTCCAGTTGGAAGAGTTAGAAAACAAAGGGTTTATCCGGCCTAGCACATCTCCGTGGGCAGCGCCAGTGTTGTTTGTGAAAAAGGCGGATGGAATGTTGAGGCTCTATGTTGATTATCATATACTTAACCAAGTTGAGATAAAGAATAGACATCCACTTCCATGAATTGATGATTTTTTCGATAGGTTGAGGAGAGCCCACTGGTTCTCCAAATTTTACCTAAGGATGGGATATCATCAATTGCGGCCGAGGAAGGACGATATTCCTAAAACAGCTTTCAAAAGTTTATATGGCCATTATGAATATGTGGTTTTGCCCTTTGTTCTAACGATTGCGCCAGTGGTGTTTATGGAATTGATGAATGAGATATTTTAGAGATATCTGGATTCATTTGTGGTGGTGTTTATAGATGATATTCTGGTGTATTCAAAGACAAGGGTAGAGCATGACCAGAACTTGGAGAAAGTGCTAGGGATCTTGAGGGATCATTGGTTGTATTCCAAAATTGTCAAAGTGTGAATTTTAGATACATGAAGTTTGTTTTCATGGCCATGTGATTTCTGAAAGGGGTGTTTCAGTGGATCTGGTAATGATAGAGGCTGTTATGTCGTGGAAACCGCCAAAGAATGTGTTTTATATACGGAGTTTCCTTGGTCTAGATGGGTATTATCGGCATTTTTTTTGTAATTTTTTCACGTTTGACTTCACTGATGAAAGCTTTGACAATGAAGAATGTTCCATTTCAGTGTAATGAACAATGTCAGTAGTGTTTCAAAGAGATAAAGGGTCGTCTTACATCAACACCGATCATGGTTTTTCCAGAACAAGGAAAAGGGTACGTGGTGTATTGCGATGCATCAGGATCAGTGTTTGGGTGAGTTCTCATGAAAGAAAATAATGTGGTTTCATATGGATCACAGTAGTTGATAGTGCATGATAAGAACTACCAAACTCATGATTTGGAGTTGGCAGTGGTGGTCCCTGATTTGAAAGTGTGGCATCATTATCTATTCGGTGAGATATTCACCGTATATACAGACTATAATAGCCTAAAAACATTTTCTCATAAAGTAATTTGAACTTGAGGCAAAGGAGATGGATGGGATATCTCTAGATGTTTGATTTTGACATGATGTACACATTGGGTAAGGGAAATTCGGTGGAAGATGCATTAAGTAGAAAATCATATGCTCTGGTGGTAAAACAGGTATCGAACCAGTGGTAGTTGATGTTGGTTATAGCTGATATGTGGTTCAAATATGAGGACCGGGGTGATTGAGTGGTCTTATTTCTGGTCTTGTTGATTATTGACTTGGTTGGCCTTGTTAGAGAGGCACATATATCTGATTCCAAGTGGGTGACCATGGGGTCAAGACTCAACAGTGGGGAGACCATTGAAGGTAGGAAATTGAATGGAGATTCAGTTATGTGTTTTCGTAATTGGTTGGATGTACCATTTTCTTTTTATGAGGATCTTCTCAAGGCATATCATCATTCTAGGTGGTTTGTTCATCCTGGAAATTAGAAAATGTATAAAGCGTTGAAAGCGCAGTTCTGGTGGGCTGGTATGAAAAGAAGAGTGGCTGAATTTGTTTCGAGATGCTTGACTTGTCAGCAGGTCAAGGAAGAGCATTAGAGGCCAGCAAGAATGTTTCAATCTTTACCAATCCCTGTTTGTTAGTGGGAACAAATAGTGATGGATTTTTTCACAGGTCTCCCAAGAATGGTCAGAATGCACGATGCCATTTGGGTGATAGTGGATCGGCTAATGAAGACAGCCCATTTCATTCCAATTCTTGAATCTCATATGGTGGAGGATCTATCCAAAATCTATATCTTGGAGGTGGTAAAGAGGCATAACTTTCCAGTTTTAATTGTATCAGATAGAGATTCGAGGTTTTCATCTCGTTTCTGGAAATCCTTATAGCAGGCCTTGGGACATAGTTAACAATCAGTACAGCGTATCACCCTCAGAGGGATGGTCAATCCGAGAGGATGATACAAACCCTAGAGGATATGTTGCGGTCTTGTGTCATGGATTTTGGTGGCTCGTGGGAGGATAACTTGTCATTGGTTAAGTTCTTTTACAATAAAAGTTATCTGGAATCCATACAGATGGCTCCATGTGAAGTGTTATATGGGTGGCTATGTCGTTCTCCACTATGTTGGGTGGAAACGGGTGAGTCATCGAGGGTTGGAGAGAGCCTTGTCCATGAGAATACGAAGAAGATCAAGTTGATCAGGAAGATAATGGAGACGGCTTAGAGTTGTCAAAAATTATATGCGGGTCATCATCGACGGTTGTTGTCGTTCGAGGTGAGTGATTATGTTTTCTTGAGGATCTCTCCTAGGTTGGGACATCGTCGATTTGGGAAGCAGGGAATGTTATCTCTAAGGTATATTGTGCCTTTTGAGATTCTTGAGAGGTTTGGTGAGGTGGATTATCATTTTTCTTTTCCACCTAGGTTTAGTGTGGTGAACAATGTGTTTCATGTGTCACAGTTGAAAAGGTATCAGCCGGATCATGACCATGTGATTCGATGGGATCATGTTGAGCTAGAACCGTATTCATCATTGGTGCACGTGTCAGTGCATGTTTTGGATAGGAAAGAGAAAGTCTTGCAGGGTAAAAGCATCGGTTTAGTTCGGGTTTTGTGGAAACATGGTTCTATTCAAGGGGAGACATGGGAACGGGAGAAATAGATGGTCAAGCAGTGGCCCAAGCTCATTCGGCAAAGGGAGGGTTCACTACTTTCCGGGGACGGAAAGTCCAATGGTGGAGAGAATTTAGTACCCAAGGTTTGAGGTATGTGTTCTTTGTTTGATTTTATTTATGTTTTTGATGTTCTTGGGATGAGTTGGGAAGAGGGTTGGAGATTTTGGAATGGTCTTGGATGAGTTTGGAGGCTTTTTTATGGGTGCATGATTTGATCACGGTTAGTGGAAACCGTGCGTATTCTCCAAGAAATCATACAGGGGGAGACAATAGGATTCGCATGTCCTAAAAACGAATTTCCAAACCTGTTCGAGGAAACCGTGCAGACCCTTTCTCTCGAAGCAGTAGCGTGCGCATGATTAGCACACAATTTTCCAAACCATGTGGACTAACCATGCAACCACTTAAAAATAGGGTTATAAGTTTCGATCTCCATCGGGATTAACCTATTTCACTCCAAACTTCCTCCCACTCATGGTTCACTCAGATTCATCAGTTCTCAGGGGGTGGAGGATCTTTCCCAATCATTTTGGAAGCATTTTGAATAGGGTTCTTGGTGTATTGAAGGTGGTTTCTCCCGGGTAAGTCTCTCATCTTGGTTTCTGTGTGTTTTCCTCTAGATCTACTCTTCACTCTTTCTTGGTTTTCTAGACCTCTTCTTGTTGTGTGTAGATCTAGGGATGATGTTTCCTTGGATGATGTTTTTAAGGATTATTAATTTTAGGAAAAGGGATCTAGATAGGTTTCGGTGGTGCATTGCCGGATTTGAGGTGCGGTTGCTCATGGGTCGATTTCTCAAGAAACCTAAAGATAGATGGCTTTTCTCTCGACTCCACTTGGTTAGAGTTAATGGTTTTGGTTACAATTATTTTTTTGTGCTTGAAATTAATTTTGTTTTGATGTGAGAAATTGGTTATAAATCCCTTAGGGGATGTTTTGGGGATTTTTGGGAAAAAGAGGGTTTTGTGGTGAAATGCTATTGTTGTGGATTTTAAAATGGAGATTTTAAAATAGTATGCTATGGTTTATTTGTGAAAATGATTTTTGGAAATTGTTTTCAATAAAATGGTTGTTTTATTGAAATGTTTTTTTGCATAGAAAATGGTTTTCAATAATTGGGTGATTTATTGAAGTTTATTGATATGCAATAGATTTGGCTGATTACTTGTGGTTGTGACCATAGTGGGTTATATGCTTGGAATTGGCTTGTTTTCAATGTTGTGGGGATGTGTTGAGAAGTAACACTATAAAAAGGGGATGGATAGTGGATTAAAGGGAAAATATCAAGGGTAAGTGGATGGGAAGTGCCACTAAAGTGTGAATGGGTGAAAGGGTAGGACGGAAGCTCCACCGTTAGGTTGTTTGGTTGTTTTGTTGTGCATTGGTTTGCAAGATGGAAATTGTGGTGGTAATGTGAAATGATGAAATGAATTGTGGTATGTTTGTTTGTATTTCCCTTGGTTTCTTGGTTTTGGTGTGATGGATTGGTAAGAGCATGTTGGGCTCATGGAAATAGTTGTACTTGTGATTTATTTTAGATAAACTATTTTATATAAATGTGCTAACGATTTTATCCTAGTGGCGTGTGTAGGGATGTCATTTGTGGAAATCCTACTGAGTATTAGTACTCACCCCCTTCCTTGGCACATTGGTGTATTTGCAGATGTTGTGTGTTGTGACGTGGGAAAAGGTAAGGCATCAGCCTCTTTTGGTAGAGCATTGTGATTTCTTGGTAGAGGTGGGAGATTGGAGCTTGGTGTGGAGTTGTGGTGGTGTCACAGCTTGTGGTGTTTGGTTGTTTAGTTTCTGTAGTGTACTATGATGTTGTGTGGACTTATATAGTTGTATTGGTTTTGAGTTGTGTTGTGGAACAACATGGTTGTCTTTTGGGAATGCATGGTTGGGTAATTTAATTGACATGGATCTTATAGTGGCTATTAGTGGATGGTTTGGTTGGTTTTGTCTTAAGGGAAAATCGTTCCCCAACGTTATCTTGAATCCCTCGGCATTTATTTCCAGCCTTTGGTGTCTTGGGAGCGTCGTTAAGGCCAAGAAGCCCTCACCACCTCCTCAAGCCAATGAGGTAGGGGCGGGGTGTTACAGTTGGTATTTTGGAAATAATATATCCTATAGAATATGTATATGTATTTTTAGAAGGTATTTTGATAGGATATGTATGATAAATAATCCTAAATGTGATGTGAAGAAGATAAAGGTAGACTATCATTTTGTATTTGAGGGGATGGGAACTCCTTACATTTCAAAAATTAATAAAATATAATATAGTCATTATCAATCCAAATTTAACCAAATGGAAAGATATTTGAAGATAATATATTTATGGGGTTGAAATAATTTCCACCAATAGTATTTCAAAATGTTTATGTGGTGTTTTAAACATTATCTATTGGTTTAACCCCTTAGTTAACATATTTTATCAGTAATTATGGTAAAATATTTTTCACTCTGAAAGGGGTTTAATTGTACATATAATGATAAAATTTGATTATAACTAGCCAAGGGTTGAAATTTTAGACAATATATTATCCAAATTTTCCTATTCAATTTTTTTTGAATATTTCTAAAATTTTATACAATATTTTTTTGGTAAAATATCATTACATTGAAGAACAAAAATATTCATGTACATTAAATTAAAATATATAAATAAAAAATTAAATTTAGTATACAATCCTTATAGACAATAATTTTAATTCATATTTATCTTTAAAATTCTTGTAATAGTATAACTTAATAATTTTTTTTAACATTTATCATTTAAAAATTAATTTATTTTACTTTTTTAATAATTGAATAAATTTTGTAAAGGAGTTTTGGAAGAATTTTTGGTGATTTTTTTCATCAAAAAATATTATAAATAAATTATAATAAATAAAATAATTCAATTATTATCAAAATATATATTTAGATCCATTAATAACATTTTTTCCTTAAGTGGACACATAAAATATAGTTTAAACTAAGAGAGTGACAGTTTGAAACCTTTTTCTTTTAATGTAATATTTTTCATATTCAAGGAAATGTTTCTAATAAAAATAACGTTCAATAACAAGGTTATAATGATCGAATTAAAATAATGAAAAAAAATATTTTTTATGGAAATTTATGAATTTATCACACATATTTAATCTTGATTAACCTGATTTACAATTTATAGAATTTATAAATTTTACCATTGTTAATATTCACATTGAATTAAAATAAACAGGTTCTAATTTCGAAATTTTAACCTTGTAATTAAAAATATTTAATAAATTTTATTAAATTAACATATTATAAGTTATATAAGTTTAATTTATTATAAGGGTGGTAATTAGGATGAAAATTAAATTTAGAAATAATATAGTCTTAAGAATAAAAAAAGATTTATTCTTCTCTCATTTTCTGTAAAAATATTATATGATTGTTTAAAATATTAGATTAAATATATAATCTATAAATTTTGTGAAAATAATTCACAAATAGTTATTCATTTTGTTTATTAAGATAGTAATACATTTCTTTCATGGAAATAATTTTTCATAAAATCATCATTGTTATTTTCCAAATATTTCACTTTTAATTTCAAATAAATTAATATCCAATGAATGAATATTTTACATATGAAACCTTATAATTTTCATAATATATATATTCCTTATCATTCCCTATAACATCACAGGTAAATAAAGAATAAGACATTTCTCATATTTATTAAATATTTTTGAATTAAATATTAATTTTACTTTAATCCGGTTGCTATATTCGATGGCTTACCTGATACACAACATCGAGTTTCTTTGAAATCGTACATTGCACACTAATAATATAATATTATTCTTTTAAATGGTATTTAAATCCTATGTGTTGTATTGGAGGGAATTTAGATAAATAAATAAAATATAATTATATTTTTTAAAATGTTTTTACACTTACCCAATATAAGTTAGAGGCTTAAAATGTGAATGAATCTAATTTTAAGCACAAATACTCTAATATTCAGTAAAAGGACGATTTTCACTTTTTGATGGAGAAACATCATTAAGTCTAGTTTTGGTAACTTTTATATGTTCTCTTTGACAAAATAGAATTTTTCTTTAGAATCAGGACACCGAAATTTACTTTGGGTAAATGTTTGGTATTTTTCTGATAAAATTCATTTTTTATTGAATAGTGACAAATATTGTATTTTAATTCAAAAATACCAGTTAATATAATTTATTTATATGGTTATATTATCCTTTTAATTGGCTTTAAAATGTAAATATAATTTATTTTTACCATTTAATCCAATTTTGGTAATTGGAATCAATTTCACTTTGAAATTGGACATAATCAACTGTCTTTTTATTAATAGTTATTATCTCTTAAAAACATACTTTTTATTTTTACAACAAAAATTAATTTTAAATTAATTAATTAAAATTATATGTAATTTTTTTTAAAATAGACATCATTTTTGAATTATGAATATTAAATATATCTTAGGATGAATTTTTGGTATTTTTTCTGAAAAAATTCATTTTTTAATGAATAGTGAAACCACTAAGTAGTAGTTAAAAAAAATACATTTAATTTAAATGAAATTTTACCTCTTATGTGAATTGAATTTCAAAAATCCAACATTAATGGTTGTTATTATTAAGTAAAATGTGTTTCAATAAGATGAAAATATTTTTTTCATGAATAGTAACTTTTGACTTTTATTTACCTAGTTAAAGGTAAATCAGGTAATTCAAGATAAAAATAGTATTAAAATAATATAAAATTACCCTAACACATATCCTAAAATTACTGGATGAGTAATGGAAAACCAAGACAATAATTGGGTGAGAATTTTGTCCTTTTAAAGCCACTTCGGTAAGATAATAATATTAATAACTTAAAAAAAATAATATTATAAACATGTATTGTTTTGCTAAAACGATTTTAATGTGGGGTTATATAATTGATATATTTGAATATAAATATTATTTAGAAATATAAACATATTTCCAACATCATGGTATTTTTTTAATAATTTTTAGACATCAAATAAATATAATTATATATGACACAATAATGATGTTGAGTTTACCACATTAATAAATGATTTAAATAAATGAGATTATAAAGACTAAAAAAATATCCAAAACATGTCCAATTATTATTAGATGACTTTATTTCGACCATGAGTCATATTATCTTCGACTTTGTTTAGTTTTGGACCTTTAGAAACTGAAAATCATTATATAATAAAATAATATTTTCAAAATTTTTTAAAGATACCCAACACTCCCTTATAAAAAGCCCTCACTTATGACCAATCCCTCACACCTATCAATCCCCTTGGATCTTCCAAACCCTACCTAAATAATCTATAAAGATCCCTAACCTCCTCCTAAAAGCCTAACTTATGCATAAGGCACTTCAAGAAACACATTTGGTTCATATCAAATTGAGTTACCCGAATTAAAAGTACCAATTTCTATTAAATTATTGTTTTTATTTTACTTCTACAACTAATAAAATCTTTTAATTATATTCTATTGTAACAAAACTAGTATCCTCAATATACTGGGATGTTTTTATGAGAATTAGTCGAACTACACTTACACACACCTTCATCTAATGGGTAAAGAACATACAGTTTTTGTGGATGGAAAACTAACGCCGCACGCAATGATGATTGGTCAATTATCTCATATCGCCTCTCATGGTGTCCATTAAGATGGAATTGTATTCATATAAGATATATATTATGTTTATGTTTTCTTTATTATTATGTATTTTTTATTTATAGAATACCATTATGGTTTCCATTATGGGTAAACGATATAGTTTCATTTGAGGAAGTGCGGACTATTACCCCCTCAAAGTGATATGACTTGTTCATATCATACGTGGTACATATAAAGGATAGAGTAAATGATATTATATATGATACTATACAAGAACTATAATATACCTATGTATCATTATGTTTTCATTCCATTAAATATGAAATAGATATGAAAGTAGCTTTTTTGTGTATGTACGACTTACCGTCTCCATGAACGGTGCATTTCATTTCTTATCTCCAAATTTTTTGTACTATTATAAATACATGTATATTCTGGATATATATGATATATATGATATCTAAATCATGAATATCATTCTGGATATAATGAACCTTATACCACATGAACAAATTTTATTGATAATAAGTTCATTTTTGACTCAAGTACCAAATATCAAATAAACGACCGTTATTAACTTTTATGATTACATAATGTTTATAACATGGTAACAAGTGTTAAAAATGGAATAATAAAATTGAAATAAGTTCTTACAAAAGTATAAATTTACATTAGTTTATTATTCAGGGGATTAAAAAAATAACGGGTCAAGTCAAACACGGGGTAAGGGACTTCATCTCAATCTCCTTTCATTAAGGCATATTTTGTTTTATAGATGACTTTATTTTATACAGTTTATAAACACCTTTGAATTTTACTTTTATTCAAAATAAATCTTTTCTTTATGAAGAGTTTTACAAAATGAAAAAAAAGATATATCTTTTTAACATACTTAGTGACAATGACCTTTCTGCCGTAGCAAGTATTATTTGATCGTTGGCTTCATTAATAAGCCGCACTGTTTTTAAAAGGAAAATAAATAGCATATACTCTTTTACGTATTTTGGTATTGAAAATGGTTTTGATAATGGATTCGTTATGTCAATATATTTATGTGATATATTTTGATTGAAATGTGGAAATCCTTTCTTTCCTTTATATTTTTTGTATGTGCTATGATTCTTTAATGGTAATTGGACATTTGATGGGTGATTATGTGATAAAACAAATGATGGGTGGTGCTATGATTAACCAGGACTGGAGGTTATGTTATAACCTCCAATTCATTGGGTATGGAATTTGGCCATATGGCTATTCCATTTAGCGATATGTGTGGATGTAGACCGTATGGTTATTCCATTTAAGTATGTATAGGTCTCGAGTTACCAGTATATGTTATTTGTTATTTATATGGGTTTTATCGTAATCTTTTGGTTACAAAAGCATATGTAATTATATTTTATTCAGTGAAGAGTGTTTAATACTTAATAAAGTTTAAAAGTATTACTTATGATAAAGTATTCATGGTTTACTTGATGTTTTGAAAAACTAATATTTTTTCTTCTCTGTGTATCCCTTACTGAGCATTTTATGCTCACCCTATGTTTTTGAAATGTTTTTCACAGGGAATAATGTGGAATAGGGTCAATGATGTGATCACAGAATAGTCATGTTGTCTAAAACATGGAACTAGACATGTCACTTTTTTCAAAAAGTTATTATTTTATGAAATAAGAAATACTGAGTAGATGTGTCTATATGTAATATTCAAGTTGTTATGTATATGTTATGACCTAACTCTCTAAATCACTAAACCTGAAAATATCCTCAATGTGAAGTATTAACTTATTTCAAGAATATGAAATGTTTACGCTAGGGTCCTTATAGTTGGTATCATAGGTTGGTTTAGATAACTTTATGTGTTAGAATATTGTCAAATTCATGTCCATAAATTAATTTATGATATGATTGAAAGGATATAGAATTTATAGATTACCATGTTGCTTTGAGTAAGATATTTTCATGTTCAGAATGGTTTTCCATAGATGAAACAATGTAGAAATGTTGGGATGACATGATAAGGAAGACAACCTTCCAAATCAGCAACCTGATATGGTCAGAATCAGAACCGAACAATTTTTTAAAGTGATGGAACAGTTGACTCAGGCTATAAATGGTGGTGGAATCCATGCACGAGATCATCCAGATCAACCAAAATGGAACATGTTAGTAGTGGAGCATTTCTTGAGGCATCATCCCCAATAATTCATAGGATCATATGACCCTATTCTAGGAGATTAATGGATTAAAGAACCAGGTAAGATTTTAGATGTTATGGGGTGTTTAGAACATTAGAAGGCTAGTCTCACTATTTAACGTTTTGAAGGAGAAGTTGATCAGTGGTCGTCGATGGTGAAAAATATCAGGGATAGTGAGGAGATTTATTCTCTTGATTGGGATGAATTAAAATATATGTTTCTTGAGAAATATTTTCCTAAGGTTGTATATCTTAGGATGGAAAAACAATTTCTAGATTTGAGGCAGGGGGATGACCCAGTGGCTGCTTATGCAAAAATGATCACTCGACTGGCACGGTATGCACCAAATTTCATCCAAGATCTTGATAGTAAGATAAATCTATTTTACTCAAGACTGAAGCCACGATATCGAAGAGAATTATCCTCTCATGAGTTCAAAAGTTATGAAAAAAAATTCATTGTGTGGAGAATGTGGAAATGGAGTTTTCTAATGATTCGATATTCTTTGACAAAAAATAGAATAAGAGGTCCAGTTGGCAAGAAAAGGGAAAGAATTAATCAAAGAATAGAGGTAACAAAACTAAATATCCATATTTTGATAAGTTTGGTAAAAATCATCCTGGAGAATTTTTATCAAAGTCTTGAAAGTGATTCCAGTTTTGTAAGTCTGGTTATATTGCTCGTAACTGTAAGGAAGTTTAAGAAGAAGGCAATGAAAATACATCGGTAAGATGTTTTAAGTGTAATGAAATGGGTTATTATGAAAACGAGTGTCCAGTGAAGAACTCAACTGATGGAAAGAAGCTGGAATACAAGAAGAAAGGGGTGGTGAAATCCTTTACAACTACTTCTACAGATGTTGGGCCACCGAATGAAGTAGTATCAGGTACATTGATTGTTTGTTCATATTATGCCAATCTTTTGTTTGATGCAGGTTCTACACACTCTTTAGTTTCTGATAATTTTTCTAGAAAATTGGGGATTCCATCTCAAGATATGAAACATAAACTTTGGTAAAAACACTGGGTGAAACATTGAGGAAAAAAATTATAAGAACATTCATATCCTTGCCTGTGGAAAGAATCTACCAGAAAACCTTATTGTTTTGATTCTAGTAGAGTTTGATGTTTTTCTAGGTATGGATTGGATTTCTGTTTATCATGCTAAGAATGAATAAAAAGCTAAAGAGGTTTATTTTTAGAAATATTTTTAGTTCATGTACAAGAATGAACCCTAGATTTTGATAATATATCAGGAAGATGAGAATTAGCAAAATATGGAAATGAATATTACCATACACATATTGTTGAAAACAAAGGAACTGTTCATATTAATGATGTGACAATGGTAAATGAGTACCATGATGTTTTCCCGATGAGTATCCTTTTATTATACCTGATTGGGAAAATTAATTTACTGTTGAGTTAGTTCCTGATGCTAATCCAATTTCAAAACCCCCTTATCGAATGGCTCAAATTGAACTTTTATAGTTAAAGAAGAAATTATAGGAGTTATTAGATAAAGGTTTCATTAGAACTAACACATCACCATGGGGTGATCCTATACTGTTTGTTAAAAAGAAAGATAGTTCAATGAGACTTTTCCTAGATTATAGAGCATTGAATAACATCACTATTAAGAACAAGTATCTTTTTCCTCATATCAATGATTTGTTTGATCATCTCTTGGTAGGTCAATATTTTTCGAAGATTGACCAGAGTTCGGGGTACCATCACTTGAAAGTGAAGGAATAATACATTATAAAGACGGTGTTTTGTACTAGATATGGCCATTTTGAATTTGTAGCTATTCCTTTTGGGTTAACCAATGCACTTGTTGTATTAGTGAATATTATGAATAGAATTTTTTATGAGTTCTTAGATAAATTTGTGTTTTTCTTAATTGATGATATTTTTGTTTATTCTAAAAGAAAATTGGATCATGAAATTCATTTAAGGGTTTTCATGGAATCCTTAAATGAAAAAGAAACTATTTGGGAAATTCAGCGTGTGAGTTTTGGTTACAAAAAATTTCATTCCTTGGTCACATTGTTTCAAAAAATTACATAACTATTGATCCTGCTAAAACAAAAGTAGTTATGAATGGACAAGAACCACAAATATAGACATGATCTATAGTTTTCATGGTTTTAGAATTTATTACCGGAGGTTTATTGAAAAATATTCATGGTTATCTAGTCCAATGACTAAATTAACAAGAAAAGGTGTTAAGTTCATTTGGAAAAAAGAATGTGATGATTGTTTTTAGGAATTGAAATAAAGATTTGTGAATTCTCTGGTTTTTTCATTACTTTCCAGAGATGGCCATTTTTTTATCTAAGGTGATGATTCGTTGAAAGGACTTTGTTGTGTCATTATGCAGAATGATTAGCTAATTTCTTATGATTCACATCAGTTGAAACCTCATGAGTTAAATTACCCTACAAAATATTTGGAATTACCTATTGATCTTGGCTTTAAAAATTTGGAGGCATCATTTTTATAGAGTAAAATGTGAAATATATACTGACCACCAAATATTAAAGTATATATTCACTCAAAATGAATTGAAAATGAGATAGAGGAGATGGCTTGAATTAGTCATGGATTATGATCGCACGATCCTTAACCATCTGAGAAATAATAATAGTGTCTGATGCTTTGAGCCGAAAAAGTAATGCTTCATTAACAATACTACGTTTGAAATGAGATCCTTTTCTTTTTGATTTAATAAACTTGGGAATATAAGTTATTGGTGCAGGAAGTTCTTCTGCTTTGTTTTAGGTGTCAGTGAGATCATCTCTATCAGAAAAAATTAAGCAATCATAGAAGGAAGATAGTGAGTTGCAGAAAAAGGTAGAGTTGGCTCAGAAGGGTATGTTTCCAGAATTTAACATTAATAATGATTGTGTTTTGAGATTCATAAAGTGATTATGTGTGCCTTTTGATTAACAGTTGAAGAATGAGTTATTATGTGAAGCTCATAGTTCTCCATTTTCAGTTCATCTTTGCAGTACATAGATGTACATAGATATTTGGGAGTATTACTGGTGGGATGGAATGAAAAGAGATATTACTGATTTTACTGTGAAGTGTTTGACTTGTCAGCAGGTTAAAGCAGAGTGGAAATTACGCAAAGGGATACTTCAGTCTTTACATGTTCCATAGTGGAAATGAGAAAATATATCGATGGACTTCATTTTGGGATTACCAATGACATCTCGAGGTAATAATGCAATCTGGGTTATTTTTGATTGATTGAATAAATATACTCATTTCCTTCCTATTCGAGATATATTGTCTCTAGATCAAAATTCTTGATTTTATGTTAAAGAGAATTTAGGTTACATGGTGATCCCCTCGTGAATGTATTTGATTGTGATTTAATGGTTACTTATAACTTTTGGAAAGCCCTTCAAAAGTCATTGGGTACTGAAATAAATTTTAGTACAACTTTTCATCTTCAATCAGATAGGCACCCATAACAAACATTTGAGACCATAGTGGATATTCTATGTGATTTCTCAATGGATTACCAGGGATGTTGCGACCGAAATTATTCATTGTTTGAATTTACATATAATAACAGTTTTCATTCTAGTATACAGATGGCTCTGTTTGAGTCATTATATGGAAAGCATTTTCGAACTCCAGCTTTCGGGGATGATGTGGGTGAATGGAATCTGGTGGGACGATAATTGGTATAAGAGATGGAAAAAAAGTTCACTTGATCCGGAAGGACATTTGGCCAACTCAGATTAGGAATAAACATTATACGGATAATCGGAGGAAAGATCTTTTTTTGAGGTAGGTGATCATTTCTTTCCCAATGTTTCTCCATGGAAAAGTGTGATTCATTTTTCTAATAATGCAAAGTTGAGTCTGAGGTTTATTGGAACTTCTGAAATACTAGAGAAAGTTGGATCAGTTGCATACAATTTGGCTTTACGTCCAAGTTTTTCCTAGATACACAATGTTTTTTCCATGTTTCGATGTTGAGAAAGTATATGTCGGATCCATCTCATGTTTTGTGCCCAGAGGTAGTTCTATTGGAAGAGAATCTCCCTTATGAGGAACAACTATTCCAAATTATTGACTGAAGAGAGAAAGTGTTGCAGAATAGGGTAATTAATTTTGTAAATGTTTTGTGGAAAAACCATATCCTCGAAGAGGCAGCGTGGGAATCAGAAAAATCTACGAGGGATAAATACCCCAATTTATTTAATAAGTGAATAAAAATTTCGGGGATGAAATTTCCATAAGGGGGAGGGATATAACATCCCAGGTAAATAAAGAATAAGTCATTTTTTAAATTTAATAAATATTTTTGAAATAAATATTAATTTTACTTTAAATGGGTCTCTATGTTTAATGGATTACCCGATACGCAACAACGGGTTTCTTTGAAATCTTACTTTTCACACTAATAATATAATATTATTATTGTAAATGGCTATTAATTCCTAGTCTTTGTATTGGTGGGAATTTATAAAACTAACTAAAATATGATTATATATGTTTTTTACATGTTTTTACATTTACCCAATAAATTTTAGAGGCTTAAAATGTGAATGAATCTAATTTTAAGCACAAATACTTTAATATTCTTTAAAAGGTCGATTTAAAACCTTTTGATGGAGTATACTCTATAAATATAGTTTTGGTCACTTTAATATGATATATTTGATAAAATAAAATTATTCTTTAGACTCGGGACATCAAAAATTACTTTGGGTATATTTTTGGTATTTTTATAATAAAATTTATTTTTTAATGAATACAGAAAAATACTATATTTTAATTCAAAACAAACTTTTAATCTAATTTATTTATATGGTTAGATTATATTTTTAATTGGTTTTAAAGATTAATTAGATTCTATTTTTACCATTTAATCCAATGATGGTCAATGGAAGCAATTTCACTTTGAATTTTGACATAATCAACAATCAATCTTTTGATAGTTATTATTTCGTAAAATCACGCATTTTGTTTTGACAACAGGAATTAATTTTAAAATAATTAATGAAACTTCTATGTATTTAATTTGATAAAATAGACATCATATTTTAATTCAGAATATCAAATATATATTAGGCTTAATGTTTTGTATTTTTTAGATAAAACATCAAATTTTTATGAATAGTGAAACCACTAAGTAGTAGTTAAAAAATAAATTTTTCATTTAGATGAAATTTTAACACTTCTTTGAATTGAATTTTGAAAATCCAACATACATGGTTGTTATTACTAAGTAAAATGTGGTTTAATAGGATGAAAGTATTTTCTGGTGAATATGAACTTTTATCTTTTATTTACCGCAGTTAAAGTTAAATAGAGTAATTCAAGGTAAAAATAATATTAGATTAATAAGAAATTACCTTAACACATTTAGTAACATTATTTTATGAGTAATTTATGACCAAGAAAATACATCGGTGAAACTTTTGGCCTTTTAAAGCCACATGGGTAAGATAATGATATTAATAACTTTTTTATCAAATAAAAATAAAAAAATATTATAAACATGTATTGTTTTGCTAAAATGATTTTAATGTGGTGTTATATAATTGATATAATTGACTATAAGTATTCTATAGAAATATAAAATGATATCATACATCATGGTAAATTTTTTATAATTTTTATACATCATATAAATTATATTATATGTTACATAATAATGATAGAGTGTTTACCTCATTAATAAACGATTTAGATAAATGAGATTATAAAGATTAAAACAACATAAAAAACTATACAATTCTTATTGGATGATTTTATTTAGACCATGGGTCATATTATCTTCAACATTAATTAGTTTTGGATCTTTATAAACCGAAAATCATTATATAATAAAATAATATTTTTACACTTTTTTAAAGATCCCCTCCTCTCCCTTATAAAAATACCTCACTTCTAACTAATTCCTCACACCTCTCAAGCCACATGGATCATTCAACCCTTTCCTAAATAAGCTCTCAAGATCCCTATCATCCTCATAGGATCCATAAATTAGGCATAAGGAACTTCAAGAAACCATTTTGGTTCATATCAAAGGGAGTTACCCGAATTAAAGGTAACGATTTCTCTTAAATTCTTTTCCTTTATTTTACTTCTCAAACCCCTAAACTCTTTTTATTACTCTCTTTTGTAACAAAAACAGTATCCTAAATATAGTATAATGTTTTTATGATAAGGATTATATGTACACTTACACACACATCCATCTAATGGGTAATGAACATACTGTTTTTGTGGATGGAAAACTAATGCCTCACGAAACGATGATTGTTCAATTATCTTATACCACCTATCATGGTGGCCATTAATATGGAAAATAATATATATATATGATATATATTATGTTTATGTTTTCTTTATTTTTCTCTATTTTTCATTTATAGCATAGCTTTATGGTTTCCATTATGGGTAAACATGAAAATTTCATTTGTGGAAGTGCGGACTACCGCCCCCTCAAAGTGATATGACTCGTTCATACCATACGTGGTAAGTATAAATGATGCCGTTAATGATATTATATATGATACAACACTAGAATATTAATATACCTATTTATCTTTATATTTACATTCCATTATATATGAAATAGAAATGAATGTAGCGTTCGTGCGTTTGTATGGCTTACCCTCTCCATGAATGGTGCATTTCATTTCTTATCTCCAAATGTTATGTACTATTATAAATAAATGTATATAATGGATATATATGATACATATGATATCTAAATGATGAATATAATTCTAGATATAATGAACTTTTGATAACATGAATAACTTGTAATAACAAGAAGTTCATTTTTAACTCAAGTACCAAATATAGACAAAATGACCATTATTGAATTAAATGGATAAATAATGTTCATAACATGGTAATAAGTGATATAAATGGAATAATAAACTTGAAAAAGATTCTTAATCAAGTAGAAATTAAATTTAGTTTATTACTCATGAGATTGAAGAATGAACAGGTCATGTCAGACATGAGGTAAGGGACTTCGTCTCGATCTCCTTTCATTGAGGCATATATTGTTTTTTACACACCTTTATTTTATATGGTGTAAAAAACCCTTTGAATTTTACTTTTATTATAAAGAAATATTTTCTCTAGTAATCATTTTAATAAATGAAAAAAGTATGTTTCTTTTTAACGTACGTGGTGACAATGACCTTTCTGCTGCAACAAGTATTATTTGATCTTTGCCTTCCATAACAAGACGTAATGTTTTTAAAAGGAAAATAAATACCATATAATCTTTTATGTATTTTGGTATTGAAAATGGTCTTGATAATGGATTCGTTATATCAATATATTTATGTGATATATTGTGAATGAAATGTGGAAATTTTCCTTTCTGTTATATTTTTTGTATGTGTTATGATTTTATAATGGTACTCAGACATTTGAAAATTGGTTTCGTGATAATCCAAATGGAGGGTGACGCCGGGATAAACTAGGACAGGTGGTTACATTATATCCTCCAATGCATTGGGTATGAAATTTGGATGTATGACTATTCCACTTAGTGATATGTGTAGAAGTCAACCATATGGGTATTCCATTTAAGTATGTTTATGTCCCGAGTTACCTTTTTATGTTATGTGTTCTTTATATGGGTTTTATGGTAATCGTTTGGTTAGAAATGGGTAAGTAATGATCTTTTATTCTGTGATGCATATTTACTACTTCACAATGGTGAAAAGTATTACTTATGATAAAGTATTCATGTTTTACTTGTTGTTTTAAAAAACTAAAAGTTTTCTTTCTTTATGTATCCTTTACTAAGATTTTTATGCTCATCCCATGTTTTTGAAATGTTTTTCACAGGGCATAAAGTGGAATACGGTCAAAGATGGGATCATGGAAAAGTCATGCTGTCTAAAACATGGAACTAGACATGACTCATTTTTTCAAGGAGTTATTATTTTATGAAAAAATAGATACTGAGTAGATGTGTCTACATGTAATATTCAAGTTGTTATATATATTTTACGACTTAATTATCTAATTCTATAAACCTAAAAAGATCCTCAATGTGAATTATTAACTTAATTCACAATTATTCAATGTTTAAGGCCAGATCCTTATATTCCCTCTAATATAATGGATATGAAATTCATTCCATAATAAATAAAATTATTTGAACAGTGTATCTCAGTTTTTTTAACTTGATGTTTCCTTTAATGAATGGTATCATAGAAATTAAATTTATTTTAAAAAAATCAATAAATATTGAGTTGTTATATTAGATCCCACATAAAATGAATTTTCCCATGAAGTTTTTTAATATGACATAAACAATTAAGGATGTGTCGGATACATTACGTCCATGGTTTCCCATGTAACTTTAACAAATTTATAATTCCACTAGTAAACATAAACCATGTGTGTAGTCATGTTTTATAATACATTATATTTATAGTCAAATATCTATAAATGTTTTTATTCATAAAGAAAGATCATGTTTCTTTAGTGTTAACTATGATATTAGTATACGTGGGAATCATCTATGCACTTCTTTAAGAGGTATTCGTTGAACACATCATTAAGTTTAGATAATTTTGGTGGAATAACCATGTAAAAATCAACCATCCTTATTATATCAAGAATATTTAAAGGGAAAATATACCTAGGGCTTAGATTCCCCTATTTCTAAATCTCAGGAAAATTTGTACATGGAGAAATCAATATAGAAACATTCTCACCAACTTCATATTCAAGATCACATCGATGATTTTAAACATAATTATTTATCAACTCTAGGCTTCTAAGATGTGTTGATGAATGGTTCTAAAATTAATTACCATTTACTCGGATATCTAATGTCCCAATAGCTTTCATTCTACAAATTCATCCCAAAAAAAATTATTTCTACACTTATTTTCATATAGATATTCATAAGGATCCATATGAATTCTTGAATGAAATATGTTTTTATAAGAATACTATGCTAGAAGAAGGTGTTGATCTAATCAAACTTTTAAATCCAAAGAAAAATATCTCAACCTAACCAATATGGTTCAAAGGTTATATCAGATTGAGCATCTACCTGGGGCCGCTATGTGGTATTGAAAATTCACTCGGTATCCATATCCTACTAAATATTTCTCCAGAACATCGATGTAAACCTCAAATCCCAATAAAATACCACTGACTGTGGTTGTTCAAGAAACCATATCAGTTAATATAAATTATATCATGTTAGTAAAGAGAGAAATATTATTTGACAGTAATGAAGTGTGTCAACATTTTTGGGTGGTAAACTAGAGAACAAATATAATTCTACCCATTATATGTTTGGAGTTGGAAGAAGATATTGTTAGTGGTTATGTTTTCCCTTTTCCATTTAGGTCTAGATAACATTTGTTACATCCCGATATTCTTGAATCTCTAAGCCATAACATTATTAAATACCACACACTGAGATACAAACTCTATTATATATATCATAATTCTATCCCACCATAAATATTGTCTTTTATATTAGTAAATTTTCATGATTCTAGGATATATAGAGAATGATGAACTATGGACCCATAAAATAAATCAATCTTTTAATAAGTTATTTATTAAACACAGAAAGTTTTCCAAAATTGTATCATTCCATCACAATAATGCTTAATCTAACGAATGTTTCTCACATGTGTAAATAACTCTACATCTTCCTTTTACGAGTCATTAATCTTCAAATAAATATATAGTTAAACACTCAATTTATATGGTTAATGTTTCCCCACACACTTTATGTTTTCATGCTCCATTTATGGAAAATCCAAAAATATTGGATATTTCTTTTTCGATATAATAAATAATCATAATTGATTCTTTCAAATCAAAGCATCATTAACCATATTCAACTTCCTAGAGAGGTAATGTACTGAGAAATAATAATAATTATTCCACTCTAACTATATTCTCTAAATCATATTCAACTATTTATATAAGAATAAATACATTAAACATTTTTGATAAGTATATATATCACACCTTTCTCAATAAGTATAATGAATCTATATTTTAATTCAAGAAATTCCATTTCTAACTCAAAATCATGAGTTTTGTAATATTTCTAATGAACCTTAAAATGACTTAAGGAATAATATATCATCATATAGTTTGACCTGAGAATTCATCCTAGTCCCTTTTTAATGCACCATTATTGATTTAAAACCTTTCCACGCAATAGGGAAATGTATGTACATGTAAACTAATAATCTTTTTCCAAATTCCCAAAAAATATCATCATATTTATCCATCCCAATAAACATATATCCCTTTTATGTTAACATGATTAGTGGATTATACATTCAAAAAAATCTACCAAATATGTGAATAATATATAATCATCTGTATCCAAAACACTCTTTTAAAATACAAGAATATCTTGTATAAGGAGTACCAAAAAATGATCAAGGTACTCTCCAAAGGAAATATTTATTAAATATTTAATGATAAAGGGGTCATTAGTTAGACCAAATGTCATGAATCTAAATTGGTAGTCTCCACACATTATACTGAATCATGTGTTGGTTTTATCTTCATTCATGACCCTCAACTGATAATAATAAATAATATTCAATACTATTAAAGTATTTAGGTCCATTTAGTTTATCCAAAAATTCATCAATATAGTTGAATATGATTATTGTTCTTGATTTTGATCTTGTTACGTTATCAATAATTAAAAAAATGCACCATTAATCAACCTTTCTTCATAAAAAAGAACATTTTTACCCTATGGTGATGCACATGGATGGATGAATACCTTTTCAATATTTTCCTAGAGTTTTCTCTTCAATTACTCACAATCAATCAATGTAATTCTATATAGTTTATTTGATATAGGCATAGAGAACATTATTTTTTTATTTTAAAATTCAAATTCATGATTCGGTGAAAGAGCTAATAATTCATCATGAAATAAAAAATAAAATAAAAACCAATAGGATATCATTCAATTTTTTATCTAACCAACCATATAATACCAAAAACCCTTTTTGATAGGAATCAAGACCCATATGATAGAGTTTGTTTCCATCCAAACTTCATATTTATCATCACACATATAGAAAATAAAAGTTCAGTTTGCAATATCAAACATTACTTACCTTACAAGGACATTTATGTTGACTTTATGTAATGAACTCCAATCAACTCCCAATATGAAATCACAATAAACTAATGGTATAATAACATGATTTCTCATAAAAATATTCCCAAAACCATCAACAAGTGATGAATCACATACTTGAGATGTGATCATTATACCATTATGTTTTTTCACTACTAATTTAACATATAATCATTGGAATTGAATTATTATACCCATATAAAATTTATCAGATATAATAATGTGGGATGAACAGGTTGAAAATAAGAAATTAGTAATTATAGAGTGTATGGTATGTGTATCTTTCCCCACATCATTATTGTAGCCTTCATAATGACTATTTACTGTACGATATTTCCAATCTTATCTCAACTTAACGAGTTTTTTATGTCGATTATCATCAGTAACCATCATATTTGGTCTCTGGTGAGTGTAATTCTCATACTCCCTAAATTAGATAAACTATACTCTAGGTAGTTTATTCTATGTATATTTCTATCTATTCATTTCATTAACAAACATATTACCATTACTTAATAATTTGATTACATGGTAACCTTATTAACCATGTGTAAAACATTTACTAGTAACCTCAAGAAAATTTTCACCGTGTTTACTTCCACAATAATATCATAAATGAACGATAATATTCATCTGTACATGTTTTTTAATATTTCATTTTAATTCCATATTCCTTTCATTCTAAAAAAATGATATTTAATGGTAACTAAAATCTCTATTTCTACCTTTATTGCACAAAAAATAATTTCTTAATAGCCACTAATGTTTCTTATGGATAAATCACATGGGATATATTGATTTAATCTACTGAATAATTTATAGACCTTACTTTCAGGATGTGTGATAATATTAGAATCATACATCACAAGTTATTTACAATTTACCACATTGGATAATAATAAAAAGATTCTTAGAAAATATTTTTGGAAAACATTTACAATGAAGAGAAAGAAGTTTCGACCTAGAAGAGAAATAAATTCCATTTTCATATAAAACTATTTTCTGAATAATGAGTTATTAGTGTTATAAAAATTAATGGTAAAATGTAATATCATGAAATAAATATAGGATAACTATATTTAATGTTTTTATTGATAGGTATATGATAATATTCCACCATCAAATACCTAATCACAAAAAAAATCCTGATAAAACTTGACATTGTAACATACAAACCATTACTACATTGGTGTCATTCGAATAACACAAACCCTAAAATAATTACCTCAAATGAAACATAAAACATATTGAAAATCATTATAATCATGATTTATCATGTCCTATGTTATTAAATGTACCTCAATAAAATCAAAGTTGAATTACAAAACATATGTCTCTAAAAAAAACCTGAGACGATAAATTGTTACTTCAATTTCATATTCCTTCGAATGATATCTAGATACCTATATAATAAATTTAAAATTTATATAACTACATTAAATATTGAATTAAATTATTATAATATCATTTATGACCCTCTTATAACATTAAAAATCCCTTTAATTAAGAATTCCTTTTTGAAATCAATATTCACGTGTGTTAATTATTTCTTTTATCGTAAGAATTTTGGTTAGGTATTTCTGGTCATTGTCTTTATATAATTTAAAATAATTTCTATAATTATTTTCACAATGTATATATAATATATAAACAATAAATATATATTTATAATCATTCATCAATTATTGGTATAGAAAAAGTAATTACATCGTTCTAGGGGATGGTAGGCCGTGTATTGATGTGAATGTAGTTTTCACTTTTTAATCAGTGTAAAGAATGAATGATTAGTTATAAAAAATCATTTCATAGTAATTATTATATAATAATTTTCCTATATATATATTCATTAAATCTATACTTATTACCATCCATGTAAAATTGAAATTAAACCCAAATCACATTGCTTTATTGAGTTGGTAGTCCACAAATAGGAACGAGCAACATTATTGTTTTCCAATGGATTTGGAAGGTAAGAAGATAAATATGATACTATAATATTATAAATAGTATAATTTAATAAATGTAATAATTATTAATTAAACCCATCATAATATCCATCAATGAAATATGGCTTGGAAAATTGAATTATATCATTGCCTATGCACGCATGAGCGATAATTTCACAACACATTTGATTGGAATGGTGGTGGATAATGGTGATTTAATAGTAATAATAATAAAATTATAGTATATTTAATAAAATTAATTTATTAGTTTTTGATAAATATAAAATATTTTCTTTAGGTAAATAAGAAGTAAACAAATGTGATTTCTTAATGTCATTACCTCTACTTTAAAAGAACACCATTAGATATCCTCTTAAGGGATCTAAGGATATAGCATAAAGAAAACCAATACCTCTATAACATGTATAAGTATGTTTAAAAAGAATATTCAAAGGTTTTGGTTGTTTTATAAGGGAAAATAAGACATGATGAAGAAAAATGATAGTCCACGTTTAAAATTGTGGTGAGGGGCACTCATACGATTTATAAAAACATAATATATGATAATTTAATTATCTAAAAAAGGGTATTACAAAATTATAGGGGTTAAAATATGGGATAGTATGTATTTAATATTCAATAAATAGACAAATGTTTTACATGATTATGTTTTCTTCTAAACTATATCATTTGGTTTAACCCATTATTTAACATTTTTTAACATTAACGACTATAATATATTTTTCACTCTTATGGTTATATAATATTATATATTAGGTGAAAATTTGATTATAAGTGGGAAAGATGTGAAAAATTTTAACATATATTTCCACTTTGTACTCTATCACTATTTTTATTATATTTTATAAAATATCAATAATATCAATTTTGGCACTTTTCATTTTATTTGACTGAAACATCAGAAATATAAATCAATAATTAGAAACTAATATATTAAAACCACATTAAAATGTTATATTATTGAATGTAATTATTATCACATAATAAAATAATAAAATTAAATAACATTTATAATTTTATAATTTATTTAATTATTTTTTAAATTACAATGGTAAATATTAAATCATTATTGCGCTATAATATAATGTAATTAATTACACAATAAAAATTTGAAAAAAATTATCATAATTAAAATAATTCCATTATCCTCAATGTATAAATTTATATTTATTAACAAATTTCTATTGGCCCTATGTGATCATAAAAAATATATTTAAAACAATGAGAGTGATACTTTTTTATCCTTCTTTGTTTTAAATATCATATAGATCATTTTCATGGATAAGTGTCTATTAAAATAATCTATTTAGATCCTAAGGTTATAATATTCAAATTATATTCATCTCATAAGTTTTTGGATGATAACTTATTTATTTCATAGTTAATTTTTTTTTGAATTACATTTATTTACCCTTAACTGATGTGGAAAAAATTTAATGGTTAATAATCAAATTTACTAAAACTAAAGGATCATTTTTACCAAACATAATCATATATATTACAAATAATTAATCCATTTTATAATATTCACTACATATAAGTGGAATAAATTTATGTTAAAATAACTGTGTAAAATTCTATGAAAACCACATTTAGTATAATGATGTTTTCTAGATAAAATTAGATGTATTAATATCACATGTATTGGAATAATGTTAAATGTATTTTAAAAACATTTGATTTAATCATGTGTTTATTTTAATGATTTTATGAATTGTATTCATGATGTTTACATAAGAATGGTTATATCATTATTTGATGGTTGAGCTACAAAATTTATAGCCCTCTACTATATTATGAAAGGCCTTATATCTCATGATATCACAATGTTATGTATGAACATGATTCAATTATCCAAGAACAACTCATGGGCATGATATATTCATTTTGATCTGTTTTTTGGTTATTTTCACGTTTTCAACTTATTTAATGATGTACTTGGATCCCGTTAATCCAATAATTAGATATCATAAAATATAATATAGAAGAATAACATAAACATTATAAGGATATATTTTTGCATTAATTTATAATGATATTTATATAGATCAATTAACCAATGTTTTGATATTCTATGATTATTCATGTATCATATTTCTATTTTATGTTTTTATAGGTCATTATTATTGAATCCAAATTCTTTTAAAATATTATATTATAACACAACAAGATTTTGTGAAATATATTTTTCATAAAAAAAATTTCATTTAGGTTTTATGAATTATAAGAAATATTAAATTTGGATTTAGTTACATGGAATACTGAATTTTGGTTGAGTTATAGTCAAAATAATGTATCATTACTTACACACAACAACCTGTTTTAATGAAAGGTGACAAAAAATTAAAATATTTTTATTAAATAACATGATGGTTATAACCCAGCCATTAAAATAGAGGGTATAAATAATATTAAGTAAATTAAGAATTTTTTTACACATTTATATATATTACTTTTTTTGGTGACCAATTAATTATAAATGAAAATAAGAACCATTTAAAAATAAGGGGGCTCTATTTCTGAAAAACAAATATTTGCAGAAACATTTTTTATCTCAATAAATTAAACAAATTTATTTTGATAAAATATTTTGATAAAATTTATATATAATATATTAAATAAAATTTTTAACATTTATCTAATGTTTTTATAAGATATTAGAATGAACCCAATCTTATTCATTCATACTGTATATTTTATACAAAATCATCAACGTCACCATTTTTGTAATTATTTTAAAATAATTTGATGAAACATTTAAAAATAATATTTTAAAAAATGAAATAACTTTTTATATAATAATTTTGAAAATATTTTATCATGAATTCTTGTGAATTTTCTAATATTATAAATTTTTTCATTTAATAGTGAAAATTACTGGTTTTTATTAAGAATTTCATTTTTTGATGAAAATTAAAATAATACAATTTTATAAATATTCTTTTAAAATAATTTTTTTTCAATTATATACCTTGTAATCCACTTTATTTCATTTTAATATTTTTTTTTATTTTTTTTTATAGAAAAATAATATTAAACTTTTGAAAATTTCACTATGCAAACTCGCTTTGCACTGCGTCTACTCAATTGATTTGAAGTTAACTTTTCTTGTAATAGAATTTAATTTTCAAAATTAAATAAAATATTTTAAATAGGGTTTTTATTATCTAATAAGTTATGACAATTGTTTTCCATAATTAATTGTAAAAAAATTAAAATTATTTACCATGATTAAGGAAAAATGGGTTTATTAAGGGTTCAAACTAATCATATAAGGGATAAAAAAGACCAAAAACATGTCAAATACCCATTTTATTGAAATATTTCATCCTTATATCAAATAATTTAGTGCATATTCAAATTTAGTGCCTTTGTTCATGTAAAAAATGAAGGTACACCATATTATTTTCAAATAATACAAGTGACCCACTCACCTTAATTATAAAAGGCCACACTCTTTATTCCCCTCTTCACATATAAAAACACATTTTTAAAAAATGAACCTACCAAAATAACATCCTTAATTCTCAAATATCATCCTATAATATTTATTTTGGTCATAAATACACTCTCGGAATTCATTTGGTGGAAACCAAAAAAGGTTTCCTGAAGAAGAGGCAACATTCTTTCACAAATTTTTTTTTCATATTTTTCTAAAAAAAATTTAATTATTATTAAAAAATTATGATATAAAAAAATCGATTAAATAATTAAAAATATTGATTTTATGTTAATTAAGTGACCTAAAACCATCTCCAATTCCATTAAGTGGGTTATGAAATCATTATTTGTGTGTGCGGAAAACTAACGCCTCAAGAACAGATAAAATTAATTATTATATGGACATAACTCATATATAGATATAATCGTGTATTAAATATTTACATTTTTTATTTATAATAATATTATTTTTCATGGATTATTACATCTCATATACCTTCATACATTCAATTCCCTGGGAATACGATAATTTTGATCATTTTTATGGTGGACTACCACCTCACAATGCAATGTAACTAAATCATGCATTACATAGAAGGTCATAAGTATTGGTTAAATGAAAATATAAGATATAATAGAAATAAAAAATCATTCTTTAATTTTATAATATTATTATCATTTTTTTATCTGTTTTATTAGAAAATGTAAACCACATTCTTGCATAAATATGGTCTCTTATTTCCACAAATGGTATATTTCATTTTCTTCCACAAAAATATTATGATATTGTTTCGGTGCGGATGTGCGTCGGGTTACGCTGTTCTGCCAGGACACGTTCGCGCGTGCACCCGTCAACCCGAGGGGATGGGCGCGCGGCTTGTGGTCCCGCAGTCCCGCTTTCCAAAGGCGGGCGGCATCCGTCCCTTATTCAGGGGCGTCTGCTCCTTGATCGAAACCGGGATGATGGGATGTCGGCTCCTCCTTCCTTGGACGTCTCCTCGGAACTTGTCGCCTAATCCGGGTCTCCCTCATAGATTTAAGACATGCTCGTGAATCTCGTTCCCGGCGCCATATCTTCATGGACACCGGTTAATTACGCTGCTTCCGCCCGGACGCTCCAAGGAGTCTGGTCGGGGCAGCAACCTGCGGTGAGAAGGCCGGGTGGCTCTGGGTGCTGGGGGCGTGTCGTAACACTGCGGCTCTGCACGTCTGTCTTCCATCCCTAATAGGGCTTCTCGAAGGCATGATGGCCTGAGGCATCCCGCACGGGGTGCGGGGAACTGTGTCACCTGAGGTTTTCCTCAGCTTCCCATGTTTAACACGGGGTATGCCACGAGTTTAACGTCCAACGGGGACGGCATCAGACCGATCAACACGAAAAGTGGATCAGATGACAGAACCCCTTGCGGGGAACCTCCGACGCTGGGGCCAGCGCATGGGCGGCTTCCCAAGTAATGTGGAGTGAAGTGAAGTGGCATGACCCCCACCGGGATGTGGCGGCCCGGGTAAGGATCAGGATGGATGATGGAGTGAAGAGCTTGGACCCCGTAGGGGCTTCCTACGTACCGCGCGTTAGCACGGATCAAAGTCAACGTAGTTCGGGTATACAGTTTAACGTCATGCTGGACGTCGGCAAGCCGACTCACGAAGAGGTCGAGGCCGCCGGGCGGAGGATTGAACCGAACCACCTCGCACAGAGGGGGGTGGAACGGCCGGGTGGATCACAGTTTCACGTCATGCTGGACGATAAAAGGAGAAATGGAGAAAGGGGCTGTGGGGAGGCACAGTGGAGATACACACGGGCAGTCTCCCACAGGGGCGGATTCATAGGTGAATCGACGCAAGCGTGAACCCTGGAGGGGTCCACTGATGGACGAACCGATGTAAATACGACCGGGACGACCAGGTGGCAGGCTTGGACCTCAAGAAGGCTTCCTACGTACCCTGTATAGAAGACAGGGATCAAAGTCCACGTAGTTCATTCTGTCAGGACTTACGCACTTGAGGCAGCCCGGATGCGGCGAAACTCAGTTGGTAGGGACTTGGACCGAAAGTAGGAGACACCTCGATCCCAGTCACACCCTCTACTGGCTTCGGCAGTGGGGAGGCGCAATGGAGATACACATGTGCGGGCCCCCACAAGAAACTAGGGGTTTGTAATACCCTGCCCCCGTAGGGAAAAGCCGCTCCCATTAAATCGTCCCAAAAGAGGGACAATCCCGACATCCCTGCAGAGACGAGCGGGTGGGGGCCACATCCAAACCGGGGGAGACCCTGCGTGTGAGGCATGGGATCGAATGATGCAGACGGTTTAGCGTCTTGCCAGACGAAGTACAGTTTAACGTCGTGTGTTGAGGACGAAGCGGACGGTTTAACGTCTTGCCGGACGAAGCACAGTTTAACGTCGTGTGTTGAGGACGAAACACTTGGCAGTTTAACGTCTTGCAGCGCGGACGATGGGGGCTAGGCAGTTTAGCGTCGTGCAGCTTGGACGTATGTGCAGTTTAACGTCATGCTGGACGTTGTGCAGTTTAACGTCGTGCAGGACGAATATGCAGTTTAACGTCATGCTGGACATATATGCAGTTTAACGTCATGCTGGAAATTGTGCAGTTTAACGTCATGCAGGACGAATATGCAGTTTAACGTCATGCGGGACGAACGGGCAGTTTAACGTCATGCGGGACGAATGCGCAGTTTAACGTCATGCTGGACGAATGCGCAGTTTAACGTCATGCTGGACAAATGATTGCCGCCGATGGGTCCGTGTCACTTCGCACGAGCCTGGAAGGCTGCACGGGAAGACAGCGCACGGTGCGGGCACCCAGGATGAGGATCATCGGGCGCCACGCAGGCGGGTACCCTCAAAGGGTCAAGGGAGGCGACCCTGGCGGATTGCGCGCAAAAGAGGAGCTTGGCGCGCAAAACCGCGGGTCGGCGCGCAAAATGGCGGGCTGGCGCGCAATTGGGCCAGCGCTTCGCGCGCGGATGATTGGGATTGCGCGCACCGGGCTTCGGATAGCGCGCGGGGGCAACGGCTCATTCTCTAACGAATGGCCACTTTGAAAATGGGGGGTGCGCGCAATCGGGTCGGATTGCGCGCACCCGGGGGCAATTGCGCGCAAGAGGCTTCTTTTGCGCGCAAAGGCCTTCGGGTTGAAATTTATTCAAAGGAAAGGAGCCAAGGGGATTGCGCGCGAAGGCGAACCCCAAGGCTCTATTGCGCGAAAGAAAGGAGGTTACCTGAAGATCGGCATTGCGCGCGGAAGGGGTTGGATTGCGCGAACGAGCGACGCTTCGGATTCTGGCAACCTTCAAAACGTCGGGGGTCGCCTTATATTTATAAGCAACCTTGGGTGCGGAATCCGGTCTCGGGCGCGCAATTCGCTTCGCGGGCGCGAAATCAGGACACGGCGCGCAAGGGAGCTGCGCAGGCCACGGGCGCACAAAATAGCGCGTCGGCCCAGCGCATTGCGCGCATCCCGGGAGGATTGCGCGCCGCGACTCAACTTTGCGCACTGGCCTCTGAAATTTCGCGCAAGTCCTCCGGGCCCTCCGGAACGTGCCTCTGACTCCAAATATCATTCGCTTTCCGCATCCGGAGCTTCGTTTGGGAACAACGGACTTTTCCGGCGTCTACAAAAGCCCCCCCTCGGAATCTGGTCGGCGAGAGGTCGCAACGATCGGGTTCCGAGGGAGACGCCGGAATGCCGAAATCCTGGGCTGCGCGGGACTTAGGCGCGCAAAAAGGGGCGCCGGGCGCGAAATTCGCCGCTGCGGTCGCGCAAAGCGCTTTCCGCGCAGCGCGGACCCCGGCCTCGCCTATAAATAGGGGCCCTGGGTCCCGCGTTCCGTACTCCGGCCTTCCGCGCGATAAGCTCCAACGCTCTCGTGCGCGAAATTGCCTTTTCCGGCGCGAAATTCGCCCGATCGGCGCGCAAAACCGTCCGGATTTCGCCTGTCTTTGCGCGAAAACCCGGAACTTTGCGCGACAGTCTTCCCAATTGCGCGCCGTCCACTTGGATTGCGCGCCAACCTTCAAACTTCTCTACCAGCCTCGTCCGATCCCGCACGCTTCATCCCTTAACCCGCACGACTCCCGAAACTTCTGAGATGGCCGCGCACAGAGGAAATGAGGGGGATGCCGCCACTCGCAGGGCTGAGATGGCGACGAACGAGGAGGTTTACAGAGCCAAGGAGATTGTTTCCAACAATCAATCCTTGTTCGACTTACTAACGCCGGCCCAGAAGACATATCCACTGTCGGACAACCTGCCGCTCTGGAACTTCGGCATCCTAGATGAGGTTCCGGTGCCAGGGTTCGAGATTGATGCGCCGCGGACCTGGGTGACCCGGGAGGACGAGCTTCTCTGCTATAACATCACCAACAATGGGCATCCTGCCAGGGAGACCAGACACTTGGATGTCTATGTCCTGAACCCGAGGACGCGAACCATTGATGGGGGTGAGCCTACTGCGGAGAATTCTCCAGCCCTCTACTCGAGCATATATCGCCAGAGCGTCACGGACGACACCAAGGGCTGGCTGAAGGACTGGGACTTGCGGTCTGGGGGCAATTTCACCAGCAAGTGGGCCTGGGCGTTCTGGGTACGCCACACTTGCGATCACTTCGCAGAGGAGCTGCGGTACATCGGCCTGTTTGAGGCGGTTTGGACGTCGCAGTTCCACTTCTACCAGCAGTCCAAGCTCGGGCCGGAGCTGTTCACCCGATGGTCTCCAGATACCAACACCTTCCATCTTCACCATGGGGAGGTCGGCATCGGTCTCTGGGACATCCACTGCATCGGAGGTATCCCGCTGGAGGGCTACCAATACGATGAGTTCCTGCCACCGAAGAACACCTGGGAGGACAGGTCACAGACTCCCCTCCTGACCTGGCATCTGCTTGACCTGGCTACGCAGCGGCTCGGGATCAAAGACTTCCAGAAGGACATAGCCTACAAGGAGTGGTTCGGCCAGTTCTTGGAGCATGACCTGGCGGTCAAGATGCCAGGCAGGGGGAAGCGGTGCCCGACCGCAGCTCAGAGGAGCCGGAACGGGTCGTACTGGCGGGTCCTGGAGACGGGTGACTACCGCTCATGGGGGTACCGCGTCATCGAGGCCCGGGACCCAAATGTCCGGTACGCGGCGTTCCTGGCCGCCTTTCTGAGTGGGTGGCTCCTGCCAGTGCGGGACGCGAGAATGGGCGTTCGCCCGGCGACACTGGCGGTGGCGGGCGCTATGGCCGCCAACAAAAGATACAACCTCGGGGTCCCAGTGCTGGCGAGGCTGTATGCCATCCTGGGACGCATCTCACGAGGGGGGTCGCCACGAAGGATCTGTGGGCCCTTTCAGTTCTTCCACGGCTGGGTGGCTGCTCACCTCGGTGGGTACACGTTTCCGAACGCCATCATTCCTCCGGGCAACGGCCTGCGACCCTCCCTGCTGAACATCGTGGGGGTCGCTCCGATGACCCTAAGTGAGGAGGGCGTGAGGATTCGGATTGGAAATCATGCCAATTTCAACTTCAGTCCGTTCCCCACTCCCGTTGGCCAAATGATCGACAACGGGCAGGGTCCGCTGGAGCAGCATGAATACTTCCTGAACATGCGGGGCGGGGTGCTCGTGGCTCGGATCGACGGGAAGGTGATCTGCGAGCCTTACGTGCCAGCCCGGTTCGCCAGGCAGTTCGGGTGTCTTCAACGGATGCCGAAGAGGGTATTCACTGCTGTCCGGGAGGAGACGAACCCTGGCGTCCTTCGCCAGATGTGGCTGATGTTTGCCGCTTTCGGCTCTGGCGACGTCATCACTCTCCCTCCTACCGGAGTTGACGCAGGCTTGGCAACCGAGTACGCCGAACACTGGGCCATCGCGTACCCCGAGGGGCTCTTGCGGAAGCTAGTTCGGCGGCTCGAGGTTACCCGTGCGGAGACCGGGCGTCAAGGAAGGAGGCGAGGCGCTGCCACACGGGGGAGAACGGAGGCGCGCCAAACAGCGGAGCCGGCGCGGGCAGGGACTTCGGCGGCGGGCACATCGCGAGCTGCCGCCACGACCTCAGCGCCCAGAGAGGGGGCACGTGCGGTGGTCGACGAGCGGCCCGGGAAGCAGGTGAGACGTCTGCTCGAACCTTCCCATGATGCGGTCTTCCCGGCGCTGTGGTCGGCCTGGATGACTCTGCGGCAGTCACTGGGGACCGACGCCATCTGGCGAAAGATACTCAGAGAAGGAATCTATCTGCCAGAGGTCGGGCGCCTCCAGATTGCCGACAAAGTGGACTTCAACCGGCAGTATGCGTATCTGACGGCCATGGACGAGTACGCACGCCAACGTGGTCAGCGCGCGGAGCCATCCCTTCTGGTGAAGGTGATGCTCGGTCTCGAGCCCGCTCCAGAACAGATGCCGCCAGAAGAAGATGACAGTAGCAGCGACTCCGAAGAAGAGGAGGAGATGGGGGAGGATGAAGGCTCCGAGGGAAGATCCCATCAGGGGAGCCCACGGGAGAGCGGCGAGGTGGCCGACTCTGACAACGTTGATGTCACTGAGCTCCTCGAGGTCCGCTTCTATCCCTACTCAATCTGCTTCATCCACTCTCTTATGCAGCTTCTAACCCATTTCTCCATCTTTCTCAGGAGCACACGGATGTCGGTCAGGCGTCCTCAGTGGGAGTAGGAGAGGCGCCAGTAGGACAAGGCGGGTGCCAGACACCCATCATTGAATTGACAAGCGCTAAGGGGTCCCCTGCTGCAACTGTTCCTGCGGCGACCGGGGAAGCGGAAGATGACGCTCCGAACTCCCGTAAGTCTCCCTACTTTACTGCTGGTGCTTGCCGTTGACGATCCGTGACTAACCATGGCATGCCCTGCGCAGTGATCTCAACACTGGAGGCTCATCGGGTTGCCGAACCCGGGCCATCCACGAGTGGACCGGTGGAAGACATGCCGCCTGCTCCGGAACAGACTTCCCAAACCGAGCCGGCCCCACCAACTGCTGATCAAGGGGCTCCGGACGTCGGCGGTACTGACATCGGAGAGAGGTTGGGGGCTGACGAGGGTGTCAGCGCCGCTGGGGAGAGAGAAGAAGGTCGCCCGGATGTTGGGGAACCTATCCCTCGTGAGGACCTCCCAGGGGCGGACCCTGCAGCAGACCTGCTGGCTGCCTTCCCTGCCTACCGGCCTACCGATCCTGAGGAGATGGACGACTCAGACACGGAGGAGGTCGAGGAGAGCCGGATAACGCGCCGTAGGGGGTGGAAGTGCATCCAGCGCTTCCTCAAGAGAGACCCGTCGGAGTGGCTGGGGCGCATGGGATCACTTCAAACCTGGCTGCGCTTTCTGTGTGCCGGGGGAGCTGATGCTCAACGCCTCCATCTAACGGTCCGTGATTTCATGGCCGAAAAGATGCGCGAGAGCTGCCGGCGTGCCGACGTCACACAAAGTCGGGACATGTCGGAGAGCACGCGGGTGCTCCTCGCGGCGGAGCAGGAAGTCCGGCGCCTCGAAGGGCAGGCGGCAGAGAAGGAGGCCCTCGTCGCAACGTGTACCGAGCTTGTGGAGCAACTAGCAGCCCAGCTGGTTGACGCCCAGGTACAGCTGACGGAGGCGGGCCAACAGATGGTCACAATTCAGGTCGAGCGGGAGCGTGCACAGGCCAGAATCGACGAACTGCGCGCTGCGACCGCCGACGAAGAGAGGGCACGCAGAGAGCGAGAAGCAGCTCTGGAGGCCACCAGCCAAAGGGTAGCGGCATTAGAAAGACTCATTCAGCACGCTAATCCCTAAGGGCTTTGTTTTGCCATTCCCAAAACATTTGCTTCCGCTACTTTGATCCATCTGTATGAATCAATATATTTATCTGCATCTTTTGGTTTAACATGCTCAACCACAATTCGTTGTCTTGAGGGAGTGTTAACCAAGCATCAGGCATCCATAATTGGGCCTGGATTTCTGGAGAAAAGAGGGAGGTCATTCCTAGGAAAGGAGACCTCAGACCTAATCAATGTATCATCCCCCCAACTTGTTCCAACACACGAGCGGGAAAATGCTAGGGGTGTTGAGATTTTATCCGAACATAGGGAAATGAGAAAGGGTGAATCGCGTGTCCCGAATCCAGACATCCACAACGGTCGGCCTTCCAGGAAATGCCTAAGACGGTAGGCGGACAGTGGATCGACCATAACAACTGCAATAGACGGGCCGAAAAAGGTCATCATTCATATTGCAGGAGGCGGACCACATGTCATCATGAATACTGCTTTGGGGTTCCTTCAGACACAAGGGTGGAAAATCCAGATCAACAGGGCATGCGAAGCGTGGGGCGAAGTGACGGTTTGTTCGGACAGAATCCAACGCTCTCAAAATTGCGCCACCGTGGGGAAAGCGTATTAGGCGGATGCACTAATCTGGCCGTGAGTCACCCCAATTCTCAGACAACACCTCTTTGACGAGGAAACCGTCGCTTCCCACCATTGCAATGGGGCATCCCGAGCTGAATCGGGGAGAATATCACAACTGCACCACTCTACCAGAAGCCAGGCCAGACGGCCGGCGACGAGGAGGGGCGGGACTTAACGATCCCTGAGGCTGGACCCGAGTTGAGATGCCCGGGCGTTCCTACGTACTCCATCAGGCTGGAGATCAAGTCACACGTAGTTCTGAGAGTGCAGTTTAACGTCATGCAGGACGTAGAATCCCGTTTAGGGGAGATCTTAGTTTAAGGTCGTAGAGCTCGGACCATAAGGGTAGATCTTAGTTTAAGGTCTTAGAGCTCGGACCATAAGGGCTAGATCTTAGTTTAAGGTCTTAGAGCTCGGACCATAAGGGGAGATCTTAGTTTAAGGTCTTAGAGCTCGGACCATAAGGAGAGATCTTAGTTTAAGGTCTTAGAGCTCGGACCATAAGGGGAGATCTTAGTTTAAGGTCTTAGAGCTCGGACCATAAGGAGAGATCTTAGTTTAAGGTCTTAGAGCTCGGACCATAAGGAGAGATCTTAGTTTAAGGTCTTAGAGCTCGGACCATAAGGAGAGATCTTAGTTTAAGGTCTTAGAGCTCGGACCATAAGGACCTCAAAGCACGCCACATCGTGGTCATATCCCCTGGACATGCGAAGATGCACTGAGGGATAGTGTCAAGAGTGTCGAGGTTTCGCCTGGCCAGAATGGGAGGTGGAAAATGTGAATCATGCGGCCATTCACTCAAGGACTGGAGGCAGCGGAGTAACGATATGGGAGTACTGCCGACCGTGGCGGAAAAGCAGCATCAATATCGCACTAACCGTTGGTGGAATGAGGCAGCAAACGAGCATCGACCGCTCAATTGCAGGATTCATATCGATTTGCTGCCCGAGGCCATTGGGGGTAACGGCCCGAGTCGGTGGGAGAGCACTGAGGCATTGTGTCCGAACCGTTCACGGGGGCTCCACCCAGGGCGTAGACGATGGGTCCGAATGAAAGGGAGCACGAAGCCTGAAAAGTGAAGGAAACCTGACCAAGCGGATCCTGACCCTCCTGGAAATAGACCAGAGTACTCTTAACACCGGTGGACTACTGCAAGGGGTCGGGGAACACGCCTTGAGGGTGACCTGAAGGCGGCGGATTCCCCAGAGAAGGGGGAATCTCTAAGAGGTGGGGGGCTGGACCCGAAGTTTCAAACATCCGGGCGTTCCTACGTATCCCATAAGGATGGGAATCAAGCCGCACGTAGTTCTTGAAGCGCGGCGCAACACAATCGGGCACCAGCGCGGGGAAGAGTGCGGGTCTGACCCTCGCACACAAAAGGAGCGGCATTTGATATTTCTTGTTTGTCCTTAGAGATGAATGGTTTTTCGTGCGGCGACATGCCTGTGATTGAGAAATCTCTGGCGTCGCCACAATGATCAAGCCATGGAAGGCATTGATGAATGGCGTGGTTATTAACCAGCGCCCAACATGAGTGTCCCCTGAGGAGAACATCACGATGCAGTGCCGTTTCTCGTCGGGCGGCCAAGACGATCACAGTTTGCGGTCGTGTGGTAGGACCAGACAACACAGTTTAAGGTCGTGTGGTTCGGACCATGGAGGAATCCGCTTACCGCGGTACGGCGGACACGGCGGAGGTGGGAACATACCCAGCCCTGCGGTCACGCACGATTCCAGGAAAAGAGTCTTGGGATAGGGGTCTGCGTATGTCCATCACCCAAGGGGCAGAGATGCTAGCCTCCAGACATACTGGGCCCAGAACGCGATTGTTCGAGCGACTCCTCCCTCCTTATGGGGACGAGGGTCCAGCTACGCATGGCCCTTGGGGAGAACATCTTCATATATCCTTGGTGCTCAGATCATGGGAGCCTCGAACGACATCATTACCCTGGTTGGTCTGCCTAACGTGTAGAGGTGTACTGAAGGTCAGTATGAAGAGTGTCGAGATTCCACTACAACGCACAAAGGCGGAGTGTGATGAGGACTGCGCAACCAATGTTCAGAGCCTGAAAGAGCCGACATGGCGATCAAGTATGTTGCTGACGCATTCGCAACACAACATCCGATCGCGTCAGCCTAAGACGGGGCAAGCAAACGAGCATCAACCGCTCAATCGCAGGATTCATATCGATTTGCGGCCCAAGACCCGCCGGTAAATCGACCCGGAGCGGTGGGAGAGCACTGAGGCATCGTACCCAAACCGCTAACGAGGATCCCTTTGAGTGAAGGCTCGAACAAGAGGAAGCGCGAGGCCTGACAAGAAACACAGGACTTGTCGGGATTGAATCTGACACTTCGAGTCATAGACCGAAGTACCCAAAACATGTTAACAGATCTCCGGAAAGGGTCGGAGGACTCACCCTGAGAGCAACCAAAAGAGGGCAGATCCCCATGATCAACCGAGAGACGGGGCTGGACCTGAAACACAAGCGTCCAGGCGGTCCTACGTATCCCATAAGGATGGGAATCAAGCCATACGTAGTTCTGGAGAGGCAGTTTAACGTCATGCAGGACGATGAGGGTTGTGAGGTAGTCCCACACACGGGGGAGGCGTACGGCGCGGCCAGTAGACCGACGTGAATGAGGGCATAATCCCCCGCTCACACGATACGCCTCGCACAAAAAGGAGGGGAACTTGGGCCAGAGGCCCAACGCGGGATAGAGATTCCCAGGAGATGGGGCTGGGCCTGAAACATGAATGTTCAGGCGGTCCTACGTATCTCATAAGGATGGGAATCAAGCCGCACGTAGTTCTTGAGAGAGGCAGTTTAACGTCATGCAGGACGATGAGGGAAAAAGAAGGGGGGAGCAGAAGGCATCCCCAAACGTGGGGGGCGTACAGCGTGGCGAGAAAACCGACGTGAATGAGGACAGAATCCCCCGCGCACACACCATACGCCACATACCCAGAGGCAACTGGACCAAGGGCCCAGGATGAGATGGAAATTCCCGAAGGATGGGGCTGGGCCTGAAACATGAATGTTCAGGCGGTCCTACGTATCCCATAAGGATGGGAATCAAGCCATACGTAGTTCTTGAGGGGCAGTTTTACGTCATGCAGGACGAATGCTGAACAGTTTAACGTCTTGTAGCTCAGACGTAGTGCAGTTTAGCGTCATGCAGGACGAAGCACTTGGCAGTTTAACGTCTTGCAGCGCGGACGAATGCTGAACAGTTTAACGTCTTGTAGCCTGGACGAGGTACAGTTTAACGTCATGTTGGACGAATGCTGAACAGTTTAACGTCTTGTAGCTTGGACAAATGCAGTTTAACGTCGTGCAGGACGTGGTGCAGTTTAACGTCATGCAGGACGAAGTGCAGTTTAGCGTCATGCGGGACGAATGAACACTCAGGCAAAGTATTGCTTGAGGAACCTAGCGTTGGTGGGAGGAGTGACACGCTCACCATCCATAGTCGCTAGGGAGTACGCGCCATTGGGATAGACCTTGTGGACAACAAAAGGTCCCTCCCACTTGGGCTCCAACTTGGGCGGCTTCCTGCCGGGGATCATCGGCGCTCTTAGGGCTAGCACTAGATCGCCCTGCAGGAAGGAGCGGAGGCGAACCTTCTTATTGAAAGCTCGAGCCATTCTGCTTTGATGCCTCTCCAAGTTGTGCAAAGCGCGAAGTCTATTCTCATCCAGTGCTTCCAACTCGACTAGACAGGCTTCAGCAACTCTGTCCGGCGCTTGCTGGTCGTAGACCGCAGTGCGCAAGGACGGCAACTGGATCTCGATGGGCAGGACGGCCTCAGCTCCATACACCAGGGAATAAGGGGTCATCTGGGTGGAATTGCGAGTCGTCGTCCGATAAGCCCAGAGGGCGTTGGGGAGCTTGTCCGTCCAACTCTTCTTGTTCTGACCAACCATCTTTTGCAGAATGTTAGAGAGGGTTTTGTTAAACGCCTCGATCTGTCCATTCGCCTGCGCATGATAGCGAGATGTATGGTTCGAGCGGATGTTATACTTGGCGTACAACTTCTTCAACTCGGCTGCTCGGAAATTGGTTCCGTTATCCGTGAGGATAGCGTGAGGCACTCCAAATCGATAGACAATGTTGGAGGTCACGAAGTCAGCGATCGAACATGATTTGACCTCTCTGAGCGAAATCGCTTCTGCCCATTTGGAGAAGAAGTCCGTGGCGGTCAGAATGAACCGGCACTGGCGAGCTGTCTCCGGCGGGTAAGGTCCCACAACGTCCAGTCCCCAGACTGCAAAGGGCCAGGAATACCTTGTAGTATGGAGTGGCTCCGGCGGCCGATGCACAATGTTCGCATGAACCTGGCACGCATGGCACCTCCTGGAATACTCGATGCAGTCATGGATCATAGAGGGCCAGAAGTATCCCAACCTCCGAATCTGGTGGAACAGCTTCGGCCCAGTCTGGTGGGCGCCGCATGAACCAGCATGAAACTCTTGCATGACTCGTGGGATCTCAACTCCCTGAAGGCAACGGAGGAGAACACCATCAAATCCGCGTTTGTAGAGGATCTGCTCCAGGCCGGGACTGCTCTGGAGGACGAACAGCGATGCGCGGCGTCGAACTCGCTCGCGCTCGGCCCGATCCGATGGAAGAATTCCATGTTGGAGGTACTCAACCAAAGGCGTCCTCCAATCAGGGGATGATCCGACTGTCATATCTGGGGTACTCGGGGCTCCGGGCATAGGGGCAACCGTGGTGAGATTACTTACCAACGGGCCGCGATCTTCTTCCGGGATAACAGGAGCGATGAGCCTGCGGCGCGTCACGCGGACGATAAGGTTGTCCTGTTCAGGCTCCGCAAGTGACGCAGCAAGGCTGGCCAAAGCATCTGCTCGACCGTTCTGCGACCGGGGAACATGGACAATTTCCGGCCGAGAAGGGAACCGGGCCATCAGAAGGAGGGTGCACTCCAACAATGGAACAAGTTCCGGATTCCTGACAACATAGTCGCCATTGACCTGCTTAACGACCAGCTCGGAGTCCCCTTTCACGCACAGACGGGGCACGTCGATCTCGAGAGCCAACTCGAGGCCGGTGATGAGGGCATGGTATTCCGCCTCATTGATGGTACAGCCTTCTGACAACAGGAACGAGTATGGCAGCACGGCTCGCTCCGGGGTAATGAAGACGATACCCAAGCCCACTCTGTTGAGCTTAGGATTATCGAGTCTTCTACCGGTGGGGCTCCGGGAGGCACCGTCAAAGTGCATCTGCCAGCATGGATCGGCTCGATCAACCGAGAGAATGGCCTTATCAGGAAAGCCTAGATCCAGCGGCTGATCCGCGGAGGTCGGGTGAGCTGCCAGAAAGTCTGCCAATGCTTGCCCTTTGATGGCCTTTCGAGACACATACCTGATGTCGAACTGCTGGAGAATCACAGCCCACCGCGCTAGACGGCCAGTCAACATAGGCCGGCTCAGGATATATTTCAACGGGTCTACCCGAGAAACCAACTGTACCTCATGGTGCTGCAAGTAGTGCCGTAATTTCTGTACGGCAAATACGAGCGCCAGGCAGCTCTTCTCGATGGGGGAATACCTAACTTCCGCATCGAGGAGCATGCGACTGAGGTAATAGAGGCTATTCTCCGTTCCCTCGTTGTTCTTCTGGGCGAGAAGGGCACCCAGGGACCATTCCAGGGCGGTCACATAAAGGACCAGCGGCTTTCCGGATACGGGCGGCATCAGGACCGGAGGTTGAAGCAGGTACTGCTTGATTTCCTCGAAAGCGGTCTGACACTCTTTATCCCATACATAGGTGGAACCTTTCTTCATGAGCTGAGAAAAGGGCTTACACTTGCCGGCCAGATTCGCGATGAATCGACGTATATAGGCTAAGTGGCCTTGGAACCCTTGCAGTTCCCGGACGGTACCTGGGGGAGGCATCTGGCTAATCGCCCTGATTTTCTCTGGGTCGATCTCAATACCCCGGTATCTCACCACAAATCCAAGGAACTTTCCGGAGGTGACCCCAAAGGCACACTTCAACGGGTTCATCTTCAGGCAGCGAGACCGGAGGAAGCCGAACACTTTCTCAAGATCCTTGAGATGGTCCTGACGCTGACGCGATTTGACAACCAAGTCGTCGACGTAGCATTCCACCAGTGTGCCGAGGATTGGCTTGAATATGCGGTGCATCACCCGTTGATAGGTGACACCTGCATTCTTCAGGCCGAAGGGCATGACCCGGTAGCAAAAGGTACCTTGGGGGGCCCTGAAGGCAGTGAAATCCTCATCCTCAGGGGCCATCCGAATTTGGTTGTATCCGGAGTATCCATCCATGAAGAAGAGGGCTTGGAACCCTGCCGTGGCATCAATCAACAGCTCTGTCACTGGAAGGGGAAAATCATCCTTCGGACAGTGGCGGTTGAGATCGCGGAAGTCGATGCAGACTCTGATCTGCCCGTTCTTCTTCCTGACCGGCACAATGTTGGCCAGCCATTTGGGGTACTGAACTTCCCTCACGAAGTTGGCTTTGATAAGCTTGTCAACTTCGGCCTCAACCATGGCACCATGGGATGGGTGCATCTTCCTGGGAGGCTGCTTGAACCCGCGATGGTTCGCCGGGAGACCAAGGCGGTGGACGGCTACCTGAGGATCTAGCCCCGGCATCTCGTCATAGCCCCAAGCGAACACATCACGGTGCTGCCTGAGAAAGTCCACGTACTGCTGCCACTCCTCAGAGGGCATGGCGGCACTAACCAATGTGGGTCTTGGATCGGCCTCGGTTCCAAGGTTCACCTGCATTAACTCATCGACCGTGGCGGGGACGCCCTCCTCAAAGGCTGGGGGTGCGTCTTCCATATCCTCTCCACTCGGGGAGGGATCGTCCACGGGAGAGACTGCGTTGGAAACTGCATTGGGGCTACCAGATCCTGCTGGGCCACTGGTGCTGGCACGGGCGGTCGCGGCCATCTCATCAGGAGACTCGCGGGCCGTCGAGACCATAACGACGTCCAACCGGTGAATCGGGAGGACGTAGGCGTCATCCAGACTTGCCCAGGGATCGCTTGCAACAGCGACAGGCTCAACCTCACCTGCCAGGATCTGCTTATCCTTGCTCTTGTAATAGTCTGCGTCCAGATAGCGGGCTTCACATGAGGCAAAAGGAGAGGCATCTCCTTGAAGCACACCTACTCGACCATTAAGGGAGTATTTGAGGCATTGGTGGTATGATGAGGGAACCGCCGCGTGAAGGTGAAGCCATGGCCTGCCCATCAATGCGTTATACGCAGTGTCCTGAGAGACTACCATGAATTCGGTGTTGGCAACCAAGTCACCGAACTGGGTCTTCAAACGTATCTTGCCGACCGGGGTTTGCTCGGTGCGGTCGTACCCCTGGATCCTGAGGTCGGAGGGAATCAAGTCATCCTCAGACAACCCCAATCTCCGGAGCGTCCGAGTTGGAATCAGGTTAATCCCGGACCCCGTGTCGACAAGACAGCACCGGACTTCAAGGCCATTGAACTGGCCAGTGACATACAGCGGACGAATGTGTCCCTGTATAGGAGGGTCTTCATCCTTACCAGAGAACGAGATAACTGCCTGACATTCGGCGTCCTCGATCTTTTCGGCGTGAAAGGCCTCTGCAGCCGCAACCTCTGTCTCAAACTGGAGGGGGATTTTCAGGGCTTCAGCGAGTGCCTCGCGCATCTCAGATGACATGCGCAGAGCCTCAAGGATGGAGAGCCTTGCTGGGATGTCGGCCAAGTGCTTCAGGACATCATAATTTTTGGCCAAGCGCGAGCCACTGGTTGCAGGAGGTTGCTCTGCGGTTGGTGGCATGACGGGCCTTGCCGGTTGGATCGGCGGCCGACTGGTACTTGGCGCATCTCGCTGTTCACTGGTCGCAGTCCGGGAAATGGTCACCGTACCGGAGTCAGGAGGCCGGGATGGACTCGTGGCAGGGCGGAGCTGGTCGCGACGCGGCTGAGGCGGTTCTGCCTGGTCCCACACCACAAACAGTGGCGGAGGCGAATCCGTCATCCCCGGATGGGGGGGCTGCGCGCGCTGAGCTCGGTTTTGAGCCTGCTGCCTAGTCTCAGTGGCGTGCACGGCCTGGCTGGAGGTACCAACGGCCGTGCCCCGGCGACTCCTGCTGCTGCGGTTCTTCCGACGGTGGCGACGACCGGGGACACTAGGGAGGTCCACCTGGTGTTCTTCAACGTCGGGAACCGAAAAGGGATTTACCAGCTCGACGGTATTAACCGAAGCGTACCCAATACCATCATCGGACGAATCATCCATCACCGGGCGGATCCGAGGAGGGACCCCCATCTCCGGGGGCATGAAATCGCCAAGAGTGCGGGATAGTGGCGGAACCGGCAGGGCGCGCTCTTTCTTCTTGCGCTGCCGCCGTTTGCTCCTCTTGGAAGAGGCAGGCTGGGACGACGATGCCGAAGCAGCACCCGCAGATTCTGGGGGCTCAGGCTGATTCAAGCGCGCACGGATGATTCCATGGGCACGAATGGTCGTCTTGCGGGCCATCCAGTTATTGTAATTCTGGGATCCGCGGTCGGAGACCAGCTGCCATTCATCCTCGTTGCCACTATCGTCATCTAATCCCACGAACACGCCCGCCACTTGTGCTGGAGCTGGGCCCAACCTGATTACATTGTTGTTAATCTGGTCTTGAAGCCAATCCTTAAACACATAGCACCGCTGGATGGTGTGCCCCAGGGCCCGGTGGTAGGGGCAGTAGCGGGGGTTATTCGTAAGATGTGCCTCCTCTGGCTTCCAACACTCAGGCAGTCACACAATCCTCTGCTCCAGGGCGCTCCGGAAATAACCGGGGACCTGATCCTCATGGAATGAGTAAGTCAGGTGTCGCGGGCCCCTGGGAGCGTGATCTTGACGAGGGGCTGGAGGGGCCTGCCGAGGAGGTGGACCCTGATTATCTCGCCTGGGTTGTGGCGGTACATTACGCGGAGGGGCCGGCCGGTTCTGAGGCTGCCGCTGCTGGGCCGGGAACTGAGCCCGTGGAGGCGGGTTCCTGTGAGGCTGTGGAGCTGGCCTCGCCGGTAGCAGCTCCAATGGCCTGGGGGCCTCTATCTGGGCAACAGCAGCGGGCTCAGCCCTGCTGACTCTCCTTGCAGGAATCATAGGAGGCAGCGGGTGTGCCTGGCTGGCCTGTTGCAGGGCTTCCTCAAAACGTTGAGCTTTGTCTGAGAAGTCCCTGAACCCTCCGGGGTAATTTTGAGTGATCAGGGAAGGGACCAGCTCGGTCTTGACGTTCCCGACACACATTGTCAGCAACTGCTCCTGAGTCAATGGCATGTCAAGGGAATACGTGAGACCCTTCCATCGGGCGACGAAGTCCGCGACTCGCTCATCAGGCCTCTGCTTGCACTTGAAGAGGTCTGCGATACTTGTCTTCCGGGTCGTGGAACTGAACTGGTAGAGGAACTGTCTACGGAGGTCCTCCCAGCTGGTTACCGACCCAACGGGGAGCTGGCTGTACCAGACAAATGATGGCCCTTCCAGTGTCTGAACAAAGCAGCGAAGCTTAGCAGCCTCTTGCTGCGCCGGAGTCCCCAACATAGGCCCGCACCTCGAGTTGAAGTGGGCTAAATGTTGTGGCGGATCTCCAGTCCCGTTGAAGGGAGCGAAAGTGGGATTCCCGAATCCCGGAGGCGCCGGCATGTCATCCACCCATGCTGGGTAGGGCTTGCCGTCCGGTGGGATCGCCACCTGCCGAGTCTCCAAGGCTTCCAAGCGGGCAATGAGTGCCGCCATCGGATCGTCCGGACATGGGTCCCAGTCCTGGCGGGGATCTCTAACCACGAGCGCATTGCATGGCCCTTCAATCGGGTCGTCGACCGGGTCGTCGAACTCGGCGGCTCGTGGGATGGCGGGCGGAGCGGCCCTTGGGGCAGCGGGAGGAATCCGAGCGGGGTCTCTCAGGTAGTCACGCCGCTCGGGAGGGTGTGGCGAAACATAACGCGCCCTCTTTCCATAGGCAATGGCCTCTCTCCTGTCGGCGAACACGGCGTAATCACGGTTGCCCGGGAGAGTCTCATCGAGGAGCGGTTGTTCCGGTCCCTGCTGTCCTGGCCTGAGATCACCGTAGTCAGGCCGCCGTTCTGCAGCGCGCTCGGCGAGGAGCTGGTCAACCAGCTTCTTCTGTTCGGCGAGCTGCTGACGTAGCGTAGCCTTCTCGGGATCCTCCTCTGCCCTCTGCATGGAGGCAGATGGGTCGGCGGGCCTTATAGCCTCACTGTGCTCTTTTCCTTTGCTGACGTTTCGGCTCAACGTCAGTGCTTCAGTGGGCACGGGGAGCCCCAGGAGGTTCCTCTGATGACGAGTAACTCTCACCGATGGATCTGACGACGACTTGTCTTCGGGGGGGAATCCCCCGTCGAGAAGTTCCAAGTCGTTCCCCTCTCCCGACAGGTCAGCCATATTGACCGTTCCTGTCCCTGGGGATATACCCTCAGGGCCACCCAGCGAATCGGGCTGTCGGCGGATCACACTGAAGCGTAGGGCAGCGTACTGCCCCCATCCACGGATATACACGTGGGGAGTGGCTTCCTCGATAACTTTGCGGAGTACTTGGAAACACTCAACGCATCGTTGTTGGAGGGCCTCGTGGTGCTCAAATGACCCGGGGTGCCGAACCGCGGGGAGCATGGCCAGGTCAATTTGACGGCACTGCTCACCAATATCCTCCAGGTGCGCTTGACTCCCGGGGTATGGCATTTGTAGGCGGTGAAGATAGGAGCGAGTCTCCCGGAGAGTTCGGCGGAAGCATTCGAACTCATCCGGGGTGAGCGATCCGGGTGCATCAAAGCCCGGTCCTGCGACTGGCCAAAACTTCTCAGGGAAGTGGCCCTCTGCAAGGACGGTCCAGAAGCTCCACGACTCAAACTCGGGACCCAGATCTCCTTGGTCCTCTTCCATGGCTGGGAACGGACGGGGAACTGGTAGTGGTGCCGAGGCGGGCCGCCGGGCCGACGGGCTGGCCGGCGGTGAATACGGCGAACATGCCGATTGGCCTCCATATCCCGGGCCGCCCTCTGAGGGTGGCGGTGCCCTGGCTACCACATCACGATAGGACAGGCCGGCGAGCGAACATCCTGCCGTAGCATCGGTGCTCGCCGAGGGTGCACTAGATCGTGGTTCGACCGTCGGTCCCCAGAAAAAGTCTCCGGCTTCTCCGATCGAGACGGAAGGCACTTCCGGAGGGGCCGGTACCAACCTCAAGCTTGATCCTTGGGGGTCTACCAGGCCCTCGTTACTCCGGATATACCTTCGGAGAGAAGCGGGGATCACATCGATCTCGCTCTCGGGGAGCACGAGGCTGACGTGCCGCATTCCTACCCCTGCCCTTGACTGGCGGGATTGGGGAAAGGGATCTGTCGCCGAATCATACTCCGCCTCTGAATCAGAGAAGCGAACCGGTCGGATCTCTGTCCGGAATTCCGTAACATTCTTCCCTCGGCGTCGACGCCTTGCCTTCCTGCCCCTGGGTGGTTCTTCGGGGCAGGGCTGATCTCTGTCCTGGCGTCCTCCGGCCGCACTGGTGCTGGGGCCAAGAGGACTGGAAACCAAGGTGCGAGGGGCACCGGGACAGATATCAAAGGGGACGCGGGGAGAGATGATTCCGGGTAGGACTCCGGGCCGGGATCGGAAGGTGGGATGACCCATGCCTCCTGGATCGGCCACACGGAGTAGATCTCGCTGGTGAATAGCGCTACCGCGAGGTGGTCCGCGGTGGCTACTGCCTGTACCATCAACCGAGAGAGTCGACCCAACCTGCCTTTGGGGCGGTCGAGGCCTCGATCCAGGTCGGGCACAGAAGTTCCCCTGCTCAGGATGCGCAGGGGCCTGGCGACTGGAGCCAACAGTGGCTTGGGCCAATGCGGCCGCTGTTGCTAGGGCCCCAAGGTGGGCATCCTCCTCCGCTCGTGCCCGACGTTGGCGTCGGGACAAACGAGTCGGGATGAGCGGCGCGGGCAGGTGGAGAGTCCGCTCTTTGACTTGAGAGGCCTGGCGGCGGTGTCGCCGTGGCCTGGCGGGTGCCTTTACCGTAGATCCCTGGAGCGAATCCCGGATAGGGTGATCCCGGACATCTTCCACCTCATCCGCATAGGGAAGGGAACTGTCAGAGCGCTCCGGGGATAAGCTCCCGAAGCGGTTGGACGTTGAGGTGGGAAGCGGTGCCTCCCTGCGCGGCCCTTGGGGGCGGCGGTGGTGGCGAGGTGCAGCCTCCTCAAGGTCTAGGCGAGCCATGTCCCGGGTGGGGATGACTCCCTCTTCCTCATATCTCCGCACCAGGGTGTTGATCACCCTTCTCTGGATGACCTCCGAGGGGGAGAGAGGGCGTGGTCGTCCCGCAACTGCGGCTGCTGGGACGGCCGTGGAACGGGCGGGACCGCGCGGAGTAGCCGCGTCGGTGTTTCCCCTACCCCTGCGCCAGTGGGCGGGTGGCGATCGGGCACCGGATCGGGCGACCTGATTTCTGAAAGCAGGGAGAATGACCCATTAACACTGACAGGAAAAAGGAATCGACAACCAACCATTAGCGCCACGACGCCTTCCGTGGGGGGAACCCAGGCCCTCGACGTTGCGAGACGGAGTGCCCGATGTCCCTTCCCCAGCCCCTGGCGGGCAAGACTGAATGCTTGGCCGGGCAACATGCCGGTCTTCCAACACCTCTGAAAGCCATCGGTCTTCGTATCGAGGAGAAGAGATTCACGTCGGGTTCACCATTTTTCTGTTTCGGTGCGGATGTGCGTCGGGTTACGCTGTTCCGCCAGGACGCGTTCGCGCGTGCACCCGTCATCCCGAGGGGATGGGCGCGCGGCTTGTGGTCCCGCAGTCCCGCTTTCCAAAGGCGGGCGGCATCCGTCCCTTATTCAGGGGCGTCTGCTCCTTGATCGAAACCGGGATGATGGGATGTCGGCTCCTCCTTCCTTGGACGTCTCCTCGGAACTTGTCGCCTAATCCGGGTCTCCCTCATAGATTTAAGACATGCTCGTGAATCTCGTTCCCGATGCCATATCTTCATGGACACCGGTTAATTACGCTGCTTCCGCCCGGACGCTCCAAGGAGTCTGGTCGGGGCAGCAACCTGCGGTGAGAAGGCCGGGTGGCTCTGGGTGCTGGGGGCGTGTCGTAACACTGCGGCTCTGCACGTCTGTCTTCCATCCCTAAAAGGGCTTCTCGAAGGCATGATGGCCTGAGGCATCCCGCACGGGGTGCGGGGAACTGTGTCACCTGAGGTTTTCCTCAGCTTCCCATGTTTAACACGGGGTATGCCGCGAGTTTATCGTCCAACGGGGACGGCATCAGACCGATCAACACGAAAAGTGGATCAGATGACAGAACCCCTTGCGGGGAACCTGCGACGCTGGGGCCAGTGCATGGGCGGCTTCCCAAGTAATGTGGAGTGGAGTGAAGTGGCATGACCCCCACCGGGATGTGGTGGCCCGGGTAAGGATCAGGATGGATGATGGAGTGAAGAGCTTGGACCCCGTAGGGGCTTCCTACGTACCGCGCGTTAGCACGGATCAAAGTCAACGTAGTTCGGGTATACAGTTTAACGTCATGCTGGACGTCGGCAAGCCGACTCACGAAGAGGTCGAGGCCGCCGGGCGGAGGATTGAACCGAACCACCTCGCACAGAGGGGGGTGGAACGGCCGGGTGGATCACATTTTCACGTCATGCTGGACGATAAAAGGAGAAATGGAGAAAGGGGCTGTGGGGAGGCACAGTGGAGATACACACGGGCAGTCTCCCACAGGGGCGGATTCATAGGTGAATCGACGCAAGCGTGAACCCTGGAGGGGTCCACTGATGGACGAACCGACGTAAATACGACCGGGACGACCAGGTGGCGGGCTTGGACCTCAATAAGGCTTCCTACGTACCCTGTATAGAAGACAGGGATCAAAGTCCACGTAGTTCATTCTGTCAGGACTTACGCACTTGAGGCAGCCCGGATGCAGCGAAACTCAGTTGGAAGGGACTTGGACCGAAAGTAGGAGACACCTCGATCCCAGTCACACCCTCTACTGGCTTCGGCAGTGGGGAGGCGCAATGGAGATACACATGTGCGGGCCCCCACAAGAAACTAGGGGTTTGTAATACCCTTCCCCCGTAGGGAAAAGCCGCTCCCATTAAATCGTCCCAAAAGAGGGACAATCCCGACATCCCTGCAGAGACGAGCGGGTGGGGGCCACATCCAAACCGGGGGAGACCCTGCGTGCGAGGCACGGGATCGAATGATGCGGACGGTTTAGCGTCTTGCCAGACGAAGTACAGTTTAACGTCGTGTGTTGAGGACGAAGCGGACGGTTTAACGTCTTGCCGGACGAAGCACAGTTTAACGTCGTGTGTTGAGGACGAAACACTTGGCAGTTTAACGTCTTGCAGCGCGGACGATGGGGGCTAGGCAGTTTAGCGTCGTGCAGCTTGGACGTATGTGCAGTTTAACGTCATGCTGGACGTTGTGCAGTTTAACGTCGTGCAGGACGAATATGCAGTTTAACGTCATGCTGGACATATATGCAGTTTAACGTCATGCTGGACATTGTGCAGTTTAACGTCATGCAGGACGAATATGCAGTTTAACGTCATGCGGGACGAACGGGCAGTTTAACGTCATGCGGGACGAATGCGCAGTTTAACGTCATGCTGGACGAATGCGCAGTTTAACGTCATGCTGGACGAATGATTGCCGCCGATGGGTCCGTGTCACTTCGCACGAGCCTGGAAGGCTGCACGGGAAGACAGCGCACGGTGCGGGCACCCAGGATGAGGATCATCGGGCGCCACGCAGGCGGGTACCCTCAGGGGGTCAAGGGAGGCGACCCTGGCGGATTGCGCGCAAAAGAGGAGCTTGGCGCGCAAAACCGCGGGTCGGCGCGCAAAATGGCGGGCTGGCGCGCAATTGGGCCAGCGCTTCGCTCGCGGATGATTGGGATTGCGCGCACCGAGCTTCGGGTAGCGCGCGGGGGCAACGACTCATTCTCTAACGAATGGCCACTTTGAAAATGGGGGGTGCGCGCAATCGGGTCGGATTGCGCGCACCCGGGGGCAATTGCGCGCAAGAGGCTTCTTTTGCGCGCAAAGGCCTTCGGGTTGAAATTTATTCAAAGGAAAGGAGCCAAGGGGATTGTGCGCGAAGGCGAACCCCAAGGCTCTATTGCGCTAAAGAAAGGAGGTTACCTGAAGATCGGCATTGCGCGCGAAAGGGGTTGGATTGCGCGAACGAGCGACGCTTCGGATTCTGGAAACCTTCAAAACGTCGGGGGTCGCCTTATATTTATAGGCAACCTTGGGCGCGGAATCCGGTCTCGGGCGCGCAATTCGCTTCGCGGGCGCGAAATCAGGACACGACGCGCAAGGGAGCCGCGCAGGCCACGGGCGCGCAAAATAGCGCGTCGGCCCAGCGCATTGCGCGCATCCCGGGAGGATTGCGCGCCGCGACTCAACTTTGCGCGCTGGCCTCTGAAATTTCGCGCAAGTCCTCCGGGCCCTCCGGAACGTGCCTCTGACTCCAAATATCACTTCGCTTTCCGCATCCGGAGCTTCGTTTGGGAACAACGGACTTTTCCGGCGTCTACAGATATAATATAAATAAATATCTTGTTACTATATGGTATAAATATAATTATTTTCATTTTATACATTACGTAACCATGGAAAAAGTAATAGCACTCAAAAACATCAAATCAAATCATACATGAAAACCAATGCATTTATCTCCAAAATAAGACATTAACAATGAAGTGTTAATAAAAAGGTTAAAAAGGACATATTTAAATCATACATTTTATGATATATATATATATATTTAATATTATTTAATATTTTTATAATATGATTATATTTATTATACATGAATTTTGAATTTGTACAAATAAAGATGAGACTATATGTATGTGATTTCTAGTCCCTTTTATTTCATGCAGACATTGATATATTCACTAGTAATTTCTATTTTGGGGTGTATATATTTCCAATTTGACAATTAATATCATAAAAATACTTATTTTAATGATAATTAATTTCTAAATAGATGTTATTATTCATTGGGGCTTATAATTTAAAATATTACTAAAGCTATAAGGGGGTTTTTTCTCACGTTTTTACTTCTATGAGACACATTCCATATCCAAAAAATTAATTTATATTTATTATATACAAATTATGAATTTAATTTATGATTCATAAAATAACAATTATTAGTATTTTTATATCTATTTTTTAATCACTCATTCATGGGATTTACATTTCAAAAGTTATAAAGGCATTAAGGGAATTTTGTCTCAGTTTTCTTATTTAGGAGATATATTATATTATTCACCAACCATATTTTATGAGATGTTCCTATATACCCTACTACATGAAATAAAATGAATTTAATTATTCTCATAGTATTTTATTTTCATTTAATTTTATTCTTTCATAGGGATTACAATTCAATTTTCTAAAAGTTGTATTGGTTTTATTAAACAATATCATTATTTATCAAGATTTTTTTTGTTTATGATTATCATGATTAAATAATATAACCCCTATATCAATAAAACAATGATTTATATTATAATATAATTATTACCAATTAATAAATTGTTTCTATATATTTTTATCTTGTTATGTAGTCAATAGTTAATAAAATAGTTTTTAGAAAAATTATCCTCACTTCACTCATCGATAAAAATCACCTTTTCAATGATATCATGTTTTCTAAATATTCATTCAAAATTTTCTGAAAATTATTGAAGTAATTTAATAACGATATTTTTAACCATGTTTTAAATATTAGTTTTTTAAAATTAATGTTCATGTCATTTTCCAAACATTGGTAGTTTTGATTTTACCGACAATGTGAAATAATTTTTTTGTCAATGTGTACATCTTGAACTGATTTTCACACCATCATGGCCATTATTTTATTTATACTTGCATTATAATTTTTCAATGTTAATTTCAAAATAAATAATTTCCAAATTATTTAATGAATTTTGTATTTTTTAAAATTTATTTTCAAAAAAATATATATCTTCCTCAAGAAATGTTCTGAATTCTCTTTAAATATCATTTTCCATCTATAATGGCATCCTTTGATGTAACTTATTCTTATCTAGAGATATAATCCATGGATATAATTATTATTTATTATATATATTCATTATTATTATGATGAAAATATTTCTATGAAACCCATTTCTCTTCCATGGGTTATACAATAATAAAAATATGATGAAAAAATATTATTTTTAAATGGGATATTCTTTGATAAAATGATGAAATTATTATGAAACATGATTATTTTAGACAAGTTATGTTATGAGGATATTTTTTGAAACCCATTTATTTTCTTGGGTTTTAGTAAGAAGAGTTTTTTATGATGTTGTGTCTCACATATGTGTTATTTCTTTATGTTGTGGTAGTTATATTATATCCATTGATTTGTGGGACACATATCTCCCTCATATTTATTGGTTAATGATTGGTATCTCATTATATCAGTCATACTAGAATTGGGAGTTAACATAAACCGATATAGGCCTCTAGAAAATATGATAGTTGTGTGAGTGCTACTAGAAAACAATAATGATTTATAGAGTGAAACCATTCCAAAATGATTATTTTCTAATTTATCCTTTACTACTAAGGAAATTATTTTTAATTCATATGTGTATTCCACTCTACTATTTCATAGGATAATGTTATTCTCTCGTGCGTCATGTTTTTTGATTTCCTTATGGTAAATTTCATAAAAAACTCCAATATTAATCTATGAACTAATATTTTGATCTTTTTTATACTCTAGATGGTTTTAATATGTAACGATAATATTCATATAACCTTATACTAACGTTATATTTATTTATTTTCTCTATTTAACCGTATTGAGACTCTATAAAAACACTTTTTTTGTTTCCTTTCCCTATGTTTATTTTTTTTGTTATGAATGTAATTGTATAATACTAAATGTGAAGTTAATTGTGGGATCATTGAATATGTTCTACTGAATAAGAATATTTTACACCTATTATCCAATGGAATTAAACCATTATAATACTCTGATGTGCATTTCTATGATATAACGAATATTCAATTAAATATAAAATATCTATGTTTGGGATACGTGGGTACATACCATTTTTACAAAAGTAAATTTTTTTAACCTTTAGAAACTAGTATGAGAAATATTTACTGATAAAACTAGGTATATGTCTGATGAAAACTCAAAAAATGAGTCAATCTATATAAAATTATCCTAAAATTTTATTACAGAATATAGTTTGTGATATCAAAGAAATTGCTTCCATGTCTGGATACTATTATTTTTTGTGGTTCTAGAAAACTGTTACAAATGGGTAATAAATTTCAAAACGGTAGACTTATCTAGCCTTAGTTATCACGGGGTGCATGAAAACTACACTTTCTACATACATGGTTTGACACTCTTATAGAATATGATTTCGAAACTGAAAAAATATTTTTAAAACATATTTTTGGATTTGAATAGATTATGACCATGAGTAACCTATGTTAATCCTAAGGTTCCATATATTGTAAATATGGTATCATTATTTAGATATCATATAAATGATATTTTCTGGATTATGTGGTTTCTTACTATTATTGTTATTAATTACACTATGAATTTTGTTATGATTCAATGATTGGAACCAAAAGAAATAGGGTCAATAATGAATGTGATAGACAATGTGTCAATGAGAAACCAAATGGGACTGTGAGAAAACTAATGGATATTAGGATTATTCATAAAAATTTATAATGATATATGATTAACAACTCACAGATTAAACAACTCTCAGACTCATTAAATAACAGATAGATAGAGTTTTTTGACAGTTTGGGTGGCCTATAGACTACATAGGAAAGAATATTGTTTTTCTTATATATCAAGAATATGGAAAGAATAAACCATGTGAATATCTTTGAGTAATATGAATATGTTTTGAGGATGGAAAATAGGTACACAAATTAAGTATTTGTTTTTGAAAAAAAATAACATTTTAGATGATGTAATATTTGAGGATAATTGTCTCCCTATGGTATTTTAAATATAAGTCTACATTATATGGGTAAAATATGGGAATTAAATAAAAAAATTCCTTAAGGAAAGATCTCAAATAAAATCAACAATGATGTGGGAGTAGTGATTATACTATTGAGGATTAAGAGACCACATAAAACATATGAAATAAAATAAGTATTATGGAATAAGATGATGAAGTGTAATGAAAGAATTAAACTAAACTATAATGATTGAAGTGATTATGTTTTTGAATTCAGGAATTATGAAATATATATGGATTATTCTATAATAATTTTCATTAAGGATTTTCAAAAATATGTTTAATGGTACTAAGGAACTAGAATAATTATTTAATTAAAAGTTTATATTTAAAATAAAACACATGATTATGGGAAGGTGACAATTATTATGTTCTTGATGTTGAGAAAATGGTGTTTCATTTGTATAAGATAATCCCCCATCTTTGGAGAATTTCTCTTTTCCTTTTTTGAGGACCTTTTATTTAACCTGTAATAATATTCCTCTTGTTTAGCTACTAACCATATTTCAATTTTATATGATCTTTTTTTATTATCACCATTTTATTTCTTCTTCTTGATTCTCATGGAAGCATATAATAAAATTCTGATCACCCAACCTTAATAATAATATATTTTATATTAATTCCACAATTTTTGCAATAAAACTCTAAATTAAATTCACAATACTAGAACCTAATGGTTAAATATATTTGAAATTTACTTTAGAAAATGAGTTACATTAAATTAATAATATAAGATTCAAAAAAAATTTAAACATGAATTTTCTAAATATTGAATCATGGTTCTAATCCATTGGTTAATAGTAATACACAAGGAGTTTCGAATTTAAATGTCCATTAATGGAAGAAGTAATGAAAGAGTTATAAACAGATTAATCATTTTATTGTTGTAAAACATCAATATGAGATGAAAATATTATTAAAACAAAAAAAGATTCATAATTCTTGTCCATATGGAGTTAAAGATGAATACAAAAATTAAAATATTCATACATATATTATTATGTAAAAATTTAGAGACATAAGAGAATAATCATAATTCTGAGAGCATAATATAAGCATGTTTCATTGGTGAATTACATAACATATATCCCGAAGAAGGAAATCTGAGATGATAAATCATTACATCAATTTCAACATGCTTCGAAAGGACTCTAGTCACTTGTATAATAAATTTAAACTTTATATAACAACATAAAATATTGTTTTGAATTATTATAATATCACTTATGACCCCCTTACAACATTAAATCCACCATTAATTAATAATTCCTTCTGTAAATCATTATTCATGGGTGTTAATAATTTCATTTTATCATGAGACTTTTGGTTCGGTATTTCTGGTCATTGTACTTATATCATTTTAAAATAATTTGTCTCACCCTAACTTTTTCAAATTAATTAATTTTATTTTTGTCTTTCCTGGTATTTTTTCATCAAATTTTGGGTGATCCCATGTTTAAAAGTTTTTATTTATCTTTTAAAAACACATGTTTTGGCTTTCTATGCGTTCAACGCATCACGATCAAAGCCATGCGACCTTGCCCAAGTCACTACGTGACCTCGCCGGATTCACCACGTGACCTACCCGATGTTCAAGGCAATCAAACAAAATGTACTGAATAATAAAATTTAAATAAAATAAAAGTTAATAGTACAATAAAAATTTAATGAACAATTTTAATAATAATAATAATATTTGAGAATATTATTATTATTTACAGTGTAAATAATATTAATAATATTATTATTATTAATATTATTTAACATGTTAATATTAGTGTTCAGGATATTAATATTATTATTATGGTTATTACCATTATTATTATTATAATTAATGAATTGTTTTATATTTATGAATTTCTTTAATAAATATTTAAAATGATTTTTTAAAAAATTAATGAATTAATATCATTATTATTTTATATTGTTTTTATTCTTACTATTATAATTCTTATTAGTATTATTAATTAAGTTATTAACATTATATTATTAACATTATTACTTCTTGCTATTTATTTATTGTGTTTTTCTCCCCCACCCCACTTCTCTCATTCTCTCCCCTCCACTTTTCTTCTCCCATCGCACCACTCCCCCTATAACCTAACGATCATGCCACCGCCTCCATGGTCGATGCCTCCTCTAGCGCTGGTCTCCTATGTCACCCCTCACCCCTCTGGTGACTATGCTCCGTCGTCTCGGCTCCCCTCTCACAGCCTTGCATTGCCCCCAAGAACCCCCCCTCGCCCGACCTGTTCGGTTGAGCCCCAACGAACTCCCTCCTTCTGCGGCACACTGAACAGGATGCACCGCCATCCTCTAGTAGTTGTGAGCTAGCCGCCTCCCTCGTGTGACTCATCTTCCTCATGCTCCTTCCTCCGGTAGATGATTCCTTCATATTGGTAGATTTTTGACTTAGGTTTTTGTGTTTTTTGGATTGTTTTTTATGTGAGTGGTCTGGTATCTTGTTTTTATGGTTCGATTTTCCTTCCTCATGGTGCAACTAGGGTGCGATTAGAGTTTTCAATCCAGTTTTTGGGTTTTTGATGTTGAGGTAGGCAGTTCCATGCCCATGAATTTTTTGATAATTTAATTTGAATTTTTAGTTAATTTTTACATGTTTAATGCTTTAATTTCATGATGTGAACTATGCTTTATAATTTTTTGGCACACTCATCTGAAGAAATTGGATTTTTTAAATACTGTAGTCTTGTCGCATATGTGTGTTATTGTATAAATGCTTGAGTGTTTTTAATGAATTTTTTGAGAGATGAAAATTATGTTTTCATGTGAACTTTATTTTAAAATGAGTTTTTTCATGTAAAAATTGTTGTTTTTTAAGTGAGACCTTATGTTAAATCTTTTTGTTCCTTTTGGGTTTTTTATAAATTGGGTAAATGGTTTGTTTAATTAATTTTGTAATATGAAACATGGTTGGAAAGGTTTTCAGGATGGTTTGTTTGGTACGAAATATGTTTTCAAGGAACACTAGGTGCGTGTGTACTTAAATGAGATTTTCGATGGAAAATGGATTGTTTTGATGTGTCAAGATTGTTGTGCACCATTGAAATTGATTGGAAAATTTTTTAAGTGGTTTATTGAATTGTGAATGTGATGTGAACCCTATTTGAAAGATGTTTTAATGTGAGTTTGATCATAAAGAAGTGGTTTTGAGTGTGTTTTTGGTGTAAAGTCAATTTTCACTTCTTTAAAGTTTTTCTAAAATTTTGTATATGATTTATTAAGTTGCGTGAGTAATGAAAAATAAATTTTTGAAGGGTTTGGCATGTTATATCTTTTATGTGTCGGGTGAGGGTGAGTTTTTTTTTGTGAAAATTGATGTGGGATTTCTTCAAATTATTTAATAATTTTTCTTAGTGTCTTATTTAATGGTGAAAATGGTTGTTTAATTTTGAAAATGGTTTATTGAATTTTTGTGTCCTTCAAATGGTGTTTGAAGAAATCATTAGTGTTTGTATTATTTCAAAGTAGAAATTATGAGTGGAAATAGACTTTTTATTTAATATTGGTATTTTGTAACCGTTTCCTTTGGAAATGGGGATGACCTCGTTTCTTTAAGGTTCAAACATTCCAATAGGTTTCTAACGGGTTTGTTCGTAAAACCGGAAACATCCAATGATTCTATATCCATTTGGACCTACTTTCTAAAGGTAGGTGATCATTAGTTGTGGACTGATGAGGCTTAAAAATTTTCATTGTTCGAGAGGATGGGAGGTCGGACTCATCACACCTTTTTGGGGGGAATTATTGTCTACTTCATGACTCTCTTTATAGATTTTAGTTATGCTTGTGAATCTTTATTAAATTACCAAGTATGAAAATGAGATTTCTTTTAGATCTGATAATCAATCATTGATACGTAAGAGATTTAGAGAATCTTTTATATGTATTTGAGGTTCTTCATCGATATAGAATCATCTATATTTGTTATAGATTCTTATTTAATGGTATATTTCAATACATTATATTGAGATCTCTTGGTCATTATGATAACTGTACTGGTTTTAAAGCCACTTAGTGGGGCACTTGAAGTTTATTGTCGTTCGGATGGACATGAATTATTTCAGAGTTGGGATCATACCCACAGATGGGCTACCTAAGTATCCTTGTTTAGAAAAAGAATCAGAACCCACGTAGTTCGAGTAAAGAAGTATGAGATTTATGCATGATTGATGGCTCAAAGAAATATGTCATAATTACATTTATGCTCTAAGCTCACGTGAGTCATGCTCGGTGTGAGAAACAAGAGGAATTAGTAAAACCTAATGATTGTTCAATGAAAGATGCAATCATAAGGAATGATGTGGGGATTTTGTATGTATGAATTCCCAGATAGATTAATATTGGGATTTACTTCTGGGAAAAAACCCAGAAATAAGGTCCATAAAGGTATATGTGCTTTATGGAGATTTGGATACTTAACTTAGGACTTAATCCTGAGAAGGATGCCCAAATTAGAAGGGACTTATGATTGGGTTTTATTCCAGAGAAGGAATCCCGGATCAAGAGAAATTAAGATTGGGGCTTACTCCTAAATAAGAGGCCTAGGTTAAGGGGAATTATGACTGGGGATTACTCCTGAAAAGGAGGCCCAAATTGGGGAACTTTGGGGCTTATTAATAAGGAGGATGCCTATATTAAAGGAATTTGAGATTGGGGCTTACTCTTGAGGAGGATTCCCAGGTTAGGGAACTTGGACTGGGGCTTACTCCTGAAAAAGAGGCCAAGGTTAAAGATCTTCTCATCTTAAAGTATGAGGTCGAATGAATGAAATCTATAACCTTAGTGTTATAAAGATATGTAAATCACTAGGTTTTGAGAGTGGTTTCACAAAATTCCTTTCAGATATGGAATCCAACAACAGAACCATTCCAAAAATGTCCTTAAAGAGGGTTTTGAAGGATAAATCTTAATGAGGAGAGGTGGATTTGAAGGAAAGAATTGAATAAGCAGGAGGGACACTCAAAAAGAGGTAGGCGCACAAGTCCTTTTGGGGTGCGCAAGTACTGGTCGTGCAAGTATACTTGCGCGACACATGTGTACATGCACGACGGTTAACCCATAGGGTAATACATGGGCGAGATATGGCTTAAGCCTTTAGTATTATCCCTAAAGGCTTCCAAAAGTATGGTGTAAAAGTTTTGTTGAAGGGATAAGGTGGCATTCAAGTGTATTCATTTTCCTTAAGGGTTAGACACTTAGGACCGCAAGTGTTGATGAATTTCAACACTTAGGCCTTGTTCCCCTTCTTTATATCTTCCATTCTAGTTAAGAAATTACCTTAGAAGTGTTCAGAAGACTTCACATAGAGACTAGGGTGGCAAGAGCAGAAATATGACTTTTGGAATTTTTCTGTCCCAAAATGGGGGGCCCACAAGGGGTATTTATAGGCTACTGAAGACCTTGGGAGAAAATCAAATTTGGGCGTGCAAGTCACCTGTGCGCCCAATATATGGCGCTCAAGTATACATGTGTGACAACAATGAAACATGCACATCCCTTACTTAAAGGAATCCTTCTTCATGCCTTTGTCAATTTTTTATGTTTCCTCAAAGTATGAATCACTTTATGCTAAGGTATTCCCATTTTTCAGTCGTTTAGACTCTTTGACGGAAAGGAACGTCAACAAAATTCCCCCCTCATAGTTTGATAAGAAAAGAGGAAGGAGTATTTGACTCTGAATTAAAGGAGAAAACCCAAGGAATCGGAGGCACACAAGTTTCTAGTGTTTTTAGTGGAGGCACGCAGGTGAGAGCCTCGCTGGGTGCATTACGCTGGGAGCGGTCTTTGCCAAAAATTATATGGTCATTCTCACGAAAAGCACCTGGGTCTCAAATTACTTCTCTCTCGCCGCACATGTTGCTCTCATCGCGCAAGTATACTGATTTTCCACGGTTTCATTGCTTCTGTTAGTGTCACGATTCTGCCGAGGTAGTTTGACTTGCACGGTGATACCTGTGCGCCAAAACCTACGCGACACAGTTACACTTGTGCGCCAACATTGGACTTGCACGCCTTAATTACTTAGCCATTTTTTCCATTATTATTCACAAATTTTATGAAAATCCAGCTTACTTAAGAGTTAATTATTCGACCTTTGTGTAGGTTAAATGGCTACTAGAAGAATTGGAATGGATGATGAACCAGAGAGAAAGTGAATTGATGATATAATGAACATTCATGGATATGATTACATTGATATCTGTGACAACACACTCCTAGATTTGGCCAAGTACTTGAAGAAGTATCATCTTAATTTTCTACAGATCATCTACTTGCCTCTGTATGGGCATGATTATCTCTAAGAAGTCAACATTCCAGAGGCAAAAAATTATCTTCCACATTTTTTGTTTCAGACTTACACCAATTTTGCTTCAGCAAATGTCTTAATGGAAGGATCATTTGTAAATACTGGAATAGTGGAGAAGGCCTATATAATGCATCATAGCCCTTGTTCCCCAAATCTGAAACCTCACAAGCCTGAGCTTCAACCACATTGTTATCCTTCAATCTTCTGAAATTCTTATATGGTTCAATCCAAAGGCTGGAAGAAGAGTTGGGACTTCCGTCTTGGAGGAGGTGTAAAGACAACATGGATGTGGGCATATTGGGTGTGATAAAACTATATAGAGTTTTCTGATGATTTGAAAGGAGCTGCTATGTATGAAGTTGTCTGGGCTGGGTAGACATATGTCTACAGGAATGATGACTTTGTGCTAGAGAAAATCAGCCACTGGAGCCTAGAAACCAATTCTTTCCATCTGAATCATTGAGAAGTAGGCATCAGTTTGTGGGATGTCTACAAGATCCCAGGGGCTCCAATTTTGGGCGATATGTATGATGAATTCACCACCCCAAGGTGACTTGGAATGCTTCAGAGAAGACTCCGGCTTTGGCTCGAGAGTTATTGAAAATTTTTACAATCTCAAGAACTCAAAGACCACCAAAACTCATTCTAGAAAGGATATTCATCCAGAGGAGTGGATGGATATGTTTCTTACAAAGAAATAGGTGAAGGGGTCCACCTGTACTCATCCTACTACCTGCCCTAGAACAGAGAAGAGCAGTGCTTCTGGCACATTCTGGCCGACTATAGAAGCAGGAGAAATTGAAAAGTGGGGGTACGAAGTGGATCAGAGAATCCCAAAAAAGAACTGTCTAGAGGGATTCTTAGCCTTGTGGCTCAGTGTTTGTCTTTTTCCAGTCTGGGATTCCATGAGAGGCGTTAGGCCAGGGACCTTCGTTGTGGCATCCAAGTTGGATGACAAGAAAATGGTTGGGTTATCCACCCCCATTTTAGAAAAGATTCACAAGATCTTACTCCATGTCTTTATGGGTAAGTCTCCTTTGAGAATAGTGGGACAATTACATGTTTTGTGGGGATGGATCTCCACTCATTTCAGGACAAATGTTGTACAGAATGGAGTATTGGTTCCTGGAATCTCTTTCAGGCCATCAGTGTATGAATTTTCTGGAGTTGCTCTGTTTGAGTTCAAAATCTATGATATGAAGGTGAGGTTGAACATGTTCAAGGAATTCAATTTCTTTCTGTATGGAAACCTTCCAACTGGGCGGTTTGTTGATGATGGAACAAACAACCCGGAATTGAGGTCATACATGCTGGCTTGCTGAGATGGTGTATTGGCCACCGGGATTGATAGAGAGATTATATGAGAGGCCTATCCCCCATACATATTTTCACGCCAATTCAAGTGTCTATAGAAAACTGTTGTATCTCCTCGTATGCATGTCAGTTCAGAGCAACATCCCATGGTTTCCCGACAACTATGGTTGCTGAAATCTGTGGAGAAGACAAGGGAAATGTTTGATATACCAGTTTCTAAAGAGACAAGTAACTTGACTACATGGTATGCCTATAACTGGATAACATCATACCCAGAAGGGGTACTGAATCATCCGGTTCATCAGTTGGGGAAAAAGAAAAGAACTGTAGAAAAAGAAACCCTTTATCTGGAAGGTGACTCTTCCCCAGCTGAAGCTAATTCACTAGGTTCCTCGCCTAGGGATGACTTGCTGGATTCCCAAGATGGGGATGATGAGGCACAACAAGCAGAAAAGCGTCCTTGTGCCAGATATAATCCTCCTGTCAGAATCAATAGACCCACTCCATCGACTCCTGTTAGTTACTTTATTGGGGAAATTTAGTCACCATTACTTTATAAAGCAACAAGTCTTATTTTCTTGGCCTTTATCTATAGTTGTTGGAGCTAGGAAGAAGATGAAGTCTATGATTGTAGTACCCTCCTTGCTGCCTTCTGGTACACACACTGAATATCTCTGACGAGAGGCTATCCAGACATGGTGTAGTTTATATTGCGATGCTGAAACAACCTCACCGGATCTGTGTGAGGGGCTACACATCCCTGGAACATGGAATCTTCGGGCCTCCACCTATATCCATTTCGAGGATAACCCCGATGAAGTGCGGGATTACATTAGAGAGATGGAGATGATTCCATTCCTGTCACCAAGTGGGTGAAGGAAATGAAAAATCGTGGAACCATTGAGGCGATTGTTGCTTCCAGAGATGAGGAGTGTCACGATTACGTGGATCCTAAAGATGTAAGTCTCTTTCTTTATTTTCATTGTAACATGATTCTAGTTAAAGCTTTGTTATTCAATGAAATTACTTTCTTCATCCTGTAGTTTGCAAAGAAAAGAATTGTTGAGGTTCCTTAACCACATTATAGCCCTGGTGGTACTGCCATTGGAGCTAATGAATCTACTCACGAGCTGGGTTGGGTATCTCTAGGCCAGCAGGACATGAAGGAGGAGTTAGGCATGGAATTTCATTCACCAATTCTTGTATTTGTAGATGATGATGTCATCACTCCCAAAAATCCAAAGAAACAAAGACGTCGAAGGAAGAAGTCCACAACTCAATGCTTCATTAGTAGTGGTAAGTCCTTCAGATAGTCATGAGTCTTAAACTATAAAAATATTGATCATACATTTTTGGGATTTCATGGGCTTCTTCAATTTATCCTTTGAGGGAGAGGACTAACCCTCCTCTGAGAACGACGGAGGGTGCTGGTGAACAGTTGCAAATTCATGCTGACTTGGCTGCTTCTGAAGAAGATCCAGCGTCTGTTCCCAGTATCTCTCATGCTGCTGTTGCAAGGAGAGAAGAGCCTGCTTCTGTAAAATTAACAATACTTCATATAATGTTGAATGAAAACATCAAATGACTTCCATTCTATGATACTTTAGGTTCAACACCTTCACCAGAACATTTGGCGGCCACTGCAACTGATGCTGTAATTTTATCTGAAGAAACTGTCTGGGGTCAGAGGCTGCAGGATGTGGGTCCCCAAGAAGATACATTGAATGCTCTCACTGGTGAGACTAACCATGAATCTGAGATATCATTATATGAATTGATGAAACTTGGAGAATATTTTGAAGACATTTTAGAACATGTTAAATTACCATGTAATTTAGAAGATTTTGGATATGAGTGTTATCCTTCGTCCTTTTAAAATAACTTCTTATTACATCTCTGACCATGATTGGTTAAAATGTGCAGTTACATCTGAGCAAGCTGCTAAACTGCCGAAGCCCGAAGGGGTTATGGACAACCCTACTATTATAGAGACACTAGCTCAAGTGGAGCTGAACTAGGTAGAGCGTCCTGAAACCTGTCCTGAAGATACCTTTGAAGCTAGGAATGATGGGGAGGAGCCTTTTCATGTTGCTGATCTACCTTTGGGTAATATATAACAATATGTGTGGCTGCATTAATTTACAAGACAACATAATTAACCTTTTTTATCCTTTGAAACTAACCAAAACATTCAATTCACTATGTAGGGCCATCAATTTCAGTGGCTAGATCTGGAGGTGAAGCCTCCGCCTCCACCCAATGGGAATAGAAAGTGATGAAACAAGGGTCAGGGGGGAAGGATCAGAAAATTTTACTTCTCTATGTGAATTAATCCCAGATTATATTCCCCCTTGTAACCGTGAGGCTGAATCAGACCCGGAGGTACAATAGGCACTCTAATTTTCACGACGCAAGGCATGGAAAAACATATGGAAGATCATATCTGAAGTGCCTCTTGAAGAGATATCATCGAAGATCCCCCCACTGTCATTCCTATTTTTCATATTGGGACTTGGCGGTTTTGGATATCAAGAGATCCATTCCGCGGTGAAAAAAGTCATTTTAAGGAGGGATGAGGAGCAGAGGTATAATCAAGACCTGACCAGAGTGAGGTTGTTGGACAATATCAGCAAATTTGTGGCTACGGTGTCCCGAGCTGAGGATGATCATGCTACCAAGTTGAAGGAGCTGAAGCATAAAATCAAGGAGAATGTTGTCCAGTAGATACACCTTCAGCAACAGTTAGATGTTGTTACTGGGGAACTTGACCAGCTTAACAATTCACTGGAAGGAGTTCAATAAAATGGTATGAAAGCCATCACTAATGCCAAGAAATAACTCCATCAAGCTGAAAAGAGTGAAGCTGGTCGAGTTCATGAACTTCATGTGGAAGCTGATGAAGCTCTAGATGCTGTAAATCAAGTGAAGATATATGTTGAAAGTTCTTGTAAACCCTGAAAAAGTGAAGAGACTCCAATCTGTTAATGTCCTTCTAACTCTTGTGCATTAATGAAAAACACATTCATCTTCAATAATTTGGTGCATGCCTTCTTTTGCAACCTACTTTAAATTTTTACCATAGCTAATGGGCCAAGTAAAAATAATTTGATTTTTCCTAGGATTATAAGAATAACCCTACACACTTTGAATCTTTTTATTTCTCAATATTACCTAAATCATACAAAATATATGTTTAGTGAGCTGGGACTTGAATTTTGTTCAAAGTTACCTTGTCTTTTGTGGGTACTTTAAAGACATTTACATCAGTCATAAAAAGAAAGGCTAATGTTTATGGTCAAATAGCTTTGACCAAATGGATTAAAATTGACTCAATTCCTTTACAATTTATATGAAAACATATTACCACACACATGTATGGGGGAAAAATATGTAAACTATGACTTAAGAAATTTTGAATCTAGGGAATGATGTGATAATAAGGACTAAGAGGCATTAGAAAAAGTATTTCCTAAGAGTGAAGTTACCATTATTTAACAAACCCGTTAGGAGGTTGAATTATGCAGGGCCACCTAAGGGCATTGGCTGCATAGTCAAATAATAACATCTTTTGGCTGATAGATCTGTTATGTAGACTTTTTATGTAAAACCACCTAAGGGCACATGCTGCATAGTTAGGAAAGAGAAATAACAGAAATTTTACTTTTCTATTACTAAAAAGCCAGTGAATGTTTATGGAGATTCAAATTTTCCAAAGCATATAGTCTACTGTATGGAAAGAGGTACATGAATATGAAATGGATATTTCCTATCAAGATTTTCAAATAATTGGATGAATGTCACTCCTACGAAGGTCTGACCCAAACAAAGGGAGGGAAATATAAAGCATAGAGTTGAATACATTCAAATCATGAAAAAGAGTATGGGACAAATATGCTAAGGGTGGATATTTTTTTGGATCCCTACATATTTTCATTAAGATTAATAAATAAAGAAGTGGTTTTCCTTCCATGAATGAAGTTACCACTATTTGACAAACCCATTAGGGGGTTGAATTATGCAAGGCCACCTAAGGGCATTGGCTGCATTGTCAAATAATATAATCTTTTGGCTAAAAAGTCTGTCATGTAGACTGTTTATTCAAGGCCACCTAAGGGCATGTGCTGCATAGTCAAACAAAACAATTCTCGAATATGAACCATTTTTTTGACCAGAAGTCAAGAAAAGGGTTATGTAGATCTGGAATTATTTAAAGTTAGGAGTATGACACATCAAAATGGGAATTATTCAATGCATATAGAGATACACAGACCAATGCTAACCATAATCATGTTGTGGCTGGGTCCTGAATTAAGATGTTGGACTTCAATACATATCTCATTAGAATGAGAATCAAGCCAAATGTAGTTTCTGAAATACAGTTTAACGTCATGTGGGATGAGAGTATAAGAAATCTTAGTTTATGGTCATAGAGCTCGGACCATAATAAGGAATACACATTGTGTGTTTTATAAACCTGATGTGAATGAAGACCGGGGTTTTCATACCACATTCATGTTTTCACAGAGGGAATTTTCAGCCAAGGGACTGAAAGTGAAATTTGGGGTTATGCCCAAAGGCTTGGGGCTGGATTCGAGGGACGCTCGAACATTCCTACGTATCCCATAAGGATGTGAATCAAGCCACACATAGTTCTTGAAATACCCTCTGTATCGATTTGGTTCATACAAGTGAAGGGTGAAAGGATACTTTAGTGAATTGATGGTTTGACACAAGATTAATGGTTCGAGAATTGCCATGTATGTACGTAATCTTTGGAATATAACATGATTAGAGATCAATGTAAATAATGATTCACTATCAGGTGAGGGTGTCAAAGAATATTGTAGTTTATTATCGTACAAGACAAAAGTGCGAATAGTATAATGTCATATAGAAAGGATGATTGTGAACCAATGTAAAAAATATTGGTTCTAGGGGCAGTTTCACAAATCAAAATCGTATGAGACGGAGGTGAACCTAAGTGAAGATATTGGTGTTGGGCTTGAACCACGAGTTGTTGCCGACGTACCCATCCTAGAAGGCGAGGATCAATGTCCGCGTAGTTTGATTGAAGAATGAACTTGTGATCAAGTTTTTTATGAGAACAACGACCTAAAAATGGTGTTGGGAAATACGCACGGATAACGTCCCAGAGAGGGTGTTATTGTTGAATTTTACTCTAAGCTCACGTGAGTCGTACTCAGTGTGAGAAACAAGAGGTTGCAACAACCCTAACAATGCACAATTTAATGTCACGTAGTATGGAATTAGGGGGGGACTATGTAGTTTAATGTCTTGCAGTGAGGATAATAGGGACACAATTTAACGTTATGTTGGATGTATTAGGGACTTTTTCACAGTTTAACGTCATGTACGATGAAGATGTTCACAGTTTAATGTCGTATAGATAAGACGATGGTTATGCAGTTTAACGTCTTGATGGACGTAAGTGCAAATAGTTTAAGGTCATATGCATGGACTGATGCTACACAGTTTAGCGTCATGTAGCTAGGAGAACACAGTTTAATGCCATGTTAGAAGTATAAGGAACTGAACACAGTTTAACGTCATGCTGGAATAAAGGGGGACAATACAATTTAACATCATGCTGGACAATGGATTGTTGTACATTTTAGTGTCATGTAGCTAGGACAACACAGTTTAACGTCATGTTGGACGTATTAGGTACTTTTTCATAGATTAACATCATGTGGGATGAAGATGATGATAGTTTAACGTCATATATCTAGGACAATGGTTATGCAGTTTAATGTCTTTTTGAACGTAAGGGACTTCTGTACATTTTAGCATCTTGTAGATAGGACATCACAGTTTAATGTCATGTTGGACGTATAAGGGACTGTGCAGTTTAAAGTCCTGCAGCAAGGACAACACAATTTAACATCATTTTGGACGAAATGGTATTTGTGTTACACAAAACAATTCTTTAAGAATCTTGCATTGTATGGAGTTGTGATGATTTCTCCATCCATTGAGATTAAAGAATAATATCCATTGGAGTAGACCTTATGTGTTGAGTATGGTCCTTCCCACTTAGGCTCAAGCTTGGGAGGTTTGTTTCCTTGTATCATTGGAGTTATGAGAACCATTACCAATTCTCCTTGAATGAATGAATGAAGACAAACTTTTTTTGTTGAAATCTCATGCTATTCAATTCTGATAGACTTTGAATTGGTGCATAGTGCACAACCTTTTTTCATCTAATCGTCCCAATTCATCCAATTACTTTTGAGATTGTTTATCTGAAGATGAATGATCACACATGGCTACTCTGAGAGAAGGTAATTGAACTTCAATGGGAAAGACTGCTTCTGTTCCATATAACAATGAATATAGAGTTGACCGCGTAGTAGTGCAGGTGATGGTTCGATAAGCCCATAAATCAAGAAAGTGTTTATCAGGCCATGATTTCTTATCATTATCCACCATCTTTTGTAGTATATTTGAAAGAGTCTTATTGAAGGATTCTATCTATCCATTGACCGCTGCATGATTCCGAGATGAATGGTTGGATTTGATGTTGTATTCTTGATACAACGTCCTTACCTCGGAAGAACATGAGTTAGTGCCATTGTCCGTCAATATGGTATGAGAGACACCAAATTTAATAATGATGTTAGAATTGATGAAGCTATCAATGCTTTTAAAACTAACTACATTAAGAGGTATTTCCTCTTCCAATTTGGAAAATAAGTCAGTAGCAGTAAGAATATACTTAAACTGCTTGGCTGTAGCTGGAGGATAAGGTCCCACTACATCTATTCCCCATGTGGAAAATTGACATCAGTATTTAGCTGTATGAAGCAACTCTGTGGGTTAATGATTGAAGATGGAACATACTTGGAATGAATGACACTTCTTCGTGAAATCAACACAATCTTGTATCATTGAAGGCGAAAAGTATCCAAGACTTCGAATTTGATCGGATAGTCTCTGTCAAGACTAGTTGGTACCACAGACTCCTACATGTAAATCTTTCATGATGGTCATTGTCTTTTCACCATCAATGCATCTGAAGAGAACTCCATCAGAACCTCTTTTGTAGAGAATGTTTTCTAGGTGATCTGGGATGTCATAAAGAGTAAAATTGACCACAAGTCACCAGATTTGTTCTTTCCCAGCTCTATCAGGTGGAAGTGTTCCATTTTGAAGGTATTCCCTGGTAGGTGTCACCCAGTCTGTAGTATGACCATATGGTTCAGAAATGGGACTAATTTCATTGATTTCCTCTATTCTGGTTTGAACAGAAGGTGAAGTTATATGACAGTGGGCAATACTGATGATTGTTTCATCCTAATTTGGATCTTCCAGTGTTGTGGCTATATTAGCTAGTGCATTATCTTGGGCATTTTGTGATCACGGGACATAAGAAAATGTCAGTTCTGAAGGAATTTCCTCCATTAACTCTCTGACGTAATCATACAAAGGTATTGAATCTTCTTTTAAGATGGCATAATCCCCATTGACTTGGTTGATTACCAAGTCTGAATCACCTTTCACCTTTACGTGATTCACTTGTGCTTGAAGCGCCAACTCCAATCCTACAACGAGAGCCTGATATTATACTTCATTATTTGTACTTCCTTCCCACAATAAGAAGTAATAGGTTAGCACTACCTTTTCTGGTGAAACAAGCACAATTACAAACCCAACTTTGTTGAATTTAGGATCATCCATTTCTTTGCCTATTGGACTTCTGGAAGCACAATCAAAGTAAATTTCCCTTGATTGAAGATTATCTTGAATAGAAAATACTTCCTCATCAAAAATCTCAATATCTAATGATGTATCTTCTACTGAAGGGTGTTCATAAAGGAAATCATCCAGATATTGGCCCTTTATTTCCTTTTGAGACACATACTGGATATCAAATTGTTGCAAAATAATTGCCCACTTTGCCATACGTCCTGTAAGCATTGGACGACTAAGGATAAATTTGAGCGGGTTATTGCGAGATACCCATTAGACCTCATGATGTTGAAGGTAGTGTCTCAATTTCTGAATTGCAAAGATTAATGCAAGGAAGCACTATTCAATACTTGAATATCAGGTTTCTGCTTCAAGAATAGTCCGACTAAGATAGTAAAGTCATTTTTCATTCCCAACATCATTCTTTTGGGCAAGGAAGGCACTCAACAACCACTCTAAAGATGTCAAATAAAGAATAAGTGGCCTTCCTTCAACAGGTGGCATTAATACCGGTGGAATAATGATTTATTTCTTGAGAATATTGAATGCTTCTTGACATTCTTCAGTCCACTAGTAAGTGAATACCTTCTTCATCAATTTGCTGAAGGGTAAACGTTTGCCTGCCAAATTGGCGATGAAACACCGAATATAGGCCAAGTGTCCTTGAAGTCCTATAAATTCCTTCAAATTTCGAGGAGGTGACATACCAAGGATTGACTTTGTCTTCTCAGGATCGACTTCGATACATCAATGGCGTACAACAAAGCTGGGAGATTTTCCTGATGTTACCCCAAAAGCACATTTCAAGGGGTTCATCTTCAAATTCTGTTGTTGATGATTGTAAAATATGATTTCCAAATCAGAAAAGTGATTAGAACGTTTTTTGGATTCAACCACCAAATCATCCACATATCATTCAACAAAATTCCCTAAAATGGGATTGAAGATACGGTACATGGAACGCTGATATGTTGTGCCTGCATTCTAAAGGCCAAAGGGAATTACCTGATAGCAAAACACACCCTAAGGGGCTATGTAATCTATAGATTCATCATCTTTTGGAGCCATTCAGATTTGATTATACCCAGAATATCCATCCATGAATTAAAGTGCTTCATAGCCAGCTGTTGCATCAATTAATGGTTATGTGATCGGAACTGGAAAATCATCCTTAGGACACTGCTGATTAAGATCTCTGAAATCAATGAAAATTCTAATTTTTCCATTCTTCTCTTTCACAGGGAAAATATTAGCCAACCACTTGGGATATTGAACTTCTCTGAAGAAGTGATCTTTGATAAGCTTATCCACTCCTGCTTCAATTTTGGAAGCATAAGTAGGGTGCGTTCTGATTGCATCATTCTTAAATCCTCGATGTTCTCCTGGAAACCCCAAATGATGAGTAGAAACATCAGGATCAATCCCTAGAATTTCTTTATAGTTCCATGCAAATATATCTACAGTTTTCTTCAAAAATGAAATATACATTTCATTTTCTCCATGATTCATGGCCGCACTAATTAATGTGGGGCGTGGATCTTCTTTCTTACCCAGATTTGTTTCAATGAGTTCATCCACAGTGGTAGACATACCCTCTTCAAATGATGGAGGAGCATCCCTGAGATCTTTCTCTTCTTATTCAACACATTTTACTTCTTCTATTTCTACATCCATAGTATATGATGAAGAATAATTTCCATAATTAGGAGAGATGTTAAAATTTGAACATCTTGAAGAGGAGGATACCATTTCTGACCCTATTGATGATAAAGGGTCTTCATTGGGTAATAAAGAGAAGATGATGGATTGATAATCGACATCATCATTCACCTCTGACAATGCTATAACTTCTTCTGTCCTAATTGGATAAGTATATAATTTCTAAATTTCAGCAGATGAAATAAAGACATCTCCATTTTAGATTTCATCAATTCTTGGTGAATCCCAATTTCTCCCATGCTGTCTGGGTTGATTTCCATAATTGAAATTATGGATGTTTCCATTATATTATTTGTATTTGGGTTTATCCTGTCAATTTGATTGATAGGAAACACATAATCTGTACTCACATGTATGAATGGGTTTACTATAATCTTTTCCAAACCATATGGAGCATTAACTTAGGTAACCTCCCTTGTTGTGGATTTCTCTTTACCCTCCATGTGATAGAAGTACACATCAATGTATTGAGATTCACATGTTTGGAATGAGGCTTTATCACCATACAGTGTCCCAATTTGACCATTGAAACAATATTTGAGACATTGATGGTATGATGAAAGGATAGCTGCATGTTGATGTAGCCAAGGTCTTCCAAGAAAAAATATTAAAGGCTGTGTCATGACGAACAACCATGAAATATGAATTGGATACAAGATCTCCACAACTGAGTTCTGAGTATGATCTCACCCAGAGGTTCTTGTTCATTTTTATCATATCCTTGAAACATCAAAGTAGAAGGAGATAAATCAGATTTGGTGAGGCCCAATCAACGATGTTTACGAATGGGGATGAGGTTGACTCCTGTACCATTATCAATGAAAGCTCTTCGGATGTTAACATAATTGACCTTGACGGATAAATACAAAGGTCTAATATGTCCATGCACAATATCATCTTCCTCTTCTTCTATAAAAGATATCACTACATGGCATTCTACAGGATTATTCTCTACATGGTAGACTTCAGCCGTAGCAATTTTAGTTTCGAATTTCCGAGGACTTGAGAAATCCTCGATGAGTGCCTCCTGAATATCCTTTCATAGATTCAAGGAATCTATAATTGATAGCATGGCCAAAAATTCGTCCAAATTATTCAAGACATCATATTTTTGATCCAAAGTTCTGTATTTTCAAACAAGAAGATGTGGTTTTACTGGTTCTTTAGAAGTTGATGCTTTGGAAGTAGATGCATCTTGTATTGGGGTATGAGTTGGAAATATTCCTGGCTGTAGAAGATTATAATGACTAGGTTTATTTATTTTCTAATAGGAATAAGGTATATCCTCCAACCAACCCTCCATAATAATTGTGCCACGACCGAATCTTCCATGAATGGAGAAACTTTCTTGTTCTTGTTGATCTTGCTAAAGGGTTATGCCACGAGTTTCTGCTGTATATACAGTTCTAGCAGGGGTAGAATTGGAATAGTGGATTTTGGGATATCCACGTCTTCCTTTGTATCCCAGACCTCTGGAACTCCCTCTAATTCCTCTATTTGATATAGGGAATTCAGGCTTATCAAGATCAAAACTCTAACTATCATAAGGATATGTTAGGTGAATTATGTTAACAGAATCAAAGATCACCTCTTCAGCTGATGATTACTCTGCCTGATTAGTCAGCTTAGGCTATTCTGTTTTGTGGGGTGGTGCCCATGGCTTTGAATTAGATGGCATAAAATCTTCTAGAGTCAAAGACAAGTTGGTCTTTGACAAGATCTCATCTTCTTCTGATTGTTCCTCTTTCTTGGAATTATGTTGTTTCTTTAAGGATTTTTATTTTGCTGAAGGGGGTTTTGCTGTAGCATTCATATCATAATACACAATTGGTTCCTTCAATTGAGTTCATAAAATGGAATGAGTTCGGTTGATCATTTTTTTGACCATCCATTCATCATATTTCTACGCATTTTTTCTATTGACTTCTTTCCACTCGCTTTATTCCTCTGGATCTGTAGCAGTAACACATGCTACCTGAGCTGAAGAACCTTTTAATTTGACTTGTCCTGAGTCCACCATTTTTTTCAGGAGGTCTATGAAGATAAAACACTCCTGAGTTGGATTCCCCAACATCTGATGAAATGGGAAATAGTTGGGACAGTCTTCATCTCCTTCCTTTTTCATCCTTTTAGACCATGACAATTGAACCAAAGTATTTTCCAGAGACGAAATGAAGTAACCAAGAACTTGTTCATTTCGGAAATAATAAACTATGCTCTTCAAATCCTCAAATTGTTTCTGTCATTGATCTCTTTGATCATCATGACGATACGTCCTCTGTTTTTGATGCTCAGGAGGTGGCACATTTCGATAAGATGATGGTATTTATGTAGAAGCAGGTACATGTGCTTGTTTAAGAGTAACTGTAGCAGTCTCTCCTCTACCCATTTTCCTTCTTGGAGCTGATATAATTACAAGAGTTTTATCCTTAGTCTTCATAAAATAGTCTTCAATCTGTTGAGCGATTGAAGTAAGGTCTTGAAACCCTCCTGTGTATTTTACATGGATCAACGGTGTGCGTAATTCATCATGAAAATTTGGCACACAGATTGAAAACAATTCTTCTTAAGGGAGTGCTAAGCTTATGAAATATGTTAATCCCTTCCAGCGAGCAATGAAATGTGAAACCCTTTCATTCTTCCTTTTCTTACAATTTGTAAGATCACAGACTGTTGTTTTTGGAAACATTGAGCAGAATTGAAGAAGGAATCATTGACGGAGATCCTCCAATACGGTAATTGATCAGGATTGAAAGCTTGTATACCAGAAAAAAGCATGCCCTTGTAATGACTGTACCAAACACCTGATCTTAACTGCTTCTTGTTGCTGAGGGGTTCCCATCATAGGATCTAATCGATAAAAAAAATGTGTTAATTGTTGCTCTGGGTCTCTTGAACCATTAAAAATTGGGAATGTGGCACTTGCAAAATTTTATGGGGGAGGAATTGCATCAACCCATTCAGGGTAAGCTATCTTTTCTGGTTGAATTTGTGCACTCCTTCCCTCCATAGCTTCCAACTGAGATGTTGATGACTCAATGGTAGTCATTAACTTTTGAGAAACATCTGGTTGAGCTTGGGCCTGAGCAGATGCAAAAACTAGAGCTTGGACAGATGTGGTGGCTGGTACTACAAATGATGGTAGCACCACCGATTTTTGTTGCGCATGACCCATAGGATTATACCTATGAGGGTATACTAGTAAATGAGGATACTCTTGATCCATATCAGTAGCTGCAACTAATTCCCTTGGTTGACTGACTCCAACATGCTTAGGAGGATGACTACTTTGAAGTAGTTCTACATTCAATATCCTTAATTACTTTATTTCTTCCTCATGTTGTGCGAATATTTTCTCTAGTGAGAGTGATTGGCCTTTTCCAGAGGAAGGTTATGTAACCTGATTCTTTCCTTTCCCCTTGTTGGATGTTTTTCAGAGAGGGGGATGTTGGTTATTTGAATGAATACCTAGATTTTGGGAAAGACTTTGATTTCATGTATTCACACCTTCTTCATTTGTGTCTATGTGTACAACTTCTTGAGTAGGAGCTTCGTTATCTAATCCCTCTGAATGAGCCTCATGTTTTGGAGGATCAACAACAACAACATTGATGAAATTTATTGATACATAACACATTTAATCCCTTCTATCAGCATTTCTGTGATACTGCCTTCTTCCATGTCCTTGATGAGACATTGCCTTTTGTTGATTTGATCCCTCAAGAACTTCTTGAAGAACTTTACTTTGGAGAGAATCTCCTAATAATTCATCTCTTCGTTCTTCTTGTGACTTCTTCCCTAATCAAGATAAGACTAACTTCCACTGAGGAAGGGATTGAGGATTTGAAAAAGTCCCCAGTCTGGTGGACTGGGGCTATTCCCGCTCAACTAATCAAATCCTATTTGTTGATTCAGAGGGTTGGGTTAAACGAGTCCTCAGTCTAGAAAGCTGGGGTGGCTCTTAAGGTACTACATCTGAGACTTTCTTAATGGCTCTCATGATCTTGCAGACTTTAGTCCGGAAAATTACTGGATGCATTAAACTGCATCCACTCAAATCACCTGGTTCAAATGAATGTTGGATGATTTCTGACACTTCTATCACCTGATGATGTTCTCTCCTTAAACGAGAATCATGTTCGATATTCTCATTTGCCTGATAAAAAATAAATTCAACAACTTGTTCTTTGTATGCCTGACTTTGGGAAGAAATATTTGAGTCTTGTTCCTGAGCAAGCCTTTGATTACAAACAAATCCAATTGGCTGTGGCCGTCCATGGGAAATAACATTGCATGAGTCCATTTTTGGAGGGCTTTGTTGACTGGAGAGTATAGTGAAATGAAGTGCTCCATGAACACCCCATCCTCTGATATGAATACCAGATGAGGCATTGGTAATTATCTGACACAATCTTTTTAGTGCACCAAGGAAAGAATGTTGAAGGGCTCTCTGCTACTTTTTAGCCTTCGGATATCGAGAAACTAAGAGAGAGGCCAAATCAATTTGGAATTGTAACCCTTCTTTTATCTTGATATGATTTTCATATACATCATAAGATAATATTTTATTTTTCAATTGAAAAGGAGTTTTCCATATTTTGAGACGAATATCGTGAATACAATCTTCTGTCAACATCTATGGAATGTCATAAGGAGAGTCAGCCAAAGGCCAAAAAATTACTGGCACTTTAACTTTCGCCAATTGTTTTCTTATATTCAGCCCTTCCTCTTTATCTTTCAATGATGATTCTTCTACTTGATTAGACCAGAGATCATGCTTCCTTATAGCTTCATCAGATTCAATAAGATTGGTATAGAATTCACTTATAAAACTAGAAGATGAATTACACAGGGGTGGTTCGTAGAATGACCTACACCCCAGGCTATCTTCTAATTGAGAAATTATTTCACCTGCTAATGGTAAATCATCAGACATGACTGGAATCACATTTTCAAGTACCTCAATATAAGAGTGCATTATCATCACTACATTGTCCATTAGATCATTTTCCAGGAAATGTTAATTACTAATGTGGAGAGGACATTCACAACTAAATTCATCATCATGGGAGGACCACCATGGTGGGTTACATCAAAAGATGAAACCTTTTTATCCTTGATCTTCTGGACACACAGAGGGTTCTTGTGGCTCTCATCTAAAGATGATACTTTGAGATCGATCAAACTGTCATGATGAAAGCCTTCATGAAGAAGTGTCTGATGAAGATATTCAGAATTAATGTTCCCACTATTGGGAAATGTGAGAGTAGAATCTTAAATTCCAACAGATAATTATCTGAGGGCTTCAATAACTCCAGCATCGAGCAAGGCCTTGTTAAAGATTGGCCCTTGATTTTTTGACTATGCTAGATGGGTCTCCTTCCTAGACGCCTTCTTACTCACATTGGGAACCACTTGTTGACAATAGTGGGTTTTATGGGTAGGTGTATGTGCCTTCTCAGGTGAAATAATCAGGATAGGCTGATTATCTCCATTCAAATCAGGTGTATGTTCCTGACTTGACTATCTGTATGATATGTGGGAATATTCTCCACAATACTCTTGGACTGGAACATAGGTGTTTATCTGTTCCGAAGTGATATGATGATGCTTCACTCCACTGTTAGGGACATATTTTCATTTCTTTCCCTGTGATGCTGCTGAAGCTGTTATAATATTATGACAAGCATCCAGAATATGAGTAGGGATTTGCTTCTACTCTTTCACCATCATTAGAATGTGCTTGCTAACTTCAACTTCCCGAATGAGGATATATTTCCATTCCATGCTTGGAGTAGGTGGGTGTTCCTACTCCTGTCCTCATTTTCCTGTTAGTGAATTCTGACAGTACGGGGGCAGAGAGTTGAGTCTGCTCCAAATTTTTCGTCGGAGCTTTCAGACTGACTTCTCCGAGTGCTACCAAACAAGACTGTTGGTAGGATTGATTAAAATTGGCAGGTGTATGTGCCTGCATTGTATTCTTCTTTAGGTCTGGTTTATGAATTTCCTTCAATACTAGCAGGTGAGACTGCAGACAGAATTGTTGATTGTAAACATGTGTATGTCCCTGCTTATCAGTTGACACCATATTAGATTTGTGAACTTCTTTGATTGTAATAAGACGAGACTTCTGACTATATGATGGGTTATAAAAATTTGTTTATTCCTACCTATAAAACTCCATCGTAATTGCTTGGCGGGATTGGTGTGTTGCTGCCAGAAGAGTCTACTGAGCAGTAACATTAGGATGGACGAGTGTATATGCCAACTCGTTTCTTGCTATCAAGTTGGCTTAATGGAATTCTCCGGAGGGGACATAAGTAAGAACCTACTACCTGTTGACCATATTTCACCTATGGCAGTTTGTCTTGCATTCTCGAGTCAGAGGAACCTGAGATGAACCCCTAAAGGCGATACCCTCATCGTTTTGAGGGTGCACTACCGCACGAGTCTGGCGGCGATTGTTGATGGGAACCCTCAGGAAGGACTCTTGTGTCCTTGAATTAAAGCCTTGAGTGACCTTCTCATTCACCTCCACATAATATGAGAGGGACTGGTTATTGTCTTTTGGGGATAACGACCCGAAATGGTTGGAGACGGTGGTTGGCACCACCTGCTACTTGATTGCTGGTCAGCACTGTCCGGACAACAAGGGGGAATTATTGACTTGGAGGGCTTGTCGAGAGGCCTCCAGAGTCGGAATGGTAGCGTGTTGATGGTATTACTTAACCAGTGAATGTGAGACCTTGCATTGAAGACATTGAGTTGGTGATTTCAGCCTCAGAGTGGACGAATATCTAGCAGGAGTAGCGGCAGATGCATTCATAGGTGTGAACTTTAGAGAATCCATTTTTGTAATGCAGAGAGATCATGGAAACGAGTGCCTGTTTGATATAACAGACATAATCAAGATAAGTTCGGCCACTACATCTTTTGGATGAGCACATATGTTATTGATTGTTATGTTGTCCCTCTCATTGAGTTTAAATAGGGGCCTAACAAATAAGTAAAACATCATTTTAACTTGGATAAGGATTCATGTTGGGTTCATCATTTTTTGTTTCCTATGGAAATGGGGATAACCTCTTCTGTTTAACGTTGAAACATTCCAATCAGTTTCTAAAGGGTCTGTTCGTAGAACCTGCAACATCCAATGATTCTATATCCATTTGGACCTTCTTTCCAAATGTTGGTGCTCATTAGTTGTGGACTGATGAGGCTTAAGAATTTTCATTGGTCGAGAGGATGGGAGGTCAGACTCAACACACTTTTTTGGGGTGAATTATTGTATACTCCGGGACTCTCTTTATAGATTTGAATATTGTTCGTGAATCCTTATTAAATTACCAAGTAAGAAAATGAGCTTTCCTTTAGATATAACAATCAATGATTGATATGTATGATATTTGGAGAATCTTTTATATGTATTTGAGAATTCATCGATAGAGAATAATTTGTATTTGTTAGATATTCTTAGTCAATGGTATCCTTCAATACATTTTATAGAGATTTATGGTCATTATGATAACCATACTAGTTATAAATCCACTCAGTGGGGGAAATTGAAGTTTATTGTCATTCAGAAAGACATGAATTATTTCAGAGTTGGGATCGTACCCACAAATGGGCTACCAACGTATCCTTGTTTAGAAAAAGAATCAGAACCCACGTTGTTTGAGTAAAGAATTATGAGGTTTATGCATGATTGATGGCTCAAAGAAAGATTTCATAATTACTTTTACGCACTAAGCTCACATGAGTTATGCTCAATGTGAGAAACTAGAGGTATTAGTAAAACCTGATGATTGTGCCATGAAAGATGCAATCATAAAGAATGATTTGGGACATATGTATGTATGACTTCCCAGATAGATTAAGATTGGGATTTACTTCAGGGAAGAAACCCAGGAACAAGGTCCATAATGGTATATGTGCTTTATGGAGATTTGGATACTTAACATAGGACTTAATCCTGAGAGGGATGCCAAAATTTGAAGGGACTTATGATTGGGTTTTATTCCTGAGAAGGAAGCCCAGATCAAGTGAAATTAAGACTGGGGTTACTCCTAAAGAAGAGGCCCATGTTAAGGGGAATTTTGACTGGGGCTTACTATTGAAAAGGAGGCTCAAATTGGGGAAGTTTGGGGCTTATTCCTAAGGAGGATGCCAATATTAAAGGAATTTGATATTTGGGCTTACTCCTGAGGAGGATGCCCAGGTTTGGGAACTTGGACTATGGCTTACTCCTGAAAAGGAGGCCCAGGTTAAAGATCTTCTCATCATAAAGGATGTGGTGGAATGAATGAAATCTCTAACCTTAGTGACATAAATATATGTAAATCACTAGGTTTTGAGAGATGTTTCACAGAATTCCTTTTAGATAAGGAAGAAAATAAAGGAACCATTCCAAAAATGGCCTTGAAGAGGGTTTTGAAGGCTAAATCCTGAAGAGGAGAGGTGGATTTAAAAGGAAATAATTGAATAAGCAGGAGGGCCACTCAAAAAGAGGTAGGTGAACAAGTCCTGTTGGGGCACACGAGTACTGGTCACGCAAGTATACTTGTGTGACACATGTGTACTTGTTCGATGGTTAACCCATAGGGTAATACATGGGAGAGACTTGGCTCAATCCATTAGTATTATCCCTAAAGGCTTCCAAATGTATGGCACACATGTTTTGTTGAAGTGATAAGGTGGTACGCAAGTATCTTCATTTCCCTTAAGGGTTAAACACTTAGGAGTGAAAGTTTTGATGAATTTCAAAAATTAGGCCTTGTTCCACCTCTTTAGATATTCCATTCTAGGAAAGAAATTACCTTAGAAGTGTTCAGAAGACTTCAAGTAGAGACTAGGGAACCAGGAGCTTAAATCTGACTTTCAGAATTTTTACATCCCAAAATGGGGGGCCCACAAGGGATATTTATAGGCCACTGAAGACCATGGGTGCAAATGGGGCGCGCAAGTCACCTACTCTCCCAATATGTGGTGCGCAAGTTTGCTTGCACGACCATGATGAAACTTGCACGACCCTTGCATAAAGGAAACCTTTTTAATTACTTTGTCAATTTTTGATGTTTCCTCAATGGAAGAATCTCTTTATGCTTAGGTATTCCCCTTTTTCAATAGTTTAGACTCTGTGATTAAAAGGAGTGTCAAAAGTAACATATAGAACTTGTTTTAGAACAAGGTAAACCCTGGGTATCGTGGTGGGAGTACCAAAACCAGTATGCTAGTGAATATGGTGGTTTTGAACATGGTTCACATAGCAAGTTTGATGTGATGACACTAACAAAACTCTATTGGATATGTTTGTGGACCATTTTGTTATGGGTATGATCCCTACTTGTGGATCAAGAAGGAGAACATATATTTGTTATGGTTACTTTTCACTGAGGTACAATGTTCTAGGGACCCACAATAACTAGATGGCCCTTAAGGGATTTACCCATGGTGTTATAATTTTCATAACATGTTGCCTTCTGTCGGCATATATAGGACCAATCGGGTGTGTGTGCTCTTTATAAATTTTCTTTTCCCCTTTAAATTAGTATTTCTTAAATGGTTTCTCTTCAAGTGATCATTTTTAAATTTTAGTTTGTAAATGTTTTCCTTAAATGTTTGTTAAAAGAATGAATTGAAATAAACATGGTAACATATCTTTTTGATTTTGTGGCATAGATTATCTTTGAATGGTGGTACCCTATTGGGCCCTTGACCCACACCCTACATACACCTTTGGGTGTTTGTATATTCTATTTTCGGTGTATCCTAGGTTGAGGCATCGTGCTCCGCGATATTTCTTCGAGTCTTTAGTGGCATTCTCATGATGGTCCTTGTTAGTAGCTTGTTGATGTTGCACCTCTCTTTTATTCATGGACGTTTCTTATAGAATTTTGTTACTCCTTTTTCGTAGTACATTGAGGTTTTGTCTAACACTATAAATCATTTATTTTAAATGTTGTTAAGGGAATTTTTGACTAATTATATCAAATATGGATTTTTAGTTTTTTTGATCATTTTAATATGTTTAATTTGGGTAAATCATTCCCATGTTTTATTTTTGATACAGAGGCACTTGTGCTAGCCCGTGGGGATTGGGAATGCCCCTCTGGTCTTTCTGTGGATCGGGTCGGGCATCTAGTCAGATGGAGATCCGTCTTGGTGTGTGAAAAAATGGTATCAGAGGTGGTTGAGTCTCTTGGTTCATGTCCCTTTAGGAAGAGTCAGGGTAGACTGGAGTTAAGGTTGTCAGAACATGATGTTCTAGTTAAGTGTAAGGTGCCTGGCCAGCAGACCTCATGGTGGGACTTGAGTAACCATGGGAATTTGAGTTTTTTCTGAGTCTTTGGTCCTTGTGGTTAATTTTCTTTGGAGGAAATGAAAAGGGAGTAAAGTCAGTGGTCTCATCAGGATTTTAGGTCCTAGAAAGACATGTGGGTCCATTAACATTGTCCTTGAATACTCTTAATGACGGTGGGGTGACTAACGTATGGCCGCCACCCATATGTTTGAATCACTTAACGATACTAGTTCCCACTTGATTCGTCTTGTGTCTCCTTCGGTCGCAAAAACATTTTCATTGAAATCACTTTTTTGAAATGTGTGAGAATAAAATTTTAAGACATGCATCATTTGATCAGGTTCTTGGGTATCCTAGTCATCTAGTTTATGACCCCACACAGAGTTAGTGCATGGTTGAAGTGTGACCATGGGTAATTCTCTATGGGAGGATCCTCCAGTTGATCTGTGTAAGAAATTTTTATTCTTGAACATTGGAATATGAATTTACCTATTTTTTTGGTCTAGTGGATAATCTTTTAGTGAGAGAGTGTATGCGAGTGGACATGGAAGAATCATTGGTCTCTTAGGTTTTCTGAGTTTATGATGGTGGATTTCGGCAACGTAAAGATTGTAAGTCATGTATGGAAGCAGTGAAAGAAATTCATGTGGAGAAAAGAAGAAGCAGCCTGGAGTTTCCAGTGTAGGTTGCTACATTAAAAATAGATCTTTATGTCTTTCTTTTCCCTTTATTTTAGTTAAGTGTTGTGTGAAAAAAAATTATGCTGAAGCGGGCTTCATTTTATGGTTCCGTTTGGGTCATGGGGTTGTCATTTATGACATTAGAAGGAGAAGTTTTGTTCGAGGGGTTTCTGAAGCATGACTGCGAGGTAGGAGATGTTTCAATCATCAGAACTCTAACCATAGGCCTTGTTGTGAAGTCAGAGCAAAGTCATAAAACCGCCATGGTAGTGAGGGACCTCAGTCTACTGTCCATTTTCAGTTTGGGAAATGAAGACAATTTTTGTATTCTATGTAAACAGTGTGTTCTAAGTGGTCCAATTTGATGAAGGGATCATGAGGACCCTGCTTTTTTGCGATGAACTGAGTGTTTTCTTCTATGTGGTTTGGAGTTTTGTGGTAAGGACAATGTGTTGGGGAGTTAAGTTGTGGGGGAAACCCCCAGGAATGCTCATGTTGGGTCTTCTGTGTCGGTCTATTCCATCTTGTTACGCTAGTTGTTCTTTATGTTGGGGAGACCCACCAAGGGTGTCATTGAAATTACCCATGTGTAAATCAATTCTAGCCTATTTCTAATGGTGGGGAGCCCCTTCAGGCTTCCCCATGTTGTCCTTTGGGTTCAGTTCCTAATGATGGCTTAGTGTTAGATGACAAGAGTGTTCTTGGTGTGTGGGTTGAGCTTGTTTTTTCTTTCCAGTCGAACAGTGTGGTTTTCATTTAATGATTCTTGGGGTGTCTCAGTTTGTGGAGTTTCTTTCCATGGGTGAAAGAGTTTCTTTCCATGATTAATATACTAGAGGTGTTATAACCATTGAAGTGGGTGACACTTACTGAAAAGTCTTTTTACAGGTTTTGTGAGGTTGTAATTTAAGTCACTTTCCCTGAGCACATTGTGTTTTCCTCTTTTCACTTTTTGTTTGTGGGGATCACTTTTGAACATTAATGGGTTATCAGTTTCTGCTTCTGGGTTCAATCTTAGTTGGGGATTTTTTGGGATGAAAAGTTCTATGGTGGGGAGAATTGTCACACCGAAACTTTTACAAATATATTTAATATATTATTTTATGGCCTGGTTTTAGTTTTTTTCGGTTTTGGGTGATTCCATGTTTAAAATTTTTTATTTCTCTTTTAAAAACGCATGTTTTGGCCTTGTCTGCGTTCAGTGCATCTTGATCAATGTCATGTGGCCTCGCTCGAGTCACCGCGCGACCTCACCCGATTCACCGCGCAACCTACCCGATGTTCAAGGAAATCAATCAAAATATATTTAATAATGAAATTTAAATAAAATAAAAGTGAGTAATGTAATAAAATTTAAAGAATTATTTTAATAATAATAATAATATTTGAGATTACTATTATTATTATTAGTAGTATAAATAATATTAATTTTAATATTTATATTATTGAACACATTATTATTAGTGTTAAGAATATTAATAATTTTATTATATTTATTACCATGATTATTATTATAATTAATGAATTGTTTTATATTTAAAAATTTATTTACTAAATATATAAACGGATTGTTTTAAAAACAAATGAATTATTATCATTATTAGTAACAATAATATTATTATAACTATTAAAATTATCACTAGTCTTATTAATTAAGTTATTAGCATTATTATTATTATTACTTTATTATTTTTATTTATTCTTTTTTCTTTTTCCTCCCTTTCTATCATTCTATCCCTCCTCCTTTCTGCTCCTGTGGAACCCCTCCCCTTGTAACCATACCATCACACCAACCCCTCCATGCCTGATGCCTCCTCCGGTGCCGCTCACCACTGTCTCCCCACACCCCTCTGGCGACCATCCTCTGCCACCCCGTCTCCCCTCACACTGCCTCGCGCCGCCCCCACGAACCCCCTAAAGATAACTGTACGATCGAGCCCCTGGTGAATTCTATACTTCCCCGATGCACCAAACCAGATGCGCCTCCTTCCTATGGAAACCGTGAGCTCTCCACCACCCTCGTGTGACTCTTTCGTCGCACCTTCATACCTTCAGTAGTTTATTCCATTGTTTTGGTAGATTTTTTATTTAGGGTTCTGTGTGTTTTGGATTGTTTTTTATGTGAGTGGTCCAATATCATATTTGTAAGGTTCACTTTGCATCCCTCATGGTGAGACTTGGGTGTGAATAATGATTTCACAATAATTATTGGGGTTTTTTACATTGAGATAGGTGGTTCTATGACCTTTAATTTTCAGATAATTTAATTTGTTTGATTAGTTAATTTTAACATGTTCTATTCCATAATTTCATGCTGTGAGCTATGTTTTTGAATTTTTTTTAGCATACTCGTTTGATGAAATTGAATTTCCTAAATAATGTAGTCTTATCGCATATGTGTGTTATTGTATGAATGCTTTGAAGTGTTTAATGATTTTTCTGTGAGATTTAAAATATATTTTCATGTGATATTTATCTTAAAATATATTTTTCTTGTAATTTTTTGTGTGTTCATAAGAGAGACCTTGTGTTAAATATTGTTGCGCCTTTTGGGTGTTTTATAAATTCTATAAATTGTTTTTTAATTAATTTTGTAATTCATAACATGATTGGAATGGTTTTAGGTTTTTTGGTGAGAAATTTATTTTCAAGGCACATTAGGTGCGTGTGTATTTAAATGAGATTTTCGATGGAAAATGGATTGTTTTGATGTGTTCATATTGTTGTGCACCATTAAAATTGTTTTGAAAATTTTTTAAGTGGTTTATTGAATTATTAATGTGATGAGAACACAATTTGAAAGATTTTGTAATGTGAGTTTAATCCTAATGAAGTTATTTTGAGTGTGTATTTGGTGTAATGTCATGTTGTGCTTCTTGCAAGTGTTTCAAAAATTTTGTATATGGTTTATTAAGTTGTGTGAGTAATGTGACATACATTTTTGAAGTGTTGGAATGTTATATGTTTTATGTGTGCGGTGTGGGTGAGTTCTTGTGTGTGCAATTGAAAGGGGGTATTTTGAAATTATTTTATAATTTTTCTTAGTGCCTTATTTCATGATGAAAATGCATGTTTAATTGATCCAATGGTTTATCAAAGTTTTAAGAGATACAAATGGTTCTTGAAGAATTCATTAGTTTTCATATTATTTAAAAGTATAAATTATAAGTTAAAATATAATTTTATGTAAAATTGGTATTTTGTATCATATGGAACATGTTTGAGCACCAGGGGAACCCTGGGTATCTTGGCGAGCGGACCAGAACTAGTACTATAGTGAAAGGAGGGGTTTTGACCATGGTTTACATAGAAAGTTTGTCTTGAAAACAATAAAAAAACTATATTAGAGATGATTGGGGACCAGTAGGTTGTGGGATGCTCCATACTAGTGGATCGTGCATGAGAAAGGATATTTTTTATGGTTATTTTTCACCGAGGAATGAGGTTCTAGGGACCACAACGAACTAGATGACCCTTAAAATATTTACACATGGTTCTATTCTATTCATGACATAGTGCCTTCCATGGGGATATGGAGGACCATTCAGGTGTCGGCGTGCACTGTATACATTTTATTCTCCACATTAAAATGGTATTTGTGAAATGGTTTTTCTTTACGTGTTCATTTTTATAATTCAGTTTCTAAATGTTTTACTAAAAAGTGTTTTAAAAGAAAGAATTTGATAAAACATGTTAAATTATCTTTTTGATGTTGTCGAATGGAATATCATTGTATGGTGGTATCATATTGGGCCCATGTCTCACATACTACATACACCATTGGGTGTATGTAGATTCTGTTTATTTTGTATCCCAGGTTGAGGCATCGTTCTTAGCGATGGTGGTTCGAATCGTTAGTGGCCTTCGCATGCGGGTCCATGTTAGTAGCTTGTGGATGTTGCACCTATTCTATTGTGTGGAGGTCGGTTATAGAGTTGTGTTACTCCACTGTCGTAATACTATGTGGTTTTTTCTAACATTGTAAATCATTAAATTTTAATGTTGTTAAGGGCATGTTTGACTTAATTTATCAGATATGATTTTTTAGTTTTTGTGGTACATTTTAAAATGTTTGATTAGGGTAAATTGTGCCTCAGTTTTATTTTTGGTACTCATGCACTTGTTATAGACCGTGGGGATATGGAATGCCCCTCGAGTCTTTCTGAGGACCAGGTTGGGTACTGGGTCGGATGGTGACCTGGCTTTGTTCATGGAAAAATTGTATCAGAGGAGGTTGAGTCTCTTGGTTCTTGTCCCTTTAAGAAGAGTCAAGGTAGACTGGAGTTAAGGTTGTCAGAACTCGATGTTCTGGATAAGAGTAAGGTTCCTGGCCATCACACCTCACGACGAGACATGAGTTTTTTGGGGAAGTTGAGGTTTGTCAGAGTCTATGGTTGTTGTGGTAAATCTTCTTTGGGGTAAATGAAAATGGAGTAAGGGAAATTGTCTCATCAAGCTCAATGGGCCTGGAATAATGTGTGGAACTAGTGACATTGTCCTAAAATTATCTTCGTGATAGTTGTGTGACTGACGTATGGATGCCAACCATATGTCTGAGTCACCCATCAACACTAGTTTCCACTTGAATAGTCTAGTGTCTCCTTCGGTCCCAAATACATTTTATTTTAAATCCCTTATTTGAAAAGTTTGAGAATCAAATTTTAAAATAGGAATTATTTGATTGGGTTCTTGGGTGTCCTCATCAGCTAGTGTATTCCCCCATAAATATTTAGTGAATGGTTGAAGTGCGACCATGTGTAATTCTCCGTGGGAGGATCCTCCAGTTGATCAGTGTATGAACATTTTATTCATGAACATCAGAATATAAATTCACCTCTATTTTTTTGTTATAGTGGATCCTCTCATAGTGGGAGAGCATATTGGAGAGGAGTTAGAAGAAACATTGGTCTCTTAGGTTTCTTGAGGTGTTGATGGTGGAGTTCAACAGCGTTAAGTCTGTAGGTCATGTCTGGAAGCGGTGAATGAAATTCTTATGGAGAATAGAAGAAGTAGTCCAGAGTTGTCAGTGCGAGGTGATGCTTTGAAAAGGGACTTTGGGTCATTATTGTTCCCTTTATTTCGATGATGTGATGTGTGAAAAAATAGATGCAGAATTGGGATGCATCTGATGGTGTCGTTTGGGTCGTGGTACGGTTATTCATGACATAAGAAGGAGAAGTTTCATTCGAGAGGTTTCTGAAGCCTGACTGTGCGGCAGGAGATGCTTGAATCATTAGATCTCCAACTATAGGTCTCAGAGTGAAGCTAGTGAGTATTTAGAAAACCCCCAGTGTTTTGAGGGACCTCAGTCTAGTGTCCATTTTCAGTTTTTGAAATAAATATTTTTTATGTTTTCTGTGAATCAGTTGTGTTTATAATGGTCAAATTGTATGAAAGGATCATGAGAGCCCTGCTTCTTTGAGACAAACTGAGTGTTTTATTATGTGTGGTTTGGAGTTTTATGGTAAGGCCCTTATGGTGGGGTGTTATGTTGTGAAGGAATCCCCCGGGTAAGATTACGTCAGGCCTTTTATGTCGGTCTATTCCAACATGTTAAGCTAATTGGTCTTTATGGTGGGGAGACCCACCATGGGTCTCATTGAAATTCCCCATGTGTAAATAGATGCTAGCTTATTTCTAATAAAGAGGAGCCCCTTTGTCCATCCCCATGTTTTCCTTTGGGTTCTGTTCCCAAAGATAGCTTAGTGGTATATGATTATAGTGTCCTTAGGGTGTGGTTTGATCTTGTTTGTTCATTCCAATCAAATGGAGTGGTTTTCATTTAATGGTGCTTGGGGTGTCTTGGTTTGTGAAGTTAATTTCCATGGGTGTGAGAGTTTCCTTCCATGATCAATCAAGTTGAGGTGTTCTAACCTTTGAGGTGGGTGACACTTAATGGGACATCTTTTTATGGGTTTTTTGAGGCTGTCATTTATGTCATTCTCCATGAGCACGGTGTGTTTTTCTCTTTTAACATGTTGTTTATGGGGATCCTCTTTGAATCTTAATGGGGTATCGGTTTCTGATTCAGGGTTCAATCTAAGTTGTGGATTTCAGAGATGAAAAGCGCTATGGTGAGGAGAACTGTCACACGCCGACTTTTTCAAATTAATTTATTTTATTTTTTTCTTGTTTGGTTTTATTTTCATCGGGTTTTGGGTGAGCCTTTGTTTAAAATTTTTCATTCCTCTTTCAAGAACACATCTTTTGGCATTTCCTGTATTCAGCGCTTCAAGATCGATGTCGTACGGCCTCGCTTGAGTAACCTCACGAACTTGCTCGATTAACCGCGAGACCTGCCCGATGTTCAAGGCAATAAAAAAATGTAGTTAATAATGAAATTTAAATAAAATAAAAGTGAGTAATATAATAAAAATTTAAATAAATATTGTAATAATAATTATAATATTTGAGAATATTATTATTATTATTATTATCAGTATAAATAATAATAATATTATTATTAATACTATTGAACATATTGTTATTAGTGTTAGGAATAGTAATATTTTTATTATGGTTATTACCATGATTATTATTATAATTAATAAATTGTTTTATACTAAATAATTTCTTTAATAATGATTTAAAAGGATTGTTTTAAAATTTAACGAATTATTATTATTATTATTATTATTATTATTCTAACTATTATAATTCTTATTAGTATTATCAATTAAGTTATTAACAATATTATTATTATTGTTACTTTATTATTTTTATTTAATATTTTTTTTTGTTTTTCCACCCTTTCTCTTATTCTCTCCCCTCCTCCTTTCTTCTTCTGTGGCACCCCTCCCACTATGACCCTACCATCACACCGCCCCCTTCATACCCGACGCCTCATTTGGTTCCGATCAACTCATTTTCCCCACACCCCTCTGGCGACCATGCTCCGTCGTCCCATCTCCCCTCGCACTACATCGTTCCACCCCCATAAACCCCCCTCAAGTGACTTGTATGATCAAGCCCTCGATGAACTCCCTCCTTGCGTGGCGCACCGAACCGGCTACGCCTCACTCCTATGGAAACTGTGAGCTCCGCGCCTCCCTCGTGTTACTCCGCCATGCCACATGACTCCCTCTGGTAGTTTATTCCTTTGTTTTAGTAGATTTATGAAATAGGTTTTTGTGTGTTTTGGCTTGTTTTTTATGTGAGTGGTCCAATATATTGTTTTTAGGGTTCTCTTTGCATCCCTCGTGGTGCGACTAGGGTGTGATTTATTTTTTCACACCAATTTCGGGGTTTATGAAATTATGTTAGGTGGGTACATGCCCTTTCATTTTTAGATAAATTAATTTTTTTAGTTCATTTTATCATGTTCTATGCTTTATTTTCATGTTACAAACTATACTTTGGATTTTTTCAGAATAATAGTTTGATGAAATTGGATTTTCTAAATAATGTACTCTTTCCTCATAAGTGTGTTATTTTATAAATGATTGGATGTGTTTAATGAATTGTTTGAGAGTTGAACAATATGTTCTCATGTGAAATTTATTTTAAAATGGTTGTTTCACGTAAAAGTTGTTGTGTTTTTTTGTGAGACCTTGCGTTAAATAGTGTTATGCCTTTTGGTTGTTTTATAAATTATGTAAATAGTTATTTAATTAATATTGCAATGAAAAACATGATTAGGAAGGTTTTAGGGTTTGTTTGTTTGGTGAGAAATGTGTCTTCAAGTCACTTTAGGTGTGAGTGTATTTAAATGAGGTTTTTGATGGTAAATGGATTGTTTTGATGTGTTGAGATTGTTTTTCAACATTGAAATTGTTTGAAAAATTGATTAAGTGGTTTATTGAATTCTTAATGGGTTGTGGACACTGTTTGAAATATGTTTTAATGTGATTTTAATATTAAATAAGTGATTTTGTACGTGTTTTTGCTGTAAATTCATGTTGCGCTTCATGCAAATGTTTCAATAATTTTGTATATGGTTTATTAAGTTGAGTATTTAATGAGAAATAAATTTTTTAAGGGTCGGTATGCATATGTTTAATGTGTGGTGTGAGGGTGAGTTTTTGTGTGTGCAAGCCACGTGGGATTTCTTGAAATTATTTTGTTATTTCTCTTAGTGCCTTATTTAACAGTGATAATGGTTGTTTAATTGTGTAATTAGTTTATTGAATTTTTATGTGATGTAAATGGTGTTTGAAGAATAAATTGTTGTGTGTATTATTTCAGTGTGGAAATTATGAGTGAAAATTGAATTATTAAGTAAAATTGGTATTTTATAACATATGGAACTTGTTTGAGCAGAAGGGAAACCTTGGGTATCATGGTAGGAGGACCAGAACTAGTATACTAGTAAACAGAGTGGATTTGACCATGGTTAACTTAACAAGTTTGACATGAAAACACTAAGAAAACTATATTGTAGATGATTGGGGACCACTAGGTTATGGTTATGCTCCCTACTAGTGGCTCGTTCATGAGAACACTATTTTTTATGGTTATTTTTCACCGAGGTAAGGGGTTCTAATGACCACCATGATCTAGATGACCCTCATGGGTTTCACCCACGGTGCTCTACTATTAATGTCATGGTGCCTTCCATTGGTATATATTAGACCATTTGGGAGTGTGTGTTCTCTTTATAAATTTCATTTTCCACAATAAAATAGTATTTATGAAATTGTTTTCTTTCAAGTGTTCATTTTTAAATTTTAGTTTTTAAATGTTTTCCAAAAAAGTGTTTTAAAAGAATGAATTTGGTTAAACATGTTAAATTATATTTTTTATATTGTGGCATGAAATCTCTTTGTATGGTGAAATCCGATTGAGCCCATGGCTCACGCCCTACAAACAACTTTGGGGGTATGTAGATTTTGTTTATTGTCAATCCGAGGTTGAGGCATTGTGCTCCCTGATGGAGGTTCGAGTTGTTAGTGGCCTTCTCAAGCAGTACCTTGTTGGTAGCTTGTGGATATTTCACCTCTCTTGTTGTGTAGAGGTTTTTTATAGTGTTTTGTTTCTCCTCTGTCGTAGTACTTTGTGGTTTTGTCTAACGTTGTATATCATTAAATTTGAAAGTTGTTAGGGGAATATTTGGTTGAATTTATCAGATCTAAATTTTTATTTTTTTTGGAATTTTAATGTGTTTAATTCAGGTAAATAGTTCACAGGTTTTATTTTTGATACCCATGCACTTCTGCCAGCCCATGGGGATCGGGAATGCCCCTCGGGTCTTACGGCGGACCAGGTCGGGCGCCGGGTCGGATGGCGACTCGACTTGGTTCATGATGTATTTTATATAATTTTAATCATGATATATATATAATATATATAAATTACATATATATTTATAATAATTAATCAATTATTTGGATGGAAAAATTAATTACATCGTTCTTGGGGACGGTAGGTCGTGCATGGATGTGAATGTACTTTTCACTTTTCAAGGTGTGTAAAGAAAGAATGATAAGTTATAAATAAAAATTTCAGAGTAATTTCTATATAATATTTCTCTTATATATATATATATTTATTAAGTACATCCTTATTACCATCCATATTAAATGGAAATGAAACCCCAGTCACATTGCTTCATTGCGTTTGTAGTCCACAAATACACATGAGTGACATTACAGTTTTCCAATGGATTTGGTAGGTAGTAAGATTAATATGATACTAAAATTCATGAATTATTATAGTTTACTAAATATAATTACTAATAATTAATCCCATCATAATAATCATAACTGAAATATGGATTTGAAAAGTGAATTATATCTTTTCCTATGTATGCATGAGTGAAAATTTTAAAACACGTTTGATGGGAATGGTGGTGCATAATGGTCATTTAATAATAATTATTAAATTTTAGTATATTTAGTATGATAAATTTATTATTTTATGATAAATATCAAATATTTACATTTGGTAAATAAGAAGTAAAATCAATGTGATTTCACAAGGTGATTACCTCTTCTTTAAATGAACTATATTAGATATCCTCTTAAGGGCCCCAAGGATGGATCATAGGGAAACTCAATACCTTTATAATATAGATAAGTAAGTTTAAAATGTATATTGTTATGTTTTTGTAGTTTTATAAGGGTCTATGAGATTTAATGAAGAAAAATGATTGTGCACATCTATAATTGGTGTGAGGGGAACTCAAACGATTTCCAAAAAAATAAAATATGACAATTTCATTATGTAGATAAAGTCCTCCAAAAGTATATGGATTCAATGTTAATATAATATATATTTAAAATAAAAAAACAATGACTATTTTATATGATTATGTTTTATTTTAGACTATATCATTTGGTTTTATGCCTTAGTTGACATTTTTTAACACTAACCATCATAATATAATTTTCACTCTTATGGTAATATAATATTATATATGAGGTGAAAATTTGATTATATATATCAATGATTAGAATATTTTTAACATTTATTTCCACCTTGTACTCTATCAATATCTTCCTTATTTTTTTATAAAATATCAATAATAACAGTTTTGGCACTCTTCATAATATTTGACTTAAAAGTGATAAATATAAATCAATAATTAGATACCAATATATTAAAACAAACTTAATATATTATTTTAATGGATAGAAATATTATAAAGGTGTAACATAATAAAATGAATAAAAATTAAAAAATGTAATATTTTTTTATATTAAAATAGTAAATATTGAATATGTATTGAGCATTAATTTTAGGTAAATAATTACTAGATAAAAATTAGAAAAACAATTATCAAAATTTAAATAATTCCATTATCCTTAATATAGAAACTAATATTTATTAATAAATTTCTATTGGCCATATGTTAATATATTAAATATATTTAAAACTATGAGAGTGAAACATTGTGTCCTTCTTGTTTTTAATTATTATATTGATCATTTCCATGGATTAGTGTCTATTAAACAAGTCAATTAAGACCCTAAGGTGATAAGAGTAAAATTATATTTATCTCATAAGTTTTTCGATGATAACATATTTATTTCTAAGTTAATTGTTTTGTAGATTATCTTTATCTACCCTTTATCAATGTGAAAAAAATTAATTGTTATTATTAATATGTAATAAAAATAAAGGTTCATATTTTCTAAATTTAATCTTATATATTAAAAAATTAATCCATTTAATTATATTCACAATATATAAGTGGAAAAAATTAATTTTAATATAAGTGTGTAAAATTCGATGAAAACCACATGTAGTATAATGATATTATCTGGATAAAATTAGATGTATTAAAATCACATGCATTTGAATACTGCTAGATGGATGTTAAAAACATTTGATTTAATCAAGAAATTATTTGAATGATTCCATTAATTTTATTCATGATGTTCACATTAGAATGGTTACATCATTATTTAATGGTCGAGCTACGAAATTTATAGCCCTCCACAATATTATGCAAGGCCTTATATCTCAGGATATCACAATGTTATGTATGAACATGACCCAGTTATCTAAGACCAACTCATGGGCATGATATATTCATTTCTATTTGATATTTTTGGTTATATTCTAGTTTTTCACTTATTCAATGATTTACTTGGATCCCACTAATCCAATAATCAGAAATCATAAAATTAAATATAGAAGGATTACATAAACATTATGTGGATAGATTTTTGCATTAATTTATAATGATATTTGTAGGAAAAAATTAACCATGTTTTGATAGTATATGATTATTCATATATCGTATTTCTATTTTATATCTAAATAGGTCAGGATTATAGAATCTAAAATTCTTTTGAAATATTATATTATAAAAACGCTTGATTTTATGAAATATTATTTTCATAAAAATGTTATCATTTATGTATTATGAATTAATATAAACACTGGATTTGAATTTAGTTACATGAAATACTGATTTTTGGTTGAGTTACCATAAAAAAAGTGCACAATTACTTACACACAACACCGAGTTAAAATGAATGGTGAGAAAAATTAAATTATTTTTATTACATAATATGATAGTTATAACCTAGCCATTGAAATAGAGTGTATGAATAATATTAAGTAAATTTTGAAGAAAATATATTTTACACATTTATTTATATTTATTTTTTTGGTGATCGATTAATTATAAAATAAAATATGAACCATTTGAAAATAAATGGACTCTATTTGTAATTGTTTTTTGTACAAAGCCTTTTTAGCTCAATAAATAAAATAAATATATTTTGAAGAAATATTTTATTAAAAATTCTATATTATGTATTAAATAAAATCATTAACATTTATCTAATTTGGTTTTTGTTAATAAATAACAATTAACCAAATCTTCTACTTTGAAACTGTAGTTTTTATAAAAAATCATCTTCTTCACGATTTTTTTAATTATTTTAAAATTATTTTTTGAAAATCATAGAAGTAATCTTTGAAAAAATGAATTTTTTTTGAAATAATAATTTTGAACATATCTTTTGGTGAATTATTTTGAATTTTCTATGGTGATGAATTTTTTCATTAAATAGTGAAAATCACTTTTTTTATTTAGAATTTCATTTTTTTATTTTTATTAAAATAATAAAATTTTCTAAATACAGTTCTAAAATAATTATTTTTAAATTATATACCTTGTAATATACATTATTTAAATTTAATATTTTTTATATTTAATTTTTATAAAAAAATAATATTAAACTTTTTAAAATTTCACATTGAAAACTCACTTTTCAATGAGTTTACTCAATTAATATTAAGATAAATTTTCTTATACTGTGAATTTAATTTTAGAAATCAAATAAAATATTTTAAATAATTTTTTTTTCTAATAAGTAATGATAATTTTTTTCTATAATTAATTATAAAATAATAAAAATTATTTACCACGATTATGGAAAAATGGGTTTACTTGGGGATCAATCTAATCGTATAAGGGATAAATAAGTCCCAAAATATGTCAAAAACCAATTTTATTGAAATATTACATCCTTATATCATATAATTTAGGTAATTTTCCAATTTGGTGCCTTTTTCATGTGAAAAATGAATCTACACCATTTTATTTTCCAATAATACAATTATCCCGCTCACAATAATTTTAAAAGGCCACACTCTTTATTCTACTATTCGCATATAAAAACCCATTTTTTAAAAAAAATACTAAAATAACTTCTATAATTACCTAATACCATATTTTATTCTTTATTTCAGTTATAAATCCACCATAGGAATCCTTTTGGTAGAAGCCAATGGAGGTTACCTGAAGAAGTGGCAAAGTTCTTCCGCAAATATTTTTATTTCATTTTTTTCTAAAAATAATTTAATTATTATTAAACAATTATAATATAAATAACACAATAATAGAAATAAAAATATTTATTTTATGTTAATTTAGTGACCTGAAACAATATCCAATTCCATTTAATGGGTTATGAAATCATCATTCGTGTGTGTGGAAAACTAACGCCTCAAGAACCGATAAAATTAATTCTTCTATGACCAATAGTCAAATATAGATATAATTATGGATTAATTATTTATATTTTTTATTTATTATATTTCTATTTTTCTTGGATTATTACATCTCATATACCTTCTTACATTCAATTCCATGGTAATTTGATAATATTGCTCATTTGTACGGCTTACTACCGCCTCATGAAGCAATGTCATTCAATCACACATTACATAGAAGATCATAATTACTGGTTAAATGAATATATTATATATAAATGACATAAAATTATTATCCATTTTTATAATATTGTTTTTCATTTTTATATCAGTTTTATTAGAAATAGGAAACCACATTCTTGCATACATATGGTCTCTTATCTCCCCAAACGATATATTTCATTTTTTCCCTAAACTATTATGAACCAATATAAATAAATATCTAGTTAATATGTTTTATAAATATATATTATTTATCATTTTATATATTATCTAACCATTAAAAAATAAATGGCACTCAAAAACAAAAAATCAAAGCATACTTTAAAAAAAGTAGTTTTTACAAAACTAAGACATTAACAATGAAGTGTTAATAAAATTTTCATAAAAACTGGTAATATTTGGACAATGGATATATTGATAACATGTAATGACTCCCTCTTTAGATGGAATCAATTTTTTGAGGAATCGTATGTGTGGAAACCAAGTAATTACATTCCATTCATGTGGTAATTGACACAAGGGGCCTAAGTCTTCCAAGTATTTTTACCACCTGAATCCCATATTTATATTATTCGGTAGGGATTGTAGACTAGGGAATATGTTAAATGACCAGTTGATACAGATCATGAAATATTTTGGAGAACGATCTTGGATAAATATAAACATCATTTGAAGACATATGGTAAATTATTACCCAAGGAGGGAAGATTTCATACCCGGAAAATGTCAGGATTGAACCTCATGGCGGTATCCAATGTACCTTGATTATGATAATGGGATCAAAATCCATACAGTTCGATGCCGCATTTTAATTTCATGTGATAAGAATGTTCCATGTAGTTTTATTTCATGTGGTAATAATGAACATTTCCAGGAAAGGGTACTGTAAAGGGATATTGTGGGGTGTACAAATAGTCATTCCCCAGGTGCTATAAGGAGATGTTATGACGTGGTTGGGGAATACACGTTGATGATGCCGGATGTATGATAATCACTATTTTAGGATATGGTGTGAGGATTAAACATGTATGATTCTCGTGGTTGGTTCTTCATCCCACCAAGATAGATTATATTGTGTTTCTTATATGTGGATGTTTCCTCTTGTAGGTGTCTTATCCCCTCAAGTGGAAGAATTGTGAGGGTTTTATGCATTGAAGAAGCCCTGTTGTTTGAGATTCATATATGGTGATCTATTTTGATCACATTTAGGTGGAGGATGTGTCATTACATGATGACTATAGATGGTAAATCCCATGTTCATCACCTAGGGTATGGCTACAGATTTATATTATGGGTTGAGTCCATTTTGAGGCACTTTAATGTCATACAACTAGGATGTGGGGCTATACAGTGTTATATCATTCTTATCAAATATGGATGGGACTCTCACCAAGAGTGGGAACATGTCACAATTATAATAGCTTCATCATATGGAATCCCAACTGATACATATTCAAAATCTCCCTCAAAGATTCCAACTCTAGGGCTTACGTGACCAGCTATCAGGCACATCAAACATGAACATAGTGTTGTAACTACCATGGAGGAGTGAAAAGTTTGATCCCCAATATTAAGGTACCAATTCTTAGGAATAATATAAATTAGGGTACCTATTATTTATTGAATTAGGTAGTTTAATGGCTGCACTAGAAGCAAGGAAACATCTGTTTGCGGACTAGAAAGCTATTAAATACAACATTGTTCTATTTCATGTAAGATATACCTGAAGAAGGGTAACTATAAAAAAGGCCATACATGTATTATATAGTATAATTTATAATAAATATTTAGAGTTACATGTAGGTTAGGATATATGAAGAAAGCCCTTCAGGTGAAAACTCAACCAGTTGTGGGAGGAGTTGTGAAAGGAACACTTGATCATAGGTCAAGTCTTGTTTTTCCCAGAGGATATTTGTCCCATAAGTTTCTACCATTAAGGTTCCATGATATCTGGTGTTGGGTGTTTTCATATAAGAGTGGGATTTTTACACATCAGAATGCCACATATTCTTCTTCTAGAGAGCCTCTCCCAAGGTGGGGGTGATGTTATATTTATAGATGATATAATTGGATGATGGTGCACAACATCAGTAGGCAAGGAACATGGATACATACCTCTCTATCCTTTTTCATGGGGGTGTGTTCATGCACCCAAAACTTTTCAATTTTTCCTTTTGATCACAAATACTTTGTTGTGTGAAAGTCATAATTCACAGATCAACTCTGACTTTCACATGCCTTGAGTGACGGGGTTTGATCACAAAACATGTTGGAGTCAACATTACATTTCACATGCAAATTCTTGGTCATGAAAATAAAATAATTCCATGGATGACTCCATTCCCTCATGTACATGGCTTGGTAGGAATTTCAGACCATGGGTATCTTCATAACATAGCGTCACCTTTTGCATAGATGTCCATTTCACATGGAACCACATATTTTATAATTTAATACAATGGATTTTAATATTCCATAAAATGTTTGTCTTTTATACTTAATGGTCCATCCATTACTGTAATATTGGATTCATGTATTTCATATTAATAATTGATTTTATCATCATTTACACTTCTTTTCACATATTTCAAATTATTTTTTCATGTATTTTTTATATAATGTACATTATTCTTTTTATAACTGGACAATTTATTCCTTATATGTTTCATCAAAGATGAGTGTACTATAATATCCAGAAGTTTATAGTAAATTTTTTATACAGATTCAATGGATAGTCTTAATTGTTAGTTCTTATGTAATACACCCCTAGAAAACTATATTATATATGTAACAACTTTAACATGGAACATTTTAAAATTGTCATTAAATTTCAAATAAAATTTACTAAATGATTATGTATATACTTGTTATTCACATATTGAACATGAAAATTCTAGAGAATCATTATAAATAGATATGGCAGCGATTCAACAATTTTCTTACTTTTTTATTTTGGTTATTCCACTTTTTTATTTTAATTCTTTCTAAACATATCTACCTATTTCTTCTTCAAATTTTAATTTTTTTTGAAACAATAATATATGCTCTGATAAAGATTGAATATTTTTCACTTTATAAAGAAATTAAGAACTTTCGTCAAATATAATCTTCATATTTATAAAATAATAACAATAGTTAAAGGGAAAATATCCAAATATTAGGAATATGGATTATCTTTGATACTACATAAATTTCCCCAAAAGTATTTTTGTGTCACTCAGGGGGGGTGTTAGTCAGTGTGGCCCTATTTTACCAATTTCTATACTCTAATTAATTCAACAATTAATAATTAATGATCTAAATTTGTTAAAATAAATTAATCATCTAATGATTTCTAAACTCATGATACAATTTTAAATTCTATTAGTAATCAACGATAGGAAATCATTATATTTTTAATGTTCATAAATAATTTGGGAATCTACTACTTGTTGTGTTCAGATCGAGTTCTATGAAACAAGATTTATCACATGTGTAGAAAGGAGATTACAATGGGTACGAAGGCATCATCATTAACTCAACATATAATATGGTTATTTTTACTTGAGAAGAAACATTATTGTTGGATCGACATGCACATACCTTGGAAATTCAGCATATACTTGAAGGATTTTTATATTGGATCCAGAAAATTTACAGTCTCCTAACTTTTTATTTATACTAGATACCACAATTGCACATTAGGTTATCACAAATAGCCTTATAAAATATATGTTCCTTATTTTACTGGATAACACAACATCAGGATAAAAATTTTCTCCCCCAATAATAGGTTATCAATGACAATTGATTCTTCTACTATAGAAGAATAAACATGGGTCGTGTTTTTTAAAATATTCTAAAGTTCAGACATTATTAATTATTGAAATCCCTAGTATATCTCATTCAAGATTCTTTTTTATCTTATTCAATATATTCGATAAAAGGAATACGTATCAAGAAGTAGTAGTGTAAGACATTCCAAAATATTTTCATGTTATTTATTTTTATTCTTCTTCTTATTCCTTCTAATATACAATTTATAATAATAAAGTTTAATATATTATCACCACATATGTTATCAACATTTAATTATCCTATTACTCTTCATTGATACACGATATTTTCAGTAGAAATATATTATTTTTTTCTTTATCCACTCTCAAAATCTATAATTATTCTTCCATATTTTATTCTTAGAATCACATCAATATATTTCAATAATTTGAATATATAAATTTTATGATATTCATGAATGTGATATTATAAATATTCTCATTTAATTCTTAGTATAGTCACATATGATTACTCCCCATGACCTCTATGTGAATTTTTAATATACAAAAATATTCACACATAAATTGGTAATGTATTTTTTATAGTAATTACTCTATGTTTTATCACCATTAATGGTTTTTAAAATCCATATTTGAGAATCCAATAATAATATTTTTGCAATATTCTCAATTCTCACCATTACTTATCTAATAATATTGTCTTAAATCATAGAATCATCATAAACATGGAGATATTTAATAATGTGATGAAAAATACAACATCGTTAAGATTTAATATCCAGAAATGTCAAACCTTATAAAATTGTTAATCCTTATTAAAGAATTAAAATCTCTTATATATAATTTCATCATGCTCAAAAATCATATAAAGGCATAATATTATCCTTTTCCTGTTTAATGAAAATATTATATATTCTAAAATATATTAGTCACATCAGGTCATAAGTTATGTATCTGATACAATACGTTACATATCACAACGACATTTAATCTTTTCAAAATTTCCAGAATATATTATATTCAATGCCATCAGTGATATATCATTTATGTTCCTATTATACATTATGTATGAAATGGAAATTATAATTCACTATTGTGTATCATAGTGAATCTTAGTACTTAGATATAATCCTAATATTCTCTCTTTTTACATGTATGTATTTCTATATAAAATGGTGATAACACATACATGTCATGAAACTAAATTTTATATATCACATCAATAAAATGGTAACATATCAAATATCACTCCCTTATAAGTATCTTTGCACATTGACTTCTATGTACCCTTATATATTACCTTTGAAACCATGATACCAAATGTATATCCCCCATAATTCTCTTATATATCACATTGTGACGTATTTGTTTCCCAGAATATAGTATTCATGGTCTGAAAAATCCTTACATATTTTTTTTCAACATGGAAACACTTACATATAGAATTTTCCTCTATGTAACCAATTCAAATTACATTTTTCATAGATATGACACCACAAACTCTTATGTACATAGTGTAGATTCAGAGTAGCTCTTATGTATCATTAAAATACCTTTATATATATAAATATATTCTAATACCCTACCAAATATTTATTTCTAAGATAACAAAATTATGTTATATATAAAATTTAGAGTTATTAAAATCACCTCTAAATATATTCAAATAACCTAAGGGTATCACCATATCCTGTAGATCATCCAAAAATAAATTCAATGGATTGTGTAAAACATTAAATGTTCTTATAACAATTCTAGATAACAAACAATATATCTCAAATAATATATGAACAACTCTTCTTCCAATGATACTTATTCACCTCATCAATTCGAGCTCCTAACCCATCGCCCATCAATGATCATAATATTACTGTTAGTAATTTCATATAGCATCCATCATTCATGAAAAAATAGTAATTGATTCTTATCATAATCAACCTCAATCATCTAGCAAGAACTTTTCTTATTCAAAATATATTGTTGGAGAAAACTTCAATGCCAGCGATACATAGGTACTCCAAACTGTATCTTAAACATCAATTTCTACATTCATTTTTATCTTTATCCTAAAATAATAGATATTTAATATAATCTTCATTGATATATTTTAATGAAATAAAACATATTATATTCCCTTCAGCATAATCCTTTTTGGTACTTTACCTCTGTTGGTAGAAAGAACATCTGTAGCATCAGTAATACATTTTTCTGCAGTGTACATAATTCCTAAGCCCACATGTTTACAATACTATTGAAATCGATGATAAATTGATTTCATTCTATCTAAATGGGTTTTAATACCAAATTGAACTCTTGAATAATGGTATTTGAAAAGGTGATTTGATACCACCAAAAGATTTAATAACTATTTGGGGATCTACTAATTGGGTTTGATGAATCTTTTACCCAAAACCTTTTAATTTACTTCATTGATGTAGTCTATACACATGGATTTTCTATCCACATTATTGGATCTATTTCAACTAAAATGTTTTTTTTGGATTAATTTTACCTATGTGACTACCCTAATAGAAATGAACAAGAATTAATATATGGTTATAGGAGGAAGGTATAAAACTACACTAAATTCTATGATGAGAATCACATACAATCATATCTTCCCCTCATCAATTACAAACAATATATGAGATGTCATATGATGTTCATTCAAGGTAGATCTACATGTACATGTACCTCCTTTAGAGCCTCTTTTAAATAGAAAAAAAATTCATTACTAATTTTGAAAAAAATTTCAAATTATGGTTCATCACCGGAGAAATTAGTGGAACCATCCGACCCTTCTCAAATCAAATGACATTGAACTCTTTATATTCCGTCATATAAAGAGTGAAATGGGTTGTTTTTATAAATTAATAAGTTTAATACATATGGGATAATGATTCCTACCCCATGTCGATGGACTCTCAAGACATTATGAGGTATAGGGTGTCATAATCCCCTTCCCCCAATGGTACATCACTTAGGACAACAATGAAATATTGGAGTTAATGACACCAAAATTCTACCTCTAACATGCCATAGGTTAAATAAAATCACTAAAGGAATATCATTCAACATATTCTAGGTATTACCTTATATAGTAGAGAATCAAAAGATACGATAGATACAACCAAAAACTCTAGATCAAAATAACAGTAAATAGATATCGTAATAAAATCATGAAATACAATCTAACTGAACAACAAAAAGAAAACTATATGTACTAGAAGGTAACTATGTCAACAACCTCGAATTCCAAACAGATATTAAAAATCCACCAAAATCTATAATGACATATCCTAATCACCAAAAATCTCTTAAAAATATGAAAAAGATTATATATATTCTTATGGTGAGAATAAATGGTATAATCAATATGATCACTTCCTATGCCTATAATAAAAAAGGTAAAGATAACATACCAAATTATAGTAAAAAATAATTAAAACCAACTCAACACCAACAATGTATTCTATGTTCCTAGCCTCGATTTGGACCTCTTATAACGTAATGCATAAAATTTATCATATAATATAATATCAAAATCAGATCCTCACTAACACTTCCTCATTAGTTTTCCTCTATTACCCTACATCACATGTCTAAATCTATCTCCCTCCAAAATAAATCATTCTGAAGAAACTGATGCTAAAGTATCAACCAAGAATATCATACATAAAATCAACTCATCTTCCCTTACCATATATCATGATTGTAACCAAATATGTTTTTAAATCCACCAAAACTTGTATTTCTACAATTATACCTCAATCCATCAAACCTCTTGCATGACATAATAAAAACATTCCATATGATACAATATACTAATATACATGTGTATGAAATGAGCACAATCCATTATAGACTTCTCCACACCAAAATGGGAAAGGTAACCACTTTGTATTCTGGTGCCTAATACTGCTAGGAGAAGAGATGAGGCAAGAGGGGTTATTAGTCAGCCATCCCTTTCCATCCTGGTTTTCTGAAAAAACACCATCAAGGAGTCTACTAGGTTTCTATCACCCAAAAAACTTTGACGGGTTAGTGAATGAAATCACTTAATATATAGGATATATATAGCTCATAACCACACTATGAGAAAACACATTTCTTTATCATAAACTGTAGTTATCATCTCTCGACCACCTGACTCCCACTAATATGTAATATATATCTTATAAGCATACAAGCATTCATGATACTTTATATAATAAATTTTTTCCTTTAAGAATTTTGGATTAAATTCATTAACAGTAAAATTAATTCCTTAATAGAATAATATAATTGATCTGATGGTTTATTAAAAGTAATCATTATTATTCAATACATCCATTAACCCCAAGGGATAAAACATTTACTATTCATTATAATTACATAATTCTATGTAGTCTATGAATCATCCTAACAAACCATCAAAGACATGTTTAAACTATAAAAAACTATCTAATTAATGAAGTAGATAATTATAAGAAGAAATATGAAACCCAACCATACATCCTTTAAAGGTGATTCATTATAAGACGATCATTTGATATTCTAGCATAACAATAAAAAATACCATTTTCAACCCGTTCAATTAGTTTATTTTCCTTCCATCACACTTCCATTCATCCTACCTCACATTCTCCAAACACTAAAACAAAAGTGGGATTCCCCGCCTATATCCTAGATTCCATCAATACTCTAGAACTACATCACATTAGATGACCTCATTCATCCCAAAAAAATGAATCCAAACCTCACAAAAAGATAAGCGTGTTCATCCCCGAATATTTATCATTATTATAAAACTAGTTCATTTATATCTTTAATAAACCATATTTTTAATCCAATGTTTATTCCAAATTATTATTATTTCATTTTCTATAAAATATTATGAATCATTTAAACATTATTTTGTAATAAATTCTTATTTCATCAATAATTAAGGAATAATGGAATCATTTAATCATGGAACAAATAAGAATTTTAATTCCAATAAATTATAATGATGAAAATATCCATTTATTCAAAAATATTTAATTATTTATCCATCCTTAATTAATATCTTTTCATTCATTGTAAAATTTAATAGAATAAAAAACCATGTTGAAACGCAATATATGCATTGATGGAACACTATCTTGCATGGTATGAGAAAAACTATTATCGTGGGGTAAAAATATTCAATCGCAATAACCATAATAAAATTCCAATTTTTAATATATTTTAATGAATATTAGGGTAAATTCCACAGTTTTAGAATGTGATAAGGCATGGAAACTATATGATTTTATATAAAATTTGAGGAATAATAAATCCCTTACGTGGAAAGGAAGTTTCCAACCATGCTCTATAGGAAAAGGAGTGGAAACAAAGTTGATATCTATATTGAGATTTCCCAAATAAAATGGAATACACAACCTTTCAATATTTTTTGAGAAGGATTAAAATAAAATGTAAAAAGCCAGAATCTCAAATGTGACATTTATTTTGAAAAATAGAGTGTATCCTATATTGTTAACAAACCCCGAATAATAAATTGAGTGTTTCTTATGGATATTTTAGACTTCTTAAGGTTTACTAATAGGGTACTAGTTAATTCAGACTCGAAGAATACATAGAATAACTCTAATATGAAAGGACACAAACAATTAATATATGATATATGGGTATTCTCAATAAATAACATTGTTTTATTTTCAATTAATTCAATTTAATTTAAAAAATTACATATAACAATTTTTAATGAAATAAAACTTTTAAATAATAGTGGATAAAAATATCCTCTTTAAAAAAGAATTAATTTAAATTATTTAATTATTTAAAAACATTATTACATTAAAATTTCATATTTAAGAATTTCTAGGAATAACTAAGAATTTTAAATAAAAATACTTTAAACAATTTTTGTTAGACCAGATGCTGCCATTAAAAAAATGTGCAAACATTTCAAAAAAGATATAATCATTAGAATAATTATTCAACAATTATAAAAAAAATTCATTATTAGAACAATTATTTTAATGTTAAAAAAATTATACTACTAAGGTGACAAATATAATATCATTATAATAAATCTAGAATTATATGAAATATTTTTCTACTATTTTATAAAAGAGGAGACTGTTAGATTATATCATATATCATTAGAAAAATCCATTATATGTAGAAAAAAATCGTCTAATATAATAATATATTTTATACTATTAGAAAAAATGAAACATGTAAATTATTTTGAATATAATACCATAAAAATCACTAGGATGCCACCAATAAAAGGGAAAACACAGATTAATGATTTTTAGGAATTGGGGTTTTGCATTGGATAAATATAAAATAATTTTCATCCTCAATTATCAAAATGAGTTCTAGAAGGAAACAGTAATGTAAGTTCAAATAAAAACTATTTATATACCACTTAGGTATATCACTACATCAATAACATATCCACTTAAGGAAGGGAATAAAAATATACAAGACACCATTTTCATCTATGATAATAAGTTCTTATTACCATCCCTCGAGAAAAACCATCCAACTTGGTCGAATAAGGCAGAAAACCATGCTACCATCTTATGGGGGAGAAGACTCTTTGTCATGGGAATTCTATATACAAGGTATGATATATGATAGATTCATCTCATAAGACACACAAAGTTCAAAATAAAAAAAATTAATAATTAAAAAAGATGATCAATCGGAAAATATCTCAGGATATTGAGCTTGTATCTCTGACTCATGTTCCCAGCTACTCTCCTCCACACCACTATGCTACCAAAGGATAAACATTAAGGGGATAAAAAGACTTCAAAGAAAATCATATTGTTGGCCCTGTATCTCCACATGTCACTCGTTTATGGATGCATAATTATCAATTTTGATCTCATCCCATATGATGATTTGGGAATCTCAATGAAGATAGAGGAGAAGCTACGATACATCAAAGAAATCATGAATCCATCTAATCTAGGGGGAATTTCTATCTCATTCAAAACGAATATAACATGACCAAACACCTAAACATACCCAAAAAGTTATGGAAGAATCAAAATAAAACGTCCAAAATATCAAGGACAATAATGAAGAACCATCTTTAATATTACATTATCTCCAACATATATCTGAATAAGTGTCCTCCTATGGTCAGAATATAGCTTTTTAGGCGATTTTTCTTATTTTAACCACTTTTCAATCACCTAAATCATCTCTATCAATCTCCTCACTTGTTTTGAACTAATAATTCCTAACTGAAAGACCCCAATTTTTAATAATTTATTGTGTAATGGTAGGATGTAAAAATCTCTAAATTATTCTATACCAATGGTTGAGTCATAAAATTATTGGAAAAAAAACCAAATAAAATTATAACAACATATCCAAAAACTTCCAAAATATGACACAAAAGAAAAAAACATATATTATAAAGATACTAGATGGAATGATAGGTATGAATATCCTCATATGCATTAAAATTATTTGTAAGGAACAATAGAGTTTCAAAATAATTATATTGGCCTCGCCAAACCCTAGATGTAAAATGAGGATCATGGTCAAAGATGATTATCTAGATGACTCCATTGTGTCCCACCACTTCCTTCAAGTACATACACAAGAAAAAATCAACTAATATCAAGTAATTGATCACTAAGAAGTGGGTATAAATTTTATAATTTTTCAGTATCAACCATAAAACATCATACCCCCTCCCGGATCTTAAGGTAAACTGGTGAATAAGACCATAAAAAATCCTCATACTTCTAATGGGTAACATATATTGACGGGGGGATATCATTGGGAAGATGATTTTCAGCCATCACCTTTTGGAAGACCAAACACCTATAAAAATTCTCAATAGATAAATGAGTCATCCTAGGCCACTATAATTGAATAATCTTTTAATAGTACATATTTTTCACCCTAAAATGTATCACTGAGGTTATGATTTTTATATCAAAGTGAACTACATCACAAAACTCATAGGGTATAGAAATCCTCCCCATGAATAATAGTTATTTTTTATAATCCATAGAAAATGCATTGGGGGAATATCCATAGACAATTAGGTCTCTCCAAACCACCACCATGGAATCAAAAAACTAGGACCCCTCCAATTGTTGCTCAAACATATATTGAACTGCCATCATAAAATGGAATCCTGAACTACCATCCTATTAGATATAAATGTGAATAATTGATATATTTCCCATCACTGAAAATAAATTTCTACAATCATTCATAGAATCACTAATTAACAATATACATAATGCAAAAACTATAGAATTTCCCTAGCCTAAGGAAAATAAGATATTTATTTCATAATCCTTTGAGAACTATATCCACCACCATTGTCACAATATCATGTCATGTAGAGAGAAGACATTATACAATATATCATTACTAGTGAACACCTAAACATGCTCACTAAATAGATATTAACACTCCAATATCAGGGATAAAAAACCGATGAAAGAAAAATATCATAAGTTTAATAGTTATGTTGATGGGTATGTAACTACTATGGAACATAATAGACAACTAATATATAAAAAATCATCACACTACACATACCAAAATAAAAATCATCACATAAAATGTCAACCTGAGCACCCACTTCTAGAAATAATGAATAGGAGTTTTTTCATTTTTTCCATTAGATACATATAAAATTATTGAAATTGTTCAGTCAACAAGAAGGCCTGATCCATTATCGTTAATGCTATTAGATGTGTAAAAATATGAGATTAATCTAGTATGAAAATACAATATATCCTAAATGAACATGGAAGCTCTACACCACTATAATAGTCCTTAGTAAATCCCATGAAATGAGCACCATGAAACATGATGGATTCACAACAAATCCATGTATAGAAAAGTCATGTCCCAAAAAATGAACATCACGATCCCATAACACACATAGATAGATTCTGGAATAACGACTAATGAAGATGAACTACAAGAACTACCCATATATTCTCAGTGTTAAATTCCTCATATGTGGATTAAAAGGATTTCATATATGATATCAACAACAAAAAAATCATTAACTTTTATAAAATTAAATTTATCAACCTCGTGAATGAATATGGGGAAATTTTCACACTGATCAGCATCAAAAAGATCATTTAGTTCCCATAACCACATCAAAATGAATTATTCTATATATCCTTATCATTTAACATCATTTGGGGATATCTTGAAATTATATTTATCATTATGAACCAAAAATATACTTTCATATATTCCATCACGTATATAATCGATGGAAGATGATAGTGGTTCTTCACTATCATAAAATTTAGATGATAATAATCAATAAAAAGACTCAAATTTTTACTACCCTTCTTTATAAATAGAATCAATGAACCCAAAGGTGACGTTCTATCCCAAAAAAACATCATCATAAAATATTATTGATCAATACCTGAAGAACACTTGACTTAGATAGTACAATCCTATTCAAAAACACTAAGAGAACAGAAGTTACTTGTAATAAATATATCACAAACTCAATATCTTATCAATGGGTAACACCAAAACATTATCATGTAATATATTACATTACTCATCCACAACATAGGAAAAAATCATCACTTGATCATTTGATGATCATAATATCAACTTGACCATTAAGGGAGATATGGATGGACCATTCCTCTGACCCATACGTGGGTCTCGATCATAAAAAAACATGAAATAAACTTCATCAACATCAGAGAACCAAATATACATCATGAAGAAATAAATTATATCTTACACCAAATACAACCATTTCTGATAGATAATTACGTTGTAGGTCTATATATGTATAGATAGAAAGCCTACCTAGGCGATATGATGCCACATCACTATCTATTAACATTATTAAAATTTTAATGTTTAGGCCTGACCTCCAACTAGAACAATAAACACCGTGAGAGTTATAATATACTCTACCTCATTCCCCAATGAACAGTTTAGGTATGGTTATATGGAGGATTTTATATCTTCTATATTAGAGAAAGCATATATGCAAGAAGAAAAAAACTATTAGGTAGCTCAAAAAATGTATGTATCATGTGGAATTACTAACTGTAGAGCATACAACTTTTCAATATAAAGTCCACATCACCTATGACAATGAGGACGACCACCTCCTAGGTAACAATTTTCTCTCTATAGATGATAAGAATAATGGGATTTTCCTAATCCTTCATAGTCTCCCCTCTTCTAGTACAAAGCTAGATAAATATGCTACTTCTTCCTCATCCAGAACTAATTCAATAGAGGAACCTAAAGTAAAAGGCTTATTGCATGATGATTGATAATAAATATCTAGAACACTCACTATCAATGAATAAATTCTACATAAGAAAAATATGTGTATGATCCCATAGAATGGTACTTAGATACACCAACCTCATAGAAAGAGTGTTATATGGGTTAAAACCTTACTCAGACTATCCAAAATATCATTTTTATGTAACTGGGATCCATGGACCATAAATATGTTTTTTTAGATTCTTGAAGACTCCCCTCTCACAATGATCATGTTATGGATAGTAACATATCGTACAAATTCAACTATTTCTAGTAACTAATCATTTTTTAGAAGAATAAATATACTGACCTGACATGGATCCCTAGATAAAAATCCTCCCAAAAATTTCCACACTCTAGAATCATCATCTTGAATTATTTCTGTAACATATTAGAGTGTGGTATGGAATTCGATAACAAACTATTGTATGATGGAACACCCACATCATAAGGTAAATTTCTCCTTGCAACTAGCTAGCATCACAGTTTCAGATATAATATTGTCTTAAATATATCCAAGAAAACCATCCCATCAAATAGCCAAATCCTCATGATTATAGAGGAACAAAAACCATTATTTCCATTATAATATAAGAAGCATATTAGCTACCAATCAAACAAAATTCTCATTCCTAGTTTGGTTAAAAATAATGTTTATCTCCACATCATCAAACTAGTCCTCTATCCCTGAGTCTAAAATTTTTCTTTTGTACTTATGAAAAATCATGAGCTAAAAAACATGGGGTGATATCTATTATGATTCATCATGGTTGGCCTATACTCTCAAGTGATCTATGAGAACTTATTGATAAAAATTCTTAGCATGAACAAGAATCAGTCATCGACCTTGAGATATTATTGCAATTAAAGAGCTTTTAGGTACTCCTAAACCTAGAATACATAAAATGTAAAATAATTTATTCAACTATTTTTCAACATAACCTCAAGGTATAACCATTTCAATCATAGGAATATTAAAAATTGATGGATGTTACTTTACTAGGTATTCACTGGACAATATGTATCAATTCACTTATTAGGCTCAGTAGACATAATGATAAACCCAAAAAATCATAGTGTTCAATGGATACTTGTGTCCTTTCCAATCCCACATGTTTACCTTACATATGAAACATATCCTGCAGTATTTACCTACAAATCCATGATGTCCTCACCAAGGATTTATTTAAAACTCTATCATATCCCTCAACCTGAAACATGGATACAACTCTATCATGACATCCCCCACATAAACATAAAAAACCTAGGCATGAAAAGAGATACTAGAGAAAATTATGCTTGAATCTAGCCTCCAGAAGGCCAGAAGCTGGTATCAAACATCTAGTATATATCATACACACAAATGGGGGGATTTGACCTATATGATTAAGTAATTATAGGTAAGATAGAAACAACCGATAAACCATTCCCTTAATAAATTTTAAAAATATATCTGAATACATGCATGAAATGTGATAAAATTGATAAACAAAAAGAAATATACATATATCAAATGATATCCTTGAGAGTAACCTCGATTCTAAAAAATCTCCTCAACACCCTCAATGAGAATGAAATTTCCAACTCAATCACCTACCAAAACATATGTACATGAATAATTATTTTTATATACATAGGGTTGGTCTAATTTGTTTAATCAATAGAATTTTACACAGTACCATTCATACCAAAAGATATAAAATGATTATAAAATTCTAGTGAACAATAACTAAAAAATACTCATCACATAAAAACGTATGCCAAGTTAAAGTCATCATAATGTATTTCTTACCATGTATCATGTTTAAGTGAACATATAAAATAATATACAAAATTGAACCCCACTACCACGTACCCACTAGAATTACACTCTACCACACTGTATAACATTCTAATGCACTCCTCTCCAAAATCAATCCATCTAGAAGTAACCTAGGATAATGTATCAATTATGCATCCCATGAATCATGTCATATCATCATCCCATAAAAATTATCCTTATATGAGTAATTTTGGTTATTAATTCCACTAATAAATTTATTTTGTGTATTATGCCACAAGAAATCAAAACTCTTACCAGTCATATATAAAACATTCTAAAAGATTATATATTTAGAGATTCATGTTTTTGAAATAACTACAATCCAATAAATCCCTATTGAATAATATATGTGAAAGGTAAAAATGATGTATACCAGAATATAATAATACCTGAAGAAAATGGCAGTGAAAGTGGGGGTACTTATCCATCTATTACTTATCAACCCATATTATGAAAAAAACCTCCCAGAGTCCCCTGGGTGTCTATTTCCCCACTAACACAGGTGGGGTAGTGTATGAAATAATATAACACACACGATATATATAGCTCACAAACAATGGTAACACTCCTCACCTTGTCCAAATCTTTAGTTATTATCTCTAATAAACCTATCCTATACTTTAAAGAACAAGATATTTTATTAGGATCAAAATATTCCATGAATCATCATTTAGTAATTTTTTTCACATTAAAAATTTCTTATTATACTAATTAACAACAAAGTCCACATCATTTTTTCATAATCCAATTGGTCACATGGTTCCATAATAATTATCATTTTCATTACAAGAAATAAATTAACCCAAAGGGTTAAACATTTAATATGCATTATCATAAAATAGTTATATGTAATATAAGATTCATCCTAAGTGGACATAAAAGACAGGTGTAAAATATTCACAACTGGATACTTCCTGTAGTAGGGAAAAGAAATCATAATAATAAAACCTACTAATACAGACCTATAATATGATTCATTAATAAAAAAATATATATAATATTCTTTTATAACATCAATAAATAATTTATTTAACACGTACCTTCCATCCTAGTTCCATCCATGAAAAAAACTATGCATATCACCAAGTATCTTGATATCTCCGGTGCAAACTACTTCCACAAGCCGAGGAATCCCATTCTATATCATTTCAACCATCACCCCTTTGGTTCACATCACATAACATCACAAATTAAAAATCCATGTAAATCACATAAGGTATAAACCAATGAAAAATAAAATTACAGGGGTACTTAGACTGTAAAAACAAGGCGTACACCATTCAGAGACAAATGATCATTCTTGACAACAAATATTTATCTTAATCAAATATAATATTTATTTCCAACTTGAAAAAATAATTAATCAATTAATAGTTACAAACAAATTTAACATATAATATTAGTTATTAAAATAATTTAATAATTTCATAATACTTTGAAGCATGACATATAGTTTTATAAAACTTTATGGGAAAATGATATTGTATAATAATGTGTCAAACAAAACATTTATTTTCATTGAATTATAAGGAAGAATATTTTAATATTAGTATTATTATTAAAAAAATATCTAGTAGGAATTAGTTTTTTCATTATTAAATTTCATAAAACAATGAAATATACTGAAATATAGCATATGCATAGATAGAACACTATCTATAAATAAAAGAGGAAAATCACCAGTGAGGTGGAGAAACATGTGATCACAATAACTATAATCAATTTATTTAATTAAATATAGTAAAATATTTGTTATGGTTAGTTTTAATATTCTTCAATGAGATAAGGCATTAAAACAGTATGATTTCACATTAAACAAGAGAAGAAATTAGTCCTCTACCTTTAAATGATGTTTCTAACCATGATCTAACCAAAATAGAGCGGAATAGAAGATGATATCTCTACGAGGATGATAAAAATATAAGGTCTTATAAATCATTTTAAATATTAAATAGAATGAGTAATATGAATTAGAAACAATATCAAACATAAAAAATTACATTAAACTATTAAAAATTAAGTGCCACATTAGAAGTTAACATGACTAGAAAATAAGAAAAATATAGTTTCCGTGAATTTATCTGACTCTTAAAGGATCACAAATTGGGTAATTATTCTTTTGAACTCAAATAAAATAAGGATAAAATTGAATTTATAATTTCCAATTCATTTAATATATGGTATATAATTTTTATAGACAGTTAACACAATTTAATTAACATTAAATTCCATTTTATTTAAAATATAAGGTATGATCCTGAAATTAATTAATGTCATGAAACAAATATTTTATTAGAAATGAAATTTATTTCGACCTATTTAAAATTTTAGTACAAATTTTACTCTAAAAATATTAATTTATGGAATTCTAGTTAAAACTATAAATTAATAAAAAATGCTTGAATTTTCCTTTGAAAGTACACTTTATATCATTAGACCTACTTACTACCATTAGAAAAATATTCTACCAATTAAACAAATATAGTACACTTAGATAAAATTTTATATTGTATAAAAAGTAAACTATCATTAGGGTATATATTTAACCATTATAAAAAATATTTTATAGTTAATATAAATTCGTTATCATTATAAAACATATACTACCATTAGTAAAATTTTTATACCCTTAAAAAATAATTATACCAATATAAAAAATATTTTATCATTAGAGAAAATCAACTACCTATATAAAAGAATAATCTACCGTTAGACTAAATTATATAACATTATAAAAATCATCTATAATTAGAAAATATCATATACTGTTAAAAAATATATGTTTTTATTTGAATTTATTTCCATTAAATAAATTTTTTTATCATTATAAAAAACCAATATATTAAAATTTAAACGAAAAGAAGGCACCAAACACCCCCATAAAACCAATATAACATAAGAAAACAACAATGGAGAGGTTGTATACAATATAGGATATACATTTGTTTTCTAGATAGAAATACTAATGGAATAACTGTAAATAATTCTTCAATATGAGACCTCATTCTTTCAAAGATTCAAACTTGAAATTCAACCATAAGTGATATACCCTTTCAAGAATAAAGTTGAATAATCTTACATGGTGTTTCTATAAGTACATATTTACCTTCATGATATATAGTGTGTGGTTAATTAAATACTTATATTCCTGAGGATATAAATCACATAAAATGGATGATGGATTATAATACTATAAGTCCCTCAACATTTCCACTATCCTATACTCTATTTGGGAATCCCTTTTAATATGTACTAAAAGAAAAAAACATGTACATTAAGAATCATAGGCTCAATCGTAGAATAACATGGTTATACATTCTCATTATATCATTACTTCATAAAGAGAGGTGGTAATTTAGGTTGAATAATATATAATAATATAAAAAATATATGCAATATAAATTTTTATATCTAGAAAAGAGTTTGGAAATTGAACTTTGGTAGGTGTATGAGACCCCATTTCCATCTAGATTATTTCCATATATCAGAATAAAAAAATATTTTAAATTAATCATAAAAAAAATTAAAATAATTTTATACATTACAAATTAATATTTAAATTCATATAATGATTTTTTAAAATATAAAATGAAAATTATATCTTTTAAAAAATAATATATTTATTTCATAGGATAAATTTTTGATCATTTTTAACCAATTAATCAATAATAAAAATATATGAAAATATTTTAATTTTTGTGTTTGGACAACAGAAACATTAAAAAATGGTTCTAATAATAATGTTGATATTTAAATACATGTAACTATAAAAAATGATATGGTATCAAACTTATGTCTATATATTAATGAAAAATATGATATATGAGACTCAAAAAAACTATGATTTGTATGAGGGGAAGAAAAAATACATCACGGAATACCCATATTATATAAATATTCCACTATAATTATGTCGCTTGATTATGTTTATCGAAGCTTCTTGAGTCCCAATGATCCTATCTTCTGGATACTATTGGATATGTTATCCAATAGCTCTATGTGTTATGTATTAATATTTTATAATTATCAATATTTTTGTTCCAAAATAATCAAATTATTTTCCCATTGTAACCATAAAATATTCTTTATGACCCAACCTTAGAAATTACATATTCTAGTGACTATAGACTAAAATTAAATTTCTTGTATTCTATGAGATCATTTAAGTTTGTAGTTTTGGTTTCCATTTTCCGATAATATTAATATTTTAAAATTGAAACACATTTTCCTTTGATGACTAATAATTATGAATTTCCTCTTGATGCCTTTTTTGTCCCCACCAATTTTATAAACCATTAAAAATACGTTTAAATGTATGATGAGGAAATAAATATTATTTAGGGAAATAAATGAAATAATAAATAAACTTCTTAGTTAATGAATACATAAAAAATTACCCTTTTTGAAAATAATATTCGTGATCAAAATGAAAATTTTCACACTCAAGAAATCAAATTTTATACACAAATCATTTCATAAAAAATTTCATGATAAATCATTATTAAAAATAAATCTCTTGGATTTTTCTTTGAACTCATGAAAAATACATGAATTATTTTTCACAAAGGTATATTTTCCATTTTTAAAAATCATATTATACATTAAATTTAATGATATGATCATCATTTTACCTTGTGAGGTCATAATATTTCCATAAGAACCTATATAAACAATAGATAAATGATATAGGTAACTTTGGAAATAATATTCCATATCATTATTAAAAATTGAAAACCCAATATGATTTACTTCCATAACCAATGTATTGGAGGGATATAATGGACCCACCCATCTATAGTTTATAATAGAAACTTTGATCCTTGGTTTATAAAACAACCAATAATCTTTGGTTTATAATTGAACCAGACATAATAATAATAAAAAACATTAACCAAAACAAAAATATAACACATAAATAATGAAATTAATACCGTTAAACTCAGGAAAAATATATTTTCACCCATAAGAAAATGTTTCAGGATATTGAAACATCCAATCCATTTATTAATTACAGAATAACCATTTTAAGTTTATTATTTAATGTTATCATATTTAATTCCATTTCATATTCAATTACATAATTGTTTAACTTTGTGCCAAACATTTTAATGATATTCAGATCATGTGTAGATAGTTTGGTTGAATTCAAGATGCAGATGCTAGGGAGGCGAAGTTCCTTGTAGATAGTCTAGTTGAATTCCCTAATACCTTCAGGTCATGTAATCCCCTAAGCCTAAGGGCCATGTAATCTCTCTAACCCTATGGGCCTTATAAGTGTTCCTCCTCATCCCTTGAAAGGGGGGTTATCAAAAATCAATAAAAAATGAAGGCCTTCGGGCCATTCGGGGGAAAAGAGTTTTTCAATCAATGATCTAGAAAATAATAATAATGACATAATTATAATTTTTTAAATTTAATTAATCTTTAAAACCCCATTATAAAATATGGTTATGAAGAATGAACTACATTGTAATCTTGGAGATGGTAGGTCATATGTACGAATTAGTGGAATTTCTATTTTTCAAATTTCATTATGGAATAAGGTAAGTATTAATTTAAATCTGAATAAAGATATTTATATCATAATTACCACATTATTTATTTAAATATACTTATTTATATTATTCATGTGATGTGTTGATGAACAAATAATCAGATAGTTTCATGGAGGTGGATGTACAAGTGTACGCATGAATGACATTGTCATATTTCATTGGATTTAAAGGTAAGATATTAAATGATAAATTATAATTTAAGAATCATGAAAATGTCATGAATATCCTAAATATATATATATATATATATATATATATACATGTGAACTAAATAAATACTTATAACCATATATATAAGGATGTCATAGAAAACAAATTGCATTTGTTTTTTTAGTGGTAGTCCACCGTACAGATGAATAATGATTTTATTTCCCTTTTGATGGAAAATGAAATGTATATAGGTTATAAAAAAATTATAACTATACCTCAGTATATGGTAGATAATAGTGATATTATTTTATCATGTTTATAATATATTTTAAGAAGTTATGAAAAGAAAACAAAATTAAAAATCTTGGTTATGAAATATACCTCTTCTTCAAACTACTTCTTATGATTTTCACTGAAATAGTTCCTAGGATAGTTTTTTAACAATAAAACGGACTCTAGGAAATTGGATGGATGTGGGTAAGGGATTAGATAATTTATTCATAAATAAAAAATGTTTATGAGGTGTGATTATGTTAAGAGAGGTGGTTCCCTTTAATAGAAGAGGGATGGAGGGATCTTAGAATATCTTTTTATATTAAAGAAGTAAAAAGTTATTATATCATTTAAATGGATCCAAATTGATAATATCTAAATATAAGATGATTCTGGTGTGAAATACTTTCATTAAAAAAAATTATAAAGTAGTAGATAATGTCTCCACCGAAATCCTTTTGGTTTATAATGTTTTAACCCTTTTTGAAAATTACCCTTTTATTAAAGATTTTACTCTTTAAAGGTAAATAAATTAACTATAAGTATAAAATTTTACCATTAATGTATGTGGTTGAAATTTTAAACCATACCACAATCACTTGGCCAAATAATGGATTTTTTTATTTCTAAATCATTTAATAAAATATTTTTATTATAAAGTTACGTTAATACCAATTTCTAAACAATTAAAATTATTATACATTTAAAAATAAAAACCAAAAATAGAATTATAATAAATCATACAAAAAAATCTCTAATATCTAGTCTGGGGAATGGATTTAAATAGGAGGTGGATTATTCATTCCATATTCTCCATTGTTTTGAGAATTATATAATGAAAGGTTCATTCTAATGATATTTTGTAGGGTGTCGGTGTTATACTCATCTACCATTATATTCTATGTAATATGAACTTGGAGGACATAGATCATTTGTTTTTGTATTCTGTTGTGGCTATTTTCCAATGAAATTTACTTACATATTTTTTTTATCTTTACATGCCATGCATAAAAAGCATGTGTTATCATCTTATCACTTGTATGATGCTACCTATCTCTAATAATATGATTAATTACATTATAGTGGAATGCATGGAACTAATACATATCATGTGGTTTAGTAGAAATAATATTCAGCATGGTCATTCTATATTTTTTCTACAACTTATAGTGGAGGGATTTATAGCTTTTATGAAGTAGGAAAATGGTGTTAGAATAGAAATTTTTATAATTAAATTCATGATTTCACTCTTCTTAAGAGATTGGAATTACTTGTAATTACCAAAATTCTTATACAGACTTGGATGTGATGTGTATCCCTATAATATTGGGATGAATCATATGAAACAGTAGTGGTCCCTGAAGAGGAAATCCAGTTCCTTCTGGTTATGGTTCAATTTCAGAAAATGACAGGAGTGAAGTATTTGGATGTTTATTTAGTACATGTGGAATCACTATATCCCTTTATGAATAAAATTATGGGTTTTTAATGCGGTGGAGATTTAAAATTATTTAGGACACTTTAATCAATGGAACTTATTTCATTCCACCAGTATCTCAATTAAAATATATCATCAATGACTTATATCACCATGCATTCATATCGTGAGGAAAATTACATGGTTGATGGTCTTCCAAATTAATGGATTACTACTCCAGAGATAATCTATCTTAATAATCTAACTGGTGAAATCATATTTTATTATAAAAGATAATTTTTTGAAATATCCTTTTTTATTCTTTTTAATTTTTTTAATTAAATAAAGGAATCATGTCATTTTGGTAAGGCTCTCATTCTACCAAAACCCCATTTATAAATGTATCAATCATAACAATATGAAAAAAATATAATATAGTGTAATTTTTTAATGATAATGGATTAAATATACTTATAATATAAAATTAATTCATGTGTTAGAGTTACATTTTTTATCATTATAAAATTAATTTTACACTTAATTAACCCATCTTTCTAATACCATGGTAAAAAAATTTACTATGATTACTATTCATTATTTCTAAAAATAAAAAGGAAATATTTACAAAAATTATATATCATGATTCCAATTATGGAATCCATTTATTATAATTCAAAAAAATTATGTGTTAAAATTAAATTTTAAATTAACCCATAAAATGAGATAAAAACAGTTTTCTATAAAGATTCCCTTTTATGTACATATTTTTGTAAACTAAATACAAATGTAGAATTTATTAAAAAGACTATAATTTGATTGTGATTAATAAAAATGGATGAAATAAAATTTTAAAATAATGAAAAATATAATTTCAATTAATTAATACATTAAAAGAATCTTCTTTTTTAAATAAAAATGAATATTTTTAATTGTTCCTTAAAAAATAAACATTTATGAAAAACCACATAAACATAAATATAATATATTTTTGACGTGATTATTTAAAAAATTATACCCTTTTATGAAATGTAATTTCCAAAATATTTATAAATTTATATTATTATCCACTCAAAAAAATCATTTTTTAAGAGAACATATATTTAAAGCATAAAATAAATTTACTAAATGTTGTGTGGTTATTTTCTATAAATTTATAAGTATATTATTATTGAGTGAGACCATTATATTTATTTCATAAACTATATAATTCTACTCTTAACCACTAGTTTAACGACTAGGTTATATTATTCATATTAAATTAATAAAATTTCATGGTTCATTAAGGGTTGGTGTTGTGTGTTATATATACTATCAAAATAGATTTATTTTTTAAAATACATGGGATGTTATATTGTACCCTCCTTTTAATATTTCATACATTCAATTTTAATATGGTCTTGGTAATAAATTGGTTTCCATAAAAAATAACTTTATTTAAATCCCACATCATAAATGGGATAATAAAACATTCTATTCAAAAGAGGGAAGGAGGAATACTAATGTCATCTAAGACTACACAGAACTAGGTTCTTATATAGGAACAAATTAATTGGAAGTTAAAATATAGATATAGAATAAAAGTATAATTATCAAATAATTGTGGAGAGTCGCTAATATCATTGATCCCAATAAAGTAAATGATCATATGAATGTAAATAACCCCAAAATAGAAATCCAAGAATGTTTGGAAAAGACTATTATTTCATTGGAAGTGAAGGTGATATGATATTGTCTTTATTTAAAATATCATTTCCCTCATGTTTAGGAATTGATTTACCATTTAGAAAATTTATATAAGGAAATATAGCTACATGATATGAAATATTTCATCCTATAATCAATTTCCACCATAATACCATATTTTCTCCCAATAGTGAGTATTGAAAAGTACTTTTTTATTCCTTATGTCTTAAAATAAACTTATAACAGATCAAATTATTCACAAAATTTATTAAATGATATTCCAACTTTCTTTATATATTACCCATATCCACAATGGTTAGTAAAGGATAAGATAATTCCCAAAATTAATAAACCTTCAGGTCATGAAATTAAACATTAATCATTAAAACCTCTAAAATAACACCCGAAGTTCAACAAAGCTCATTCAATTAATAACCATCCTTAAAATTATTCTAAATATTCCATAATTTTATTGAAGCCATAAAATAAGAATTATTTTCTCATTATTTCTACTAATATTAATTAACCATTTATCTCTCACTAACATTATTCACTCATAATGTAATATTCATAAAAATGTATATTCATTAGTCACATAATCTTAATGATATGATAGTCATTTTGATAAATAACCAGAGCCACCATAAATCTATGTTATAATCATATATTATTTCATAATAAAATTTAACCTTTTTTTCTTACATAAAATACTGTAATTACATGTTTACCTTAATAAAATTGGGGTCCGAAAATGGTGAACATAATCACAAAATCACATATCCATCCAACGGTTATCTCTATGATAAACCATATTGTCCAAAAAATGAATTTAATTTTTTTACATTATTTTTATAAATTTAAATTTTATACTGACCAAGATATCATGTAGGTTAGTGGATGGTGTTAAACCCTTTTGAAACTTTGTTTATTGGTTTCAGCATTGCAACCTTAATAGATGTGACATGTTTTCCTTTTTAATAAAACTATATTAATATAATTCCTATAATGCTCCCAAAAAAATAATGAGCATCCTCATATATTTAATAATTCACTAAATAAATATTTAGCATAATTTTTTATATCATATAATTCTACACAAATCCCCACGGAATTTAATAGAATTATTCTAAAATTATCCTTCACATTAATCAAGAGTGTTACATATACCTCAACCCAGTAAAATTTCTCCAGCAATATCATGAATCTGTAATGAAATCTTATCACCTAAAACCTTAAAAGAAGTCCATATTCCTTTAAAATTATTTTCATCCTTAGAAATATTAAAAAATTATCATATCCATAACTCTAATGATAATCTCACATGAATAAAACTTATTCTAAAATTATATTTAAAGCGTGATCTGATACCAATTATAAGGAACCAATAATAATGAATACATGTTATATTTAATATAGACTGGAATTAAATATCAAACAATCCTTGTGATCTTTTAGGATTGTATATTTATATAATTAGGTCATAAAAATTACTTAACAAACCCATTAATTATATGTTGGAAATTTTTAATTAGTATTAATTTTTCCAAAAAATATAAAACATTTAATAATTAAACATTTTTTTTTCATTAATAATATACATGATCTTCAACTTGACATATTCTTTTTTCTTGCACATCCGTAAACCCTATGAAATACATCTTAAAAACATCAGTTTAGAAAAAAATATCAACAACAAATATAAAAAATTAGAATAAATAAACACCTTAGTTCATTGATTCTTATATAAAATATCCATTTTAAAAATTACTTTTAGGTTCAAAATAAACATTTCCATACATAGGAAATAAAAATTCCCTCAAAAATATTTTCAAAAAACATTTAAGAATAAATATTTATGAAAAATAAAAAATAAAAAATTTTCTTCCATGTCATGAAAAACACATGAATGCTTTTTCAACTATATATATTATCTTCTTTTAATAAGTAGGATATACAATAATTTAAAAATAATACCATTATATTACCTTTTTTAACGATATGACTTCCATAAAATCTCATATAAGGAGTATATAATTCATGAAGGAGACATAGGGAAACATGTCACAAATCAACCTTACAAATGATAATAAATGGTATACTTTAATACCCAATGAATTAGAGGGATATAATAAAACCACTAATCATTGTTTTATAATAGAATCACCCATCCGTAGATTATAACAGAATAACCCGTTTTTGTTTTATAACAAAAGCACCACAAATAAAAAAAATTAAAAATAATCATAACATAATAATATCCCAAAATTATTGCAATTTATATCATTACACTCTTTAAAATATTATTTCCACCCTTAAGAAATCTTTATTGATTTTTAAAATCTCAATTCAATTTTAAAAACCCCCTTATAAAAATAATGAGAACCTAGAAAAGGAGATTTTTATTTGAATAAATCATGCGACATTATAATGTAAATCAAATATTAAATAACAAATATGGTTATGGTTAATGACTTTTGTAACCCGATGCATAAAAATAGAACATTTATATTTTATTTTTAATGAATGAAAAAAACATGTCTAAAATATGTAAATACATTACATTTGAAGACAATGAAAGTAATTAAAAAATTATACCTCCAATTTCCATTATAATTCATTTATATAAATATAATTCTATCCATAAAATAAGAGAGGGGATGTTTACTCTTGGTATAATTAACATATTGAATTATTATAAAAAAATTTTATGATCAAAACTATGACTCAAGGATGTGGGGAGGATATGAAGAATATATATTTTTTAAATCTTGGAAAAAACCATAATGTTTTTGAAGTGTGGGGAAAATATTTGAGGAGGTTCTCTTTTATATATGGGGGTGGGAAACTCTTGGTATTTAATAAAATATTTAATAGTTACAAATTAACATTCATATTAAATTGGATCTAAAATTGTAATATTCAAATATAAGTTTATGGTGAGCCAAAATCTGCTCATCCGTTTAATATTTTATATGATTACATCATGTATTTACCCTTTAATTTTAATTTAAATGATTTTTAACCATTTTGACAATTAGTGTGGTATTAATGATTCTACACTTCAAGGGTTTACAATGTTACTATAAAACTAAAATTGGAAAATAAAATCTAAATGGTTAATATTGTATGTCATATACAAATCACTTAGAAAGAGAAATGTTTTTTGGTTTTATATCATTTAATAAAATGGTATTTATTATAAGATATAAGTAATGTCAATTTTGGAACTATTCAAATAATTTGTCTTTTAAAACAAAAAGATAACAATGAAATTAATATATAATGAATTAAAACCTCTATAATATGTCATTTCAATATAATATTTTTTGGAACATAATAATTCAATAAAATATCATAACTTTTATTATTTTTATAATAATTTTTTTTATTTTACTATTAACTGAATAAACATTATATTAGCATTGTGTATGAATTTAATGTAATTAAATAAGAATAAAAATTTTAAATAAATTAAAATTATAAGGTAAATAAATTTAACTATCAAAAAATATTAATAAAATAACATGACCTGTTTTTTCCCTATGTATAAAATTTTACGATAATAAAACAAATAGAATGACACATTAGAATTTTAATTTCATAAAATATTGTAAATGTTATAATCATGGATATATTATACCTCAATTCCATGTAGTCGAATTTTAGATTTATTTTTTAAATATACTCTTATAATAACATTTTTTCAAGTGTTATGGTTACATTATAGTAATTATCACATTATTGTTACACTTAAATTAACATATTTCAACTTTACTGTCATAACAAAAGTTAAAGGATTACTATTCATAACATCTAAAACTAAAACGGACACATTCACCAAATCTAGAACCCTAGATTATAGATTTCTAATCCATTTTTTATTTTGAATGGAGAAGTGGATGGATTTAATTTTTATGTTAAACCTGAAAATTTTGACACAAAATAGTTTATCAAGAAGATGCCTTTTTATGCGCAAAAACAATTTTTATAATACATAAAAGTATAAAATTTATTACAGAGAAAATATTTGGATTAATTTTAATATAAATATATTAAATAAAATTTAAAACTAATCCAAAAATATAATTTTTTATTATAAATAAATTATTAGAAATAAATTATTAGAAATCATAGTTTACAATTAAAATAATTATTTATCAGTAATCATTACAAAATCAATCCTCTCAGAAAAATATAAACAATTAAATATATGATAATTCTGACATAATGACTTCCATAATTTATATGTTTTAATAGATAACATTTCCAAAAGTGTAATAAATTAATTACGTTATCCACTCAAAAAAATTAATAAAAATCATTTTTTAATAAAACATGTTTTTGAAGCACAAAAAATCTTTATTAAATTAAGGGTGATTTTCACTAAGATTATTTCAATAAATATTTGTTCAGTATATATAATATATGGTTTATAAATAAGTCAATAAAATTTATACCCAATAATTTAATAGTTAGGATATAATGATAATATTTAATTTATAATATTTTATTGTTCATTTATGATAAACATTACATGTTGTACATGTTATCAAACATAGTTTTAATTTTGTTGAATATAAAGGTATTACAGATTCCATTATCTCATTATTTAAATAAATCATGACTGAAAATTATATATTTATTTTTTTGTATAATCAAATATAAATACAATTATGTAGGAATATTACGATCCTGAAAAAATATTATCTGTAATAGTAATGCATAGTATAAGTGGATAAACACCAATGGAAACTGTAATGACCTGAATTACCCCGTGAAGATCAGTCCTTCCATTAAGCATGTAAAAAAATGAGAAGTGCCTAAATGTTGAAAAAACTAAAGGGTGGTGTAAAAAATGGGATATTATATAATTAATGATATAGTATGTGAATAGTGGAGTATATATAGGATTTAAAGAGAAATGTGTCTATTAGGATCTAAAAGCAATATTTCAGTTACCTAAACATTATATGGCTATTGAAATAGTTATAATACATTATTAAATAGTAAATTATAAGTTTAAAATTAATTTAAAATGTATTATATATAATAATTATATATGGAATATTTTATTATGTGTATATATACTCTTTAATAATCTATATGTACGATATTATAAAATTTGAAAATCATTAAAATGAATTAATAATGTGTCTCCCATAAAAAATAATATCTTATATAAAATAAGTTTTATTTTTCTAATATATTTATTTTAAGTACATATGTACTTCTTGTGAAAAAAATAATATTTTACATCATCGCATCTAACAAATTTTTGGGTGTATTTTTGTGAATTTTCCAAAATACTTTTTTCTAGCGAATAGTCAATATTCAATTTTTTATTATTACAATACTTTAAGGCATCACAATTATGTTGAAGTAATGTAATATATATATTATGCATTTTATGACCCGATTAATTTAAATTTACTAATTTAAAAGTTTATATGTATCAAAATAATTTTCAAAAGGTTATAAATAAATTATGTCACACAATGGTTTTTTAGCCTTTACATCGACCCGGTTTGGGTTGAGTTCTTGGTTATGTTCTCTGGAACAGGGTATGAAAAGTATAAATGTTTGGGACATTATTTACTCATAATATTGGATTATCTTTACACTTACGTCCCCTATTTAATTTTGGAGAAAAATTACACTTTTGGGTGGACAAAAACAGGTGCACAGTTGGGCCTGAAGATTTACTAAACCGTGCAACCACACTTTGTACAGTCTCCAGGTGTTACAAAAATAGAATTTTTTCATTTTCTGTTATAAAAAGAACCTAAAACACCCAATTATTCCTTCATCCATCCATATCATCCAAATGTGGACTCCATTCTCCCTAAATCTCCCTTGGAACAAAATTTTGATGTGTGATTTGGTGAGGAAACTTCAAGCGACATGAAATAAGTGAGTTTTCCTCTTGTTTCTTCTTTCTCATTAGGGTTTCTTCCCCCCTTTTCATGTGGTACCATTTTTCCATAACCTATGGTTTCATCTTTGTGGTTTAACCTTCTGTTTTTTGGGTGCAATATTCTTGGTTAAGGTTCATTTCTACTCTCTTATGGTGTATTTTTGGTGCGGTTGATGTTTCACACCAATATTTGGGGTTATGTACATCCAAAGTAGGTAGTTTCAATTATAAACATTATTGGATGAGTTAATTTTTTTATAATATCTTTATCATGACCTTTGTGTTATATATTGGAAGATAAAGTTATTTTGAAAAGATATTCACATGTTTTTAATTTTTATATTGCATGTTTATGTGAAATGTGGTTTATTTTTATGTAAAATAATATTTTTTTACTTGTTGGTGATTTATAACTTGTGAAATTGTTTTATTACAAGATTCAAGTGATTCAAATTCTAGTTTGATGATGTATTAGTTTTTGTTTTATTCTAAAATGGGAATTTTGGGAATGTTTTTTGTGTATGTGTATGTGGTGTTTCTCAGGCAGGTTTTATAATTGATAAAAATGGTTTATTTATTGATATAAGAGTTGAAAATATTGTTGGAAATTTTGTTGGTAGGTTTGTGTTTTTAAAATGGTTTTTTTGAAGTGTAGGGGTTGTTCATGATGTCTACCTATTTTGATATGTCTTATAAAATTGTTTAAATGATTTATTAAATTGAAAAAAATATTTGAATCATTTGGTAGGTTGTTTGGTGTGTGTATGATGGTTAATTGAAATTTGAATGAGAAATGGTATTTTATAACATGTGAAATATGACTGAGAAAAAAAGGGAAGCCCATGTATTTAGGTGGGAAGACTAGGACTAGTATGCTTGTGATTCAAAAGTGGCCTTATCCCAGTTTCAATATTAAGATTGAAGATGAAAAAACTTAAAAAATATTTATTATTGATTGGAATCCACTAGGTTATCATTGTGTTCCCTACTAGTGGATCATGCAAGAAAATGTAGTTTATTTTGGGTCCTATTCCACATTTCACTAAGATACGATATACCTAGGGCCCCATAGCTAGCTAGTGCTTAGGGGTATTTATCATGAATACTACTCATTGTATATAAGATACTCACCCTCGAAAACTGTTATTGTTATTCCTCATCATGGATTAAAACTTCTTAATACACTACTATCATGGTAATGAAAATAATGTGGCAGTTGATCTACATAAAAATTATCCTATAACATTATCATTTATAAAAATCGAGAAGGATATAATATTCCAAGAATTTCAGTGAATGTTCCTAGGAATCATAAGGTTGGAACATCATTATTCAAATCTGAAATTATTGATTAACAATACCTTATAAGAAAGATAAACGATGCATAAATAAATGAAGTGGAAATTCATAAGATGGTAGAATTTATCACAAATAGAAAATCCTCATATTTCAGAATTGATGAGTTAAGATTCATGCTATTTGGTTCAAGAATATTTGTACTATCATATGCTGATATTGATAGGTATATTTTGAATTATCATCATAGCTTAACCCTGTCCATTCACCCAGGGAGTACAAGTATATATCGAGATCTCTAAGAGAACTATTTAGTAAATAATATAATGAATGAGATACCTGAATATAAATCAAATTCGATGGTATGTCAGTGAGTGAATGATGAATAGAAAAAGTCTAAGGTTATAATTAAACCATTACCCATACCTACATGGAACCAGTAAGACATCATCATTGACTTTTTCTCTGAACTTATGATGTATTTCTTTTGAAATAATGATACATGGGTTTGTGTGTGACATCATTAAAAGACATCTCACTTTATTAAAATTTGAGATTCATTCTCACTCAATAAAATTTCAATGATATACATCATAAAAATGGCGAGTCTTCATGGAGTACCATTATATATTCTATCTAATTGATATTATAGGTTTACCTCAATGTTCTAAAAATGTCTCCAAATTTATCTAAACACTTAGATGAACTTCAATATAGATTATCACACCCAAAGAGATGGAAAGTCAATGGGGGCCATATAGACACTGTAATACTTGTTGGGAACATTCTCAATGAACCTTAACGGAGGATAGTATCAATATATTCCAATGGTTATGTTCTTTTACAAAAATAGTTTCCACTCAAGAAATAAAATGGTCTCATATGAATCTGATTATGGGACGAGATGTTGAACACCTAGGTTCTAGGATCATGTTAGTGAACATAAGATAGTAGGACCTGAAATGGTTAAGGAAATGGTAGAATATGTGAATACTATTTATCCACACATGGGGTCTGCCCAAATTCGATAGAAAATCAATGACGACAATCGATGATTGGACTTATAGTTTGATGTTGGATATATGGTATTCATCTTCATATATCTGGGGAATGGAATTATGAAATTTTGAATTTAGGAAAGGATATGTTTGAGGTGAATCATCCCCTTTAAGATTATTGATCACATTGGAGTTGTTTCATATATAATTTCACATCCACCAACCATGTATCATGTAAATAATGTATTCCTTGTGACCCTACAGAGTAAGTACATATCAGATACCTCACATTTATGGAACTAGTAGGGTTACAACTAGAAATTTATCCCTATTGTGAAGATTAGACAGTGAAAATAATGGACCATAGGGATAATGATTTACATAAAAGAAACACTCAACTTGTAAATTTATAATGAATATCACCAAATTTGGAGAGGCAACATTGGAACTACAGTATGTGATGAAGGAGAAGTAGCCCCACCTGTTTTCACCACTATATGTAAAATAAAATTTAGAGGGAAATTTTATTAAGTGGGAATAATGTAACAAAAGATAATTTTATTATTTATTTTTAAAATTACTTTTTATTATGTATTTTATATTGCATAAACGACAATGTTTAAATGAACCAAGATATTCTATTAAAAGTTTACTATTCTAACATAAGTTTTATAACATAGCTGTGAAGATCCCAATGTCAGAAGACTGGAGCCAGTACCTTACATTATTAAATGGATATAATAATCAAGTAAGTCACATCCCAAATGAAAAAAATATTTCAGTAGTTTTAAAAATCTATATACAAATAAAAGTTTTACATTATAACTTGAAAAGAAAAACAACATATCAACTCTTTTGGAAATGTCAATAAATCATAGAGTATCCCTTCATGTCATTCATAATATACGTCTTCAAATCCTATGGAAAATAATAAATAATAATAGGTTGATCTCATATGCTCAGTGATGATAATAAATATTGAGGAGGCCTAAATAATAAGGTGTGGTGAATAACTTAAAGAACACATGACATTAAAACACAATAATGAACATTATATGGTAGGAATAAATGCATAATAAATGATTATATAGAAATAATAACATAAAATATTACCCTAAATATTCTACTAGTTGAATAATATTATAAATTATCAATTAATGATTTCATAATTATGTAATTCATAATGCAATAAATCTGAATCATATCATTAAGGCCCCAACCAATTCATCTGAAAATAAATGGTTAAGGCCTCATCCAAAATCAATTCTCGTTTTGTCTCATGAGACCTATGAAGGCATCAAGGTACTATAGCACACCCTCACATTATATGTAAAATAAATTCCTCATATGATTGAGGTTAAACATAACCTTCATATACAAATAAAATCTAAATAACATTCCCCAATATGTAGACATAATCACTGACTATTCTGAGTAGTATAGTGAAAAGTATCAAGATAACCCATCCATAGAAAAATTGATCATAAACCATTTAATAAAATATATTAGATGATTATCATAATATATAAATCTCAATAAAGAATAAAATTCAACATAGGTGTTGAAATATATGAATATTAATTAATAAAATCATGGAGGTATTCTTGGGAGAAATAAACTTTTTTTACATTGTAATGAAGACATCTTTCAGGAAAAAAATATGTATTTTTAAAAATAGTTTTTATATAAAAATGTAACTAATATATTTTTTCATGAAAAAAATGTGATTTTAAAAAATAGTCTTAAGACATATAATTTAGGGTACATGAAAATGGGTTGAAAATCGAGACGTTTCCTTTAATTGGGACTAAATATAAGGAAGACATGAGATATGAACCATTAAAATCATGTATTTTTTATAAAAAAAGTTCTAATGATTTATATAAATGTATTTTTAATGTATATAGATAATGTAGAAAATTTATATAAAAATAATTAATAATTACATTGGTTTATTGAGGAAGAATCATAAACCCTAAGAAAGTGGAGTTTTGGGATAAAACCCATAACTTCTACACATGTAATTTAGATCATGAATAATAAAATTTAATTCATTAAATAAATCATATAGAACCTTTTATACAAGAATTTGATTCATTATATTTTTATTATGTTCATTTATGTCTTTTTTTGATGAGTTATAGAGTTTAATTTCATCATTTAGGAGCGTTCTTTTTCTTGGTTTTCATGATCTGTTCACTTGTTTAAATGTAATGATTTTCATTTCAAATGGGAATAATTCTAAATAATTGTAATTATATGTTATATATGAACATATATAATATTTAATGATCGTAAATATTTTTTTTCTTAGATTAAGGATGATTCATTAGATAGAACAATAATGATGATTGTTTAGATAATTTTCTCTATTTTCAAATCCTCAAAAAATAATATTGTTTTATTAATAAATATAATATGTTTATAATGGTTTTAGAATTTTAAATATGTTCCAATACATATATTATAAATTTTTTATACTTGAAATGGGCTTATGACCATCCTTTAAGTCATTAATGTAAAATTAAAATGCATCATCAATGATGGGGGTAAATGGATACATCATGTGTGATGTTTTAATTTACAGAATAAAAGATGGAGGTAAGGAGGTTTGATGATGAATATTACATTCACATGGTAGTATTATAGTATTTAAATAATACCAAAGTTATCATGTCTCTTTGGAAATGTGACATGATAGAATGATTATAAAATAAAATAAATTTAAAGGAAAATAATGAAAAGAAAGAGGATTTTTACCTCTTGAATTATCCTTTTGGATATCCTCTTAAAGGGGATTGGTTTTTGTCATTTTTGAGACCAAAGGATCCTATATTTGGGGAGGGGGGGTTCTTAGGAAGAGGATTTCACAGACATTTGATAGGTCTCATAGCTTGGAAGGTGTGAGGAGAAAGGGCGATCAGGGGTGACATTTATAATGGAGGAGAGGGATGTTTTTAGAAAATATTATTCATTTTTTAATATTTTGGATTGTGATTATTAATAGTTTTTTATTATTTTTACTCATTATATTAACTATTTCATGTGATTTCGAACCAATGGTTCTTACATCTTCCATGGATCAAGGAATAGTCTATTGTACATATAATGTATATATACTGTTGTTTCTCATGGAAAATTTCTTACATCAAATAATGAAATTATCCTATGAAGTATGGTCAATAAATACACATTACCTAATGAAATTGATATCACATTTAATCCATTTACATTAGGATTTCTATTTTTACTATTCCCCTTAGATATTATGCATTGTGGTAGTTTTCTCTTTCCAAATATTTTCCAACAGGTATGATCATGGAACTGGAAACACCCAATGTTTCTATGTCCAAAGGTACCTTCCGTCCAAAGGAAAGTATTCATTAGGTGTTTTGACCAATGATACTTAATAAATCACATTGGAAGAGAGGATTGGAGGTCAGGCTTATCACACCCTTTTGGGGGGAATTATTCTCTACTCTAGGAAACTTATAAATATTAGATATGTTCATGAAACCATTATTAATTCCCAATTATGATGTGTGTCATCCTAAGTAGAAATAAATTATTAAAATTTATTGAATTCAAAATCATATGTTTTTATATAAGGTTCTTTATCAATGGAGACACTTGAATGAATATGAGGTTCTCCATTGATGGTATCCTTTTATGTACTACTTAGTTATTCATTGGTCTTTGTTATGATGATCTTGGTTTTCTATTTACATAGTGATTCACTTTAGAGTTTATTGTAATCCAGAGAGACTAAAGTCACTCTTGAGTTTATCATCATCCAAGGAGATGAGAGTCACTCTAGTGTTTATCATCATCCTCAGAGATAAAATTTGGTTTGTTTTTGGGATCGAACCCATAAATGGGATTCCTAAATATCCTTGAGAATGGAATCAAAACCCACATAGTTTATTTCCACTTAATGGATCACATCATAACTTTTAAGGTCATGTTATGATAACCCAACCATATATTTTAACTTCATGTGGAAGGTACATCTTGGTAGAAGGTGCCTACTGAAATATTGATATGGGACATATGCCTAAGTAGCCGAAAGAACCTAGAAGTGATATGAGTTTTCTAGTTGAATTAGACCCTGTTGGGGATATGGAACAAAATTAAATTGTTGATTTATTAGTTGGGTTTGAACATTAGGGAGGCATCCTACATATCCCAATTGTTTAGGAATCAAAGCCCATACAGTTCAATGATTTTCTTAGGGGTTCTTGTTGATTTGAGAGAATTTTGTTAGATCATCCTCATAAAGAGGATGCATTATAAAAGTGGCCACATGTGTTATATTATTTCTTTTTGATGTGAGGGTTACATAGGGGATTACTCTTAAGGATATTTCTTGTTGAGATTATGCATTAGGATGTTATCCTACATATCCTGGATATAGAAGGAATCATAATTATTTTATTTCATTCACTCTAGTGGATTGTGTATGTGTCATGATCATCAATAACCCCTATTCTCACACGAATCATGATCAATATGTGAAGCAAGATGTAGAAAAATATTCTACAAACCGCGCAATTCATTTCCTTTTATAGTGAAAGAGGAGTAGGATGACAGTGTAATATGTTGGGGTTACGAAACATCTCTCTCTTCACATCACCCTATAATGGAATAAAGGTGATGTAAACGATGGTATATAGGATAAAGATTGAAAAATACACAATGAAATGATAGGGGATTAATCAAGGAGGGATTCCCAAAATTTGATTTGACAGTAGGAGGAGGATCTAATTCCAGGTTGAATGGAAAGCAAGCATGATCATTACACTCCCTGCAGGGAACTCGAGGCTATGAGTATCATAGTCCAGAAGGGAAAGACATGGTCCTAACCCATATATGTGAGACTAAGAACATCCTGAAACTTTCTCTATGGTATGGGTCGTTATGCTAATGGGGATACAAACTCACATGTACACTGAGGACCCTGACCGACCAACCAAACAAATGTGGGGAGCCTTTCAGCATACATATATAAACCCAAATTGAGGGAATGCTAGTGTACCACATGTTATGGATGTAAAATTCCATAGGTATTGGTGGTGGTTTTGGGTTGAAACCTCTAAGAGAAGGGAGGAGAAAGAGTAGAGGGCCAGCTATGTATGGAATTCGAGAAGGCCTAATGGATGGATCACTTAGGATGGAAGGTAGGTATAACCAAGGAGGATTTTATAGGGGGTGATTCATTTAGCTAAGTATGGGATAATTTGTATCGCCATATTTGAAAAACCACCTAGGAGGCTACACTAGGGGGAGACAATTTTCAAGACATTAAGGGTCTCCACATGTGTTCACAATGTTATGCCTCATATGACCCCGGTTAAGGAATCAAACTCTATGATAGTCTTCAGTAACTATATTTCATGATAATTCCTTATGAAAGTGTTGTTTTTTGAAACACTATTAGGAATTCACTTTCAATATTCCACTTTTATTCCCTCTTCTTTAGATGTTTGATAACAACCTAGAAGGTTATAGAGGGCTTCAGAATGAAACTCGTGTAATCAAAACATTGGATGGACTTCATGGAATTTTTTCTATACAAATTAACACCCATAGGGTCCTATTTATAAGAATATAATGGAACCTAGGGTGAAGAAGTAATTTCGTATAGGTGTTTAATGCAGGTCGACTATAAAAGGTTCAACAAAGATAGATTGTGCACTGATGGTACATTAAGGAGCTTGTGCGAACATCCTTTAGGGACAATGAAAAACATTAACTTTTATACGTCATTCCTTATATTTTATAAAAATTATTTTCATTTAACACATTTTCATCTAGGTGAATAATGGATTGTAAAAATGAGAACCCCCTCAGAATTGTATCCAGTCTGAAAGTGGATAGTATGATCCTAAGGATAAGAGGATGAAAAGTAAGAATGGTTAACAGAAATGTACATGCAGAGCTTCCACGCTGGTTTTTTTCCAATGAAGACTATCTTATTGGTAGAGTTCATATGAAAGTTGAATATGTAAAATTTCATTCCTATAAATAGGTCCCTTGTTTCATCAAACCAATCTCATGACTCTGGGTTTTCAAGCCTCGTTCACTAGTCAGTAACACAGATCCTCTGGTGAAGTTTTTTCTATGAATGTCGCATTTTCACATACATGGTTTTCACATAGTTGTTCAATGAATAGGTTTGGGTGAGTCACCTATGCATGGGTCCTGAATGAAGCTCTTTCATGTAGAACATTCATGACATCTTGAGAGAACAACTTAGAAGAAATAATGTGTTTTATAATTTTCTTTCTTTCATTGAATTATTCAGAATAAACCTACATTAAAATCAATTTGATTATTTTTTGAAGATTCAATGGAACATAGTAATATTTTAGTTTCTTATAAACAATATATAAAAGGAATTTAAGAGATGATTATAGTTATAGGAAACGATTATTATTACTTCTACAAAGCTAATATTCCTGACTTAGTATGGGTATTGGAATAAATATCACCATGAATTTCCAGAGAGAACCTGTCTTCTGGTTTATGGTCAAGACCAACTGTAGGAGGTTCTCAGACTGTCTCAAAAGAAAAATCTCCTAGGCTATTGGTTTCATGGAAATAATAATTTCATAACTGCCAACATTTATGGTATGGGTGATTACATAAATGTTGGGACATCAAACAGAACTATTTTATGCATCACGTCCCTTATGATACGGATCTTATACAATTTTTTTTAACTAAACCTATATTTATATTGATCTATTTTTTGATATTTACTTGTAGATCAATCAAAGGTATGTAAGAATGGTTGGGAATTTTTCCTAGGAGTGAGCATTAAGCCTTCATAGATGTGGGTGTATTGGGTGCACCAAACTTTTGAAGAGTTAAAAAATTAACTAGAAGGTGTTTTAATTTATGATGTAGTGTGGGTAGGGTAGAATAATGTATATAGTAATGAAGAGTTTGTTTTGGAGATGCTGAGTTGGTGGAGTATATAAGGAAATTCGTTCTTTCTAATGAATGGAGAAGTTGGCATCATTTTTTTGGATGTTCACAAGTCCTATGGGGATCAAATCCTAACATATATGTAATTTGAATTCATCACTCCAAGGGAACGCATGAAAGGACACCAACATGATTCCAGCTTTAGTTCATGAGTTACTAAAAATAACTCATGATATTAAGAAGGTAGGACGTCTATTTAAAGGGTATATTCATCCAGAGATACTGTTGAAAAATATTTTGATGAGGAAGGGGGAAGTCCCCACTTTCAAGCATCCAACAAGCTGTCTCAAGGCACTAAAGATAAGCGCACCCATCACCTTTTGGCCAATGAGGAAAAGGTAGTGTTTGATAAGATGAAATATGAAATCAGTCCCATCATTCTATCCAAGGCACATCTAGCGGGATTTTGGGCCATCTGGTTTAGTTTCAACATGATGTTTATACATGTATCTAAGGGATGTATAAGGATTTGTACATTTTTTGTAGATACCATGTTGGTGGAGAAAAGGTTCATAGGGTTGGACACCCCCATTTTGGAAAAAATCTACAAGAGTCTTATGCATATTTTTCTTGTAAAAGCTTCATTCAAAATTGTGGGACCATTTCAACTTTTTTGTGGATCAATAGTGGCCCACATTAGAATTTATTCTTAGAAAAGAGGGATCATTGTCCTCAACATCAAGTATCATCCATATACCTAATATTTATCTAGTATTATTCCCCTATCATTGAAACTACATGAAATCCAAAAAAGTTTGAATTTTTTTTAGGAGTTATTTCCTTACTAGAATCTTCCAACATGGAGATTTATTGATGATGATAAGGCTAGAATTTAGATCAGTTCATGCATGATATCATTCACATATTTTTTATTAGTGACCAGGATCGATGGTGATATCTTATGCAATATTATGCTCCATACCAGTTTTGACATGAGTTCAAATGCCTACATCAATTAAATTTACCCCCCAAGTCCACAACATTTTAAAAAAGAACATGATCGTAGCTCGGTAGAAATGGATGCTCACAGTTGTGGAGTTGACATAGGAGGTGATCAACCTGCCTCCATTGAATTCAACAAGTGGGTTTAACACCTGGTATACTAAGGCATGATTTACATCCTACCTTGAAGGGGTGATGGCCAAAGGTATCCATGGGATGGTATGAAGAGTAAAAGCATGAAGTGTTCCCCCATTTGGAAAGTTCATCATATCTATCAGAGTCCGTGTCATATTTATGAGAGAGTGAGGTTGATGAGGTTACCATCTTATTGAAACAAAACTATTCATGTTAGAACATGTTTTTTGGAATAAAAAGGGCCACACCAAATGAGTATTTTCCAAGGCTGTCCAGTTAGAAATACCACGTGGAGCCACGTGTTCCATTTTTTCATCTAAAATGTACAACAGAATCGTTTGGGAGGACAAATAAATTTATGTCTCTTTGATTTTCCTCAGATTGTGATAAAATGTATTAAGAATATATAATACCAGATGTATTCCAAACGTGACATGACCCATCATCTGATGCTGTAATTATGTGGTCACTCCAACGTGTGGGGTTTAAATTTTTAAGGATAGGATATCTCATAATCCCAATTAGTTTTATCCCTAAGGATAATATGGTAGAAGTGTATGTTCATATCCAGGAGCTAGATATTATCATCTACAAAACAAACGATTGGATACCTACCACAAGGTGAGTATAGGGAATGATGAAACATGGTAATGCTAAAGGGATTGATCTTTCATATTCCAAGGAATTTCATGAAATTGTTGATCATGAATACATATTTTCTCATCTTGTCAAACTATTTTATTCTTTACCATTATATTTACATCAAAGAATCATTTATAAAGTTGAATAACATCTTACTTTGTAGCGGTCTGAGGGATAATCAATTTATGTTCCATTTCCATTGTATAACCATGTAGTACTCCGATCAGGGTTATTATGTCACCACCTGAATCTGGAGAGTTATTTCCATTCTTACATGTCATGGTGGATGATATGGTGGGAGAAATCCCACCAATAATACCTATTTTTTAGGAGGATTATGTTATCACTCATTTGGTGGAGATGAAGAAGAAGGAACTCTGAATTAGGGAAACCATAGCTAAACGCCTCGCTAGTAGTGGTAAGTTATCTCAACATTATTTATCTCATCCCAGTAAAAGTTTCTATACTTCATTGGATTGTAGGAACACCATCCATTTCATCTCTCATGGGACTTAAAAAATGAGCCTCTAATAACTATGGAGGGAACTTCAGACCAAGCACATATTTATACTAGTGAAATGGCTCCCTCAATTGAAGCAACAATGATGGTTGAGGATGCTTCATCTTATCCAATAATTGTTACGACCAATGTAGAGTGGTAGGAAGATTATGGTAATTTTGTAGGTATTTCTTAATTTGTTACATTCTCATGAATGATTTTTAATAATATAATATTTCTGGTTCATCTCATTCACTAGAGAATCCTACGATGGCTGATGCTAACACTTCATCTATCACCAGGGAGGTGGTCCGGGGTCTCAAGTCATCATGAGTGGGTCATGAACCAAATTATTCAAGTGTTACCATGGTTGATATTATCACAGGGATTGGGATTTCAATAGAATCCATGATAACACATGGAATGACTTTTGATTAAATAATGGAACATATTAATATTCCTATTACATTAGATGAATCTGGGACACCATATAAAGTATCTAATAGACATGAATCATTATTTTCCATCCAATCAACATTTTTATGCCAGATTCCCTAATCAAGACTTGTTGGAATATGCAGCTCCTTGCACATAAAATTTTGTGGTGATGGTGAATGGAAAATACATTAGAATCCATCCCAGTCCCACAGTTGATGAGGACCAGCTCAGGTGGACATTGAAATGTGAAGTCTTCCTGAGCCCCATTAGGTGGATCCTAGGCCGACCCTGTTGGGAACCCATCATAAAGTGGTTTCAATTCAAAATAATGAACCTGGGAATGATGGGGAAGAATCAACCCAGGATGCAAACCTGCTGTTGGGTAAAGGTCACCAATTGTTTTAATTTTACAACATTATTGTTGTTCTTTTGAAGATAACAATGATTATAATTCATCATTTAAGATTATCATCTTATGTGTCTAGGTCTAAGGGTGAAGCTTCACATCATATTGACCAGTACTATAAGTTGAGGATGCCACAATTTGGGGGGAGCAGAGCCAAGAACTTCTTCAAGTGCATTGATCCTAGAGTACATCATTCTTTCTAAAAGTGATTCTAAATCAGATCTATTGCTGAAAAATGATCTTCCAATCCCCCATCAAAAGTCCTAGCGGGATATATGGAAGATAGTCTATGAGTTGTTCCTTGATGACCTCCCTTAACGAATTGAAAGACTTTTTGTTCACTTTTACATATTTTGGATTTAATGGGTTTGATTAAATTCTATTCCATGATTATGTGAATGTGACTGTATGTAAGAAAGAGTGAGAGAATAATATTTTGAATGATTCCATAAAGGACAAAATTCTCAACAAAATTGATGGATTTTGAGCTCTTTTTTCCCAAATAGTGTAAAATCATAACACAAAACTCATACAATTCAAGAAAAATATCAAGTATAAGAGTATTAATGTGTCATGTATTCTACAAGAGAAAAATTCCACTCTTATAGAAATTGAAAAACTCCACCATTCATTTATAAAATTCCAAATTTAAGGTTCACATTCTATTACTGATGCAATGGTAGCACTTTTTTATGGTAAGGAAACTGATGTTGGTCAGATTACTGAGTTTCAACAAGAAGCAAATTGGTGCTCAGAAGTCCGTTTAACAGATAAAGAGTTATGTGGATGGCCTCTTTTAAAATATGATAGAGATACTCCATTTTTGGACGTTCCTCAGTGTAACATCCCAAGTAAGTAATGAATAATAGATATTTGTATCTATGTCTATTAATGATTAATATAGTGTTATAGAGGCTTAAAATGAAAATAAATACAATCTTATGCATGCAATACACTAATATTCTTAAAAGAATGTTTTAGTGCCTTTTGATGGCAAACCATTTTTGAATGTATATTTTGACAATTTTATAAACTATGTTTGTCAAAATAAACATATCCTTTATGATTGGGACATCAAAATTTACCTTGTGTGAATTTTTGGTATTTTTCTAACAATGTTCATTTTTTAATGAATAGTGAAAAATACTGCATTTTACATCAAAACTGCTTTTTAATCTAATTTATTTATATGATTAGATTATGTTTTGAATTGGTTTTTCAGTGAAATTAGAATATATTTTTACCATTTTATCCAATGGTGGTCATTGGAATCAATTTCACTTTGAAATTAGACTTAAACTGGTGTCAATCTTTTGATACTTATTGTTTTGTAAAAACACGCTATTTGCTCTGGCAGCGGGAATTAATTATTAAATTAATTAATGTGACTTATATTATTTGAATTTTTTAAAATAGACTTCATTTTTGAATTCGGAATATCAAATATATCTTAGGGTGAATTTTTCGTAATTTTCTGAAAAACTTCAATTTTTGATGAATAGTGAAACCACTAAGTGGTAATCAAGCAAACTGATTTTTCAGTTAAATGAAAGTTTACCACTAATGTGTATTGAATTTTGAAAATCCGACATACATGGTTGTCATTAAGAAGTAAAATGTGGTTCAATGAGATTAAAATAATTTTTTGGTGAATAGTAACTTATTAAGTTTTTAATCGCGATTAGTGGTAATTAGTGTAGTTTAAGGTATAAATAATGCTTTAATAATATGAAATGACCTAGACACATGTCCCAAACTTATTGGTTGTGTCATGGCCGACCACGACAAGCCATGGGTCAACTTGGGGACCCCATGGAGACATTTTGGTTGGGAAATGACATAAATAACTTTTTATTTAATGTAAAAGTAAAAATGACACAAACATAATATGTTTCACAAAAACAATTTTTACATGCGGTTATAAAGATCAGATATTTGATTATAAATAGTCATTGGAAAGATAAAAAGATTTCAAAAATCATAGTATTTTTTTATAATTTTTAGACATTAAATAAATTAAATTATTTATGACATAATAATGATGCAGCGATGACATCATTATTTGACGATTTAAATAAAATGGAAATACAATGTAAAATCTATGAACTACACATGGAAAAAACCAATTGGATGAGTGGATTTCGAACCCTTATAACCTTAGCCACGAATTATATCAATGTGGGACCTTTTGAAATCGAAACACATTTTCAAATAAAGTAATATTTCTTTACTTTCCAAAAGTGCCCCTCCTCTCCTCTTATAAAAGGCCCCCACCTCTACCTCATTTCACACACTACTCAAGCATTTGGCTCGGCCAAAACCTGCCCATTTACTCTCTCCACATCCCTTTCCTCATCCTAGAGGATTCCCTTTGGGAAGAATCCTTTCAAAGGAATCCTTTAGGCTCAAATCAAAAGGAGTTACACTTTTAAAGGTAATTCATTCTCTCATGTTCATTTGTTTTATTTTGCTTCTCCAACCCCCTAAACACTTTTTATTTACTTCTTTTGTAACAACACCAGTATATTCAATATACTAGGATGTTGTTATAAGATTTATTTTAGCTACACTCTCACACAACTACATCAAATGGTTAAAGAACATACGGTTTCCGTGGATGGCGAAATTCTGCCTCCCGAAACGATGATTGTTCAACACTCATTTAACACCTTCAAAGGTGGCCATTATGATGTAACTATTTTTATATATGATATATAATATGTTTATGTTTTCCTTAAGCTTCTGTTTTTTTCATTTTGGGCATACCTTTATGGTTTCCATTATGGGTAAACACGATATCTTCATTTTAGGAAGTGCGGACTACCGCCCCCTCAAAGTGATTTGATTCGTTAAATACCATATGTGGGACATATAAAGGATGGAACTAAGATATTATATATGATATTATACTAGAATTATAATATACCTTTATATCATTATTATTCCATTCTATAAAATATGAAATAGAAATGAAAGTAGCGTTCATGCGTACGTACGGCTTACCGTCTCCATGAACGGTGCATTTCATTTATTACCTATAAATGATTATGTAATATTATAAATACATGTATTTACTGGATATATATGACATATATGATATCTACATCATGAATACCATTCTGGATATAATTAACCTTTGACCAAATTAACAACATGTAAGTGTAAGAAGTCTATTTTTGACTTAAGAACCAAATACCGACAAAATGAACATTATTAACTTAACTGATTACATGATGTTCATAACAGGGTATAAAAGGAATAATGAACTTGAAAAAGATTCATAAGAAATTAGAGATTAACTCAAGTTTATTATTCAGGAGAATAAAGAACGGTCAGGTCAAGTCGGACACGAGGTATGGGACTTCGTCTCAATCTCCTTTCATTGAGGCATATTTTATTTTATACACAACTTTCTTTTATACGGTGTATAAACCACTTTGACTTTTACGTTTATTCAAAATGAATCTTTTTTATACGAAGCGTTTACTAAATGACAAAAGGGAATGTTTTTGTCGTACGTATGCGGTGACAACGACTTCTCCGCCGTCGTGACCGTTATTTGAGTTTCGGCTTCCTCTACAAGCCATACCTTCTTTTTAAAAGAAAAATAAATACCATGTTTTAATTTTCTTTTATTTTGGTATTGAAAATGGTTTTCACAATGTTTTTGTGTTGTATTGATATCTTGTGATTGAAACGTGGAAATGTTATGTTTCCTTTATGCATGTTTTATGTGATACAATTATGTTATGGTTCTTGGGCATTATTATGAAGACGGGTGGTTCTGTGATAAACTAAGGGCGGGTGAGCCCGATATAGCTCTCCAATGCATTGGGTAACGCGAAGGAGTGAAACGTTAAGGTTTCTCCGAAGAGATTTTAGGGAATATACTGTGATGGGTATTCTAAACGTAACCAAGAGGGTTACTCCCTACGTAAGAATGTTATGAATGCCTCAAGTTACCTTTATGTATTATGATTTCTATGATTTATTCATGATTTTATGAGGTATGTTAAAGTGCCTATGTTTTATGGGTAAAGTATGATTTCATTCTTATGTATATATGAACTCATGTTTCCATTCCATGTTTTTTTATAACCCATACCGAGTTTTTATGCTCATCCCAAGTTTTTGAAATGTTTTTCACTGGTCAAGGGAAAGGTACATGATAAGATGATAGAGTCAAGGATGTGTCAAGAAATAATCCATGTTTTTTTTAAATGTGTTTCCATTGATGGGAATGAAGAATACTATCTTTATGTAACCAATTTGTTTATATGTGGAATGTAATGAAAGTTTTATGATCTAATTCTCTAAAACTCTAAACCCGAAAAGATCCTCAATGTGTAATCTTGTAATAACTCAAGATTAAGTAAGGTTTAAGGCTGGGGCCTTATAGTTGGTATCAAAGGTCGGTTTAGATAACTTTAGGAGTTAGAATTCTATTAAATGATTATCCAAAAATATTTTTTTTGAAATGATATAGCATTTAAAGATTACCATGTTGCTTCATCTAAGACATGTTTGTTCAGAATGGTTTTCCGTAGAGGAAACAGGGAAGCAGTGCTAGGAAGGCATACAGAAGGAAATAACCTTCCGAATCAGCATCCAGAAATGGTCGGAATTGGAACTGAACAGTTTTTTGCAGTAATGGTGCAGTTGACTCAAGCGATAAATGGCGGTGGTATCCATGAACGAGATCAGCCAGAACAACCGCAGAGGAACATGTCAGTGGTGGAACATTTCATGAGGCAACATCCACCATCATTCAGAGGATCATCTGACCCTGTGCTAGCTGAAGGGTGGATTAAAGCACTGGAGAAGATTTTTGATGTCATGGGGTGTTCAGACAATCAAAAGGTTAGTCTTTCTATTTACCGTTTGGAGGGTGAAGCAGATCAGTGGTGGTCTATGGTTAAAAATATCAGGGATGCCGATGAGATTGATGCTCTTGACTGGGATGAATTCAAAGGTATGTTTCTTGAGAAGTATTTTCCTAAGGCTGTTCGACTTAGGATGGAAAATCAATTCTTGGAATTAAGGAAAGAGGAAGACTCAGTGGCTGCCTATGAAGAAAGGTTCACTCGATTGGCAAGGTATGCTCCAAATTTTATCCGGGACCTTGATAGTAAAATAAATAGTTTCTACTCAGGATTAAAGCCAAAGTACCGAAGGGCATTAGCTTCTCATGAGTTTAAAAGTTATGAAAAGATTGTTCGATGTGATGAGAAGGTGGAAATGGAGTTTTCCGATGGCCAAGTTTTCTATAACAACCAGCAGAAGAAGAGACCGAGGTGGCAGGAGAAAGGTAAGAATTCTTCAAAAAAGTCTGATGGTAAGAGAACTAAGTTTCCAGTTTGTGATAAATGTGTCAAAAGGCATGCTGGGGAATGTCTTCTGAATTCTGGGAAGTGCTACCGATGTGGTAAGATGGAACATAAGGCTCGTGATTGCACTGAAAAGGATCAAGGTGAAGGTAAGAACAAATTTGATTTACAATTAGTGAAATGTTATAAGTGCAATGAGATGGGTCACTATGCAAACGAGTGTCCGACAAGGAGCTTGAGTGATGGGAAGCAGTTAGACTACAAGCAGAAAGGGGTGGTGAAATCCTTTGCAACTACTTCAGCAGATGTCGGGCCATCAAATGAAGTTGTATCGGGTACTTTGTTTGTTTTTTCAGATTATGCCAGTGTGTTGTTTGATTCGGGGTCTACACATTATTTCATCTCTGAAATCTTTTCTAGTAAAATGGGAATACCATCTCAGGAAATGACTCCTGAACTTTTGGTAAAAACACCTGGGGGAAGTGTCGAGGCAAAAAGAATTTATAAGAATCTTCCTATCCTTATCTTTGGAAAGAACCTACTTGAAAACCTTATTGTTCTACCTCTAGTAGAGTTTGATGTTATCTTGGGTATGGATTGGCTCTCTATTTACCATGCTAAGATTGACTGTAGAGCTAAAGAAGTTTCTTTTCAGAAAGACTTTCAGTTTGTTTACAGGAATGAACCCTTACTTTTGATAACATATCAAGAGGCCGAGAAACTTGTAAAAGATGGAAATGAATGTTACCTTGCACACGTCGTTGAAAATAAAGGAACTGTTCAGATTAATGATGTGCCAGTGGTAAATGAGTATCCTGATGTTTTTCCTGATGAGTTGCCTGGAATAATACCAGATCGGGAAGTTGAGTTTACTGTTGACTTAGTTCCTGATGCTAAGCCAATTTCAAAACCCCCTTATCGAATGGCACAAATTGAACTTTTAGAGTTGAAGGAGCAATTGTAAGATTTATTAGAGAAAGGTTTCATTAGACCTAGAACATCACCATGCGGTGCTCCTGTTTTATTTGTTAAAAAGAAAGATGGTTCTATGAGACTTTGCATTGATTATAGATCCTTGAATAATATCACTGTTAAGAACAAATATCATTTTCCTCATATCGATGATTTGTTTGATCAGCTCCAGGGAGCTCAGTTTTTTTCAAATATTGACTTGAGATAGGGGTACCATCAGCTGAAGGTAAAGGAGGCAGATATTCCGAAGACCGCGTTCCGTACGAGATATGGCCATTATGAATTTGTAGTAATGCCTTTTGGGATAACCAATGCACCTGCTTTATTCATGGACTTAATGAATAGAATTTTCCATGTGTTCTTGGATAAGTTTGTGGTGGTTTTCATTGATGATATTTTGGTGTTTTCTAAAAGTAAAGAGGAGCATGAAAAACATTTAAGGGTTATCTTGAAAACCTTAAAAGAAAAGAAACTGTATGGGAAATTCAGAAAGTGTGAGTTTTGGTTGCAACAAATTTCTTTCCTTGGTCACATTGTTTCTAAAGATGGAATAACTGTTGATCCTGCAAAAACAAAAGTTGTGGAAGAATGGCCAAGACCCACAAATGTAACCGAGATTCGTAGCTTCCTTGGTTTGGCGGGCTATTACCGAAGGTTTGTTAGAAATTTTTCACGGTTATCTAGTCCAATGACTAAGCTAACTCGGAAGGGTGTTAAGTTTATCTGGACAAAAGAATGTGATGATTGTTTTCAGGAATTGGAAAGAAGATTGGCGAATGCTCCAGTTTTGGCACTACCTTTCAGGAATGGTGAGTTTGTTATATACAGTGATGCTTCATTGAAAGGACTTGGTTGCGTCCTAATGCAGAATGATCAGGTAATTGCTTATGCTTCATGACAGTTGAAAACTCATGAGGTAAATTACCCTACACATGATTTGGAATTAGCTACTGTTGTTTTTGCTTTAAAAATTTGGAGGCATCATTTGTATGGAGTAAAGTGTGAAATATATACCGATCACAAAAGTTTAAAGTATATATTCACTCAGAAAGAGTTAAACATGAGACAAAGGAGATGGCTGGAATTAATCAAAGATTATGATTGTACAATTCATTACCATCCGGGAAAAGCAAATAAAGTGGATGATGCTTTGAGTCGAAAAAGTAATGCTTCATTAACAATGTTGCGTTTGGAACGTGATACTTTGGTTAAGGATTTAATGAACTTTGGCATAGAATTTGTTGGTGCAGGAAGTCCTTCTATTTTGTTTCAGGTATCAGTGAGATCTTCTCTATCAGATAGAATCAAGAAAGCACAGAAGCAAGACAGTGAGTTGTAGAAAAAGGTAGAGCTGGTTCAGAAAGGTAAGTTGCCTAAATTCAACATTGATAATGATTGTGTTTTGAGATTTGGGAAGAGATTGTGTGTGCCTTGTGATTCAAAGTTGAAGAGAGAGTTGTTATGTGAAGCTCATAGTTCTCCATTTTCAGTTCATCCGGGCAGTACTAAGATGTATAGAGATCTGCGGGAGTATTACTGGTGGGATGGAATGAAAAGAGATATTGCTGATTTTACTGTGAAGTGTTTGACTTGTCAGCAGATTAAAGCAGAGCGGCAGTTACCGAAAGGGATGCTTCAGCCTTTACTAGTACCAGAGTGGAAATGGGAGAATATATCCATGGACTTTGTTGTTGGATTACCGAAGACATCTCGAGGTAATAATGCAATCTGGGTTATTGTTGATCGCTTGACCAAATCTGCTCATTTCCTTGCTATAAGAGATAATTTCTCTCTTGATCAACTTTCCCGTTTGTATCTTAAAGAGATAGTCAGGTTACATGGAGTTCCTCTCTCCAATGTATCAGATCGTGATCCCAGGTTTACTTCTAACTTTTGGAAAGGCCTTCAGAAGTCGTTGGGTACTGAATTAAATTTTAGTACAGCTTTTCATCCTCAATCAGATGGGCAGTCAGAACGAACAATTCAGACATTGGAGGATATGCTACGAGCTTGTTCTATGGATTATCAGGGAAGTTGGGACCAACATCTTTTTTGGTTGAGTTTTCATATAATAACAGTTTTCATTCCAGTATACAGATGTCACCATTTCAGGAATTATATGGGAAGCGGTGTCGAACTCCAGCTTTCTGGGATGAAGTGGGTGAAAGGAAGTTTATGGGACCAGAATTGGTAGAAGAGATGGCAGAAAAAGTTCAGCTGATTCAGAAACACATGAGAACAGCTCAGAGCAGGCAGAAGAGTTATGCGGATAACCGGAGGAAGGATCTATCTTTCGAGGTAGGTGATCATGTTTTTCTCAAGGTTTCTCCTTGGAAAAGTGTGATGAGATTTGGTAAGAAAGGAAAGTTGAGTCCAAGGTTCATTAGACCATACGAAATTCTGGAGAGAGTTGGATCAGTTGCATACCGAGTGGCTTTACCTCCGAGTTTATCTCAGGTACACAATGTTTTTCACGTTTCGATGTTGAGAAAGTATATGCCAGATCCATCTCATGTTTTGAGTCCAGAGGTAGTTCAGCTGGAAGAGAACCTATCTTATGAGGAACAACCGGTCCAGATTCTTGACCACATGGAGCAAGTGTTACGGAATAAGGTGATTCACCAGGTAAAGGTTTTGTGGAAAAACAACATGATTGAAGAGGCAACATGGGAATCTGAAATTGCAATGAGGGATAAGTACCCCCATTTATTCGATAAGTAAATAAATTGCAGGGACGCAATTTTCTAAAGGGGGGAAGGATGTAACATCCCAAGTAAGTAATGAATAATAGATATTTTTATCTATGTCTATTAATGATTAATATAGTGTTATAGAGGCTTAAAATGAAAATAAATACAATCTTATGCATGGAATACACTAATATTCTTAAAAGATTGTTTTAGTGCCTTTTGATGGAAAACCATTTTTGAATCTATATTTTGACAATTTTATAATCCATTTTTGTCAAAATAAACTTATCCTTTATGATTGGGACATCAAAATTTACCTTCTGTGAATTTTTGGTATTTTTTGACAATGTTCATTTTTTAATGTTCATCAAAACTGCTTTTTAATCTAATTTATTTATATGATTAGATTATGTTTTGAATTGGTTTTGAAGTGAAATTAGAATATATTTTTACCATTTTATCCAATGGTGGTCATTGGAATCAATTTCACTTTGAAATTAGACTTAAACTGGTGTCAATCTTTTGATACTTATTGTTTTGTAAAAACACGCTATTTGCTCTGGCAGCGGGAATTAATTATTAAATTAATTAATGTGACTTATATTATTTGAATTTTGTAAAATAAACTTCATTTTTGAATTCGGAATATCAAATATAGCTTAGGGTGAATTTTTGGTAATTTTCTGAAAAACTTCAATTTTTGATGAATAGTGAAACCACTAAGTGGTAATCAAGCAAACTGATTTTTCAGTTAAATGAAAGTTTACCACTAATGTGTATTTAATTTTGAAAATCCGACATACATGGTTGTCATTAAGAAGTAAAATGTGGTTCAATGAGATTAAAATAATTTTTTGGTGAATAGTAACTTATTATGTTTTTAATCGCGATTAGTGGTAATTAGTGTAGTTTAAGGTATAAATAATGCTTTAATAATATGAAATGACCTATAAACATGTACCAACCTTATTGGTTGTGTCATGGCCGACCAAGAAAAGCCATGGGTCAACTTGGGGACCCCATGGAGACATTTTGGTTGGGAAATGACATAAATAACTTTTTATTTAATGTAAAAGTAAAAATGACACAAACATAATATGTTTCACAAAAACAATTTTTACATGCGGTTATAAAGATAAGATATTTAATTATAAATAGTCATTGGAAAGCTAAAACGATTTCCTACATCATAGTATTTTGTTTATAATTTTTATACATTAAATAAATTAAATTATTTATGACATAATAATGATGCAGCGATGACATCATTATTTGACGATTTAAATAAAATGGAAAGACAATGTAAAATCTATGAACTAAACATGGAGAAAACTAATTGGATGAGTGTATTTCGAACCCTTATAACCTTATCCACGAATTATATCAATGTGGGACCTTTTTAAACTGAAACACATTTTCAAATAAAGTAATATTTCTTTACTTTCCAAAAGTGCCCCTCCTCTCCTCTTATAAAAGGCCCCCACCTCTACCTCATTTCACACACTACTCAAGCCTTTGGCTCGGCCAAACCCTGCCCATTTACTCTCTCCACATCCCTCTCCTCATCCTAGAGGATTCCCATTGGGCAGAATCCTTTCAAAGGAAGCCTTTAGGCTCAAATCAAAAGGAGTTACACTTTTAAAAGGTAATTCATTCTCTCATGTTCATGTGTTTTATTTTGCTTCTCCAATCCCCTAAACTCTTTTTATTTACTTATTTTGTAACAAAAACAGTATCTTCAATATACTAGGATGTTTTTATAAGATTTATTTGAGCTACACTCTCACACAACTACATCAAATGGTTAAAGAACATACGGTTTCCGTGGATGGAGAAATTCTGCCTCCCAAAACGATGATTGTTCAACACTCATTTAACACCTTCAAAGGTGGCCATTATGATGTCACTATTTTTATATGTGATATATAATATGTTTATGTTTTCCTTAATCTTCTGTTTTTTTCATTTTGGGCATACCTTTATGGTTTCCATTATGGGTAAACACGATATCTTCATTTTAGGAAGTGCGGACTACCGCCCCCTCAAAGTGATTTGATTCGTTAAATACCATATGTGGGACATATAAAGGATGGAACTATGATATTATATATGATATTATACTGGAATTATAATATACCTTTATATCATTATGATTCCATTCTATAAAATACGAAATAGAAATGAAAGTAGCGTTCATGCGTACGTACGGCTTACCGTCTCCATGAACGGTGCATTTCATTTCTTACCTCTGAATGATTATGTAATATTATAAATGCATGTATGTACTGGATATATATGACATATATGATATCTACATCATGAATACCATTCTGGATATAATGAACCTTTGACCAAATTAACAACATGTAAGTGTAAGAAGTCTATTTTTGACTTAAGAACCAAATACCGACAAAATGAACATTATTAACTTAACTGATTACATGTTGTTCATAACATGGTATAAAAGGAATAATGAACTTGAAAAAGATTCATAAGAAAGTAGAGATTAACTCAAGTTTATTATTCAGGAGAATAAAGAACGGTCAGGTCAAGTCGGATACGAGGTATGGGACTTCGTCTCAATCTCCTTTCATTGAGGCATATTTTATTTTATACACAACTTTCTTTTATACGGTGTATAAACCCCTTTGACTTTTATGTTTATTCAAAAGAAATCTTTTTTATACGAAGCGTATACTAAACGACAAAAGGGAATGTTTTTTTCGTACGTATGCGGCGACAACGACTTCTCCGCTGTCGTGACCGTTATTTGAGTTCCGGCTTCCTCTACAAGCCATACCTTCTTTTTAAAAGAAAAATAAATACCATGTTTTAATTTTCTTTTATTTTGGTATTGAAAATGGTTTTCACAATGTTTTTGTGTTGTATTGATATCTTGTGATTGAAATGTGGAAATGTTATGTTTCCTTTATGCATGTTTTATGTGATACAATTATGTTATGGTTCTTGGGCATTATTATGAAGATGGGTGGTTCCGTGATAAACTAAGGGCGGGTGAGCCCGATATAGCTCTCCAATGCATTGGGTAACACGAAGGAGTGAAACGTTAAGGTTTCTCCGAAGAGATTTTAGGGAATATACTGTGATGGGTATTCCAAACGTAACCAAGAGGGTTACTCCCTACGTAAGAATGTTATGAATGCCTCAAGTTACCTTTATGTCTTATGATTGCTATGATTTATTCATGATTTTATGAGGTATGTTAAAGTGCCTATGTTTTATGGGTAAAGTATGATTTCATTCTTATGTATATATGAACTCATGTTTCCTTTCCATGTTTTTTTTATAACCCATACTGAGTTTTTATGCTCATCCCAAGTTTTTGAAATGTTTTTCACAGGTCAAGGGAAAGGTACATGATAAGATGATAGAGTCAAGGATGTGTCAAGAAATAATCCATGTTTTATTTTAAATGGGTTTCCATTGATGGGAATGAAGAATACTATCTTTATGTAACCACTTTGTTTATATGTGTAATGTAATGCAATTTTTATGATCTAATTCTCTAAAACTCTAAACCCGAAAAGATCCTCAATGTGTAATCTTGTAATAACTCAAGATTAAGTAAGGTTTAAGGCTGGGGCCTTATACTCAGTGGTTTTTTTTCTTATAAACAACAATAATTTCACTTCAAATCAACTATTTCCTAATCCATACCTTTTATTGTAATAATAATGCTGAAGATGATTTCCATTGCCTTAAATCTTCATACCATCTAATAATAATTACATTGATATGGATGGGGGTTCTCTATGTTTTTTAATATTTTCTATAAAACCTAGTGAGAATGGTTTGACTTTTCCCAGGGTCATATTGACATCCCTAAAAACATTATTCCTTTTTATTCTAGTACCCCAAATATTTCTTAATATCTATATGGTGGAGAAATAGTTAGTAAGAAATGGATTTTTCATAGAATTCCCTTTTAGGTTTTCATCTTATCATGTTCGGTGCCCTTCTAGTTTTATCGTTTGATATTGCTAAAACCATATAGAGTTCAGTTCTAGCAATATGAGACCTGAAATTTTTCCAGTGTTCCCTTTGCGGGTTTTCAACCTGGTGGGTATTATGTCTATTTTTGAATGGGTAGTTTAAATTCATGAAAATCATACTAGGATTATGGTGTTTTTGTTGAACTATATTTGACCATAACATTTTAAATAATAACCCAAACCATTCTTATTAGACAATAATGATATGAAATTATTCAGATACCAATATGGGGAATCATGAGAAACAATGTTTTGGTTTCCAAATCTAAAAAATGGTATTCAACAATAGAGGTGTTCTCTATAGAGAAAAAATTTACCACTAGTTGAAAAAACGTTTATGAGGGTTGTTTTAGGAAAGAACAACTGGGGAATGTAATTCATAGTCAAATAGTAGCATCCTTAGGCTGAAAAACCTATTATGTGGCAATCTATTGTATGCCCAAATAGGGTGCGTACTACATTTTTAGGTAAAGGAGTTCCTAGGAATTCCAAAATATTGTCACTGATTGACAAAGGAGGATTATGATTTGGATGTCTGAAGACCATATTGGGTGGTTTTTTCTATTAAATATATATGAGTATAATGGGATCATGAGTGTTGGAATGTTCTATGAATGGGAAATCATTCCTAGACGAATTTTTGTGTAAAGGAGGGTACAATATGTTAGATTACAAATTCCTAGGGAGAATTCCCCTTTCTAATAGAGGATGAAGGAATCTTGTATTTTAATGTCATGAGAGTAAGAAATTTACAATATAGTTCAATGTTGTATTGAAATGATATTAATCTATATAGATTAAAATCATTCTGCATGGACATTATTATATTTGGTTTAAAGTCATATGACAAGAACATTATGCTATGTAATTGAATGTATTGCAGAACAAACATCATGCTATACAGTTTAATGTCAGTCCATACAGACATTACACTAAATAGTTTAAATCCATACATCATAGAAATTAGTGGAATTTAGTTTATGGTAATTAGTTTTGACCAAAGGATTGATGGTTTTCTTGTTTATGATATTTTATCGATAAATGTACTACTATATTCATGTCTGGGTAGAAAATGATGTAAGTTGTAACATGGGGATATATGACTCCATAAAATGGTATAGTAAAAAAGGGATTCTGGTGTTATAGGATGTCTCTCCAAAGAACAATGTAACACCTTCTTGAAAAACCTATAATGTGACTTATTTTATACAAAACTAGACGGGGAACGAGCTGCATAGTCAATAGTGGCATCATTTGGCTGGAAGACCCATTATGGGGGAATCTTATATAATGCCAATTTAGGCACATATAATATGGTAGAGAAAAGGATCTCTCAATAATTTCGACATTCTACCTCTAAAATCTAATGAAATTTTTTGGAGATTCATATCTCCCCACAAACATATTTTGGATTGTAGAAAAATGTTCCTGAATACAGAAGGGGTATTTCAAGTAATTCATTCCAAAAAAATTGGGGGAATAGGATCTATTCTAATGTCTCATTCAAACACAGGAAGTGTGTTTCCTGTAGTTTTATGTCATATGACTAAGACCATAAAATTATGGATATGCCGGACGGTATATGGTCAAATAGACCAGTTTTAATCCTATATACATTGAAAATGTGTAGGGGGAAAATGTAAACCATGGTCTTGGATAATTTTAGGTCCGGAGAAGAGATATGGGAAAAATATGAAAGGTATAACCAATGAAATTGAATTCTGGGTTCCAACATACCATCATCAAAGATTAAACAGATCTAAGTGGCTTATTTGAAGGGAGAAATATCCACTATTTGGCAGACCCATTATGGGGGGCTATTTTGTGCAAGTCTAGTTGGGGAATGTACTATATAGTCAAATGTGGAATCATATGGTTGATCGGCTTGTTATGGGTGCATATTATCCAAGGAAAAATGGGGCACATACTACATAGTCAAGAAAAGGAGCTCTCAAGTATCAAATATTCTTCCACTATAAACTGATGGAGGAATATGAAGATCTTATAGTATTCATGATTAGGACTATGACATGAAAAATGGGAATTTTCCAATGTTCAAAGGACATGCCTGGACTGATATTGGCCATGAGTTTAGAGTTCCTTACATAGATGTGACTCATATGTAATAGGGGACATCTCTTGTTTCCTTGGTGGGATATCAAATGAGAGATCCCAAATTAGAAGCTCTGGTATGGATTTTTTTATTTTCTGATTGAGAGGAGGAATTTTTATTTACCCCATGGATAGGACTATGATCTAATACCTAGTCTTAACTACATATCTCAGTAGGCTGAGAATCAATCCATATGTAGTTCTATGGGTACATTCCAATTAAAATACATGCAGAGAAGACATTGGACATATAGTTTATTATCATTATATAAGGGAAAAGGAGTCTTGATGATAAGATCAATAAGAAAATGAGAATGGACTAGGTCATAGTTCTAAATTGTTCATATTTATCTTGTTAGAGAATTAATAAATAAACATGTAGTTCTAATAAATACAGTTTCACCTGTAATGTGAGAACTCTTATTGGATCTCTTTATGTAGTTCTAAATCATACTAAAGAGAGTGAAAGATTTTCATGGTCGTACTTCAGCTGTGCCAATGATTGATGATTGGGAATCACTAAGTATCTCACAGGGGTGATAATCAAGCCACACATAGTTCTTGAATAATCATGCAACTTACCGTCATGCAGTAATGACATGGGTGACTTCAATGTGAAAATGAATAGTGTAGTTGGACATAGGTGTAGAACGTGGAGATCACTATGAACATTGTTGGGGAAAGAATCAAGCCATTAAAAGTTCATAAACAAATCATGCAATTTATTTTCATTATATGAGGACTTATGGTGTTCATTTTATGGTATTTTCAACCAAGACCATGATATCCCCAATGTGAATAGATACACCATACTAATATAGAGAAATACATTACCCAAACCTCTAATTCTGTGAGATCTGTGCTTGGTGTGAGAAATAATGTGTGGTAAAAGTTTATTCGACATTAAAAATGGGTAATATAAGTGAATGATATGGTCATTTATATTATGTTGTGGTTGAGATATAAGATATGATCGTGGAATCGCTATGTATATCATTCAGATGAGAATTAAGCTGCATGTAGTTCTTGAAATCACATGCAGTTTAGAGTCAGGTAGTAATGAAAAAAATGTATCATTGTGAATGGATGGAAATATTGTGGCTAAACCATGGGGTAGTACCTAGGTGACACTATGTATCTTGCTTGAAATGGAATCAATTTGTGCATAGATATTGACAATTATTTACCACATCAATTGGGATTTGACACGGTAAAAAATGGATTTTGATAATTTATAGATTGACTTTTGGGCCAAGGGTGGGAATCCTTTGAATCACCAAATATCTAGTTATAGTGAGAATCAATCCATAAGTCTTAGAAAGGTTCCATGTGACTGTCGTATTCATGCACGAGGACAATGAAAGGGTGTTTTCATTTCAAAACTCATGGCTGGTCCCAAGATTCTTGATATGGGTATCACTAAGTATCTCAATTGGATGAGAATCAAGGAACACATAGTTCTTGGAATGTTGCATATGTATGTTTGATTCATACACACTAGGAAAGAATGTGTTTTATTAAATGTGGATGAACCTGATATTGGTGATCTTGACATCACTATGTATCTCATTGGATTGAGAATGATGTCACACATTATTCTTAAAGAAGGTTCCCCACACTAACTGTGTCATGACATGGCGAAATGTGATTTAAATACATTCCATATTATTTTTTTTTTCAAAAACAAGAGGCTAGGTATCACAAAACATATTTTTGTAATCAAACCATATGTTCTGTAAATGTGCCATGTGTAGATCAGGTTTGAACATAGAGAAAGAAGAAATTTTCTTTGTGGTTATGGATAGAGACAAGATTTTAGATCTATTCATCACTATGTACATTAATATAAATGAGAATGAATACACATTTAGTTCATGAATATATTGTGAAGGTTACCATGACATGATGATAACATAAATATTTTGGGACTTATACCTTCAAAAAGAGACCCATATGACATTAAGGAATAAAAATGATGTAAGTGGGGATTAGGCACACAAAATGCCCATATTTCATCCTCCAAAATAGTCAATATGGAATCTCGACCCACTGAGGGGCTAGATCCATATAATTAGGACATAGTTTGAGATAAAGGCCAATTTTTTTAGGGGACCACAAGGGATAACCTGAATCATGTTATGATGGGGGCTTCATGGAATCGAATGAAAAGGAAGCTAACCATGAAGTTAGATATCATGGGGGTATGTATAATAGATGTATTGTAGTTCATTTGCATCCAACAAATAAATTGTTTAGTGAATTTTTTATTCATTCGATAAAGACCCACTATTAATTTTAACATCTTGCCACTTGTATGTATAGATTCATGCAGTTTAACATCATGTAACCAAGTTGTTTGATGTTATGTAATTTAATATCATGAAGCTAAGTGGATGGTTCTATATATAATAACATCCTATAGCTAAGATGATAGTTGTGTAATTACACAAAATAATTCATCAAAAAAATTTCATTTGTGGGGTCATAATGATTTCTATATACATTGATATTAAGGAATAATCTCTCATAGTGTGGACCTTATGTATAGAGTAAGGTCCCTTCCACATTGGATCAAGATTTGGAGGATTATTTCCTAGTATCATTTGAGTCATAAGAACCAAAATCAACTCTCCTTGGAGGAATTAATTAAGGAGGACCTTACAGTTAAAGTCTCATGCTATCTGGTTCTGTTATAACTTCTAGCGATGCATGTTATGAAATCTCATTTCATATAGTCTCACAAATTGATCTAGTAATTTCTATTACTTTTTTTCATTAAATATTTGGTTATAAATGGAAATATAGAGAAATAAAAACTGAACATTAATGGTCAAGACTGCTTATGTTCTATACACCAATTAGTACTAGGTTTCCTATTTTGATGTACATGTTGTTGTCTATGAATCCCCTAAGGAATGCAAGATCTCTTTTGGCCAATCATTCTTAACGTTATCCACCATATTTTACTGTATGTTTTATAGATTCATGATAATGGAATCCATCTATCCATTATTTTTTGCATGATATCAAGATGAATGGTTAGACTTGATATTGTACCCTTGATATAGGTTTTCCACCTCAGTGAATCATAAATTGGTTCCACTGTTTGTTAGTATTTTATTAAGGACACCATATCTAGTAATAATGTTAGATATGATGAAGGTATCAAATATTTTGACTCTAAACACATTTAACGGTATTTCCTTAGCCTATTTGGAGAAGAAATCAGTAGGAATAAGGATGTACTTGAACTGCTTGGTCATATCTTGAGGATATTGTCCAATAAAATATATTCTCTATTTGTAAAATTTCTAGGAGTATATGGATGTATGTTTGAACGTTATGGGTTGACGAATGAATTTAGAATGAATTTGGAAGGAATGAAATTTCATTGTGAATTCTATGTAATCTTGAGTTAGTAAAGGCCAAAAGTATCCATGCCTTTAGATTTTATAAGAAATCATGTACCCTAAATTGTGGTCACCAAAAACCCCTTCAAGTATTTATTCTATAATAGCACTGTCTATTCTCCATATAAACATATGATAAGGACTCTATCAAATCCTCCATTGTTGATTAATTTCTAATGATTTGGGCCACTATAAATTGTAAAATTGTCTACTCACCTACATATTTTATCTCTTTAAATTAGTTCAAGTGGGATAATCCCATCATGGAGGTAGTACATTATAGGAATTATCCATCTTATGGTAGTAACATATTCCTTTGAGATAGGACTGATTTCATTGAACTCATTTTCTCTGATTCAACTAAAGGTGATAACATTTGGTGGTGGCCAATGCTAATGACTGTTTCGTCATGATTTGTATCACCCAAAGTTTTAACTTCATTTTTCATTACATATTATTGTCCTTCTATGATAATGTGATGTATGTAAATTTTGGATATGAGAGGAATTATTCATTTAACCCACGGTCTTAATATAATAGTGTAATTATCTCCTCTTTTCGGATGGTGTAATCCCTATTGATTTGTTTGATTACTGACTTTGACTCACCTTTCACCTCCATATGTTTTTCTCATATTTGATGTTCTAATTCAAGACCAGTGATGAGTTCAAAATATGAATCCTCATTGTTGGTACATCCTTTTGATAATAAGTAGGATTATGGAAACATTTCCATCTTTTAGGAGATGAACACAATCCCTAACCCTGCTTTTTGAGTGTAGGGTATTACATTAGCTTTCCAATGGTGCTCTTTAATGCACCATCAAAATACATTAACCATGTTTGGGTGATGATATTAATACATAATATTTCTTCATCATGAAATTACGTATCTAGTGTAATCTCTTCTTTAGATGGATGTTCGATTAGTAAATATTCCAAATCCTGACCTTTCAATGATTTCGGGGGAATAAATTGTATATTGAATTGCTACAAAATAACTTCCCACCGTAATATATATTTTGTCACTATAAGAAAACTGAGGATAAATTATAGTGGGTTATGGAATGTAATGAAGTGCATCACATGGTGATGTAGGTAGTTACATAGCTTCTAAAAAACAAATTTTAATTCCAGTTAGCTCTTCTCCATATTTGAATAATGAGTCTTAGCATCAAGCATGATTTTAAAAAGATAATAAAGGATATTTTCATTCCCATCATCATTATTTGGTTCTAGGAAGGTGCCCAATGATCATTCCAGGGTCATCACATACATAATTATTTGATTTTATTTAACTTTTGGAATCAATAATGGTGGGATCAAAAGGTATTTCTTAATAGCATAAAATTATTCTTGAAAATCATTAGTACACATATTACCCCCTTCTTCATCAATTTGGTGAATGTAAAACACATTCCTATGAGGTTTTATAGGAAGCACTCAATATATGACAAGTGTCCTTTAATTCTTCTAAAATATTTAATGTTATGAGGATGTTACATGACAAGGATATCTTTCAAAATCTTAGGATCAACATTGATGTTGCGATGGAGTATGATGAATAATATAAATTTTCAAGAGGTTACCCTAAAATAATTTTTCAAGGGGTTTATCATCAGATTAAATTGTCAAAGCTTAACGAAGATGGTCTCTATGTAATCCATGTGGTCATTAATTTATTGGTACATTACCACTATATCAATAACATATCATTCAAAAAACATCCCCAAGAAGGGTATGGAGATGTGATGCATTGCATGTTGGTACATGGCACTAGAATTCATTATTTAGAATGGAATTACTGAATAGATGAATACTCCCCATGGGGATCTAAAAGATATGGATTAATCATCATTTGGGGCTATATATATTTGGTTGTACCATGAAAAACCATCCATAAAACAGAGGGTTTGATAACCAGCTATTCCATCAACCTGGAGATTTTTGATTGGAACTAGGAAATCATAATTAGTTAAATGTCATGTGAGATCTCTAAAATCAATGAAAACTCTGATCTACCCATTCTTCTTATTCACATGGACAATATTGTCTTACCATTTCGGGGACTATATCTCTAAAATAATGTCATCATGGATGATTTTTTTCACTTCAGCGTCAATTTTGGAGGCATGAGTCAGGTGTGTCCTCATTCCTACCTTCTTTTAACCCCAATGATATTCTAGAAAACCCATGTAATGGGTGCTTATACTAGGTTAAAAACCTAGAAACTCTATTTAATTCCCTAAAAAAATATCGTAGTGCAGTTTTATGAAGGAGGTATATATCTAATGTTTTTTGGGAGCCATGGTAGCACTAATCAGAGTAAGGAATGGATCACCATTTTTACCCATATTTATCTATTTGAGTTCATACTTGGAGGTAGATTCACTATCCTCCAATACTGGATGGTCATCCCTCTGATCTTCCTCTTCCTATTCTTCCTCATTCTCCACTACTTCCACTTCTTTCTGTGGAGGAGAGGATAAAACAAGTTCTTCATAGCAACGTGGGGATCCACCATTTGGACATACAAGGTATGGGGAAACCATTTTGGAATAACATTCGAAAATGATTCCATCATGGATTTCTAAAGGTAATACTAGGGATTGTGAATGAGTATCCTTAACCATTTATAATGATGTGTCAACTTATTCTAGTCTAGTTTATGGATCCAGGACTTGATGACGATTGAGCGGTGTAGTGGAGAAATTTTCACCTAGGATTCTATTGTTTTTAGGATGGTTGAAGACATATCCTATGCAGTTGGGTTTGGTTTTCCCAACTGACATTATGGAATACTCTAAAAATTTATTTTAATTTTGTCCTATTACTTTATATTGATTAATAGACAGCGCATAATCTACACTTAGCTGATCCTAGGGGTTATCTGGGATAATATCCAGGCCATTTGGGGAATTTATTGAGTACCATCATCCTTTATGGAATGTCTACCTAGATTGTTGTAGAACCCTTCATCAGTGTACAATAAATCACATAGATTTAAACGGGACCTTTTCACCATTGAATGTATCAATTTGAACATTGACATGATATTTGATTCACTGGTGGTTTGACAAAGGAATGGTTGCATGCTGTTGCAGCTAAGGTATTCCCATGAGAACGTTAAAATCTATATAATTCCAAACAAACATAAACTTTATTTAAGAAACATGATACTCAAAATGAGTTATAAGTGTGATAACCCCAATTTATTCTTGATAATTCTTATCATAACATTGTAACATTAGAGTAGATTCAAGCACGTTCTATTCATTGAGACTCAGTTGGCAATGTGTCCAGACTGGAATGTAGTTGACTCATGTGCCATTTTCAAAGAAGGCCCATCAGATATCAAGGTAATTTATTATTCTAGGGATATAATGGGGTTGTAAATTTCATTATAGGATAACATCCATGTCCTGATATATGAAAGAGATGACAACATATAATTATACAGGATCATTGTCATCATGATATACTTTATCATTAGAAACATCAACATCACACTATCAATATCTTGAAAATGCCACAAAAAGTTCTTCCCGGAGGTCCTTTGATATACTTATAGCTTCTAGGACTGATAACCTACCTGCCTCTTAGGATAATTAATTCAAGAAATAAAATTTTTTATGCATCATTTAGTCTATTATAGAATGATGATTCTCATTTGGAGTCACTTTCTGAGTTGATGTTCCTAATGTGGATGGGCCATCTCTTGGGACATGAGCTGTAATTGTTACAATTCTTGGTGGATTAGGCAAACTGGTTCGGTCATCCAATTGAGGATGAGGAATTGTATCATCTAACAAGTATTACAATATGATCATTTCAAGAAAGACCTTTTCAAAAATGGACGAAGAACATCCTCATTCTGGTTGACCCTGTTGGAGATCTTTCCCATAAGTTTTATCCTCGTAAATAGTTATAGATGGGTTTCTGGATAATGTGGAGGCTCCTAGTATGACCATGTCTTCCCCTATATCCTCGACCTTGAGGACCACTCCCCCCAGTTCCCTAATCATGTGTAGGGAAATTAGGATCATAATCAGAATCATCATGTTAGATGGGATCCGTTAAGTAAATAAAATTAATGGAATCGAATATCAACTCCTTGTCTAATAAATATTCCACATGATGGGCCAACTGATGTTGTTCCATTTGAATGGTAAATGCCAATTGTTTTGGGATTGTCATCAAGAAGTCTGATAAGGTCATTGAAAACATTGGCATTGGCATGAAATCATCTTCTTTTGTTGGCGCCTTATTCGTATGGAAATGTCTCTTATTTTATTATTGGCCTTTAGAGGAAAGGGATTTTCATGAAGCCAAATTTCCTATATCAGAAGGGTTCATGGGAATAGTTTGTTCTTTCAACCATTCTCAGAGAATAACTTGAGTCCGATTGATTATTTTTCTAACAATTCAGTCACCTAAATTTTTCATGCATTTACTTTTAATTTCCTACCATTCACCTCCCTCATCCGTATTGGTAACATAAACAATTGATACCTGTGATACTAAATTTATTAATTTCACTCTCCTAGAGTGAACAATATTTTGTAAAATATCGTTGAAGAGAAAAAAATACTATATGGGTTACCCTGACATTTAATGGTAGGGGAAATAGTTTAGGAGAGCATCGTCGGCTTCTTTGTCGGGATTCTTGGACTTTGATAACTGAACCCATTTTTTTCCCATGCTAGAATTATGAAAACAGGGACTTGGACATTTCAAAAGGAATATACCATGTTTCTAAACACTTAAAAATATTTCCCCCTATTATCTCCTTGATCATTTTGATGAGGCGGTCATTATTTTTGACCCTTGGGTGGTGGATCTATATGGTATGACACATTATTTGTAGGATGAGTGGGTACATGGGCCTTCTGAAGTGTTACTATAGAGGCATCTGCATTTCCTATTATCATTCCCTAAGCCTATGTATTTTCTCAGGAATTTGATTTATCCTTTTCGGTGGAATTCTATACTAATTAATCAATTGAGGCCAAATTTCAAAACCCCCATGTGTATTTCATAGGGATCAACGGTGTGTGCACCTCATCATGATAATTTTTGGCACATATAAAAAACAAAACTTATTGAGGGAGTGTTAGGTTGAAGGAGTATGTAAAACATTTCTACCAAGAAATGAAATTTGAGACTCATTCATTTTATATTTGTTTTTTGGTCATAATGTGGAAAGTTAAGGTCTTCATTATCATTGAGATGAACTAAAAGATAATTTTCTCACAAATATCTTCCCAAACAGTAATCAATCAAGACTGAAAACCTGTGTAAAATTTTTAGGGTTCTCATTTGAGTGATTTTACAAAGCATCAATGTATATACTCTCCTATCATTTAGAGGTACCAATCATGGGGTCATAGTGAGACGAAAATTTCATCAAATGTTGTTTTGGGTCTCTAAATCCATTAATGATAGGAAATGTTGGATTACAAAAAAATTGAAGGGAAGGGTTAGGATCAACCCATTTATTGAAAGCCTTCTTTTCTATTTTTAATGGTTTTCTCCATTCCTACGTGGATTAAAATCCAATAGTTAGTGGATCACTAGTGTTCACAAGAATTAGGTGAATGTATGGATAAGATAGGACCTGAGAAGGTATGGCGGTTGGAGCCTAATATGGGACGAAATCTAGATCTTGAACAATTTATGGGTCCTATTGGACCACTGGTGGTGGTACTGCTGGATTTAGTCATGGGAAACCCATAGTGGAAGGCATGTAAATATGTTCCTGACCTTTCTCTCTTTGTGGAACCATTGAATGGTATTCTTGATCTTCTATTATGGGATACAAATATATTGGTGGTTTATATCCCACATTGAGTAGATATTCCATATCTGTTTCTGTTTTTTGGAAAATACCACATTGTTTTGGTGCACAAACTGGGAGTACAAGTTCAGGATATATTTGTAGAGAATATCAAGGATGAAGAAAACCTCTTGATAAATCTTCATTGAGTCTTCTCAAATATCTCATCTCAACCTCTTAATCAAAAAATATTTCCTCTAGAAAAAGGGATTGACCCTCTATGGGGAGATTGTGAGACATAGTATGGACTCTATGTATTCCGATTTTAAGGGCCTTTTTGAGGATTTAGAGTTTCAATTTTCAATGGGATTACCAAATATTTGGTGACCCTATGGATTAAGGTATAAAAACCTCCTTCATAAATTTCTGTGAGGACCACCTCAGGAACTAAAAATAATTATTTAGAATCCTTTCAACCAGTCTCATTTTCTATAGTATTTTCAACGATAGAGTTGATGACGTTAATTGATGCATAATGCATCTAAGGACATTCAATTAGTATCTATATGAGATCACCTTATTCTGTGCCTTATAGGAGACATGGTCCTTTTTTTACTCCCTAAGAGATGTTTGGTGTATAGTTACCTTAACGGAATTCCTAGAGAGTTTATTCATGCATGTTCCAAGTGAATGTACCAAATAATACATTGAGAACCATTGAGAGGATTTTTTTTGTGAAATATTCCCTAATTGGAAAAAAAATGACTCATGTTGAAGAGGGAATTGGTAAGGTTAAAGATCCCACATCCTTGAGGGATGGGGTTGTTAATATTCCTCTTAATCAACCCTTCAATACCAATTGGATGATCCTGAGGGTTGGGTTTGATAATACCCCATCCCTGTTCGATGGGGTTTCTATCGAACAACTATGGATGATTTTACCATAACTTCACTTCTGATTTTACAGATTCTAGTCCCAATGTGGGTCATGTGAATTATTTCAATCTCACATAAATATACCATTTCAAGAAGAAAAATGTTCTATTTTCGTTATTTACTCTATCTAATAGATAACATCTTCTAAGAAGGATTCCTTCTCGATGTTCTTTGGTGATATATGAAAATTGATCTCAACAAACAGAAATATTATGGTACAACATTATTGATAGTTGGTCGGGGCATATATTTATTATATATGTCTTCATTCATAAACAAATTCTATTTGATTTATCCATCATGGGGAAATTAAATAGCATGATTCCTCCTTTGGAGGACTTTGATAGTTAGGGAGTACAGTGAAATGTATTGCTCCATGTGCACCCATACTCTGTTATGAAAACGATATTGGGTATAAACAATCATCCATCACAACCACATTAATGAGTTGAGGCATGCACATTTAAGGGAATATTTATATTTCACTATCATTGGATGTTGGGATGATAAGGGACATGCCAATTAAATTTTTCAATGAAAAATTTCTATTACATTGACATGAGTATGATACATGTCAAAAGGTAATATCTTTTCTTTTAGGTGATAAATATTTTTTCATATGTTGAGAAGGATGTTGGGCATACAATCATCCGCCAACACCTTTGGACGATTGTATCGAAAGGTTTATAAAGGGTTGAACATGATAGTTATGTTTTCTATAACAATACCTTTCTTAATTTTTTGCATATATTCTTCATCATTAACTTGAGGTTCCTTGACCTGGACCGACAAGAGTAGATGCTTCCTAATTTTCATACCACAACCAATGGGATTGGTTGGGATTTACTCTACTATGTTGAAAGGAATGTGACCCAAGGGTAATTAGGTGAATGATAATAACCTTGTGATGTATTATACTTTATAATGGTTTTCAATTCCTAATGAAAAAGTACCATACATGAAAATCCTTTGGTTTTTTATTTCCTTGTGACAAGAGGGATTTTTTCATCAATATATTGTAAATTGAAGAATTCTCTTTAGAATTTGAATCACTACTGCAAAGAGATTGTTCATAGTGAATTCCATAAAGGGGAGTAAAATCGTGGTAAATTATAGAAATGAGAATAACCTCTTGATCTGTGGTCTTATAGACAAACAAAGGGTTTTTTGGATCACATAAAGTGATAGGCTCTCGAGATTGACTGAATTGTTTCCATTAAGAAAGAGTTTATGGTGAAGTGTCTGATGAGGAACTTCAGAATTAGTGTTGATGCACTTTTACATTAGTAATGGGAGGGTAGGATATACATATGTGATAATTAAAGGATTAAGGTATTCATGAACTCTAGTATTAAGTGATCCTTGATTGTATATTGTCTCATGATTTTCCAATCATGTTGGAGGAGGCTTGTTCTTAGGTGCCTCCTTATGAGCGATTGGGGCCACATTCTAGGAAAAGTGGTTGTCATGGATAGGATATTGTTCCTACCTTAATGTGGACAATAAAATAGTATGATTAACTCTGATCGGAGTGGGTGTATATTCCTGATCTGGTTGTATATATAATATGGTGGTTTTCTAAATGACCCTCCTTGACGAGTGTATATGTTTTTGTCTTCTTGGGGGTACTATGCTGATGAGACTCCCCATTTTTTGGGGCATAGTTATGTTTCTATCTCTTAGTATTTACTTTCATTCATATTATGATATCCTGGAATGTATTTAATATACATACATGGATTTTCATATCCCCTTTCACAATTACTAAGATATGGTTGGTGACTTCAGTGACCGAGATGAGGATATCTTCTCTCTCTATATCTAGGGTAAATGTATGTTACTAATCCAATCTTCCCTTTATTAAAAGTTGATAATGATAGTACACATGTGTGTGGAAATAGAGTTGATTCTACCATTTTCTTGTCTTCTATACTTTCTAACTAACTTCTACTAGTGCTACTAGATTAGTCTATTTTGAGGTCTGATAAATGCTGGTAGGTGTGTGTGACTACTTGATTTTTGCTTCCAAACATGGTTAGAAGTCATCTTTGAGTGATTCTCAATGATACTTTCTATAGGATTTGTGGGTGCAGGTAGGTTTATGTTCCATCATGTAGCTTACCATTGTATTTGGGTGGAGGGAATCATTGAATGCCTCTGGTGAATCTGCTGGCTAGATGAATGAAGGTGGACTAGTGTGTCCACCCACGTAATATCTGTAAAAAACACTCGGGTATATGGGCTTCTCTGGAAGGGGGAAATTTGTGAATCTTCTCCTTTTTGACCGGGTTTTTTCCTTGATAGTCAATCTTGCATGTTCGATTCTATAGGACTGGGTCTGGTTGGTTGAGGACAACCCCTTCATCATAATGAGGGGTTACAACCGTGTGAAATGTGTGGAATAATTTTTTTGCATATACATTAATAAGGACCCTTGTGTACTCTAGGTGAGGTCATAGGTGGCCTATTGATATAAATACATGAAAATATGGGAGGTACTGATTGTATCATTCTTGGGGTAATCTTATAAAATGACCGAAGATAACAGTTAGTACCATCTACTTCAGGACCACCATTTTTCATTGACATTATCATTAGTGGTAGTAGTTTAGTAGGAGGGACTATCAAGAGGTATCTATGGTCAGGATATTATAATATTTATGATACTCTCAGACCAACGAGTTTTGATACCCATTACTGAAGACACTATTTAAGGTGATGGCATCCATCACACGAATAATGATCCGACCTAAATTACAGTCTAGGCATTTTTTGGTAAAAATATGAAGTATAATTTTTTTTAATGGAGTTCTAGAAAAGGAGATCATGTATATATATGACAAACAAAATCAAGGAACTCTATTAAAGAATCATCTCATATTCATGTGTGTATTATTGTCTTGTTTGGTCATCATTCCCTTAGAGAGATTGAGGGTCCAACCAAAGAGATGATTCTATCATCTTTGTTAAGGATTCATGTCAGGTTTATAATTTTTTGTTTCTGATGGATATTTTACTTCATCGTGGAATGATTAGGTATGAATAGGATTGGTTGGTACATCCCCTTTATCATATGAATGACATGTCACATTTAATCCATTCACCTCTGGTTCACCATTTTTATTATTCCCTTGGATTTATTTACCAGTGAGGTTTTTCTTTTTTAAAATGCTTTCCAATTTATTTTTTGTAGAATCATATACAATCAATTGTTATATATCCAAAGGGTACTTCATTAAAATTTTAGGTTCTCATTAGGTGTTTTGACCAATGATACTTAATAACTCACATTATTGTATAGAATGGGAGGTTAGGATCATCACATCCCTGGGTGGAGATTTTTTCCTACACTGAGTCTCTCTTATATAGTTACGATATGTTCATAATTCTATAATCAATTCCCAATTATGATGTGGTTCATACCAAGTAGAAATCAATAATTAGAATTTATGGAATTCAGAATCATTTTTTATGTATCATAGGTTCTACATCAATTGAAATATCTATATGAATATGAGTTTATCCATTGAAGGTTTCCTATTATGTACTAATTGGATATTCATTGGCTGTTATTATGACTGTTGGGTAAAAATCCTTCAAGGTAACAATGCAGTATTTTGGGATTGATGGTTTTTGTTGACAAAGAGGATTTCCATGATCAGTTGGAGAGATCTAGAGAGATTATTGATCAAATATGTGGAAAATGATCCAAGATATATAAATGGATTCCATTGAAGGGGTATATAAAATTATATACAAAATATTAATCGGTTTCCTTGTGTTTGAAATCTTTTTGGGGACCAATATGTATAGTTTTTATTGAATTGGGGAAAGTTGATTTCCTTGAAGGGATTATGAAAATATTTAAAAGGAATGAATTTTGTGGTGAATGGGATTTATGAAGGGTGGCTCATGAAGGAACAAAGATTCTGATAGTGAGCTCCATGATTACGATGAGTATTATGAATAGTGAAGCTGTGGAGGAACCCAAGTGGAGAATCATGGCAGGTTGAGGTGTTGATGGAATGATCCTTGATTATGAGGACCATCGCGAATGAGAAAATCCCATGGAGATTTGTGAAAAAGGGAGAATCATGGAGGAAAAGTGGGATCTTTATGAAATGGACCAGAAGGTTCTGGATTCAGTGGAAATGATTATTAATAATCCTTTAACCCATTTAGAAAGAAATTATTACACAACGAGAATTCTATGTCTTTGGGGTCGAGAAGGTGGTTCAAAAATGTGGCTCTAGAGAGACACTTTTTATGGATATAATATCTAATCGAATATTCTGAGCATAAAAAAACCATGGAATTTAGAATGACTATAAAAAGTCAACCAACAAATGTAAACATCATGGAGGCTAGTTGAGCTTCATGAATGAAGTGAGATTTTTGAAATAGGTTTACTTTTAAATGCTAAGTGTGCTTCATGAAATTAAAGATCCTTGTGAAGGTAGTTTGAGCTTCATGAAAACATAGATTCATGAAGTTATTGAACATACAAAAAAAATTTCAGAAATAATTTCCATGTAAATCTGTGGTAAATTGGTTTTCATCACTGTGAATAATGTTTAAGTTAATGATAAACAATGTGAGGTGTAAAACACATTGGTTCATGTGATAAGTGGAGGTCCTTCTAAAGATGCACTGACCACACTTTAGTTGAGAGAGGAGTGAGTTTTCACATTTTAATTTGTTGTAAACTAGGTGGGATAGTGTGTCCATTCCGAAATTTGTAAACAGAATTGTACTTCTATTGGATTTGGTACATCATCATATCTCTATTGTATTCTCCTTGGATGTATCCCAGTGAGGGTTAACCAAGTAAAATTTACATGTGTCCTACATTATTTAATCTATGTCCATACATTACTATGGAAAAGGGAGACATAAGAGTGTTTTGTTTAATAATGAATCAAGATATAAAGGGGCAGTGGTTTTATTCTATCATACCCATATTCACCCCCTCATTGGGTATTTGACCAAGTGGGACTAAAAATTGGTATCAGGGAGAAATTTTATTTTCAATGTTTCTCTCTCAATAGTTTCAATGGAGTTTTTCTATCACAATGGGGTTCCGATCTTCGATGGGAATAGTTTTCAGTTATGGAAGACTCAGACGCAATACTACTTCTGATAATTGGGAATAGTTTTATATACAATAGCTACACATCAAATTTTGTCTAGTATTGTAAGTGGTGCATTATTAGAAGATAAAATAAGATAATTGGAAGCTTGTTCTAGATAATTAATGCTTTCGGTGGATCCCTATATAATTAAATTTACACGAAGGATATTTCATCTAAAACATCACATGTTATGTGGGGAAAGCAATTAAATATCTATGAAGTAAATTCAAATGATAGATAAGAAGATATGTAGGTTCTTTGGAATAAGTATGAAGTTTTGATAACAAACCCAAATGAGTCTGTAGATGCATTATTTGATAGGGGGAATCTATTTGTGTATGAAATGATTTGTCTTAGAGAAATTATAGAAGATGTAAATATTGTCAAGTGAATCATTAGAAGACTTCCACCTTAATTCGATCTAGAAGTCTCTATGTTTGTAGACAATGATCCAAAGGAGCAGACAGTGGATAGTTTTAATTTTAATCTTATCACATATGATATGAGAAATGAGGACATTGATTCTATATGAAAAGGGAATTAAAAAGTGTGGGAATTAAATACTATGAAGAAGATAACCTTTAAAGATAGTCAATAATAAGATTAGACGGATTGGGTGATGTAATTCCTTTCTTCAAATCTACCAAAATGAAAAGGAATGATCAAGGGGAAACATCCACTAGCATTATTTCGATTTTAAAAGGTTGGACATCTTTCTACAATGTGGGACAAGAAGTTCTAAGAGGGCAATGATGATGAATTATAAATTCCCATAAAGATTTATTTAGCCTATAAGAAAGGAAATTAAAAGAATAAGAGAAATTTCTTCAAGAAGAATAATCTTCTTTCACAAGAATGTTTTAGTTCGGTTGAATCTGAGGTTGAAGAGATGGAAAATTGCAAAGATCTTTATGAGAATGCTATGGTGGGATTTGTTATTAGTTCCATGAGAAGAGAAGAAACTGACATCTATGATGAATAAGTTTAAGGAAGAGTTGATTTTCAAGCTAAATAAAATGTCTCTATTAAAGAGATATATGTTTGGAGATCTGATGGGATGGAATCCAACAATGTGGATTGTGATGAAAAACTCTACATAAATCAGTAGGAAGAATTAAGGCTTGAGTAAATAGATGATATTGAAAATATTATGTATTCATGGCTAGTGGAGTTAGGAATAGTTGATGAGTACATGATCAATTTTGAAGACTAGAAAAGGGTAATTGATGGTTTGAATAGAACATGTAAATATAGAATAAAAGTCCTTGAGGAACATGAATAAGAAGTCATCATAATATGATGAAAAGATAAGGATCATGAAAACTCTTGACTTCAACTATGATATTGGGAAATCCGAACATTCAGAAGACAGGAATGTTAGTTGTATATCATAGATGTCTATCATAATGGAATAAATAATAAAATATAACTGATAAGATTAGTATGATACTTGATCAAAAATATAAACCATTCTTGGTTAAAGTCAGACTACAAGAATCCTCTCTAAATTGAAAATTTATTTGGCGATGAAGAAGAATATGATGATTCAAAGAACCCAAGGTCCAACCAGTGGTATAGAATTGTCATGCTAGAATTCACCTCACATCATGTGTTATTTCTATGGAAATAAGGTTCATTAACAAAATTTTTGTTATATAGACAAGAGATACATAAGAGGAAAAGAAAAATAGTGTTACCCAAATAGATCTCAATACTATGGAAAATATTTTTATGGACCCTGATTTCGGTGTGGAGAATTTCAGCACATGGAATGATATTGTACTTCAACCATGTCGTGGAATGTGCTGAAAGAGAACTAAAGTTGTCCCATGCAGAAAATAAATGTATGAATAGGTGAGATGAAAACATAAAATTGATTTGTGACTCTGAAATATTAGGATGGTCCATCATAATCCATGGAAGATCATGATTTTTAATCTACATGGACTTTGAAGTCAAAAACATGTATAAAAAAGTCAATAAGTCAATGTTTGTGGAAATTTCCCTTAAAGAATCAGATCGTTCTAGTGTATGGATCCTTTATGTTTGATGAGCTTACCATATCATTGGAAATAATGATCTTATTTTATGCATAAAATATTAAAAATAATGTGTTGTTTTATTTGGAAATGATGAAGGCCTGATGATAAATGGGTTGAGAAAGGCCATGTTTGGAGGAAAAGAAAAGCGATGTGCTGATGTCTTAGTCTTTGAAGGTACAAGTCAAAACATTCATAGTGTTAGATGACTATGGGTCATGGGGAATGCTCTAAGGTAACTATGAAATCATATATCATCAAAGGAATATATCGTGCAATTTTTCTATTGGGAAAATGAATAAAGGGGAACCTCTACCTTGTCTTTGGAGAAGAAGACATGTGCCTTTTTTCTAGAGAAGAAGAAAAAAACTTGTTGCATAAATGACATGGTCATCTATGCCAACCATCAATAGAAGATCCGGTAAATTGTGATACAACTAAAGAAATAACTAATCTATCATTTTATCATACTCATGCATGTGATGCTTTTCAATAGGGTATGACCATCAGAAATACATACACTAAAAATGAAAAAAATTCAACAAGTGTGCTTGAGTTGGTGGATGCAGATGTATGTTGAAATATTTCCCTTAGATAAATTGATGGGAAGAGGTATTAAATTCATTTAATTAATGATTTTAGCAGGATATAATGAGTATTTTTTGTTTCCAACATTTGTTTTGTGTTTAGTTACATAAAAATGTATCAGAGAGAATATGAAAGGATGCTCAGATAGAAAATTATAACGTCTTGTACTGATAATGGTATAAAACTAACAACTAGACATGTGGAATATTATCTCAAAAAATGGACAAGGAATTAAATATTTGTAGTAATAACACAATAATTTTTTTTGTTATATAGGAGAAATCATATCATAAAAAAAATGGATAGAAAGATTCTTATTGAAAAAGTCATATCAAAAAAATTATGGAAGGAATAATTCATCACATTTGTGTATATTTCTAATAGGGACCTATTGGGTTTGAAAGAAATAATGTATTTCTATGAGATGTGGTATTAAAAGATTAAACATTAAATTAATTCCAAATATTTATAATTAATTTCTTTTTTATCAATAAAAAACAAAGTAAATTTGAGTCACATAGAGATGAGTGGATATTCTTTGGTCACATAGGAAAAAACAAAGCATCTGAATGATTTAATAGGGGGCTAGAAAAAGTATTTGAATGAAATTATGTCACTATAGTTGAATACAAATATAATATTCAACGATCTAATGATCATTATCCTAATGAATGTGACGAGGAGGTGAGTGATATATGGGGAATAGATGTAAAATGTGCTGATTAAAGAAGCATATATTGATGATGAGAAAGAGGATGTCAAGTAGTTACCTTCATAGAATCCAAAGAGACATACTGAAATTTATATGAATGACGTCATTAGGGATTAGACAGTTCCAGTTTAGACATGAATAATGAAATCATTTCTACAAGTATCTTTCCTATCGCAGGCAGTGGCTAAATTTATTGATGAAGCAATAGGTGAGGAGAACCAGTTTCAAAAAATGAATGGTGATATTGATCAAATTAAGAAGAATCAAACTTGGGATTTTCATTCAAGTCCAACAGATATGAATATCATCTCGACTCAATGAGTTTTTAGTAAAAAATAATGATTATGGCGTAGTGATCTGAAACAAAGCATGACTAGTTTTTAATGGTTACTCCTCCATAGAGGCTATCAATGTTGATGAGCCATTTTCACCTATGGTAAGGCTGGAGACAATGAAATTATTTTTGTCCATCAAACTTTAGAGACGCGTACAATTTTTTCAGACGGATTCCAAGTCATCATTTCTAAATGTGGTTCTAGAAGAAGAAGTTTATATTGAGAATCAATATAGTTTTCTCATTCATGATGATGAGACTGGATTGTGTCGGCTGAAGAAGTCATTTTCCAGGTTGAAGCAAGCACTAGGAGAATGGTATTCCAGACTAGACCAGTTTTTGAATTAGTTGGGTTTTCAACATGGTGGAGATGATTACTATCTGTATTTCAAAAATGAATTTAATAAAAGGATTATGGTGTTAGTATATATAAATGACATGATATTGGTGGATTAGATGAAGATCAATGTATATACCTCTTCAAATTTTGGAAAAGTGAGTTTGAAATTTCAATGATTGGTGAACTGAAATTTTTTGGATTACAGGTGACATAAGGAAGAAATGTAACATTCATTTATCAATATAAATATGAAAAATATGTTTTGAGATGTTATGGATTGAATGATTACATGGATATGTCAACTCTAACTGCTACCTAGATGAATCTATCAAAATATGATAATGGAAAATTGGTTGATGTCACAGCAAATAGACAAATCATTTGAAGTATGTTGTACTTAACAACAATACGACAATGCATTTATTTTTATACTTGCCAATTAGAAATGTATAAATGTACCCCCATCGAAACCCACTTCCTTGAATTAAAAATAATACTTTGGTATATCAAGGGAACTGTGGATTTCAGTTTTATTTATAATGAAGAATCTCAGCTAGTGTTATTGGGATATAAAGATGCATATTGGGCCAAATCGACTAATGAAAGAAAATAAAATTCAATAGGTGATTTATATATTGATGGATTATGTATTTATTGGTTGACTAAGATAAAAGAATTTATTTCATTGATCTCTTCAGAAGATGAATATATTAAAGATACTCAAGTGTGCAAATATTTATTTTGGATGAAGCAACAACTTACTGATATGGGATTTGAAGTGAAGTCTCTGATTAGAATCCATTAGGAAAATTCATGTTCTATAAATCATAGTAAATATTTTGCACCTAAATCAAGAAAAAATCACATTTAAATAAATGTTGATTTTATCAAGTAGAATTTTGAGCAAGGGATTGAGAATTTGGAGTATGTGCCTATAGAAGAATAGGTTGTAGACATTATGACAAAGGGCATACCCAAATAATCATTTGAGAGGTATCGACTGGCTCTAAGAGTTCATTAGAGTCCCCAGACCTGAAAATTCATGAGAATGGGATACCCATTCTCCCTAACGTATGATATGTTTTTACCAAATGTGCATAATGGTGGTATTTATCCTATTGTAGACTATAATGGAGGGTCATTCGAGTTCACTGAAAAGGGGAGGATTATGGCTATCAAAAGGTAGAATATTATTTAATGAAGAAAGGGGAGAAGCTATTTGTTGGAGTAGTGATATAGTTGGAGTAAAATTTGAAGGGGGGGGGGCAACAACATCTGGGGATTTTTATATTTAACGATTCTAGAAGGTATCGATCAAAGGTTATATATCAAAATATATGAGGTTCATGATGAAATTAGTTGATTGGATTTTTATTGAATTGAATCATTGATGAACTTAGTAGAATACTCTAGTTTCTCATGCCAAGCATGGTTCATGTTGCCTTATAGAACATGTCATGAATATCATTGATCACCATCTGAATCTCAAGAAGTGAATAGTGGTAAGAGATAGAAGAATTTTCAATGAAGCATCAAAATGTGAAGAATTTTCAACAAACCCAAAGGGGGAGAATGTTGGGAAAAAATTACTCAAGGAAGCATTGTAGTATTTTTTGGTTGAACTTTTTTCATAAAATGAATGTTTCTATGAACAGTTGGGGTGATCCTAAGATATTTTTGACATAACATATTAACAAATTTCCATGATAGAGGAATTTATTCCTTGGAATTGGTATAGAAAATTACTAATATAAGGTGACTATGTTTCTCAGTGTTTGCAAAATTTTTGGGGTCCAAAATTTGGAGTTTTGGTAGCTTCGCGAAAGGAGAATTTCCATGAACAGATTTTGAAAATATGGAGAAAGAGTGAATTTTTCACAGAATGGGAATCATGAAGGGTGGGTCATGGAGGCACGATGATTCTGATGGTGATATCTCTGATGACGATGACCATTGTGAATGGTGAAGCTGAGGATGATCACAAGGGGATCATCATGGTGGAACGATGTTCTGAGACAAAGCTCTGTGATTAGGATAGACATCGCGAATGAAAAAATTATTTAGAGATTCACAAAAACCATATCATCATGGTGGGATAGAGGGATATTTTCCAAATGGTGATGACATGGCCCTAATGGTTCTAGAATTGGTGGAAACACCTATAAATAGTCCTCTATCCCATTCATAACAAAATCGAGGGTTAATGATAATTCTAAGTATCGAGGTTTGTGAAGGTGGTTCCTGAAGGTATCTCAAGTGAGAATCATTGCAAAGGCTATAGAAACCTACCGAATATTTTGAGCATCGTGAATTTAAGGAAATCATAAAGACTGTAAAAAGAAAACTGAAACTTGTAAACATCACGAAGGCTATTTGAGATTCCTAAAAAATTGATATTCTTGAAAGATGTGTTCCTAGAAAAGACAAAGTGATCTTCATGAAGTTAAGGTCTTTTCAAAGGTAGTATAAATTAGGAAAAAGGAACTTTGTGAGGGTAGTGAGAAATGTGAAATTTTTTCAAGAGGAATTCCCTAGTAAATATGTTGTAAAGTGGTTTTCATTAGTGGGATGAATGTGGAACTTAATGAAACACTATGGGACATGTAAACAACATTGATTCAAGTTATCAAAGGTTTATATTTTGATGAAGAAGTTAGGAATATTCAGTTGAGAGAGTATTGAGCATTAATTTTGTTATTGTATATAAACCAGGACTGATAGTGAGTCCTCTCTAAGCATTTTAAACTATAGTGCGAATCTAGTGGATTTGGTGCATCAACATATTAGAATTGTATGCTCCTTGGAAATAGCCCTGTGAGGGTGAATCATGTAAAATTGATGTTTCTCAAGCATGATTTAATATTTGTTCACACATTACAATGGGAACGAGATAGTGAGAAAAGTGTAGTTTGTTTAAAAAATGAATCAATATCCAAAGGTATAAAGGTTTGATTCCGTCATACACAGATTAAACCCCACCCTTCTTAGGATATTTTATCCAGTGGGGATATCAAAGATGATGGTAGTTTTCTAGAAACACTATGGGGAACTCTATAGTTTATTTTCTTCTAGGAATATGAATGTCACTTGAGCGTTTGATGTTATCCATAGAGAAGAGTGTCACTTGGCATTTTATCATCATCTAGGGAGACGAGATTTTTTTATGTTTGGACCAAACTAATAAATGGGATTCCAACATATCATAGTCAATGAAATTAGAATCCTCATAATTAGGTTCTACATAATTGGGTACATCATTCCTTCTAAGGACATGTGATGAGGACCCAACATTACAGTTTAACATCATAAGGAAAGGTCATCTAGGTGGAAGGTTCCTAGTTAGTGTTTTTTTCAAGACTTATGTTGATGAATTCCAAGGATACTAGAGGTGATATGTTCTTTAAAATTGAATTATACTCTAAAAGGGATAAGTCCCAAAAAATAGTGTTGATTTTAGAGTTGGGTTTTAACCTCTGGGTGCCGTCTTATATATCCCATTTTTATTGAAGTAAATTCCCATATAGTTCGGTGAGTCTCTCTTGGGAGTATGTACCTTTAAGAGAATAAGTTGGGTAATAATCCTTAATAGGATGCCTTATAAATGTGTCAGGATTGATTTATTAACTCATTGGGATTTGGGGGTTACATTGGGGAATAATCTTGATGAGGATGTCCATTGAGCTCGGTCCGGTGGTACGAGTCTTACATATCCTAGTTGTGGTAGGAATACGAGTTCTCGTAGCTCATTCACTCATGTGGATTGTTTAGGTGTCCTGATCATTAATAAACTCTAACCCCATTTGAGTCATACATAATGTTAGAAAAAAGAGGAAATAGAATATTCAACAAACCACACACGTATCCTCCTTTGTTGGTGGAGGAGGAGGAGGAGGATATAGGATGTGGATGAGGTTATGGAACACCCCTCTCTCCACTTCACCCTAGAAAGAAGAAATTTAAAGTAACCATTGGTAGAGAGGAACAAGTTTCCATCCTCCTACAAAAAAGGATAGGGTCTTACTATAGGTGGAATGCTATAAATTTGGTTCTATATTGGGAGGATGATCTAATACTATGTTGAATGATAAGGAAAAATGATCCTTACCCAACCTATTTTGAAATGGAGTCACTAAGTATCAGAGAAGAGAAGGGAATAACATAGTCCTAACCCTTATATCCATGACTGGGAACTCCCAAACACTATCCCTAGGGTAAGGGTCCTTGTAACAAAGGGGATACAAAACCACATGTTCCCTGCTGACCCATAATGAAAAACCTGACAAGTGGGGGGAACCTCTGACCATAGTAATCAAATCCTAAATTGAGGGCAAGTTAGTGTGCCACTTGTCATGGTTTTTCTTGTTCGGAGGTCTTGGTGGAGGTTTTTATTTGATCCCTCTCAGAAAAGGGATCCAAAAGAGGGGGGGATTTCCATTGATGGTATTAAAGAATGCCTAATGGATGGCTTCTGCAAGATGGAATGTAGGGAAACCCAAGGAGCTTCGTACACGGGGTTCTATAAGTAGTTAGGCTCGAGATAATTTTTAGTACCATGGCAGACAGACCACCAAGGTGACTATACATGGTTATGACTCTTCTCAATCCTTCAAGGGTATGGACCGATGTTCTTAGAGGTATGTTTCATATATCCCTGGCTATGGAATAGAAAATCAAGCTATTATTCATTATATAGGGTTTCAGATAATTCCTTGAACAAGTGTTGTATGCTTAAAACCATTGGAGGACATTAGTTACACTATTACCCTTTAATAACCTAATGTTTAGGTGATAGATAAATACCTATAAGGTTATAAATGGCTTGAGTGAATAACTCGAGTGATCTGAGCATCAGTTGGACTTCTGGGAATTTTTTTCTAGAGAATGAAAACCCTCAAGGTCCTATTTATAGAAAACAATGGGACCCTGGGTGAAGGAGTAATTTCATGTAGCTCTTACTCACTGGTCAGACACTCAGGGTTCTCCATAGGTAGCTTCCATTCTGACTGTAATTTGAGCAGATTGCATGAACGACCTTTGGGGACATTGAAAATCATGACATTTTCTACCTATTTCCTTATATTTCCCCTAATGTATTTCTCTTTGTTTTCTATTAATCTTGGTTATAAAAATGGACTGTTATAAACCGTAAATAAACATATTTCACTATTCCCCATAAATTTAAATATTTTAGAAAAATATAAAAAGTTCACCCTAACCATTTTTTGATGTGTATAATTACAAAATTAATTTAATTTTATGAAAATAACCATCAAAATATGAGACATAGAATTTTTAAATAAAATCATCATTTATTATAAAAATACTAATTTTAATATTAAAACTCATTTCTTAACACATTGAAAAATTAATTAAGGTATCCCCAAAATATATTATAATCATTAGACGAAAAAATATTAATTTTTAATACATATTTCGCATATGATTTTTCTTTTAAATAATTTAATTAATTATAAAATTGAAAATAAAAATTTATTTTTTATAGAATTGTCAACACTTAATTAATAATTTCAGAAACATTTATTTAATTTTACTATGATATAACGATATGGTATTAACATTTATAAGACTCGTAAATTTCATTTATACATTAATAGCTGTGTTATTTGTTATAATTTCCATATTACTAGTCCTAATGGTTATATCGTTATTCCAACTATCACATTACTATTAATCAAAAATCAATCTTATCAGAAAAATACCAAAAATTTAACCAAAGTAAATTTTTATATTACCCATTCAAAAGTAATGTTTATTAAGTAAATATAATTTATAAAAGTTCCTAAAATGTGTAGTTAATACAAGTTAGAATCTAAAAGGTGGTAATACCGCATTTAGAATAATATACCCATTTTTGCATAAAAATGGATTTATCATATTCCCCTAAAAACGTGTTTGTAAAATGTAAATATATTTGATTGAATATATAATATATAAATTGCAATAATATATTTAACAAATAGTTATTAATTTAATTTATTAATAACAAATGTCATTATGGGAATAAAAAATTGTCTTTATAAAAATACATTTTTAACATTCAATTATTTATCAATTCATATTAATTGGAAACCAATATATTAAATTTATAAACATTGTTAATGCATTTTTCATAATTTACATAATATCATTCATTCATTATAATACCATCATCTAGGTTATAACTATAATAATTAAATAATAAAGTTTAAATAATTTTTAACCTAGTAATCTATATATGAATTTAAATATTAAAAAGGTATACTATTATTTCTTGTGGTGTTGAATTCTCACCTCCTTAAATAAAATTGATCATTAGAATTTGAAATTTATATAAATAATCAGGGGATGATATTTGAAAATTATTTTTTGGGAAAACCACATCAGAAAAATGGTTAATAAAATATCCACTTAATCGGAGGGAAGAAAATGCATAGGTCACCACAAAACAATAAAATCGAATATGATAACATTTGTGTCAAGTGAAAATATTGAAAAGGAAGAAAAATCTAATCATCATGGTTTTATGGACATTAATAGAGAAAATAGTTATTATAAATTGAATCATCAATAAACTGTAAATCTTCTGATCGAGTAAAAGCACATTGAATTCATATAAATAAATGTACACAAATAACATCCTTGTTTCAAAACACTTTTTCCTAGAGATGATGGATTATTTTAACATCTAGATAATAACTTCAAAAAGTAGACATACTTTATTACATTCCATGTCATATGCATAATCTCAATTTTTGTGCTATGATCTATTTTAACATAATCCATTACACCTTGAAATGAATGATGAAGATGGATCTTTCATGCCTGAAGAAATTATAAGGAATCATATGGTCCATATGTTATTCCTTTTTCCTTTAAAATTATACTAAACCAAGAAGGTTCTCACATGCTATCAATGAATAATAATTTTCAATGTTTATCTTGATCCATTTCAAACGTATTTAATTTTAAGACTCATCTAAAACATGACTTCCCACATTCAACTACCAAAATTTTGAAGGACGTTCAAAAAATATACAAAAACAAATTAAAAAAATATTCCCCAAATAATATAGATCCTAATTCAATAGAAGAAATATATGATTACCTTGATCACCTTTAAAACATTATAAAACATGAATCCTTCTAAGATTAAAATTCTCTTGTTGTTGAATATATTCCTTCAATCCTAGCATCTAATAATCATAGTAAAGATAAAATAATCCATAAAATCACAAACCACATTCATGGTCACCATTACTATCCCATAACCATATATTTTGTATTATCTAATCTTCAAACACATATTTAGGGTTATAATTTTTATCCATGTGACTCGAAAATATCAACATTCCACTAAATTAATTTTCATGTTGTGATTTGACACATTCTTTCAAATCCATAATGAAAAAGTAATGCAGTAAAATCCTTATATATATCATGATTTTTATAACCAATTAACTACTTATAAAATACTCAAGTAAAACAAATCTTGAATCCAAAAATAATTTTTTTAATCATTTCACATCGTCTGAGGTAGTAGCATAAGCTTGATCATGATCCCATTACTTCTTCTCAGCTATACTCCCTTGAGGTTTGGGAAATTCATTTTTGTAGTGCCACATCTCCTTATAGTTTTAGTATTTCACATTGGAATACTTTTACTTACCATTGTAATAAATGGCATGGTGACCTTACTCTCCATAAATGTAGAACACTCCAAATCCTTTTAAGATAGTACCGAGGTCCTTCTTCCAATAATTATAACATGTGGGAAAAAAAATATTTCTCTCATTTCCCATATCAAATTTTATCCCATTTTTATTATTGTTCTTCGTCTTCCCTATGAATCTATAATACATAGAATAGATTTTCTTAATATTTCTGGTAGATGATTTTATATCTACATATGATGAGAATTTTTGAGAGAATAGAGTCTTTATAAATACTAGATAAAACCCATAGAAGAAATAATCATTCTTAATCATTAGATTATGTGCATTGACGTGGATCCCATTAAGGCTTGAGATATCTTGTTATAGCTTTTACCTAGAGGTACATGTGTTCTAGGACAAAACCCATTTTTATTATACAGACAAAAATTATTTCTAGGAAAAACTATATAATAACTTTTGTGACAAATTTCTATGAATTTCTTCTATCCTTATCCTAAAATTATATCTTAGGGTTATGACCCCTAATATTGTTTTTTCTAAATCTATTTCCCAAGCTTTTACTAAACTTCCTCTGATGAAAACAATAAGGACCCCATCGATGAAATCCCAGGGCTAAGATATTAATATATTACATTGATATAATAAAAAAGTGAGTCTCATACCAAAGGAATGAATATATATTATTTTTTGAAAACTATATAAAAATATATGTTTTTTATTAAAACATGAAAATAAAAGCCAAATAGAAACTCTATTGGAAATATCCCTTAATCCAGGATTATCCCTTCAAGTCATTCATAATATAAATCCTCACATATTTTTGAAAAATAAATCATAATAATGGGGTGAGCTCAGATTATTATAAAGGTTAATAAATACAGAAGAAGTATAAATAATAAGGAATAATGAACAACTAAAAGAACCAATTCTATTAAAACATAATATTGAGCATAATTTAGATGTAATAAAAGAAAAATAAATAATCCCTTAAAAATAATGACATGAAACATAAAAATTTATATTCTAATATTCAAATAATATAAATATTTATTAATTACTAATATCATAATGAGGTAACTCATAATTCTAGACATCTGAAATGTATCTTCATTTCCTTGACCAAGTCATCTGAAAATAAATGTTTAAGGGCCCGACCAAGATCAATTTTTTTTGTATCACGAGACCTACCGATGCTTCGAAGGCCTATTTTAGGCCCCACCCATCAATTTATAAGTCCAATTAATTACTTATATGAATGGAGTTAAACATAAATATCATATACATATGAATTATATATAACATTCACCAATCTGTAAACATAATCACTATCCATTTTGAGTAGTATGGTGAATGGTATCATGATAGCACACCCACAATCAAACTAATCATATAACATTTAATAAAATATATTATATGATAATCATATGTGATCAATTGAATAATATTCAAAATATTTTTTGAAATAGATAAAAATAATCTAATAAAATAAATGAGGAATTCTTGAGAGAAATACCCTTTTTACTTTGAAAAGAATAGTTCTTTAAAAAAATCATTTGTATTTGTCATAATTGTTTATATAAAACTAAAATTAAAAAAAATAGTTTTTATGTAAGAAATAGTTATTTTAGAAGTATAATAGTTTCATATAATAGATTATTTAATGTACTTAAAAATGGGTAAGAAATAGAGATGTTCCCTTTACTAGGGATTGCATATTGGGAAGAACTGAGATGTGGACCATTTAAAAAATGTATTTCATATAAATGAAAGATGAAATAATATGGATACAATAGTTCGGAATGTATACACAGAATTTAAAATAAGTATATAAAATTAATGAAGAATTACACTGGTTTACAGAAGAATAATCCCATCCCAAATCAAAATGGTGGTTCAGGAAGAAACCCTTACCTTATGTCTGAAAGTGTTCTACATTTGTACTTAAAATCCTGGATAATAAAATAAAATTAAATAATGAAAAATTCCAAAACATTTTATATAATAATTTCATTCATTATAGTTTTATTAGTTCATTAATGTCCTTTTTTATGAGTTATAATGTCTAATTTCATCATTCGAGAGTGTTTGTTTTCTTGGGTTTCATGATGAGTTCATTTGTATATAAGTAATGAAGATCATGTAAAATGGGTATAATTCTCCAAAATTGGATTTATATGTTATTAATGAGCCTAAATAATATTAAATGGTCTTATATATTAATTTTCTCCATATACGAGGATGATTCATTAGGTAAAAGTTTAATGATGATTGATTAGATCATTGTGTCAGTTTTCTATTGTCACGAAATAGTTTTTTCTTATTAATTAATATATTATGAATATAATGGTTCCATAATATTAAATATGACATAATAAATATATAATAATTTTATATGTCCAAAAAATGGTTTTATGACCATCCTTGAAGGAATTAATGAAAAATTAAAATGCATCTTCCATGATATTTAAAAATTGACACATCACGGGTGTTTTTTTCTTTGATATAATAAAAGAGAGAGAGAGAGAGGGAATGAATTTTGATGATGGATCTTCCATTAACATGATAAAATTATACTATATAAATGATACTAGAGTTATCATTTCTCTTTGTATTTTATAGGTTATGGGAGGATAATAAAATAAAGGAAATGTAAAGGAAAATAAAAGGAAAGAAAGAGGGTTTTTACCTCTTTAAATCTCATCCTTTAGAACATACTTAAGGGGATTGGTTTTTGTCTTTTATTGATAAGAGAGGCCCCAAGACAGTGGGAGGGATTAAGAAGAGGATTTAATGTAACACCCCAAGCTTCCACGGTACACTTCTCTTTGAATAATACAGTAGCGTGTGTAGTACGCAACCTCGAGTTCTAACACACACCACAACCAATCAAACTAGTCGTTATGAATAGTAATACACACTTTTTTAAATTTTATAAATTTTATCTTTCAAAATGGACTTCATTTTTGGATTCGGAATATCGAAATTAGCCTAGGGTAAATTTTTGGTATTTTTCTGAAAACATCCAATTTTTGATGAATAGTGAAAAACACTGAGTTATTGGTTAAAACCGACATTTTATTTAAATTATTATTTATTTTATTTAAATTTAATTACGGTAAAAATAGATACATAATACCTATATAAGTTCAATGTAATTCATTATAGTTCGTTTAGAATAATTTTAGATATATAAAAATGTTATTGAACTTTTCACCGTCTTTTACCCACCTCCTAGGAGAATTTGCAAATTCACATAAAATTTAATTTTACCTCTTCTGTGAGTGGAATTTAGAAAATCCGAGAGACATGGTTAATATCAGGGAGTAAAATGTGGTTCAATAAGATAAAAATAATTTTTGGTGAATAGTAACATTTTACTTTTATTTACCATGGTTAAAAGTAAATAGGATAATTAAGGGTAAAAATGATATTAATATTACCCTAACACATGTACTAATTCTATTGGACAAGTTTATCTTGACCAAAAAAAACTTTAGGAATAAAATATTATCATTTAGGTCCACTTGGATTATATTAGGACATTTATTATTATTTAATTCAAAGAAGAGTTAAAAGAGTTAAAATCCAAGTTCAATTATTAAAAAAAATATTAATATAGGGTTATACAAAAGATAAATTCGATTTTAAATATTAATTAGAAATCTAAAATTATTTCCTACATAATGGTATTTTATTTATAATTTTTTGACTTTAAATAATTTAATTTATTTATGACACAATGGTGATGCAGTAATTACGTAATTAATGAAATATTTAAATAATTGATATTATAAATATCCAAATAAATGTTATTTGAGACTTTATGTGAATTAAACTAATTTTATAGGTTAATATGACATGTTAGTATTGATTTAATTATGTTTTTTCGAAGTAATAATTCTGTTATGATTGTCACAAAAATCAAATACCAAATAGTGTCAAAATTGACATAAAAGAGTTTTTAAAACAAATATTATATTATTAATTGATATTAAATTCCTAAAAATCTACGGTTCTGCCAAGAGACTTATATAATGATAGGTGTATCATTAATGGACCACATGGGGGTATCTTGGATGTATATAGTAAGTTTATTAACTATATAATATAAAAATACAAAGTGACATGGTAAATGTAAAACTAATTAACTAAGAGTTAAAACTAAAAGATACGGTTAATATAATAACCCAAACCTATCTAAATTCTATTGTTTGAAAGTATTTAGACCCATACCCACCTTAGACTTTGAATAATCAACTTTTGAGCCATTATAATCCGAATATGAATGTATTATAAAATAATATTTCTAGCTTTTCCAATGGTGTCCCACACCCCTCTTATAAAAGGGAACTCCCCCTTCTCACTAATTCACACAATCAAAGCCTTTTGGATCGGACAAAACATGCCCACATACTCTCTCAAATTCCCCCACTTCAACCTAGAGGCCTTAGTTTGATCCGATAGCCAACCTAAGGATCCCTTTTTATCAAATCAAAAGGAAGAACCCAAAGAAGAGGTAATGTTTTCACCACCCTTTTTCAAGTTCATTTCTTCTTCAACTTATTCTTTCCTTGTTATTTACATTATATAATAATAAATATAGTATATTCTATATACTGTGATGTTATTATAAATATGTAACAACCAAATTCATTATTCTATCCATCCCTTGAATTACATGTCACCATACGTGCGTACGTACGGCCTACTGTCTCCATGTCGTGGTGTAATTATTATTCAATATATTATTTTTTAGATGGGTATAATAATGATGTATAATTCATTTCAATAATAAATATAACATGATAAGTATTATGTTTATATTATATACCATCGAATTATATATTATATTAATATCAAAAGAATGATATTGTCGCTCGTGCGTACGTACGGACTGCCGTCTCCACGAACGCGATGAGATTCATTCCCCATCTTATCCATTCAAGTATAAATCTCATTTTATGATTAAAAATAATGTTTAAGGACTTGATATCATTCTGGATATGAATAAAATACAACCTATCCTTAAAAAACATGCCTTATGTAACAAAACATATATAAGAAAACGATTAAGTTAACACCTGAAACGACGATAACACTAAAATATTATTAACAAAGAATTAATAAAAGATCATATATGATATCATAATTATGTATATGGTTCTAGTATAAATTAATAACAATGTTTTAACAATTATACAAGTGGTTAACATACCATAGAATAAGGAAAAGTACAAGGTAAGGGTTTATTTCACAATCTCTTCATTATCCGGGGTTGTTTTTACGTGATTATCTAATGGGACCTCTTTATCATACACATCCATGTTTCTTAAAAATGTATTTAAAATAATTATTACCATTTTAAAGACTATGGTATAAAGTCATTTATACCCTTGTTGAGTTTTTATAAGAATTTTATAAAGGAATCATTCTGTCGTTTTCCAAACAAGGTCCTTTTTAACATTTTCGACAAAATTAAGGTAAGAATGTCTTTTTTAATGTATACAGAGGGTGCGGATATTTTCTGCTGTTATAAATTTGTTGAAGCTTCCATTACAAGATTATAATAATATTTTCAATGTAAATGTTTTATTTTATAATTATATTCCATTTAAAAGATTTCAAAAAAAGAGATATTTCTATCAAATAGTTTTGATTTCATCTAAGTCAACATCCTTTGATGGATTTAAAGCCTATTTGAAGTTTATTTATTATGATAAAAAACGTCCATATATTATTGAGGGTTTTGTGATATTTTTGACCATGGATGTGTTATTTCTATACCATTCATGGTTTATGGTGAAAGTATTGACATTTTGTATGCTGGTTTTAATACGAATGTTTATGTTATGTTTAAACCTGTTCATATGAGGAATGTATTGGACTTAATAAGTGACGGGTGGAGCCCGCTATAGCTCCTCGATGAATCGGTAGGTATCATGAGAGAAACTAGTGTCTTGGCACAAGGCCATGACAAAATCTTATTTGTAGTCTTGGAACGAGGCCTTGGCTATGTGTTTATGATAGTCTGGCATTATTCATTCCATCATTATGAAAGTGGTTATTGATATTTCATGTGATTATTCGACTAGTAGAATATCCATGTGAATAATTAAATGGAATTATTTCTTTTTATCTTTTCCATATTATTCTGAAGTTAAAGTTTAAAAGGATTTTGTTTTAGTTATACATTGCCTTAAATGTTTGTGTTTATCTATGAATGTTTTCGCTATATTGTTATCCTTACTGAGCATCTGAGATCACCCCTTTCAATGTTTTATTTTTCCCAGGATGTGATAAAGTAATTTAGGAATGACCTGCAGGGAGAGTATGTGGGGACATGAGTGTGGACTATAGAGACTATGTTGTTGTAGTTTTCATTTTTATGATGTAATGTAAAACATTATGAATATATCTAGTGTTTCCAAGGCTACTAAACTAATCGATATTTTGAGATTTGATCTTTATTGTGATCATGCCAATGTTATGTAATAATGCACTGACTCTGGGTAACTGGGGTCGGAGCGTTATAGTTGGTATCATAGGAAGTTTATTACAAACCTTAGAAGCTAGATTTATATAACCTATGATTAGAGTACATAGACCTAAGATGGACTTTGAGGATTAGTATAGAAGAACTTCCTAGAATTTTGGTATTGTAGAGATTTTGTGAGTTTTCCAAGAAATACATCCCTGTCTGGATACAAGTAGGTAGAGTCGGCTCTGGCACAAATGTACCTAGGGGTAAAACCCGAAAACATTGCTTTGAGCTAGACTCGAACAGGAACTAGTGCACGACAACGGGCCTTACTACACTATTAGTTACGAAACTCCCGGGGGATATGCTTAGGATAACTCTCATTTTCATTACAAACCATTATGAAGGGTTTATGAGTATATACTTCCTCAAAGAAAACATTTTTATTATTATGGATTATATCCATAAATAGTTCAATTTATGTTAAGTGTTTTATAAGTATGGAATGATTTATTTTGATTCATAAACTGACCTAGTTTATGCCATTGTTTAGAAATGGTGCCGAGTGGAAGAAATGGAAACCATATCAATTCACGCACTCCATGTAGGGATTTCCCGCCTGCTCAATATAATTATAGTGGAGCTGGTGATACAATTGGTTCTGATCAGCTTATCATCATACTAGGACAACTCACTCATGTTATGAATAATAACCTTACCCGTATGGAACACCCTGATCCACATCATGGAGGATCAATGTTAGATCGCTTCATGAGGAAAAAAACACCAACATTCAATGGGAGTACAAATCCATTGGTACCTGAGTAATGGATAAGTTCCCTAGAGAAAATATTCCAGGCTTTGAGGATTAGTGAAAAGGAAAAAGTTATCATGGCAGTTTACCGCCTCACTAGAGATGCTGATAAATGGTGGTCATTGATTCAAAACACTAAGGAAGATGATGAAGTATCAAATATGGAATGGAGGGAGTTCAAAGATATGTTTATAGAAAAATACTTTCCTCATGACCATCGAGGAGATATGGAAAGACAATTTCTAAGTCTGAGACAGAATAAGGATTTGAATGTCACAATCTATGAGGCTAACTTGACATGGTTAGCAAGGTATACTGGAGATTATCTACATAACCCAAGAAGTAATATTTATCATTTCTTTGATGGGTTAAAACAATTTTTTCGTTGAGCATTAGTTTCAAAATCCTTCTCTTCGTACAAATATATTGTCTCATATGCTATCAAGATAGAAAAAGAATTTTCTAAGTCTTATGACTTTAAAGAAAATCAAGAGAAGAAGAGATATTCTGATCAATCTGGTAATGGAAATAAGGGGAATATGGGAAAAGTTGAATATCCACCCTGCAGTAAATGTAGGAAGAATCACCTTTGTACTTTTTTGAATGGAATGGGATTCTGTTACAAGTGTGGTGAAAAAGACCACCAAGCTCGTGATTGCAAGGGGAAAAAAGAAGCTACTGATGTCCAATGCTACAACTGCAGTGAGATGGGACATTATGCCAATGAATGGCCTAAGCATCATGGGAACTTACCTCAGAAAAGGAAAAGGGATTACGTTCAAGCATATGATATCACTACTGCTAAAGTAGAAGCTCCGAAAGATGTGGTGGAAGGTAATTTAATGGTTTACTCTTGTTTAGAAAATGCATTATTTGATTCTGGATCATCGCATTGTTTCATATCTTCCCAGTTTTCTTAAAAAGTTAGATATTTCCAATTTGATTTATCAAGGGAGTTGTCAGTTAAAACTCCTAAGGGAAGTATCATTACAACAATGTTTTATGAATCAGTCCCCATTAGAGCACATAAATGTTCTTTATCTGCTGATCTCATCATCATACCTATGATTGAGATTGATATATTCCTCAGTATGGATTGGATTTTGGACCATGATGTGAAGATTTATTGTAAGAAGAAGGAGGTTACAATTTTTGATGATGATGATAAGGAACACATTATCTTGAGAGCAGAATCGTCACCACCTAATTCTTATCTAGATCCACCCCCAGTAGGTCAACTAAATTCAATTATTGGGGAGGAAGAGAATGAAATGAATGTGGGTGAGGAAAGGAATGTTTAAATAGAGGATGTACCTATTGTGAAAGAATATATAGATGTGTTTCTGGAAGATTTAAATCCTCCTGAACAAGAAGTTGAGTTTTCCATTGATTTAATTCTTGGATCAAGGCCTATATCAAAGACCCCTTATAGAATGGCCACTGTATAATTAGTTGAACTAAAGAAACAACTAGAGGAATTGAGTAATAAGGTATTTATTCTCCCTAGTGTTTCTCCATGGGGAGCCCATGTTCTTTCTGTTAAAAAGAAATATGGATCTATGAGGTTATGTATCGACTATAGGAAGATCAATGCTATAACAATAAAGAAAAAGTATCCCCTTCCTCACATTGATGATTTATTTGACCAACTGCATGAAGCTCAATACTTTTAAAATACTGACCTTCGATCTGGATACCATCAGTTGTGTGTGAATAAGGAAGAAATTCCGAAGACAGCATTTCGAACTAGGTATGGGCATTACGAGTTTATGGTAATGCCTTTTGGATTGACTATTGCACCCTCTTTATTCATGGATCTAATGAATATAGTTTTCAAGGAATATCTAGATGAATTTTTGGTGGTATTTATTGATGATATCTTGGTATACTCCAAAAGCTACGAAGATCATGAAAATCACTTGCGCATTATCCTGAAGACTCTGAGAAGACATGAATTATATGAGATGTTTAGAAAGTGTGAATTATGGATTCAAGAGATTTATTTTCTTGGCCATATTGTCTCTAAATATAGAATCTATATTGATCCTTCTAAGACCAAGGCAATCCAAAAATGTCCTACACCGACGAGTATAACTGAGGTACACAGTTTTATTGGTTTAGCTGGTTATTATCGACATTTCATCCATAATTTTTCTCGGTTGGATAACCCATTAACAAAGCTCACACGTAAAGGGGTTAAATTTGTTTGGACAAAGAGTGTGAAGAATGTTTTGAAGAACTGAAGATAAGATTAGTCAATGCTCCTATATTGACTCTACCATCGGGGAATGATGGGTTCATTATTTATAGTGATGCATCAAAGAAAGTACTTGGTTGTGTCCTTATGTAGAATGATAGGGTTATTGCCTATGCATCACGACAGTTGAAAATTCATGAACAAAACTATCCTACTCATGATCTCGAGTTAGAAGCTGTGATATTTTCTTTGAAGATATGGAGCCACTACCTCTATGGTGAAAAATGTGAGTTTATACTGATCACAAGAGTTTGATGTATATTTTCTCAAAAAAATAACTCAACCTGAGGCAATGGTGATGGCTTGAACTACTCAAATATTATGATCGCATGATACACTACCACCTGGGGAAGGAAAATAAGGTGGCAGATGCTTTGAGCAGAAAATACCATGGAGTTTTGAACATGATGAGAATTGAAAGGGATCCTATTTTTATTGATCTAGTAAAGTTGGATATGGGAATCACCATGGAAGGTGAAACATAAATTCCTTTTCAAATGGTTTCTAAACCATTTTACTAGAAAGGATAAAGGGTTCTCAGACTGATAATGAAGAGATTTAGAAGAAGATTAAAGCTGTGAATGATGGCTGATTGAGAGAATTTGTGTATGAAGAAGTAAATTTAAAATTTGGGAAGAGACTTTGTGTTCCCAATATACCTGATCCAAAAAGGTAATTGTTGGATGATGCTCATAGTTCCAATTTCTCTATAAACCCTGAGAGCACCAAAATGTGTAGAGATTTGAAGGAACATTTTTGGTGGGACAACATGAAGAGGGAGATTGCTGATTTTGTGTCAAGATTTATGGTTTGTCAACAAGTGAAAGCTGGAAGGCAACAACCTGGTAGAGTATTGCAACCTCTTCCCATACCTGCGAGTAAATGTGATAATATCACGATGGACTTTGTCATGGGACTACCAAAGACTTCTAGAAGGAATGATGCAATATGGGTCATTGTTGATCGTCTTACCAAGTCAGCACATTTTCTTGCTATAAGGGAAAAGTTACCACTTGAACGTCTAGAAAGACTATATATTAATGAAGTTGTGATACTTCATGGAGTACCCCTCTTGATTGTTTCAGATTGAGATCCACATTTTACTTCGAGATTATGGAAGAGTATTCAGAAGGCCTTGGATACTGAACTTCATTTGAGCACTTCTTACCACCCTCAAACAGATGGACAATCAGAACGGACTATTCAAACCTTAGAAGACATGTTGAGATCTTTCTCACTTGACATTCAGGGCATGTGGGATCAATATTTTCCTATGGTAGAGTTTTCCTATATCAATAGCTTCCATTCAAGTATTCAGATTCCACCATATGAAGCATTATACGGAAAGAAGTGTCGGACACCAAACTGTTGGGATGACGTTGGTGAAAGGAAACTCATAGGTCCAGAACTGGTGGAGGAAATGATGGAAAAGGTGTAGGTAATCCAAAACCACATCAAAGAATATCAAAGTAGGAAGAAGAGATATATCGATAACCAAAAGAAGGATTTGGAATTTCAGGTAGGAGATCATATTTTCTTGAAGGTATCTCCATGGAAGGGAGTTATACGTTTCAGTAAGAAAGGTAAATTGTATCCTAGGTACATCGGACCTTTCGAAATTCTAGAACGAATTGGGAATGCATCTTACCGTTTGGAAATGCCGCCAAGTCTCTCCAAAGTTCACGATGCGTTCCATGAATCACTGTTGAGGAAATACATGCCTAACCCAATGCATGTACTCACTTACGAGGAATTAGAACTTGAACCTGATCTGTCTTATTGTGAAGATCCCATCAGGATTCTTGATACCAGAGAACAAGTGTTGTGAAACCGGACGACTTGTCTGGTAAAGGTTCTATGGAGAAACCATAATATGGAATAGGAAATGTGGGAACCCGAGGAACTTATGATGAAGAATCACCCGAGTATTTTTATACAGTAATTTTCTAGTAATTTCGAGGACAAAATTATTTGATGGAGGGGAGAATGTAACACCCCAAGCTTCCACGGTACACTTCTCTTTGAATAATACTATAGAGTGTGTTGTACGCATCCTCAAGTTCTAACACACACCACAACCAATCAAACCAGCTGTTATGAATAGTAATACCCACTTTTTGAAATTTTATAAATTTTATCATTCAAAATGGACTTCATTTTTGGATTCAGAATATCGAAATTATCCTTGGGTGAGTTTTTGGTATTTTTCATAAAACTTTCAATTTTTGATAAATAATGAAAAACAATGAGTTATTGGTTAAAACTGACATTTTATTTAAATAATTATTTATTTTATTTAAATTTAATTATGGTCAAAATAGATACATAATACCTATAAAAGTTCAATGTAATTCATTAGAGTTAGTTTAGAATAATTTTAGATATATAAAAATTTTATTGAACTTTTCAGCATCTTTTACCCACCTCCTAGGACAATTTGTAAATTCATATAAAACTTAATTTTACTGCTTTTTTGAGTGGAATTTCTAAAATCCAAGAGACACAATTAATTTCAAGGAGTAAAATGTGGTTCAATAAGATAAAAATAATATTTGGTGAATAGTAACTTTTTACTTTTATTTACCACGGTTAAAAGTAAATAGGATAATTTAGGGTAAAAATGATATTAATATTACCCTAAAAAATGTCCTAATTCTATTGGACACGATTATCACCACCAAAAACAACCTTAGAAATAAATATTATCCTTTAGGTCCACTTGGATTAGATTATGACATTTATTATTATTTAATTCAAAGAAGAGTTAAAATAGTTAAAATCAAAGTTTAATTACTAAGACATTTTTAATATAGGGATATACATAAGATAAATTCGATTTTAAATATTCATTAGAAAGATAAAAATATTTCCTACATAATTTTATTTTATTTATAAATTTTAGACATTAAATAATTTAATTTATTTATGACACAATGGTGATGTAGTAATTACCTACTTAGTGAAATATTAAAATAATTGATATTATAAATATCCAAATAAATCTAATTTGAGAGTTTTTATGAATTAAACTAATTTTATAGGTTAATATGACATGTTATTATTGATTTAATTATGTTTTTTCGATGTAATAATGCTGTTATTATTGTAAAAAAAATCAAATACCAAATAGTGTCAAAATTGACATAAAAAGATTTTAAAACAAATATTATATTATTAATTGATATTCAATTCCTAAAAATATAAGGATAGGCCAAGAGACTTATATAATGATAGGTGTATCATTAATGGACCACTTGGGAGTCGCTTGTATGTATATAGTAAGTTTATTAACTATATAATATAAAAATACAAAGTGACATGGTAAATGTAAAACTAATTAACTAAGAGTTAAAACTAAAAGATAAGGTTAATATAATAACCAAAACCTGTCTAAATTCTATTGGTTGAAGGTATTACGACCCATCACCACCTTAGACTTTTAATAATTTACTTTGGAGCCATTATAAACCTAATATTAATTTATTATAAAATAATATTTCTAGCTTTTCCAAAGGTTCCCCTCACCCCTCTTATAAAAGGGCACTCCCCCTTCTCACTAATTCACAAATTCAAAGCCTTTTGGCTCAGCCAACCCCTGACCAAATACTCTCTCAACTTCTCCCACTTCAACCTAGAGGCCTTAGTTTGATCAGAAATCTAACCTAAGGATCCATTTTTATCAAATCAAAAGGAAGAACCGGAAGAAGAGGTAATATTTTCACCACCCCTTTTCAAGTTCATTTCTTCTTCAACTTATTATTTCCTTGTTATTTCCATTATAATATAATAAATACAGTATATTATATATAATATGATGTTATTATAAATATGGAACAACCAAATTAATTATTCTATCCATCCCTTGAATGAAATGTCACCATACGTGCGTACGTATGGCCTACCATCTCCACGTCGTGGTGTAAATGTTATTCAATATATTATTATTTAGATGGGTATAATAATGATGTATAATTCATTTAAATAATAAATATAACATGATAAGTATTCTTTTTATATTATATACCATCCAATTATAAATTATATTAATATCAAAAGAATGATATAGTCGCTCGTGCGTACGTACGGACTACCGTCTCCACGAACGCGATGAGATTCATTCCCCATCGTATCCATTCAAGTCTAATTCTCATTTTATGATTAAAAATAATTTTTAATAACTTGATATCATTCTGTATATGAATAAAATACAACCTATCCATAACAAACATGCCTTATGTAACAAAACATATATAAGAAAATTATTAAGTTAACACCCTAAACGACGATAATACTAAAATATTATTAACAAAGAATTAATGGAAGATCATATATGATATCATAATTATGTATATAGTTCTAGTATAACTTGATAACAATGTTTTAACTATTATAAAAGAGGTTAACGTACCATAGACTAATGAAAAGTACAAGTTAAGGGTTTATTTCATAATCTCTTCATTATCTGAGGTTGTTTTTACGTGATTATCTACTGGGACCTCTTTATCATCCACATCCATGTTTCTTAAAAAAGTATTTAAAATAATTTTTACTATTTTAAAGTCTATGTATAAAGTCATTTATACCCTTGTTGAATTTTTATAAGAAGTTTATAAAGGACTATTTCGGTCATTTTCCAAACAATGTCCTTTTTAACCTTTTCGACAGAATTAAGGTAAGAATGTATTTTTTTAACTTATACAGCTGGTGCGGCTATTTTCCACCATTATAAAATCGTCGATGCTTCCCTTACAAGCTTATAAGAATATTTTCAAATTAAATGTTTTATTTTTCAATTATATTACTTTTAAATTATTTCAAAAAAAGAGATATTTCTCTCAAATAGTTTTGATTTCATCTATTTCAACATCCTCTGATGGATTTTAAGCATATTTGAAGTTTATTTATTATGATACAAAACTTACATATATTATTGAAAGTTTTGTGATATGTTTGACTGTGGATGTGTTATTTTTATACCATTCATGGTTTATAGTGAAAGTATTGACATATCGTATGCTATTTTTAATACGAATGTTTATGTTATGTTTAAACCTATTCATATGAGGAATGCATTGGACTTAATAAGTGACGGGTAGAGCCCACTACAGATCCTCGATGCATCGTTAGGTATAATGAGACAAACTAGTGTATTAGCACAAGGCCTTGACAAAATCTTATTTGTAGTCTTGGCACGAGGCCTTGGCTATGTGGTTATGATAGTCTAGCATTATGCATTCCATCATTATGAAAGTGGTTATTGATATTGCATGTGATTATTCGACTAGTAGAATATCCATGTGAATAAGTAAATGGAATTATTTAATTTTATCTTTTCCATATTATTCTGAAGTTAAAGATTAAAAGTCTTTTGTTTCTGTTATACATTGACTTAAATGTTTATGTTTATCTATGGAAGTTTCCTCTATATTTTTATCCTTACTGAGCATCTGAGCTCACCCCTTTAAATGTTTTATTTTTCCCAGGATGTGAAAAAGTAATTTATGAATAAAATGCAGGGATAGTATGTGGGGGAATGAGTGTGGACTATGGAAACTATGTTGTTTTAGTTTTCGTTTTTATTATGTAATGTAAAACTTTATGAATATATCTAATGTTTCTAAGGCGACTAAACTAATCGATCATTCGAGATTTGATCTTTCTTGTGATCATGCCAAAGTTATGTAATAATGCACCGACTCTAGGTAACTGGGGTTGGGGCGTTACATTTAATATAAATTTTCCATGTCTCGGAGCTTTGAATGTGTGAGGATAAGGGGCAGTGAGGGGTTGTATTTATAGTGGATGAAAGGAGTTTTTTTTTTAATATTTTATTCATTTGATGATTATTTGGACTCAAGAATATGAATAATTATTATTCATGTGAATAATTACTTGATATAGTGCATGGGAGTTTGGACCCAAGGTACTTACATCCTCTATGATTTAATTAATAGTCTATTTTACATACAATGTATATATATATCCTAAATTATCATATTTCAGTATTTAGAAAAAAATTCATATATTTTAGAAAAATAAAAAAAATTAAACATTACCATTTTTTCACACGGATAATTAAAAAATAAACTCGACTTTTTGAAAAATATTTTCTAAATATGAAAAAATTATGTTTTAATTAAAATAACCATTGATTGGAAAAATAAGGATTTTAAATATATAACTAACATTTTAAAACTTTGAATAAATAATTGAGGTCTCAAAAAATTATCTTATAATCATAAATCAAAAAAATATACTTTTTAAAAAATATTTGAATATAAATTTTCATTTTAATCATTATATTAATTATAAAACATAATATATGAATTTATGATTCATTAAAATATCAACAATTAATTAATAATTTTGAAAAAAATTTAATTATTTACACCATGATATAATGATATCATATTACCAATTATAAGATGAATAAATTTAATGTATAGTTTAATAGGTGAGGTTATTGTTATAATTTCAAATTTAATAATACTAAATGTTATATGGTTATTCCAATGCCAACATTCCAATTCATCAAAAAATAAACATATCATAAAAATACAATTAATTTAACAAAAGTAAATTTTCATATTCTGATTTCAAAAATAATGTTTATTTTATAGAATATAATTTAAGAAAACATTCAAAATTCATATTTAAAACATGTTCAACACAATAATGTGGTCAAACTACATTAATCAAATTATAGCCTCTTATGTGTAAAATTGGAAATATCTAATAGTTATAAAAATGTTTTGGATGAATGTAAAAATATTTGATTTAATAAATAATATATAAATTTCAGTACTATATTTTACTAATAGTGATTAATATTTTTTATATAAAATGTCATTCTAGTAATAAAAATTGTTTCTATAAAAATACATCCTTTATATTCAATTGGTATTCATTTCTAATTACTTGTAATGAAATGAATTTTTTTTAAAAATGTGTAATGTATATTTTCAAAATTTACCTAATCTCATTCAATAACTTCAATCCTAACTTCTAGAAGATAAATATAAAAATTAAATAGTAATAATTAAATAATTTTTAAGCTCGTAAGATATCAAAGAAGTTATATTTAAAAATATTCATGATAAAAAATCTTGGGTTATTACGATATATTTGAAATTGGATTATATTAAATCAGAATAATAGTATTTTGAAATATATTTATTTATAAATTATTTTAATATGAACACTTAATTTTTAGTAAAATCATTTTGTTCTTTAAAAATATTTTTTTAATAAAATGATATTATTTTTTTCTTCGAGAAAAATTTATATTTAACATCGATACCTTTAAAAAAATATTTGAAAAAATGGAGTTCATTTTTGAATTCATGGTCATATTTTTATTAATTTTTGATAATTTTTATAAAATATTTAAAATTTACCGAGAAGTAAAAAATACTGAATAATATTGAAAACTGTATTTTATTTTCAAAAATTAAAAATTTTAAATCATATTATGCATTAGTTTGAAAAACTATTTTGATTTTTTATTATAAATAATGTATTTTTTAAACTAAATGAATTTTATATATGAATTTATTATAAAACAAAAATGTTAAAAAGATTATTTTAAGGAAAATTTTGCATCATTGGGTTTTTCTGTTTTAATATTAAATTAAATTCATCAAATTAAATTTTTTAAACTTTGAAAAATGATTCCATGTTTTTAATAATTAATACCAAATTTAGAAAATGTAACCCTTATATTCTTGAACAATATGAATAGTAACCACAATAATATTTACACCATGGTTAAGGGTAAACCTGTTAATTAAGAGTACAAATAATATGAGAAGGATTAGAAAGGACCTTAAAAATTTCCCCAATTTGATAGGATTAATATGTTTCTACCATAATCATTGTTGGGTATAATTTATGAACTTTTGGATTCACTTTGTTGACATTATGTTTTTTATAGTGTTTTATTTAATGAAAAGTCAAAGTTTTCAAACTTTTATTTTTTATAAGTATAAAATTTTTATTATTTATTTTTCCAAATGATATGTTTATCTATAAACAGTTCTTTAAAATAAAAAATATTTTTATTAATCAGGTTATGGTGTTTTGAATTTTTATTGAATAAAAAATTACTATAAATTCTTACACAATGATGATCTAATAATTATTATATTAGTGGGGAATTCACATAAATGATATTAAAAATATTAACATAAATATACTTTTAGATATTTATGGTGATCAATGAATTATATTGATGATCAAGACATGTTAAGGATATAATAAAATAGATGTTTCTATTTTTTCTTGTTTTTATAAGGATTTTCAAAACAATATATTGAATAGTTTCAAATCTAATAATATTAATATTTTATGGGATTAATATTTTTTGTTTTTTTTAAATTGATAAAAATATTAAATTTGGAAAGGGGATAATATATGATCTAAAAATTCATTTCTTATTTATATATAGGCCATTTGGAAGAATTTGTCTCTATAATAGTCTTATTGTATTTTAATATTTAGCGATATTCCAAAAAACCCCCACTCTTCCCCTTATAAATACCACCCCTCACTACCCCTTCTCCTCAAAGCTTCCAATCCTCAAATGTTGTAAAATATCTACAACAAAAATATCATCCCCACTCTACCTGTGTAAAATTTCTTCTAGTTTCATGAATGTATAATTCCATGTTCCTCAAGATATCCTTTAAAGATGAGATATTCAAGAGGTAACATTCTCAAACAACATATTTTAATTTCTTTTCTTCTTCTTATGTCTCCTCACCTCATATCATCCCTTAAATAATAATTACAAAAGTATCATTTATACACTACTATTTTATATTTCTTGTGGAATATCTTTTATCCACCCATTTTTCTTATCTCTTCTAATTCAATGAAAGGAAACCATTGCCCAAATTATTACGGATAACTGTCTCCATGGATGATGAAATCTCTTTTTCTGTTACACCTTAAAGAATGGTAACAAATTATTATTCTAGATATGTCACATTTTTGTAATTATAATGTAATATATTTCCTATTTTATGAATAATATATAGACCCAATATTAAATAAAATTAAACTAACTCATAATGGTCAGAAAAACTACCAAAATAAATTGAACAATTTTCATTGACATTTTATCATATAAATAATACTCATAGAAGAAAATAAAATGACATGTGAGACCATTTATAAAATTACAAGTTCACAAATTAAATTTTATTCCATATTTGTATTATTATTTCCATTTAATAAGAACATCCATATTTATACACAATACAACTGACCAAAAAAACAAAGAAAAGAACCCTCTTGGAATGATTAAATTAAACCTTATACCTCATTGAAATGGAGATAAATAAAATTTATAAAATTATAATAAATCAAATATATATGTAATATGTTCTAAATTAATCAATTAATGAACCTAATTTTATTATCTAGGACATTAAGTGAAAGTGAAGAACACATTCAGACATATGGAATTGGATCTCTCTGAACATCCAAATCTCTATTGGGTCACACTTTATTTCACTTTCCTCAATTTATCTCTAAAGTATTAATATATAATTCTCTGATATTATGTTTATATATATCAAAAATATTTATCTATTTCAATTAATCTTCATTTTATGGGGAATTACTTGTATTAAATGGTTCCCTCCCCAACTCCTCTCAATAAGAAAACCCAATTAAAGGGAACTTCCCTATTTCTTACCCATATTCAAGTACACTACACGTACTATTTCAAAGCCACTATTATGTTTATGAAATAACTACATTATTTATGAACAACTATTTTAATTCTTTTATAGTTTTATTGAAATAATTATGCATTTATCCACTTTAACTACTCTTTACTTCTTTCCTTATAATTTTTCTCAAGAGTCACATTTATAATTATAGCAAACAAATTTATTTAATGTTTTCACATCAGTTAGAATTAATTTTTCATTTTATATTCTTATATTTCAATTAATGATTTCATGATTTATATAAATCACTTAATTCATGTATACCATTATTATACACAGTTTGGTTATGTCTTGTGGCATGAGTATAATACCTAATTCATTCCATGGGTAACCTGTATGTTTATTCCTTACGTTTTATTTTTTATGTGGCATGTATATTCATGAAAAGTTTTTTATAGGTTTAACAACTAGAACTCCAATGAATAGTGTAATTATTTAGTCTCATGATATGTTATGTATTGGATTAGGGAGTAAACATAATCCATTATGGTACATTGTCCACCATGTGATATAGTCTTGAGAGTTATCCTTGCCTCATGTTTATGTCATGTTATATGATTATTCCACTTTAATATGTTTCCATGGTCATATGATTCTATGTTCTATAAGTTATGATTCTATATGATTATTCATGAGTAATTCCTTTTATGTTATCATGTTACACCTTCTAACCCATGTGATATGATTTATTCCCATGTTTATTCCCTTAATGGGATTTTTAGCACATCACTTTTGTGTATGTTTTAGCTAGTTTTTTCTATGTAGTTGTACGAGTTCAAAGAATATTAGGATCTCATTATGGAGATTAATAAAATGTTTTTTTATTGTAGTTTAACATCGGTTAAATATTTTCATAGTATTCCAAATGCACTAGACAGTTTGATCATTGGTTTATATTTAAGAGATACTTTTGCCTAAAATAATTTAATAACATGTCTAAAATTCATGGGACTATATATATATTATTTAGGAAATACTTTAAAAAATTATTTTAAAAATGAAAATTTACATATATGGAATTAAATAATGGATTTTTTATTTCTATAAATTATGACCATTAAACATTAGTGAAAATCTAGTAGATTTGTTTACACATAGTAAAATATCATTAAATTTCATTAAAGTATACAATTGATCGTTTTCCTAGAAATGAAAAAAATTTCTAGATATAAAAAAGATTATATAGGCACTAACATATTTGAAGCTAAGGTTAACCAAAATGAAGTTGGTTGGTTTTGCATTAACTAATTATTCACTGGATTCATAAAAAATAAGAATAAGAGAACTTTTGATTCTACAATCTTATGGGATATTCTTTAGTTGATCACGTTCTCTTTAAATACCATCATATAGGATATATTGGAAATGTAATTATTTAATAAAAAATATTAATATATATTATCTTATAGGTATGATATTATAAATTGTTAGGATTCAAATCCCTTTCAATACCTTCTTTCATTATATTTTCAATTATGGAAATTTTATAGTTTATGTTTTATTATTTTATAAATATTAAGGGAAATATATGATTAAGTGTAAATAACAAATAAAATGGAAAATGTGATGAAGACTATCTGATAATAATGGGATATGAAGTTTAAGACATCATAAAAATGTTGAATTAGTTATCATGACTTATGAATAATATCATAAACCAAATAGAGCATCTAGATTTAGCAATGATGGAACAAATAACAGTGAAATACTTCATGCATCAACATCCACATTTTTTTGTGGACTTTCAAATATACTGATTACGAAATAATGGAACAATAACATAGAAACCGTATTTTTATACTATATTTTCTTCATAAATAAAATGTTAATTTTGGAAGTATACAAATTTGATTGAAAAGATAATGGGTTATAGAAAATGAAAAAAATCGTAAAACAAAATGATGTAGTTGCTGTTGTGGAGTGTGGAAATATTCAACAAATACATTCTCAAAATTTATTTCCTTTATACCATCAGATAAAAAATGGAAATAAAAATATATTAGCTGAATAACATACAGAATAAATTAGTGAGAAGTTATGAGATAGAGTTTGCAGTTTTTTCATGGTACACAGTCATGTTATTGAAATTATTATAATAGAATAATATATAGATTTTTTGGTGGACTATAATATCATATATATAATGATATTGTAATTTGAGACATTGGGGGTAATTATTAGAAAATTAACTATTCTCCCAATATAGAGGTGTAGTTGTTAGATATACATTGTTCTCATAGTTTGAATGATATGAACAAAAGGTTAGAGATTTATTTTTGTAATATTTTAATCTATGAAATATAATTTAATATAATATAATTATGCCTTTTTAATGAGTATAGGAATATATTTTTAGGGGATAAACTATAGGGATGTGGAAAGTGTTTCATGTTCAGAAAGGCTGGATATATATCTTGAAACTATTGTGTATATATAAAGTGAAAACATTTTAATGAAATTGTTAATGAAATTATGGTTAAATCCCAAACTCAAATATATTTCTCCTTTTTTATAGAGCATGAAATCTTTTCAAACATAATGAAAAATATGTGAATAATTTAGGACTATCAAAAATATCCTTAGTAGAGTCCAATAGAGAAAAAATATATTTTTTACAATAACTACTAATGGTGCGGCTTCAAATGATGTGGAAATAGATACCATAATTGTTATCTTAATAATAGTAAGTACATTGTTTTATTTTGGTTTTATTCATTTCATTTTTCATTCATGTTTTCAATTAATATAAAGTTGATTTTTGATAAAATAAAATTAATTTAATCTTTTAAAAGTCATAAATGGTACATTTAATCATCAAGGGTATTTTGAGATAGATTAGATAAATAATGAAATTGTAATCACTTTGGAAACCTGGTGGTCATTCCAATTGTGTAATTTTATATAATTAAATGATTTTATTTGATACCAAATAAAAACAACAAAATCTAGTGTATATGTATGACAATTTCAGTTTTCATAAATGGATGCACTGAATTTGTTTTTCTAAGAATATATTTCCTTGATTGATTTAAATCATGAAATTCCTCCTCGAACATTATTTATGGGAATGTTTATTGAAAATGTGTAAGAAAGATTTTTTTTTAACATAAGAAATGTAAAAAAATGGAATACATTTTTATTTTACTTAATGAAATATCATGATCTCCCCTAGAAAGGGATTTGAAACTCCTACCTAAACTCATGCATGGAACACAACCTATATTAACATCCCAATGTAGAGTGAAATTTTTAGAGCTATAATATTTAATGAAAAAACTACAATATCAAATGGAGAAGGTTTTACTTTACCAAGTGTGTATCCTTGTAAATTTGGATTAATTAATGTAGTTATAAATTGAATATTAGGAGAATAACGGGATCACGATGAAGAAATATACCATCACCCTAGGATTGATGTTATATGTGACCACATTTGTGGGGCTCAGTTAAACTCTACGATTGATTTCTAATTGGGGTATCATTATGTAAGGGTTAATAGTGATAATATCCCAATGATGGATATATATATAAATATCAACATTATGATTTAGATGTAAGGTCCCTTTTCAAAACTAATCATATGACTATATTTATATATATGATGAAAATATTCCTTAGGAACTACCAATATATTTTTATTATAGTGTTTATTGGTGGTATTGAAATATATTCTAAATGTTTTAGGAACATTTAGATCATCTATAGTTCATATTAAAAACTATTAAGAATGATATAATTTTTCTTAAATTCAATAATTATGATTTTTTTACATAAAGTGGAATTTATTGGTCAAACTGTAACTACTGAAGAAATTTACATAAATCAAATTATGGAAAAAGGTGTAGAGGAGTGGATTTATCCAAAAATAGTGTCTTATATTAATAGTTTCCTTGAACTAGAAGGGAATTATAAAAGGATTTTGATTTTGTTTTCAAATAACTCCAATCCACTAACCAAGTGAATATGAAAAAGAGTTAAGTTTATCCTGAAAAATAGATTGAAGAATGTTTATGATTATTAAATAATGTTTTGGTTATTAAAGTTGTTCTATCATTACACTTTGATGGAAAAAGATTTCTTATTTATAATGATGTATCCTTGTAAGGGTATATATTCATATTCATTTAAAATGATACAGTTATTGTCTTTGAGTCTCGATAATTCAAGACTCATGAATAGATTTATCCTAATAGTGACATTGATTTACCTCTAGTTATTTCTACATTAATGATATAGAGACACTATTTTCTTATTAAAAGACTAATATATATGAAAAAAAATATTTTAATGTATATATTCACACAAAAGAAACATAACATGAGACAAGTTATACAAGTAATTCTTATTATGGGCTATGAAATTTCTATTTATTATCACCTTGTAAGGGAAAGTAATGTCGTTGATCATTTTAGTAGGAATGTCCCTAGAGGAAATGGTATTTTTTCCACTGAATTACATCTATTGATCAATGAAATTTTATTAATAGATGTTTATATAACATGAGAAGGTCCATCCTTGGTCCTAATACAAATTATTTCCCAACCATAATTATAGTTAAAATCAAGAAATAATAGAGTCAATAATATATTAGAAAATATGATAATAGCTATCAAAAATCAGATATTTCTTCTGCTAAATATTGATCAAGAGGGAAAAATGAGGTTCATTAAATGGCTATATATCCCAAATATTCCATAGTTAAAGAATGATATGACTGGTGAAGCTAATACCTCATCATTATCTATATATAGTGGAAGCACAAAAATCTCTAAAGATATATTGGATCATTATTTTTGTGATAATATGAAAAGAGATATTGTTGGTTACACTACACAATTCTTGTTATAGTAAAAACAAAATGTGGAGTTAAAACAAAAAAATGGAGTACAATAACAACTACACATTCATATATGTATTTGATAAAAAACACCATGTATAATGTTACTTTTGTTCTCATGACATATAATGGAAGTAATGTCACAAGGGTAATCATTGATATAATAAAATAGTATAACCATTTTATCACTATACAAGATGAATTATCTGTTTAGGGTATTTATCTTGTTTTATTCAAGAAGTGTTGAGAATTTAAGGATCACCATGTACAATTTTTTCTAACTATGATCCAATATTTAATTCTTTGTTCTAGAGGATCCTTCAAAAGGAATGAATACAAAAGTTAAACAACGGAAATACTATCATCCTTAAACTAATAGGATGTTAGAGATTAAAATTCAAACATTAGAAGTGCGTTTAATTGATATATTACATGATTTTGTGGAATTTTGAGCTAACATAATCCAATTATTTAATTATATAATAAAAAGTGCTTCCACTTAAGTAATAACAATGGATAATTACATATATAACTATATAGAAAGGGTGAAGAAATCCATAATTTTTTTGAATTTAGAGAAGAATAATTATTAAAACAATAAAATGTGAGAGATTAGGAGAAAAATACAAGTGATAAGGCTTCATGATGTCTAAAAACAGCTATGATGAACATCTAATGAAGAGTTTATAATATCAGGATGGGATAACATATTCTTAATGTTGTCTCCATGGAAAGATGTTATGATATTTATTGTAATGAAAAATGTATTTAAAGATCCATTATATCCTTTGATATTATATAGTGTATTTGAGGAATTGGATATCAACTAGATCTACCTCTATATCATCCACTGTTTATGAAATCTTTTATGTGTCTCCTTTATATAGGTATATACCAGACCCAATGAATATACCCAATATAAATTGTGTGGAAATAAAATTCGAACAATTATATGAAGAGGAACAAATCAAGATTCTAGATATAAGGTAATCCAATGAAATAAGAAACCGTGACTCAGAATAGTCATTGGAAAAAATCAAACGTTCCATAAAGAAACATTGTAGACTAAAGAAGAAATGACTGAATATATCCTCATTTGTTTTGATTGTGGACAAATATTTTTTGGTATAAATATTTTTGTTGGGGGGTAATGTAATGAACCAAAAAACATCATTCTATTAATATTAATTGAAAACATGATTCACAATGTATTTTTTATTATTTTTTATAATAGATGAACATAAACAGACTTTTAGAACGGAAAATTAAACATCAATAAATAATATCTATAAAAATATGAAATAATACTAAATGGATAAAAAAAATAACCATGACAAAATTAAGTAAAAATCCATTGGATTGAATTCCCCCTTGAAGATCACTCATGTTATGAAGACAATAAAAATAATGTGTTTGGAATAGGATAATCATTATCAAGTGATTTATAGAAATATTTTAAGTGAATTAGTGAATGATGAAGTGTGATAATAGTAGATTGTCTATAGGGTATCAAGGGACTTGTGACATTTAGTATCTAACCACTACTTGACTGTTATCTGACCACTCTAATGTGACCATTATTTGACCTTAGAAACAGTAATAATACCTCATAAAAATGTAAAATTACTATTTAAAATTAAATTAAAAATTATAATACGTGTTAATAATATTTGAAATATTTAATTATTAGTAAAAATACACCTTATGAATCCATACACATGATATTATAAAATTTATAATTCATTAATGTGAATAAATAATGTGTTTCCCATTAAAATATAATATCATAGAAAATATATGTAATATTATTCTAAAATAATAATTTCTCATTCATTGGAATTTATTTTTGTATATTTTACATCATTTTTTTAATAATTTCATCAAATTTAATTTAGAGTGAAATTATGAGAATTTTTTGTAAGGATTTTTTTAATGAATATTAATAATTTGTTTCTATATATTTTGTGACTTCGTAAATATGTAATAATTATGTGATTACATATATTATTTTATTTATGATCTGAATATTTTTAATTAATTATTTAATTATTTATATGTATTAAAACCAAGTTTTAAACGGTATGTTGAAATTCAAAAGTCCAAAATCAACTTTGGACATTTGAAAATAATATTTAAGGAATAAAGGAATATTTTTATGGTTAAATTAATATAAAGATTATGAATTCAATTATAAAATTATCAAATATCATAAACTGTGTTCTTACATTCATAAACCATGTTACAAAACCATATGTAGAAAATGGTTACTGTATTTTCCAAAACATAAAATTCCAAATAAAAAATTTAAAAAATATTACGGAAGTTACATTATTTTATTACAAATAACAACCACTCAACCCCATTAATTTCATTTCTAGTCACATTCTCAAATACCCCTATATGTTAGTCTCATTATTTCTACAAGTGAATCTATTGATCTATCAATGAATCACCCCATGATGTTTAGGAAGAGATACTAAAGATAAGGCATTCTCTTACTCATTCCTCATTTAGATTCAAGTACTTATTTTTTCTAATTTTTTATTTTAATATTATAATTTATTAATGTATTTATAATCATTAAATTAATATTTAAATAATTTTAAATTGTTTTTATACTAAATTAATCTCTCATTTATCTCAGTTTATAATACATTTTTAAACTCCTTTTACTCTAGATGTTATTCCATGATTTCCATGAAATACATTTATGACTGGATACCCAAACATATTTTAAATAAATGGTATCCATATATATATATTATTATACAAAACTGATTTATTTTTACAATTAAAAAACCCATAACCCCCACTCACGGGTTAATAAATGGTTAAAATATCATTTCATAAAACACTTATGAACTAAATAAGATTACATGAAAATTTTTCATTATTACTCACAAGTTACTGAGGAAATAATTTATTCTGATATTTATTTTATATAGAATAAATGAATTATGTAATATAAAGGGTATAGAATGATAGAACACCAATGCAGTGGGTAAATAATTAATCTCTAGTGATAATAAGTTTATAATGATATTTTAGTATGCCATGGTAATGTATCACGATACCACAATGAAAAAACATGGTAATATGTTTTTTGAAACCTTTGTGATAAGCCCAGGTAATAGGACTATGATTGTATCATTTTTCTATATTAGTCATATTTACTTGAAATTTATTATATTCACCTTCTTATTCCCCTATTTTATTCCTCATGTTTTAATTATGATGATAAATAATTTTCCATTTTTGTTTTAACTCATCACATAGATTTATGCACACCCTTTCCTTTTAATCTATGTCCCTAGGAAATCATATGTAGTATGGTGACCTAGGATTGATTTATAAAGAGGTATTTCAAGAGGATTAAATAACATTTATGTTTTGTATGTAATCGATATAATTTAGGTATTATGCACTAATATTCCATGATATTAAACCTCAAAATAAAATAGGAATTAACTAGAAAACTATTTTTTTAAGAAATTATATTTAAAATATTTCATAAAATGTGGGTCCCCATATTTTGGGAAGCACATGTGCTCCTCCTGATTTCAAGAGGCTATTGTATATACCAAGGGATGAATAAACTAAAATCAGAGATTTTTCCCTATAGTTAATAATATTAAAAACCATTAAATTTGAAAGCCCATATTTTCCATGGGGTATAAATATCATATTTACTAAGAGATAATAAATTAATAAGATCCAAATAAAATTATAAATTATAAATTACTAAATACAAGAAATAATAAGAATTTTCATTATCACATTACCATTTTTCTAAGATATACTTGTCTTCCAAAATAATAAAAAACACAGAAATATATATAATGAATCCTATAATTTAAATAATTAATCAAAAATGATGATACACTAAATAAAAGAACTCATTAGATCAAAAGAACTAAAAGGAGACATCCATAACATCTTCATCCACATATTCCAATCTATTTTCCTCTAGGTATTTTCATTTACCCAGTTCACATAAAAATGATATCCACAAATCCCATAGGGGAATGTTCATGGTTTGGGTATATGATACTAATTTCTGGTCATTTTCATACCTCGACCATCATTTCAAAAAATAATCTATTTATCAGTAATAATTTAATGAAATGGAATGTAGTAGTCAAAGAACAATATTCTTTTGTGAAAATATTTAAATTAATCAAAAAATTTAACAAATAACCCATAATATAGGGATGGTCCATACATATTTAACTTTATTAAACCCCATCTATTAATCTATGATGAATATATATAATTATTCAATGTTTATCAATATTACATGAGGGAAAGGGGATCATGTATAATATTTGGGGGAAAAATATTCACTTGTGTCTGGAGAATGAGAACTGTTATATTGTGTAAGGGTATAATAACCAATACAAATCTAGAAACATAACCATCAAATGAAGAGTATAGGCCAAATGATATATATATAAAATATCACATAACATTTATATATCTTTAATAGATATAGATTCAGATAAAATTAAGTGACACATTATATAGAAAGACATTCCAAAGAAACACTTTTAATATGATAATTTCATCACTTGTAATCATATATGGAAGTAATATAATGTGGTCATGAAAATAACATAGATCTACTACAAGACTTGTATAAAAAATAGGAATATTTTGATATCAAATGTGTAATAATATATGTCACTCATAAAATATTAAAGAAATAAAAAATAATGATAATATGATGTTTTAATAAAAAAATAATGAATTAGAAAAACATATTTGTAAAACAATTTATTAGATAAAAAAATTATTTTTTAACTATGATTACATAAATCATTCTTACATATGAAAAAATATTTAGAGTATGAGATAAAAAAGGGATCACCTACCAAAATTACTATAAATAACTATTTCTATATCATTATGAGGATAATATACTAAAAATATGACTATATAGCCCATATGAGAGAATATAATTACAATATGACCATCTAGCCCACATAATATTTGAAAATTTTTATTTTTTAACAACGTAAAATAGAAGATACTGAATCCATAAAATAAAAAAACACACTCACCTCTGATTCACATAATAAAAAACCCATATATTATTAAGGTATGAAAATTTCAAAGCATTCATAAAAGTTTAAAATCACTAGTAAATTGAAAGGGAATTCAATAAAATCACCTAATATAATACAAAAGAAATATTTATGAAAGTATTCACCCATAAATTTTAATAGATTACAATTTATGAAAAAATGGAGACAATTTGAATTTTGGAAAAAAAATTTCATTTCATTGGATTGTGAGGAGAAAAATAAGGGACCCATATAGTTAATTTCACATAAGTACCGGGTGGTGTCTCAATAATTTAAGACCTTCACTAATATTCTCCTTCCAATCTAAAATTTGACTAACTACTTTATAACAAAAAATCACACCCAATAAGAGACTAAATTACCAAAATTGAATAATAAAACTCAATTTTAATATTCAAGTCCTTTACAATTAATATTTTTATAATATATTTTCTATTTAATAATGTAATATTTTTTCCATCATATTATAATTTTATGATATTGGGTTTCGTAATTTTTCCTTGATATATTTTTTTAAATAGAAAGTGAAATATCTCCCATAAATACATTATATAGTTTGAGTGATTGTTAACAAACGGTGGCCAATTGGGGACAAGATTTGGTGGTCTCTCACTATCTCAAATAATATAAATCAAGTATAGTATAAATATATTTTACAAATTTTTCATAACCTTATATTAACGTATCCTAAATAAAATAACATTCTAAAAAATATATAGACTCTAACTATTAGATATATAAATGAATTATTTCAAATTTTTTGATTATATTATCCCCCAAAATTCTCCACACATGACATCCTTCTAAATATATTACTTTATGTAATTCACCTATGAAATGGGAATTGTTAGAAGTAGTTAATTCCAATTTTTGGTAAGATAAATCAATTTCATCATTGCATTGATGGTATAATAATAATTATATAAGGAAACATGAATATGGGAGAAATATATAATAAAAAATGACATGGAATAATACTTTTTTCTATAAGGTATGATAAAATAAAATATATCTTCCAAAGTATCATCATTAAAGCATAAATATTCCATGGTGTAAGAATGTAGATACATGAGAATATATTCATGAGCCATAATGTATAACGTTGGATAGAGTCATAAAAAAGAAATGTGCCCCATGTAGAATAATATAAATGTTTGACATTGTGAACATATCATATGAAACCAGGTTCTTGAATAATGGTATAAAAATTGATAAATAAACCATGTCCTTTAATAGAGTTTTGGACATGTATATATGCAATTAGTGTAATTAATAGGATTCTAAATATAGACAATAACAATTTGATCAATACATATATATTTGAACATGTATAAATACGATGTATTCCCCACCTATATTTGTGAACATGGATTACCATAATAATATCCATGCATAGAGTTTCCTATTTGGCTAAAACTAGTTTGGACCATGTATAGAGTTTTGAATTTGATTAAATGTAATCTAGTCCAAAAATTGAGTCTTGAACATGGATAAATGAAATCATTTATATGCACATTGTTGTGTACATGGTTTAAAAAACAAGGAACCATCACCTAGTTTTGAACATCATTAAACATTGTTAGTTTCATTCATAATCTCATGAGGCAAAACACTTTATCGTAATGAATTAAAGTGCTATACAAGGCCTACTTATGCCATTATGATAATAATTACAAACTTATGACATGTTAAATCAATCTTACATCTCGTTATAAAAAATTCAGATAATATTAAATTGGTAATATAATATTATCAAATGATATGATATAAAATTGAATCATGATTTAGTTCAGTTTATAAATAACATTTGATCTGTAATAGAATTATACCAAAATTTTATTTAGATATATAAGAACCCGGTTATTATTTTGAGGTATGGGTTTCTTCTTTACTATTTTCTTTAATTGTTTTTTAGAAAATATGGAAAATGGGAAAAATCCTAACTTTTTGAGGTACACGCCGTGTACTTTTTCCACACGCCGTGTACTTTTGGCTGTGTGGGATGAGTACACATGGCGTGTGGCCATGTCGGCAATAAAGGGTGTAGGAACGGACTACACGTCGTGTAGTGTTCCCTTACATGTTGTGTAGTCAGTCGGCAGGCAAATAGTAAGGCGGTGTCTAGCTGCGTGACAGCACACGCTGTGTACTCGTGAAGACACGTCGTATAGTAATGTCGGTATGTGAACAGTGTCGTGCTGGCGGGAAGCTGCCAGAGGAACAGTTTAAAAAATGGGAAGTACACACCATGTACTTTATTTTTTTGGTTATAATGGGCAGTAGCCTCCCCTGTTCACAAGGAAGGCTTAGAATGGGAAGAGGGATCTCGGGAGTGGAGGCCGAAGGTTTAAAGATCCGCCGACCGCACATCGGGAATCCGTTTTCACCTCGGACAATCTTGTTGGAACCACATGGGTAAGCCCTCCCTTATCCTTAAGCAGTTCTTGCCAATTCTTCCTCCAAGGGATGTTGTTAAAGTTTGAATGAGGTTTTCTTTCAACTCAGATCTACGTCGTTCTTGGGTGTTTCCATAATCAACATTCGCGTATAACGTTCGTTGGCGTTAAAGGTAGGTGTCTTTGTGTTTATTTTTCCAACTGCTATGTGTTTTGTGTATTTTAGTTCCACGAACCCATGTTGGGGTGTCATGTGGATGAGGCTGTGGCTATTTTAGCTGCCTAGAATTGTATAGGTAATTAATTGTGATATTAAAATGTTGTTTGGGATTAGTGCTTGGTTCCAGGATCACCCCGGTGGTGTTTTCCTCTGTTTAGCCATTTTTCCGGGATACCTGAGGGTATGCCTTGTTTATGTTATGCCTCTAAAGTAATGATTTTAGAATTGCCTTGAGAGGAATTGCTTGTGAATGTTTATTTACATGTTGGGCATGGCCTGGTTACCTGTTTAGCCTAAGGGTAGTGTTGTGATTAGCCTATGGGCATTGTACTATATAGCCTGTGGGAAACTTCTTCCGTGCCTGTGGGAAGATGATTCTGTGTTCGTGGGTGACACTTCTTACGCCTGTGGGAAATATCCGTATGCATGTGGGCTGATTCTGGTGTTTGGTTTCTCTTTACCTGAGGGTAGAAGTTTATGAGTCTGAGGACATTGGCCCTTTACTTAGAAATTCACTGTGGTGATTTCTTAATATTAAATAGATTAAATGAATAATTAAATGGAAATATAACTGGTAAGATGGTTACTTTGGAGTACTACTTATTTTATTGCATTTTACTTTTGTGCGCTTTTGTTGCATGTCTACAGCGAGTTGGGCACGAGCCTTTGGTGGGTGCCTACTGAGATTTATTACTCACACCCTAATTGGGTCATGCTTTTTGACCCAAACAGATTACGTTTCTACAGGTATAGATAAGGGAAAGGGTCCCTTTACAAGTACTTGAGTGTTGTTGAGGAGTAGGGGAGCATGGTACCAAGCTTAGGCTGGCGATGCTACCGGTTGTTTTGTGTTTGCTTTGTTGTACTCTGTATTGTATTGTACTGCTCTGTAACATGTTCTGGAAGTTTTCTTAGAACTTGAGACATGTTGCATCATATCTATATATCTGGATGGTAATCTTTTACTGCAGTTGTTCTATTAAATGTGTATGGTTTATTGCTTCCGCTGTTGTTGTATGTTTTATTCCATTCCACTGCGCTACACATTGAAAAATGAGGGCATAGTTACCCCCACTATCAGACTTGGGCCCTCACTGCTAGTCAGCAGCCTCTAGCGTTTGGGGAAATGCGCTTGAGGTCACGTGGTGAACTGGGTTCGGGGCACCCGTTGAGTGGCACCCGGAACAGGGACATTACAAAGTGGTATAAGTGGGAGGATCTTTTCTTTGACTTACTATTTGGAGCCTTAGTTAGGTATAGGACGGGAATAGTAGTTGGTAATAAGTTGTGCCCGGGAATAGCTAACCCATGGATAGGGAAAAGCCAATTTACCTCATATTGAAATTTTACTATTTTTTCGATTTTACAGTTGATATGATTTCACCGTTGGGTGACGCACTTGTGATTGTGCTGGTATATTTTATCCTTGGGTTATATTTAGTTGCGAGATGAAGAGATGAGGGTATTCCATATCATGCATCATTTAGGTACATGCTAGAAATCACATGCCATGCACAGTTCCTTGCCATGTAGGTTCATTAGAATTTGCTTGTTGTTTTGATAGTTGTTGTGCTAGAAAAGCATCACGTTGTGATAGCTTCTTGATAAATACCTGCTATGTGATAGGGTATTTCTTTATAAATATGTGGATAGAATGGATGCCAAACATTGGTTTTTGGGGAGTATGGGCACCCATTTACCAGAATTTGGTGGATCATTGACCGTTTATTTCGTTATAACATATATAAGATGTTAAACATTGATTCGTGGGGAGTATGGGCCCTGGAAGATCGGAATTTGACACTTGGGTGTTGTTTTTCAGTATTTTATGGGTTTTGGGGATGTTTATGAGGCATACTGTCTGGAAAACCCAGTATACATGTCGTGTAGGACTTAGACACGCCGTGTATGGCCTTCTATTTGGGAAGAAAAATAAATTTTTTGAGTACACGCCCTGTACCCTGAGTACACGCCGTGTAGACTCTTCCAGTATCACAAACCGTGTTGGCGGCGACATGGAGAAGGGAAGATATTGGGGTGAACACACCGTGTAGCATTTTTACACGCCGTGTAGTAGCTTCCCGTGTAACAGACCGTGTGGGCGGCGACACGGGGTAGTGAAAGAAATGGGAAAAAAACGTTGTGTACCTAATGTACACACCATGTTGGGTTGACCCAGAGTCTGACCGTGTAACTAAGAACACAGGTTGGTGAACTATTTTCTTGAACATGCCATCTCAATGATAGAAATGTCATGTAGTGTGACCTTGGGACTCGACCATGTAACTAACAACACAGGTTGGTGTCACCTCTCCTTGAACACGCTGTGTGCCTCTAGGACAAACCGTGTAGTATTGTCGGAGGACAGACCGTGTGGAGTTAGCTGAGTGGCTGAAAAACAGGGTGGTTTACGCTTTGTGTGCATCTGTAACACGTTGTGTAGTGTCAAGACGAGTAGTTGGACGTGTCACAAATGACACAGGCAGTTTGAAATAACATCATACACGTCGTGTGGATGAAATACACGCCGTGTAAGTTTTGTTCAACGGGAGTTGTGTGGCTTAGCTGTGTAGAAGGGCCCAGGAAGGGGAAGGGAAGTCAAGTACACACCGTGTAGTCTTGTTTTGAAAATTTTAGATGCCTTCTTCCTCCTGTTCCTTTTTGTTTTCTTCATTTTTGGTTATTGTTAATCTTGTTCTAAGGTGTGTGTTTGACCTTGTAGTGTCATGTCGCCGAGACGACCGCGCGTTGTTCTCCAGGAGAGCGGTGACGAATATACTCCGGAGATGGTGGCCATGGGTTACTAGTAGATCCTCTAGCAGATCTAGATGCGGCACCAGCTATTATACTAGACACAGGCGCGGAGGTGCAGTTCCGTGAAGGGTTTATGCAGTTCATATAGGCCCTTCAGGGAGCACCGCAGGCTGCCACATCTATGGTAGAGCTGACTCATATCTTCCAGCAGTAGCATCCGACTACGTTTTCAGGGGATGGTGGACCACATGCTGTAGAGTCTTGTCTAGGATCGATGAAGACTATTTTCGAGCATCTTGAGATGCCTCCAGGATGGAGGGTCAAGCTCGCGACTTATATGTTGTGTGATTCCGCCAAGAGGTGGTGGGATGTTATCACCCAATCAGAGCATCACAGGGAAATGGTGCGGGAAGATCTTCAGGTAGTCTTCTATGACTTCTTCTTTCTAGAGACTCTGAGGGCAGATAGAGCTCGAGAGTTCATGAATATGTAGTAGGGCGCTACGTCAGTGATGGACTATTCTGCTCGCTTTACCGAACTTCAGCGTTTTTCACCCGTTTTGGTGGGCGATGAGACATTGAGAGCCATGCGTTTTGATGATGCCTCCGATATGACATCTGATCTCAGGTGAATGTTTTCAGGTTTCCTTTAGTACATTCTATTGTGAACTAGGCACTGATTATAGAGAGGAACCTGTAGGAATCTAGTGGTGTGGGCCAGGGTGGTTCAGCACCGGTTACTGGTACTATTTCTGTAGGCAAGAGGAAGAGATAGATGGACATCTTTCAGGGTGGAAGTACCAGTCAGAAGACTGCTTCAGGTGGGCATGTCTTATGCTACCAATGTGGTAAAGAGGGGAACAAGAGGACACAGTGTCCACGAGACATAGTGGAGTGCCGAGCTTGCGGTAGTATGGGTCATCTGCAACGCTTTTGCAGGGCGTTTCCACCAATGGCTAGTGAGAGGGGTTCTGTGCAGACTCCGTGTGCGGGAGAAGGACCAGTAGCTTATTACCAGTTATGGAACTAGAATACATCAGGGCGTGCATGTAGAGATGGTGGTTGTGGTCGTGGTATCCAGACACCAGGATCTCAGAGGCAGCAGGGCGAGATAGCTCAGGTTAGCCAGGTTGTGTCGTAGGGCCGCGACACTGGACATGCATATGCAGTGTAGCAGACCCAGCGGGAGCAGGATCATGGACCATCTATAGTCAGAGGTACTATTCTAGTAGCTTCTGTCTTATCTTTAGTAATTTTTGATATGGTTGTTACACATAGTTTCATATATATGCCCGTTGTGGAGAGCTTTGGGCTCTATGTTTCTACTTCAACTGATATCATAATGCTAGACACTCCATTGGGGACTAGAACAGCTGGTGTGTGTCAGTTCAAGGAGTTCCCCCTTGAGGTTGGTGGGTGTCACTTTCTTTGGGACCTCTATGAATTAGAGATGATAGCTTATGACGTCATTCTCAGGATGGACTGGTTTGTTCCCTTTCGAGCCTTTGTAGACTGCTATCATCGCAGGGTGAGTTTCACCTCGCTAGAGGGAAGAAAGTTTCTATACAAGGGCGAATGGGATGCTTAGGCGAGTCGAGATGGACCAGAGCATCATGGGAGAGGTGGAGTCATATCCTAGATTGTGAGCTTATATCTGGATGATCAGGGGACTTTTCTGATGGATTTTCCTCCAGTGGTTGATCGTTTCAGGGATGTCTTCCCAGACGACTTTTCAGGTCTACCTATAGAGCGAGAGGTGGATTTCTCTTTTGAGATTGTGCCAGGAGCAGCACCAGTGTCCATTAATCCTTATAGGATGGCTAAAACTGAGTTGCAGGAGCTCAAGAGGCAGTTAGAGGAGTTACAGGCGAAGGGTTTTATCCGACCCAGTACTTCTCCTTGGGGTTCTCTGATCCTTTTTTCCGAAGAAGGGGGACGATAGCCTCAGACTTTGTGTGGATTATCGGAAGCTAAACTAGTTGACGTTTAAGAACTGATATCCCTTTCTGAGGATTGATGCTCTTTTTGATCATCTTTGTGGAGCATGAGTGTTCTATAAGATTGACCTGAGGTCAGGATACCATCAGCTGCACGTTGGACTATCTGATATACCTCTCACAACTTTTAGGAGCAGTTCTGGTCTATAAGAGAATACAGTTATGCCGTTCGGACTCACAAACACGCCAATAGTTTTCATGGCTCTGAGGAATCGTGTGTTCCATCTGTATCTGGATTCATTTTTGGTAGTATTCATGGACGACATCTTGGTGTACTCACACACTCATCACGACCATTACACCCATCTTGAGATCGTATTGAGTACACTGAGAGATCATCAATTGTATTCTAGGCTCTCAAAGTTCCACTTTTGGATGGACCATATTCACTTCCTGGGTCATATAATCTCTGTGGAAGGAGTTGCAGTAGACCCAGAGAAGGTTAAAGCAGTAGTTTCCTGGGAGCATCCTAAAAACGTGTTTGAGATATGGAGTTTCTTAGGGCTGGCTAGTTACTATAGATGCTTCATACAGGACTTATCCCTCTTAGCAGCTCCATTGACGGGTTTGACTAAGAAGGGTGTGAAGTTTGCTTTGACAGAAGCTTGCGAGACATCCATTCAGGACATGAAAGGAAGGTTGACATCAACACCGATCATGATACTCCCAGAGCAGGGGAAGATCTATACAGTTTACTTTTTCATCAGGTATTGGGTTGGGAGAATTGTTTATGTAGGTTGATCGAGTTGTTGCGTATGGGTCTCAACAGTTGAGGCCACATGAGAGGAATTACCCGACGCATGATCTTGAGTTGTCTGCAGTTGTGCATGCGTTACACTATTGGATACATTACCTTTTGGGAGAATGTTTTGTGGTTTTCACCGACCACAAAAGTCTCAAGTATATCTTTACTCAGCATGAATTGAATCTGAGATAGCGAATGTGGGTCGAATACCTTCAGTCCTTCGACTTTGAGCTTGCCTATACACCTGGTAGAGGTAATACAGTAGCTGATGCACTGAGCAGGAAGGCTCAGATACAAGCAGTGCAGAAGGCCAGTGGTGAGTGGCATCTTATGGCATTGTTCTCTAAGATGCATTTGGAGGTGAATGACATTTAGGGTTCGGCTTATCCTTCCACTTTAGCTGTAACTTATACCCTCTTGGATAGAGTGGGGAGGAGACAAATATCAGATTCAGAAGGCCTAGTTCTACAGGAGTCGGTGGAAGGTGAGGACCCTCCTCTTGGTTGGACGGTAGGAAATGATATGGTTCAGTGTTTCCATGGAAGAGTATGGGTTCCAGGGGATATACGCGAGGAGTTGATGTGGGAGTTTCATGCTTCAGCTTGGGCAGTTCATCCCGGGGTTACCAAGATGTACCGTGACTTGAGACGTCAGTACTGGTGGCCGACCATGAAGAGAGAAGTAATTGGTTTTATTACGAGGTGTTCTACCAGTCAGCAAGTGAAGGCAAAGAATCATAGGCCAACCAGACTATTACAGCAGTTACCCATTCTGGAATAAAAATGGGATGATATCGCGATGGACTTCGTGACTGGTTTGTCGAGGTCACCTCGAGGCAATGATATCGTGTGGGTTGTTGTGGAGAGACTCACGAAGGTATCTCACTTTTTTCCGATCAAAGAGACCTTCGGTGTTGACGAGCTCAGGAAGTTTCATATCTGAGAGATTGTACGTCTTCATGGGGTTCCTCGTTCTATCGTTTCAGATAGGGATTCCCATTTTACGTCTCATTTCTGAAAGACTTTTCAGAGGGAAATGGGTACATAGGTGCTTCTGAGCACAGCTTACCACCCACAGACCGATTCCCAATCAGAGCGTACTATACAGGTGCTTGAGGACATAATGTGTGCTTGCGTCCTAGACTTTTTGGGCCCTTTTGAGAAGCACATACCCCTAGTAGAGTTTTCCTATAATAACATTTTTCAGGAAACTATTGAGATGGCACCATACGAGGCTTTATATGGTAGGACATGCCGATCACCCTTGTGCTGGTTAGAGGCAGGTGAGACAACATTACTGGGACCACGTCTCGTGCAGGAGACTTCTCAGCAGGTCCAATTGATTCAGAAGCAGATGGATACCGCACAGTCTCGTCAGAAATCTTATGATGATCTCCGCAGACGACCTTTGGAGTTCGTCGTCGGGGATCAGTTTTTCTTGCGTGTTTTTCCGAGGTTGGGACAGAGGAGGATCAGGAGACAGGATAAAATTTCACCGAGGTTTGTGGGGCCATTTGAGATTCTAGAGAGAGTCGGGCTGGTTGCCTATCGGTTGTAGTTACCGCAGAGGTACCGAGCCATGCACGACGTCTTCTATGTGTCTCAGTTGCGTTGCTATCATTCAGACCTGTGTCACACCTTTCAGCCAGAGGAGGTTGAGCGACAGATGGATGCGTCCTTTGAGGAGCATCCTATTCGTATTATTTACAGGAGCACAATGTTTCTATGAGGCCGGTCAGTTCCTTTTGTACGGGTGCTATGGCAGCATGGCCGAGTACAAGAAGAATCCTGGGAGTGGGAGACCGACGTTCGTGCTCAGTGGCCGAAGTTGTTCACGACTTCATCTTCACCACCCTTGGAAGGGCAATTCAGGGATGAATTGATTTAAGGGGGGATGTTTGTAAGAACCCGCTTCTTATTTTTAGGTACAAGTTTCTTCTTTTCTCTTTTCCTTAAGTGTTTTTGAGAAAATATGGAAAATGGGAAAAAATCCTTAATTTTGGAAACACACGCCGTGTACTTTTTCCACAGGCCATGTACTTTTGGCTGTGTGGGACGCGTACACAGTGTCTGTGGCCATGTCAGCGATGAAGGGTGTAGGAACCGACTACACGCCGTGTAGTGGTCCCTTACACGCCATGTAGTTAGTCGGAAGGTGAAGAGTGAGGTGGTGTCCAGCTGTGTGATAGCACACGCCGTGTACTCGTGAAGACACGCCGTGTAGTCATGTCAGCAGGTGAACAGTGCCGCGCTGGCTGGAAGCTGCCAGAGGAAGAGTTTAAAAAATGGGAAGTACACGCCGTGTACTCAAAAGTACACGCCATGTACTTTTTTTCGCATAAAATGGGTAGTAGCATCCCATGTTCACAAGGAAGGATTAGAACGAGAAGAGGGAGCTCAAGAGTGGAGGCCAAAGTTTTGAAGATCTACCGAGTGCACGTCGAGAATCCGTTTCGACCACTGACGATCTCTTTGGAACCAAACGGGTAAGCCCACCCTTCTCCTTAAGCAGTTCTTTACAATTCATCATCCAAGGGATGTTATTTAATATTGAATGAGGTTTTCTTTCACCTCAGATCTATGTCGTTCTTGGGAGTTTTCGGAATCGACGTTCACATATAACGTTCGTCGGCATTAAAGGTAGGTGGCTTGGTGTTTATTTTACCTATTACTATGTGTTTTGTGTATTTTAGTGCCACGAACCCATGTTGGGGTGTCATGTGGCTGAGGCCGTGGCTATTTTAACTACCTAGAAATGTATAGGTAATTAATTGTGATATTAAAATGTTGTTTGGGATTAGTGCATGGATCCAGGACCACCCTGGGGGTACGTTCATCTGTTTAGCCGTTCAGTCGGGATACCTGAGGGCATGGCTTGTTTATATTAATCCTCTAAAGTAATGATTGTAGAATTGACTTGAGAAGAAATTGTTGTGAATGTTTATTTACATGTTGGGCATGGCCCGTTTACCTGTTTAGCTTGAGGGCAGTGTTGTGATTATCCTGTGGGAATTGACCTACTTAACCTGTGGTCAACTTCTTCCATGCCTATGGGAAGATGATTCTGTGCCGGTGGGAGACACTTCATACACCTTTGGGAAATATCTGTATCCCTGTGGGCAGATTCTGGTGTTTGGTTTCCCTTTACCCGAGGGTAGGAGTTTATGTGTCTGAGGACATTGGTCGTTTACTTAGAAATTCACTGTGATGATTTCTTAATATTAAATGGATTAAATGAATAATTAAATGGCAATATAACTAGTAATTTAGTTACTTTTGAGTACTGCTTAGTTTATTGCATTTTACTTTTGCACACTGTTGTTGAATGTTTCCATCCAGTTGGGCATGGGTCTTTGTTGGGTGCCTACTGATATTTATTACTCACACCCTGTTTGGGTCATTCTTTTCGACCCAAATAGATTACATTTCTGCAGGTATAAATAATGGAAAGGGTCCCTTTACAGGTACTTGAGTGCTGCTGAGGAGTAGGGGAGCATGGGACCGGGCTTAGGCTCGCGATGCTACCACCTGTTTTGTTTTTTCTTTGTTGTACTCTATATTGTATTTTACTGCTATGTAACATGTTCTGGATGTTTTTTTAGAACTTGAGATATGTTGCATCATATCTATATATCTGGATGGTTATGTTTTACTATATTTGTTCTATTAAATGGTTATGGTTTATTTCTTTTGTTGTGGTTGTATGTTTTATTTCATTCCATTGTGCTACACTTTGACAAATGAGGGAATAGTTTCCCCACTATCAGACCTGGGCCCTCACTGCTAGTCGGCAACCTCTAGAGTTTGGGGAAATTCTCTTGACGTCACGTGACAAACCAGGTTTGGGGCACCCGTTGAGTGGCACCCGGAACTGGGACGTTACAAAGTGGTAGTAGAGGGAGGTTCTTTTCTTTGACTACCTATTTGGAGCCTTAGTCAGGGAAAGGACGGGAACAATAGTTGGTAATAAGTTGTTCCCAGGCGTAGATAACCTGTGTACAGGGAAAAGGCAATTTACCTCGTATTGCAATTTTACTGATTTTTTGATTTTACAGTTGATATGATTTCACCGTTGGGTGACTCACTTGTGATTGTGCTATTATATTTTATCCTTGGGTTCTATTTAGTTGCAACCCGAAGAGATGAGGGTATGCCATCTCATGCATCATTTAGGAACATGATAGAAATCACATGCCATGTATAGTTCCATTCCATGTAGGTGCATTAGAATTTTCATGTTGTTGTGATAGTTGTTGTGCTAGAAAAGCATGTTGTTGTGATAACTTCTTGATAAATACCTGCTATGTGATATGGTATTTCTTTATAAATCTGTGGATAGAATGGACGCAAAACTTTGGTTGTTGGGGAGTATGTGCCCCCATTTACCGGAATTTGGTGGATTGTTGACTGTTTATTTTGTTATAACACAGATAAGATGTCAAACATTGATTCTTGGGGAGTATGGGCTCTCACGGACCGGAATTTGACACTTGGGTGTTGTTTTTTAGTATTTTATGGGTTCCGGGGAAGTTTCTAAGGCATACTGTCCAGAAAACCCAGTATACATGCCGTGTAGGACTTATAAAAACCATGTATGGCCTTTTGTTCAGGAAGAAATATAATCTTTTTGAGTATACTCCGTGTACCTCGAGTACACGCCGTGTAGACTCTTCCCGTGTAACAAACCGTGTTGGCGGCGACACAGGGAAGGTAAGAGCATGGGGCGAACATGCCTTATAGATTCTATACACCCCGTGTAGTATCTTTTCGTGTCATAGACCATGTGGGCGGGGACATGGGGTAGGGAATGGCATGGAAAAAAACACATCGTGTACCTGATGTACACACCGTGTAGGGTTGACCCGGAGTCCGGCCGTGTAACTAACAACACAAGCCGGTGAAATATTTTATTAAACACACTGTGTCAATGATAGACACGCAGTGTAGTGTGACCTAGGGACTCGTATGTGTAACTAAAAACACGGGTCGGTGTCACCTCTCCTTGAACATGACGTGTGCCTCTGGGACACGCCGTGTAGTCTTGTCCGAGGACAGGCCGTGTGATGTTAGCCGAGTGGCTGGGAAACAGGGTGGTGTACACACCATGTACGTGTGTAACATGACATGTAGTGTCAAGTCAAGTAGTCTTCCCTGTCACAAACGACAAGGGAAATTCAAAATAACACCATACACGCCATGTAGATGATATACATGATGTGTGTGTTTTGTTCGGTGGGAGCCGTGTGGCTTAGCCATGTAGAATGGCCCGGGCAGGGGAAGGTAAGTCAATTACACGCCGTGCAGTCTTGTTTTGAAAATATTAGATGCCTTCTTCCTATTTTTCCTTTTGGGTTTCTTCGTTTTTGGTTGTTTTTAATCTTGTTCTAAGGTGTGCGTTTGACCTTGTAGTGTCATGCCACCAAGACGACCGTGCGTTGTTTTCCAGGAGAGCGGCGAAGACTATACTTCAGAGATTGTGGGCCATGGGATACCATTGGATCCTCCAACAGAGCGAGATGCGGCGCCAGCTGTTATACCGGACACAGGAGCGGAGGCACAATTCCGTGAAGGCTTTATGTGTTTCATGATGACCTTTCATGGAGCATCGCAGGATGCCACATCTATGGCTGAGCTGACTCTTATCTTCCATCAGTAGCATCCTGCTACGTTTTCAGGGGATGGTGCACCGCAGGTTGTGGAGTCTTGGCTGGGATTGATGTAGACTATTTTAGAGCATCTTGCGATGCCTCCAGGGTGGAGGGTCAAGCTCGCGACTTATATGATGTGTGATTCCGCCAAGAGGTGGTGGGATGTTACCACCCAGTCAGAGCATCACATGGACATGGTGTGGGATGATTTTCAGGCATATTTCTGTGAATTCTTCTTTCTAGAGACGCTAAGGGAAGATAGATCTCAGGAGTTCATGAATTTGCAGCAGGGTGCTATGTCAATGATAGACTATTCTGCTCACTTTACCGAGATTCAGCATTTTTCACCTGTTTCGGTGGGTGATGAGACGTTGAGAGCCAAAAATTTTGAGGATGGCCTTCGATATGACATCCAAGCACTGGTGAATGTTTTTAGGTTGCCTTCAGTACACACTATTGTGAACAAGGCACTAATTACAGAGTGGAACCTGGGGGAATCTAGTGTTGTGGGCCAGGGCAGTTCAACACCAGTTACTGGTACTATTTCTACTGGAAAGAGGAAGAGACAGATGGACTTCTCTCAGGGTGGCAGTACCAATCAGAAGAATGCTTTAGGTGGCCAGGTCTTGTGCTACCAATGTGGTAGAGAGGGGCACAAGAGGCCACAGTGTCCATGAGACCCAGTGGAGTGCTGAGCTTGTGGTAGGATGGGTCATCTAAAGTCCTTTTTCTTGGAGTTTCCACCAATGGAAAGTGAGAGGGGTTCTATGCAGACTCCACGTGCAGGATCAGGACCAATATCTTCTTACCAGTCAGGGAACTGGAATACGTCAAAGCGTGTAGTCCGAGATGGTGGTCATGGTCATGGTAGCCAGACACCAGGATCTCAGAGGCAGCAGGGCGGGACATCTCAGGGTAGCTAGGCTGTGTCGCAGGGCCGCGGCACTGGGCAGACATATGCAGTGCAACAGACCCAGCAGGAGAGGGATCCCAGACCTTCTACAGTCAGAGTTACTTTTCTAGTAGCTTCTGTCTTATCTTCAGTACTTTGTGATATGGGTGAAACACATAGTTTCATATCTATGCCTGTTGTGGAGAGCCTTGGTCTCTATGTTTCTACTTATTCTGATATCATGATGCTAGACACTCAATTGGGGACTAGAACGGCTGGTGTGCATCAGTGCAAGGAGTTCCCCCTTGAGGTTGGTGGGTCACTTTCTTTGGGACCTCTATCTTTTAGAGATGACATCTTATGACATCATTCTCGGGATGGACTGGTTGGTTCCCTTTCGAGCCTTTGTAGACTGCTATCGTCACAGGGTGAGTTTCACATCACCATAGGGCAGAACGTTTCTATACAAGGGAGAATGGTATGTTCAGGCGATTTGAGCTGGACCAGAGCATCGTGGGCGAGGTGGAGTCACTGCCCAGATTGTGAGTTTATATCTGGATGATCAGGGGACTTGTCAGACGGATTTCCCTCTAGTGGTTGATCGTTTCAGGGATGTCATCCCAAACGACTTTTCAGGTCTACCTCCTGAGAAAGAGGTGGATTTCTCTATTGATCTTGTTCCAGGAGTAGCACTGGTTTCCATTTCTCCTTATAGGATTGCTACACCTGAGTTTTAGGAGCTCAATAGATAGTTAGAGGAGTTACAGGAAAAGTGTTTTATCCAACCCAGTACTTATCCTTGGGGTTCTTCGGTCCATTTTTTGAAGAAGGAGGATGGTATCCTCAGACTCTGTGTGGATTATCAGAAGCTGAACTAGTTGATGGTTAAGAACCGATATCCCTTTATGCGGATAGATGATCTTTTTAATCAACTTCGTGGAGCATGAGCGTTATCGAAGATTGGCATGAGGTTAGGATATCATCAGCTGCACGTTAGACCATCTGATATACCTCTCATGACTTTCAGGAGTAGGTATGGTCTATAAGAGTATACTATTATGCCATTCAGACACACGAATGTGCCAGTAGTTTTCATGGATCTGAGGAATAGTGTGTTCCATCCGTATCTGGATTCTTTTGTTGTAGTATTCATGGACGACATCTTGGTGTACACACACACTCGACACGACCATGCCACCCATCTTGTGATGGTATTGAGTACACTGGGAGAGCATCACCTATATGCTAATCTCTCAAAGTGCCACTTTTGGATGGACCATATTCAATTCCTGGGTCATATCATCTCAGAGTCAGGGGTTGAAGTAGACTCAGAGAAAGTGAGAGCAGTAGTTTCCTTGGAGCAGCCAAAAAATGTGTTTGAGATACGGAGTTTCTTAGGGATGTCTGGTTACTACAGACGCGTCATACATGACTTCCCCCTCTTAGCAGCGCTGTTGACTGGTTTGACTAAGAAGGTTGTGAAGTTCGTTTGGAAAGAATCTTGCGAGACAACCTTTCTGGACCTGAAAGGAAGGTTGACATCAGCATTGATCCTGATACTCCCAGAGTAGGGGAAGAGCTATATAGTTTACTGTGGTGCATCAGGTATTGGGCTAGGTTCAGTGTTGATGCAGGGTGATCGAGTTGTTGCATACGAGTCTCGGTAGTTGAGGCCACATGATAGAAATTACCTGATTCATGATCTCGAGTTGTTTGCAGTTGTGCATGCGTTATGGTGTTGGAGACATTACCTATTGGGAGAATGTTTTGTGGTTTTCACCAATCACAAAATATCAATTATATCTTTACTGAGCCTGACTTGAATCTGAGACAACAAATGTGGGTCAAATACCTTCAGTCCTTCAACTTTGAGCTTGCCTATACACCTGGTAAAGGTAATGCAGTAGCTGATTCAATGAGGAGGAAGATTCAGATACAGGTAGTGCAGGAGGCCGGTGGTGAGTGGAAGCTTATGGAATTGTTCTCTGAGATGCATTTAGAGGTGCATGACAGTCATGGATAAACTTATCTTTCCTCTTTAGCTGTGAATTCTACCCTCCTGGATAGATTGGGGATGAGACATATATCAGATTCAGAAGGCCTAGTTCTACAGGAGTCGGTGGCAAGTGAGGACACTCTTCCTGGTTGGACGATAGGCGATGATGAGGTTCTACTTTTCCATGGATGAGTATGGGTTCTAGGGGATATACACAAGGAGATAATGCGGGAGTTTCATGCTTCATCTTTGGAAGTTCATCCTAGGGTTACCAAGATGTATCGTGACTTGAGATGTCAGTACTGGTGGCCGGGCATGAAGAGAGATGTAGCTGGTTTTGTTACGAGGTGTTCCACCTGTCAGCAAGTGAAGGCGAAGCATCAGAAGCCAGCCGTATTGTTATAACAGTTACCCATCCCAGTATGGAAATGGGATGATGTCGCGATGGACTTCGTGACTGGTTTGCCGAGGTCACCTTGAGGCAATGATGTTGTGTGGGTTGTTGTGGACAGACTCACAAAGGTAGCTCACTTTTTTCCGATCAAGGAGACCTTCGGTGTTGACGATCTCGGGAAGTTATATATCCGAGAGATCGTACGTCTTCATGGGGTTCCCCATTCTATCATTTCCGATAGGGACACCCATTTTAAGTCTCGTTTCCGGCAGAGTTTTTAGAGGGAACTGGGTACACAGGTGCTTCTGAGCACGACTTACCACCCTCAGACCGATCGCCAGTCAGAGCATACAATGCAGGTACTTGAGGACATGCTGAGTGCAAGCGTCCCAGACTTTGGGGGCTCCTGGGAGAAGCACATACCCCTAGTCAAGTTTTTCTATAATAACAGTTTTCAGGAACCTATTGAGATGGAACCATACGAGGCTTTATTTGGGTAGGCCATGCCCATCACCCTAGTGCTGGTTAGAGGCAGGTGATTCAACTTTACTGGGACCATGTCTTGTGCAGGATACTTCTGAGCAGGTCCAGTTGATTCAGAAGCGGATGGATACTGCACAGTCTCGGTAGAAATATTATGATGATCGCCGCAGACAACCTTTAGAGTTCGTGGTCGGGGATCAGGTTTTCTTGCGTGTTTCGCCGAGGCTGGGAAACAGGCGGATCAGGAGACATGGTAAACTTTCACCGAGGTATGTTGGTCCATTTGAGATTCTGAAGAGAGTCGGGGTGGTTTCCTATCGGTTGCAGTTACCACAGTGGTACTGTGCCATGCACGACGTGTTCCATGTGTCTCAGTTGAGTCGCTATCATTCAGACCCGTCTCACACCTTTCAGCTAGAGGAGGTTGAGGTAAAGATCTATGCATCCTTTATGGAGCATCTGATTCGTATCATTGACAGGAGCACAAAGGTTCTCCGAGGCCGTTCAATTCCTCTCATACAGGTGCTATGGTGGCATGGCCGAGTGCAGGACGAAACCTGGGAGCGGGAGACCGGCGTTCATGCTCGGTGGCTGGATTTGTTCACAGCTTCATCTTCGCCACCCTTGGAAGGGAAATTCGGGGATGAATTTCATTAAGGGGGAAAGTTTGTAAGAACCTGGTTATTATTTTGAGGTACGAGTTTCTTCTTTTCTGTTTTCCTTAATTGTTTTTGATAAAATATGGAAAATGGGAAAAAAATTAAATTTCGGAAGTACACGCCATGTAATTTTTCCACACATCGTGTAATTTTGGTCTTGTGGGATGAGTACACAGGGCGTGTGGCCATGTCGGCTATGAAGGGTGTAGGAACCGACTACACACCATGTAGTGGTCCCTTACAGGCTGTGTAGTCAGTTGGAAGGCAAATAGAAAGGCGGTGGCTAGCTGTGCGACATCACACGCTGTGTACTCGTGAAGACACGCTTTGTAGTCATGTTGGCAGGTGAATTGTGCCACGCTGGCAGGAAACCGCCAGAGGAACAGTTTAAAAAATGGAAAGTACACATCATGTACTCGTAATTACATGCCGTGTACTTTGTTTGTTTCGCATAAAATGGGAAGTAGCCTCCCCTATTCATATAGAAGACTTAGAATAGGAATATGGAGCTCGGGAGTGGGGGATGAAGGTTTGAAGATCCGCCGAGTGCATGTCGGGAATCTGTTTCCGCCTCAGACGATCTCATTTGAACCACGTTGTTAAGCCCTCATTTCTCTATAAGCAGTTCTTACTAATTCTTTCTCCATGGGATATTATTTAATTTTGAATGAGGTTTTATTTCACCTCAGATCTACGTTGTTCTTGGGAGTTTCCGGAATCTACGTTCACGTATAACGTTCGTTGGCGTTAAAGGTAGGTGGCTTGGTGTTTATTTCTCCAACTGCTGTATTTTTTTTGTATTTTAGTCCCACGAACCCATTTTGGGGTGTCACGCGGCTGATGTCGTGGCTATTTTAACTAACTATAATTGTATAGCTAATTAATTGTGATATTAAAATGTTGTTTGGGATTAGTTCTTTGATCCAGGACCACCCAGGGGGTGCGTTCCTTTGTTTAGCCATTTAGCCGGGATACCCGAGGGTATTCCTTGTTTATATTATGCCTCTAAAGTAATTATTGTAGAATTTCCTTGAGAGGAATTTCTTGTGAATATTTATTTACATGTTGGGAATGTCCCGGTTACCTATTTAGCCTCAGGGCTGTGTTGTGATTAGCCTATGGGCATTGTACTACTTAGCCTGTGGGAAACTTCTTCCGTGCCTGTGGGTAGATGATTATGTGCCGGTGGGTGACACTTCTTACACATATGGGAAATATCTGTATGCCTATGGGCATATTCTTGTGTTTGGTTTCTCTTTACCCGAGGGTAGGAGTTTGCGTGTCTAATGAAATTGGTCGTTTACTTAGAAATTAACTGTGGTGATTTCTTAATATTAAACGGATTAAATGAATAATTAAATGGCAATATAATGAGTAAGTTGGTTACTTTTGAGTACTTCTTAGTTTATTTCATTTGACTTTTACACACTGTTGTTGCATGTTTACACCCTGTTGGGCACGAGCCTTTGGTTGGTGCCTACTAAGATTTATTTCTCACACCCTGTTTGCATCATGCTTTTCAACCCAAACAGATTATTTTTCTGCAGGTATAGATAAGGGAACAGGTACCTACACAGGTACTTGAGTTCTGCTGAGGAGTAGGGGAGCATGGGACCGGGCTTAGGCTCGCGATTCTACCTGCTGTTTTGTTTTTGCTTTGTTGTACTCTGTATTGTATTGTACTGCTATGTAACATGTTCTGGATGTTTTCTTAGAACTTGAGACATGTTGCATTATATCTATATATCTAGCTGGCTATCTTTTACTGTAGTTGTTCTATTAAATGTTCCTGGTTTATTGCTTCCACTGTTGTTGTATGTTTTATTCCATTCCGCTGCGCTACACTTTGACAAATTAGGGCATAGTTTCCCCACTATCAGACCTGGGCCCTCGCTGCTAGTCAGCATCCTCTTGCGTTTGGGGAAGTGCGCTTGAGGTCACGTGGCGAACCGGGTTCGAGGCACCCGTTGAGTGGCACCCGGAACTGGGACGTTACAAGATATTGATCATAAAAATAAACCCATTGGAGAAATTTATTCTAGATAGTATATAAAAATAATCTGAAACCTTATAATCATTTATCCTAAAAAATTTAATGTTTCCAGAAAAACAAAATTACATGTACTTGAAAAAATAATTTTTTAGAAGGTGATAAAAATACATTTTAAAACATTATTTTTTAGAAAAATAATCATTAATATATCCTTGAAATGAAATAATGATTAAATTAAAAATAAAATAGAGGGGGATAAAAAATATCCCAATGTTTGGAGAAAATAATTACTATTTTGTTGAATTAATTTTAAAAAAACCTACATGGATAGAAATAATTAAACAAATTGAATCTATAGGAGATTGAATGAATTAAAATGGGTACAATACATATTCCATGTTTAGATTTTAATATAATAAAAAATATTTTTTTAAAGGAAGAATATGGATGTGGGAATAAAATATCAAATATATAGGTTGTAAATTATTGTTAAATATACCGAATTCTTTTAAAGTAAGAGATTAATCAATGATAATATTTTAAAATGAAAATGTAATTTCACCATTCAGAATGAAAAAATATGGTTTGATAAATATATAAGAAAGAAATATAAATAAAAAAAGAACATGTTCATTGATGAGAGATTGTGTATCATAGAAAAGTGTTTAACTCATGAATAAAACTTTGTGGATTTGGTAATGAATAAGACAATTGGAAATGAAAGCTAAAACAAGGAATAAAACATTAAATATAATTAATAAAAAAGGAATGATGATGAAAAATTTCAATGATAGAGAATATACACTATATATATGAATATAGGTGCATAAATATGAACTATTACTCAAATATGGTAAATTTAGCTGAAAAAACCGTAAATTGGATTCCTTATTTGATGGACTCACTCTATCCACTTTCAAAGAATCACTCTTTCTCATGAATCAACCTTTATAAGAGAGGGATTTAGCCTAATTTTAATGGCCAATGGATACCAAAAATTGAATAATAATATAATATGTGAGAAATAGATAGTGTTTTAGGAGATATAATATTGATATTATTAGTTTTATGTCATTGTAACCAAGATTATTTTCTAAGAAAAAAACAAGGGACATATCTTTAATAACATGAGTTTATGAGAGTTATGTGAGTTAGGTAATAACATTGTGATAAGACATGTTAGTTAGAGCCCTAAATTATAATGGACTTATATAATGTTTAATTAGCAATTTAATTATATAGAATTCAATACATGTAAATTTACCTATTTTAACCCGATTTTACCTTATTCAATTTTGTAAAATGGGAAATATTTTTTTCCAAAAATACATCATGCCCCACATATGGAATTTTTATGTGATTATTATAAATTTGGAAATTATATTAAATAATTAAATGTATAAATATGTTAAATTAAATTTTATATTGAAATCATAAAATATTTAAGGAAAAATTATTTTTATAGGGAATAATTCAATTTTGATATATTAATTATTCTTATTATTCTTTTTTGTTAATTAATAATAATTAAATAAGACATAACATATTTTTTTTATATTTATAAAAATTATATTTTAATTAAAAAATCTTTAAATCTTGGTATAATTATATTGTAAAAATTAAAAAATTTAGCACATGAAAAACAATTTTGTTGAATAATGTATTTTTTAGCAAAAAAAATATTCTTATTCTATACTAATTGACAATCACTAGATGAATTCTAATTGATGTGGTTATATTTAAAAATAAAATATTTCAATAAATTTTATTATCAAAATATTTCAGATTTATTAATTAAATTAAAATAAAAAATATATAATAATTTTATTTAATTAAAACATAATTATTTAACTATGAATCAATAAGTTTTTATTTATTAAAATATAATATTTAATTTTTATAATTCCTTTATTCTTTTAGTAATATTTTTTATAATTTACTCAAAAAATTTACTTAAATAAATATAATAATTTTAAAAATGCATTTAATTATAGTAATTAAATAATACTATATTTAAAGAACAATAAATTTATAATAATAATTTTTATAATTTATTTTATTTTTGGATGTAAATTTCTATAAAAATAATGTAAATCTATGTTCTTTTCATTGTAATATTACATGTGTGATGAGAAATCATGGATTTAAGGGAAATTTTTCTCTATTGGTTTATGGTGTTACATTGTACCACTTAAAAAATTCAATGCAAAAAAATTTATAACATAAAAAATATTATTGTACATTTTTCTCATCACATCTTCGTATTATAATATATGTTCCTAAAACATATTATTTTTCATATATGACATTGATGAGGTGGGTGGTCTTGTTTCACAAAACATTGTCACTATGACCCATATTCTCCACCAGTTGTCACCCCCATTAATGATCACGTTCTAATATCATGTCTTAAAAGGCTTGTACAATTGATGAATATGTTATACACTTCCATCAATGTGATATTTGGAACACATATTTTTCTTGTAAGAGATTTGGTTGGATTTCTAAGAGATAATGTAGAATAACTATATAATTAGAATCTTAAAAAGGCTTGATGTATATATGGATCATCTTTACCTTCTTCCCAAATCTCATCACCATTTTCCATGGTGATATTGGATTGAATAATTCCTCACCAAATTAAAAATCTAGATATCATCTATCAATATCTTTATAACACTTTTCTAACATGGTGCTTCTTTGATTTGTTTCTAAATGTTTGAACCTTCACATAAATTTCCTTAAAAAATACAGGTGTTAACATCTTTATGTTGAAGAAATCATCCCATCATGTTAGAGTTCTACATATCTTTAAAAATATAGAATCATAAAGTTCCATTTTGATTCTAATGTATAAAATTCAATTATATTAGATCTCGTTGAAAGGTATATGTTAATAAAAACTAACATTAAAATAAATTATATTGGATTCCATCATATCTTATAGATTTTGAATGGTATTTTTATTCATTTCATTTTTCAAGTTTGATAATTCATTTTAATGCTTGTATATGTACCAAATTATTGTTTAATACTTCTCTAAAACATTGAGGTATAGATTTTATTACAATAAGATAAAACTGGGAGTGTATTTATATACATATTTACATCTTCATTTGTGGATATCAATACAAATTGATCAAGGAAGAAATTTTCACTAATATAAATGAAAGTTATTGGCATTGTATAGTCATCCACTCTAAAACAAATGTAATTTTGACCATTAGATGTCATGGGAAGTCCTAATATTAAATTCATTGTATTTTTATCCCATTTCCCTTACATTTATATCATTATAACTTTACTTTCTAGTATATGAATTATTAATATATAAATTATTCAATCAAGGTATTCATTATATACCTCAAAAAGTACCACTTAATATCTCTATGCATCATTTTTCTTCCCAAACTGATATTAAAATATGATATATGTGATTCACCCAATATTTCAATATTTATTTTTGTTATTAATATGACTCATATTCATTTTATCATTTATATAATTTTATTATATTCATAAATTAACTCCAAACTTTTTATTACATTATCATGTTTCCCTATATGACCCTTCAACAACTTCTTTATCTTCACAAGAATGGATTATTGAACATGTATTTGTGAATGATAGCACTTATTCCCTTCCCTTTCAATTTACTGGTCTATCATTTTGAAATTCATATCTATTGGGTCTCTTTCAATACTTATGATTGATTTGTTAGCACGATCCTTCCAACTCAGGGAATCAACCATGTTGTTTTCCTTCTAAAGGTGTTAATGTATTGAGAAGTCCTAAACCACGATTAACTCTATTAATTAACGTTCGTTTATATTCAACTCCTTTTGTGTGAATATTTACTTATTCTATTTTTATTTGTATATATATCAGACTTTTCACCATTGAGATAATGCCTAAATGTTTTTAATGGAAACAATACTATTTTAGGACCTAGAACATGATTTGGTTATCATTCTCATTGATATTTAATTTACATGACGCATGAGATATCACCTAGTCATTTTTCATTAGGATATATCTCAATTACTTTGTTGATTAATCTATGTATATAAAAAACTCTTATACACTATTGGATGGTTAATTTAATTTTGGAGTGACAATTATTCTCTTATACACCTAAAATGTGTCTTCACATTCTTCAATCTTGAATGATTTTACTCCATTCCAAATTAATTAATTTAGTTTATTTTGAAATAATGAGAAATATATCAAAAATAATAAATGGTATTTAGTGAATATTATAGAGATATTAATATTTTTTTATAAATGTTGTTCTAGTCCATTCACCAATAAACTTTGAGTTTGACTGATCCACAAATATACTATCACTTGATAATACTTGACCCAAGAAATATGTTTTTCAATCGAAAATTCACACATGCTAATCATTGAATATAATCACTTTTCCATTTATTCCTTATAAAAATTCATAAATTCTCTATATTTTCATCCTTAACCATATAATACACTGGAATATCATCAATATACACATTAATTAATTTAACAAGATAATTTATAAATACTATATTCATCAATTTAAAGAAGATAAAAGGGAAATGTTAATGCATGAAGTGAATCATTACAAATTAATAGTTTTCATTTCATTTAGAAAAATATTTCATGGGTATATCAATCACCTTATTCATAATTAATATTATATATATTTTACAAAATAAATTAGAGATGTATTGATCCCATATATTTTGATCAAAAAAACATCAATATAGGATAGATGATACTTTTTCTTTATCCTTAATTTTTCTACATGATAATAAATACACAAGATAATTGATCTATCATTCTTTTGAAAAATAGAATTCATGAACCCCATAGGAAATAATTTTTTATAACATATCCCATCTATAAGAATATTTCATGTTCGTTTTTTCAATTTTTCTAACTCAGTGGGGGATATTCCAAAGGTATTAGTTCATATTAGCATAGGTTTATGTTTGAATTCAATTAAAACTTAAACCTCATGTTTGAGGGGAAGACCAGATAATTCAATATGAAATACATAAATATATTACCATAAAATTCAACATATTCAATGATGAGTTACTCCCTCAATATTTGATCCCAGTAACTATTACTCTTTAATGCCATGACCCATATTAATGAATTAAATTTCAAAGGGAGTTCATAGTCATCCAATCAATAATATTTGATCGTGAGCTTATTTGGGATATGAAATAAGATTTCACTATCCAAAAAATTGATATGATATATTTATAATGATATATAATCCATTAAACAAATCACAAAAAAATACCAAAAGTTGAATAATTTGATCATCTATGAGTATCTCCCAACAAACCTCATCCTAAGAACAATTATATAACTTAAAAAAAATAATCCCACTATAATTTATATACATAGATAATTAAATATCCAATTCTTCATGACATAAATCAATAATTTTAAAAATAAGTCATTATATTAAGGAATGTAAATAATTATAATCAATTAAGATATTTTAGACAATGAGTATACATATCACTTCCTCAATATCATGATTATTTATGAATGCATTTTCCAAAAACAATTGTAAGAATGAGTTAAAAATTAATATATTTTGAAAATAAGAGAAAATTATCATAAAAATATGAAAAAAATCCTAATATTCCTTATTATATGGAAGATATATTTTATCATAAGTTACATTTTGTTATACATTTGTTTCTTTAATTCGGGTCCTCTTATATTTCTTAAACCCATCAAAATAAATAAGCATGTATTGTTATGATAATAACTAATATGGGTTAAAAATAACATACATATAATGAATTTTTTCTATAATAGAAAAATTAAATCTCAAAAAAATTAATATAATAAAAAAAACAATGTTTTTTCTCTATTGAGATTAAATACATTGATATATTACTGTGCAATATTTAACCAAAAATTCCAATAAAATGTTGTACATATGACATTGTATATAAATAATCATAAATGTAATCACATAGGGAAGTGAGAAAAAATATAATTACCAACATCATACTATCAAAAAGGGATAAAAGTTATGAATATTATATAATTTAATAGATAATAATTATATGAGAAAGAACCAGAAAATGATAATTATATAATTTAAAAGGATATTGAATCATATGAGTTTTCAAGAATTTATGATATAAGGATATATAAAATTAAGAGGATCATCGTTAAATCATATATACATATATACACCATTTCATATGATTGTGGAATCACAATATAATAGTTATTATCCATAGAGGATAACCTATACATTTGAAATTACATTGAACTATTTGAAAATAATAACCATAACAAATAAAAACCTAATAAACATTTAAAACTACATCTTCTCAACTCATATTAATTTTAACATGACTAAATTAAACAATATCCACATATAATGTTATGATCATAGTTAAATGAAATCAATACCATTAATATAATTTTGAACATTTATATGTTCAATCATGTTCATGAAGTGTAATGTAAACAAGAAGTAACACAATTAGAACAATACATATGTTTGTGAACGTGTATAAATGTAATCTGGTACATGTATAGACATATGATGATGGAAAAATAAAATAAATTCCAAAAAAATATTTCTGACCATGGATAACAAATATATGTTCCACATATTGTGTTTTTAAAAAGGAATAAAAATATTAGTAACATGATTATAGGTTGCAACATAGTTAAATGAGATCAGGTTTATGCATGTGGTTGTGAATAATTATTGAGGTAATCAGGTTAAATAAAAATTTCATTATCTAATTAGATATAAATACTAACTAAATACATTTGAGGGATATATTAGACCCCTCAATCACATAATTAACACTCATATGTATATATTCCATGTAAAATAAACATTACATATTTTCATTAAACTATTGGAAGTTTAGTTCTTTTTATAGAATATTTAAATTGTATTATATAATTTTATATCAATTATTAAATTAGATAATACCCAAAAAAAGAATCTCTCAAAAGAGTATACCATAATAGAATTTAGAGGGTGGTAATATAGATAACTCCATTTTAGATTAATATTTTTATATCAATGTTGGAAATAGATGTGAAAAATTAAAAATATTTCCCGTTAATTTTTTAATGATGTTGTAAAACATTAATGTTTGTGTCACCTTAAAAAACAATTATTAGAGTTTTAAAAATCTTTTTTCAAATGATTAATTTTTAAAATTTCTCCTAATAATGAATAATTGAAATTTAAAAAAATTTAAATATAAGAAATTTTGATTTGTTGATATAAAATATAAATACATAAGTTGAAGTGAATTTTTACAATTTGAAACAAATATAAAAAAATTATTGTGAAAAGTAATTCTAAAATATAATTTGGAATAATATTTTTAAATGTAAGTTGGATATAAAAATTAAAAAAATAGATTTCAATAGAAGGAATGAAAAAATTTGAGGATGGAAAATATAATGATAAAATATATCATTCTTGAATGAAAAACATATAAGAATAGAGATTATGACTCAAGGAAAAGAGATTGAGTCCTGAAATATTCCATATGACATGGGAAAGAATAAATAAATTGGAAATGAAATCAAGAACATATAATGGAACATTAAATAAAAATAACATAAATAAAATTATGATAAAATATATAAAAGTTAAATTCCATAAACTATATATATGAAATATAGTTATAAAAGGAATCATTTGAAAAATTATGGATATTTAGACGAGGAAATGATTTCCTTGGAATCCGAGTTAGTCAAACATTCATTAACAACTTCTAAATAATCAATCACTATCAAAAACATTTTCATTTGATTTTATGACTTAGGCCTTGTTATTGTGACAAAGGACCATCATACAATGTGGATTATTTATTAAATAAAAATGGTTTTGAATTCAATAGATAACCGATGGTTTTTATTTTTTAGGAGTGGGTGAAAGGACATCCCTTTATAGTTGAGGGGAAAAATATTTAGCAACATTAGTTGGGGTAAGAAAAATGTGGAATCATATTATAATTAACCTCTTTAGGTAATGAAATGTTGTTGAGACAAGTAGGATTGAATCTCACACATAAAAAAAACATATAAAATTTTTAAAGATAATGGTAAATACAAAATATTCAATCGATGTTAATTTTCCAATTTTTTCAAATTTTAATCTTGTCCAATTTTTACCATTATATTAATTACTTTACAAAAATTAAAATAAAACCACTTAAACATATTTTAAATTATCTGATTCCATTTAATAACATTATTTAATATAATTCCATAAATAAACATGAAATAAAAAGTTGTTAAATGAATTTATAAAATATATAAGGAAATAAGTTTCTTGAAAACAATTGACATTCTAAAAAATATGTTTTTTATTAATTATTATTAATTAATAATAATAACTATGATTCTAACTTATTTTCATTTTAAAAAAATATTTTTATTTAAATCATATTTAAATTATGATGTAATTATTTTTTAAATAAAATTTGATCACAAATAAAATAATTTATTGAAAAAATATCTTGTATATATAACAAAAAATTTATTCTTATTATTTACCTTCTCATATTTATTATATGAATTCTAATTTATATTTTTAAAAATAAAAATAATTCATTTATTTATTCTTCATAATAAAAAGGTTATAAAAATAACATTTAAATAGACATATATAACAAAAATAAAAATATATTTTTTAATTATAACATCCTTAAATATATATTATGAAATTTTTATTTCATAAAATTCTATTTTATCATGAATTTTATTGATTTATTATATTAATCCTAACTATAATTTAATTTTTCCAAAACGATTCATCAAATTTTATAAATTTAATTAAGTAAAATAAATAAATAATAAATCATTTAAAAATCAATAAATTTAGAGTAAAAATTATTTTATTTTCTTTAAGTGATTAGGTATCTATATGTCATCATTATGATATAGTTAAATAGATGAGAGATAATAATTTATGCATATCAAGAAAACTAGCTCAAAAGTATAATACAAATTTTAATTTGCAAATATTTATTACCATTGGTATTATTACTTTTGTAAAAATTATCATCATTTTTTATTTAGGTATATCCAAATGTATTTCACTATATGTTATAATTTACTAACATAATGAAATAACTAAATATGAATTTTAGACATTTATTTAATTTAAGATAAGTTCTGATAGCATTATAGGGGATTTTTTCATTATATATTTGTCTTAGTACATTGAAGCTAACATAGACATAGTCATAGCAGGTCTCATCAACCATACCATTTTAGTGGAGGTGATAAATGTTTTGGGTTACTCCTAAAAAATATCACTCTGAAAATTATAATTTTTTATTGCATTATAATTATTTTTAAGACCACAGTGAGAAACTCTTTGGTGAAGACCCTCTAGGGCCTCGGTGAGGTTTCAGTTTTGAGTATGTCTCATTTCATTATTGGTTGTAATTGTGGATTTTCATTGTATCTCTCTATTTCCCCATAGAAATTTTACATTATTAATTTTAAATAATAAATTATTCTTAATTATGTAATATTTAGATAGGTAATAGATAAATAATGGTTATTTGTATTTTATTTTTTGACAATATAGATAGTGGGACAATATTATAAAGTGATATATTTATTTACAAAATTTAAATAATTATTGGTTATTTTATTTGTGTATTGGTGGTAAAAGAAATCAGGGAAATATAATTGTTTGAATGATTTTAAATGTGGGTTGGTTTTATAAATTAACATGGGAAATTTAATTATGATAATATATAATTAATATATATATCGTAAATGAAATAAAATAATTAGTAATATATTGATATACTCAAAAATTCATTGGATTAATTATTATAATGGAAATATTTTTGTACAAAATTATAACAACAATGATGAAAAAATTATAGTTAAAATCATGGTGGATTTGAAAATAACGATTTTTCTACAAAATAGTTACCTTTAGTATATAAATAAATATTTAATTTATTACATGAAATGTGTTAGAAGAATAGAATATATTTGAGAATAATAGATTTCAGTTATTTGGTCGTTAGTTTTTTAGAAACTTATTTTTTAATGATGATATTTTAATATATTTTATTCAGATAGAGATAAAAATAATTCAATATGAATGGGTAATGTTTTAAATGTAATTTATATTATTTTGGGAAGAGTTGATTTAATAATGAAATATCTCATTTTTTATCCAAATAATTATAATATGTGTTGAAATGTTTTTGGATCCCTTGTAGAGATAACATAAGATTATGAGGCATAAAGATCTTGTAATTGATTTTATTGAAATATTAATTTTATTCATATCATGAATGAATAGTTTTTAACAAATATTGGAATAACACATGGAATGAACCTAGGATCCAAAATCTGTGACCAAATTTGAGTCTAGAACGTGAGTATTACCCTAGTAGAAACATGAAATTTATCAGCGTCGAGATTTTAGGTAATCTATTATCATGGGAAATATTAATAAAATTAATAATTTAAATTTATTTATTTTTTATTTCTAAAACATCGACGTAATCCTCTCTTATTTATCCATGGTTATAACCAAATTTTTTGGTTTCTCATATAATTAGGTAATTTGAGAGGAAATCTTGTGGGGGATTTCTCATGTAAAAATGAAATTGGATCTTGAAATTATAATTTGTACATGATCAAATCTTCTTGTCTCGCAAATGATGATGAAACATATGCTTTACCTATAAATACGGATCCAATATCAAGGTAATATTCCAGATTAGTGTGGATCTATCCCTTTTTTATATCCCATCTCTACCATGGACCAATTCATATAACAAGATTTGGTTCACAGATCTTTGATTGATTTATTTTACCATTGATTTTATTATTTATTTATTTTAGATCATTTTTCATCTTTAAAATTTTTGTGGATTTTTTAAAATCAAAACAATAGTTGAGATTCATTCCTCGTATTTTATTATCTATATTTTTATATTCCCATTCTCCAATTATTCATCACCATTATTTTTATTTAATGAGTATTCAATAAATACATGGTAATAAATCCTTGAGAAAATGTTATTTGGATTAAAACATTGTTAAAATTGTTTGGGAACAAGATTTAGTGATGGAATCAATCTACGAAAGAAATGATGGTGGGTCAAGACTAGATAAGATATATTGTGTATGTTTTGGATTCACAGTGATGGTTTGGCGATATGGAACTATTAAAAAAATAGACAATATGGATGTAATCCAGCCACCGGTGATGCTAGGGATAAAAAAAATAATGATTTGTGCTTATTGGAAAGATTGGTGGTGGGAATCGTTATCGAAAGAAGAGGAGGTGATAAAAACATCAAGACATGTGGGTATTGTATAATCCTAGGACAGAAGACATGTGATCTTGAGATACACACCATGTGCGGCCCTGGCTATAGTGCTAAGGTGTCCACAAATAAGAATGAATCACACATCATCTGAAATGTGTTACATTGTGTTTGAACCATAAATGTAAGCTTGGAATGTATCATGGAATATATGAATGAACAATCATGGAAAAGTACATAAACCTAGATAGAGTACATGAACATGGATGGCTACTCGGGAATGGACAAGTACAAAGGCACAAACACAACAAGGTATCAGACTATGAAAAATGTACATGAGCCCCACCTAGAGTAAATGGTCTTCAGCTGGAGCACATTGGTACACCCATGTAAGGTATGGAATGTCGTATACTATAACTAAAATCCATGTAATTTCTATAGGTTGGTCATATACCTTTGTTATCATTAGTGTTGAAAACTTTCCTAGGGCATGTTCCCTTGATCCATCGCATTGATGGTATATTTTGGTATTGCATCTTGAACATTGGATTTTGATCCTCTCTATGGGATTTTCCTTGGATTGTGTTCATTTTCCCTCATGGACCAAAGAAATATCCATTATCGTCTTCTCCAATATGTTGTGCTCAAGGAATTTTTGTGACCAACATACACAGGCATTGATCCTCTACATGCTAAGTTAATCTTGATTGGGTTATCAATATACCCCATGGAACTTAGTGAGATCCCCCCATTTATTTATTAATCTCATCATACATCCAGTAAAATCTTCCTCATGGTGAGACATAAAGATAACAACATCTTGGATGCAATCCATCAGGGATATCAAACTTGTGGATTGATTTACCCGTATAGAGTGTTTCTATGTACTCATTATCAGAATCTTGGGCCTCTAATTATGTTCTGTCCATACCATGATATTTAGTTTCTATTGTGAGTATATATGGATGTTTTGTTGTATGAATCATGTTATGATTGACATATCTCTATGATGGCATGACTAGTTTCATGATACAATAATGCGGTTATTTCATTGTGTCAAACTGGGTATTTTTATACACGCCCCTGGTCTAAACCAGTACATGTTGTATATTATGCAAACAAATAGATATTTGATAAGGTTCATGCTAGACCGGGATCATAAAGATCATAGATTTAGATAGATAGATCAAAAATTGAATTGGTTACACATTTGACTTTAGTCCAAACTTTCTAGCTGGTTGGACTTTTTTAAATTTATGGTGGGGTGTAGTTGGACCTTTATAACATTAAATACTATTTTTCAAACATTTTTTATGGGAATGATTATATGATTTCATTGGAATCAGACATGTCATTTTTATATCTCATCATTCTGTGGTCATGGATATGTGTAAGTTTGTATTCGTAGATTAGGATAATTCCATCCATATGTGTGATAGGCCTAGTATGTGTAGGTCACCAACTCGTAGCCTATTAGAGGTGGGAATGGGGTAGTAACACATGTCTTATCACCTTCTAGGATGGCTCTGGTAGTTCTCCCCATTACAGAGTGGTATCAGTGAAATGTTTATCCTGGGACCAAATATTTTATATTTGTTTATCTATGAGATTGGGTTGGAATTTATTGAAATAATGATAAGAGATTCTAGCCAATAAATTATTGGTGTGGTGGATGATGTATACATTGAAATGGACCCTGACTAGCTTCCTTTGAGTCAGTTCTTGTAGAAATTAATTTTAGAGAAAATCATTCTTACATGCATAATATAGGAATGGGTAGTGGATTTCATTTCCTTCTTGATCTAGATCCCCAAATATAATCATTTACCATGGAACATCTTGACTATTTAAGGATTCCACCATGTTCAATACCAACTGGGATTCAACTAAAGTCTTAAAAGGATGATCCCATTAGTTATAACAAACCAAAATTTTATTAATGAAAATTCAACCTGAACTAATTAAATGTCTTATTATAAAAATTGGTTATATAAAATATGCACATACTTTGTTTTATATTTTTAGATTTTAAAATAATATTTTGAATTGTTACCATTGCTAATATAGCCATTGAACAGTGACCACATGATTACTATAAATATAAGGCTTCCACAAATCCAATTTACTCAATCACATGTAGTCATGTCGTCATCCAGTAGAATTTCACCATAAGATATCCATTGTTTGGAGCTTGGAAAGGAGGTTCCATCACTGGGCTTCGCTCATGACCAATCCCAAACTGAGCATCAACATGTTATACTTGAATGGTACCACCTACAAGAGAATTGAATTTTAAAGGATATTACCTCTCGAGATATTTTATTCGAGCTTCCCCAAGGATCTGTCACCATCTCACACAATTCCTTAGGTCTTATGCGGGTGTTATAAAATATTATAAAGAAATACCCTAGAAATGTTTTGCATTATTTTTTTGTATAAATAATATACATTCGTTTTATTATTGTTACTTTGTAAAAAGTTTTTAAAGCACAAATAGTATTTTTACTTTAATATTCAATTAAAAAATCTATTTTAATGAATTAAATTATTTTTTAATTAAAGTAAATTTTAATAAAATATTATTAGTAAATTAATTTTTATTAAATATAAATGATCATATAATTTTTATGGATACAATTTTAATTTTTATTATTTTTTGAAAGGTGTTTTTGTCAAAACCCATGATTTTTTGATAAATTTTGGTTTTTATATTAAAAGTAAACATTTAAATATTTATAAAATTATTTTGATTAAATGAATATTTATTTTTGAATCAAAAATTTGAAATTATCCAATGGTGAATTTTTCATAATTTTCTGAGAAAGTCAAAATTTCGGGTAAAAATTAAATACTGATTAAATATATAATGTATTTTATGACATCATAATGACCCAATAGTGATGTAATAAAATACAATAAAAAGTATTTTAGGTAAATATATGTTTTACATTTAAAAATTCCTTGTTATATTTGTTTGATTAATTTTGTGGTGCCTTTTTGGACCATCCAAGACTTATAAATCATTTTAACATTTTAAAATGATTTCCATGACAGTGTGACTCACCTACAGATAAAAAGGTCTAATGTTTTAAGAAGTTATGACATTTTCCTTATAAAATCATATTTTCCATTCCTCTTTGGAGACAAATAATAGTAAAAACGTTAGGTTGGTTTGTTGTTTTAATTTTTTTAATGTGTGGTGTCCCAAACCTAAATAATTAAGTCTTCCCTCTCTTTTGCTATATAAACCCACTCAATATCTCATTACTCTTCACTCAAACCATTTTTTTCAACCAAATCCTACCCTCATTTCTATGTAATCTTCCAAAGGCTCCCCAAGATCCCTAGAAGCCACTATAAATCCTCGCCCAAGTTTTCAGATCACACTTCTTTGTAAGAGATTTCTTCCTTTCTCATTTTTTTTCAAAATTTTAGTATTTTGTTATACCACCTTTTTTCAATTAAAAATGTTGGGGTATGATTTCAAACATCCTATATAATTCCGTCCTTATTTTTTAATGATGATTTACCCCTTTATCTCTCATTAATGCTTTCCATGTACACTCGTTTCCATATAGAAATTCCGTAAGGGATTTCTCCCTCCTCATTTACATTCAAGAAATTCTTTTATATTAGGAATCTAAATTTCATTACATATGTTTCTACATGTATCTATGTGACCCCATTACTTTGAATTATATGAAGATGAGATTATATATGAATTTCGCTCTCATTAACCATTTTTATTAATTCTTTTTTCATGTTGTTATGATTCCAAAATTGCACCGTGGTTTTCCAAACCAATGTTATTATGTAGTGATTACAATGATCATTTCTCTATCACGGGTATTCACCATTAAGGAAATTTACTAATAGATTATAGAGTTTCATAGGTTAATTCCACATTCCATTATCGAGGAATAAATTATGATGATTAATGAATCAATGATATATGATCCAATTGGCACACTTATGCATGAAATGAAATGATTAAGAAGGGTGTGTCCTCATTGCGCTCCAAATCATTGGGTAATGATTGGTATCATGATAAATCAAGTGAAATGACGATTTAATTATCCCAATTCAAGTTAAATGAAGTTTTAAAGATGGTCCATGTGTAATTACCCTTATATCATGCTAATATCATGTTAAATGTTGATGCCACATTTCCATGTTATGATAATCCAGCTATATGGTGGCTTTATGTTTATGTATTTCTTATGCTCCATTGATATGCCTATTTTCTAACATGTACAATATTTTTAATGTTGTGTATTTTTTACTCCCTTACTGGTCTTTATAGATCACCCTTTTCACTTGCATGTCCTTAGGTTATCTCATGCAATTCTAGGTACGATGGAATGTTATGGTCATGTAAAGAAAGTTTTCAATAAAGATGTTGTATCTTTATGTATAAAGTTGTAATATAATGTCCCTAAATTCCTAAAAAACTAGACCTCTCAATCCTTAGAGTGTTATTAAGTTCATGTTTATGTAATAAATTAAGATTAGGTGTGTAATAAATAGAAGTTTTGTAAAAGTTGGTATCAGAGGATAGGTTTTGTTATTTTTGGGGTTAGGATTAGAAAACCATAGTGAAAAACTTATGGATATTCCTAAGTATAATAAAAAAAAATCCATAAATTTTGGTTATTATTTAGCAAGTGTATTATCAAGAAAATACATCCGTGTCTTGATACGAGTAGGTAGAGGCAGATCTGACACAGAATATTCTAGGGGTAAAATCCAAAAACACCTCTTTATGCTAGAATCTAATGTAAACTAGATCACAACAATGATCATTGTTACACTCATGGTTATGACACTCCCTGGAGATATGCTATGGTAAATTCAAAATCTTATTATGAAACATTATTATGGTAATAAAAAAATCCCCTAAAAATATATGTTGGGAATTTGGTCATGGATAACATAGATTGAAGCATATTTATTCATATGTTAAGGAAATAAATGTAATATATAAGATATGCCATTAATGTATTTGAATTACCTTTTATGTGTTTAATAGTTTTCTTCCCTAAGTTATTTTGGATGAAGTAAATAAATTTAACCATAATCAATAAGGGAAAGGTGTAGTTATCATCCATATTTCTACGCATTATTTTATATCCAGGAATATTAGTAGAAAAATCCCAACACCACCACATATCATGGAAGTAAAGATGTCGATGAGAGCAGAAAATGGGGAAATCATTGCATCCTAGGAATATAAATACATCCCTATCATAATTTATGGATTTAACTTCCCGTTGAACCTCGTCATACTCCATATTGGGGAATTTGATGCAATTCATTGCATGGATTGGATTTCCCTATATAGATCCAACATAAATTATCGTGAGAGGGAAATCAATCTCCATATGACAAATAGAACCCCAATTATCTAAAAGTTCAAGGATGATGATGAATCTTCTTTAGAACCATCATATCATGCGTCAATATAACTTCTTTATAAGCATGTGTATCTTTCTCAAATGATTGATTCTGAGGAAGCAACCATCCATGAAGACATGCCTATTGTAAGGGAATTACCTGAACTGTTTCCATGAAATTTCTTAGTCTCCCTCTAAGAAGATATATTTAATTCAAAAGTGATCTTATACTCGGGGCATTAAAAATATCAAAGGACTATATAGAATGGATGTTGTGGATCTTGAAGAGATGAGAAAACAACTACATGAGAATCTATATAAAGGGTTTATACACCCTAGTGCTTTACCATGGGGTGAACCAGTCCTCCTTTTCAAGGAGAAATATGGGTCAATGCACCTTTACATTGACTATAATGATCTCAAAATAATCATGATAATGGGAAAGTATCCTCTTACCTGAATTTATGATTTGTTCGATCAGCTACTTTGAGAACAATACTTCTTCATGGTGGATTTGTTGTCGAGATATTACCAAGTAATGGTGAAGAAGGAGGATATACCCAAGAATGCTTTTTATAAAAGGTAATGGCGCTGTGAATTCATAGTAATGACTTTCAGAATCTCTAATTCGATAAAAATCTTCATAGAATTAATTAATAGAGTCTGTAAATATTCCTCAAAAAATTGGTGGTAGTATTTATAGATGACATTTTCATATACTACAAATCCAAGGAGGAGCATGAGGATCATATAAGCACTATTATAGAGACCCTGTGAGAGGAGAATATCTATTCCAAGTATAGAAAGTCTGAGTTTTGGTTGAATTATGTCTCATTATTGGGTCATATCATCAAATTCAATGGGAAATCTATGGACCCCTTTAAGACAGCTACAATTGAGGGATGACTAAGCCCAACATCATCATTAGATATCCATAGCTTCCTATGGTTATCTAGATATTATTTTTGATTTGTGAGAAATTGGTCATGATTTCCCAACCCTCTTACCATTCTTACATAGAAGGGAGTAATGTTTTTTAGGAGTGATGAATAAGAAGATATCTTCACGGAGTTGAAAATGTGGCTTATCACTACACCCATGCTCACACTACCCACATGTGGAGAAATTTTTGTTGTATTCAGTGATGCTTCAAAGAAGGGACCTAGAATTGAGTTGATGATAATGAAAAATTCATTTCATATTCTTCAAAGAAATTGAATGTAAAAGAGAAAAACTTGAAAACTCATGATCTGGAGTTGGCTGTATAATTGTTGCATTAAAATTTTGATAAAATTACCTCATTTGAGAGAAGTGTGAAGTATATAAAGGTCACAAAATCCTGAAGTATATATTCACATAGAATGATTTGAACATGTTCCAATGAATATGGTTTGATCTTATCAAATACTATTAATGATCAATCCATTACCACCCTAGGAAAGCCAACAAGGTGTAAGATTCTCTAAGAAGAAATGACCCAACAATTCTATCATTTATGATAATTAAAAAAGTGCTAATCTTTTTAAATTGATGAAGATGGAAATGAGAATCCTAAAAAAGGGAACAAAATCAATCATTTCTCAAATTATATGTCAACCATCTCTTTTGGAACGGTTAAAGGATGTTCAAAAGGATGATGTGGGGATTTCGAAGATAGAGGAAACTATCATAAAATGTAAATGATCAGAGTTCAATGTTAATGAAGGTATAATTGTGATATTTGGGACAAGACTCTGTATTCCATCAAACCTAGAGTTATAGAATGACCTTTTGTATGATGCACATAGTAAAAATTTCTCTATTCACCTAGAAATCACAAAGATGTATCAAGATCTACGAGAAACTTATTGGTGGGATATCATGAATAAGGAGAAATAGAGCATACATCAATGTACCTGGTATGTCAGCAAGTGAAGTCTGTGAAGAATAATTCTAAGGGGATGATGAAACCATTACCCATACCAAAATGGAAATGGGAGAACATCACCATGGATATTGTCACTGGACTTCCGAAGAAATCCAAAGGAAAAAATGCAATATGGGTTGTCGTGGATAATTTTAAAAAAACTACACACTTATTTTACAATGGGGAGGATTCTTAATTGGATAAAATGTCATGGATATACATCAAATATTTGGAAAGGCTGCATGGAGTACCACTATTGATTGTGTCTGATTGAGATCCAAGATCCACCTCAATGTTCTGGAAGAGTCTTCAACATGCTCTGAATACAGATCTGAACATCAGTACGACTTATCATCCTTAAAAATCTTTCCAATCTGATAGGACTATCCAAACACATTGGGATATGACAATATCATTATAAATGGGCTTTAATGGAGGATTGGATAAATGTATTTATATTGTTTAGTTCTATTATAACAGTAGTTTCCACTCAAGAGTCCATAAGGCTCATTATGAAGCCCTTTATGGGAAGAGGTGATGAACACCGACATGTTGGGATGAATTTTGAGAGCGAAGACTCCTAGGTCCAGAAATGGTTAATGAAATGGTGGAGAAGGTTAAGACCATCCAGCAGCACATTAACACTTCTTAGACTCAACAAAAGAGATATGACGGTAATATTTGATGAGACCTAGAGTATGATGTCAGAGACTTGGTATTACTCTGCATATCACTGTGGAAGTGAGTTAAGAGATTGCGTAAGAAGGGAAATCTTATTCCAAGGTACATAAGCCCTTTTTATTTCCTTGATTTCATTGGATAATTGGCTTATCAACAAACAATCCCACTAAACATATCTCAAGTACATGATTTATTACATGTATCACTTTTGAGGAAGTACATATGTAACATCCCTTGTAAATAAGTAATATGACATTTTTCATATTTATTAATATTTTTAAGTAAATATTAATTTTACTTTAATGTAGTATTTATGTTTGATAGCGTACCCGATACACAACAACAGATTTCTTTGAAATCTTAGGTTGTAAACTAATAATATAATATTATTATTTTTAATGGTAGTTAACCAGTAGATGTTGTATAGGTAGGAATAGACATAAATAAATAAATTATTATTATACATGTCTTTGAATTTTTTTACATTTATTTAATAAATGTTAGAGGCTTAAAATGTGAATGAATCTAATTTTAAGTATAAATACTCAAATATACTTTATGAGGTCGATTTACCACCTTTTGATGGAGAACCATCTTAAAATATATTTTTTGTCACTCTTATATGTTCTTTTAGACAAAATAAAATTTTTCTTTAGAATCGGGAAACCAAAATTTACTTTGGGTAATTTTTTTGTTATTTTTTTGATAAAATTCTGTTTTAATGAATAGTGAAAAATATTTTAATTTATTTCAAAACTTCCTTTTAATATAATTTATTTATATGGTTATATTATCTTATTAATTAGTTTTAAAGTGTAATTGGAATATATTTTTACCATTTTATCCAATGGTGGTCATTGGATTGAATTTCACTTTAAAATTGGACATAAACAAGTGCCAATCTTTTGATAGATATTATTTCTTAAAAACACGCTATTTGATTTGACAATAGGAATTAATTATAAAATTAATTAATTCAACTTACATGTTTTGAATTTGGTAGAATATATATAATTTTATAATTCATAACATCAAATTCTGGTAAGATTGAATTTTTGGTATTTTTATGAAAAAACATCACGTTTTGATGAATATTGAAACCACTTAGTAGTAGTTAAAAAACTGAATTTTTCATTTAAGTGAAATTTTACCACTTCTATGAATTGAATTTCGAAAATAATACAAATATGGTTGTTTTTAGTATGTAAAATGTGGTTCAATGAGATAAATATAATTTTTGGTGAATAGTAACTTTTGACTTTTATTTACCGTGGTTAAAGATAAATTAGGTAATTCAAGGTAAAAAGAATATTATTATAATACCAAATTACATTAAATCATGTCCTAAAATTATTGGTTGAGTCATTTACTACCATGGGAATTATTGGGTAGATATTTGGACCCCATGGAGCCCCTTGGTAGTGATAATGACACTTTAGATTAATTATCTTAAAGTAATGGAAAAAATGACATAAGCAAACCTCTTTTAGTAAATTAATTTTTACATGGTGTTATATAATTTGATTTTTCAACTATAAATATTCCTTAGAAATATAAAATTTTTTCCTAAAACATTATAATTTTATTATAATTTATATACATTAAAAAAATAAATTATTTATGACACAATAATGATGTAGTGTTTACCTCATTAATAAATGATTTAAATAAATATGATTATAAATATTTAAATAATATCCAAAACCTATCCAATTCTTATTGGATTATTTTATTTCGACCATGAGTCATCTTATCTTCGACTTTAATGATTTTGGGACCTTTTGAAACCGAATATATCTTTATAATAAAATAATTTTTTCACACTTTCCTAAAGACCCCCTTATCTCCCTTATAAAAGAAGACCATTTATAACCAATTCTCACACCTATCAAGCCTTTTTATCTCCAAAAACATATATATTAAGCTCATTACATCCATCTCCTACTCCTAAAAGCCTTACCTTAGGCATAAGGCACTTCATGAAGTCCTTTTTCTTGAAACCAAAGAAAGTTACTCAAATTAAAGGTAATGGTTTCTCTTCACTTCTTTTCATTCATTTTACTTCTCCAACCCCAAAATAGTTTTTATTCTTTTCTTTTATAAAAAAATAGTATCATAAATATACTAGGATTTTTTTATGAGATGTATTGTCACTAAACTTACACACACCTCCATCTAATGGGTGAAAAATATAATGTTTCTATGGATGTCAAACTAACGCCTCATGAAATGATGATTGTTCAATTATCACCTACTGCCTCTCATGGTGGCCATTATGATGGAACTGTATCTATATATGACATATATTATGTTTATTTTTTCATTATTCGTATGTATTTTCCATTTATATCATACCTTTATGGTTTCCATTATGGGTAAACATGATAATTTCATTTGATGAAGTGCGGACTACAACCCCCTCAAATTGATATGACTCGCTAATGCCTTATGTGGGACGTATAAAGGATGGAGTTAATGATATTTTATATGATATTATAATATAATTATAATATAGCTATGTATCATTATGTTTTAATTCCATCAAAATAATAAATAGAAATGGAAGTCGTGTTCATTCGTACGTACGGCTTACTGTCTCCATGAACGGTGCATTTCATTTCTTACCTCTAAATATTATGTACTATTATAAATACACATATATACGAGATATATATGAAATATATGTTATCTAAATCATTAATATCATTCTAAATATAATGGATATTTTACCACATCAACAAATTGTAATTATAAGGTGTTTGTGTTTTACTCAAGTTACCAAATATCGACCAAATGACCATTATTAACATAAATTATTACATAGTGTTTATAACATGGTAATAAGTTATATAATAGGAATAATAACTTTGAAAAAGTTTCTGAATCAAGTAGAAATTAATTTTAGTTTATTATTCAGGAAAAAAATGAACGAACGGGTCAAGTCGGACACAAAGTAAGGGACTTCGTCTCAATCTCCTTTCATTGAGGCATTTTTTTATACACAACATTATTTTTTATAGTGTATAAACCACATTGAAATTTACTTTTATTCAAAAGGAATATTTTCTTTACGAAGCATTTTACTAAAGGAAAAAAGGAATGTTTTATAACGTAAGTGGTTACAATGAACGTTTCCGCCACCATGAGTATTATTTGATCTATGGCTTCCTTAACAAGCCGAAATTTTTTCAAAATAAAAATAAATATCATATACACTTTTTAAGTATTTTGGTATTGAAAATGGTTTTGATAATGTATTTGTTATTTCGATATATTTAAATGATATATTGTGATTGAAATGTGGAAATGTTATCTTTTCCTTAATTCTTGTGTTATATGTTATGACTATGTTATGGTTCATGGGAATTGATTACATATACGGGTGGTTCCAGGATAAACCTAGAGTGGGTAATCCCGAGAAAGCTCTCTAATGCATTGGGTAACGTGACGGAGGTAAACGTGAATGTTTCCCCTTAAAGATTTTGGGAATATAATGTGATTGGTATTCCAAAGTAACTCCCTATGTAACTGTGATAGATATAATGTAAGTATGTTATGGATGCCACAAGTTACCTTTATGATTTATGAACTGTCTCTTTTATTCATAAATCTTATCATTTCATGAGGTATGTTAAAGAGCCTATAATATTTATGTATTGATGAACTAATGTTTATTTCATTTTTTTATAAACATTACTGAGCTTTTTATGCTCATTCGATGTTTTGAAATGTTTTTCACAGGAGGTAAATAATAATAGGGTCAAGGATGGGATCAAGGAAAATTCATGTTTTCTAAAACATAGAACTAGACATGGCTATTTTTTCATGAGTTTTTATTTTTGTGAAAATAGTTGAAACTGAGTATAAGTTTCTACTTTATATTTTTGAGATGTAATGTAATAGTTTGGCTAAATTATCTATAACTCTAAACCTAAAAATGATCCTCAATGTGAATTATACATTTAATTCATGATTATGTAATGTTTTAAGGATGATTCCTTATTACTGGTATCAATGGTCTGTTTAGACAACTTTAGGAGTTAGAGTATTGTTAAATTAATGTCCAAAAATTAATTTATGTTTATATTGAAATGATATAGCATTTACAAATTACCATGTTTCTTCGCCTAAGATATTTTAGTTTTATGAATGTTTTTTCTTAGAGGAGACAATACATATTTTATAACAAGGCATACAGTGGAAAATGACCTTCCAAAATCAGCATCCTGAGATGATCAGAATCAGAATTGAACAATTTGTTGCAATGATGGCTTAGCTGAATTATGTGATATATTGTGTTTGGTTTTATAGATAATTATTTTGGTTTATTCAAAATGTAATGAGTAGCATGAAAGTAATTTAAGGGTTGTATTGAAAACCTTAAAAGAAAACAAACTATTTGGGAAATTCATCAAGTGTGAGTTTTGTTTACAAAAAATTTCATTCCTTGGTCACATTGTTTCAAAAAATAGAATAACTATTAATACTGCTAAAACTAAAGATGTTAAAGAATGGACAATACCCACAAATATAATCTAGATTCATAGTTTTCTTGGTTTGGCAGGTTATTACCAGAGGTTTTTTGAGAATTTTGCATAGTTATCTAGTCTAATGACTAAGTTAACTTGAAAAGGTGTTAAGTTCATTTGGACAAAATAATGTGATGATTGTTTTCAGGAATTGAAAAAATGATTGGTGAATGCACCAGTTTTGGCACTGCGTTCCAGATATGGTGAATTTTTCATCTATAGTGATTCTTCGTTGAAAGGGCTTGGTTGTGTCCTTATACAGTATGATCAGGTAATTGCTTATGCTTCATGTCAGTTTAAACCTCATGAGTTAAATTACCCTACACACAATATCTAATTAGCTACTGTAGTTTTTTCTTTAAAAATTTGGAGGCATCATTTTTATGGAGTAAAATGTGAAATATATACTAACCAAAAAATCGTGAAGTATATATTCACTCATAAAGAATTGAACATGAGACAATGGAGATGGTTGGAATTAATCAAGGATTATGATTGCATGATCCCTTACCATATGGGAAAAGAAAATAATGTGGATGATTCTTTGAGTCGAAAAAGTAATGCTTCATTAACCAAGCTCCTTTTAAATTGAGATCCTTTGGTTTTTGATTTGATGAAATTTGGAATAGAAGTTGGTGATGTAGTAAATTCTTCTGTTTTGTTTCAGGTGTTAGTGAAATCATCTATCTCATACAAAATTAAGAAAGCGTAGAAGGAAGAAAGTGATATTTGAAAAAATTTATAGTTGGTTCAAAAGGGTTTTTTTACTGAATTTAACTTTGATAATTATTTTTTTAGGATTGGTAAAAGATTATGTGTGCCTCGTGATTCATAGTTGAAGAATGAGTTATTATGTGAACTTCATAGTTCAATGTTTTTAGTTCATCCTAGAAGTGCTAAGATGTACTAATATCTTCGGGAATATTACTGGTGGAATAGAATGAAAAGAGATATTTCTGATTTTACTATGAAGTGTTTGACTTTTCAGCAGGTTAAAGAAGAGTGGTTATTACCGAATGGGATGATTTAGTCTGTACCGGTGCCAGAGTAGAAAAGGGAAAATATATCCCTGGGCTTCGTTGTAGGATTACCGATGATATCTCGAGGTAAAAATGCAATCCGGTTTATTATTGATTGGTTGAATAAATCTCATAATTTCCTTCATATTCGAGATACTTTGTCTTTAGATCAACTATCTTGGTTGTATGTTAAAGAGATAGTCAGGTTTCATGGTGTTCCTCTCTCCATTGTATCTGATCGTTATCCCATGTTTAATTCTAACTTTTGAAAAGGCCTTCAGATATCGTTGGGCACTGAATTAACTTTTAGTGCATCTTGTCATCCTCAATCAGATGGGAAGTTAGAATGAAAAATACATACCTTAGAGGATATGCTACATGATTGTTCACTAGATTACCAGGGAAGTTGGGGCCAATATCTTACTTTGGTTGAATTTTCAAATAATAATAGTTCGCATTCCAGTATATAGATGGCTCCGTTTGAGGCATTATATGGGAAGAAATGTTGAACTCTAGCTTTTTGGTATGGAGTAGGTGAAAGGAAACTGATGGGATCATAATTGGTAGAAGAAATGGCAGATAATGTTTAGTTTATTCAGAAGCACATGATAACAGCTCAAAGAAGACAGAAAAGTTATGCAGATAACCGGAGAAAGGATCTCTCTTTTGAGGTAGGTGATCATGTCTTTCTTAAAGAGTATCCCTGGAAAAGTGTTATGTGTTTTGGAAAGAAGGGAAAGCTGAGTCTGAGATTAATTAGACCTTATGAAATCATAGGAAAATTAGAATCAGTTCTGTATAGAGTGGCTTTAGCTCCATGTTTATCCCAGGTACACAATGTTTTTCATGTTTCGATGTTGAGAAAGTATATGCCAGATTCATCTCATGGTTTGAGCCCGGAGGTTGTTTAGTTAGAAGACAGTCTATCTTATGGAGAACAACCCATCCAGATTCTTGAACAAAGGGAGCAAGGGTTGTGAAATAAGGTAATTCACCAGGTAAAGGTTTTTTGAAAAAAAAATATGGTTGAAGAGGCAACGTTGGAATCTAAAAATGGTATGAGGGATAAATACCCCCACTTATTTGATAAGTTAATAAAATTGTGAGGATACAATTCCCAAAAGGGGGATGGATGTAACATCCCTGGTAAATAAAGAATATAAAAATTTTCATATTTATTAATAATTTTTAATTAAATATTAATTTTACATTAAAAGGGTTTCTATGATTGATAGCGTACTCGATACTCATGAATAGGTTTCTTTGAAATCATATGTCGCACACAAATAAAATAATATTATTATTTTAAATTGTAGTTAATGACCAGTCATTGTATAGGCAGGAATGTAAAGAACTAACTAAAATATGATTATACATGTTTTTTAAATGTTTTTACATTTATTTGATAAATGTTGGAGGTTTAAAATATAAATGAAATTAATTTTAAGCATAAATACTCTAATATTCTATAAAAGGATGATTTACTACCTTTTGATGGAGAACCCTCTTTAAATCTATTTTTTGTCACTCTTATAGGTTCTATTTGACAAAATAAAATTCTTCTTTAGAATCAGGACACAAAAATTTACTTTGGGTAATTTTTTTAGTATTTTTCTAATAAAAATCATTTTTTAATAAACAGTGAAAAATATTTTTTTTTTAATTCAAAACTTCATTTTAATATAAGTTATTTATATGGTTATATTATCTCTTTAATTAGTTTAAAAGTTTAATTGAAATATATTTTTACCATGTAATCCAATGGTGGTAATTGGATTGAATTAACATTGAAATTGGACATAAAAAAGTGTCAATATTTTAATAGATATATTTTCATAAAAAACGTTATTTGTTTTGAAAATAGGAATTAATTATAAAATTAATTAATGAAAATTATAGGTTTTTGAATTTTTTAAAATAGTAATCATTTTTCAATTCGGAATATCACATTTAGCTTAGGGCGAGTTTTTGTATTTTTTTTTTAAAACCTTCAATTTTTCATGAATAATGAAACCACTTAGTAGTAGTTAAAAAACTGAATTTTTCATTTAAATGAAAATTTACCACTTATGTGAATTGAATTTTGAAAATCCGATATACATTATTTTTATTAGTAAGTAAAATGTGGTTCAATGAGATGAAGATAATTTTTGGTGAATAGTACATATGAATTTTATTTACTGCGGTTAAAGATAAATATGGTATTTCAAGGTAAAAATAGTATTATTATAATAATAAATTACATTGAAATTTATCCTAACCTTATTGGTTGAGTAAGTTACGACCATGGGAATCATTGGGCCAATTTTTGGACCCCATGGAGCCACCTGGGAATGATAATGACACTTTAGATTAATTAACCTAATGTAAAGGCAAAACGACATAAAAAAAATATTTTAGTAAATTAATTTTTAGATGGTGTTATCTAAGATTTCATTTACAATATAAATATTAATTAAAAATATAAAAATATTTCCTACATCATGGTACTTTTTTTATAATTTTTAGACATCAAAAAAATTAAATTATTTATGACACAATAATGACGCAGTGTTTACGTCATTAATAAATGATTTAAATAAATAAGATTATAAATATTAGAATAATATCCAAAACATGTCCAATTCTTATTGAATTATTTTATTTCGACCATGAGTCATCTTATCATCGACTTCAATTATTTTTATTCCTTTTGAAACCGAATATTTGTTTATAATAAAATAATGTTTTCACACTTTCCTAAAGAGCCCCTCCTCTCCATTATAAAAGGAGACCACTTCTAACCATTTCCTCACACCTCTAAATCCATTTATTTCATCCCAACTCTGCACAATTAAGTCCCATAAATCCCTCTCCTCCTCCTAGAAGCCTTACCTTACAAATAAGTCACTTCAAGAAGTCATTTTGGTTCAATCCAAAGGAAGTTACCCATATTAAAGTTAATGGTTTCAGTTCACTTATTTTATTTTATTTTACTTATCCAACACAAAGAATCTTTTTTATCCTTTCTTTTATAACAACACCAGTATCATAAATATACTAGTATGTTATTATGAGAATTATTTGATCTACACTTACATACACCTCCATCTAATGGGTGAAAAAAATAATGTTTCTATGGATAGAAAACTAACGCTTCACGAAACGATGATTGTTCAATTATCTCTTACCGCCTCTCATAGTGGCCATTATGATGGAAATGTGTTTATATATGATATATATTATGTAAATGTTTTCTTTATGCTTCTATATTTTTCATTTAATTCAAAACTTTATGGTTTCCATTATGGGTAAATGTGATAATTTCATTTGAGGTAGTGCGGACTACCGCCCCCTCAAAGTGATATGACTCTTTAATGCCTTATGTGAGACATATAAAGGTGGATTTAATGATATTTTATATTATATTATACTGTAATTATAATATAACTATGTATCATTATGTTTTAATTCCATTAAAATAAGAAATAGGAATGGAAGTAGTGTTCTTGTGTACGTACATCTTACCGTCTCCATGAACGATGCATTTCATTTCTTACATCTAAATGTTATGTACTATTATAAATAAATTTATATACTGCATATATATGAAATATATGATATCAAAATAATTAATATCATTCTGATAAGAATGGATATTTTACAATATGAACAACTTGTAATTATAAGGTGTTCATGTTTTACTCAAGGTACCAAATATTGACAAAACAACCGTTATTAACATAAATGATAAAATAATGTTTATAACATGGTAATAAGTGATATAATATGAATAATAAACTTTAAAAAGGTCTTGATGCAAGTAGAAATTAACTTTAGTTTATTATTCATGAAATTAAAGAACAAACAGTTCATGTCTGACACAAGGTAAGGGACTTCGTCTCAATCTACTTTCACTGAGGCATATTTTGTTTTATATACAACTTTTTTTTACGGTGTATAAACCACTTTGACTTTTACTTTTGTTCAAAAGGAATATTTTCTCTATGAAGTGTTTTAATAAAGGAAAAAAGGAATGTTTTTAAACATAAGCGGGGACAATGACCTTTTCTGTCACCGCGAGTATTATTTGATATATGCATTCCTTAAAAAGCCAAAATGTTTTATAAAGAAAAATAAATACCATATACTCTTTTTACGTATTTTGGTATTGAAAATGGTTTTGATATTGTATTTTTTATGTCAATATATTTAAATTTTATATTGTGATTGAAATGTGGAAATGTTATCTTTTCTTTATGCTTGTGTTATATGTTATGACTATGTTATGGTTGTTGGTCATTGTTTAATTATACGGGTGGTTCTGTGATAAACCGATGGAGGATGTGCCCGAGATAGCTCTCCAATGCATTGGGTAACATGATGGAGGTAAACATGAATGTTTCTCCTAAGAGATTTAGGGAATATACTGCGATGGGAATTCCAAAGTAACTCTATATGTTGTTGTGATAGCTACAATGTATGTATTTTATGGATGCCACAAGTTAACTTTATGTTTTATGATCTCTCTGTGTTATTCATAAATCATATTATTTCACGAGGTATGTTAAAGATCCTATGATATGTATGTATTGATGAACTAATGTTTTATTTCTTTGTTTTATAACCCATACTGAGCTTTTTATTCTCACTACATGTTTTGAAATGTTTTTCATAGGACTTAAAGGCCAATAGGGTCAAGGATGGGATCAAGGAAACGTCATGTTTTCTAAAACTTGGAACTAGACTTGGCAATTTTTTTCAAGAGTTTTTATTTTTTAATGACATGGAAACTGAGTATAAGTGTCTAATTTATATTATTAAGATGTAATGTAATAGTTATGGCCTAATTATCTAAAACTCTAAACCTAAAAATATCCTCAATGTGAATTATTCATTAAATTCATGATTATGTAATGTTTTAAGGCTGGGTCCTTATAACATACCTGACCCATCGCATGTACTCAATCCAGAGGTGGTAACATTGTAGAATGACTTCTTCTATAAAGAGAAGCCAATGAAGATCATATATCTTAGAGAAAATGTTCTACGAAATATGACAATTCCGTCATGAAAGTGTTGTGGAAGAAAAAAAAGTTTGAAGAAGACATGTGGGAACTAGAGGAAGTGATGAGGCGGAGTTACCAACATCTGTTTTAGTGTGGAAGAAGGAAATTTCAAGGGTGATATTTCTTTAGGGGGAAGATTTTAGAAAACCAAAATATTATTAATGAAAATTAAACTTGATCTAATTAAATGTACTAGTATGTAAAATAGTTATATACCATATACACTTTCTTCATTTTATGATTTTCGATTTTAAAATACCATTAAGAATTTTTACCATTGCTAATATAGTCACTGAATAGTGACTGTTTGATTAGTATAAATATAGGTTTTTAACAAATACAATTTACTCAAACAATGGAAGTGATGCGCTGATACAGTAGAATTTCTCTCTAAGAATCCCATTTTTCAGAGCTCAGAATGGAGGTGGTGTCACTGTGCATCTCATTAGACCAAGCCCAAGCGGATCATCAGTATGTTATAATAGAACAGAACCACCTACTAGTGAAATGGATGTAAATATATATTACAACCAGAGCGATGATATATGAGCCACCCCAATAGTCTGTCACCATCGCACAGCTTAGAATTAGGTCTTATGTGGGTGTTATATGATGTTATGTAACAAGACTGTAGCACTATGATTTGGTTCATTATTTTTCTATAAATAATTTACATTCATTTTATTATTGTTACATTATAAATATTTTTTAAATCGCAAATATATTTCTTTTTGATTATATTCATTTAGGGAATCTATTTTGATGACTTCATGGATTTTTTAATTAAATAATATTTTAAAAAATTATTATTAATAAATCAATTTTTAGTATTACAATTGAAATTTTTATAGAGGTTTGAAAGATGTTTTTTACAAAACACAATTTTTTTTATAAATGTTGGTTTTAATTATAAAAGATACAATTGAAATATTTATAAAATTATTTTGATAAAACAAATATTATTTTTGGAATAATGACATCGAAATTATCCATTGGAGAAATTTTCATAATTTTCTAAGACAATTTATTTTTTGGGTAAAAATTATATACCATTTAAAATTATAATGTGTTTTATGACATCATAATGACGCAATAAAGATGAAATAAAATACTGTAAAAATGAATTTTTACCAATATATGTTTGGACTTTAAAAAATTTTGATTTTAGATTTTTTTTATTAAATTTATGGTGCCTTAGTGGACCCTCCAAGACTTATAAATCATTTTAACATTTTAAAATGATTTCCTTGATAGTTTGACTCACCTTCACATAAGAAAGACTAAAACAATAGTATGTTCAGAAATTGGCCATATGAAATAATGTTTTCCACTCCCCATTGGAAAAGAACATTTTCCGAAACCATGGTTTTGTTTGTGGTTTTGAATAGATTAATGTGTGGTGTCCAAAACCTAAATAATAAATAATTCCCTCTCTTTGTCTATATAAACCCACTCAATCTCCCATTCCTAATCACTAAAACCATTTGGAGATCAAAAAATACTTTACATCATCTCGCTATAATCACCCCAAGGCTCCCCGAGATCCCAATAATCCTCTCTCAAACCTCTTCCAATCCTTTGGATCACACATCCAAGTAAGGGATTTTGTCCTTTCTCTTTTTTGTCCAAATTTCCTTATGTTGATATACCATTTTATTCAATTAAAAATGATGGGGTATGATTTTTCACCACCCCCATACTCCCCTCCTTATTTTTGAATGATGAGATACCCCTTTCTCTCTTGTAAATTCCACTCATGTACACCAGTTACCATTCCGAAATTTCGTAAGGGATTTCTCCCTCATTTAAATTCAAGAAAATATTTTATATTACGCATGTTAATTCCATTACATATGTTTACACATGTATATATGTGACCCCTTACTGTCCATTATATGTAAATATGATGATATACCATTTTCTATCTCCTCAACCTTTTTTATGAATTCTTATGTCTTACCATTATGCAGCTAAAATTACACCATAAGTTTTCAAGCCAAAGTCATTGTGTTTTGAATACCATTCCTGTTTCTCTATCAAGGGTATAAAAATTTATGATCATTTAATTATTGATTATTTAGTTTCATATATTAATTATACAACCATATATCTTTTAATAAATTATAATGTTTAATGAATCCATGTTATAGATCCATGTGGCATAGTTATGCATGTAATTAAATTATTAAGAAGGGTGCACCCTAATAGCGCTCGAATACATTCGGTAAATATTAGTATCATGATACATCAAGTTAAATGAGGGTGTAATCATGATCATTCTAGTTTAATGAGGTTTTACTCATGCTCTATGTGCAATGAGCCTTGGATCATGCTAATATCATGTAAAATGTTGATGCACCACTTCAATGTTATGATAATCATGATATATCATGAATTTATGTTCATGTTTTTATTATTCCCTATTGACATTCCTATTGAATAACATGTACTATATTCTACTTGTAATGCCTTGTTTACTCCCTTACTAGGATTTATATATCACCATTTTCACATGTATTTCCTCAAGTTATCCCATGCAATGCTAGGTATGAGGGAATTTTGTGGTTATTTAAAGAATATTTTCAATAACGATATTGTATTTTTAATATCTTAAGATTCCATGTAATGTCCCTAATTTCTCATGACACTAGAACTCTCAATCCTCAAAGTTGTATTAAATTAATGTTTATGTAATAAATCATGTTTAAGTGTGAAATAAAGAGCATGGTTGTTATATTAGTGATGATGCATCAATAAAGTGGTACCTCTCAATTTTTTTCCCACCATATCTACAATTATAGAGAAAAATATTATATAATCAATAATAAAATATGATAAGCATTGGATAAGAATGAATCATGATTTTTAGAATAATTTTCCACTTGGTTTTGGGGTGATCTATACACCCATCAAACATATTATTGGATCAAGACAGTTATCAGTGTCTTTTCATCTTATGGACAACAGAAACCATATGGTTGTCATAGAGGAAGGCCATTATCATGGAAATTTTGCAAGAGAGTAGACCCTAGTAATTCCTTCATACAATGATGTAATTGTTTTTGAGATTGTGTTTCAAAACCTATTAAGAAAGGAGTTTTCTATAACTATGTTATGGGCAGTTTGCATCTAAGAGATTCTACAGCTTCTGCAAAGCAGCATGACAGTGGGTGAGGTTTCACTAAGGTTTACCATCCTCTTACGATACTCGATGGATATGGTATGTGATAAATTATTCTAGGGTAATACATTCAAGAAATATCTATTTAAAGATATCAGATACATTTTTATACCTCAATAAATTCATCCATATGTTGTGGCGATGTAGTGTGTGTTGGTATTATCAAGAATTAAGGATTGTAAAAAATCCAAATTGGGTGCTAGTTGTGGGAACGTAAGAGCTGAGTCTATGGAAAGAGGTAGGTCATGGAAGAAATTGTGATTCAGATTTACGATACATTTCAAAATTCAATATTAGCGTAGAGGTTCTATATTTTTGGGTTCTTTAAAACATTCTATCCAGCTAAGGTCATGGAAGTTCTTCTCTTTAAATGGATTAGAGAATCTGGTCCAAGTTTGTTTTACCGTCTATACATGTAAAAGGGAGACATTCTATAGGATAAATAGGTAGAATATGTCGAAATAGTAGGGAGGTCTACATGGTGGTGGATGTGGAAGAGGAGTAAAGAGAGTAGGTAGAGGTGTAAGAGGGTTTGAATTATTAAAAACACTTATACTAGCTATTCCCACATGTCACTTGGAGTTGGTGGAAATGGGAGTGGAAATATATAAGTGGTGGAGGCCCATGAGAAATATGATCTTGGTTTTTTTAGAGGTATGATTTATTTCATCAATACATTATCTATATTATATATAGACACATGTGTGTTTCAATCCCTTTTTGATACATCCCATGTAGAAGAAATAAATATTTTTGATGAGAATTTGGATTGACCCTTATGCTTGGATGAACCTACTATATATAACTTAGTGATCATATATTTTTATTTATAATGTAATCTAACACTTGGAGGAAAGAGATTCTAGTGGGATCTATTTGTAGGCCTTATGGTGTCATCATACAAATAGACTGGGTATATTAATTTCTTGTTTATATTGAATATTTTATGATGAATATAAATGGTATCCACATATATGGAATGTGGTTTTGCATCATAGGTTGGAAGGAAACCTAGGTATTATAGTATTGACTCATATATAGGAGATTTCATCCAATTACACCCCATTTGGCTGGCATGACTCTTAGATAAGTGGATGTGATGGGCTTCTAGATTACCACAATGTTCATGGAGTATAATTACATATATCTCGAGGTTGTTTGAAGCATATCTTCCTACTAATAGATAGAAATTTTATTTGAATTTCAACTACTGATAAACTGAAAATATGTTCCCGCATATTAGATAGCTCTTACAGAGCTTCTTTAGATGAAGGTGTAGTTGGAAGTCCCATAGAAGAAGGACTTCATTATACCTTGTGTTCCCCTAACATTCACCATGGTTGTTCACCAATAAGGAAGATTAGATCATGGTGTTGTATTTATATTACTTATTTCTAAATGTGGTTAACATGAATAATATGTATCCAATACCAAGCATCACAGACATATCTAATCATTTAAGAGGGATGAGATGGTTCTTAATGATAGACCATATATCAGTATATCTCCAACTATGAGTGTGGTATGGGGACGTACTGGATACAACATTCTGATCTTTCTATGGTAATTATGAGTATTCAGTTTTTTCCTATGGCATAGTAAAATCTCCAACAGTGTCCATGGGACTCATGAACCTAATCATTTTTCCTTTCTTAGATTGGTATGTAATAGTCTTCATAGATGACATTTTAGTGTACTTAGCATCCGAGGAGGAGTATTTGAGAAACTCCATGATGGTCCTGTACATACTAAGTGAGAATAAAATTTATGGGAAGCTCTTGAAGTGGAAAATCTAGATTCAGGTGGTCCAATTTCAAGTAAATTTCATCCTAGTTGATGGGGTAGTAATGGAATCAGTTATGGTCAATGCTTTGTTATATTGGGATCCCCCGAGAGAATCACATAGTTTTTGATATTCCATGGGATGATATAAAAATATAAGAGATTCATGCCTCTTTTCTACCAGATATCATCACCATTGAATAATTTTTCCTTGTTGGGAAAGCCATTTACTTGGACAAGGAGGTTCCAGAAGGCTCTTATGGAGTTATTGTAGAGATTTAGTAGTTCCCTAATAATGATATTTTTAGGGGAGGGTGTTGAGTATGTGGTGTATTTTGATACCTCAAGAACCCTAATTCATTTTAAATTATTGTAGAGGTAGACAGAGATTTCATATTATTCTAGGAAGATGATAGTCATCAGTTGGAATATAGGAAAGATGATCTAGAGTTGGTTATGATGGAAATAACCTTGAGAATAATGTGCATATATCTTCTATATGATGAATTAATCATTTATAATAGCCATAAAAGTCTCAATTCAATAATCTCTCTAAAGTCACATATCTTTGGTTATGGGAGATGGCTATAGTTCCCCTAGGATTATGTCATCGAGATAGGCTATATACATGGTATAAGGAAGGTGGTGCTAGATTATCTCAACATAAGATCTTTTTCTCAATTGTTGGATGAGGCTTCAGAGTATTAATCCTTGTTAAAGTTTACCTTATTGGAAAATGATGTCATATCATATCTATAGTAGGTGATTTTTACTACACTACTTTGACAATGGTTTAGCAAGGATAATCCAAGAGATTCAGAATGTTATATCCTGTGTTCATAGATATCCACTAGATGAGCTCATTATAGATTTTATAAAGGTGGGGAATACATGATCATATTAAGATGGATTATGATGGTTCTAGAGCCAATATGAGATGATATTTTGAGGGAGTTTCACGGATCACCATTTTAAATAAATCCATTTATGGTAAGGACGTACCATGAACTCCTATATTAGTTATGGTAGCCATGTATGAATAAGTATGTTTCAATGTTTTTTTCTCAATGCCTCACTTCTTAACAGGTTAAGGTAGAGAACCTTGTTCTTGTGGGTTAAGATCATTCCCAAGTGGTTCTAGAGTAGAAGTGGTATGATGTATCAATGGAATTATTAATGGGGCATTTATAGATTTCAATAGATAATTTTACATATGGATGATTGTTGACTTACAATTCAATTCATCCCACTTCCTGGCTATCTGAGAGTATAGTTCAATTAAAATCATAGGATGAATTTTCATACAAGAGATACTACATGTCCCCTGACTTACGAGAATGATCATTTTAGTCCATGATTCTCGATTGAAGTCTTGATAATGGAGAGTATATTAGGTGTTCTTTGGGAATCAGTTACTCTATATCATAACATTTCTCCCCCAAAATGATAGGTAGATTGAGAAAATAAATCTTTCCAAGAGGACATACTATGTGCATTCATGTTGGACTTCGACTATAGTCAAGTGGATGTCTAACCCTTGGAGGAGCTTTCATCCAAAAAAGGTACCATTCCATTATCTATATGGAACCGTTTGAGTCTTTGTATGGGAGACCATGTAGGTAACCACTATATTGGACCGATCATGGAGAGTATGAACTCATCGGAACAAATTTTTTATCATGCATGATTGAGAAGAAAGATATCATCATGGAGTAGATGAATACTTCATATAGAAATAAAAAGACATATACAGATTGATGATGGAGGTCTTGGGAATTTTTGGAGGGAGACCATATGTTCTTGAGGGTCTCACCTCAACTAGAATTATAGAGATTTTTTCATGTAGCTGGATGTCGCCAATATTGAGTGGCCCTTCCCAGATTCTACATAGAGTTAGTGAGGTGTAATACTTCTTTGATCTACCACCATAGATAGAATTAATACACAATGATGTAAACATGTCTCAACTTATGAGGTATGTTCATGAAAGATAAGATTTTATTTAATGGGGTTATATAACATTGATGATTAAGGTACCTTTGCAGAGTAAAAGATAGAGATCGAGGACTGATATTAGAATATTCTATTTGGGTGACCAATTCTTTTGGTTTGTGTTTGGGGGAAGTCCAAAAAACATTATGAGAGAACTAGGGAGAGGCTGACCCAGAAGTTTACTTAATACTAATATCTTTTTGAGTTTCCTTTTTCACTATTTGAGAATAAAATGTTAAGGTGTGTAGAATGGAAAAACTCAATTTTTTCTCTGTAAATCATTAGAAAATACATAGTGATATTTTTACAGCCAGGAAAAAAGATGTCATGAGATTATGAGTCTTTATGAGAATGAAATTGATGTAATAATAAAATTAGATAGATATATATATATATATATATATATATCACAAAATAACATTTTTACTCAAAATGTGTAAAAATTCTTGAAAAGTCTATCACAATGAAAATTTGAGTCCACCGTTGAGTTTCAGAAATTGGGTTTTACCCTAGATATGATATAATCATTTTTAGAATCATGTCATTTGGTATAGTGATGTTACGTGCACAAACAATAAAATTAATAACTTTAATAAATTTTTTTATTTTGATATTATTGACGTGATGACCTAACCATAACCCGATTAAACACAGTTATAAAAAATATCATAGTTGAAATCATAATGATGGAATTCGAGATCCCAGCTGGGGGAAGATCTATCATTGATTAATTATGTCATATTTGTTTCTTAAGAAATCATTACTATGTTTATATTGCAGATCTCTCTAATATTTATGGCATAGACCCATCCTTCATCAATAACTACTCCAAACACGATGTAGTAAATTTTATTTATTTGTATTTATCCTTTTTTGATATATCATTCTGAACAAATATCAATTACACTAACACATATTGATTCATCCATCAATAGTTGTTTTATTTAAGGATTATTTTCAATATTTTTGATAATTGTTTTCATTATAATGGTAATAGATCAAGACTATTATGAAAAATAGCCTATTTTCATTCCTAATAATTTCTTTCTTCCATTATTCTCTCTGATTTTATATGTGTTCATAAACTATATTTTAATTTAGCCCAACATTTGACAAATACCTTGTAATAAATCTTTGCGAACTCATTCTTCATCATTGTGGATTAATACAATTGAATGAGATTGAGATTGGTGGTTTAATTGAGATATAAAAATGAATATGGTTGATGAAGATCATATCCATGGAATTTCGTTCTGGTTCGGATTTGTGGGAATTTTGTTATAAGAACCCGGTACTTATTATTGAGCTACGGGTTTATTCTTTTCTCTTTTCCTTAAGAGTTTTTGAGAAAATAAGGAAAATGGGGAGAAATCCCAAAACATTGTGGGTACACGCCGTGTCTTTGTGAACATGCCGTGTACTTTGGCCGTGTGGGATGAGTACACAAGGCGTGTAACCATGCTGGTGATGAATGGTGTAAAAACAAACTACACGCCGTGTAGTGGGTATTTACACGCCATGTTGTCAGTCGGCAGGAGAATAGTAAGGTGGTGTCCAGCTGAGCGACAGTACACGCCGTGTAGATAGAAATACATGTTGTGTACTCATGTCGACAGTTGAACAGTTCCACGATGGTGAGAATCTGCCAGTGGAATAGTTAAAAAATTGAAATTACACGTTGTGTACTCAATAGTACACACCGTGTAGTCTTATTTTTTCGCTTAAAATCAGCAGAAGCCTCCTCTGTTCACAAATAAGGCTGAGAACCAGATGAGATCTTGGTCGGAGCTTCGGGGACCTCCCAACCGCACACCGAGAAACCGTTTTCTGCACTGTCGATATCCTTGGAACCGCATGGGTGAGTCCTTCCTTCTCCTTGCATAGCTCTTTCCAGTTGTTCCTCTAAAAGAAGTTATTTTAGTTTGAATGAGGTTATGTTTACCTCAGATTTATGTCATTATGGTGCATTTCGAGGAGCGTCGTTTACGTATTGCGATCAGGGGTGATCAAGGTAGGTGTTCTGGGGTTTGAATTCCAACTGTTGTGTGTTTTTGTGTACCATTGTGTTATGAACCCACATTGGGGTGTGGTATGGCTGAGGCCCTGGCTATTTAAATACCTAGAATTGCATAGGTAATTTAATGTAAGTGTAAAAATTCTGTTTTGGATCACTGCATGGATCCCGGACCACCCAGGGGTGTGTTCCTCTATTTACCTATTTGGCTCGGATACCCGAGGGTATTCTATGTTTATATTGAGCATTACTTTTTCCTTGAAAGGAATTTTATATGAAATTTGTTGTTATGTTTTGGGCTTGGACCGGTTACTTGTGCTAGAGGGTAGTGCTTCACTTTAGACTAAGGGCGTTGTTTTCTTAGCCCGATGGCAGTAGTTGTTTAGCCTGAGAGAAACACATCTTATGCGTGAGGGCAGTAGCTTCCATGCATGAGGGAAATATTCAGTATGCCTGTGGGAGAGATTCTATATGCCTGAAGGCACCATTTCTTATACTTGAGGGTAAGCCTAAGGGTGTGGTTATATTAGACTGAGGGAAAGGTTATGATTAGCCCGATGAATTAGTTCTAAGGAACATTGAATGTTATTTAATTGAACTTCTAACTGAAAATTTAAATGGAAATGAAACTGTTAATGATAGTTACTTTGAGTGATTAATAGTTTTCTGCATTTACTGTACACTGTTGTTGCACATTCTTCACTGACAGTTGGGCACGAGCCTTCGGTGGGTGCCTACTCAGATAAATTTCTCACACCCTGTTCGGGTCATGCCTTCGGCCCAAACAGACTATATTGTTGTAGGTGTGCATAAGGGAAAGGGTCCTTATATAGGTACTTCAGTGTTGGTGAGGTGTAGGGGAGCATGAGACCGAGCTCTGGATCATGATAATGCCAGCTGTCTTGCTTTGTTTTATTGTATCTGTAATTTCCATTGTATCATATTGTACTACTATGTAACAGGTTCTGGCTTTTTTTCTTAGCACTAGAGACATGTTTCATCATTATCTATATAGCAGTTGATTATCTTTTACTACAGTTGTTCATAACAGTTGTGTATGGTTTATTACTTCCACTATTGTTTTATGTTATTTATCTTTTCTGCTGAGCTACACTTTGACAAATGAGTGAATAGCTTCCCCACTATTAGACATGGTCCCTTGCTGCTAGTCGGTAGCCTCTGGCATTTGCATAAATGCGCTTTGGGACATGTGACCAACCGGGTTCGGGGCACCTGTTGTGTGGCACCCGAATCTAGAAGGTTACAAAGTGGTATCAGAGGGGTTCATTTCGTTGATTTACTATTTGGAGCCTTAGTATAGGATAGGAAGAAAATGGTAATGTGTAATAAGTTGTGCCCGGGAGTAGCTAACCAGTGTACAGGGAAAATCCAATTTACCTCTTGTTGCAATTTTATTGATTTAGCAATTTACAGTTGATCTGGTTTTCACCATTGGGTGACGCACTTGTGGTGTGCTGTTTATATGTTATACATGGTATCTATTTAGTTGCAACCCAATGAGATGACGGTATTCCATCTCATGAATCATTTAGGCACATGCTAGAAATCACATGTCATGCATTCTCCCATGCCATGTGGGTGCATTAGAAAATTGCATGTTTTTTTGATAATTGTTGCGCTAGAAAAGTATGCGGTTGTGATAGCTGCTTTGATAAATACCAGTAACTTCATAGGGTATTGTTGTGTAAGATTTATATTAGAATGGACGCCAAATTTTGTTTTTTGGGGAGTATGGGCCCTCAATAACCGATATTTGGTGGATCATTAACATGTTATAACATGTATAAGATGCCAATCATTGATTCGCGAGGAGTAAAGGCCTTCACAGATCGGAATTTGGCACTCAGGTGTTGTTTTTCGGTATTTTTTGGGATCCCGAGTTGATTCAGAGGCTCACTGTCTAGAAAACACATGATACACGTCATGTATTTCCTTGGACACACACCGTGTGTCCTTCTGTTCGGGATGAAAGGAAAAAAATTAAGTACACATCGTGTACACTAAGTACACTCCGTGTAGTCACTCTCCGTGTCATAGACCGTGTGGATAGGGACCCAAGGTAGGGTTTAGCTTGTAAAAAACACACTGTCTACTGGAAGTACATGTCGTGTAGTGTCGACACGGAGTCCGCCCGTGTAACTAACAACACAGACGGAGAAGACCTTGAGACATACATGCCATGTCCACCTTGGAACACACCGTTTATTCTGACCTGGGGACCCGGCGGTGTAGCTAACAAACACGGGTCAGTGTTACCTCTTCTTGAACACGTAGTGTACCTGAGGGACACGCCCTGTAGTCCTTACCAGTGGGAGACTATGTGGACATAGCTGTGTGGCTCAGGAAATGGGGTGGTGTACACGCCGTGTGCGGGTGTAAAATGCCATGTAGTGTGGCCCGGGTATACAGGTCATGTCACGAACAACACAGGCAGTTTGAAATTACACCAAACACGTCGTGTAGATGTTATACACGCCATGTAGTTTTGTACAAAAGAAATCCATGTTGCTTAGCCGTGTTGAAGGACTTGGACAGAGAAGTAGGTTTCATGAACACGTCGTGTAGTCTTTATACACGCCGTGTAGTCATGTTTTGTAAATCATGAAAACTTTCTGTCTTCATCTCATTGTTTTAGGTCTTTGATAATCTTGATCTAAGGTGTTCATTTGACCTTGTAGAGTCATGCTGCTGAGACGACCACTGGTTTTTCGCCAAGAGAGCGGCAACAATTATACTCCAGAGATAGTAGGCCATGGGCTACCAGTTGATCCTCCAGCAGTGCCAGATGCGGTACCAGCCGTTATACCAGACACAGGCGTGGAGGCGCAGTTCGATGAAGGCTTCATGCGGTTTATGCAGACCTTCCAAGGAGCACTGCAGCCTGCCACATCTATGGCCGAGATGACTCATATATTCCAGCAGCAGCATCCACCTACGTTTTCAGGGGATGGTGGACCATAGGCTACAGAGTCATGGATGGATTCAATTCAGACTATTTTCGAGCATATTCAGATGCCTCCCGGGTGTAGGGTCAAGATCGCGACCTATATGCTGTGTGATTCCGCCAAGAGGTGGTGGGATGTTACCACCAGTCATAGCATCACAACGACATGGCGTGGGAATATTTTCAGGCATATTTCTATGAATTCTTCTTCCCAGAGATGCTAAGGGAAGATCGACCTTAAGAGTTCATGAATCTGCAGTAGGGAGCCATGTCAGTGAGGTATTATTCTTCTTTCTTTACCGAGCTTCAGCGTTTTTCACCCGTTCTGGTGGTTGATGAGACATTGAGGGCCAGACGCTTTTAGGATGGTCTTCGATATGACATCTGAGAACTGGTGAATGTTTTTAGGTTTATTGCTGCACATTCTATTGTGAACTAGACACTGATTACTGAGAGAAACCTATAGGAAGCTAGTGGTGTGGGCCAGGGTGGTTCGACAACATTTTTTTGTACTATTTTTACCAGTAAGAGGAAGAGACATATGGAGTTCTCTAACGGTGGCGGTACTAGCCAGAGGAATTCTTTGGGTGGCCCGATCATGTGTTACTAGTGTGGTAGAGAGGGGCACAAGAGACCCCAGTTTCCATGTGACCCAGTGGAGTGCCGAGATTACAGCATGATGGGTTATCTCCAGGGTTATTACCAGGAATTTTCACCAGTGGATAGTGAGAGGGGTTCTGTGCAGACTCCGCATGAGGGAGTATGACCAACACCTTTTTACCAGTTGGGAAAATGGAATACATCAGGGAATGCATGCCGAGATGTTGGTTGTGGCTATGGTAGCTAGACACTAGGATCTCAAAGGCAGCAGGGCGGGATAGCTCAGGGTAGCCAGGCTGTGTTGCAGGGTCACGGCGCAGGGCAGGCATATGCAGTGCAAACGACCCAACATGAGCAGGATCCTAGACCTTCTACTGTTAGAGGTACTATTCTAGTAGCTTCTGTACTATCTTTAGTACTTTTCGATACAGGTGATACACATAGTTTTATATATGTGCCTGTGTTGGAGAGACTTGGGCTCTGTGTTTCTTCTTTTTCTAATGTCATGACTCTAGACACTCCGTTGGGAACTAGAATGGATGGTGTGTGTCAGTGTAGGGAGTGCCCCTAGAGGTTGGTGGGTGTCACTTTCTATGGGATCTCTATGTCTTAGAGTTGATGATCTATGATGTCATTCTCAGGATGCACTGGTTGGTTCCCTTTCGAGCCTTTGTGGATTTCTATCGTCGCAGGTTGAGTTTCACATCACCAAAGGGTGGAGAGTTTCTATACAAGGGTGTATGAGATGTCCAGGTGAGCCGAGCTGGACCTGAGCATCATGGGCGAGGTGGTGTGAAAGCCCATATTGCGAGTTTATATCTGGATGATCATGGTACTTGTTAGAATGATTTCTCTCTAGTGGTTGATCGTTTCAGGGATGTCTTCTCGGACAACTTTTCGGGTCTACCTCCGAAGCGAGAGGTGGATTTCTTTATTGATATTGTGCCAAGAGCATCACCGGTGTCCATTCCACCATATAGGATGGCTACACCAGAGTTGCACCAGCTCAATAGAAAGTTAGAGGAGTTACAGGAAAAGGGTTTTATCTGACCTAGTACTTTTCCTTGGGGTTCCCATGTCCTTTTTGCGAATAAGGCGGATGGTACCCTCGGACTTTGTGTTGATTATCATAAGCAGAACCAATTGACGGTTAAGAACCGATATCCCTTGCTGAGGATTGATGATCTTTTTGATTAACTTGGGGGACCACGAGTGTTCTCAAATATTGACTTGAGATCCGGATATCATCAGTTGCGTGTTAGACCATCTTATATACCTCCCACAGTCTTTAGGAGCTGGTATAGTCTGTACGAGTACGTGGTTATTCCTTTTGGACTCACGAATGCACCATCAGTTTTCATGGATCTGATGAATCATGTGTTCAATCCTTATCTGGATTATTTTGTGGTAGTATTCATGGATGATATCTTGGTGTACTCTCACAATCGACACGACCATGCCACCCAGCATGAGATCGTGTTGAGTACACTGAGAGAGAATCATCTATATGCTATGCTCTCAAAGTGCCACTTTTGTATGGACCTGATAAAATTCATGGGTCATATCATTTCGGAGGAAGGGGTTTCAGTAGACCCAGAGAAGGTGGGAGAAGTAGTTTTTTTGGAGCATCCTAAGAACATGTTTGAGATACAAAGTTTCTTTGAGCTATATGGTTACTAAAGACACTTCATCAACGTCATCTCCCACTTAGTAGCACCGTTTACGGGTTTGCCCAAGAAGGGTGTGAAGTTCGTTTGGACTAAATCTTGCAAGGTGGCCTTTCAGAAATTGAAGGGAAGGTTGACATCATCACCAATCCTAATACTTCTTGAGTAAGGGAAGGGCTATACAGTTTTTTGTGATGCGTCGGGTTTTAGGCTAGGAGCTGTGTTGATGCAGGGTGATTGAGTTTTTGCGTATAGTTTTTCGACGTTGAGGCCACCAGTGAGGAATTACCCAATGCATGACCTCGAGTTGGCTGTTGTTGTGCATGCGTTACACTGTTGGAGACATTATCTCTTGGGTGAGAATTTGTTTGTGTTCACAGACCACAAAAATCTCAAATATATCTTTACCCAGCGTGACTTGAACTAGAGACAGTGTAAGTGGGTCGAATACCTTCAGTCCTTATATTTAGAGCATTCCTATACACCTGGCAAGGGTAATGAAATTTCTGATTCACTGAGTAGGAAGACTCAGACACATGTGGTTCATGAGGCCAGTGGTGAATGGAAGCTTATGGCTTTGTTCTCTGAGATGCATATGGAGGTGCACGATAGTTAGGGGCAAACCTATCTTTCATTTTCATATGTGAATTCTACCCTTCTGGATAGAGTGAGAATGAGACTGCTATCTGATTCAGAAGGCATAGTTCTACGGGAGTCGGTGACCAGTGAGGACCCTCCTCCTGGATGGACGATAGGAGATGATGAGGTACTATGTTTCCATAGATGAGTGTGGGTTCCAGGGGATATACATGAGGAGATGATGTGGGAGTTTCATGCTTCATCTTGGGTAGTTCATCTCGGAGTTACCAAAATGTACCGTGACTTGAGACGTCAGTACTAGTGGCTGTGTATGAAGAGAGATGAAGCTGGTTTTGTTATGAGATGTTCCACCTATCAGCAGGTGAAGGTAGAGAATCAGAGACCAGATGGACTATTACAGCACTTACCCATTACTGAGTGAAAATGGTATGATGTTGCAATGGATTTCGTGACTAGGTTGTCGAGGTCACCTTGAAGAAATGATGCCATGTGGGTTGTTGTGGACAGACTCACGAAGGTATCTCACATTTTTCCAATCAAGGAGACCTTCGGTGTTGATGAACTCATGAAATTTTATATCTCAGAGATCGTACATCTTCGTGGGGTCCCCTGTTCTATCGTTTCAGAGAGGGATGCCCATTTTACATCTCGTTTTTGGCAGAGTTTTCAGAGGGCACTAGGTACAAAGGTGCTTTTAAGTACATCTTACCACCCTCAGAACGATGGTCAGTCAGAGCGTACGATACATGTGATGGAGGACATGTTGCGTGCATGCATCTTGGACTTTGGGGGCTCTTGGAAAAAACTTATACCCCTAGTCGAGTGTGCCTATATTAATAGTTTTCAGGAAACTATTGAGATGGCACCTTATGAGGCATTATATGGTAGGCCATGCGGGTCATCCTTGTGCTGGGTAGAGGCAGGTGAGGGTGCTTTACTGGGAACACGCCTCGTGTAAGAGACTTATGAGTAGGTCCAGTTGATATAAAAGTGGATGGCTACCACGCAGTCTCATTAGAAATCTTATGGTGATCTCTGTAGACGACCCTTGTAGTTCATAGTCGGGGATCATGTGTTTTTACGTGTTTCACTGAGGTTGGGACACAGAAGGATCATGAGACAAGGTAAACATTCACCGAGGTATGTGGGGCCATTCGAGATTCTGGAGAGAGTTAGTCTGGTTTCCTATCAGTTGTAGTTACCACAGAGGTATCGGGCTTTGCATGACGTCTTCCATGTATCTCAGTTTCACCGTTATCATTCAGAACCATCCCAAGTCTTTCATCCGGAGGAGGTTGAGCTTCATGTTGATGTATCCTTTTAGGATCATCTGATTCGTATCGTTGATAAGAGCACGACGCTTCTCCAAGGCCAGTCAGTTCCTATCGTACGAGTGCTATAAAAGCATGGTTGAGTGCAGGAAAAAACTTGGGAGCGAGAGACTGATGTACATGCTCAGTGGCCAGAGTTGTTCTGAGCTTTATCTTTACCACCCTTGAAATGGAAATTTGGGGATTAATTGCTTTAAGGGGGAAGTTTGTAACAAACCGGTTCTTATTCTTGAGGTACGAGTTTCTTCTTTTCTCTTTTCCTTAAGAGTTTTTGAGAAAATAAGAAAAATGGGGTAAAATCCCAAAACTTTGTGGGTACACGCCATGTACTTGTCCACAAGCAGTGTACTTTGGCCGTGTGGGATGAGTACACAAGGCATGTAGCCATGCTGGAAATAAAAGGTGTAAAAACTGACTACACGCTGTGTAGTGGGTATTTAAACGCCGTGTAGTCATTCAAAAGGAAAATAGTAAGGCGGTTTCCAGCTGAGTGACAGTACACTCCGTCTAGAAAGAAATACACGCCGTGTACTCATGTCGACAGTTTAACAGTGCCACGCTGGTGAGAAGTCACCGGTGGATCAGTTAAAAAATGAAATGTACACATCGTGTATTCAATAGAACATTACATGTAGTCTGTTTTTCACTTAAAATGGATAGTATCCTCTTCTGTTCATAGAAAATGCTTAGAATTGTAGGATATCTTGGTCGGACCTTCGATGACCTCCCAACCGCACACCAAGAACCCGTTTTCTGCACCGTCAATCTCCTTGGAACCGCATGGGTGAGTTCTTCCTTATCCTTGCGTAGATCTTTCCAATTATTCCTCTAAAGGAAGTAATTTGAGTTTTAAAGAGGTTATTTTCACCTCAGATCTACGTCTTTCTCGGGCGTTTCCAAGAGCATCATTCACATATATCGATTAGGGGTGATCGAGGTAGGTGGTCTGGTGCTTGAATTAAAACTGATGTCTGTTTTTGGGTACCATTATGTTACGAACCCACATTAGGGTGTCGTATAGTTGTAGCCTTGGCTATTTAAATATCTATAATTGCATAGGTAATTTAATTTAAGTGTAAAACTACTGTTTGGGATCACTGGTTGGATCCAGGACCACCTAGGGGTGCGTTCCTCTCTTTATCCATTTGGCATGGATACCCGAGGGTATTCCATGTTTATATTGAGCATAACTTTTTACATGAAAGGAATTTTACATGAAATTTCTTGTTATGATTTGGGCTTAGCCCTATTACTTATGTCTGAGGGAAGTGTTTCACTTTTTATTGAGGGTGTTGTTTTCTTAGCCTGAGGGAAGTAGTTTTTTAGCCTGAGGGTAATGCATCTTATGCCTGAGGGCAGTTGTTTTCATGCCTGAGGTAAATATTCAGTATGCTTGCAGGAGATATTATATACGCCTAAGGGCACCATTCATTATACCTGAGGGTATGCCTGAGGGATTGGTTATATTATCCTGAGGGCAAGGTTCTGATCAGCCCAAGGGATTAGTTCGGAGGAACATTCAATGTTATTTAATTAAACTGCTACTTGAATATTTAAATGGAAATGAAACTGGTAATGATATTTACTTGTGAGTACTTACTAGTTTTCTGCATTTACTGTACACTGTTGGTGCACATTGTTCACTGGCAATTGGGCACGGGCCTTTGGTGGGTGCCTATTGGGATTTATTTCTCACACAATCTTTGGGTCATGCCTGAAGCCCAAAGAGACTACATTACTGAAGGTGTGGATAAGGGAAAGGGTCCCTATACAGGTACTTGAGTGTTGATGAGGTGTAGGGGAGCATGGGACAAAGATTAGGCTCGTGATGCTGCCGGCTGTCCTGTTTTGTTCTGTTGTACCTGTACATTCCATTGTATCATATTGTACTACTGTGTAACATGTTCTGGATATTTTTCGTAGCACTAGAGACATGTTTCATCATTATCTCTATAACAGTTTATTATCTTTTACTATAGATGTTCATATCAGTTGTGTATGGTTTATTGCTTCCACTATTGTTGAATGTTATTTATCTTCTCCACTGCACTACACTTTGACAAATGAGGGCATAGTTTCCCCACTATCAGACCTGGGACCTCGCTGCTAGTCGGTAGCCTCTGGATTTTGGGAAAATGCGCTTGAGGTCATGTGATCAACCGGGTTCGAGGCACCCGTTGTGTGGAACCCGAATCTGGGACGTTAAAGTTTTGGTGCTACATGATAGTTTCCCCAATGGACTGGATGACCAGATTCTTTCCACAAGTGATGATAGTGTTCAAAAAATATAGATCAATTCATACCAGTGTGATTGGTGGATGAAATAATTGGTTGAATTGGAAGAATAGGAAGGCATTCAATAACACATAGGTTATGGAAAATAATTAATTTCATGACAAGTAGTCTAGAGATACAGTAACTAGGGGGTCGTGGAAATGGCATTATGCTTTCTACAGAGAAGACCATATCACATGCCAGATGAAACATGTCACCCAATATGTGACCCTTACCTAGTGGCTCTAAATGTATACTAGATGATAAAAATGTATTCAAATGTCTAGATACACATCCACAACTAGAGAAAAAGGGAATGACCCAGCTTTTAGACATATATATGTACATGGTTACAGACATAGGAAGGTACACAAACTAGGAATGTGTACTTGCACACAGGCTGGACTACCCATGCTTAGATTTGAGCACATGGGAGGACATGGGGAAGTCAAGGCACATTGTTTCCTTCTAGCACGATTCATATAATATCCCTAGGTAGCTTTAAATCCCCTTTTTATTCAGCATAGAATAGTTTCATTAGGGTAAATTCTTTCAATCCATCACCTAGAGGGTATAGTTATGAATTACCAATGAAAAATTATATTGTTATCTTCTATAGTTGATTTCACTCAGATTTTTTTCTCAATATCCCCCTTCCCCATGTCATTGGGTTGGATTATATATCATCTTCTAACCTAATATGGATTCCTGGACATGGCATGATCAACAAAAAAGGGAATCGATCACCTGCATATAGAGTTAAACTATATTGGGTTGTTTTTATAACCCATGTAACATGTTGTCATCCACCATCTATGTATTGACATATTTAGAATTATTACACAAAATTTCTTAGGGTGAGACCTAATGAGAACAAAATATTGGATGGAATCTGTCTATGTTATTAGACTCATTATGTGACATCTCCTAGGTGAGTGTTTCTATAAACTCGTGAGTAGAATCTTTAGATAGAAATATAGTATTGAGATTACATTGAGACATAGTGTATATTATTTTTATATAAAAATGTGTTTTTGGTTGGTCTTATGTTATGAATGACACATCTCTATGTTGAGTTGGAAACTACCTTGATTCTTGTGTTTGGTTATTTCAGGGTGTCCTACTGGGTATTGTAATACTCACCCTTTCATGGGATCTACCCAAACATGTCATTCCTTTTGTGGATGAACAACCATTAAACATGATTCTTGGTGGAAAATATTTAAATGGAACATTTATTTGGCTATAATGATCGTGGTACATACCAGGTTTCACTTTTGACTCGAGTCCCCTCATTATAGTAGGCATGATTTCATTATAGTTTTGGTGGGATTTCATTAGGGCATTTATCCAATTCTATACCTTTCTCAAACTCTAATTATGGGATTGATTTTATCCTTGAATCGTAATTAGTTGTTTTCTTTTTATGTTTAAACAATGAGTGTTCTTGGAGATATGTGTATGTGCATATATGTACCTTAGGCTAATTCCTACCATGTGTTTGGTATTGATAAATGATATTGGAATTTATCCCTGGCCTATTGGAGGTGGATTTATTATAGTCACACTAGGATTATTGTTGTCCTAACAAGCCCAGATGGTTCAGGTCGTTCCAAATAATATGTTATGTAAATTATTATCAATAAATAAAATTATTATGTATATAGAAATTTTTTTATTTGGATAAAAAAGAATATATGAAAATTGAATTATTGAATATACTAATTTTTGATTGTTATATAGGAAAAATATATTTTCTAGGGATTTTTAATTTCATTAACTGGTCAACTATTAGGAATTTTTATATGATGATTTAATGGGTTAAGATATATATACTAAGGGAGAAACATTTATATGACAACAATATTGTTTAATATATTTCGTGTGTGTAAATGTTATATTATAGGACATCAGAAAACTTCATATAGATTATTCCATTAATTTTTACTATATATGAAGGATGAAATAAATGATAGTTATATTTTTACCCACATTATGGTATTTATAAAATTTTCACACCAAGGGCCAAGAGAACCTAGAAAACTCTTTTTATGTGTCATCCCAAATCAGAGCCTATGTTATCACCATGACCATTAAACACTACTACATTGTGTCTTTTGGGGTTTAGTAGCATGGGTAGAAACATGGAGGATGGAAAGAGGAGTTAAGGTTTAAATTTCATATGCATAATGTATATTATGTTGAGATTGTATGTATGGTTCCATTAGTGATCTATTGTTGGATAAGTAATGATTTTGTGTCATGGCTTGGATAGTAGTTCATGAGTGTTTGGTGCTTCCCTATATTGGGGTAGATGTATGATTGAAATTTGATGTGTGATAGTTGTGTAAATCCATCTGTTTTTGAAATTTTATGAACCCAATTTCCTTTTAGAGAATTCTCACATTATGTGAATGGTTTTATGGAATTTTAGTTCTATCATTAAAGATATTGGTCATGGCCAGTTTTGTTTAGATTATGCCGTGAATTTATATAGAATATTCTTATTTGATGGGAGATTCTGGGTAAATATAATATGAGATCATGGAAAGTATCAATGATAGTTATTTCAGAATGGTTATAGCTGATGTTGTGTGATGTTCCAAGGGTATGATTTTTCATTCAACAATTTATATTTTCATTATGGTATAGTACCCTTCATGTATAATGGTTTCTTTGGGGATAAAATATTTTTTCAAGGGATCATGTACTCTATTATTTAAAACATGGTTTTGTATTTTCAAAACTTATATGAATATTTTAACACCCCATGATTTTATTATTTATATTCCTTAAATAATATTTTTTATGGTGCGTCGTATACGCAACAACGAGTTTAAACAAACCTTGATATATTGTTATTGAAATATGAGTCTTGTAACTAAACCATTATTATATAAGGAATGAAGAGAGATAGGCATATTATGAAATATATTTATACCTTTTTCATTAATAAATAAGAAATATATCATGTATTTATTGTCAAGAGTAAAAATGAATGTTTTTTATAAAGAAGATTTTTCGGTGAAATATATTAATATCTTAATAGATTAAATTTATCATCATTGATAAGTTATTATCAATATATATATGTATATTATATATAAAATTTAATGAATAAACTTTCAGTAAATTTATTTAGTAGGTATAAAATGAGAATCAAGTCATTTTATGCCTCAAAAATAAATTTATTTCAAAATTGTTTATTCTTGAATTTTGTTATTAGATATTGAAATTTATTGCTGAATTTTTTTGTAAAATTTATTTTCTAAATTGGGAATAAATTTTTAAATAATAATTCATAAAAATCTTTGGATAAATTTTATTGATCTTTTTGAAGGGATTCATTTTCAAATGAATAGTTCAAATACAAAGTTTTGTAAAACATTCTTCTCTTTCCATTAAATAAAATAATTGAAATGTCTCATTTTACTAAATTTTTCATTAAAATTAAATAATTATCCTTTAAATATAAATAATATTATTAATTCCATAGTAATTAAAAATATATTTTATTTGATACAATTTCATTTTTGGGATTAAACAAATTATTCAAAAAAGTGTTTTAATTCCCACATTTTTAGTGGTAAAATATGTAAAATAAAGTCAAAACATTGGGATATGTAAAAAAACAAACTACAACATGAATTTTCCTATTGTTTGTTTAGTTATTGAAAAACTAATTCCAATATACGGAAATTTATATCAACATTAATTTTATTTTAAAATTTATATTATTTTTGGGAAATGATATATAAAAAATGATACTCTCTTGAATGTAATTTATGATATATATTTTCATAGGGATAAATAGGAATAAATAATTAATATAAAAGGTTATTTTTAACACAAATACAAATTTTAGGATATCATTTTATTTTTTATTGTGATGAAATTACCTTAATTTTTTATAGAACAACGATACATTACTTATGAAATGATGATAAAAAACAAGGAAAATGATTTTAGAAACAAAATATTATATATATTTTCAATGAATTATGGTATTACACAAATTAAAAAGGTAATTATGAGGTTTAAATGGTGAAAATTTTATTTAAAATCGAATTCCATTTTTTGTCTTCATTCCTTTGAAGTCAAATTAAAAGAATAGTCCCAAAAATTACTTCAATGATATTTTATTTTAAATAATATTTTATTAAATAATTTAAAATGCACATAAATTATGATAGAGGATAAGTCAAATGAAAAATGGTAGAAAATTTATTCCATAGACCTTTTTGAGCCACTTATCTACTTATATATAAATTTATGACCCTTAATGTCCAAAAATGTTTTACCATGGTTAATGTTAAAAAGGGTTAATGAATATACTAATTGAAAGTATAAGTATTAAAATGGTAAAAAAACCGAAAAAAAATATTATTATCTAATTATATTTTGACCTTATCAACTTTTAATTCAAATAAATATATATTCTTATGTACTTTAATTTAATAAGTAATTACATTATTTAAATATTATGAGTAATTCCTAGTCTGTCCACACCTTACTTACAAAAATGAATTTCTTCTTGTATCTCCCTCAGAACGTTTTATAATTCTATCTCATCCAATCCCTAAAATAATCCCTTAACAACATTTCCCCACATTCTATATAGGTTCATTTCTCTTCGATTGAACAACCTAAAGTCTTAATGTGTAACGCAAATGGGGTTTTCCAATGAATTGATATAACTCTCAACTAAGTGTTTTCATTTTATTCATTAATCTACCTCCATTAAATAACCATAGAGCACAATGATATTTTAAAATAATTATCTCCACTATTCTAAAAATTTATTGTGATTATATAATAACCCTTTTTAACTATTTTTTCACCATATGTGGAACAAAAACATCTCTCACATGTATGTTTAGATAACCATCTCCAAAAAAAGATGTGTTTTATTTATCCTTCCCTCTTCTCGAGGTTATTTATAATTATGTATTTAATGTATCAGTTTTATTATTCATGAAATAATAATAATTTTTAATGAAAACATTTTACTTTCATTCATAACCCTCCACATGTTAAAAACTATAACTTCACTGGTTTATATGTGGGGGAATACCACCTCCACGAAGCAATGTGATAAATTTTCTGTGTCCACATTTTATGGATTATTTTTTTATTTTATTTAAATTATAATATTTATAACTAAATTGGGATTAATATTATTTATCATATTTAAGAATGACCCTTTTAACCTTCATTAACATGTCAAATATGTTGTGGGATTATGAAACAAAAATCCTCATATCATATGACATAAACTCTATTGATTTAGTAAATATATAATATAGGATAATAAATGAAATAAAACATATTATGATAAGTGAATAAATGTAAAACTTTTCTTATGTAATTAAATAATTAATATATTTTCATCATTTTACTTAATGAATGTGCATGAAAAGTCATGAGATGATGTACAAGGGATTTCTCTAAAACCATTTTTAAAACATTACTCTTAAATGTAATTATCCTCTCTGTCCATGTTTATAAATTGATTAAATATTGTTATTATTTATATATCAATTAATGTATTTTTAAACTACTATTGAATTTATTTACAAATTCTCCAAATAAATCTTTTTAAAGTTTTTTTGTATTAATCACAATTTATTTTTAAAAAAATATGACTATATTAATTAATTGGAAAGTATATGGGTGAATATATATTACAAACATCCTTAAAATTACTTTATTTGTAGCTTCCATTACACATTTAGATTATTTTTTAAAAAAAATTGATTCTCTAAATATTAGGTTAATTTTGTGTAAAATGTTTTTTCTAAGGGAATGTTTTTAATCATTATGAGATAATTGAAAGTGTTATTTCAGATGGTATTGAAAAAAAAAATCAAATAAAATTTATGATTAATGATCTAAATTTATTTTTTATTAATTAATAGGTTCTTTTAAATTTTATTTGAGTGATAGGTGGGCCCAAAATAGCTCTGATGATGGGTGAGCCTGATATAGATCTTTAATGCATTGGGTAAAGGGACATATTTTACTAGTAATGGGTTACTTTTAAGAGATATTTTAATTATTTGATTAGGTGATTCCACTTTATGGTTTCATGTTAGGGTTAATCTATTGATAATTACCAAAGGTTACAACCCAATATTCTTGAAATAATTTATAAATAAATTTTTTTTATTTACATAGATTATTAAATGAGATTAATTTTTGAATCGAGGTTTATGTCTTTTTTAAATAAGTTTGAAAGGATTTTTTAGGGAATGGTATTCATGTGTTCTCATGTTTTCCATGTAATACTTATAATTATTAGCTATGATATATAATTTCAAATTATTTTTTCTAAAATATGATAATCAATGATTTTTTTAACATGGTAATGTGTACTAAATTTTAATATTATATGTTTATAGTGAATAAAAAAATATTCTTATAGATTTTAATGTTTAAAATATGGACAAAAAGGTTTAATTTATTTTATATCTAATTAAAATATTTTTTTTATAATAAAATTGTTTAAAATGTTTTATCATAAGGCATATGGATGAGTATAAATATAAATAAATTCGTAATCTAGATATTTTAGTTACCTTGAATAAATACTATTTCTTTATAAATAACTGGTTTTATTGTAAAAACTGAAACATCATGTTATTGAAAAATTTTATTTGTTATTATTTACCAAATCCTCTAAAACACTAAATTAAACTGTTTCTAGAAATATATGAATCTACATCCCTTGTTAAAAAACATTTATTTATGCATTGAAAAGGTTGATGTGTTATTGTTGGTTTTAAGGAAATTATTTATATAACATTAAAGGCCATCATAATTAAGATGAGTATATTTAAGTGTTTTAGATTGAATCATAGATTAGTAATATGACCATACGATTAATGGAATATAAACCCTTTGAGGTTTTTTTTCAAGGGAGTATAATATAAAAAATTGTTTTTTGAATATATTTTTGTTCAATAAAAACCTTATGGTTTGTATCGATTTTAGTGAATTTTTCATTTGTTGAAGAATTATTTAATATTTTGTAGATATAAGTTGAAAATTATTGATTAAATTTAGGATTAATATAATCATTAATGTGGAGGTAAATATTGTTAATATGGAAAACTATTTAATTGTATATTGGGAACACATGATTTATCATTTGGATAACCATGGGATTTAAAAGAGTTTTAGTTACTATGTGATTAATGTTATTTTTAGAGATGTTTAGTATTTTGAAGAATTATATGATTGTGGTAAATTAAATTATTAATTTCTTATGATGGTTGTGTATTTGACGAATAAGGAGGTAATAATATATAATTTTATTATAAATTTATTGTGATTAGGTGTATTTTTGGAAATGTTTCGTATATTTTCGAGATTATATCAGAATGTAATATACATTTTTTTGTGATTTTTATGGGTGATTGATGTTGTTTAGAAATAGATTTAAATTTTTTAGTTGTATAATATATGATCAAATATTTATATTTTTTTATATAAACTTGGGTAGACATATTTTAAAGAGTCTTAATACTAGTTATTTACGGAAGTTCAAATGTTTACATTTATGTGTTATTGTTGTGTCATTAAAGATTAATGTATTATTTTATAAAATTATGGTTTATTCATATTTAATATTATATTTTCTAATTATAACCATTTTAGGTTCTTAATAGTTGATAAAATCATGGGAAATAACATATCCTCCTTTTTTGGATCTTATGATACCTTCATATTTAATTTTTGTGCTTCAGGAGTGAAACCTTAATCATGAATATTATTTTATTAGTGAAATGGATGTCATATATCTGGAAATTGATCAAAACACAGAGAAAGGATTAAATTTTTCTTATTAAGTGGAAGGAAATAAACCATGTATATTTTCTCATCTTCCCTACCTTAATAGTAAAAAAATTCCACATCTCAAGAAAACTATTCTAGGTATAAAATTTATAACCTTGAAAAATAATTTCATTTTAATTGAATATATTCTTTATAACTTTGTGATTTCTATTTTTGTGGACATTAACTTCATGATATCCACATTATCTATCACTTAATATTATTCCTTTGATGTTATTATTCAATTCTATGTCCATTTCTAATTTCTCATCAATGTTCTCCATTACTGGGAACTAGATTATGTGTCATTCCAAGTGACTGTAATATTTCCCTTATATTTTTTTTCACGAGGGTATTTTATTTTCCATTATTTTGAATAGTGAGTATAGTAGAGATTTTTCACCTCATCAATTTTAAAACTTGTAAAATAGGGTTAAGGCTAGGTGATATTCCTTAAAAATAACAATAACACAAGAAATTTCTTATTTTATTAGTAATATTCATCAAATGGATTCTTCTATATGAAAATATGAAAATATATTTCAACTATACTTTTATTATAGAATTTATATTATTTTAATAAAAGGATAAATACAAAATGGAACCCTCTTTATTTTAATGTCTATTATATGTTTTTAAATAGAATATGTATTAAAGAATGAATTTAAAATTTTATTTTGAACATAAATATTTTTTAATGATTTTAATATATTTCTAAGTTTTATTGATTAAATATTTACCTTAAAAACATATTCAACAATGATACAGTTCTTGAGGATGAAATAAAAAATCATGGTATTTTATTTTAAAAAACAAATTAATATACTTTGAATTTATCTTTTTATTCTAATAATATATTAGGGTATTATAAATTAAAAGTGGTGGAAATTATGTTTATATTTTTATTCATTTTTTTCATTAATACATTTATGTAATATTAATTTAATCATCCAAAAAATTTAATTAATGATATCTTATGTTATATAATTTTTAAAAAATTATTAAGAAATAATAATAGTCATGAAAGATGACAAATTGAATGTGAAATTTTTTAGAGTTTAATCCATGGACTATTAGGAATCCAATTTCGACCATATATATAAATTTATGACGCCTATAATCCAAAAATTGTGTTACCATAGTTAATGTTAAAAAGGGTTAATGAAGAGGAAAAACATAATTATAAGGTGTACAATTAAACTAATATCTATATGAATTTGGTTTTATGAAGATATTTAGGAAATGGGATCATTTTTTTAAAATCCATGTCAATTTTATTTAACTTTATATGAAAACAAATTAATTATATATAAATTGTTTTTGTAATTATATGTATTTCCTCTCCACACTTATAAATGGAAATATCCTCTCCTAATCTCCTAAAATATTTTAAGAACTATAAGTATGCCATGACCAACCCACATACCATAAAAATCATACTCCCCATGAAATAGTTGTTATAGTATCATCAAAATACCACTCTAGAAAGTATAACATATATTCCAAATTAGGTTTTCCAAAGAATATGTATAACTCTTAACTGGTCATTTTTATTTAATTCATTCTTCTACCTATTTAAAATATTTCTACATAGTGATTACATAAAAAAATAAAAACATTTCTTATACAAAATGATTATTATGATTTTGGTAAAACCCTTTTTCATCTCTTTTTTTCGTCCTATGGTGAATGAAAATATACTTCACACGTACATATAGACAAACAACTCCACTAGGCGATGTGTTTCTTTTTCCATCATCACCGCAAATGAATTATTATATTTATGGATTTAATGTATATATATAAAATTACATAAATAATTATCATTATATAAATATAAAATACTTTTTACATTCCTACCCTTTCATCTATTGAAAAAAAGATAATTTCACTCTTGTATGTGTTTGTAATAGCACCTCGTCGAAGAAATGTGATTCATTTTTCGTGGGAAAATTTCATTTGTTATAATAAAATTGTATTTAACCTATAAAATGATAATTATAAAAGGATTAATATTTTTTAGATTATTGGATACTAACCCATTTTACCATGGTCAACCTAACGTTGTATTTTATGGATTATGATCCGCAAATCGACCAGAACTTAATCAATTTAGTAACTATATAAGGCATGGTATGTAATGAAATAAATGATATTATGATAAGGTAAAAAACAATAAATTATTTATCAATCATGAAAATAATTAAAATATGCTTGTTGTATGAGTTAAAGAACATATGTGTGAAGTCATGAGATAAGGTATGGTAATTTTCCCTAATTCGTTATTCTAATGTTTTCCTTTCAAAATCATTCCACTAAATGTCTCTGTTAATAAAATATTTCAAGTGTGTTCTCATTTATTATTCAAATATTTCTAAATGACATTTTCACTAAATATTACATTATGAATAATATTTTAAAAAATTTTCCATATGAATGGAATTTTACATTTTATAAAATTGTGAAAACAAGGTTTATATTTAAGTTATACAACATGAATGGATATTCCTGACATCATGACGTTTCATTTCCTTATAGAATAATTTTCATTTTTCCATTTAAAATTTTAAATAATTTTTTTGTCTGAATATTTTATGAATTATTACTATCAGAATGTTTTTATAAAAAATAAAAAAAATTCTAATCATTAGGATATTACTAAATGGAATTTTTCCTATGGGTTTTAACGAAAATTCAAAGGGTTTTTATAATTGAAATTATTGTTCTATGTGTTTTTTTATTTCTATTTATTTTTGAATGTTTATATTAATTAATTATGATCTTAAAATAGTTATTATAATGGTTGGGTCCAATATATATCGTTAACTCATTGATGGAATGAGATAGAGATTACGGGATATAGGTTACTCTTATTAGATTTGGGAATTACCATGTTTTTGGATTTCAATATAAGGGTTCTCGTAAAGGTGAATATAAGGATAAGGAATCATGGAGCCCCGAGTATTATCTATAAAATTTTTATATAGGGAATATTTTTATTTCAATGGTAACTCAACTGAGTTTATGTTTTTACGGAATGATTATGATATTTGTTAAAAATAAAAATTAAAAGATTTATTTCATCGATCGATATTGTTTATTTTTTATTTATTTCATGAAAACCTTATGATTATGATTTTTCCATCATGTATTCATATTTAATATATAATTAATTATGTAATGCAATAAATTTTTTCATGGAAATTTAAATTTAATTTTTAGATAAATTATTTATTTATGAAAATGAATATTCCATATGTATTTATTAGGTTTACAAATAAATAATAGTTTCCTTGTATTTTACAGTCCATGATGAGATGTTTCTTAACATACAATGTTTTAAAATTAATTTTCATAGTTCCTAATAATTTATAGAAATTATAGAGGCCCAAAATTTTCTTACCTTACTATTACATCATTATAAAAAAATAATAATATTACACCATGAGGATCCAGAGGGTTAGTGTCTTTGGAAAACTTGGACAAAACATAACATTTACAACATCAAGCATAAAAATTTATTTAATTCCATATTCTATAGAATTTTATTGGAACCTGAACTCTACATAGTACATATAGCCACATGAGGATATACATTAAAATGGGTTGATCTAAAATCCTATAAATAGGTTAGATAAGAACAATATAGCATGGGGTGAGCATAATCATATATTCATCATCAAAATCAAGATAAGAAACTTTAATAAATGATTTTAAATGAGGAAATGAATAAAAATGAAATATCATGTCTTAGTGGAAATATATCACACATATTTTTTAACAAATCTAGCATCATGTTCACACATCAATTCACTTCAACTCATAAGGTTTATCAGTTTACCCAATGCATTGGAGCGCTATATAATTTTGGGTGCACCAGTCACCTCATTACATTTTAATTATCATGCATTCCATATAGAACATATATAAATAATAACCATGTAAGGGAACGGGTTTCAACACATAATAACACATTCATTATAATTGGGTTCCCAAAAGAACGAGGGAATAACATAATTGATAAATGAACCATCAACCTTTAGTGAGAAGTAAAAGGTGTGTTCTTGAGAGAATAGTTCTTTTGGAAAACATTTTGTTTGAAATAAAATATAGTGGAGAACATTTATAGTCTATAATTTATAATTTAATTATGAGAAAATTATTTTTAAGGAGTAACCATACCAAAAATGGTTTGAAAGAGGGTGAACCCAAAGAAAGAACGTTGGGTTAATGAATTTCCCCTTATATTGTATCTGAGTGCTTTCTTCACTTTAATGTCTAGTATAACCAAATTAGATTCATAAATTAAAAATTAAAGAATATTTTTTACCTTAATATGGTTCATTTGGTTTCATTAAGTTATTTTTTTCCCCTTTAATGAGTTATAGTATTTAAATACATTGTTCGTGAATGTTCATTTTTTATGGTCTTCTTGAGTGGTTCTGGTGTATTAATAAATGGATGTTCGTGTGGAATATGGATTAAAAAAATTATATTTCATGTTATTATTGATATTAGATAATTTTAAATGGTATTATAATGAATTATATTATATACCATGTTGATGAATCATTAGATAAGAATTTAATGATGATCGTTTGGGTCAATTCGGGCGGTTTTTTTACCACAATGAACTTGTTTTGTTTAATAATTTAGTATTATGAACATAAGTTTGATCCTGAAAATTAAATATAATATAATACATATAACTTAATCTGGTTCAACAATAAATTGTTTTTCATGACATGATCTGAAGGTGGTAAAGGAAAGTGAAAACATCTTGTTGTTAAATGTGAAAAATTAACACCCCACGAAAAGCATTTTCCGTCTAAAATAAAAAGAAGAGGAGAAGGGGGTTGGATGATATAATATCCCATTAGTATTATAAAATTATAATATATATATGGTATAGTAGTTACCATACCATGTGGATGAAAATTGGTGGGGATAGAAAAAGAAACGAAACTTGAAGTTGAATGAAAACGAAAGGAAAAGAGATAGGGGAATTACCTCTTTAGTAATACTCTTGAGATCCTCCCCAAGGAACCATGGATTAGTCTTTTGATGAGAATATACTATCTTGGACATGGGGGAGGGGATATGGAAGATGTTTTGGAAGAGTTTATAAAATTCCCAAAGCTTCAGAGGTGTGAGGAAATGAGGGTGTGAAGGGTGGTATTTATAGTTGAGGGGAGAGGGGTTTTATCAATATAATATTCCTTAATTAATTATATCTCCATAAGACAATTAATATTGAGTGATACATGACTAAATATAGTAATTATATCATGTGAATCCTAACTATATGTGCTTACATCATCATAAAACCCCGCATGACTCTATAATTCCAGAATTTAACTTATTTTGAAAATTATCGTATTTCACTATTCATCAAAAATTAATGTATTTCAGAATAAATCCCAAAAAATTCACCCTAACCATTTATAGACATGTAGAATCCAAAAAATGAACTCCATTTTTCAAAAATAAATTTATAAATTAGAATAATTAAATTTTTTATTAAAATCTTAATTTACTTGAAAAATATTGATTTTTAAATTAAAACTGATTTCAAAATGCTTTCAAAAATTACGTAAGGTCATATAAATTATTATAAAACCATAGGAAATAGAATTGTTAATTTATGAAATCAATTTAGTGAAATTAATTTTCTTTAAATTTATTAAGTATTTATGGCTTAAAAAAATATTTATTCTCTTCTTATGGTCAAACTATAACTTATATGATGCATATGTTTTATTTAATCATTCAAGGGTAAGGTCACTATTATTTTGGAGGGTTTACTATAAATAGGGTCATATTACTATTCATAATGGTATGTTACTATTCATAGGTGTAGGTTACTATTCACTAAATATTAATTTTGTCCTGTCAGACTCCAACCATCTTACTCTTCACAACCTTGTTTGTCAGATTTTTCAAATTCAAAATAGAAAAGTGGGAAATTTATGTTTAAAGGTCACATAGAGGTTCACATAAGAATGTTTTGAAATTTTATTTCTTAACTTGATTATACTTTAGTGCATGATTATAATAAATGGAATTCCATTTATAATATTTTTGGTCATTACATTCTTCCCCCTTATGAAATTTCACCCTTGGAAGTTTGTTTTACATAAACAGGTGAGGGTACATCTCCTTCATTGCCTCATCCAGTTCCAAAGTTGAATTTTCCAACTTATGGTTCCTCCAAAACACGATAAAAAAGTGATTTATCTTGTTTCATAGAACCTTAGTTATTTGGTCAAGAATATTTTCTTACTTCTCATCATAAGAGAGATCATCTTACACTTTTACCACCGCCGAGTTCAGTACATGTGAGGGATCTAGTATGTCCTTCCTTATGAGTGATATGTGGAACACATCATGAGCTTAAGCCATATTAGGTGGAAGTGCAAGGTGATAGGCCGAAGATCAGAAGTGGTCAAGGATATCAAAGGGGAAAATGTACCTTGGGCTTAGCTTTCCTTTCATTCCAAACCACATGACTCTCTTCTATGGTGATAATTGAAGGAATACTCTATCTCTAATTTCAAACTCCGGGTTCCTTCAACGGTTGTCATAATAGCTATTTTTCCTACTCTGGGTGGCTTTGATGTGTTTTTGGATGACTTGAACCTTCTCTATCATCTCTGGTAGAAGATCGAATCCATGTGTCTTTCTTTGTCCATCTTTATCCAAACTGAATAGCTTCCTACAACAGTTTCCATAAAAATATTTATATAGAGGCATATTAATACTCTATTGGAAGCTATTGTTGTATGAGAACTCAACCAATGAAATTTTATTATCACATGCACCTTTGAATTCTAAAGAGTAGGATCTTACCATGCCTTGAAGCATCTGAATACTCCATTCAGATTGGCCATCTATTTGGGGGTGATAGGCCATGATGAAATTTAATTTATTACACAAAGATTGTTGAATAATCCTCTAGAATATAGATATGAACCTTGGATCACTATCAGAGATAGTCAGGACTAGAACACCATGTAGTCTCACTACTTTTTTCACATATATCATTGCAATTTGTTCAAGCGATAGGTTTTCCCGAATAGTGATAAAATGGGTAGTCTTGGTGAGTCGGTCAACCAGATCCCATATTGCATTATTTACCTTAGATGTCTTTGGTATATCTATGAAAAAGTCCATAGTAACATTTTCCAATTTCCACATGGGTGAAATCAATGGTTGCATCATCCCTTTGGACTTTTTTCTCTCTTCTTTAACATGATGACATTTTAAGAATCATGATATACATTCCAAAATCTCCTTTTTCATGTTATCCAATCAGAAGTGCTCTCGGAGATCACAATACATTTTGGTACTCCCATGATGGATAGAGGATGTTGAGATATGTTCATTATCCAGTAGCACCGTCATTATTCTAGGTGATGAAGGAACAACATGCTGATTTCCAAACCAAATCTCACCATCATCATTGATATGGAACTCTTGCAGCTTCCCTTAATTTACTATAGTCACCTTCTTTTGTAACTCCATATCATTCCTTCGTGCCTCCTTACTCTTCACATGGATAGTTGGTTTTAAAATAATTTGGTAAAGGTAGGATTTATCCCCCACCCTTATGAATTCCAAATCCATCATTTTCATAACCATGAAGATAGGGACTTTCTCAGTCCATAACATGGATAGAGTAGTATGTTCTTTTCTGCATAGACCATAACCTACCTTGTTTACATTATTAGGATGATAGTGAATATAGAAATTTTAGTCCATTATTAGATCTAACCATCTCCTTTGATGCATTTTGAGCTCCTTTTGTGTGAATATATAATTTAAGATCTTTTGGTCATTGTATATGTCACACTTCTCACTATAATGGTAGTGCGAGTTGATTAACAAGGAAAAAATCACGGTTCCTAGCACTAGATCATTTTTTTGGTAGTTCTTCTTAGGGATATTAAACTTTCGTGATTTTAGGCTACCACAATATCATTTTTCATTAGTATGCAACAAAAGCATTTTATTAAAGAATCTCTTTATATCACAAAAATATCTCCACTTTTAAGTAATTTGTGTACAGGTGTAGTGGTCAGCTTTATCATTAAATCCTTGAAGATTTTATCATATTCTTATATCCAGAAAAAAATTATCCCTTTCCTTGTTACCATATTTAGTGGACTTGTCGATCATGACTAATTTCTCAAAAAACATCGGTAGTACTTAGCTAATCCAAGAAAACTACGGATTTATATGACACTAGAGGGACTGGGGTAATCCTCAAACACCTTTTTTAAGGGTAAAAAAAATCTCTCACTTGTGATCACATGTCCCAAGAACATGACTTTCTTCCTCAAAAAGTCACATTTTTTAACATGGTTTACAACATGTCCTTTCTCAATGTCACTGACACAAGTCGTACATGTTCTTAATATTCCTCTTTTCTCTGGGATTATATGAGAATATCATCGATAAACACTACCACAAATGTTTCGTGGTAATGTCTAAACACTCTATTCATAAAATACATAAAGATTGTAAGGGAATTTGTATGTTCGAATGGCATCACCAGAAACTAATAGTGCCCATACATTTTACAGAAGGAAGTCTTCATAATATCTTCCTACTTCACCTTTAGCTGATGATATCCAGAATGAAGATCCAACTTTAAGAAGTTTTGATCTCCTCTTAACTGATCGAACAAGTCTTCAATCCATGGAATAGGACACATGTTCTTTATGGTGATCTTGTTGAGTTTCTGATAATCGATACAGAACCATGTTGTTCCATCTTTATTCATGACAAATATCACTGGCCCACCCCAAGGTGATGCACTACGGTGTATGAACCCTTTTTCTAAATTCTCTTACAACAACTTATTTAACAATTCTAGTTCAATAGGATCCATCATATAGGGACAAATTGATATGGGAGTATCTATGGGTATTAGTTCTATTTAAAACTCTACCTCATCATATATGGGATGTGTGAGTAACTCTTTAGGAAATACATCATTGTATTCCCTCATGATGGGATTTTTTTCAAGGATGAAAATTTCCTTTTTCTCAACCATTTGGGTGAGGTATGTTACTTTATAGGGTATGTTACTTTCCAAGGATAAGATTCATGATCATTATTTCATTTATAGAGGAGCATGGGACTGTTTTGAATATAAAAGGTTATTTACATTTCTTGAAAGTTTATATGTTCTCTATAAACCAATAGAAAATCAATTCCCATTATAGAGTCGAATTCCACCAAGGGATGTTTTAAGATATTATCTGGAAGAATCTTCCCACATTAACTTAGAAGAGAAGACTCAAACAATTGGGTTTCAATGATTTCACCACCTTTTGTTTTTACAGATATATCTACTTCATTGTTTTGTGTCTTCGATTCTGTAGTTTTAGAAAACATGTGTAGATGCCAAAAAGTCCGTAATTACTGAATGAAGTTTCAATGTGACAAATAGACATCATATTAGGACCCCGAGGCCTGGTCCGGAGGGCCCAGATGTGTTGCGTGGAAAAAAGGGAATTTCTCGCGAAAAAAAATTTTCGCATGGAAGTGGTCCGGGATTCGTGAAGGGTCTACAGCGCAGGTGCGCAATAATTGCGCACCCCCACCCGCACGGTTTACATTCCGTGCCGTTGTCTCTGGTGTGCAAATTTTGCGCGCCACCCTGAATACCGCACCATTGGATTCTTATAAATAAAAGGAGAGCCTTTCTATTTCTGGGTTGAGGAATTTGAACGGTCTCTCGTGCATGAAATCAGACATTCGTGCACGCAATATGGCCTTCAGGTACTGATCCTTTTAGCGCCACCTCACCCCAGGATCTGCCTTTGCGCACGATCCCACTAGCTTAAACAGAATTCCAAACCCTTCAGGGTTTCTCCCTTGCATGAAATTCCTTCCGTTACGCACAAAATGGTCTAATTGTGCACAATATCTTCAGCTGGGTGTGGCCTTACCTTTGGCTGCGGCCTTTGCCACTTGCGCACAATTTTTATCCCTTGTGTGCGATCCTACTAGCCGCGCACAATCCTTCAGCCCCAAATACGTGCCATCCCGGGGTTTTGCGCGCCAACCATTTCTTTGAGGGCAACCCCGGGGACCCGTCACCTTGATGCTCCTCGGGTGCCTCCCTGCGTAGTCGCCCAATGTGCTCTTTCCGGATTCCCTGGGCACACACGCCAGGCATACACACCATGTGATGTTTTCCTGTTCGACCTTCCAGGATCATACGAAGTAACCTCAAGGTCCCTTGGGCAGTTTTTTCTATTTCATTTCTTTGCCTCACGCTTCTTCGCATATGCACGCTAACGGCTATTGCTTCTTCGTATAGCCACACTAACGTGGACCCCTAAATGGTTTTCTCTGCGACCCCCCTTTATGAAGGCCTTTCCGATACCTTCCCTCCCACAAGTAGAAGAGGGTACCGGTCATGTAAGTCCTACGGGTGTGGATTAAACCCACCTCGTCTGAGCTACATGACGTTAAACTTCCAAGAACCTCATCCTCATCACATGACCTTAAATTATGATCCAGCCCCATGACTCGCACGTAGGGTCCCCCCGTCTCGAACATTCTTTACGCCGCTTGTCTCCACGGGGATGTGATCCCCCCCCCCCACATGGGATGATATCCTCCTTCTCGGAGTGGCGTTTGTCCACGGGGGAAGTGCAGCCTCCTTGGTGTAATCCCCTAGCCCCTCTTGCGGAAGGTAGCACCCATGCACCTCCATACTTCCCCGGCACCAGGGCCGGTGGGGAGCATGATGGGAAGTGGGAATACTCCTTAATTAGGTCCAAAATCCCTCTAACGCTGTGCTTTTTCACACTTGGGCCTCCATACTAGAGTAATTATCAACACCATGGGCTTCCCAACGCGTAAACCCCTCTTCGCTTCCCACGGATTCACCCTTCGCGATGTGATCGTCAGGTCTCTGCCGCCTCTTGTTTATCACACCGAGCAGGAATCACGTGGGCTTAGATTAGGCACCGACCATGAAAATTCCCCCATCCTACATGATGTTAAACTGTGTGCCTCATCCCACATGATGTTAAACTGTAGACCTGAACTACGTGGACTTTGATTCCATTCCACCTGGATACATAGGAATCCTCCACGAGGTTTAAGCCCACCACCCGGTCATTCCGACCTCTTCACGTCAGTTCACCAACTGTTGCAGGCTGCCTTAGAGTGTAATTCCTATCCATCCACCACTGTGTGCCGCCTTAGAGTGTAATCACCATCAAACCTAAACTACGAGGACTTTGATCAATGTCAAGGCATGGTACGTAGGAAGCCTTCATGAGGTTCAAGCCCCACCACCATGGGTCTTCTCAGAGAATAAGCCACATCCATCTGAACCCCAGGTCCCTCTCCACGTTGGTTCGCTGACCCCATATCCTTGGGCCGTCTCAGAATACGAGCCCCAAATGCCCTGTCCTGCACGACATTAAACTGTATTTCATCGAACTATGTGGACTTTGATTCCCCACCATGGGGATACATAGGTATCCTCCACGAGGTCCAAGCCCAACACATGTGTCTCATCCTGACCTATCCCTCGATCCCATGCACCCCAGGACATTCATGACCTAACCTAAAGGATTTACTCCCTTTCGTTCCCATCCATGCGTTCATTCTCACGGGTCACCATTTCAGGTGTCCCACCATATCATCCCAATCTACATGGACTTTGATTCCCTACCGCGGGGATACGTAGGAAGCCTCCACATGGTTCAAGCCCCTTCACTTCATCACCCATCCTAATTCTTACCCGGGCTTCCACATCCCGGTGGGATCATGCCACATCATTCCACTACACAGCATTCATGAATCCACCCACATGTCGGCCCCAACATCAGTGTTCCCTCTAGGGGGTTCTTCAATCTGATCCACTCTAGCTAGTGTTCCGATCATTCTGATCCGTCTCCAATTGATGTTAAACTCATGGAATACGCTGTGTTAAACAAGGGAAGATGAGGAAAACCTCAGATACATTCCAACGGCCTTGTGCATAGGTATGAGGAGGAGGGGTCGTCCCCACCAGGTACATGGCCCGTTTGGACCTCGAGGTAGCTGGGCCTCACTGCCAACGGCGCCCCCGAGGGCCGCGCAGGGAGCCGCTGCACCCCACCCCGACATTCAACCGTTTTGGGAGCTTATCCCTGAAACTCCTTAACACCTCCATCCCCTATGCCGACGAGGTAAGGGATGTCTGGGATGGCCCAATCAAAGACTCGCTTCAAGGTTTCATTGCAAGGTCCCCCTCCAGGTTGCGTCGGCGCCACGGCCCGACTCCTCGAGCTGAGGAGCAAGAAATCCATGTGCCTGCACCACCAGCTGCAACCCATCTGACCCGACACCAGTGTCGGGCACGAGCGGAACAGGATGCTCACCCCGAGGCATCAACGTCAGCAACCACTGTGTCCTGAGCCACCGCTGACTCCTATCATCAAATCCCCGCACACATTGAGTAGGGGAAGTTATTTTCACGATCCATATTGAGGCCCCAACTGCTCCATGGGCAGGTTTGGTCAACTATCCTAGTTGTTGGAACAGGAAATGGCCGTTGCATACAAATTCGTGGTAGTGCCATCCAGTGTGAAGGCCTCCTCCATGCCACCGTTCTGGAAGGCATGGGCCCTCCCTGCTTCCAACCTCAGCCCGGAGGCCTGCCTGGATCCACCCTCGCTGCAGGTAAGGGGCTTCCCCGTGACGTCAACACTCCGGGTGGGGATCTCTCCAGTGTTCACTAAACTAGGTACGAGGTCATTTCCCCTACCACAGGCCGCGAGTATGGACCTGTTGTATATCCAGTCACTCACCCACATGAAGGTCCTCCCCATGTCCCATTCGACATTTGACCTAGTGCTCCCTGCAACTCGGTCTTCAATCCTCTCTGCCCCAGCACTAGTGCGGCTGGAGGACTCTGTGTCGGAAGTCAGCCCTACCCCGAGGAGCCACCCAGGGGCAGGAAGACGAGACGTCGTTGCCGTAAGAGAAATGCTAGGGAAGGCCAGATGGAAATCAGAACAGTCCATTTCTAAGACTCCAAGGCAAAGTAAGACTCGGCTATGGTGCCCTCTCCTCATCCTCTGAGTCAAGGGATGGGGTAGGGATGCAGCGCATCAGCCTCGTACTCCCCGAATGCGAGATCCATATGATCCCTGCCTCCCTCCGAAGGTATATCCAGAAGGATGAGGACTTGGCGTACCCTAAGTGATAGAACTTGCAGTCACCGTCAGCCTCCCCAGAAGCAGCTTCCACCTCATCCAGAGACGGCATAGAGATTTTTTGGGGATCAATAGCGAAAGATCCGTGAAGTAGCAGACCCCCGGCAAGCACCGACACTGTGACAGGAGGCCCGTTCACCGGTCCATCCTATCGTGATGTGGCAGCCAGGTCACTACAACCCTTGGAGGACGTCCTAGGATTCAACGGCCAATCGGCCTGCTCACCGTATTCTTCACTGGCCAGCCCACAGTCCCAGTGGTCTGCCTTGGCACCGCTGCCAGTTCCCCATACACTCTTAATTGATGACCGGGGCCATCAAGGGCCGGATCCATAACCTGATCCATGGAGCTTCTGGACCATCCTCATAGTATGCCACTTCCCCGAGAAGTTTTGGCCAGTCGCATGGTCAGATTTTGATACACAAGAATCACTCACCCTGGGAGAGTTTAAATGTTTCCTCCAGACCCTCCGGGCTACTCACTTCCATATTCACCACCAGAAAGTTCCTTATCCTAGGAGCCCAGCACACATCAAGGATATCAGTGAGCAATGTCGACAGGTCGACCTGGACACGCTCCCCGCGGTCCACCACCCCGAGTCACTTGGCCACCACATGGCCCTCCAAAAACAATGCGTTCAGATTTTTCAAGTACTCTGCAATGTTTTCAAGGAGCCCACCCTCCATGCACACGTCCGTGGATGAGGGAAGTACAATGCCATTCTCTTCATTGTGATTCTCCAGCAGCCTAACTCACTAGGAGGCTCTGAGGAAATGCCCCCGAGGGCAGCGGCGGTCAACATGGATGATCTTTTGAGAGAGGGGAACGGTCTGGATCTTCTTGATGGGGACTTACCCATTGAGGAAAAGCCACTGCAGGACCCATCAGGGAGGGTTAATCTTCACCATAGGAACCTCCTAGGGCTCTTTGCTACAACTGATGCATTAATACTGAGCTGGAATATCAGCAAGGGTAAAGAGAACGTTGGGTATGTGAAGCTCTCTGACCCGTCTGCCTCAGTGCAGAAGGTAGAGGAAGATCCTGAGAAGGCCACACTGTGCAAACAGCTTGCTGAGCAGAAGAGGTTGGTCGATGAGATTCTAGTTGAATGCATTGCAGAGCGGCGACCCGATTATGGTAATCCTAGGTCGACGCAGTAGGGTAAGGAACAACTACCCCTCAACGAGATTCTCCAAGGAAACCTCAATCATGCCATGTTCGTAGATAGAGAAGAGGCCATAGCTCATGGAAAGAGGGAGCGATATGTTCCGCAAAACCCTCTTGAGCGTGTGACCACCCAAGAGACCCCGCTCAGGTTCCTCCCGCCACCCCAAGGGTCGCCCCACCAGCTGCTCCATGAGCTGCTGAGCTCGTCTATAGAATTGAAGAGCCCGAAAATGCTCTTGTTGTTAGGGATCCCCGTCAGGATAGGAACCCGCGTCCAGATGATTTGATGGTAGTGCTCATCACCTGCTTAGAGACTTTGGAAACATGGAAGGTGGCGATCCCACTAGATGGAAAGTTGTAACCAGCATGGGTGGATGATATGCCAACACCTCTTGGATTTGGGAACCCCACTTTCTCTCCCTTTAACGGGACATGAGGCCCTCCACAGCACCTAGCCCACTTAAACTCGAGGTGTTGACCTATGTTGGGGACTCTGGCGCTATAGGAGGCCACCATGCTTTGTTTCGTTGTTCAGATACTGGAGGGCCCGTCGTTCGTTTGGTACAGCCAACTCTCTATTGGATCTGTGACGAGCTAGGAGGTCCTTCGTTGGCAATTACTCTACCAATTCAGTTCCACAACCCAGAAGACGAACATCAAAGACCTCTTCAGGTCCAAGAAAAGGCCTGATAAGCGAGTTGTGGACTTCATCTCCCAGGGGAAGGGGGTCAAATACTCCTTTGAAATTCCACTAACTCAAGATAAATTACTGACAATGTGCATAGGGAACGTCAAGAAAGAGTTGGTTCCTTCTCTGATCACTCAGAATTACCCCGAAGGGTTCCGGGACTTCTCAGAAAAGGCTCAGCGCCTCGAAGAAACCCTACAACAGGGCTATCAGGAACACCTGCTGCCTCCTGTAATCCCAGAAAAGAGAGTTGCAAGCACCGAGCCCGCTGCTGTGGCCCAGATAGAGGCCCCCATGCAGCTAGAATTGCTACCAGGGGAGCCATCTCTGCAACCCCATAGGGGTCCACCCCCACGGGCATAGCTTCCATCCCAGCAGCAACTGCCTCAAAATCGTCCAGCGCCTCCGCGTAACGCGCCGCCACCGCCTAGGTGAGATAATCATATTCCGCCTCCTCGGCATGCTCCTCTGGACCCGCATCAGGGTAGGCCTCCTAGAGTCCCCCTTTCAGACAAAAGGAATCAGACCTACTTGTTTGATGAGGTTCAGGTCCCCTATTACATCCGTAGAACCTAAGAGTAGAGAATCGAGTAGCTGCTTGAGTGCCGGAAGCCAAAAAAGGTGCATCTCACTGATCACACCAACTGTTATCCTTATCACTGAATCCTAGGGCACACCATCAAGCGATTCTACGTGTTTAAGGACTTTCTCCAAGACCATATTGAAAACAATATTGTTAGGTTGGGCCTAGCCCCAGCACAAGTGGAAGGTTTCATTGTGAGATCCGATGGCAGTAGCGGCGACGAAGATGAATGGGAGTAGGTTTTCGACCATGGGTCCCAGAAGTATAATGACTGGATGTCCCACAAGGTGGTCACCCGAGCCCATGGCATCATCCGTGCACGCCTGAATCAACCAACGCCTTGAAGAAGCTACGATTACTACTTCGGCATCGTCATTTAATCCAACCTATTCCTAGAAGAGCAAGCAGCGGTGATGCAAGAAGAAAAACGCGCCCTGCCAATGCTGTTATTGACCCGCACTCTTGGTGACTTTATGCCCCTAGAAATGGAAATCCCTCCCAGAATCCGCCCTGTGGTGGATGATTCGTCGAGTGACAATTCGGGGTACGCTTCGGTTAACACCATAAAGTTGGTAAATCTTTATTTGACTTCCAACGATTGGGAAGACCAGGTAGACCTTCCCAATGTCCCCATCTGACGCCCATTTCAGAAGAACCAAAACCATATGGGTTGCCGGGGCACGACAGTTGGAACCTCCATCCAGGCCGTGCATGCCGTTGAGACCAGATAGCATGCCCAGTGTAGAGCTCAGCACACACGGCCCCTTCATCCAGTGTCGACAGGTCATCCTCCACCACCGTTTGTGTTACTGGATCAGGGGGAACCACATTGGCCATGTTGCGACCAGCTCCGCCCTACCACCAGATGACCCCAGCCTTCCAATCCTCATCCGGTAGCCACTATCCAGGCTTTGACTAGTGGACAACGAGATATTCCTAGTACCTATCAGTCGTCGGTCCTCTCGGCAAGGCCTGCCATTCCTCCAGACGCAGAGTGACTTTCTGTAAGCAGAGGTTCGTTCCTGGAAAGGAAGTATGATGTTCTTAAGAACCTTTCCAGAATACCAGCAAGGATTTCTATTCTTGAAGCCCTTTGTCTATCACCAGATATGCGTGAGGCACTCGTCGAGGCTTTAATAAGCCCCCTCCGGTTTGAGACAGAGATAGTAGCCGTGGAGGATTTTCACCCTGAAGTGTTTGTGGATGCCGAATGTTAGGCCATCATTTTGTTCTCCAGGTATGATGAGGGCTCCACCGTATAGGGGAATATCCGCCCACTGTATATCACCGACTAGTTCAATTGTGTGGAAATCCATCACTGCCTTGTTGATACCGGCTCTGGGATCAAACTTATCAAAACAAGGACATTGTGGAGGCTGGGGTTGTCTGAGGATGATCTAACTCCTTCCGACCTTAGAATCCAGGGATACGACAGGACCGAGAAAACCTCGGTCGACAAGATTAGTTTGACAACCCAGTTCAGTGGCCTAATTTCAAGTACCAAATTCATGGTTGTCTCCCAGGACACCGCGTACAACGCATTGACGGGTAGTCCATGGCTCAACCTGCATGAATCGGTCCCTTCTTCGTATCACCAATGCCTCAAATACTCTTTCGATGGTCAATTAGGTGTGCTCCAAGGAGATATGTCTCCTTTCACCTCCTGTGAAGCCCGTTATCTAGACTCTAACTACTACAAGAACAAGGATAAGCAGATTCTGGGAAGTGAGGTTGAACCCGCCCTGGTCACAAGTGATCCTTGGGAAAGTCTGGATGACGCCTATGTATTCCCAATCCATCGACTGGAGGCCATGACCCCCAAAATGTGGCAATGCTTTTTTGTTTCAGGTACAAGAGGAAGGCATATTCCCAGGTCAAAGCATCGGCATAAAATCACCTCCTACTCCTACACCCACTAGGCTCGGGTGATCCAGGAACCTCCTACCCCTATACGGTATCGGGATGTCCGGCTCATGGCAAAGACAGTACGTCATAGTTATCTATTTTGCCGGTCTGGAATAAGTCAACTTCGGCCGACGCGCCACCACTTCTTTGATATCATCAAGCGTGGCCCTTTGGGCCGGAGACCGGATGGGATTGGTTCGACAACCTTCATTGCTATGGTCTCGGCGGCGTCAGAGTTCCCCGATGCAATAACCACTTCCGCACAAGTTGGTAGTAGCCTCCCATCTGGACCTGGTTGCTCAGAATAATGTTCCCCCATGACACATCCATCCGTAAGTGGAGAAGAGGACATAGGAGACACGCCCCCTGATTTGGAGGAAGGCGTCTCCACCACGGTCGACGAGTTGGTGCAGGTGAACCTCGATAGCGAGGCAGACCGGAGATCCATATTGGCCAGTGCCTCTATGCCCCCCGAGTAGCGGCAGCAGTACGTGGACTTCCTCAAACAACACCATGTCATGTTTTCTTGGAGTTACAATGAGATGCCAGGGTTGGATCCTCTGGTAGCCGTTCACCGTCTCGGTCTTCTGGCAAGTCATCGGGGATTCAAACAGCCTCCTAGAAAGATAAACCCTTCTCATGGTGCCATGGTCGAGGCCGAAGATGAAAATATCATCAAATCCAACTTCATTAAAGAAGTCCAATGTCCCAAGTGGCTAGCCAACATTGTTCTAGTCCAGAAGAAGAATGGGAAAATCAGGGTCTGTATCGACTTCCGTGATCTCAACCGCCACTGTTCGAAGGATGATTTTATTCTTCAGTGATTGAGTTGTTTATTGACTCCACGGTCAGGTTCCAAGACATATCCAACATGGATGGTTACTCCGGGTATAACCAGACTTAGATGGCCCCCGAGGATGAAGAATCCACAGCTTTCAGGGCACCCGAAGGTACTTTCTGTTTCCAAGTTATTCCCTTCGTCCTGAACAATGCGGGTGCCACCTATCAGTGGTACATACATCACATATTCAAGCCAATTCTGGGGATATTGGTGGAATTCTATGTGGATGATATGGTGTTCAAATCTTTCCCGTGCCAGGACCATTTCAAGGACCGTGAGATAGTGTTCGGCTTCCTCCGCTCCCACCACCTGAAGATGAACCCGTTGAAGTGTGATTTCGGGGTCACCTCCGGCAAGTTTCTTGGCTTTGTTTTCAAGTACCTAGGCATTGAGATAGACCCAGAAAATATCAAGTCCATCATGAAGATGTCTCCCCTGAGCAATATTCATGAGCTTCGAGGTTTCCAAGGCCACTTAGCATACATACGCCGATTCATTAAAATTCGGTTAGCAAGTGTAAACCCTTTTCCTGGATCAAGATGAAAGGCACCACCAATGAATGGGACAAGGAGTTCCAGGCCGCCATTGAATAAATCAAGCAGTATCTTATCCAACCTCCAGTTTTGATGCCACTTGTCTCCAGAAATCCGCTGGTCCTTTACATGACAACCCTAGATCAGTCCCTCGGCGCACTTCTCACCCAGAAGAATCGCGATGGAATAAAACATAGCCTCTACTAACTTAGTTGCATGCTCCTCTATATAAAAATAAGATATTCTCCCATTGAAAAGAGTTTTATGGTGCTTGTATTTTCCGTAAAAAAAGTGTGGCACTAATTGCAGCACCACGAGGTACAACTGGTCTCTCGGGTAGACCCGTTGAAGTACATCCTGAACCGACCTATGTTGATTATCCGACTGGTGCAGTGGGCGGTAATCCTCCATCATTTTGACATCAGTTTTGTGCCTCAGAAGGCTATCAAAGGATAGTCGTTGGCAAACTTTCTAGCTACCCATCCAACCTTCATGGATCAATCCCTGGTCTGGGACTTTCCTAATGAGTCAATCCTCTTAGTCGATCATGCAATCCCATGTTGGAAGATTTACTTTTATGGGGCCTCCCAAAGCCCCTCCGGGAGAAGACACAATGACCCTAAGCTCAACTGAGTAGCCCTGGGTGTCATCTCCATTACTTCAGTGCAAGCCATCCTTCCATATTCATTTCTGTTGTCAGAAGGATTCACTAACAATGAGGCAGAGTATCATGCCCTCATTACTGGCCTCGAGCTGGCCCTCGAGGTCGATGTGCCCCATATGTATGTGAATGGGGACTCCGATTTGGTCATCAAGTAGTTCAATGGTGACTATGAAATCAGGAAACCAGATCTCATGCTATTGTTAGAGCATACTCTCCGACTAATGGTTCAACTCCCTTCTCGGCCAGAGGTTACTTATGTTCCTCGGTCACAGAATGGTTAGGCAGATGCTTTGGCCAGTTTGGCTGCATCACTTGCAAAGCCCGAAAAGGATGAGTTAATTATCCATGTGGCCTACCGGAGAGTCATATCTTCTATTATCCGAAATGATTACGATGGCCCGCGAGTAAGTCATCTCACCCCCGGAGCCTCTACGTCAGAACCCTCGGGTCCCCTGGGTGCTGTGATCGAGATGATTCCTGATTGGAGGACACCCTTGGTTGAATACCTCCAACATGGCAATCTTCTGTCAGTCTGGGCAGAGCGCGAGTGAATCCGATGCTGCGCATTACAATTTACTCTTCAGAGTGGTCCCAGCCTTGGGTAGATTCTCTATAAACGTGGGTTTGATGGTATTCTACTTTGTTGTGTTCAGGGAGTTGGGATCCCACAAGTCATGCTAGAGGTCCACACTGGTTCCTGCGGCGCTCACCAGGCTGGGCAGAAGCTGTCTCACCAGATTTGGAGGTTAGGGTATTTTTGGCCCTCCATGATCCATGACTGCATTGAGTTCACCAAGAGGTGTCATACAAGATAGGTTCGTACTAATTTTGGGAATTGGCCACCAGAGCCTCTCCACACTACCAAGTATTCTTGGCCCTTTGTTGTCTGGGGGTTGGATGTCGTAGGACATTACCCACTAGCAATGTCTCACCAATGCCAGTTCATTCTGACCGCTACAGATTTCTTTTCCTAGTGGGCAGAGGCAATTCCTCTCATGGAAGTCAAAGTCCATTCTATCACCAACTTCGTGGGTTCTAATATAATCTATCGATTTGAAGTACCTCATGCTATCCTCACTGATAACGTCACCAACTTCCAAGGAGACGAGCTGAAGAAATTGTATGCCAAGTACAACATTCTCTCTAATCATACCTCCCGCAATCATGCGCAGGAAAATGGACAGATTGAGGTATTTGACAAAACCCTCTCTAACATTTTGCAAAAGATGGTTGGTCAGAACAAGAAGAGTTGGCCGGATAAGCTCCCCAATGACCTCTGGGTTTATCAGATGATGACTTGTAATTCCACCCAAGTGACCCCGTATTCCCTGGTGTACGGAACTAAGGCCATCCTACCCATCGAGATTCAGTTTCCCTCATTGCGCACGGCGATCTACGACTAGAAAATGCCAGATAGAGTTTCCGAAATCTGTCTAGATGAATTGGAAGCGGTGGACATGAATAGGCTTCGTGCTTTGCACAACTTGGAAAGGCATCCGAGCAGGATGGCTTGAGCTTTCAACAAAAAGGTTCGCGACCACTCCTTCCTGCAAGGTGACCTGGTACTGGCCCTCAGGGATCCAATGACCCCTGGCAGGAAACCACCCACGTTAGAGCCCAAATGGGAGGGACCTATCATGGTTCATAAGGTGTACCCCAATGGAGAATACTCCATGGTGACCATGGATGGTGAGCGAATAACTCCTCCCACAAATGTCATGTTCCTCAAGAAAAAATTGGCTTGAACCCGATGGTCCACCATGAACATAAACTGGATTCAAGTCCACCATGAACATAAACTGGATTTAGGTCCACCAATACCTTAAACTGGATTCTGGTCCACCATGACCTTAAATTGGATCCAGTTCCACCATGACCTTAAACTGGATTCAGGTCCAGCATGACCATAAACTGAATTCAGGTCCGCCAGGGCCTTAAACTGGATACCGGTCCTGCACGACCTTAAACTGTATGGTCCGCTAGGACCATAAACTGATGGTCTGACATGACCCTAAACTGTTGGGTCCTCCATGACCTTAAACTTCACTATGGTCTCGCATGACCTTAGACTACACGCTCGTCCTGCATGATGTTAAACTGCAAGCCGGTCAGGCCACCCTGACCGAGGCCCAGCCTCGGGCCCCCGACCCAGGCTCACTCCTGTGGGATTGTATGGTGTGATGTGGGATTATTTCCTCATTCTCTGTGGGTTACTCTCTGTTCCATACACAATCTTGGATGAAATTACTTTCATCATCTTACATGACATTAAACTATTCTTTTAGAACTACATGTGGCTTGATTCCCATATTTATGGGATACGTAGGACTGCCTGAACACCTAGGTTTTAGGTCCAGCCCCATCTCTTAATAGATCCCATGATCTCCTGGTCACCTCGGCCTTTTGGCCTATCCCTCTCCACGAGGGGGGTATATAGGTGTGGTACAGGGTTTTTGGCGCCATGCCCCTTTCTCCCGGGCATCCGACATCTTTTGACTGCTCTTAAACTGAGACCTTTGAACCTTTTCGATGGTCCCGCATGACCCTAAAACTGACCAAAGGTCCACCATGACCTTAAAATGGATTCAGTTCCACCATGACCTTAAACTGGATACCAGTCCATCACGACCTGAAATTGCATGCTCATCCCGCATTACGTTAAACTGCATCTTCAAGAACTATGTGTGGCTTGATTCCCATCCTCTTCGGATACATAAGACATCCCGAATGTTTAAAATTCAGGGTTAGTCCCTTTCAGGTCGATCCCCTAGACTCTTTACAGTGATTCGCTAGTGAGTTCAAGGGTACTCTGGTCTAGGACCTGGAGTGTCAGGTTCAACTTGGGCGAGTTTTCATCCATTTTTCAAGCTTCATGTTCCCCTCCATATGGCCCTCATTATCTTTCACACCCGAAGGGACCCCCAAAATGGCATGGATACCATGTCTAAGGGCTCTCCTCCCGTTATGGGCCAACACCCCTAAGGGTTTCAGACAACAAATTGATACAATTCCCATGTTACGAACATGGTCCGCGGTCGACGCTCATTTGTTTGTCCCCATTTCAGGATAACACGATAGAATGATGTGTTTAAAACATGTTCATCAGTAATCCTCTGTCATCACTCCATCTATTTCAGGCCGCGAATTTTGGTTGCATGATTCACATAATGTCCCACTCCATCACGTCCAGGTATAATTTCAGCACTCCTGGCACTATCTCTCAGTGCACCTTCGCTCTTCAGGGAGGACAAGCTATGATACTGCGTTCTTTGAGGCTCCCACGGGCTGATCTCTAATACTATAAACTAATATCTTCTCTAAAGGATTATTTATGGCTTGATTCTCATCCCCTTGGGATAGGTGGAATCACTTGGACATCACGCTTATGGGTCTAGTCCAGCTAGGAGTTAGTTCTTCCTCCCCCTTGTTCTCCAGCTCTCACTGGCCTCTTGGCCTGAGGCTCCTTGCCTGGAGTTGCGCACCATGATTATACAAACATCCTTATCATTTACATAAGGTATGATTTATCTTGTCATGCAAAATCCTTTACGTCCAAGCCATATGACTTAAAACTCTGCTGTCTAGTCCAATCACATGACCCTAAACTGATAGTATCATCCTGGCCGCATGAAGAAAAATGGCACTACATTGTGATGAAATCTCCATAGAGGACATCACGTTGGGTATCGGTCATTTACCATACCATTTCTCAACGCCCGTATACTTCTTGACTATTGTGACGATGCCAGGAATTTCTACCCCAGGTCAGTTGCTTCACACAAAAAAACCATTCACCTTAAAGTACAAACAATAAACATCAAATGCCGCTTATTTTGGTGCGAGGGTTAGAGCAGCACACTTCTATCATTTCTTGAAATGGTACCATACCATGATACCTCCTCAAGGAACACATGGGAACCAGGCTTATGTCCTCATTCATGTCGGGTTTCATAATCACCTCTTCATGTGCTTACCGCCTTCCTTGCAGGTCCCTAGTCCGAGTTCTAAGACCGTAAACTAAAATTTTTTCTAGAACTATGTGCGGGTTGATTCCCATCCTTATGGGATACGTAGGAATGCCTGAACATTTTTTCTCAGGTCCAGCCCAGGGAGTCACAATTCCTACCCTTTCCTCACCTGACACTCCGGTGAGTTGTATAAGTGCAGCATTTTCCCTGAACATATTCAGGATGCCCCATAATGTTGTGGGATGCAATGGTTCCCTCAACTGGAAGGTCCTATAAAGCATGGACAATCTATGATTAGGTTAATGCACCCGCTCAATGTGTTTCCACCATGATGGTGTAATTTTTGGAGTGTTGGATTCTATTTGAACAAACCACCACTTCACTTTCATGATTTGCATGCCCCTTTTATTTGGATCCTCGTCCTCTTTCACGCTTGATGGGACCCCCTAATGGTATGGATGCTCGACCGATGGTCTGCCTACTGTCCCGGGCCAATGTTCCGTAAAGCTAATCGTGTTTGAAGGGACGCCCTAACGATATGGATGCTCGAACTATGGTTCGCCTGCTATTTTGGGCCAACATTCCGGAAGACTGATGGACAATATTTGAGTTAGGTCCCTTATTGCAAATATGGCCAGCGGTTAACCCTCATTTGTCATCCCCATTTCATGCTAACGCAACATGGGTGCTGTGTTTCAAACATGGTCGGCAGTTATTCCGCATTTCCATGCCGCCCTTAATGTGTTTCAAATTTGGAGTAATGTGTTTCACATTTTCCATCTCCCTATTTTCAGACAGATTTCAATGCCCCTGGAATTTCCCCGTTCGTGCTCTAGAGCACATTGGGAAGACGATATATTGATCAGGTCTGAGGTCCCCTTCTTTTGGATGTGCCTCCCTCTTCTCCTCGGAAATCCGGGCTCGATTTCAGATGCCTGAAGCTTGGTTGACGCTCACACAGTCGAACAAAATGATAATACGAGCATATTTTGTTTCTCACATTGGGTACAGTCCACATGAGCTTATGGATTAATTATTATTTATTTTGGGATTATGGTTGAGCGTATTAAACCAACGGTACAGATAAATAGTTTCATCCATACATTTGTTCGAAATGATGAGTAGTAAAAGCTAAAAGTTCATGAGATGGCCAAAACAGGGCCCTTAAGGGTTAGCTTCTTGGAGAGATCATTCCAAAGCCACTACCCTTTGTCCAGTGGCCTCCACAGATTCTTCTCTCTCCCTAAAGACTCTCTCTTCATCAGCAGCCGTAGAGCGCAGTTCTCCATTCATAGCTTGTGCCCGCGCCTATTCAATTTGAAGCAAAGTCATCTGGTGACTCACCTCCATCAGTTGTTCTTGGGAATCTGCCAGCTGGGCCATCATTTGCTCTACGAGGTCAGATCATGTTGCAATTAAGGACTCCTTCTCTTTAGTATTCTTTTCGAGGAGTTAGACCTCCTGGTCTTCCCTCAGGAACGCTCGGGTGCTCACTGATTCTTCCTGACACTGGGCAACGTCGGTGCACCGGATTCTCTCAAGTATCTTCTCGTCCATGTAATCAAAGACCCTTAGATGAAGGAATTGAGCCTCAACCCCTCCGGAACACAATAAACGCAGCCAGGTCTGGAGGGATCCCATCCCCCTCTGCCAATCCATCTGAGGATGACTGATAAAACGCTGGATGCACTTCCAACCTTTGCATCGTGCCATATGGATCTCCTCTGCCGCTTCCGAATCGGAATCATCTATTTCTTTGGGATCAACAGGCCGATATACATGGAAGACAGCCAGAAGGTTAGTAGCAGGATCTACCTCAGTGATGCCTTCTTGGGGAATAGGATCCTCAATGGCTGGGCGACCTTCCTCTCTCACCCCGACAGCGGTGGTGCCTTCGTCAACTTCCAGCCTCGCTCTAATGTCAGCACCACTGATGTCCGCCATCCCCTACTCACCAACTATAGGGGCCAACTCAGTTTGGGAAGTATGTTCTGGAGGAGGCAGTACGTCTGCCACTAATTTACTCACGGACGGCCTGGGCTTAGCAGCCTGAAGAGACTCCAACGTTGAGATCACTGTACAGGGAGTATCCTGATTAGTATATTTCTCCGATAGTAAGCACCGGTAGCGATGAAAGGGACTTACAGGAACCTAGGGAATCAGACTCTAGTGTCCTGGCCGCTATAGGAGCTATCGTGGCAGGAGACCCCTCAGCTCTTGTATGTTCGATAATGGGTGTCGGATCCCCACCCTGTCCCATCGGCGCCTCTTCGACATCTTCTATTAGCGACGCCAGATCAGCGCCTATATGCTCCTGAGTGAGATAGAGAAATGGATTGGAAATTACATAAGAGAATTGATAAAGAAGGAGGATAAATAAGGATATAGATAGACCTCGAGCATCTCTGTTACGTCTATGCCAGAGTTGATGATCTCGCCACTCTCCTGTAGGCTCCTTTGGCAGGACCCTCCCTGAGATCTTTCATCTTCTCCTGTCTCCTCCTCTCCCTCCGACTTTTCACCACCGTTATCGTCTTCCGACATCATATGTTCAGGATCATGCCCCTAGCCGAGTATCACTTTTACTAAGAGAGATGTCTCTACGCGCTGACCCTGTTGGCGTGCATAATTTTCAATGGTCGTCACGTAAGCATACCATTGATGAAAGTTTACCCGGTCTGTAAACCGAATGAGCCTGACTTCTGGCAGCTGGATCCCGTCCTACATTATCTTCTACCATAGGGATTCAGTGCTCATCGATTTTTACATGGTCATCCAGGATGACCACAATGCCCGGAAGGTTTCATCATGGGAAGGTTGGAGCAGGTATATTATCTACTTCGCAGGCAGTTCTCTGGCCACCTCGTGTGACCCTCCTCCGGGCAACAAGGTCGCAGCAACACCATGCGATGTCCCCGCTCCTAAAGTCCCAGCCTGCATGGGCCCCGTTGCCTGGCATTCCCCTAGTCCCCCCTTCTAGAGGCACCTTTCCTGCTCTCTTGTCGCCCAGGTTCCACGCGGGTAGTCTCGAGTTACCGAACTCGCTTGCGCAAAATCCCCCCAGGGTATGTGATGGCCCGGTTTTTGGCATACTCGGTTGATAGGCCAGTGTCAACCCCAGTGGGAGGAAGGGTAATGACGACGCTAAAGCCATAAGTTGTGGACATTAACCACATCTGGCGAAGGATGAAGAGATTACTCTCCTCCCAGACGTCCGTGAATACCCTCTTCGGCATTTCCTGGAGGCACCCGAACTGCCTGGTGATTCAGGACGACACATAAGGCTCACAGATGATCATCCCATAAATCCGAGCCACAAGCACCCCGGCTCGGATGCTCTAGAAGTATTCCTGCTACTCCAGCGAGCCTTTATCGTTGTCTACCATTTAGACGGTCGGGGTGGGGAATGGGCTGAAGTTGAAGTTAGCACGGTTACCAATTTTGATCCTTACTCCCTCTTTGTTGAGCATAATCAGTGTGACCCTAGAAATGTTCAGTAGAGATGGTCGCAAGCTGTTTCCCGGAGGATGAATGGCATTTTAGAAAGTGTTCCCGCCAAGATGAGCCACCACCCAGCTGTGGAAGATCTGGAAGGGGCCATACACCCTTCGAGGCGACACCCATCATGAGATGCATCCCAGAATGGCGTACAGCCTAGCCAGCATGGGGACCCCTAGATTAAACCTTTTTTTGGGGGCCATGGCGCCTGCCATCACCATGGTTGCTGGACGGACACACATCCTTACGCCTTGCACCAGAAGGAGCCTCCTCATCAAAAAGGTGGTGAGGAACACGACATATCGAACATTTGGGTCACATGCCTCATTAATGCTATTTCCCCATGATTAGTATTGCCCCGCCTCCAGGATCCTCCAGTATGATCCATTCATGATCCTCTGAGCCACGGTTGGGCACCGTTTTCCCCGTCCCGACATCTTGAACACCAGGTACTTCTCTAGGAATAGGCTGAACCAGTCCTTGTAGGAGATGTCCTTCATGAAGTCCTTGACCTCTATCCTCTCTTTGGCCAGCTCCATCAAGTGCCATGTCAGCATGGGGGTCTGTGATATGTCCTCCCAGGTGTTCATTGGAGGAAGGAACTCATCGTATTGATTTCTCTACAGTGGGACACCTCCGATAAAGTGGACGTCATATAGGCTAATGCCAACTTCCCCATGGTGAAGATGGAATGTGTTGGTGTCAGGGGGCCACCAGGTGAACAGCTCCGGCCCGAGCTCAGGTTGGTGGTAGAAGTGGAACTGCGACGTCCACACCGCCTTGAACAGACCAATGTGCCGCAGCTCAGCCCTGAATTAGTCGCACATATGAAGAACATATTACGCCCAGGCCCACTCACTGGTGAGGTTTCCTCCAGAACAAAAATCTCAATCTTGAAGCCAACCCTTAGTATCGTCTATGATGATCTGACAGAACGTGCTTGCATAGAGGGTCTGGGAACTCTTCGAAACAGGATCACCCCCAGAAATGGTCCTAGTCCTCAGGTTGAGGACATATACATCCATGTGCTAGGTTTCTCTGGTGGGATGACCATTTTTGGTAATTTTGTATCGGGGGAGGTCATCCTCACGGGTCACCCATGACCAAGGTGTATCAACCTCGAAGCCCGACAACGAAACCTCCTCCAAAATTTCGATGTTCCATAGCAGAAGTTTGTTGGACAAAGGGTACTCCTTCTGGGTGGGGGTTAGTAGATTTAACAGAGTATGGTTGTTGGAGACAACCACCCTGGCACCATAAACCTCCTCGTTCGCTGTCGTTTCAGCTCTACGAGCGATGGCTTCCCCCTCATCTACTTGGTCTGTGGCCATCTTCTTCCAGCCAAGTGCTTTGAAAGTGTTGTGTGGAATCTGGAAGTGTTGCGCATAATATAGATGTGTTGCGCAAAATTCAGAAGCTGGGCGCGAAATCGATGAAGTCGGCATGGAAAATCCTGGGTTTGCGCGTAAATACAGCCAAAACTCAGAGCAATTACGCACTGCCAAATCTGGTTTTATGCGCATGCGTAGAGGCAATTTCACGCACGATTGTTCATAGCCTATCACGCGAGAAATTTACGTAAAGATCTTGGGACCCATGGCCCCTTTTATAGGTGAATCTGGGGTTCCACGCCGCACGGAACACTAATTCCGCGCCGGCCGGAGTTTTGCGCGCCCTCTATTTTTTGTGCACAGGGGGCCCACAAATCCCAACGCTTCGACATTTCGGCGTTTCCCTCGGAATCCGATTGTTGTGACCCCTCGCCGATCTCATTCTGATGGGGGGGATTTATAGATGCTGAAAAGTCTATAATTACTGAAGGAAGTTTTGAAGTGACAAAGAAAAGTCATATTCGAACTTGGAGGCCTGGTCCGGAGGGCCCGAAAGTGTTGCGCGGAAAAAAGGGGATTGCACGCGAAAACAATTTACCATGCGGAAGGGGTCTGGGATTCACGAAGGGTCCCCGGTGTCGGTGTGCAATTATTGCACACCCACACCCACGCTGTTAACATTTCGCGCCACCGTCTCTGGTGAGAAAATTTTGCGCGCCACCCTGAATTCCACGCCGTCGGATGCCTATAAATATAAGGAGATCCCTTTTCTTTTCAGGGTTGAGGAATTCGAACCATCTATCATGCACGAAATTGGACTTCCGTGCGCGCAAGATTGCCTTCATGTACTGATCCTTTTCACGCCACCTCACCTCGGGCTCTGCCTTTGCGCGCGATCCCACTGGATTAAGCAGAATTCCAAACCCTTCAGGGTTCCTCCCTTATGGGAAATTTATTCAATTGCGCACAAAATGGTCCAATTGCACGCAATCCATTTGACTGGGTGTGTCCATAACTTTGGGTGTGTCCTTTTCCACTTGCGCGCAATTCATATCCCTTGTGTGTGATCCTACTAGCTGCACACAAGACTTCTTCCCTGATTAGGCGCCATCCTGGTGTTTTTCGTGCCAACCATTTCTTTGTGCACAACCCCCAGGAACCATCACCTTGATTCTCCCCGGGTTCCTCCCTGCGTAGGCACCCGATGTGCTCTTTTTGGATGCCCCGGGCACACACATCGGGCCTACACACCTTGCACAGTTTTCCCGTACGACCTTCCAGGATCATATGAAGTAACCTCAAGGTCCCTTCGGTGGTTTTCCCACTGCGTTGCATTTACTCATTCTTCTTCGCTTAGGCATGCTAACGGCTATTGATTATTCGCATAGCCATGCTAATGTGGACCCCTCGATGGTTTGCTCTATGACCCCACTTCACGACGGCCTTGCCGATACCATCCCTCCCACAATGAGAAGAGGTTACTGATCATGTAAGTCCTAGGGGTGCGGAGTAAACCCACCTCATCTGAGATGCATGACGTTAAACATACAAGCACCTCATCCTCAATGCATGACGTAAAACTATGATCAGGCACCGTGCCTCACACGTAGGGTCCCCCCCGTCTCGGAAATTCTATACGCCACTTGTCTCCACAGGGATGGGATCCCCCCCACCCACATTTGATTATATCATCCTTCTCGGAGTGTAATTTGTCGACGGGGGAAGGGTAGCCTCCTTGGTGTAAGCCCATAGCCCCTCTTGCGGAAGGTAGCACCCATGCACCTCCATACTTCCCCGACACCTGGGCTGGTGGGGAGAATGATGGGAAGTAGGACTCCTCCTTTCTTCGGTCTCAAATCCCTCTCTTGATGCACTTTGTCACCCTTGACACATCATCTTGGAGTAAGTCCCGGCACCATGGGCCGCCCAACGCGTAAGACCCTCTTCGCTTCCCACGGACACACCCTTCGCGATGTGATCATCAGGTCTTTTCCACCTCTTGTTTCTCACACTGAGCACGACTCGCGTGGGCTTAATGTAGGCACCGACCATGACAATGCCCCCATCCAACATGATGTTAAACTGTGTGCCCCATCCTGCATGATGTTAAACTATACAACTGAACTATGTGGATTTTGATTCCCTACCATAGGGATACGTAAGAAGACTCCATGAGGTTCAAGCCCACCACCTGGTCATTCCGACTTCTTCACGTCGGTTCACCAACTGTTACGGGCCTCCTCAGAGCGTAAGCCCCATCCATCCACCACTGTGGGCTGCCTCCGATTTTAAGCCCCATCCAAACTGAACTACATGGACTTTGATCCATGTCAAGGCATGGTACATTGGAAGCCTTCATGAGGTTCAAGACCCACCACCATGGGCCATCTCAGAGAATAATTCCCATCCATCTGGACCCTAGTTCCCTCTCCATGTTGGTTCTCTAACCCCGTATCCTTTGGCTATCTCATAACGTAAGCCCAAAATGCCCCGTCCCGCATGACATTAAACTGTATTTCATCAATCTACATGTACTTTGATTCCTCGCCATAGGGATATGTAGGAATCCTCCACGAGGTCCAAGACCAACACCCGTGTCTCATCCTAACCTATACCTAGAGCCCACGCGCCTCAGGAAGGTCATGCCCTAACCCGGAGTTTTTACTCCATCTGGGTCCCATCCATGAGTTCATTCTGACACGTCTCCTTTTCAGGTGTCCAACCATATCATCCCGAACTACGTGGACTTTGATTCCCTACCGCAGAGATATGTAGGAGTCCTCCCCAAGGTTCAAGACCCTTCACATCATCATCCATCCTGATTCTTACCCAGGCCGCCACATCCCTGTGGGATCATGCCACCTCATTCCACTCCACAACATTCAGGAAGCCACCCACGTGTCGGCCCCATCATCGGTGTTCCCTCCAGAGGGTTCTTCAATCTGATCTACTCTGGCTATTGTTTTGATCAGTATGATATGTCTCCGATGGACGTTAAACTCGCGGCATTCCTTGTGTTAAACATGGGTAGCTGAGGAAAACCTCAGATACAAGCCTATGGCATTTAGTTATCCACATTCGATGTGGGATGCCTCAAGCTTCTGTACCCTCGAGAAGCCCTATAATAAGGGACAGAAGATAGACATGCCAATCCCCCAGCATCAAGACACACCAATGATGCCTCAGCGTGACCATTCTCCTCACCGAAAGTTGCTGGCCCGACCAGACCCCTTGGAGAATCTCGATGGAAGCAGCGTAATTAAATAGTGTCCATGATGATATTACACTAGGAATGAGATTCATGAACTACATCTTAAATCTATGATGGAGACCCGGACTAGGTGACGAGATCCGAGGAGGAATCAATGGAAGGAAGAACTGACATCCCATCATCCCGTTTTTGATCAAGGAGTAGACATCCCTGAATAAGGAGCAGATTCCACCCGCCTTTGGAAAGTAGGAATGCGGGGCAACAAGCTGCACATCCTCTGCGTGACGGATGTGCGCGCCCCGGTGGAAAGCGTCAGAGACAACATGAAAGATATAAATGAATGCGTAGAACTAGAATCAAATAAAACTTTTTCCATTCATGATTGAATAGGATGTGTACATTAAATGAATTCATTATCTTGCTCCACTTACACAATTGTGATGGCATAATATTTCCCATGTTCTTTTGTCTTTGGTGGCATCTGACATAGATTACCCTCGATGACTCGAGGTTTAGTGAACTATCTTGCATAGTTCCCTTTCTCCCTATAGTTGTAGCATTGAACCATCGGTGGTTCTATCCTTTCCTAACCACATTCTCCTTTCTTCTCATGAATAGTCGACACTCTTGAGAATTTTTTCCTTCCCCCCACACAAAATAATTTCCCCATACCTTTGAGGAATTTCACATGAAGCAACTTCCCATATTTCTTGGCATCTAGGTTGTTGAATTTTCTCCCCACCTTCATCATTAGGTTCCCCATATTGAAAGTCCATATTTCATTAATTATCACCATTCCCATGGGACCATTATCCAAACTCCATATCCACATTGAGAACACATCGAACAACTTCATCATAACTACCAATGCCTCTAATTTCAAGAGCCTTTTGAATGTGTGGTTTAAATCCTCTAAAGAATCTATCAATTTTACTATCATTGTTGATAACAAAACCCAAAGTGTACCTTTCATGCCTTTTGAAATTCGCTTCATGGGTTTTGGAAGATTCATCTTCCTAATTATTGAGCTATATGAATTCCCTCTCCATCTTCGTACAAAGAGTTCATGGGAAATTCTTGTTATGAAACATGATATTAGCATCTTACCATTCCATCTATTCAACTTTATCTCTTGGATGGGTGTTCTTAATCAAATCCAATCATTGTTTAGCTTCTCCATATATATTATAAACAACTAGTGTTACCATCTCCATCTCAGAATACTGCTGCACATTACATATCTTCTCTATGTAGTCGACCCGATGTTCCTCAACTAGTGGATCAGAAGATCCACTAAACATCGGTGGTTGTTTCCGTATAAAAAAATTCAATATCCAGATGCTCTCTCTTTTGGTATGGGGGATGTTCTCTGTTATTCTGTTATTGTTCGTATCCTATGATAGTTGGGTAAGAATCTCTGTGATTTTTTGAACTCCAGCTCCCAAATAATTGGGGATGTCGTTTGAGTAATCATTTCATTGGACCTCACATGAGTCGTTGTCCTAGTTTCTCCTAGTTCGCACCATTTTCAAAAATAGAAAAGGTTTGAACAAAACATTTGTCAACTAGTCATGAATAATATATTCATTTTTATAATTTACACTAAAATTATTGCCTATGGAATTCCTATATAATGCTTCTTTTGTGCATATTTGTACTTAGTCTCATACTAGTGGGGTTCTCTAGGGTTCAATAATCCTAATACCCAAATTACCTAATCCATGCCTCTGAGGAAAACGTTAGAGACCAAACATTTTCTTAAATTACTATTAAATCATTATAAAAATAAAAAACGTAATAGTATTACAACCTGAGGATCCATAGGTTTAGTGAATTGGGAAAACTTGGACCAAACATAACATTTTAAACATCAAGAATAAAAATTTATTTAATTCCTTATTCCATAGATTCTTATTGGAACTTGACGTCCTCTTAGTACATGTAGTCACCTGAGGATATACATAAGAAATGGGTGATAGGAAAGCGTAGAAAGAGGATAAATAATAACACTATATCAATGGGTGAGTATAATCATAACATCATCATCAAAATCTTGAGGAAACATTAATAAAAGTCTTTATATGTGGAAATGCATAAAAATGAAACAACATGTTTTAGTGGACATCTACAACAAATAGTTATTAAGAAGATATAATCCTATTCACATATCATTTCACATTAACTCATTAGGTTTATCACTTTTCCAATTTATTGGAGTGCTGTATAATTCTGGGCGCACCCATGACATCATAACATTTTCTTTATTATGCATGACACGTAGAACATATATCAATAATAAGAATGTAATGGAATGTTTTTAAACTCATAATAACACATTCATAAACTTTGGGTTCCCAAAATAAATAGGGAATAACATACTTGATTCAAGAACCATCAACCTTCAGTGAGAAGTAAAATGTGTGTTCTTCAAAGAAGAGTTCTTTTGGAAAACATAGTGTTTGACATAAAATATAGTGGAGAAAATTTATATCCTATAATAGATAAGATAATTATGAAAAAATTATTTTTATTGTGTAGCCATATGAAAAATGGAGTGAAAGAGGTAGAACCTGAAGAAAAAAATTTGGCATGAAGAATTTCCTCTTACCCTGTATTCGAACAACTTTTTCACATTAATGTATTGTATAAACACATTTTTTCATTAATTAAAAATTAAAAAACCTATTTCAAAATAATATGGTTTATTTTGGTTTCATAAAGTTTTTTATAGGCATTTGGTTGAGTTTTTAATTTCAAATACATTTCTCATGAATGTTTATTGTTTTGGTTTTCTTGAGTTGTTTATGTGTATTAATAAATGGAAGTTAATTTAGAACATGGATAAACAGATATAACTTATATTTAAAGTTATTAAAGCTATTACAGGAGTTCAAATTATCTAATAATGAATTATATTATATACCATTTGGATGATTCATTAGATAAGAATTTAATGATGATCGTTTGGGTTAATTCAGGCGGTTTTTTAGACCACAATGAACTTGTTTTGTTTAATCAATTAGTAATATGTACATAAGTTAGATAAAGAACATTAAATATGATAAAATAAATATAAAATTATCTTCTTCAACCACAAAAATTATTCCATGACCAGATCTGAAGGTGATAATGGAAAATAAAAACATGTCATTTTTAAAGGTGATAACTTAACACCCCACGAACAATGATTTACTTTATAAAATAAAAAGAAGAGCAGAATGGGGATGGATGATAAAATATCCAATTAGTATCATAAAATTATATTATATGTATGATACTATATTTACCATGCCATGTATATGATTATATGTGGGAATAGAATAACTAAATAACATGAAATTGAAAGGAAATTAATGGAAATGGGAGAGAGGAATTATCTCTTGATTTATCCTCTTGAGATCCTCTTCAAGGAACCTTGGATTGTACTTTTGATAAGAAAAGAAGCTATAGGACGTGGGGGGTGGGATAGGTAGGATGTTTGGGCAGAGTTTAGACAAGGCATGAAGAGTGAGAGGAGTTAGAAAATGAGGGTGTGAAGGGTGGTATTTATATTGGAGGTGAGAGGGGTTTTATCAATTTAATATGAGTTAATTTATTATTTCTCCACATGATAATTAAAAGTGAATGTAACATGACTAAATATAGTATTTATATCATGGTAACCCGAACCATATTTTCTTTTATCATCATAACAACACCCATAACTTTATAATTCAAGAATTTATCTTCTTTTGTAAATTAGCGTATTTCATTACACATCAAGAAGTCCATTATTTCAGAAATATCCTCAAAAATAACCCAAACCATTTTTTAATGTGTGGATTCCAAATATGAACTCCAATTTTCAAAAATAATTTTATAAATATTATTAAATCAAATTTTACCTAAAATCAAAATTTACATGAAAAATACATATTTTGAAATTTAAACTGATTTCGTAATGCTTTCAAAAATTACATATGGTCTTATATAATTATTTTAAAACAAAAAGACATATAATTTCTAATTCATGAAATAATTTCAGGAAAATTAATTTTCTATGAAATGAATTACTTATTTATTTATTTATGAATTATAAAAATACTGATTCTTTTTTAATGGTCAAGCTATCACTTATAAGATTCGTATGTTTTATTTAGTCATTCATGGGTAAGGTTTCTATTGTTTTGGATGATTTAATATTAATAGGGGTCATATTACTATTCATAAGGGTATGTTAAAATTCATATGGGTAGGCTAATATTCACTAAAAATTATGTTTTTCCTATTAGACTCCAAACATATTACTGATTGCAACTGTGTATGTCAGATTTTAGGACTTCAATATAAAAAACTGGAAACCGAATGTTTAAAGGTCACATAGTTGTTTATTTAAGATTGATGTGGAATTTTTATCCCTTTTTATATTACACTTTAAGGTATGATTTTTGTAAGGTAATTCCATTAATAAAACTATGGGTTGTTACATAAATGATAATAATATATGGGTTCTATATATGGGAGTTACATTTAATGATGTTGTGCGTATAGATAAATAACTGTTTTGAGGAAAAATTGATGATTTGTGGAAATTTACTCTTTGTTATGTTTTGTTTTGCATAATATGATAGAAATATAAAATTAAATAATTAGGGAAATATAATAATGTGAAACCCTAGTTAAAAGTTATGTATTTATATGTTGAATATTGTATGAGTGTTAAATATAGATTTAATGTTGTTTTGACTATCAGATTAATAGATATATGATGAAAATATCAACATGAGTTTTTGTTTTTTGTTCAATATAAAATCATGGGTGATGAAAATTACACAAAACACTATTATTTTGTAAATTTTTATTTTAAATATAAATTTTGAATCACATTCAAATAATTCCCAATACTGTCATATTTATTTTAATACTTGGAAACCGTAGCTGTGTTTGTAAAATCTATTTAGGTACCCTTTTATTGGTTTTGTCCATCAGCTTTATGGGATCATATCCTTTGAGATCCATGATGATTCTTCTTCACTTTTTCGTGAAAATATTCTCACTCTATGTTATATGTAGAGGTTATCATTTAATATTTAACTCTATATTTTTTGTGTCATGTTATTCTATTGATAGATAATATTCAGGTACAATACTTGCTATCAAGCATCATGTGTTCGAGAGTTTTTATTGTTTTTTCTTATTACTTCCTTATAATTGGTAGAGAAGCTTTAGTATAAGTTGATGATTCATGAATTATCATTATATATTATTTATAGATTGTGCATGTGACTATTTCTTAGTTTCTTTGGGGGATTGAAAATTTTAAACTAATTATGAAAATGAAATATTCTGTAATAAATTAAATGGAAAGGGTTGATTGTAAGGTTTTTAAATAAATCATTGATATTAAACATGATTTATGGGATTTTTTCATTGTTGTTTTACATTTTCATTTTTTCATGATATATATGTATATATATTATTTAGTGATTAAATTTATCAAATAACCTATTATAATTTCGTTTTCCATTAATATTTTTAAGTAACTACTAGTGTAGAAATATGAAAATCATGGTATCGTTGTTGGAACTCAAAATTATGATTTAGTGGAAATTAATATTCAAAATTGGAATATCAATGAAGTTATTTTTTTATGATACCTTTGTTTAATTTTTCATGTTGAGTTTTACTTTTGGTTGGATTGTGTAGTTGATAGGAAGATGTAGTGTTTCTGTTTGAGTTGGAACCCTATAACCAATTACCTTATACATTAGATTATGTAGTTTTATATACCCAAATAGATTAATAATATTGAAATATCATATCATTTGATGACTATTTTTCTATGTTAAATTTAATTGATAATTTTCATGGGATATTTGTCACATTAAAAAGATATTGATGTTATCCACAATGATGATATCCTCAATGTGATAAAATATTTTCTTAAATAGAGCTCTATGTTGATATATAATTAATGATGGGATATACATCATGTTTTCTTTTTTGGTTCTTGATACATGAAATTAAATGAGTCTTTTTCTTATGATTTTTAAAATTATTTATCTGCAATATGTGTGATTATTTGGATATACCCTCCAGTATAAATTCCACACGTAACATGTCTTTAAATATTACTATTTGTCAACTAGTAAAATGATCCTATTAATTTCCAATAATTATAAATTCATATTATGACTACTATAATTTTATGTACTGACCACGATCATGATGACATATGTTCATGAAGAGCAGTTTTGGTTTGGACTATTTTAAATGAAATGTTATTAATGAATAGTTTGAGAAACGATGTATCCATTATATTTTTATAGAAGATGACATCTGAACCACATTATTTGAATGGAACTATCAGACTAAAATCCCTGTCCATAGGGTATTCATTATTTAATTTTATCCATTCAATGAAATAGAAACAGAGCACATAGTAAGATGAAATGTGTATGAAATGTACTTGATTATGAGATATTTATACAATGAGATTATATTTCATAGTGATATAATCATTAAAATAATCACCTATTATTATATGAGTGTAATTATTTGTTCACGGATATTGATATTAAACATTATGTAATCCCACTTAATGACACTATGGATTCTCCCAAGCCTGTCACACACAAAGTGTGCCATTCAATATCAGTTATAAATTATTATGATTTAGTGATTGAAATAAAAATTATTCTTAAGACTATGATGTTATATTTATTTTCAATTTACTAATAGTATATATGAATTCACTATTTAAAAATGAGGTAATAATTAAAGTAAATATTTATTTAGAAGAGTGTCGAATAAATATTTAATGTATTTCATAATTTATATACAATGACATAAAAATATTTATTTATTATTAAATAAATATTTATTTAGTTATGAAAAAAAGTAAATAAATATTTATTCACCAAAATATAATGATAAAATGTATTTATTTATCAGTTGAATAATATATTTTTACGAGTTTCGGTAAATTATCATGAGAAATGTTAATCCATGATGGGTCTAAAAAAGAGAATGATATAATATTTATACATCATTAAATAAATATAATATTATATTTTTAATAAAATGAAATTTAATGGTGGTCGAGGTAGCACATTCCATGAAATAATTTCATTATTATTTTTATAATAATCATGGGGAATATTTATAGTTTAATATTTGATAATTTTCATATTCATAATTTTCAATATTAAAACCCAATATCTATATTTTAAACTCTTATTTAATGTTATGGGAAAAAACTAAACTAAAATATTAGAATCATTTGTATTTTCACAATGATTATATCCTTATCACTCTCTTGGATGAATAGAGAAAATTATATATCTTCTTCCCTCAATACAATGATATTTATCCACTTCCTCACCCAAATCAATATAGAGTGATCAAGAGGAAGAAAATCCTTAATCATGGGAGATTGTATTGTGGTCACAATGAGCAAGTCATGGAAATTGATACCTCCACACTGGAACCAAATGTGGTGAAATTTAACACCATGGAGGGCTTGTGGATCACTACTATAGGGGATTCAATTTGGTCCCCCATAGTTCCACCATAGTACAATATGACTATCATTTAATGGATAAAAATTTACATCAATGAAATATATCAACATCATGGTATTTTATTGTTGGTTAAATTAATTATAAATTTAACATGAAAGATCCTTTCATAGGTTTAAATATTATATAATTATAGTTTTTCAAATGTGATCTTGAGGTATGTAATTCATCAAAATATTTTTATGTTTTATTTGATTGATTAATTGAGAAAACACTATTTTGAATGGGATCAACTGAATTCCACTATAATTATAAACTTTTTTTGATATTAATGCAATCAAATTAAAATTTATAATTATTTAAATTTATTTGATGAATTATAGTAATTATTTTATTTTTATTATTTTATTATAATTTATAATCCATATTTTTTAGATACAAATTTTGTTCACCTTCACATTAAAATGAATAGATGAATAAAATATAGAGATATGATCTACAGGTTTCAACGATTTTGGATGCAGAGTAGAGTTACATAGAAAGTAACCTGATTATACATTATTTATCTTTGTTTGAAACATGTGTGTCCATTGTTAGGAAAATAACAACATGTTATGTGTGTGTGGGGGTGGGGATTTATATAACATGTAAACACTCATTTATGATGTGGAATATACTATTAGGATGTCACATGACTTTCTTGGTTACACAATGTGTAACAAGTTTAAATTAATTGTAATTCCAACATTATATAGTCTTCAGGAGGTTAATGTATGTGCTTTGTAATAAATTAATATTCTCTATGATCAATATATGAAAAAATACATAAATAGAGGAATATTATATGCCACGTTGAAAGAATACGTGCCTTATAATGTTCTATTATCCAAGGATGATTACACATTCAAATACTAGGTGCGTAATGTGATATTAGTATAATGTTGTTACATGTGATGTATTTAGTGCACATTCCCTTAAATGTGTACCCTTATCACCAATCCGAGCATTATACATAGAAATATAATTATATTAAATGATATTTAATTAAAATATTAAAACTAAACAACACGGTGCATAACTAGAGTAAACATCATATTTCATGTTTTTTCATTATATAAAATTCTCAGATATATACCATTTTTTTAGAAAAACATTCCATGTATTGTCAATTAACACACCATGTACGTTACAAGTAAATATAATGTGAATAACACCGTGTGTGATAAAACCAAGATGTGTGTCAATGCGTGTTAATCAAACTACTCATCTTGAAATTAAGAATAAAATTCTCTTATATATATGACCTAATGTATAAAGTTACATCCCAGGTGTGTACAATGTGTACAATAAAAATGATAAATGAATCCATGTATTTTGGCGCGTACACAATGTGATATATCTAAAAGACATTGTCTACATAGATAATTTTGAATAAAAATTACTTATTTAATTTATTTATAATTATAGTGGATTGGTATCTTATGTATCACTCGGGTATCATTGATTAATAATAAATATAACAATTTAATTAGTTAACAATACCATTAATTATTTGTTGATATATGTTTTTCATAATATAAGGAGTTATTTGAAATGAAAACTATCATTTATAAAAGTGATGTCGTTGCATGAATGTGACTCATAATGAGAATTAATTGACCAGTATTGTATCAGTTTTTATTTAATTTTATTTTATTTGATAGTTTTTATTATATTATAATGATTTATAATATTAAATATGATGCAACATGGTCATCCATCCAACCATTATTACATTTTAAATGTTTGTCTAGTGGCCACACTAAGATAAAAACATTGAGAGGGGTGAATCTTGGTATGATAGATTTAAACACATCCATGTTTGGATTTTTTTTCCACCATTGGAGAGAACACTATTTTCTATCATTCCCTTACCAATGTATGAGAAAAAGTAAAAAAATATTGATAGCCAGTAATTTACTTTTTTCAACCTTAACATGTCTAATCCAAGGGGAATACAATGGAAATGTACCAATGTAACCAAAAAAAATATCGTTTATTAATGTTAAAATGATAATAGAAGAAATAATTTCCCTACATTCACATAAATAATCACACTTTGAATGATAAATTCTCTCTCTGTCAAAGTGAATACACTTCTCCTCTGGATGATTATTAAACTGTTTTGAATTTGCTCTTATTTTTTTCCCACATATGTGAGTTTTTCATTAAGTACAATATTTATCTAGGAGATGAATTCTTATTTCCAAGAACAATATATCCCATGGAGAAACTCCAATATGAAATCCTCTTTAACATGTTTGGTTCACCTTCCACTACTTAATGTCCACTATGTCACATCCTCTATATTATAATACCATGTGATATCATCTGTATAATACCACTAGATGATTCCCTCCACGTGATGACTTAAAATATCTTCTTCATGTAATTCTACTTTATGAGATGGCATAAATTTCCTTCCTTCATGTACATACATTCACTATATTTATTCACCACAGAACTCTTTTTCACAGAACAATTCAATGGTCTCCATTAAATGGTTACATTTTAGCACACAACACTTTTTGAATTAGCTGAAATTCAAGAATAGTAAACACATTTATTTATACATTCTTACTATAAATAAACGTATTAGAAGGTCACTATATAGGCAATGGATATGCAAAAACTACTAGTCACAAATTACTATTCAATCTGTCACTAAAAATTAAATCCATGCAAAACCAACCACATTATAACAATAAAAAACATCATCCTCATACAACGCTTCATTATCTTCTACCGCGTAATATTATTTATAGAAACATCTACATGTTCAATAAAAAAAAATTCCATTATTTAAAAAATGATGACTATATAGTACAAGTGATCCTCATTCCTGGTCTGTACAATTCTAATGTCGATATTCATGATCTCATTTTTCCTAGTCTACAAGATCTATTTTTGCAGTACATATGATCTTATTTCTAGGTCCTTGAAAATACTACATGGGCCACATATGCACCCACTATATGATCACAATAAATACCCTTCTAATTTTATTTGTGTGGTCTCATTTTATAGTTAATATGAATCCTACATGGTCTAGTTAACTCTTATGTTGAAGTAACACATTGCCCAAAAATTTTCAACTACCATTTTCAACAAGAACAATAAGAAAAATATTAAGAAATTCGGATACAATGGATTTTTTTAACTAAAATTTCAATGGAAAATTTATGAATCTCATACCCCCAGTTACCCTTACATGTGATTGAGTAAGGAATGTTTAATGACCCTAACTATTGAATAATATTTTGTTTTCTAAAAATGTATGTTTTACTGTGTCACATTAATTAAAAGTATTAACTGAAATGTAACTTTTGGTTTTCGACCATTTTATGAATGTTGGTCAATCATGACCGAGAATCAATATGACTGTTAGAAACAATAATAATTTTGACATTATAATATGTTCTACAGATAGACTTGACAATGGAAAATTAATTTATAATTAAGTGCTGATGGCCTATGTAAGTAGAATTGTTCCATACAAAGATCAGTTTTCATAGCTTGAGAAGGAGGTAGTGTCATTGGGCTTTACTCTTGACCAAGATCAAGCCGAGAATCAACACATTATGTTTGAATAGAATCTCCTATGGGAGAATTTCACATTAATAGACAATAACACCCAGGTGATATTATCTAAGCCACTCTAAGAGTCTGTCGCCATCGCACACCTTACCATTAGGTATTATTAAGGTGTTATAAGGGGTGATATAACATGTTATTAGTTAAAAATTGTGTAATACCTTTTTATAAATAAAATTATTCTTCCATTAATTTCATTATTAGAATATACTTTGTTAAAAATATAATGAATTTGATATATTGATTTTTCAGGTAAAAATGGTACTTTTCAAAAATGTATAAATTATTATATTAAAATAAATTTTTATTAATAATGTTAGTATAATTAAATAGTTTTATAAAAACACACATTTTTAATTATAATGATTATTATATCTATTTCTTTATTGGTTTTACACTATAAATTATTAGGCAATTAATTTTAGAAGAGTTATATTTTTATATGATAAAATAGAAAGTATATCATGAATTAATGAATTTATTTTTAGAAATTTATTAATTTTTGAAATAATTAATATTTTAATAAAATAAAACTATTAAATTCTTTTTATTAATAATAAATGAGTATATATTTTTTTATGAAGTCAAATGAAATCTTTATTAAGGTTTAAAAACTGTGTTCGTCAAAACCTGCAAATTTTCAATAAATTTGAGCTCACAATTTAAAATTTAAACTTAACATATTTATAAAATTATTCACATAAAATGAATTTTATTATTTTATTCAGGAAATAAAAATTATCCAAGGGTTAATTTTTCACTATTTTATAAGACAATTGAATTTTTGGGTAAAAAGTAAATATATAAAAATATAGTGTATTTTTTGACATCATAATGACCCAATAGTGATGTAATAAAATACTATAAAAGTATTATTCGGAGAATATAGTTCTGCATTACTAATGAAACATAATATATTTATCCTCTCTAGTGGATTATACTCAAATATTTTTGTTGATGTCCCCCATGCCCAAGTCATTCGGTTGGATTCTCTATCATCTTTTAACCTAGTATGGATTTCTAGACTTGGCATGATCAACATACAAGGGAATGGATCCCCTACTAATATAGTTAATCTATATTAGGTTTTTTGTATAACCCATGTACCTTGATTTCATCCACCATCAATGTATTTTTTTGTTTAGAAATATAACACACACTTCCTCATGATGAGACCTAATAAGAATGACAAATGGGATTGAATCCATTGGTGCTATTAGACTCACGAAGTGAGTTCTCCAAGGTTAGTGTTTCTCATGAGAAGAATCTTCAGATGGAAATATATTATTGAGATTTACTTTGGACATAGTGTATATTATGATTATATCTATATGTGTTTTTACTCTTTCTCATGTTACGAATGACACATCTACATGTTGAGATGGCGACTACCTTTATGCTTGTGTTTGGTTATTTTAGGGTGTCTTATTGGTTATTGTTATAGTCAACCATGCATGGGATTTTCGCTAACATGTAATTACTTATGTTGATGACCAGCCTTTCAACATGGTTCTTGGTGGAAATAGATTAAAATGAACATTTATTTGGCCAGATTGATCGTGTCTTATAACAGGTGTCACTTTTGACTCTAGTTCCCTCATTATAGTTGGTACAATTTCATTATTGTTCTTGTGGGATTTTATTTCGAAATTTATCTATTTCAATACCTTTTTTCATTCCCTAATTATGCGGTTGATTTTATGGATGCATTGGTTTTAGTTGTTTCATTTTTAAGTTTCAATAATGTATGTGCTTGGAGATATGTGTTTGAGTGTATATGCACCTTAGGAAATGCCTACCATGTGTTTGATATGGATAATTAAAATTTTCCTCTATCCTTTGGCCTATTAAAGGTGGTATATTTTTAGTCACACTTTTAATATTATTGTATTGGCAGGCCCCGATGGTTCAGGTTGTCCCAAATAATATGTTTATAGAATTATTATCAGTAAATAAACTTATTGTATAAACATATATATTCTTTGGATAAAAAATAATATATGAAAATTTAATTATTACATATAATAATTTGTGATTGGTATAAGAGAAATATATATTTTCTATGGATTTCTATTTTAATTAACAAATCCTGTATTTGGAATTATAATATGATTATTAAATGGGTTTTGATATTTATATTGAGGGAGAAACATTTATATCATTGCAATATTGTTTAATATTTTATTATGGGTGTAAATGTTAAATTATAGGACATTAGATAACAACATATGGTATATGCCATTAATTTTAACTATATATAAAGGAATAAATAAATGATATATATTATTTGACCATATATTTGGAATTATAAAATTTTCACACCAAGGGCCAAGAGAACCAAGAAAATAACATTAACTGTCATCACAAATTAGAGCCTATGTTACACCCATGACCTTTATAGAATACTACCATGTGTCTTTTGGGAGTTAGGATTGTGTTTAGAGACATAGAGGATGGAATGTGGAGTTAGATATTATATTTCATATGGATAATGAATATTACGGTGCGATTGAATTTATTGTTCCTTGAGTGATCTGTTGGAGTGTTGGATAAGGAATGATGTTGCGTTCCGACTTGGATAGTTGTTCGTGTGAGTTTGGTCCATCAGTATATTGAGGTGGAAAAATGATTACACTGATTTTTTTGACATTTTACGTTTAAATCCATCATATTTTAACTTATGTGAACCCATTTTTTGTTTAGAGAATTCTCACATGATGTGAAGGGTTTTGGGTAATTTTAGTTCTATCATTCATGATATTGGTCATGACTAGTTTACTTTCTATTTTGGTGTGAATTTTTATAGGATATTCTTATTTTATGGTGGATCCTAGATAAATATTATGTGAGAGAATGGATAATATCAATTATAAGTTATTTTTTAATGGTTATAGATGATGTCGTGTGATATTCCAGGGGTAAGATTTTATTGTTCGACACTTTTTAATATCATCATGGCATAGTGCCCTTGTTGTATAATGGTTCGGTTAGGGGATGTAATATTTTTTTAGAGGATCATGTACTCCACAATTTACAAACATGGATTTTTATTTTCCTTCATTAATGGATTCTTTAAAACCCCATGATTGTAGAATATATATTCTTTAAGTAATATTTTTTATGGTTTGTGGTATACACAACATAGAGTTTAAAAAACCTTGATATATTATTATTTATATATGAGTGTTATAACATAGACATTATTTTATAATGAATGAATAGAAATAACCATTTATGGAACATATTTATAACTTAATTCCTTAATAAATTAATAATATATCATGCATTGATAATTAAGTACATGAATATAAAGATAAAAAATTTTCATTTTAAAATGGATATTTTTTATAAAAATTGTTTTTTATGTGAAATTTATTTTAATCTTAATAGATTAAATTTAACATCATTGATAAGTGATTCTAAATATATATGTACATTATATATAATTTAATGAATAAAAAATCTTTAAATTTTTTTCAGTAGGAATGAAATGAGAATCAATTCATTTTATGAATCAAAAATAAATGTATTTCAAAGTTGTTAATTATTGAATTTTGATATTTGATATTACAATTTATTTTTGAAAATTTAATAAAGTTTATTTTATAAATTTGGAATAAATTTTTTAATAATAATTCCATAGAAGTATTTTTAGAAATTGTATTGATTTTTTAATGGATTGATTTTCGAATTAACAATGAAAAATACCAAATTATCTATAAATTTATTTCCATTACATTAAATAATGTAATTGAAAAGAATAATTTTTCTTATTTTTATAATTAAATTAAAATAATTATCCTTTAAATATACATAATATTATTAATTTCATATTAATCAGCAGTAGACATTATTTGATACAATTTCATTTTTGGGTTTAAAGAAATTATTTCAAAAAACTATTTTCATTACCATTTACATAATTATATTCAGTATTATTTCATCCAATTATTGAAATTGAATATTGAAATTTTGATTTCATATTTTGAATCAGGAGGTTCAAATTTGTTAAACATGCCCTTTTAGTTTTCAAAATTATAAATAGTAATCATGGTAATGATTTACCACATTTGTAATGGTAAAAAATGTAAAATATAGTCAAACATTGGGATAAGGATTAAAAAAAACCTTAAACATGACTTTTCATATTGTTTGACTTGTTATTGACAAAATAATTCTTATTTATTGAAACCTCTATGAACATTAATTTTATTTAAACATTTATATTTTTTTGGGAAAATGATATATAGACAATGATACTCTCTTTAATTTAATTTATGTTATATGTTTTTAGAGGGATAAATATTAATCATGTTTTAACATAAAAGATTATTTTGAACAGAAATAAAAATTTTAGTATATTAATTTATTTTTTAATTTTAATATTGATGAAATTACCTTCACAATTTACAGAATAATGATACAGTTCTTGTGAAATGAAGATAAAAATCAAGGTAAATGATTTTAGAAACAAAAAATATAAATTTTGTTGAGGAATTATGGTATTACACAAATTAAATCAGTAATTATAAAGTAGAAATGGTGGTAAATGTATTGAATTTTTAATTCAATTTTTTTCATTCCTTTGAAGTCAAATTAGAATAATAGTCCCAAAAATTACTTTAATTATATTTTATTTTAAATAATATTTTATTAAATGATTTAAAATGCATATAAATTTTAATAGAGGATAATTCGAATGATAAATGGTAGAAAATATATTCCATTGACCATTTGAAATCCAATTATCTACTTATATATATATAAACTTATGACCCTTGATGTTAACATACATGTCACCATGGTTAATGTTAAAACCAGTTAATGAAGAGAAAAAAAAGATAAGTATTAAAATGACATGTAGGCCTATGAATTCTTTAGTATATGTTGATATTTAGAGATTATTGTCTTTTAATTAATATACATATCTATCTATAATTACATTAAGTTCATAAATAATTATATTATTTAAATATTTTGAGTAATTCATTGTGCGTCCTCACCTCACATACAAGAAGGAATTTCCTCTCATCTCTCCCTCACAACGATTTAAAATTCTATCTCATAAAATAACCAAAACAATACCATACCAACCTTTTCCCACATTTTAGATAGGCTCCTATCTCTTTGATTGAAAAATGTAAACGTCATAATGTGTAAAGGAAAGGGGGTTTTCAAAAGAAGAGAAATAATTCATAACTGAGTGTTTTCATTTTGTTCATTAATATACCTCCATCAAATAAAAATAAACCATAATGATATTATAAAGTAATTATCTCCACTATTCTGAAAATTTATTATGATTCTTTAAAAACCATTTTCATCAATTTTTCATAATATGTGGAACAAAAACATTGCTCATGTGTTTGTGTAGATAACAATATCCATAAAGAGATCTATTTTTTTCATTACATATTTTCAATGATATTTATAGCTATATATTTAACGTATATATGTTATTGTTAATTAAATAATAATACTTTTAAGGAAATATTTTTACTTTAATTCACAACCTTCCACTCTTTAAAAACTATAAAATCACTGTTTTGTATGTGTTGGAATACCACCTCACGAAGTGATGTGATACATTTTTCATGTCCACATTTTGTGGATTATTTTTTTTATATTTTAAAAATATAAAAAAATAATTAAATTTTAATTAATGTTATTAATCTTATTTAAGAACAACCCTTTTAACCATCATCAACATTCTAAAGATGTAATTGGATTATGAAAAAACATCCTCATATCTTCTAACATGAAATCAATTTATAAAGTGACGATATAATATATGATAATAAATGAAAAAAATATGAAAATTTAATAAACGTAAAAATTTCTTATTTAATTAAATTATTAATATATTTTCAACATTAGACTTAAAATATATGCCTGAAATGTCGTGAGATTATGTACGAGGGATTTCGTTAAAACCTTTTTTAAAAGTTTACCCATAAATTTAATTCACCTATTTATCAATGTTTATGAATTGTTTGAAGAATTTTATTATCTATATATCAATTATTTTTAAAGGAATTTTTAAATTACTATTTACTTTATTTACAAATGATTATTATGAATCTTTTCAAATGACTTTCATATTACTCACAATATATTTTTTACAAACTTGTGACTATATTATTCACTTGAAATGTATATGGGTGAATATATATTACCAATATCATGAAAATTAAACAATTTTTACCTTCAATTACATGTTTACATAATCATATTTAATGAAAATAATTCTATAAATATTAGGTTATTTTTTAGTATAAAAATATTTTTATATGGGATTTTTTCTCTTATTATGATATAATTAAAAGTGTTATTTCTCATTGGATTGAATGAAAATTAAAATTAAATTATTGACTAATTTTATATATATTTTTTCTTATTCATTATAAAGTTCTTGTAAATTTTTTCTGCATGATGGATGGGCCCAAAATAGCTCTGATAATGGGTGAACTCGATCTATATCTTTAATGTATTGGGTAATGTGACAGATTTAACTAGTAATGGGTTACTTCTAATAGATATGGGAATTATCCGATTAGGTGATTCCACAATATAGTTTCATGTTAGGATTAATATATTGACAATTAAATAAGGTACCAACATCATATTATTGCAATGTTTTATACATAAAATCTTTTTATATCCAAATATAATCGAATGAGATTAATTTTTAAGGGAGGTTTGTGTCTTTTTTAAATAAGGTTGAAATGAATGTTTTTCATGGAATGGTATTCATGTGTTATCATGTTTTCGATGAATGTATTATAATTATCAGTTTTGATTTATAATTTCCTGTCATTTTTTTGGAATATAATAATCGATGATGTTTTTTACTTGTGAATGTGAACAAATCTTTGAGATTATATGTTTATGTTGAATAAGAAAAACATTATTATCAATTTTATTGTTTTATAGATGGATTAAAAGGATTAATTTCATTTATATATCATTATAATCTTTTTTATAATCAAATTATTTTAAATAATTTTTCATAAGGATTGTTGATGGTTAGAAACGTATATAAATTCATAACCTGGATATGGTAGTTACCTTGAATGAAGCTACTGTGTCTTTATAAAGAACTTGTTTTTTTATAAAAATAATACTTAATATATTTTTCCAATTTTCAAGGTTATTTTTTTACCAAGCCCTCTAAAACACAAAATTGAAATTTTTATAGAAATATAAGATACTAAATCCCTTGTTAACAATCATTTATTTATGCGTTGAAAAGGTAAATGTGTTATAGTTGGTATCAGAGAAATTATATTCATAACATTAATTTCCATGATAATTAAGATATGGATATTTTAGATTTTTATATAGAATAATAGATTTGTAATATGACCATATGATTAATTTAATATATACCCTTTTGTGGTTTTTTGTGAATGGAGTTGAAGAGAACAAATTTTTTTAAGAGATATTTATGTCAATACAACCCTTGGGTTTTGTACAAATTTTAGTGGATTATTAATTTTTGGATGAATTATTGTATTTTTGTAGACTTAAGTTATAAAATATTAATATCATTTATGATTAATATAATAATTAATGTTGAGGTACTTATTTTAATAAGGAAAAAAGATTTATTGTATTTTGGGAACACATGATTTATCATTTGGATAACCATGGAATTGAAAAGTGTTTTAGAGACTATGTGATTAATTTTTTTTGGAGATGTTTAGTATGTTGAAGAATTATAGAATTTTGGTAAATTAAATTATTAATTTTATATGGTGGTTATTTATTTATGGAATAAGGAGTAAATTATCTATTATTTTGTTATTGATTTATTATGATTAGGTATATTTTTTTGGAAAAGTGTATCATATTTTAATGATTATATCAGAATATATATACATTGTCTTGTGATTTTTATGAGTGATTGATTTTGTTTAGTAATAAATTTCAATTAAATATTTGAAGAATATGTGAAAAAAATCTTTCGAGTTTTTTAGATTTGAACTTGGTCAGAAATATTTTAAAGACTATTAATGATAGTTATTTATGGAATGTTTAATGTTTACATTTATGTGTTATTGATGTGCCATTAAATATTAATATAGTGTTTCTAAACATGGATTTTTATTCAAATTTAATACTATCTTACCACTTTCTAACCATTTTATGTTCTACATAATTGATAAAATCATGAAAAATAACATTTATACCTTTTTTAGATCTTATAATACCTTCATAGTTAATTTTGGAGATTCAAGAATGAATCCTTAATCTTAAATATTCATTTTTTAGTAAAAGAGATGACATATAAATATAAATTAATCAAAAAAATAAATTATTATATTTTTTTAATTAAGTGGAAGGAAATAAACTATTTATATTTCATCATCTTCCCTATATTAATAGATAAATAATAACACATCTCAAGAAAAAGTTTCTTGAAATAAAAATGTTTTCCTTGTAATATAATTTCATTTGAATTAAATGTAATGTTTATAACTTTTTTAATTCTAATTTTTGGGCATTAAAATCTTGATATCCATGTTCCATATCACTCTCTATTATTCCTTTGATTTTATTATTAAATTCTTTTTCAATTTCATCATTTCTCATTAATGTTCTACATTACTGGGAACCTGATTATATGTCATTCTAGGTGACCGCAGTATTTCACATATAATTTTTTCCAAGAGGGTATTTTATTTTACATTTTTATAAATAGTAACCATGGTAGAGATTTATCACCTTAGTAAGGATAAATCATAAAAAATAGGGTTAGGATAGGTGATATTCCACTAGAAATACCAATAACACAAGGAGTTTCTTATTTTATCAGCCCGACTCAACAATTCTATTCCTATACATAAAATATGCCAAATTATTTCAACTAAACATTTATTATGTTATTTATGTTATTTTAATTAAAGGATAAATAAAAAATGGTACTCCATTTATTTTAATTACTATTATATGTTTGAAATGGAATATGGGTTAAAGAATGAATTTAAAATTTTATTTTGAACATAAGTAATTTTTTATGATTTTAAAATATTTATAATTTTTAATGATTATATATTTACCCTAAAAACATATTAAACGATGATACGGTTCTTGTTCATGGAATTGAAAAATCATGGAAATTTATTTTAAAGACAAAAAATCAACATACTTTAAATTTATATGGGTATTCTGAGAATTTAATATGTTATTATAAAATAAAAATTTTGGTAAATATGTTTATATTTGAATTCCGTTTTTGTTTAGACTTTTATGTAATACTAAATGAATAATCTAAAAAATATAATTAATTATATCTTATGTAAAATAATAATTAAAAATGATTAAAAAATTATAAAAATCATGAAAGAGGACAAATGGATAGAGAAATTATTTACAGTTTCATCCATGAACTATTTGAAATCCAATTTATACCATATATATATATATTTTTATTGCTTATAATAAAAAAATATGTTTACATGGTTAAAGTTTAAATGGGATAACGATGAGAAAAAACATAATTATACTGTTTAAAATTAAAATAATACCTATATTAGTTTTTTTATGAAGATATTTAGGAAATATACTCATTTTTTCAAATCCATGTTCATTTTACTTCATTTTATATAAATAATAAATAAATTATATATAAAAACGTTTTGTAATTCTATGTATTTCTTCTATACACTTATAAAATGTCATCTCCTCTCCTTATCTCCTCAAATATTTTAAGAACTGTAGGTCTACCAAGACCTACCTAGATCCCATAAAAACCATCATCCTCAGGACATAGAGGATATTATCTCATCAAAATACCATCCTAAAAGGAATAAAATGTCATACAAATGTGGTTTTTTCAAATAATATGTACAACTCTTAACTGGTCATTTTAATTTTATTCCTTCTTCTACCTATTTAATATATTTTGACAAAATAATTATATAAAAAATAAAAACATTTATTATATAAAATGAATATTATGATTGTGGTAAAACACTTTTTCATCTCTTTTTCCATCCTATTGGGAATGAAAATATAGTTCTCACGTACAGATAGGAAAACACCCCCACATGGTGATGTGTTCTTTTTTATATCATCACCTAAAATGAATATTTATATTTATGGTTTTAATGTATATATATATATTAAATTCCTGAAATAATTTTCATTATATAAGTATGAACTATTACTTAACTTCTTACCCTTTCAAAAATTCAAAAAAATATAATTTCACTCAGGCATATGTTTGTAATACCGCCTCCATGAAGCAATTTCAGTCATTTTTCATGAACACTTCTCATGAGTTATTATAAAAATTTATTTAACGTTTAAAATAATAGATATATATGTATTAATATTTATTATATTATTGGAGGCTTTCCCCTATGTCCTTGGTCAACCTACCGATGTATTTTTGGGATTATGAGACAAACATTTGACCTAATCGTAATCAATTTAGTAACTATAAAAATTATGGTATGTAATGAAAAAAAAGAGATTATGAAAAGGGAATAAACTGTAAAAATTTTCTCAATCAAGAAAATAATTAATGTATGTGCATTATAGGAGTTAAAGAAAATATGTGATAATTCAAGAGACGAGGTTTGATATTTTTTCCTAAATCATTATTCTAACATTTTCTTTCAAAATATACTCTACTATATTCCTCTGTTTATGAAATATGTAAAGAGTGTTATCATTTATGATTAAAATATTGTTAAATGACACTTTTAACTATATTTTAATATAATAATAATCTGTAAAAAAATTCTACATGAATGATATTTTATAATTTACAAAATTGTGAAAACAATGTTTATATTTAATTTATACAACATGAATGGATATTCCTGACATCATGACCTTTCTTTTCATTATAGGATAAATTTCAATTTTCCGATTAAAATTTTGAAGAAAGGTTTTATCTCAAAATAATATGAATTTTTCGTTTTTGGATTTTTCTCTAAAAAATATAAATTTTTTCTAATCATTAGGACATAACTAAAAGAATATTCTCCTATGGGTTTTAGGGAATATTAAAATGGGTTTTATAAATAACATAACTTTTCAATGTGTTTTATTATTTATATTGATATTTTATTGTTTATATGAAATAATTATGATATTAAAATAGTTCTAATAATGGTTGGGTCTAATATATCTCTCTAATTAATTGAGGGAATGAGACAGAGATTACCAGATAGAGGTTACACCGAAGAGATATGGAAATTATCATATTTTTTTTCATTATAAGGGTTCTTATAATGGTGAATATAAGGATATGGAATCATGGTGCCTATATTATTTTCTCAAAAAGATTTATATATAGAATATTGTTATTTAAAAAGGCACTCGATAGAGTTTATGTTTTTAGGGATTGATTATGATATTCTTTAAAAATAAAAATTAATGGATTGTTTCCATGGAAAGGTAATATTGATTTTTAATTGTTTCCAAGAAAACCTTCTGATTATGATTTTTACATCATGTTTTCACACTAAATATATATTGAGATATGTAATAAAATTACAATTTTTGATGGAATTTTAAATTTTTTTTAGATCCATTATTTATTTTATAGAATTAAATTTTCTTATGTGTTTATTAGGTTTACAAATAAATAATAGGTTTCTTTAATATTATAGTCATTGATGTCATTTTTCTTACTTAACATATTTTATTTGTTTTCCTTAGTTCCTAAGGATTTGAAGAAATGACAATAATATATGGGATTTATATATTGGAGTTACCTTTAATTATGTAGTGTGTATTTAAAAATACCATTCTTTTGTAAGAGAAATGGATGCTTTGTGGAAATGTAAACTTCGTTATGTTGTGTTTTACAAAATATAATAGAAATATAAAATGAAATATTTAGGGAAATATAATAATGTGAAACCCTAGTTATAAGCCCTACATATATGGGATGAATAAGTTATGAGTTTTATATATGGATTTAAGGTGGTTTTGACTATGATATTAATAGAGGTATGGGGAAAATCACAACTAGAATTTTGGTTTTGCGTTTGATTTAGAAAATTTGGGTGATGACCATTACACATCAGACTATGATTCTGTAAATTTTCATTTTAAATATAAATTTTATATCCCAATAAAATTTTTCCCAACAATCTAAAATTTATTTCAATCTTTTGGAATCTTAGCCGCGTATTTAAAGCGATTTGGGTACTCTTTGATTTGTTTTGTCCATCAACATTATTGGATCATATACTTGAAGATCAATGATGATTATTCTTCACACTTTCGTGACAATATTCACATTCAATGTTCTAATTAGAGGTTATAATATAATATTAAACTCTATATTTTTTGTAATTTATTATTCTATTGATAGATAATGTTTCGATACAATAATTTCTATCAAGCATCATGAATTTCAGAGTTTTTTTTGTATTTTCTTATTACTTCCTTAGAAATTATAGTGAAGCTTCCATAGAAGTTGTGGATTTAGTAATCATCCCTATATATTCCTTGTAGATTGTGCATGAGATATGTTATTATTTTCATGTGGGATTGAAAATTTTAAACAAATTATGATAATGAAATATTCTAAAATAAACTAAACATAATGGTTGATTGTAAGGTTTTTATATAATTCATTGATATTAAATATGATATATGGTTATTTAACATTTTTTCTTGACGTTTTAATTTTTTCATGACATATATATTTATATATATATAGTTATTAAATTTTTTAAATCAACTATTGTAATTGGGTTTTCATTAAATATTTTTAATGAACTACTTGTGTAGAAATATAGAATTAATGGAATTATTGATGGAACCCAAAATTATGATTTAGTGTGAAATGAATATTCATATTTGGAATATTTATGAAGTTATTTGTTTTTATAATACATTTTTTTCTTTTTCATGTGGAATTTCAATTTTCATTGGAATGTCTAGATGTTTCGAGGATGTGGTGATGCTTTTTGAGTTGGAACCCTATAACCAGTTACTTTATACATTAGATTACCTATTTATATATACCCAAATAGATGAATATTATTGATATATAATATCATATGATAACTATTTTATATGATAAATTAATTTGATAATTTCTAAGGGATATTTGTCATATCAAAAGGACGTTGAATTTCCCAACTATGATGAGATCCTCAATGTGATAAAATATTTTCTCAAATATAACTGTATATCCGATATATAATTTATGATGGAATATATTTCATGTTGACTTTTTGGTTCTTGGTAAATGAAAGTAGATTAGACTTCAACATATGATTTTCAAAATTAGTTATCTACAAGTGTGTGATTATTAGGATATACCCTCCGGTATGAATTCGACATGTTACATGTATTTAGATATTCCAAATTTTCAACCAAAAAAATGATCTTAAGAATTTATAAATATTCTAAATTCATATTATGACTACTAAAATTTGATGTAATGATCAAAATCATGATCACATATGTTCTGGAAAATCAGGGTATATTTGGCCTATCCTGAATGATACATTATTAATGAATAGTTTGAGAAAATATGTGTCCCTTATTTTTTTATGGAAGATGATATATCAACCAATTTATTGAAAAGGAACAATCAGACTAAAATCCTTGGCCATGGTGTATTGATTATTCCATTTTATCCATTCAATGAAATAGAAATTAAGCACATAGTTAGATGAAATTTGTATGAAATGTACTTGATTATGATATATTGATAAAATGATATTATATTTCATAGTGATAATTTGTTTTGGTTATCATCATTGCAATAATCACTTAATATTATATGACAATAATTATGTATTCCTAGATACTGATAATATATATTCGGGATACCCACTTAATGATACTGAGGATTCTCCCAAGAGGGTCACACACAATCTATACCCCTCGATCTCAGTTATATATTATTCATATTTAGTGATTGAAATAGAAACTATTTTTAAGACTATGATGTTATATTTATTTGTGATCTACTAATAGTATATATGAAGTCACTATTTTTAAATGAGTTAAACATTAAAATATATATTTTTTCACAAGGGAGTCGAATAATGTTTTTATTTTGATCATAAATTAATATTTTTTTTTTTTGAAAACAAGTAATTTTATATTTATTAACCAGACCATAGAGATAATTTTAATTTATTTATCATTTAAATAATATATTTTTATGAGGTTCCGAAAATTATCATGAGAAATGTTAATCCCAGAAGGGCCTGAAAAAGAGAATGATATAATAATTATACTTCATTAAATAAATATTATATTATATTTTTAATAAAATGAAATGTAATGGTGGATGAGGTAGCACATGCCGTGAAATAATTTCATTATTATTATTATAATTATAATGGTGAATATTTAGAGTTTAGTATTTTATAATTTTAATATCCATAATTTTTATTATTAAACTAGTATATCAATATATTCAACTCTTATTTAATATTATGGGGAAATCATAAACTAAAAGATGAGAATCATTTGGTTTTTCACAGTTATTATATCCTTATAACTCTCTTGGAAGAATAATGAAAAATATATAACTTCTTCCCATAATCAAATGAAATTTATCCACTTCCTCATCCCTCTCAGGATATAGAGATAAAGTGGGAGAAAATACTCAACCATGAGAGATTACATTGTGACCAGAATGAAAAAGTCAAGGAAATCAATACCTCCAAACTAGAACCAAATGTGGTGACATTTAATACCAAGGGGGCATGTGGATCACTACTAGAGGGGTTCCAATTTGGACCCCAATAGTTCCACCATGGTAAAATTTGACTATCATTTAAAGGATAGAAATATAAATCAATGAAATATCTCAACATCATGGTATTTTTTTATTTGAAAAACTACTTATAAATTTAACATGAAAGATATTTTCTTAGGTTTAAACATTATATTATTGTAGTTGTTCATATATGATCTTGAGGCATGTCATTTACCAAAATATTATTATATTTTATTAGATTGATTAACTGATAATACATTATTTTCAATGGGCTCAACTGACTTCCTCTATACTTACAAAATTTTTGGGATATTAATGAAATCACATTAAAATTTATAAATATTTAATTTTATTTTTTATATTATATAAATTATTTTATTTTTGTTATTTTCATTTATAAATAATTTTTTTGAGATAAAAACTTGGTTCACCTTCACCTGAAATAAAATAGACGAATAAAATAAGGATATTTGAACTAGAGTATTCAATGATTTTGGATGCAGAATAGAGTTACATGGAAATTAAACTGATTATACATTATTTATCTTTGATAGAAACATGTGTGTCCATTGTTGGGAAAATAACAACATGTCATGTGATTGTGGGGTGGGGTGGGGATTTAATAAACATGTAAACACTCTTTTATGGTGTAGAATATACTATTAAAATGTCACATGATTTACTAGGTTACACGGTTTGTAATAAGTATAAATTCCATCTAATTCCTACATAATATAGTTTTTGTGAGTTAAATGTATGTGGATTGTAATAAATTCACATGCTTCGTGGTTAATATAAGCTACACTACATATATCGGGCAATATTATAAGCCATGTGGCAAGCGTACGTGCCTTATAATGCACTATTAACCATGGAGGATTACACATCTGGATCCAAGGTGTGTAATGTGATATTATTATAAAGATGTTACATTCCATTTATTTATCACACATGCCATTCAAATTTTACCCGTATCCCCAATATGAGCATTATACATAGAAACTTTATTATGTGAAATGATAATTAATTAAAATATTAAAACTAAACAACACATTGTATAACTGAAGTAAACCTCATGTTCTGTGTTTTTTCAATATAGATAATGATCAATTATTTAACATGTTTTTTAGAAAAACATTCCATGTATTGTTAATGAACACACCATGCATGTTACAAGTAAATATAATGTGATACACCCCATGTTTGATAATCCCATGATGTGTTTCAATATGTGTCTATCTGACTACACATCATGACATGAAAAATAACATTCTCTTATATATAAGACATATTATATAAATCTACAGAACATTTTTTCACAATTATACAATAAAAAACATAACTGGATCTTGGAGTTTTGGCAGGTATACAATGTGATATCTCCAACACACATTTTTTACATAGATAAATTTGAATAAATATAATTTTTTTAATTCATTTATAATTACAGTGGATTGGTATCTTATGTATCACGAGGGTTTCATTGATTAATAATAAATAAAACAATTTAATTAATTGACAACTACATTAATTATTTTTCAATATAAGTTTTTCATAAGATAAGGAGTCATTTGAATTGAATGATAGCTTGTATTAAAAGGATGTTGTTTCACATTTTTGACTAATTTTAAGAATTGATCAACCAATATTGTATCAGTTATTATTTAATTTAATATTATTTCATGGTTTTTATTATGTTATAATGGTTTTTTATATAAAATATGATGCAATACTATCATTTATCCTGCCATTATTTCTCAGTAAATGTGTGTCTATTAGCCCCGCTAAGATAAAAACATTGAGAGGGGGTGAATTTGGGTATGATAGATAAAAACAGACCTAATTTTAGGTGTTGTTCAACCATTATAGGAGACACTTTTTTATAATTACCTTAAATATGTATGAGTAGAAATAAAAAAATCATGATAGCCAATAATTAACTTTTTTCAACCTTAACACGTCTACTATAAGGATAATTCAATGGAAATGAACTAATGTACCCCAAATATTATAGTTAATTAATGTTACAGTGTAAATATAACACTTAATTTCCCTAAATTCTTATAACCAATCACACTTTGAATGAGAAATTCTCCCTCTTTTGAAGTGAATACACTTCTCCTCCAAATCATTATTACACTATTTTGAATTGGATATTATTTTTTTCACACATATATGAGCATGTCATTAAGATAATTTTTAATCGAGGAGATGATTTCTTGTTTCCAAGAACAATATATCCCATAAAGAAACTCCTACATGAAATCCACTTTACCTTGTGTGGTTAACCTTTCAATACTTAATGTCCACTATGTCATGTCCTCTGTATTATATGACCACGTGATATCCTTTTCATAATACCACCTCTTGATACCCTCTGTATAACACCACTAGATGATGTCCACCATGTAATTACAAATATTATCTTCCTCATGTAATTCTACAGCATGATGTGCCATACATGACTAGACTTCGTGTACTTCCATTCACTATTTTTATTCACAACATAACACATTTTAGTGAACAATTCCATGAATTCAATTAAATGGATACTCAATAGCACATAACAATTTCTAAACTAGAATAAATTCTAGAAAAGTAAATATGTTTGTTAATTTTTTATCTATGTAAATAAAGTGATTAAAAGGTAATTATATAGGAAAAGGATGTGAAAAAACTACTAGTCCCAAATTACTATTCAATACATCACTAAGAAACAAATCCATGAAAAAACAACCACCACCTGACCATAAAAAGTAACCCCCTCATACAACCCTTTATTATCCTCTACCGTGTAATATTATTTATAAATACATCTATATGTTCAACAAAAAAACTCATTTATTTAAAAAATGATGACTGTCACATGCATCACGTGATCTTCAATCATGGTCTGTATGATTCTAATCAAGATATCCATGATCTCATTTTTCATAGTCTATAATATCTCCTTTTGTGGTATGTATGATCTTTTTTCTATGTCCATCAAAATATTACATTTTCATCACATTCACCCACCATATGACCACAATAAATACCCTTCTAGTTTTTCAGCATGATCTCATTTTATTGTTCATAATAATCTTACATGATTTAGTTAACTCTATTGTTGAAATAACACATTTCCCTGAAATTTTCAACTACTATTTTGAACAACCAGAATAAGAAAAATATTTTTAAGTTCAAATACAAGGGATTTTTTTACCAAAAGTGTAAATGGATTATTTTTGTATCTCATACCCCTGGTTCATCTCACATGTGTTTGAGTAAGGAATGTGTAACGACAAGAACTTTTGAATAATATGTTTGTTTCCAAAAAATGTATGTTTTTCTGTGTCAGATTAATTAAAACTATAAATTAAAATTTAACTATCAATTTTTGACCATTTTAAAAATGTTCATCAATCATGACCGAGAATAAATATGACCCTTAAAAATAATAATAATTTTAACTTTATAATTACGTTCTATAAATAGAAATGACATTGGAAAATTAATTCAGAAAGAAGAGTTGATTACCTATACCAGTAGAATTTTTCCATACGAAGATCTTTTGTTATAGATCTAGAAGGAGTTGGCATCACCGGTGTTACTCTTGACCATTCTAAAGATGTACCTCAACACATTATTCTTGAATAGAATCCCCTACGGGAGAAGATCATGTTAATAGAGATTACCACCAGGGTGATATTATCAGAGTCACCCCAATAGTCTGTCACCATTTCACACCTTTCCATCAAGTCATATATATGTGTTATAATGTGTAATATATCAATATATTAGTTACTTATTATGTAATACCTTTTTATGAATAAAATTATTTTCCATTAATTCCATTCTGAGAATATTCCTTGTAAAATTTTTGATGAATTTGATAAATCGATTTTTCAGGTAAAATGGTACTTTTTAGAAATATATAAATTATTATATTAAAATAGGGTTTTATTAATAATGTTATTATAATTAAATATTGTTATAAAAACACTCATTTTTAATTATAATTATGATTATATCTATTCATTCATAGTTTTACTCTATAAATTATTACATTATCAGTTTGAAAAGAGTTATATTTTTATATGATAAAACAGAAAGTGTTTTATTAATTAAAAAATGTATTTTAAGGAATTTATGAATTCCTGAAATAATTAATATTTTAATAAAATATTATTTATAAATTAATTTAATTAATAATAAATGTGTATATAATTTTTATGATGTCAACTGTAATTTTTATTAAGGTTTAAAAACTATTTTCATTAAAACCTGTCAATTTTCAAAAAAATTAAACTGTAATTTTAAAATTTAAAATTCACATATTTAGAAAATTATTCATATAAAATTAATGTTGTTTTTTGAATTAGGACATAAAAATTATCCAATGGGGAATTTTTTATTATTTTCTGAGACACATGATTTTTTTTCGTAAAAATTAAATAATATTTAAATATATAGTGTGTTTTGTGACATCATAATGAACCAATAGTGATAAAGTAAAATAATATAAAATGATTATTCATCCAATATATGATTTACCTTTAATATATTGTGATTTTAGATTTGTTTTATTAATTTAAAAATTACTATGTTGACCTTCCAATACATATAAAATATTATAAAATCTTAAAATAATTTTCTTGAGAGTGTGACTCACCTCCTCATAAGAAAGGGTAACATTTTATGAATTCTGACCCTTTTCCTTATAAAATATTATATGCCACTCCCTCTTTCTAGAAATAATTGTCAAAAACCATGGGATGGTCTATGTTTTTTAATATTTTATTGTGTAGTGTCCAAAAAAAATAATAAATAAATTCCCCTCCTTTCCTATATAAACCCACCCAATATATCTTTCCTATTTACTCAAACCATTTGTAGCTCTCCCAAAATATTCCTCATAATCCCAAGAGTCATCCCACGGTTCTCCCAAGCACCCAAATAATTACTCTCATGCCTTTGTGATCACACAACCAAGTAAGGGATCCTCACTTTCCTTCCTTACTCATTATTATCAATGGTTCCTTATACAGTTACACCCCTTTTGTTTTTAATTAATAATAGTGGGGTATGATTATAAAGCTCCCCCGTAATTCCATTATTATGTTTTAATGGTGAGATAGCCCTTTCTCTCTCATTAATCCATCTAATGTGCACCTATTACCATGCAGAAATTCCACATGAGATTTCTCTCTTCTCATTTCCATTCAAGCATTTCTTTTATATTATGCATCTAAATTCTATTTCATATGTTGGGAAATTTTTCTCCAAGATCCCCTTACTATCCATTTCATGAATAAATTATTATAGACCCCTTCCTATATCATTAAACCATTTTAAAAGTTTCCATTTGACATCATTATTCTGCTGAAATAGCACCATGATTTTCCATGCTATAATCATCGTTTATTGAATACTATACCCATTTATCTATCAAAGGTATTCAACATTATTCCAATGTACATATTGAATTGATACATACATTTATTTATTCCACATTTATTTTTCATGGGATAAATTATGATGTTTATTTAATTCATGTTGTATGATCTATGTGGAACACTTATACATGAAAATTAAATGATTATAAAGGTTTCACCCTGATATCGCTCCAATGCATTGGCTAATGGTCAGTATCATGATACACTAAATGAAATGAGGGTTACTCATGATTATTCATGTGAAATTAGGGTTCACACATGCTCATTAATGTATAATGAAGGTTTACGCAAGATATATGTGTTTAATGAGCCTTGGCTAATGCTAATATCATGTTTTTTGTTGTTTCCACTTCTCAATGTTATGATTATCATGCTATACGATCTCTTTCTGTACATGCTTCTGTTATGATCCATTGATATTCCTATTTTATAAAATTTAATGCCTTCCTCATGTTATTTTTATTCCCTTACTATAATTTATAGGTCACTCCATTATTATGTATGTCCCCAGGTTATCCCATACAGTGTTAAGTATGAAGGATTGAGTTGGTCATGTTAAGGAAATTTTAAATAAAGATATTATATTTCATGATTTAATTTGTTATATAATTTAATTAATTCCCAAATACAGTAGACCTCTCGATCTTCTATGTTCTATTAAGTTCAATTTTATGTAATACATAATGTTTAAATATGAAATAAAGAGAAGGTTTGTTATACTAAGAATCATAGGATAGTTTTAGTTATTTTTTGGTTTATGATTAGAAAACACTAGTGAAAACCATTAAGGAAAAGACTAAGCATAAGGAAAACATCCCAAAATTTTGGGGAGTATATAGTAATCGGTTTATAAAGAAAATACATCCATTTATGGTTAAGAACATGTAGAGGTGGCTCTGGTAGAGATGTATCTATGGTTAAAACCTGAAAACACCGCTTTGATATAGACTTGGATGAGAACTGGTGCATAACAATGGGAATTTCTTTACTCTTAGTTCAACACTCTCTGGGGAAATTCTTTGGTAAATTCAAAATTTCAATATGAAACATTATTAATGGAACTAATTAAAATACTCATAAGAATATATTTTATGAAATTTATCATGGATAACCTAGATTGAAGCATATGGTATCATGTGTGAGGATATTCTATTCATATACATGTTTATTCTTCTACGTTAAATGTTTTATTTTTTACATTCTTAATATATATGTATTCAAAACCACCTAATTTTATATACTTATTCTTAGTTAAAATATGGAAGGAAGTATATCATAAATAACTCTTCCCTTTCTTCCTGAAGAACAACATGGAAAGATTATCCTGATGTCATGCACATATGACGTGGAAATTTTTTAGAATATCAAAGTTACATGAAAACAACTTTTTGAGGAATCCAATACCTCTAGCATTTCATGATTCGTTCAAGGATAAAGTACCTTATATTTGAGAATCATGATCTCTAATCCTTCTTTCCATGTTAAGCATAGTAAGTACCATCAGAGTATTTTGAAATTCTTCTCTTTATTTGAAAATAATGAATCACTGAATGATTTAATAGATGCTGCAAAATAAGGAGACCTTTGAGTATCCTATATGTATCAAATTATAGATTTTTTCCATTGTGGAAATACCAAAATTGAGATACCAAAACCATATTTTTATATATTTTAAGATTAATTAGTAATAATTTTTTATAAAAAAATAAGTTCCATAAGATATTTCAAAATTATACATAAGAAATACGTTTTCAATGACATCTCAATCTTTCCATCAATATAATCCATGATTCTTAAGATGTTTTGGGTTGAAGAAGTAGATGATTTTGAATAAAATCATGAGTTACCATTGTGATGCATGAACACGTTATACATAAAGGGAATGTTAATAGGAAAGAATGAAGACTTCATTGAAGATATGAAGGAGAATTACCCTCATCTATTTTTACCTTAGTGTGTAAACTGAATGTTTGGGGTTGAAATTTTCTTAGGGGGAAGAATGTAACAACCCAAACATTTGAATAATATTTTGTTTCCTAAAAATTTATGTTTTACAATCACACATTAATTAAAACTATAAATTGAAACGTTACTATCTATTTTCAACCATTATATGACCATTGTTCAATTATGAATGAGGATCAATATGATGGTCGGAAGCAATAATAATTTTAATGTCATAATTATTGATTATAAATAGAAATGAAAATGGAAAATTAATTAAAAATGAATAATCAATGGCCTTTACTAGGTGAATTATGCCATATGAAGCTCATTTTGTAGAGCTTCATAAGGAGGTAGGGTCACTGGGGTTCATTATTAACCAAGGAAAAGCCGAGATTCAACATGTTAATCATGAACAGATCACATATGGGATAATTTCAAGTTAATAGATATTAATACATGTGTGATGTTATTTGAGCCACATAAAGAGCCTGTCACCATCACAGACCATACCCTTAAGTCTTATGCAGGTGTTATAATGGGTCATATAACAAGGTATCTGTTACTTATTGTGTAATCTATTTTTATAAATAAATGTATTATTCCATAAATTATGGCTGATAATAGTCCCTCTTGAAAATATGATGGATTTGATATGTCGATTGTCCGATAAAATGGAACATTTCTAAAATATATAAATTATTACAGTAAACTGAGGTTTTATTAATATTTTTATTATAATAAAATAGTATTATAAAAAAACTAATTTTTAATTATAATGATGATTATATCAATTATTATTTTTACTCTATAAAGTATTAAGTAATCAGTTTGTTAAGAGTTATATTTTTATAGCATAAAATATAAAGTGTATATTTAATTAATGAATATATTTTAAGGAATTAATGAATTTTTAAATTAATTATTATTTTAATTAAATATTATTATCATTTTAATTTTATAAATAATAAATTATAATATTATTTTAATGAAGTCAAATTTAATTTTTTTTAATGTTTAAATAAGGTTTTTGTCAAAACATGTAAAATTTCAATAAATGTAGGCTCTAATATTAAAAGGGAAAATTCACATATTTAAAAAATTATTCAGATAAAATGAATGTTATTTTTTGAATCCAGATGTCAAAATTATCTAATAATGAATTATTCATAATTTTCTGAGACAATAACTTTTTTGGTAAAATATAAATAATATATAAATATACAATGTGTTTTGTGACATCATAATGACCAAATAGTTATATTATAAAATACTATTAAAGGGATATTCAGCCAATATTAGTTTTACCTTAAAATATTGTGATTTTTTTATTAATATTATAATTCTTTAGTGGACCCTCATATACTTATAATGTTTTTTTACATTTTAAAATAATTTCCCTCAGTGTGTGACTCACCTCCACATAATAAAGGGAGATATTTTATTAGGTTCTACCCATTCCTTTATAAATTAATTTAAACCTCTCAAAATTTAAGAAAAACATGGGAAAGAACCATGGGATGGGTTGTCATTTTGAAGATTTTATTAGGTAGTGTCCAAAACCAAAATATTAATGAAATCCCCCTCCATTCCAATATAAACCCACCCAATATTTCATTACTCTTCATTTAAACCATTTGGATCTTGACCAACCTATGTCCTATACTCCCTAGACTCTTTCCAAGGTACCCCCATGCTCCCAAGAAGCATCTCCCAATACTTTGTGTCCACACATCCATGTAAGGGACCCCCACATTCCTTCATTTCTAATTTTTATCCAAGTTTCCTTATATAGATACACCCCATTTATTTTCAATTAAAAATGGTTTTTTATGTTTTCAAACCTCCCACATACTACCCTTATTATATTTGAATGTTGAGAGATCCATTTCTCTCTCATTAATCCCTCCAATGCACACATGTAACTCTACTGAAATTCTGTAAGGGATTTCTCTTTCGCATTTCCATTCAAGAATTAATTTTATATTATGCATCTAAATTCCATTTCATATGTTGGTATATTATGTTCCATGATCCCATTAATGTAAATTTCATGAATAAATTATAAGAGACCCATTTCTCTCTCATCCATCTATATAACAAATTTTTTTTAAAGTCATTATGTTAGCGAAATGGAACATCAATTTTCCATTCTAAAATCAGCGTGTTGTGAATACCAAACCCATTTCTCCATCAAGGGTGATCACCTTTAAGATCTTGTACATACTGAAATGATATGAAATTGTATGTATTCCACATTCCTTGTTAATTTATTAAATTATAATGGTTAATGTATCCATGTTTTATGATCTATGTGGCACACTTATACATGAAAAATAATTGATAATTAGTTGTGTGACCTGATAGCACTCAAATGTATTGGCTAATGTTTAGTATCTTGATAAAACATGTACAATTAGAGTGTAATCATGATAATTCAGATTAAATGAATGTTTACTCAAGCTAATTTATGTGAAATTAGGGTTTACTCATGATATCCATGTTCATTGAGCCTTGGATCATGCTAATATCATGTTTTTTGTTGCTACCACATCTCCATGTTATGATTATCAAGCAATATCATGCCTTTATGTTCATGTTTCTCTTAGTATTAATTTATATGCCTACTATATAATGTTTATTGACCTCTTTGTGTTATATTTATTCCCTTGTTATGCTTTACATCTCATCCCTTTCTTATGTATGCCCTCAGGTTATCACATAAAATGTAAAGTATGAATATTGAGTTGATCACGTCAAAGTAGTTTAAAAAAATATGTTGTATTTCATTTTTTAAGTTTTTATGTAATGTACCTTATTCCCAAATATAGTAAACCTGTCAATATTCTGGGTTGTATTAAGTGTAATTTTATTTACTAAATCATGTTTAAATATGAAATAAACAGCATGGTTTTTATAGAAAGTAAATTATAGAGTTTCATGGAATATAAGAAAATTAGAAAAGAATCCATATTGAAACCAAGATAGAAGATATAAATATATATTGTGGAATTAGTAATGTTGATCAAATCTTGGATCAATGATTCTTTCCCCTTGGTATATAGATTGGTTTATTACCTTCTCAATAAATATACCAATAGAAACACATAATATGGTCATTTTACTAAATTATTTTAGATACATGATTATGATTTGAGTGACGAATATTTATATAATGTTATGTGTGATAACATGAAATAAATATGATAATAGGAAATGATGGATAAATTTAAATGAAGGTATTATGAATAAATATTTCATCAACTCATGTTAATTTTTTTATAAAATTCATATAATATTAACATTTCCTGAAAAATACAAAATAAAAAAATTCATAATATTCAAAATCCATTAAGGAAATTGTATATCATTTACACTATCCACCATATGATTTTTTATGAAACTATTGAACTAATTATTGATCAATCCATCTATAATAAACTTAATTATATTGGATAATTATTATGAATGTATTGGTCTTTGTTAGCCAAGGTTTATTTAAAAAAACTATCCATCAATAGACTTTATGGATCATAGTGTCACATATTGAGGAAATATGAGTTATTATTTTGGGATTGGGGAGTATACTAATGGACAAAGGAACTATAAATTTAAATTTTTCAAGGCCTCTAACCTAAATTCTATTTAGAAATTGACAAGGACCTTATTTTTGTTTTGATAATGGAAATATTGATCCATTCCAATTCACTATCAATGTGATGGAATATTCTTATTTTAATGGTGAGGGAGATTTATAATTCATTAAATAGAGAGATATTATAATTTATGTTTATTTTTTTAACATATTTTTTTTAAAATTTAAAAAACTCTTATATATGAAATTGAATATTATTATAGGAAATGAAAAATTATTCATCCTCGATATCATTTTAATATATACATGAGAAATAAATTATTCTCTCTTGAATTAACTTCTAAAATAGTTAATTTTAATTTAACATGGTGTTATAATAGAATAGAAGCACTATATATTGGACACCCCAATTATTCATCTTCTTGATAAGGAAACGAGTGAATAGGAACTCTCTATATACATAAAACAATTGGTTTAATGACATAATACTTGACTAAAGAACACCATATGTCTTATGAAAACATGGATATATATAACATGCTCAAAAATCACGATGATATATGTCAAGAGAGAGATAGGTAGGTGGAGGTTATGATTTCCAATGTACTCTTCATCTGAATACTTAGATGGGGATCACTGAATGCACCTAATATAGTCAAATTGATTTTTGAATGCGTGATTCAAGATATTCTAGGGATTAACCTACCTAAATAATTTTGAATAAATATTATAAATACATTTCAGTATTGGGAATCAGTTATATTTTTCTAAAATTTTATTATGAGTGTTATTATGGATTCTATCCCAAATATCTATGCTCTACTTCAGCATATAGATAAGGACATAAAGCATAACAAAAATTTTGTACTTTTGGTGAAATTACGGAAGATATAATTTTAGGGCAATAATTCTAACCCCAATTCTTAGAAATATATATAATACTCTTCCAAAAGAAGGATGATCCTGAGGAAAATAATGGAATTAGATTCTATTTGTTTTTCATGTGGTTAGAAGGGCCATAAGAAGTAGTGTTTCACTATGAATAAGAAGAAACTAAAAGCTATATTTTATTTTATTTTTTTGTATCGAGTGAAATATATATTTTTCTAGAAATTTCATGTTAGATATAAAATATGGTACTCACATTTGTATCCATGTATAAGAACCATGTGTTTTTATAAGAGTTTCATGGGGGATGTAGATCAATGAGATGGAAAAGGATCTTCGAACATATTGATGGCTATTAGATATTATCCCCTCTCATTTACAAAAATTTTGATCATGGATTTGATGGACTATTAATATGTCTCATATTTTACAAAAAAAAAGTTACTTTATATATTCTCATGATATGGACGGTTTTATTTTCAAATTTTATAATAAATGATTTTTCGGTTACAATTATATCATATATAATGGTAAGGTGCATAGAAATAATTATATTTATGTTTTGGAATATTTAAACCATGTTTTGGTAATTTATAATGAATTAGGAACACATGAATGAAGTCACACTCAACTGTGGAATCATAGGATTGTTCATGTAAATTAAAAGTACATGAAAAAATTATAATAATGTACACATTATATTATATTGAACTAAAAGCACTAGGGATATAATATATTTGTTTTCATGAAAAAAAATGAACCAACCTCTATATATTGGAAATAGTTAAAGCACAAAAAAAATTTAATTTGGTACATACTGATGTGTGTAGACCATTTATTGTTGAAAAATGGCGATGGATACTCAAAATTCATAACATTTATTGATGATATTAGTAGGTATTTATATGTATAAAAAATGTGGTATAAGTTAGATGTCATTACAAAATTAAAGGGATACAATTATGATGTTTATAATTAACATTGTAAAATATTAAAGAAACTTCACCGAATCCTTGTAGATAATATCATAAAATAGATTTCATTGAAAATTTAAATTTCTTTGGTATTCTATGTAAACTCACTCATCTTTACCAAAATTTAATTGTGTAATTTAAAGGAGAAACCAAACCTTGTTGGACACGGTGATAACTATGATGATTAAAACAATTCATTCGTTATTCTTTTTAAAGTATAAATTATTAGAATAAATATACTCAATAAACAATGTACCAAATAAACTGTACATGGTATCTTAATAAAAGTCATGTGGAGATAAATATTTGTGGTACAACATACATGAATTTGGATGTAAAGTGTTTTTTAAGTCCTATTTAGGTAATAAACTTTTAGCCTGTGGAAAAGTGTATTTTAATAGGAGACACAATGGAAATAATGAATTACTAATTATAAGAACCATTAGATATAAAGTTAATAGTGGAATGATAATTGACATTTCATTAGAGGGACCAAAAAATATAAAAAAAATAGTTGGAATGGGATATACATCAATGAAGTATGAACTCAAGATACATTGGAGTTCTGAGATGAAATGATTCTACATAGCCCCATGTAAATGGACATTCTTTAGATACAATTACTTCATAAGATTATGAAAAATGTTATGGGGCCAAAATGATATTGAGTTCTAGACACTTAGGATTGAGACTCATTTTTAGTTTGTAATAGTGAACATATTTATTATATAGAATTAGTAAGTGTCTTAAAATAAATTAGATTGATACATTCCATGAATTTATAGAAGGATTCTAGATTCTAAAACCATTTATGAATTATTGTGTCTCCTCTAGTGGTTTCAATTATCATGTGTTTCAAATCAGTATTAAAGTAGTAACTGGAAATGGACAAACAAGTACTTATAAGAAATTATTCATTGAAAAAGGTTTGAAACAAAATTATGAAATTTAATATGAAAAAACTGTTTCAGATGTTTCTATAGTAAAATTGATTAGACTAATATTTTTAATAACACATTTTCAATGATATGTGATTTGGAATAATGATGAAATAACACCTTTCAATAACCATAACCTTAATAAAGATGTATATATGACAAAACCAAAAGTGGTTTGACCCTAATGGATTCCAATATGATATGAAAATCATAGAGATCCATTTAATTATTAAATAATATATATATGTCATGAAAACATTGATTAGATGAAGATGTTGCATATTTTTGTGTCATAAATAATGAATGTTAGTGATGTATCTAGTTGAAGATTAATGTGATTTTAGTCTATTTCCTATTAGTATATGTTCAAGACATACTACTTAATAGAAATACGTAGTAGTATTGCAATTTGTTAAGAAGTGTGTGGAAACATGCAACTACTTAAAGGAATTTGGAAAATAAAAATAAATAAATAGGACCAAAACACATATTTATACATACAAGTGGATTCTTGGTGTAATGAACCAACAATGTTCAACCTAACATCTCACCCAAACTAGATTTACATAAGGCCCACAATACCATCATCATCGTTATGGGATATCGATAAGGACTAGGTATCATAAAAAAACCATTGGACTGATTTCCCCTAAAATAGTAAAACCACATATTTCGTGTATAAAAAGTTAAAATAAATAATTAGAGTACATTTTGTAAAAAAATAAATAAGATTTAGACATAAAAAATCCATTCCAAAAGACTAAAAGTGAAAAAAAAACTAGGTCTCCACATGGCCTTCCATTACCACTATCCAAAACCACCATGAAATAGATGTCAATCAAGATAATCCATCAGGATATATTTGATCTTTCCCTTTAAATATATCCAAAAATTCAAAATATAAACTCTCTAAATGAATTTTTCATCATATAGTAAAAATTCCAAGTAGGATACCACCATGAATCTATAAAATTTATATAGTCATGCAACCATTAGTTCTAGATTTATAATGAAACAAGTTCCATAGATCAATTTCATTTGAAAAACCATTTCATTAAAAAATCATTTGGATTCCATTAAAAATATATATATTACAATAAACCTTATATGTGAGCCAAGTTTATAAAAATTAAATATTTAGTAATTATCACAAAATCTATAAGATAATCATGTTATCATAAAATCATGGAACATCACCATCATGAATAAAACCTAGAATAAAGAACATACGGGCTCATCCATTTGGGAATACATAACTAGGATATGCATAAAACACTATCCAACACAATATGATTCCTAATGATACCGAGCCCAACAAAAATTTATCGGTATCAAAAAAAAATTACTAGGGGTTCCTCACTTGGTAAAGATTTCATATACCAATACCCAAATGCACCATATGTTCCCATGTGTTATTTTTTCAAAAAAAAGCATTCTAGTAATCTGTGCCACAAATCTAGTAATACATTTCTACAAGAATAACATTACAACTCTCATGCTTGAAAACAATTTTGGATTCAAAACCAAATATTCATTATTTAATCAATCACAAGAAGTTTGTAAACCTATATTTAAATAAAACCCCATTAATTATTTTCTATATAACAATATATTTAGTTAAAAAATCACTTATTGACATCAATAAAAACATTTTAATAATCCAAACCAAATAAAAACTCACGAACAATAAAGTGTGTTGTGGGAAAATATAATTTTATAGGGAAAATTACCTTTCCATCAATGGAAACATTGATTCATTTAGAAATAGTGATTGGAAATGAAGATAATGGGTCCTAAAAAATTATATCCAAAATAAAAATTATCAATTCTCCCTTGAATCATCTATATATAGGAATAAAATACCTTAATAGTTTCACCACATAAATGAGAAGAGATATGCATGACATATCTAATGGTAGGGGAGAAAACAGGTGGGAATCAGAACATACCTTGATGAGATCCACCAAGACATAAGGATATTTTCCAAAGGATGAAAGATAAAACCTCTTTATGTTTTATGGAATGTGTCCATCGATATTATCAGATATTTGGGTCTGATTTTAGTTAATGAATACTATAGGTGTCATGGTAATTTTATAATTTAGAGAATTTAATATGGGAGTAACATGTAGTCAATATAGTTAAATAAACCATGAACTAACCCTACCATCATTACTAAACCCTAAAAAGTTTTCATAGTTACCTGGGAATATCCGAACGATTAGGCGAACCAAGTGATAATGGTGAAACTACTGTTGAAACCAAATCCAAAAATCAATATTTCATTACTAAAAATCATACATGGTTAGAAAAACCATTAAAATTTTAGAAAAAACTTATATTGAATTAATAAATATGGATTACACATTTACCCATGATTCTTGTTAACCATGTATAGAATTTCAGTCTAACCTATTTCTCCAAAATCTGAAAAATATCGACTCCAGACTCTTGAAAACCTTTAGATTCTCAAGAGGGGAAAGATAATAAAAATATGAAATATAATTTTCACTCAAATGTAAGAAATCATTTATGAATATGAGGTACATATATTGACATGATACTAGATAAATTCAATAATGGAAAATCATATAGCGGATTGTTGACTATGTGTCATAGAATTCATCATTCATATAAGATATGTCCTTAGACATCGTAATATAAAAAATGATGAATTTTATCTAACACACTACACTGATAGGTTTTCCCATGTATGTATTGTTATGTATCTAGTAAACTATTTTATATATCTCAATATGGTTGGAAGATATCAATAAATACCAGTAGACACTATTAAAATGAAATAAAAAATATCATAAATTACCTATAGTGAACTAATGATATTTTTTTTCTATGGAAGTGTTAGAGATCCATTAATTAGTGGATATACAAAAGTTATTATCCACACTTACTAGGATGGTATAAAATTAAAATCATGATTTATATTTTCCCTCAGATGATGAACAATAAGATAAAAGATCCCAAAACAAGAAGTGTTCAACCATTCTTTAGTAGATTCAATTTATATTATAGATTATAATATAGAAAAATTTATAGTTTTGATAACAAATATCATCCAAGTTCTAATTTTATTTATTATAATTAAACATATAATATCGTTATGTTTTGATAATGTAAATGTAGTAAATACATTGTAGGAGACATGAATAGAACCATTTATGATTTACATACATCATATGTATCATAAAATGATGGATTTATCATAGAGTGGTTAGGTAATTGTGGGTAGGGTATCAATAGAAGATAATGTTCTAGACCCCTTGATTAATTCCTTATCTCATTTGAAGCATGAATATCATGTGAGGGATTATGGACTCATAGTCATTTCTATTTGGGTCTAGTGCATGTTGCGGTTTGTGTGAGATGGTGTCCAAGAACTAAATAATTTTTAAACTAGATATCATGTTTAAATATATTCAATGACATAAATATTAATGAGTTATCTTATAATAATTACTTTATCTCTTGCGTCTTTTTATCCAAAGGCATAAAACCATGGAAAGTAGCGGAATTAGTTAATCATATGTCCAATATTTGGGGATTCCTTGATTTCAAATGTGTCTATACTGGCCGTGGGTTCTTTCATTTTCTATTTCCCTCTGCGGATCTAAAGAGTAGAACTTGGAGTTATGGTTCAATCAACCTTCATCTGGGGGTTATGAGATCTCATGAATGCAATTTAAACTTTAATATCAATGATTTTAAAGACACATGCGCTCAAGTATGGATTAAAATATATGGTTTTAACTGGGTGCTATAGCACCCGGAAATCCTATTTGGCATAGCCTCCGCAATAGGTACTCCAACTAGAATGGAAACAGCCACTGAATTGGTTAGTTATAGACACTTTTCTAGGATTTTAGTCAAAGTGGACTTAAGTTAAACTTTGATTGATAGAGTTGTTCTCTCTACACCTCATGATGAAATTAGTCTTAGAATTGATTATGAAAATAAGCCTCTGTTTTGTGTTTCTTGTAAAATTGTTGGACACTCAAAGGAAAATTGAAGGATGGATCTTCACTATACCAATTGCTAATTAAATGGTCATGACACCAATGATTGTCGAAAGATGTTTGGTATACTTCATGAATCGGCACCTGAGAATCCGTATATTGACCACCCCTTGGGGGTTGCAGCTACTTCCACTGATTTAAAACAGACCAAGGACCAATTGAGCGAACCCTCAGTGGATACTGTTGAGTATGCTCGTGATTTCAAGCAGAAGAATTCCATCAGTGGAAAATTGAAGGAACCTAATGATTCTAGTTCTTCTCATAGAACAAGATGAACAGGAACTTCTGATTCAAAGAAAGTAAGTATATTCCCTGACATTTCATTCAAAGAGGTATTGTCTATAAGTTTTAAGAAAGAGAATAATGATAAGAATTCAATGGATTCCCACTCAGAATGGGAAGCCTCTGCTCAAGAGGTTGTTGACAATACTATGTGGCAGGAGAAAAAACTTGTCTACTCCAAGAGAAAAGGTAAATCAAAATTGGAGGCTGCCACACCAAAATCAAGGAAGACCGCTTCTCATTTTAAGGAACACTACATGTACATCCCTGAATTTAATACTTCAATGGATTCCACTCAGCGTGGATAGCTCACCTTTTTTGATAAAAACACTGCTTCAAATGAGTCTTTAGTTGACTTACATTCTGGACCTGCACTGAATCAGTTGGGAAATACTACAGTGAGTATGGTGCAGCACACTCACTGTGATGATTCAAATCAGAAAGTGCAGGTTGTGGTTCCTCATGTTTTCACTGCCAGAAAGAAACATCTATCACCTTCTATTTTGGATGTGGGGAGTAATATTGGGAAGGAAACCAAGGGAGGTTCAAAAATTGGGGGCTCAGACCATAATGATTCCAGGACTTCAAATATGGAACCTGCTAGAAATAATTCACAATTTGATACTTCTAATGAATTTTTTTGTTGAATAGGTAAAGGATTCACCCCTTGTACCGTGAAACACGGATACCATTCCATTTGATATTAATTCTAAGGGGCATGGTTCCCCTGCTTCTGCAATCCCAATTCCTACAATGGGGAGGGAATTGACTCCATGTTCTACGGAAAACTGCAAATCTCCCAATACTATGAAGAAAAAACCTTCCCTTGAAGTATGCATTCATAAATCCTTTTAGATTCTCGGTTCAGGTAGTAGTAAGGAGGAGGTTCAATGTAATTTCTGTGAAATTAAAGTTATTGAGATGATGGATATCTTTGCTGCCGGCCTACTTGATGATGGCAGTGGTCCCTATATTTTGTCCAAATCAGGGGGATGAGGGAGAAATCCTCAAGGTAGAGGTGGATGTTCTTCACATCAAATCATGAGCACACGATCTAAGGGAAGATAATTTCTTGAATTTGTCTTGAATTCAGCCTTGACACTCCTCCTCTGTTCATTGCAATTTTGTTTTAATTTAATGGTAGTTGTGCCTCACCTTTAAAAAAATACCCATTCAATACCATTTAGTACTTTTCTTCAACAATATTCATTGTGTTGAATATTAATTTGAATTTTTTTAATAATATTTCAAAAAATATTGGGACACATATTTTTTTGAATACCTCAACCATGACTGTACATTTCCATCAATTAAATTGGACCTACAATCAAAGCTTCACTGGATTAATGAATCGTGGAATTCCATAAATAATTGTTCCATAAAAATATCATATGTTCTGAGATCAGTATAAAATTTTAACACAAGTTATAAAACTTATTGAAAATATATCATTCAACATGGGAATATTATAGTCCATTCATTATAATGGTCAGAGAAATAATGAAAATTCAAGATTCATTTTGACTTGATTTATTTACATTCAATATATTATCTAATGTTACCTTTTAAACATTCCATATGATCTATAAATCAGTTTTGTTCATTTTTTTATGAAATGGTTAACTTATACAGAGTTTTTTGTAATTATTATTTAATTTAGATTATATTTTATTAGATTTTTTATCCATTATTTTTTATTCACATGCTGAATATTTTAATAAAAATTATTTCTATACAACTTTATTTTCATTTATTATCAATCATTCTATTTCTAAATTTATCATAATTTTGGACTCTCACACTAATGACGAAGTGTGACTAAATTGAGGATTGTCCTTGAGTGAGGTAATAATGGGGATGATGAATTTTTGATACTAAATATTTCATATTTATTTTTAAATTTTCTTGAAGGAGAGAGATGTGATTGGATTTGGTGCGCCAATCACAGTACACTAAATATAATTCCATTCAAGATCATTATATTATATATAAAATAACAATTCCCTACAATATCTTATTCATGGTATTTATAAGATAGAATTGATTGTGTTTTAGGGATGAAATGGAATATAATGTAGTACATGCGTAGAAGGATTAACACTTTTGATTTTGGGGTCTTTATCATTCTTGACCACTATAGGATATTAGGTTTGGCGTGGAAAGTAGATCTCTCAGATATGAAAAGAGTGTCACAAAAAATAGTGGATAGTAATCCATAATAAATGGGATAGACTACATTGTATTATTTAAGAAATTAATAAATAATTTTACAAGAACTTCAGTTGTACAACATGATCCAAGACATTTTACAAAAAAAATTGGTGTATGTTTTTATTGAATATTTCATTTATATTTTGGTATTTTATATTTGAAAAAATGTATCTCCATAGTTTTAATAAAAAATTAAAATATATGATTCGGAGTAGTGAGTTTTTTATTATTAAAATTTCTCAACAAATACAACCTTGGTGGTCAATTATACTGGATTACTGAAAGAAATTTTTTTTACATAGACTATGATTGGTGTGTTAAAAATGAGATAGTATTAATTAATCTATTTTGTTTCTCATATCAAATTTCTTTTCATTTAGAAAATATTTCACTTCATTTCAAATTATATTAAAAATATAAAAAATCAAAGAATTATTTTAATCCCCTTTTCCTATAAAGGGATTGTTTCATTATTTTATAAGAAGGTTAGAAGAGTATAAAAATCCTTATATGGAGAGAGATAATTCTAGGATCTCATAGAATTTTTTTTATAGGATCTTGATCAATTATATTATGAAGTATTTTCCAAGGATATTATTAAATTCTAAAATTATGATTTAATATCCCATAAACAATTTTCTGATGTATGTGAAGAGTATATCCCACATCCATTCCTGATAGACCACATAGAAGTGGAAATATAACTTCAAAAACCTAATCTTCTAATTCTTTATAAAATACACATGGTGGCATTACAAAATGAACTAACACATGAAGCTGAACAAATGAATGTAGTAGAATTATAATTGAACTATTTTTTTTAAAATTTTACTATATTAAAAAACATTCACCGCCCTTATGTTTATTTTAAATTATCATAACCTATTTACCATTTTATGGGAATAGAATATGAAATAGCCCAAATAATTGAATTTGAAGAGAATATGAAAGAGATTTGATACCTACTTTTTCATTGAAAATTGAACTTTGAGGCACACATTACTTTGAAAGAGAACATAATGTAGAACTAACTCATTGAGTAAATCCATTATAAAAAACATTTTCATTTAATTATATAGATATTAAATAAATAATTAACTATCAATGTCTAGTTTTATATAATTCATCCTACAGTATAACATACCAAGAGAATGACGAAGAAAATGGAATTACAAATGTTGAGTAACAAATAGATCTCCCCAAACCTATGGAAATTCTAATAGGGGGGGTACCTAAGGAGGTAAAAATAGATTTTCCTTATTATGATGAGCTATATTATTTGTAGATTAAATTTTAAGATTATTATATTAATTCATCATGTTTTTATTTAATCAAATTGATATTTTAACTAACATTACCTTTGATAAATATATTACTATAATAAATAAAAAGAATTATTTGGATGTTATGCAAGAGGATGTAAATGTAGCTATTAATGAAGAAGAGTACTAAAATTTTATCATACCACCACCACTAAAATTTTACATAATATCGATGGGGAGGAAAATGTTGGATTTTATACATGGTTCCCCCAAGAATAATGTTATGTTGAATTATATTGGAATGAATGTTATGTAGTTGTTCGAATCATAGAAACTCTACCCACCATCATATGTAAGATGATAAAACGATATATAATTATAGGGGTATCAAATTAACATGACCCAATTAGGTTTAAAACATAGATATAACATTCAATTTTTTCCTTTCTCATTCTATTTACTTTAATTAATTTTTCATCCACAAATTATTATTATGTTTTATTCAATTTTACTTATATTTTTTCATTGGGTATCACTTATCAGACTAAATAAATGTATATTTACCACTATGAAAGTTTGAATTGATATTTTATACTAGACTTGATTATGAATAATTAAATTATAAGAAAATTTTTAAAAATTAATTTTGAATCAAAATGGGGTAGTAAAAATAAATGTCTGAAAGAGTTGGTATAATCTTTTTCTCCCTTTATTTCGATCATGTATTTAATCAATTGGTTTTTTTCATTCTATAGTGCTACATTAAATATGATCATTTCACCTAAGTCATATCTTTGAATAAAAAATTCTGCATCAACCAAAATAAATGGATGGTCAGGATTATCCATACCATTTAGTGGGAATTATTTCCTATTATGGTAATCTCTTATAGAATTAAAAAATGTTATTTCATAATGATCATTAATGATAATAATGATATTGGTTACCCATAGAGATTATACCTAATAAATTATGGGATGAGAGAGAAAATATATTTATATACCAACATTTCTTTATACACAACCATATTTTGAGAAGGGAATATATTTTGGGAAATCTATAAACTAATTTCTTCTGGTGGAATGTTTTTTTTATTATTGGTGTTGGGTTTTTTAAATATGTTTCCTATATCCCAATAGAGGGAATCATGACACGTGTAGTTTAGTTCCACATTAAATGATTTATCTTTCCTTTTAAGGTCTTCTGAAGAGGACCAATTCTAATAAGTATCCATAAAAATAGACTTTCTAGATCAAAAGTTCATAGTGATAGTTACTGTTTGACACAGACATGATTTATACTCTCTAGTTGACCTTGGAGAGAGTTTATCCTAATGAGAGTGGGTGATTTTATCTAGAAGTATTATGAACACCTTCCAAGATTTATAATTTCAATAGGTAAATGGACTAATAATGATGTTAAGATAATACCCTGAAGGAATATGGAACTCCTTTTTCGGGAAATTCATTGTCTGGAATATTTCCTTATATAGAGAATTCACATGGAATATAGACCTAAATAAAAGATAGTAATACATAGTGGTAATATGACCCTCTTAGAGGATCCATGATAATTTAGAAATATGGTCCAATGAATAATTTTTTTGGGAATATAGCCCTGTTAGGGAACAAATAAATACATAGGTATTGATAAATATTGGGTTTTGGCATCAATGTTGAATCCAATATATACATTTGGTGAAAACAATTAGAGCCCTCATTTTTTGAGTGACTTAATTTAAGGTCATTTAGAGGGAGTGTATAGTAAAATTTCACATTATATGATAATGAAACTGTCATGCAATTTAACATCTTATGACTATGCTATTATCACCACATTTCAACATAATGTTGCAAGGATGTATGTATAATGAAAGGTATGGTAACAAAACATTGAGGTATTTATACACATATGAGAATATCATTTTTTGAACAGATAAAACCATGTTTGGGATGGGTGATTCATGGGGTTAATGTTTTCATTTACAGTGACATATCTTGTTTCCACATTGGTAGGAACTTGTAAAACATGTCTGATGGAATTTTACTGTTGTGAAAATTTCATGTAAAGTGTTAAGAAAAAAACATTTTTACATGGTTCACTACTAAGCTATAGTCTATAGATAAAACGTCGATAGTGTGTTGTTCATACCTACATACACTAAACATTACTATTTATTATAGAGTAAAGAAGATCATACACATTCACTCTGTTCTAGGACCACTTTTTGTATAAGAAATATAGGGAAAACACAATACATTTCTTATAATACATTGTTTTAATACCCCAAGATCATTTCATGGGTTTATTTCATAATCAGTTTAATAAATTGAAGGCCTCTTCAGTTGATTGGGAATTTAAATCTTTATCAATTATTAGCATGATAATATGCTTTCACCATAGTCCAAATTTTATGCACTTAAAATCATATTTTCACATAAACCAAATGTTCAACAATTGTATTAATGAAGGTATCATCATTTAAAAACCCCCATTATGACACAAAAAAAATCAAGTTTTTTATCCCACTCACCTTAATGAATCCCCCAAAATTCACAAAGCATACATCCTTCATTAAATACTAATACATCAGGATACACATAGGATTCTCGAAACAACATTGTTTTAAAATCTATAGAATCAGTTAAAAAATATCTAACATTTTCACAATGCTCATGCTCACAGCCAATTCTGGATTCACAATTCTCCCTACCTTTTCAAATTCATATCGGTTCATCCATTTCTCAAATTAGCATCCTATGTCTAAAAGAGGGTGGAGTTTATTATTATAGGCTCTTCTTTTTATAAAGATCCAAAGATCATAGTGGCCCTTTCACATACCTATTCAATCATTCTTGTGATTCTTCATTATTCGTGATGAACCATTTGAATAATTTCCATTAATTTAAGATTCTTCTAGTTGTGTATATAACATATTTCCATCACACGATCATGATTATCCGCACCTTCATGAAATTTGATACCTTTATGAACCACCAAATATTTGTGAAACTCCAATATTCTTGAAACTAATGTTATTGCCATATAAATCAATATACAGTCCTAGAAATCCATGTTTCAAGATGGTAACCTTTCCTAGGGATATTGAGACTAAATAAATGTCTAACACAGGGAAATGATAACATTTTCTATATTGAATCCATTTTCATCGTAAGATCACATTCCTTTCAAACATCCTGATCAACCATAATGTGAACAAAAAATAAAAAAATAAACTTCATTTATAGTAGTGAAGATATATAGTTCTAACAATACCCCCATATTTATTTTTAAAAAAATGTGTATATAAATTCAATTAAGCACTTGACTAAACCATAAATCCATAAGACATGAAATAATTCATCAATCACTCCAATACTATTTTAGAAGAGAACATTATAGAAAAAAATATGTGGTAAAATATAATTTTATTTTTTATAGACCACCAACCAACCCTTAAAACCTATATTTAATTGAATTTCACTTACAATCCCCTTGGAAATTAACACAAAAGAACATGTATGTGAACTTTTAGTGCTAAAAAACACCCCTCTATTGTATATCCCCTATAAAAATTGATCACATCCACGAACAGATTAAAATATTTAACAAAAGAATAGATGGGGGATTATATTTAACCTCCTTCAGCACTTTGAGGGGGATGAACACCGAGGATCAATAGATATTTCTCCAAAATTGTTCTTCCAAAAGGCTTAAATATAATGTCATCCAAATGGCCATCAGTTCCAACATGATCCATTTTAATCAAAAATTATTCAAACATTTCATTAATGAAGTGATATATGATGTCATTTTTGATTTATGAGAGTTAGGAATCAGATTTTTGGTATGATATAACACTCCCTTATTGTCACAATTTATCACCATCGACTATTTTACCACACCAAAAATATTATTAGTTGGTTCTTCATCGATAAAATATTAGTGAAATCCTTTTTCCATAAAGATATACTTTAATTTATCCGTACTAAGCAAAGTGACTTCCTATTTATTGATCAATAATTAAAAACACTTTTTTGCAATGAAAAATTATCCAAAACTTGTGCACATTCTATTCACCAAATATCCAACCCAGTCCGCATCATAGTATTATGATAATTCATTACCAATTCTTACTGCAAAGTATAAACCAAAATTGAGAATTGGTTGAATACAAGTTGTGATTCTTTTAAAAGATAAAAAATACCCTCCCTTAAAATTATATTTTATGCATTCTAATAATCATGATGCAAAGAAAATATCTAGAAAATATGTAGAGATGAATAATAATTTTTAAAAGATCCTCCTTTAGATGGTGAGATCCATATATTTACTATCCCCGTTCTTGTCATGTTTTTGTTCCAATAGAAATCAAATTCCAAATTATTTTTGACTTAATCATGTTGAATTTATTTAGTATCTCTCAATAATATGTTTTCAAATAAATGAATGTATAATACATATTTTTCACCACCTACTCCTCAAAAAAGTAAGTGAGTTCTCCAATCCTAGGAATATCAAATTCTAATTTCATGTAAACAACTAATTTATACATTGATCCCTACTGGCTTAAACCAAATTAAATATCACCCAATTACACAAGCACCATAAATGGACCATTCTGATAATTAATCAAAATGATATTGTGGTAAAACCCCCCTCTTTTAAATTAATGATTCTTCATATAAGTATACAATCGATAATACTCTGCTAGGGGTTCCTACTATAGTTTAAATAGAGATTTATTTAATATATAATCCTTTTCATCATAATTTCTAATAAGAAATAATAATATGTGTTTAATTTAAACTTCTTCTTCTTCAAGAACACAATTTAAAATTTTCATTTTTAAATCCACAAGGTAAACGTTTTACCCTCGTTAAATTACCATGGCATAGATGATCCTGAACGACACTAGTCTAGATGCTGGAGAAAAAGTCTCTTCAGGTAAAATGTCTTCAATATGTGTATAGCCATCACACACTATACATTTCTTTTTTATAATCAAATTTAATTTCTCATCTAATTTTTTAAAGATCCACTTTGATCTAATAAAATTTTTATTTTCGAGTCCACTAATAAGATCACATGTCATAATCTTGTAAATATTTTCAAGTTTTTCATACATGGAATTAAACCATTGTTTATCCTTAATATATTATTTAATCATGATTGGTTCCATAATTCATTGAATGGAATTATGTGATTCATTCCTCATTCTCCATGTCTTTTTAGGTGTGGTCTAATCTGTAATGATGTTTGACGGATATACTTCTTCACTTATATTTCTCTAATGCAGTTCTAAGGAAGGATATTCAATAAGGGTTACTCCTATAATGATTCTTATTAATCATTATCGTTTTTTGAGCCCTAAATACATGGTAATCCGTTAAATATTTCTACATTTTAGTTTTTTCCTTGTCCAATTTTTTCTTCATCTTCAATCATACCAACATATGATCTCCTCATGGTATTTATAGGTTTATTCTTTATGATTAGGACATTATTTCATTTCAAAATATATATATGGTGATTATTGTAAAATTTTTAGGATTTATTATTCTTTGAATATCTATGAAATATTACCTCTTCTACAGTATCACAACAATTTCCTTGATTACCTTCTCAGTTCTGGATGAAACATATACTTTAAGAATAATGAAAATACATTAGTGATGGATTCCTTCCATAAAATATCACTTATGATTCCCTAGTGTCACATAAAATATAGATCCTAATTTCGAGTGTACATAGAAAACCGAATAACCTCATTCTAGTAATGATGTGAAACATGAATCTCAATCAGTATCGTTCTAGCCCTACTGTTCGCCTATCATTTTCTCTGTTCAACTACCCTGTTTTTTGAGTGGTTATCACTCTAGACAACTAATGATTTTTCAAACGTTTTTGAGGTAATTTTCAAATTCAATTCATGTGTATTCTTCTCAATTGTAAATTCCTAGAAACTTCATTGTGTAACCAGTTTCATTATCTGCTTTTTAAAAATAACTCTTTATGAAATCATGAACTTTCCATTTGTTCTCTATAAACATCACACAATCCATTATACAATATGAATAAATAAAAATAATGAAGCGCCTCTCTCTAAATGTTCTTTCCAAATTCATTGGGCCACATACATCTATGAAATTTATATCAAGAATATTTGATTACCTTTTATTCTATGGACAATATGAACTCCTGACCATATTTCCATGAATGCTTGCATCAAATCCCTATTCTCGGTCACTCTTTTTATTTTGTATTCCAAAAACTATATTAGTATTATATATTCATTAAATGAAATATTTATTATTGTTACACAATAACCAATTCCAAAAAAAATCTTCAATTGTTTTGAAATAAGTGATCTCTTTACTATCAACCTATTATAAATTTCTGTCTATTATATATCCTTTCATGAGACAATTATGTATCATTCATTTTATAGTGAAAACTATATTATTAATTGTTAATACCAATCCTATGTCCTAGGGTTGACTCAAACTAAAAATATTATGATATATACCATCTATGTAGAGGTTTTCCTTATCTAATCATTAAAAAGATATTCATTTCAATTACCTTTTATATTTGAAGAACTTTTTTTACAAATTTCATTATTCCATCAAATTTTTTACTATCATTATAAAACAAATCTATATTTCTTTTAACATTGGATTATCATCAATTATTAAGAATCTATGTTCTAGTGTTCATTGTAGGATTTCTGTCTATTTCTATAAGACTAGCTTTATTGTTTTTCTTCAATTATTTCTTTGAAATGACTTATTGAGTGTATTAAAAAGATATAATTTCAAAAATCTATTATATATACATGGTTTAATCCTAATCATATTAATATTCTTGAAGAGAATACAAATATTTAAGGGTAATTATTCTTGGTTGAAGGGTATTGACATTCCTTAATGTTCTATAGTTATTGTTCCAACCTTTTCTCTTCCAATAATATATAAATTTATAACCATAATTTGAATATTGAAAAGATATCCATAGATAATGTTTCATCTATATGATGAAGGATACAGTCCCATTCTTGTTTGTTGAATTCTATGCACATCCCCATTTTCATAGATCCTTTATTCTTCATAGAAAGACTTAGAATGGGCCATAAATACACATAATTGAAACTTGATAAGGAGAAAAATATTCTCACTACCATTCCACCACATGTACCCTTCTTTTGTAAAGTTATTTGACCAAGAATACTCTCTAGACACATTAGGGTTGTTTTATGATCTCATTTTTATTTGGTTTAATGATTTATTTATTAATACATCTAGTTCCTATATGATATTTCAATATTTATACTACTATTTATAATGTCTCATGACATTTATAGCCTTTGATATTTTTACATCACAAAATATTCCACTTTTTCCCATATATGTGGATATATAATATTTCAAGGCCTTATATAATCCCTCAGAACTAAATTTAGCTCCATTTAATTACTCTTCATTTTAGAATATTCTAAAATCTATTTTATTCTTTATTTACCATGATTTTGATTCAATTTCTTATTTACTACTAAGAGTAACAACTTCATTTTAAAGTCCTTAAACTACCATTGAATTTTCCTCCAGTATCGATGTACGTTCATTGATGAACTTTTCCTAATCTTTGATCCTGAGATTAAAATTTACAACCTCATATTTTATTTAAATAGTATTTATGTGTTCTAATGCCTCTTCTTCTAGATGATTAATTTATAATTCTAGAAAATAAACATAATTTAATGACACATTTAGTAGAGATTCCATATTTCTATTTATTATTCCATGAATTTAAAGCTAATAAAGACTACCCTCATGTTACACATTTATATCATCAACACCAATTAATTGATTTTATTTTTCTATTGTAGGTTATTTCTTTTCAACTATTTCCATCATTTATGCTTCAGGTTCATATTTAAACTCTAATTCTAAATACTCCACAATGTCATTATAATCTTGTTCTAATTTGTGGAAAAAGTTCATTGTATGAAAATCCACTCCTATTTGAAATATCTCTTATTGGGGACCTATTTAAAGGCTTCTTCATGATTTATACTACACATTCTACACAATAAAATTTCCGGGGGATTGAGCAGAAATGTACCCTAAATTACCACTCTAAAAACTTTCTAAGAGAATGTCACATTGAAATCTTCCTCTTCCATTCTTGAATTTTATAGAATAAAGGGAAATAAATTCTTCATTCACATCATCTCCATCATCACTACCTTGGTCAATTTCATGATTTTTTTAGTTAAATTCTATTTTCTTTCATTCTTGAATTTTTGTTTCTTCTGATTTTATTCTCATTTAATAATCCACGAGACTCCTTTGATGATCATGAAGGTAATGATTAAATAAATCCATACCCTCAATGTGTTAAACCTTTGGAGTTTACAGAGGTGGAATCCTACTCAATATTTTCTTCACAATGATAATATCATTAACTTTTTCCCAAGACCTCTAATTTATTCAACAAATTCAGAAAAATTGTTAAAAAGAAATTGTTTCTTTTTCATCTTGATGCATTTTCAAATCAACTAGGATATTTTGTAAAACAAGGATTTTGGACACCTTCACATTTTTATCTCCTTCATATACATTTTCTAGTTTCTCCTATATAGAATTTTATGAAGTGAAAATCAACACCATAAAACAAATGTGATCATATAGAGAATTGGTAATGGAATTGTGTTCATTGAAATCCACCTTAATAATCATTTTGTTTGTTTTAGTCATAGAAAGACCAATTGCATCATTGACATGAATCTATTGAGATTTGTAAAAGAGAACTTCTATCACAAGGGATCACATATGAGATCACATACTATTCAATGAATTATGGATGTTTCTTCAATCAAAAATAGTAAATACCCTAACATTAACTAAAGTATCTTTGTAAAAATGGAGGAACAATTTGATACTAGGAACATTTACCCTATGATACCACTTATAGTACACTAGAACACCCTATGAATGGAGGAGTGAATCAAGGTGTAGACATTTTCATTTAATGATATGGATCATTTTCCCACGAAATTAGGAACATGAAAACCATATCTCATGGAATCATGTAGTTAGGAAACATTCATTTTCACAGAGACAACATATCATTTTTACTTAGATCTCCACTAATGGCTATTCCAAGAATCATACATTGATTATTTTTTAATATATAAAAATACAATAAGAATCACTAGTTATAAGGGAGCATAGAAGATCTAAAAAATTATCTATATTCTAAGCAAAAGTATTTTATAAGAATTATAGAGATAGAACACTCCCTCATTCATAATACTTCTATCTACTTTCCCTATCTCACTATATTGGGTGAATTGTTACTTAGTTTTGTGAATTGATAGACACATTAGTTAATTGGTCATTTGAATCTTTTTCCTTGATTATCACATGAATCTGATTGCTCCATAGTCTTGAGTTAATGCATTTTAATGAAAATTTAACTTTATCAACAATTCAACCCTACTATTCACAATTCTTCAAGACTTTATGAAACCAATTTAATGTTTTAATAAAATCCCGGTGTTTGAAACCCCACACACCATCCCAAAGATCCCAAACAAAACAGATCCCACAACCTTTATGAAACATTTTGTCATCATGGAACTCTAGCCTTAATGAATCTAACATTTTTTAAAATCATTAGAATTAGTTAAGAAATAACCAATATTTTAATGATGTTAATAATTGCAGAGAATTCCTAATTCATGATTCTCCAAGACTTTTCAAATATTGATTGATTCATATATCTCTCAATTTATCTTCATGATCCTAAAGGAGGGCTGGTTTCAAATTTATAGACTTTTCCTATTAAAATGATCCCAAGACCCAAATGAACATTTCATTAACCTATTCACCCATGTTCATGAAGCTACTTTATATTTAAACCAGTATTTATATTATCCCCATTTTTGATGTTTGTTTTATTCCTGTATATACTATCCTTCCATCACGCATTTGTAATCATACACACCATCATGAAGTCATATTCTTTCATGATGTTCTACAACTTCCAGAAACTCCAATCTTTGTAGAACTCAGGACATTACCAAATAAATGAATAAAATATACTAAAAATCTGTGTTTTTAAGTGTTTACACCTCTAATAAAATTTTAGTATTCCATTAGTTGGGGAACACTAAGTAATTTTGCATCCTTAAACACTGAATCCATATTTACTAAAAGATTACATTCTTGGAAAACATTCCAATCAACCCTAGTGTGGATAGATGAAAAAGTACACTCCATTTATTGTTATAAAATGACTTGGTTGAAATATCCTAGAGATACTACATTCAGAATATGAATCTTTTATGTAATATCTCATTATGAAGAATGTCACATTGATAAAGAGAATATATCCTTAGAGATTACCCTTAAAAAAAGTCCCATAAATAATGTGTTTGGGGATGACACCTAAGGAAGAGTTCTATAGAGAATATATTGTAATTTTGAAAATAGTGTAATGAAAATTGATCTTTAAGACACATGAGTTCTTCTTTCAATGATAAACATGGGATATTGTAAGATCATGTTTATTTCACAATTATATATGGATAATAATTTTACATGATGAGAGATAATGTGATATTATTTTTCTACATTCTGATATGTAGGCCAGGATATCAATCCATGGGGAGTATATCCCTCTAATATAAAGGTTATGGGATTACTCTAAGTAGAGATCCCCATAATACATAGGTTGATGATGCACTACAACATAAATCACCTTTAGCGGCGGGTTTTTAGTAGCGGTTTACATAACTGTCGCTAAACCTTTTCGTAAAATGGTTTAGTGGAAGTTTATTAAAACCGTTGCCAAACATTGTTAATTTTTTACAGTAGAGATGCCCCCCACCTGATCTGACACCTGCGACACCTGAGACCCTTCTCCCCCGATGAGCCCCAACCCTAGCTCAACTTCCCTCTAGTGTTGACGGTGTCCTCGCATCTCATCGCTGCTAACCCCCCTTCTCCCCCAACACCCACGACATCGCCTTCTCCCCCAACCCCGTCGAGTTCCTACCCTAGTTCGGCTCCCCTCTCCTACCGCAAGTGGTTTTCATAGTCATAGGTATTGTTTTTTATATTTTTTTGGATCTTTCAGTGCATTTGGTTATAGAAATATGCAAACCTTTAGTGTGTATAAACATGTCTAGGAAGAGGTTAGTGTTCATTCGTGATTCATATATATTCACCTTTATTGGATTGGATTTGGACACCAAATATGTTTATTTAATAACATAGATTGTACCACCAAGTGATGAATTGGGTCAATGATATTCGTTTCTAATCATGATTTTGGGTTATTAATTTTCTCTTACTTAGATAAGAGATATAATAGTTTAGTTAAATAGATCCCAGAGGGGGAGTTTCAGTTTATTTTATGGGTGTATGATTTCATTATCTAGATGTGTGCAATACTGTGAGTTTTTTTCACTGTTTATATGTATCTAATTCACTAGTTTTTAGCTTCACTTTTATTTTATATAAAATGTGATATAACTTTTTTTTATTATAGTATCATATATAGGAAGTCTTTGGTTGACTGTCTACTACGTGTACATACCCATACCCCGCATATGGATCTTGGTGCATATGAAGTTTGACATGGTATAGGTAATGGGAAGACCTATTAATTCTATAGAGGAGAAACTTGATTTTGTGGTTATTGGTGATAGAGGTCGGATATTAAAGATAATAGTGGTTTGTAGCTTGGTGTAGTTCCATGTTTGGCTCTCTATTCTACCTTTATAAGTCCTTTGTCTTATAGACTAATTTTATGATATTTTTGTTTATTGTATCTAGGATTATTATTATTATTTTATATTATTATAGTTTTGTTTTCCATTCTCATGCATCATATTTATATTTTACCATTAGTGTTATTCCACTAAATCTTATGTATTTTAAGGGTAAATTAGTCCATAGTAAAATTCTTAACCCTATGTGTTTATTTCCAACCTTTATTGTTTGTGGGATGGAACTAAGGTTAGTAGCATTCCAAAAATATCTATGGTGATTGGTTGAGGTTGTGATATTAAAAATTATATCAGTTTGGTATGATATATTAGTTAGCATGTTAGGTATGGATATAGGATTATTATAACGTGAAATATAGGGTATAAAAATGTATATATAACCTCTTTATACTAATATTCAAGTTACCTAGGTGGTTTGAGTATTAAAAGTGTTTTAAAACACTTCTAGGAGTGTTTTTTCCTCATCAACATGGGTTTATCCAATAAGAGTTGTGTTTAAAAATTATTAAAGAGACTTATCACCATAAATTCAGCATTCACATTATATTTCATGGATTTTTACATTGAAAATTTTCCATTTTGATCTTGCTTGTGTATTATTGCACACTGTAAAACCTTTAACTAAAGTGTTGGGTGGTGACTAAGTAATGATTTTAATAACATTGATTATGGTTATAGAAAAAAAATACCACTGGTTATAAGACCTATACTAAAGCTGTATAAAATTAATAACGGGTTCCCTTAATAGTGTGTGGTACAATTATTATTGATTTAACCACAATGTATATATTTCTTGATGGTCTATACCAATTATCTAATTCACAATAAATTAATTTTTTGCAACACAAACATTGATCCACAACCCATGATCATCTTATTTCATTTGAATAATGACATTAGGTCTTGATTATAACTTGTTTAGATTTTTATGGGCAACCAACATCATAAATATTCTTATCCACCTTATCTATGGTGGAATATTACATCAAACATTTCAAAATTCAAACTTGTACATAATTTTTTTTCACCCACTCCCTTCATAAAAGGATATTTATAAGAATCATTATGAGATGTTATGGGTGGTACCTCTTCTTTATTAGTGGTATAATTATACTAAATTCAGTGCTTGATATCCCTTGTTATCAACCAGATTAAATATGACATCATTGATTCTCTTAGTTAAGGCATGGAAACATCTTTTTATTCTATAATAATCCATTTTTATGTAATTCTAGATTCAACATGTGACTTTACTCTAGCATTAAAATTCTAGATCAAGTTTTGAAGAAAAAATTGGTTTCTTAATACCACTTTCCAAGTCATGATCAGCCATGACACGTTTTGATCATATTTTATATCAAATGAGACTTGAAATAATTATTAAATCACTTATTCCATGCATTTTTTTCATTTAATCAGATATTTCTTTATCTGAATAACATGTACATTATTATCACATCCACCACATGGATCATATCTCATCCTAAATATTGGGCCACTTCAAACAATGGTTAGAATTATTTAATTTAATGGGGGATGAGAACCTCCAACATTATTAAGTTAAGTAATGTGGTTGGACTTTTTTCACTCACTCTAATCACCCAATTTAATTCTAATCCATTGTGGTGGTACTACATTAGATGAAACCAATAGTGGGTGATTTACCATATGTATTGATATAAGAAAACCTTTTGTAACATATTTATATATATTTTCAACTAGTATATATGAATCTCTTTCCCTATTTAGTAATAGTTCTGTGTTAATTTTTTTAATATTATGTAGGCACATTGTGATATAAATGAATAAAAGCTGGTTCACATTACCAAGGAACACACATATGTATATTAAGGGTTTGAATGAGTTTTAAGATTTTGAAATTTCCAATCGATCCGTTGAATAGAGAATAAGATGTTTGTGCACTAAATGTAAATTTAGAAGATGTTTGAAGAGAGATGATGTTTATGAACATTAAATAGGGAAGCAATTCCCTGATCAATATTTGTGTTGGATTTGGCATGGAGAATCGAACGTTACAGAAAGGTTGAGCACTGATGTCAATCCACAGAATGACATACCAACTTCGTCAAAAATGGAAAATGAAATGAAAAACCTTATAAATGATAAATTCGGCACTGCAAGAGACCACTATCAACATCAAAACATATTATAACAACCAGATGAGGGTGCTACAAATAGCAATGAGACAAGTGATGCTTTTGAGACTGTAACACAACCAGATCAAAATTGTGACATATCATTGGATCCTCCCCTTGATTCTGGGATCCAAATGTAAGAGAAAACTTCACTGAGGATCATGGACTTAATGATATAATATACCAAATTTATTGAAAATTATTACAAGGTATACTTTATATTGAATGATTTAAGAAAATTGACTATGGATTGACTATATGTCTTCATAACATTATGCAACCCAAAAAAATGTCTTGGGTAGATCTTTAAGGACCTCTATGAAAATACAATTCACACATAGTTAGGAAAAAGTGGTTTATAATAGGATTTCCATGTTTCCTAAGATTTATTGGTAATAGAGAGACAAAAAATATATGAAACATTTATATTTTTTAAACCAAGATCCTAAGGGTGTTTTTTATCATGTGTAGGATAATGTAATATTAGAATCAGTATGTTAGTAATTATTGAATAGATAAAATTATCATGTATGAAAATAAATGATAATAGGGAAAGAGGTTTTATGTTACTGAAGGTCATGCAGGATGCTCTAAAATATATCTATGTAGAGTGGACACTATAAGGGGGATCTTTTTTCCACTCGAGATTATCTGGTCTTTATCCCCAAAAAAGGGGTTTTGGGATTGGGGATGTTTAGTGGCTATATCTTGGTTAGGACACTTAAGATATATCTATTAATCCTAAAAGAGTATAAATATTGACAAAAATATTAAATATATAGAACTCATGCATATTTTCGGCTAATACTTATCCAGAAGGGTATTTTTGGTTAGACCATGTTTTAAGATAAGGAAACGCATGAAATAAATTCTATTACAAATGTAGCTCATATGTAGGATGCGATATTTTAAAACATCTCTCTTTACGTGAATTTCAATAACACATGATTTAAATTTTTCAAGAATTAGTGATGGAGAAACAAGAAGACCCAACATGGATGAAGACTGATCTAATCAAACACCAAGATGAGGTGATAAAATTTTATATTTTCCTAAGTGAACCATGTTTACTGATTCTCGAAATAATTATTTATCCTGTTACAATGGGAAACATACCACATATATTATTATTAGTTAAAATAACTATGCATATCAAGATCATACATTGGGGTGAGAGAATTTCCCAATGATGATATTTGTGTTTGGGCCTATAAAAAGGGATCAAGGCATCACTATACATATAGTGAAGACTAAAATCATGACACATTAAGTTCATGAAGGGAAATTCCACACACAGATCAATCTCATATATGAGGAATGTGGGTATTTTTCAATTTATAGGATATCCAGCCAATGATGCCATTGTTTATTGATGTGGTAATGACCATCCAATAATCAAGATATATATATAGACCCTCCTATGTAGATGAATACCATATATATAAGTATGGTTATTATTTATTTTTATGGATTGGATAAAAAAATAGATATGGTATTGTTACACATTCCTTGAGGACATGAATCATGAAACATGTAGTTTTTTTAGAGTAAATCCTTAAACAGATTTGGATAATATGAATTCAAAAGTGGTATATGATGCTCTAAGGAATGGGTAAGTTTTTTATTAGAGTGGTCTATTTAGTTTTGTGAAATCATATAGGGTTGAATTATTGATAAGGAATGGGACATTATATGTATTTTAAATACAATCTTTGTATACGTAAGGGTGGAATTTAATTTACAACTATAAATCCAAGAACAATATGTGTTATATTTTAGGGTCGTATAATAAGGAACCATATTTAATAGTTTACCATTATGTTGTAGGAATGATCCACCATGCATTTTTGGGTCATGTGATAAGTTTCCAAACTATAAATTGTGTTTTTATACAATTAATACATTTTCATGAATATTTATTTCATGTTACTAGGAAAAGATCATAGAAGAAATATTATTAAAAGTACCTATTGAGAAACAATAGGGTTCAATGATTAGGTTGGTACCACTGAGAGGGGGGATAAGTGATACTCACTTTTTAAAAAAAATTATCTTTTATACATGAATATTTTAAACATTATAATGTTTTCAAACCACTCAGTATGAATTATCAAAACCACAATTCATATGAAATAGTAAATAGAGAAATCAATAAATATTATTGAAATGGTTCGATACAAATTCCTACTCTTATTTCAGGTTCTGTAAAAATTCAATAATTGATCATAAATTAAAATACTTATCTTCAATTGTAGTAGTTTGGTAGAATATATTTCAACACCCAAGAAGGAAACCATCTTGTACCCCCCCCCCCCCCGATTCTACACCCTAGTCAACAAATCCCTCACCCCAGTTGGTTAGAAACACTATCCCACTCCTCCACCACAACTAGTTATACATTATACCCACATTACTATTCAAAAACATATTCGAAACCCTAGCCACATTCTACTATTATTCTTTATTAATATAGTTCTATAAATTCCAACTTCTTTCAAAGTGATGTTCTTCCACCCACCCATAAGACCAAGCATGCTAATTTATGCTTTTAAGATCTTCAATTTATGCTTTAAATAGAGAAGTTGGTATCAAAACTCTTTATAGATATGGTACGATCTAGATTATCCTTAGATTATTTGAATACTAAGGACTTCAGGTTTTGGGGACACTAGGATTTATATGAAATCCATCACTCCTTGATACTGCATGTATCGAGCACTATGAAATATCTTCTTAACTATGTATGCATAATCTCAATTGACTCTATCATCACTGCTTTCTTTTTTTACAAACATTATATATTTATAATAATATAAGGATATTATGTTATTATTTAGATTCTATTCATATTTTTAAACTATTCAATCTATGTTATGTGTCATCTTATTCCATTTGAACTGGTCTATATATTTTTTACATATTCCTCCTTGAATTATTGTTAGAATATTTCTTTAATCATCTTAAATTAGTAATCTTTATTCATTCATGAGATATATAAATATTCATGTATCTATAACCTCCTCAAATATCAATGCTTTTAAATGCTCAATGGAACCAGGATCACATATATTTTTCTCCATCATGTATTTGACTTATCATGACTTTTTCTACTTATGTATTCATGAAAATTATCCATTTTTACCACATGGAGGACCTCATGAATTTATTGGCCATAAACATTTTTATAATTTTTTACTCTAAAAACCTCACTTAGATCATATGGTTATAATCCTATATGTCACTCTAAAATTTCTAAATGAATCCCAAACAAGGTCCGAATTAAACCATATGGTTCATTTTTTATATATATTATAATTCAATTTATATGGTTCACATTGGCTATGAAGTAAAAATATTATCTAACATAACATTACCTTTTATTTTCTCTAACACCTTATTCATTTATCAATTACCATAAAAAGAAGAATTTGAATATGAAGATTCAGCTATGTCACTATATTTTTATATATGCATAATTAGCTATGATAGAAATTTTAAAATAGTGCAATATTGAATAAAATATAAATTTGGTTATGTTGTGTAATTCTCTAAATGAATTTTTATACATATTTCATTCCACATATATTAATCTAAATAATCCAATTCTTCAATCAAATATATTTTACTCTATGTAAACTATCTTTTAGGTCTTCTAAATCACTTCAATACCTCTCAAAAATGTTATAGACAATTCTTTGTTACGCAACAACACATTTCATTGATTATTTTTAATGTCAATAAAAAAATCCTCACAATTAAAATTACTACATTTTCATAAACTTATCCACTTGAGTTCATTATGTTTAATCCTCATGATTCATTTTTATAAATCATGGTCATAGTTAAAAAAATTATGGACTTACATGGTCTATAAATCATGCATGAGATATAATGAAATATCCTACATCCATAGCATTCCTCCAAGAATCATGATCTCCACACTAAAAACTTTAACCATTATAATAAAAGGTAATACTCACTTGGGAATTATAATATCCCCATATATTTATTATTGAAATATCCTAAATAATCAATGTAATTGTATGTTATTGGGTGGATTATTTCATCCACCATTATTTATAATCAAATAAAATGGAATAATGTGTGGTTATTCTAATCTATTATTTTAACTTTTAGTTGGGGAAAAGATGATACCACATGGTTATCTATGGAATGAACCTTTTATTTTTCTACTCTATATCTATTTTGGATATCCTACTATAAAAAATAACAGAAAAAAATAAAGTTCTTCCATAATCTTCATAAATTACAATGATTGGGATATCATACTCAGAATCTCCTCATTTCTAAAATAGGGGATCTGTATAATATATTTTTTTAAAGATATATGTAACCATTACACATCAAGAAACCTTATTAAAACAATTCATAGAAAATTCCTGCAACACCACTATTTTATCATTTTTTAATAAACTCAAATTTCAAAATTATATTATATTTATTATTATCAAATTTAAGGGTTCATTGTGTGATTAGATTAGCTTATTCATTATATTCCATTTAGCTATTTATAAATTCAAGATTTTTTGGAATATATAAATTTTTAAAATTTATTCCATATGTTTTCTCCCCCTCAAGGGATACACTGATCTTTTATTCATGGTAGTTGTGAAATAAAATGAGAAATTAATTTTCTCACCATTATTATAGTGAAAAACTCAATAATTCTCCATCAGTTCCCTATATATTAGTTCCAAACACATAATAAATATTTAATGAGTATGTGCCTCTTTATGCCTCAAATGAAACATTAATGATGAGAGATTCCTCTCAACCTAGTCCATTCTCATCCAAAAATACCAAAATGGGGAGATTTATTTTAAAACATCATTCAATTTTGAGTTTTCTTTAGTATGATTATTTTCCTTCTCCCCATGAGATTTAAAATTGTGTTGAATATGGTTCTCCATAATATTATTATTAATATTTTTGTTTAATCATATAGAGAAATTCGAATATTCATTCAACTTATATTCGAAATCGAACTTATTTCGATTATCCTCAAAATTCTCCATATTCATTTGAATTTCCATGTAATCTATAAAAATTATCAATTACTAATTATTAAAAGTTTTTTGAGGTTTCTCATTTTCCATCATCACACCATAATCCTTGCATGTATTATCATTAACTTACTTAATATTCTGATAATCATACCTCATTGTACCATATGGAATATATCATTGAAAACTAGTCATGTATACCTCATATAGGTTACCGCCTATCCATGTTTCCCACATATATCCTATAGAAATTTAAATCTATTTTGATTTTATATATTTTATATAAATATAGTCATAACATTCTATTCATAAACTTTTTTATTCTTTTACTCAAACAATATTTCCTTCTATTCATTAATCATACCTAGAAAAGGAATGTTATATCAACATGCATAGTCTTTATTCCTTTATGTTCGATGGCATAATATAGAGCCTCTAAACTATGATAATATAAGATTTTTCTAGTTCTGGATAGATTCTATTATTTTATCTTGTTGTAATGAGATACTTGTTTATTTAATTAGAACAATAATTCTCTTATATCATATCATTCATCCTTTTGTTTTAGATATTTCCTCTAATTTCTTTTATTTGAACCTCCCTATTTTTCTTCTTTCACTAACATTTTAGAAGCATCATGAGATATTTTCAGTCTGACCTAGTGTAGATATTCCTGATTATTTTGAATATTTCTTATCAAAAAATTTAGAATAATATCCTTTGACTAAAATTGATTTTTTGAATCATCCCCTCCCCATGTATAGAATATTTTAACCATTGAGACATATAGAATGTTTCCCAAACAATTATTAATCTTTCACAACTAAATTTTCTTCAAGTTCAGTCATTATCTCTTTAATATCATCTATATTCAACCTGTTTCCCTTGTTATCATCATTATGATTAGTGTCACTTTGATTAAAATCCTCATTTTTAGTATTTTTTATTTTCTATTGTCTTCTATTTCTTTTTTATCATTTTTTTTAATATACTACATATTTGATTCAAACTGATGATTCAATTGTGATTACAGTTTAATGTTTCTTCCCCATCATCATCCCAACTGGTAAATCAAAACCCTTTTATTTTGATTGTGATGAAAATCCCTTTCTATTTGAATAATTACTTGATGATGTATAATATTTCATATGATTGGCCCTAAAATTTAATTCCTTATATTATGAATGTTTCAACATAGTTTTATTCCTTTTCTATTTTCAATTATTCAAATAATCATTGTTAGATTTAGATTATTGTTCCTTTATATTTTTAATATCATTGGTGAACTATTCATGACTTCATAATTAAAATGATTTGGTGATTTTTTACGTTTTCCATATTACATGGCTTTATTATTTATTTTTAAATAATAAATAAATAGTCTTTTCAAATTCATATTCACCATACACGTCATCTAAATCACTTAATTCATGATATTATTATTCTTTTATTTATCTTATTCTAATTTAGTGAACTTCTTTCTAACCATTTTCATTCTTCATAATTTTGGATCCTTCCTTATCTCATATGATATGATTTTTATTAGATTAGTCCAAATTCATTTATTCAAAAATCATGAATCTTATTACTGTTTATTATAATTTTTTTATTTTATATAATTAATTTTTGTTATTTTTAATGTATAAATATTTTGGTAGGTCTAAAAATGACCACATGGTATGATAAAGTAACCACAAGAAATCTTGATCAATCTTTAAACATTTATGCTATTAAGTGTAAGAATCATACATCTGCATAAAGTCACAAGAAACCAATATGAACTATATTTAAAAGGAATGAATGAACCACATACATTTCAAATCAACTATAATGAATAATAAATGTGACTATTTAATTATAAAAAAGTAAAATTAAAAGTGTGACTCGTGGAAAAATGAAGAGACATTGAAAAGATGGTTAGGATGCCCAAAATTATTATATTAACTGCATGTATAAATTAGTCAACCGAAAATTGAATAGAATGAAAATATCGACCAATGATCAACCAATCAGAATTTAAAAAAATTCCACTATTGAAGAAACTGTCAATAATGATGATATTAATGATGATTTCATAATGGATATTTTTTTGTGAAGGATTTTAAAAATATCATAGACTAATGGTAATTAAGATAAACACATATATACACATGAAAATGGAGGCATTAAAACTCTTATTGAATAAATATGAAGAACATTTTCTATGTTCCTAATGTATTCAATAAGATGTTCCCTTTAGAACATACTCAATTCAACTAGAAACAAATTAATGTACTCACACATCCATTACAAAATGAAATGAATAAAATGATTTGAGGAAAATAACCTTTCAAAAAAATAACAAAAAAATAACACATTGGATTCATAATTTATCATAATCTATTTTATTTACTTCTGAGTTGTATTTTAAATTACATTGTTTATTTTTTTAAACAATATAATAATATAAAGTAAAGATATTATGGAAGTATCATTTAAATAAATTTCTTTTTACTCTGGTGTAAAACCTTTTAAGAGATTGTGTGTGATTTGTTATTTATTTAACCCAGACATGACTATAGAAGAGGCCTTGTAAAGCCTAGAATATCTTAAGAAAGTATTTAGTAAAAGAAAATAGATGGTGATGATCATTTTATTTTATAATAAACATCTTGGATGTAGGAGATATCCATGTGGATGAGATACGATGATCGCTTAAGACATAAAAAATTATTTATTTATGTTGTTCTTTATTTTTTACCTGATTTTAAAAGAAAAAAAATCGTATATGTTTAGTGCTAATAAAAAACCAATTCACTAATAATCAGCCTTAAAATTTATTTTAGATAAGTTTTTATAATATTTTCATATCCGTTCAAAATGTCATAATGTTTTTAATATTATATTAATATTGTTTTGATCAAAATTTTGAGGATCAATTTTAAAGAAAATATTATATAGTTCGATACATTTTGTTATCTACAAATATTTTTAAATTAGGGGATTTATTTTCTAAATTGTTTTTAACATAATGTTTTATTATAAACTAATTTTACCCACCCACCAACACATGAGTTATCCACTAGATCCAAAATATTTCCTATGTAACATATAAATTATTATATCTTCTCACTCTTCTTGGGATGATATTTCCATAATCAAACTGATATAGAAAATTTCTTATTATTTTTTCAAATAATGAAATAATTTTATAGAATCTTACCAAATCCAATTTTATTTCACATGAATCCATTAATCTTTATGAAGTATCCATTAACTAGATCATTGTAATAATTTTTATTGACTTCAAATAGGATTACCTAAATATTATGTTTGTATTTATTGATAATAATTTTTTTTCAAAGATAATTCTAAATTTTCAATATCTCCAGGGTAATATGTTCACACATGATATTTGTGTAAAAATTATCTGATAGAAAAATTATAATTACAATTCAATAATTTCCATCTAACTAACAATTTATCTCCTCTCCTTGATTCATAGAACATCCTTTAATAATGGTTGAAAACCCAAATCATTCGGTATCTATCAACTCCAATATGATATATTTGAGAGAGGGTCGAATCTAATTCCCCCAACTTTGATAATTATTCCAAGCACGTCTAGGGACACATCAGTGGTTGAATGTGACTAAATTCTTAATATCTAATAATTCATTAATCATATTTAGAGGGAATATGATATTATAATTACTATATGTCCCAAGGATTGGTTGGATGAAGCTGAAAATCGATGGGTGAATTAGTGTATGTCAGTTTTTATAAATTTTTCCCTTTTCAAAATAATCCTCATGATCTTATTATAGTTATATATTGACCCTATAGAATTTATCAAAACATCAATTCATGTCAAATAGTATAAAGAGATATCAACACACGATATTTACAGTTTTATTATAATTAAATTATCCTTTATATATTTGTTAGACATCTTAACGTGGATAGTCCACTGTAATATTAAATAACCATTATAGTGGTTATAATGAAACTGGGTAGAAAACCAGGTATTTTATTGTCTAAATACCCCTATTTTTACACTTTAGCTACCACTATTTCTAAATCAGTTAGATTGACACGCCAATCATCACTCTCCACCTCAACTAGATTTATACCCCATCAATTAACCTCTTTATAAATTTTTACGGTTACCCAATAACAAATACATATCATCTCTATTTATAAATTACATGCAAATAATCGTTATTTAAAAGTGATCTTTCAACATTATAATATTGGTTGTGTATTACATTTTTACTCAATATTGGAGACCAAATGATACTTTAAATAGATCTATTAGTCTCTAAGATCAAACTAGATTGTTTTGATCTAGATTCCCCTCAGCTTCGTTGAATAACCAATTTCATCTCCTTTTATTACTGATGGATTTTTTTCACATTCCACTCTCCTTATAATAGATGTATCATGTTCTAATGAATCATTACCCTATGTATGAAAGCTCCAAATTCATTCACTATTAACCAGATTCTTTTTTTCTCAAATATCTTATATTTAATATCAAATAAATATAATATATGAATATTTTGTTTACATTCTTATTTGTAAACTCCTTATACTTTGGCCAACATGATATTTTTCCTTTTAAATCAATCAATAGATATCAAATTTATTCCTAAAATTAAATCTTGTTTAAATTTCTTTTAATCTTATTAAAGAAAAAGTATTTCATCCATCATGAAAAATATAACTCTATATATTATATTAAACTCCTAAAATAATACTAATTTTAATTACCTGAATGAAATAGGTTCTCATATATTGTTCTCCATAATCTATTTTATTTATTTTATCTTTATCACCACAAATATTTATTTTAAAAATCATATAAGATTTCCATATGTTTGGATTAATTCATTTTTTCTCAGTGTACCTTCCTACTTTCACTATTTTATATTCTAAGAATCATTCTTAGTATATAAAAATACAATCCATTATTTTTTATAAAATTCATACATGACTCTCATACATGACTTGAATTCAACTATATGGTTCACCTTGGCTTAATAAAAAAATTCTCCAATTTGGGTAACCTCTACTACACTGTATCATTTTACTGCATCTTATATATTTTTTATATTATAAAAAACTCTTACATGAGTAATGAATTCACATGAGAAACATCATTTGGATATGTATATTTCTCAGCATTGTTGTATTTTATTACAAAAAGAATCAATTATGATAAAGAATCTTCTATACATGAAATTTGAAAAATCTACAGAATTGACTATAAGTATTTTCATATATTCTCAAAGTCACTTTCATGAATATATTGAAATATAGGCTTTACTAAAATATATTCATATCATCTTTAGTTAACTTCGTAGACTTACTAATAACATGAAAACTTTTAAAAAAATTATAAAAATTTCTCCCTCATCCACCAATAGTTTTCTTTGATTCATTTTAAAATTATCAAAACAATCATCATAATTAACTTTAATTTGGTTTACTGACCATCACAAATAGATTTATTAAAGATATTTCCTCATGATTCCTTGTCAATAAATGATGGTAAAAACTCAAAAATCTTATGAACTTACATGGATTAATATTCTATCATTAAATATGATTCTTTATCATTAATCAATAACAACCCTCCAAGCAGCGTCATCACCACAAAAAACACATATTGATCATTTAAAAACATACAAACACATATAGTAACAAAATAACCCACTCATTTTAATAGGTGTGATATACTTGATATCCAAATAAATTAGGGACTAGAACCCATTTGGGAAAACCTAATGTATGATATATTGTCCCTCCCACATTTGCTCCAATTTAAGAGAAATCATACCATGTATCATTGTAGTTATGAGATATGATATATAATCCCCATAGAGAAATGTATAGAGGAATTGTTTTTTATTAAAATCTAACAAAGATATATTTTGATATATTTCATGTTTGTATATTATTTGAAACCACTTTAATGAAACATCTCAAATTTATCCAACAGTTTTATATAATTTTAATCATTGGATATCTTACTATATGTTGAGAGATGGGTTGAGTAAAGATGAAATTATATATGTAAAACTACTCTTTTCCATATTCAAGAGAGTTAGGGGTTTCCTATATGGTGGTTAAGGATGTGGTAGGGTAAGATGTAATTAATGTAAGAGTTTTTTTGGGAAACAATTCTACTTATTATCCACTATATTTTGAAGGATATTAGATTCTGTATTTTTAAAATATTATATATTCAACTTTTCTAACATAATATAATGGTTGTAATGGTATATTGGATATTTTAATTTTTATATATTCCTTTAAAATTATTATAACTAAATTAATTTCATTGTTCATCAATAGCCTTATAGGGACACTAAACAAATTAATGATATTAAAATTCATAATGTAGGTGGTTACCTTTATTTATACCTCATTGAGTGGTATAGAATTAGCCTACAATGAGAAACAAAATTTAGTACTAAGGATCCACTTAAACTACCTAAAATATGTTGAGGGATATGGAACCATGGAATTTATTCTCCTTAGATATAATGGACATGGATATCATAGAGTATAAAACAAATATGGGGGATTATTCAAAAATTAAAATTTTATCTAGAAATAATGAAATATGATATTGAATTTGAAAAATATTATCTTATTATTATCAAAAAAAATATAAGATATCAGATCTGAATGGATAGCTTGGTTCATAGCAAATTCATGCTACATGATATAATTTGAACCTCTTACATGATAGTAAATATTTTTTTATCCATAAATTCATATGAGGGAAACACCATTGAATCATAATTCATATTGGATTTACTATGTATTAGGATCATCATGATGAATTGAATTTGTAACCTATTTCAAGATCTGTTCATTAAGGTTTAAATCTGACAGATACATCCAACATAAAAAATAGTATATTCTAAGGTAACTTCATCATCTGTAACAATCGATTAGAGATGATATCATCTCATCATAATTTATAGTACTGTTAGTATCATTGATCTCTACTATGTTACATGTGATGATTGAAGTGATAATACTATGATTGATGATATGAATAAACATATATTCCTTCTTTGGTTCCTCTATTTCTACTATAGTACATGAAAATTCAGCAATGTGGTCGTTTTTTGAATGTTCTATATGTGTTGGAGTAGTTCCCAAATAAATTCACCCATTAGTTCATGAATACAATAGAAAAAATAGACTACATGCTCCTTTTTTAGGATATATTCACCAATTAATTACTAAATTATTAGCTCAATAACGCCTCTAACATAATGAAATGTCACTAAAAGACATAGGAATAATGATATGGCCATTAGTATTCCTTTATATTTACATCATTTTCTGTTGAAATCCACTTAAAACAAAAAAAATTATTATTAGTTTGAATTAGGAAGAAAACACACTACCCAAAACTACCAGGTTTTCCATTTCATCATCACTTATTTTTATTATGGGAATCTGAGAAACTCTTTCAATATACATATCCCATTTTCGGATGTATTTAATGGAAAAAAATTATTCATTAAAGACCTCTAAATATAATGGTGTGTTCCCCATGATTGAAGTCTCGATATATAATTATTTAAATGCATAAAACTTAACCACAAACTATTGTATAGACTATATATCAATCTATTAATGTCTAGACAACTTTCGGGTCATTTCGAAACACCAGATCGACTTTATAATGTTGTAAATATTTTATAGAATTATTAAAGACAATGAGTTATACAAGGAAATTTTTCTTGGTGCTAGAATATCATGATTAATCATCAATTATTGTTTTATTTTGATTGCATAATCTATTTTCTCTACTAACATCATTCACCTTGGAATGGAGTGCGCCAAATCACTGCTCTTGCGATTATATATGAAGAATGAGTGGTTTCTCATTATTAGGTAGCAGTATAATAGTTGGGTGCTAAAGATACAACCTAATGTTATTGATGGATTTCTACTAACCTATATCCATGTAATTACGGAAATAATTATTCATTAATTAGGTGAAAAGAATATGTTTTTTATCCCAATGGCTGAAGAAGATTCAGATATAATGAACTCATTATTTTCAACCTAATGAAATATTGACGATTTATAGTGGGGGAATGTAGATGATTTCCATTATTTTCTTTGTATATACCTCAATATATAATTAATGTACCACTAAATTTAGGAACAATCTCGATGTCAATCTAAATTCATATTTTAAGGGATTATTTAAAAGTTTTGATATCATAGATTATTGAACATGGATTCAATATCATCGAGCTAATCAATTAATTGATAGGATTTGACTACTTTATCAACAACATAACATTCCTTAATCATTATAGGTAGGGTCACTAATATAATGTGTCTGATTCATTGGTATGTTGAACCAATGATCATTAAATTGATGGACATTATGAAATATCAATAACCCAGTTGTGGAGCTATAATAGTTGTATCAACATCATCTTCTTGGTATAACAGAGTTTTATTTTAAAAATAGTATACATCTATATAGTAAAGGGACTTCATTTATGTTTTTGTATCAATTAACAACTCTATTATTAAGAAAGAGAAATCATTTTTCAAGTAACGCTAGTTTATTTCTCTAAAATCATTATAGACCAACACTTACCCATTATTTTTTTCAATATAGACAATATTTTTCATCCATTTTACTTATTATACTTCAGGAATTGAATATCCTTGATTATATTTTTAACCCCATCCTTAACTCTAGAAATGAGGGTCAAATCCATTATTCCCATTACCTGGTAATAACTTTGGTGATCTTTATGAATTCCTAGATAATGGGTGGTTACCTCATGGTCTAACCCAGTCACATCTGTATAATTCAATGTTAAAATTTCCCTATGATATTTCAAAATTGATTTATACATATCCAATTCATAAAGATTCATAAAATTGAAGACCAATATTGTTCAAATACCTTCATCTATACTGAGTTTTAATTATTGGGACATATAAGTCTTGTTTGTGAGACATTATTGAGAAACTGATGGGACATCTATAATCATTTCCTTATATTCCCAATTCTACCATATAATTAGGTGAATCAAAAAAATGGTTATAATTAATAAATTTAATTCCATATTTGGGAGTATATGAGTATATTTCTATTGAAAGGTAGAATTTGTTTTCTATTAGGGTATAATTCATGAAAATGGAATGAGAACCTGAAGAAGATGTAGACACCAATATATAATATGAATTTTAATTTCTGATATTAAATTAGTAAAGGACGCTAGGAAGAAATATTGCCTTATGCATTAGGAACTTGGAAAAATTATTACTATTGTAATCCTTTAAAATGTTTCTTATATGGATATAATTGGGGCATTATTATCTCATAGAAGGGAATTTTTGGTGGCCTCCAAATTTTTTGGGAATGACATATAGAATTCCAATTATTAATATTGTCATCTATAGGGATACTATGTAGGTTTTACCTATATTCTCTTATGGGTTGTTGATGATCATTATTTTTAATGGAATTACCATAACCATAGAGTCCACCATTCACTATTGATGATACAACATCTATCTTTGAAAACTAGGTAATATGTACTCTTGTCATTTTGGGCATGGATTATTTGATAGTATTATCTGTTCAAGATTAGTTCCTCCATTTTGATAATGGGTAACATGAAATCATCACCATTTTTACTCAATACATTTAGAGGAGGACCATTCATTCAATTGGGGGAGTGACCTAGTCTTTATAATTCATTCCTTGTCTCTTCTTATCCCTTTTATAATAGATTTCATCCAGATAACGTTCTCATAAGAAAAGAATGGGGAGATTCCAAAAAATTGAACTCTAGTATTCCAATTGATGTAATATTTTAATCACTTATGTTATGATGAATGAACCGTAGCATCCTTGTGTTGATTTTTTTGAAAAAAGAATATTTCATTTTATATCCCGATAGATGACCCTAAACAATCATTTGGAGAAAAGGTCTCCAATACAAGCCTTCAATTGGACTCGTCTTACAGAGTTTTCCAATATTACCATAACCTTGAATAGTAAATTTTCTAGAAAAAAATTATTTTTCTATATAACAAGTTCATCGAAGGGTTCATAGTGGGATAAGGATAATTCTAGACTAATTTGCTATGAGGGAATGGAAAAAAATCAATATCATTATACTTTCATGACATGTATATGTGTCTGATGTTCACAGGTATAGCATCTTCTCAATCAGGTATTGTGAATGAGATAATCATGCTTCAATAATTAAGATTAGTCACTTCCCAATATACCATCTTTATAAAAATTTATACTATTGATTCTTAAGGGTTGTAAAGGGATTCAATCAATGATTCTTGAATTTTTTTAGAGTTGATGGTTGTCTGTGATTGAATGATTGGCTGGTATTGTTCCTAATTTCATCATGATGTTATATTTTTTAGCTTATGTCCTTTATTTCATTTTAGTTATATATTCTTTGAGTTGAGAATTTGAGTATAATGATCTAGTAATGTTTTGGATGCAGGTTGAAACATATATTTATTCCCTATATAATGGGGTTTCTATTTTATTGGATGTCACACACCCTCCCAATTTTGGAAGAAATAATCCGTGAAGGGTTTGACCTATCATATAGATCAAATAGGGTGATGTTTATTCTTCATATAAATTAATTATATTTTTTAGAGTTTCCGTGTTTCTGGATTACCTATATGCTGAAATTATTAGTCCAGTTAATGTTGATGGAATCAGTTTCACAACTTTCTGATTAAATCCTTACCTGAGTATAAAATACGCTTTATTGACTATTTTCAAGGTCATCCAATCACGTAATTTTAAAGAGTGTTTACCTAGGAACTATGTCTATGGTAATTCTTTATTATTTGGAAAATTGGAGATACAAGTAACCTAATATTATCTTTTACCCAATTTTACTTCTCAAGATAGTACCATCTTCTATAATGTTCCCCTGATTAAAATGAATTCTATAATTTTATGTCCCTATAATTAATGATATGTGAAATAATCATAGGGTTCATTGAGATTATTAACCCTTGGATTCAATTTTCTTGTAACATGATAAGACTATTTTAATGGGTTTCATAGAACACATTTTTACCTTATATGTCCTATAAAATTGTATATATTATTTTAATCATTAATTCTCAGTTTGGCATTCTCTTTTCTCTCATCGGAAGGAATTCTTGTTGTTGTTATCATTCAAGGAGATGATTCATGTGAAATTGATTGGGATTCGCAAAGGGATCTGACACTGATGGTTTGTTAAGTGTGACAATCAAAACTTATATCTTACAAATTATATATTATTTATTGGCTAACATTTTATGAACATTAGCCCTACTATGCTGATGAGTATCATTTAATGGTTAGGATGCTAAACCCAATTCTCTAAATCATCTAGAAAAATTAATTTGGATAATAGGTCATTCAATTTCATTAGGTAAACACTATAAAAAAATTCTACTAGTTATTCCAACCAAAGTTTTATACCAATGGAATATGTGAGACCCTCCATCTGATGATAAAATCTAATAGTCTGTCATTCTCATATGTTTTCCTATTTTAAATTTTATTTATTTTTTTTATCTCTAAAATAGACTTAAATTTATATATAAATTAATGGTGCAAAAATTCCCAATTCCAAATTTACCTTCTAAGGAGGTTGGCGTATATAAAAAAGATAGGATATATAATTTTTTCCTAAAACATTTGAGTTTATTTACTTCGTGTTACTCAATCGTTAAAATCATCGGGAAAAAGATAAAAAAAATGCATGAGATGTTTCTATAGATATCTTATGTCACTATAGGATCAAAATGTGTGATATCCAATGTTTGAAAGATCAGGGTACATTTACACCCACACATGGTATGATATTCATTTTAGTTCTACCAGAGAACTAAATGAGAGGAATATAGATTACATATAATATGTGAGTCCAAATAATGAATATTTTCCTATCATTACTGTTTAAAAAATATTTCAATGGGATTAGGAAAATTAAAATTATTTTAAGATACCTAATGTCCTAATGGGGGGATTTCTTGACAGTTATAAGATTTCAGAGTCAAGAAATGTTTTTGTCTGGTTCCATAATTGACAAGATTACTAGATACTTCCCTAAATAGTGGAGTGAATTATTTTTTCTAAATAACTCTTATTGAATGGTATATATTAGTTCACACCATTGGATAATATTCAGTGAGAAAAAATCCCATTACCATCTCTATATTCGACTATATCAGTTATATTATTTTCGATTCATATCAAGTTAATTTCATTTCAGTGGAAGGTGAATCCTTTTAATTTGGGATAGTCTGAGATAAAGAAACTCCTTCCCCTTTATCATTAACGGATTCATTTATTTGGAGTGTTGGATGAGTTCATTAGGATTTTGGGTTTTATATCAATCGTTATTTAAGAGTATATACACCCTCCTCAGATAACATGTTGTTAACATTTTGATTCATTTTAACTTATCCATTTTATTCTTATAGATCAATATTTTCATATGACAAATTTTTATTTCTGAAATTAACCAAAGAATACTTGGAATATGTAATAATTTCATAATATACCTCTGAATATTATGGAGTTATATTTTCATATATATATATATATTAAATGATGGATTGTTCAGATATAATTTCTGAACACTTTCTCATGCAGGGTTTTTTTGTACTACGATCACTTTGGTGTTTGAAATTTCTTCATGCCTATTTGTCCCAGAGTTTCATATGGATATGAACCTACTAGGATCTTACAATTAATTTTTCATAGTTTTTACATAATTTTGATGGAACATCACACATTTATTATAATGGGAAATACACTTCTAATGAGGCACCTACTAGATAAGTGAAAAAACTTCCTTTGTGGGGGGAGGCAATAATTTTATAAATTTCCCTAGAGCTATGGTATTGAGTTTTCTAGATAATTCCACTAAAACGTAATTATATTGCAGGTGATTTGATGATCCTAAAGATGGAGGAAGAACTAATTATGGTAAAAATTTCTCAATGACTCTAGGCTCTAGGTGTCTTGTCCTAGAAGATATTATATCTCTATTTTATAGGGGTTCGATGATATCAACTGAGGTGGAGGAAACCAATATGGTGAAAATCCCCTCGGTCCTATGTTCATGAAATATTTATTGGTCATTGGTCATTGTATATTAATATATTCATTTCAAATTTCTAAAACTTTTAAATAGAAATAGGCTGGTTGGAATGTACATTGTGAGTCTGAGAATCAAGAATCTTGAGCATTCCCCAATTCCAGTGGACATATTTTTCATATCATGGATGATATTTAATGTTTCATGAAATCTATAAGAATCCAATTTTTGATGTATGATTCATAGTTAATGTTTTTTAGGTTCTTTAGACATAGCATTTTGTATTGTAATGACAACTCTATGTATCCAATTTTAACTAGTGACTTCTCTTGAGGGAATATCATTATTGAAAATCTATCTTGGATGACTCTACTGACTAATCAGTGGAGTGAAATATATTACACACTACTAAACCCACATTCTAATTAATATATTGGATTATGAATTAAATATTATCTATTTCCATGTATTCAATTCATCAATAGAAACATGCTGAATGTTTTTTCTTTTAGAATTTGGGGCACATGTTATCAAAAAAGATTCTGACCCAACCTAGTGAAAGGGATCACGAAACACATTATAATGATCATCATATCCCTTATAGGTCATAGGTTTCTCCTTAATGTGGTTATGTATTATCCAGAAGATTAGTATTAGATAATGTGTAAATTATTTTTTTATTTCCTTAGAAACCACATAGTGGAAGAAAGTTATGCCCCAAAGTGTGACTTCTAACTCAACTTCATACTACACACTATAGATATCCATGATGTTTTCCTCATTATCATTGGAGTGTTCCTATACCTTATTTGATCATAACAGAATTTGTTCTGAATATGAGGACACATAACTTGTAAGAGTCAGAAATGATGGATACTACCCCTAACTATCCATTGATCAGTGAAATAGAATATTATATGATGTTGTGGTGATTTTTGTAGATGACCTTAATTTTTCTTGTAACATTATATAAAAAGGTACCTTGATAATGGTATGAACTACTTATTTTTGTGATATATCACTATAAGGATTATTTGTATATTTTTAATGAAGGATAGTCCCAATATTCCATCTAAGTACTTCCATGTTGATGAATTCAGTTATAAATATCACATCCTCCATATGATATAGTATGGGTGGATACATGGGATGTTGTGGATAATCATTGTATTGATTCTAAATTTTGGAATTTATTAATGTAGGAAAAGAAACCTGGTTATGTTCACTAACTGATATCCACTGATTGTTATCTTTAGAAACTCGTCATCGGGATTTTGGGGACTTGAACAGTTGGTGGAAACCATTACAAATTGGAACCCTGTTAGATTTTCCATGAGTATCATAATAAAATGATAATAACTATATAATAATTATGTCGGTATATGAACACTACTGGGCAACTATTAGAATAGGCTACGATGTTTCTAAGATGTTGGTAGGAATATACACCAACCTTGAAGTGGTTTAAAACATATACTAATTAACATCATTGGAATAGAGATAAGTTCTTGTTCTTAATGTTCATAATTATTATGAATATATTTTTAATATTACATAATGGGAGAGGAGATATACTCCCAGCCCTTTATCACCACCGATGTATGATGACATGCTCATTCATTGATAGAGGAAGTAATGTTCCAAAATCCTACAACTCACTACAACAAATTGAAGGAAAATTGATGACATGAAAAAAAAATTCCAGAATTGACTTTCATTCATCATTATAATATGTTGGTGATCATCCTAAATGAGAGAGGTAATATTTTCCTTTTCCTATGTAACATTTTATTTTTTCTAGAATGATCGTTTATTGTAAAAATTAGAAATATGGGTATGACTCTTATTTACCACCAAATATGTTGACGATTACTTCTTAATGCCATAGATAAATAATTTTTGAATCATTGTAGAATGAATGGGGGGATATAAGACTGAACATGATTTTTTTTGAAATATTTTTCATTCTATCTAATATATCTATAACGGGGATATACACTTAACCATAGGTGAAATTCATAATATATTTACAAACTCTAGTTGGAATAGGGAATTAATCCAAGTCATGTTCCTTATAATTCACTTGATTATTCCATATATCCTACTAAAATAGGTATTGAGTATGTTCTTCTCCCTTATTATTTATCATATTATATGTATAATTTAGTTTAGCAATTATAATTTGAATATAAGACTATACCATTACAAAATTTGGAGTACTCTAAAAGATCTATTCTATAGAAAAATTATATGCTAATAGTTCAATGGAATTTCACCACGGATATAATAATTCCTTTATGATTTTTATAGGATAATATAAATGCTTTATTTGATCAACTTTTGTATTTTTGTATGATAATGTCCTCCTTATGTGGCCATTGTTTTATGATAATTATGATATAAAGGATTAAAAATATGTTCTTTCCTTTCAGTTTTCATTTTATATGGGAAAACTCCATTACCCAGAATGATTATATGATAAGGATCCTGGGGTAACACTAAAGAGTATGGATGGGACTCAACTACCGGCCCTAGAATAAGTTCCATCAATATGATAATAGTAGGAATATTTTGACTAATTTTCACGAAGTGAATAGGGGTATAGACCCTTTAGTTGTTATTTATCTCCCATTGATTATAATAAGGCTTTAGGGAACCCTATATTGAGTAATAAATTTAGAGATCTAGGGAAATTAATCATACTATGATTAGTGAGGTTTGTAATTTATTTCATAGTCATTGAATTGGAAAGAAAGGGTATCCCTCTATTTCACTACATGAGTAGTGTTATTGATTAAGGGTTATCATATCTCCCTTGGGATAGGGATGTATGCATTATCCCATTTTTTGGAAAGCTACCCAATATATTTTGAGGTGAAAATGGGTGTCTAGTGCCTTTAATGAGTTGATTTTTAAGACATTAGAATCCAAATATTCATATAGGTATCTCCTAGTTTTAGGATGTTACCATTGCAATGATACTGACTAACAAGTATTTTATGTACCTATCATTTGATTAAATATGTCTACATAAATGTTTTATATTAATATGCTGAAACCTATATTTTGATATCAAAGGCATAATAATGAGAATCGGTTGATGATTCCATTTATTTGGATTTAATAGATTTCTAAAATACAACGTTAATTAAAAGATAACCGCAAAATTAAGTGTTAGTGAGACACCACTGATAAGGATTTAAAATAATGAAAATTTGAAAACATAATCTATATTAATTATAACCAGCTATTATCATTATTATATTATTCAATTTTTCATCATCATTTTTTCAATCACATATTATGTTGAATGGTGAAATCAGTGGAAGTTAATATTTTTACGTCAACAATCATCATGATTATAATATTCACATTGAGTTACCCAATTTTTTAATAAATTAATAGTTCTATATAATTTATTGTCATTATATGGTCCCAAAGAAAGGTTATCACCAAGGTATATTAGTAAATATTGGAATACACATCGTACTGCGAAGATGGGAGGTTAAGGTTATATATACCTTTTATTTGAATTTTTTTCTACTTTTGGACCCTCGTACTGATATAATTCATGTTAATGAATCATAACCGATAATTTTTATAATCTTTCTAGTTACCCTCATGAATTATTATTGACTTATTAATGGTGTTAATGAGTGAGAACACATTTTATGTACTGGTGGTTCTCTATATCATCCTTTATTTTGTGAAGGGGTGATATTTTGTTTTAAATTCCCATTATTGGGAACTCTAGAATCTAATGTAATCCATGGGAACAATGGATGTTCAATTATAGGATTAATATAGTTAAATTGGAATCTTCAATATCTTTATGAAGTGAATAACAAAACATTTTTCCTTTACACTTAATGGGATATATCATACTTGTAATGGTCATGTGACAAGAACCTATTCCATAAAGTTTAAATCCTTGAGGTTGGGAATTTCTAGACTATATTTACCTATCGATTGTTAGTGTGGGAGTTACACGTGGGAAGCCCAAATAACCATTAAGGTAATATGTACCAACATGAATAGGTGGGGTTATCTATTAAGAATATTTTAATTGATCATAATTATGATTTCCTTAGGTATATAGGCTAACGAAGGAAATATAATTGTGCCTAGAAGGAATATGACCATCTAGAAAGGTGAATTGATCTTCAAAGAATATAGATATATTACAATAATTCATGGGGAATGTTAACCCAATGAAAAAAAATTTAAACATTAATGTAATATATCCCTCTATGTGTAGGTATTTGTTAATCTAGTGCATTGTTGTTTTGGGAGTATAGTCGAGTTAGGGAACATGTATAGAAACAATGATATGGGAATATTTGGTTTGGAAATTGGGAAGGTGTCATACTTATTACGTCGTAGATAAGAATCAAAGACCGTATAATTTGAGTGATAATTATTATAGAAATATTTAGGGACCATATAGTGTAGTTTAATTTCATGTAATAATGAGCTTTTCATAAAGCATAATATTGTGTGACTATGAAAATGTCCATATAGATTAGGGTTTTTTATAGGGCCATATGTTTCTTGAATTAAATGATAATGGATAATTGAGTGGGGAATACACAAAAGAGAATTCTTGAAATAATCATTAGGAATATCACCCTTTGATGGATGGTCTCGTGAGGAAGGATAGCCTTTTGAGAAGAAGAATAGGTTGTTGGGGAATAAAAATAAATGAAACCCATGGAGAATTTATTTGGGGATTACACCTATGGAGGAGGCACATGGGGAATATCTTGTAATTTTACAAATGGTTCAATAAACAAAGATTTAAAATACCACATGATTCATTCTAAATGAAGAAAAATAAATTATTGAAGTTCAAGCACATTGTACAATTGGATTTTGATGGGAATTATACCCAGGGATTAATCCCATGTTCCCATCATCCAAACTACTCAAAGGTAAGGAATGATTTGAGTGGGGGGGTATAGACCCCTAGAAGAAAGTAAAGGGTAATTATTTTTTATGGTTTCCCAATTTTACCTATATTAACATATAGAGGATTAATCCAACATTGTACCTGAAGAGACTGTTCAAGGATCCTACTAATAAGAACCATTATAATCAAGGGAAACAACCTTCATGGTTACCCCACAGTTTATATATATCTATTTTTAAAATTCATGATAATACATTAATCAAGGGATCCCATGATTTATGTATACATGATGGTTCTCATTCCCTGATATTTTACATCTTGTGTCCTTCAAGGTGGTCTTAGTAATTGGAGGCCTCAATATGAGGCCTGTGAAAATGAATGCTTTAACAACAGATCCAATGTGTACCTGATTCCATGTTATTGGAGACAAAGGGTTTTATCCAACTTATTTGGGTTTAAAATAGGATATCAACCATGTAATACTAGTAAAAGTTGATATTTTTACAAAATATAAACAACGGTGAGAAAAATTGTTCACCCTAGTGAAGGATATGTAGATAGTTCTGTACAGTGAGTAAACACGGGGGTTGTTTCAAAATGTGATGCAAGGGAGAAGTGGAACAAAATTATTAGTAGGGATAGATTATATTATGGTTTTTAGGACATCAATGAAGAATCTAACTTGTTTTGGGGTCTCCATAAATGATTTTGGGAGGCTTGCACTGATGGCTGTGATTGATTAAGTGCCAATGACCCCAGGTGTGATTAAATATGGATGAAATTGTTATTGAAAAAGTTTTATAATATTCTAAACCCTTATAGATATGAATTTTACAATATTTAGGTTGATATTACTTGGTTAGAGGATTAAATAAGCTACCTGATAGAATTTATGGATTTTGGTGAATGCAATTAGTGCAAGACATAGGATAAACTCGTATGCAAGAAGAAATTTTTGTTGCCCTTCATCATCCAAAAGTATCAAATGAAAATCCAAAGGGTTCTATTTATATTAAAATATTGAAACCATTCCAAATTAGGTTTTTATGGATTCCTAGTACCTTCAGTTTGGGACATTCACGCAATACTTATGAGTGTAAGTTTTCAAAATAGGGTTGTGTTAGGCTCACAAGTTCGGTGAGCTCTAGGGGAATTGGGGGGGGGTGGAATTAGAGTTCCATTTACATAAAACCATTATCTTATGTATTTTATGTATCACCCCTTCATTGTATTCATCCATTATAAAACTTTCCGCACCAAAAACTATGTAATAAATTTTTAGTGTAATTATGTATTACATTTGAGAAATAAATTTCATATATCCGAGTAAAAAGACTCATTTTAGTCATGTTTATTTTAATAATTTTGATGATTGTGAAGATATATACTAGTTTAGTGAGTTTTTCTACAACTTTCATAAATATTTTGGTTTTACAATTGGGAAAATAATTTTGAATAAAAATATATTATGTTAAATCAAAATTATAATATTAGGAAATTTTAATTTTTAATAGTATCATAGGTATCTTATCCAATTTAAAAATAAAAAAATCTTAAAATATAGAAAAAATAATTAATATAATCCTTTTAAAACGGGAGTAAATTTTTGAATTGAGATCCCATATGATATTTTGAGATATTATATAGTAAAAAATTAATTAATAAATAAATAAATACAATATAAATGAAAATGAAAAAAATTGCATTGAAAATTTATTAAAAATTAATTTATTTGGGTTACGTTAATATTGAAAGGTTGTTGATGAAGGGGTAAATTGACATATGTTAATTTCATTTTTTTTACTAAGGAAGTGGGAAGTATATATTTGGTATGATGAACATAAGAAATTATAATTATTAACATCTCCACTAGTTAAAACATTAAATCCACAAAATTTATTTCGATTAAAAAACTATGACCATGAACTATTTCTTAAACTGAAGTGGGGAAGTGGATATAACATTTTGAGGCAACATGATTTTTTATATCACACATAAATCATTGATTTATTTATTTTAGGGTTTTTCTTATTGATCATAGTTAGTATACATATTTTTGAAAGAAACATTCATTGAACTACTAAGGAGTGTGAAGTTCCAGGTAGGATATGTAATCTTCATTGAGAAGAGCAGTGGGTGTGAATTTGTGGAGGGTAGTTTTTGAAATTTATGTTAATCAATATAAACTATTGAGACATGTTATAGTATAATCTAGTTAATAATTAAATATCCAATGTCATAGGATCCCATAGAAAATGAATGATCTTGGAATGCATTATTTTGAAGAAGGTTCAAATCCAATGAGGAATACAAGTATATGTAGTGGATGGTTATTCCACACAAAAATAGTTTATTTTTAGTATATTAACAAGTGATATCCTCATTTAATAAATCGTGTTTCATTCAATGAAAAATGGTAGGAGTCACACATAACATGACAACTCCACATTTTCAAACACAAGATGAATACAAAAAAAAGGTCAACCCAAATACTAGGTTTCATTGATAACAAATATTGACGACCCAAATAAAGGATACTCTAGGTTATCAAATAATGTATTTCCCAAAACAAAAATTTACAAGAAATACATAAATTTTTCTCACATTCAAATTAAATATTTTGATGAAATGAGTTTCACCAGATGTTGATTTCTAAAAAACCAACCTCGATTATGTCTCACCTCTTTCTATTTTTCACTATCTACTCTCAACATTATGTCAACAGTTTTACACATTATTTTCTTACTATAACAAAGCACACATAATCAAGGAATCCCCCAATTCTCCACAACTACACTCAATAAATACTCTTAATTTTGTCTTTAGAAACACATTAATATGATCATAAAGTTATTCAAAACCATAGAAACAACAACATAATAAAAATAAAAATAGAATAATTCAATTATAATAACCTGTAGAAAAACAATCCTTATATATAAAAGACTAAAAATCATCCCCATAGAAAAATGGTTACTTGATTCTCAACTACAATCAATGATGTATTATATTTTCCTTTGTGATTTTTTAATTTAGCTATGTTATAGGTTAACTACATGAATTTTATTTAGATATGTATAAAATCATTAATATGAACTATTTTGATATTAAAACTACAAAATCAAAATATTTCCATAGCTTATAACAATTACAATAGTATAAAAATTTAGTTTATTGCCTAAGACAATGGTTTAACTGAACTATGGCCCATATTTCTATTGTAATAGAGTCCTAACTATAACCATGGTTTAAAATCATGGCCATAGGTGGCCAATTCCATAGAACACATAGACTGTGGAAATATATCATTGAAATGAAACTTTTTACCATTCTTTAGTAAAATGTGTCCATAAGTGTTATATAGCCATGGCCTATATAGAGCATAGCTATATTTTATATTCTATACAACTATTTCAATGGTTTAATAAAGCATGGTAGTGGAATTTAAAAAAAAATATGAACCCATTGATGTTTAATATAGTGACATATTTTATAATCCTTCCAGTTATTTACTATTACGAAAAACTCAACTATATGTATATATATAAGTTTACTAGTAATTAAATATAATTTTAATGATTAATCAATTTAAAATAATAAAAAATAATTTTTGGATGGAAACAAATTCCCACAGTTGTCCAAAGAAATTTTTATATGTAATTTTGAGTAGTCTATTTCCTCAATTTTTTTAAAACAAGGAAATATTTCATTTTTAAGAGGTGTATTACTTCATTGAAAAAAATGGAAATAGTTTATTTTAGAAATGGATATATATCCTGTTTTCTATAACATTAAAAATGGTTTACTTTATGTAGTTTTATTTCAATATATATATAAAATATTTGGAAGATGAGAATGTTTTAGAGCTACAACAATTTATATCTAAAACCATGGAAATAACTATTTTATTATTATAATTATTTCCATTTTTTTCTAAACTCAGGGAAATTGGCATGGGATGAATGTTTTATACATTTTTAGGGTTCAAATATAATATAACATCAGAGTTTCAAATTTCCATGGATATATGTTTGGCTACAGCAACTTTTTAGAGAAATCATGGATATAGGATTCTTATAACCACATGCTTCCAAAATCTGGCTATATAAGTTTGGTCATAGGGCCATTTTCTATTTGTATATATATAGCCAATCTAGATACATCAATAAATTTTCTATGTTACACTTTTGGCTATATTATTGAATTTTATACATGATTTACCAACATAGAAAATATGGATATGTGAATTGACTATGCGAGTTTCACTTCACTAAATTAGTTATATGACATAATCAACGAAATCAATCTACTCTTTACTAAATTAGAAATGTCAAAACAAAAATCATTGGATCTTAAACTGAAGAAAAATCATTGGACCTTCATCCCATCTAAATTTAGTTTCTAGAATCATGAAAATATATTCCCTAATATATAAATCCATATAAACGAGATTGAAAAATGTGATACCTTTGAGTATCTAAGTTAAGAGTTTCAATAAATATAATAACGTATATACATCACGAATCATGGGATCTGTATGCTTTCTAAAACTAAGAAATAAATACATGTGGTTCATCAATCTCCCTCAATAAATTTGATGGAAATCTAATATAAACTCTTTGAATTAAAATAACTCAAAAAAAATTTGTTTTGAAGAAATAGCACCATTTCATTATAGCATGGGAGAGAGATATATTAGTGAACAGTACTTCAACTATTTTGTGTCACTACCTCCAATGCTACTTACAAGAATTATTCAAATAACACAAAAGCATTTTTGATGAGTTACATGCATCACCGCCACAAAAGTAGATTATTTGAAGTACATAATTCATCAAATAATAGGGTAATATCCTTCATCACTACTATCATCATGATTTATTCCATGATATGTAATTATTTTGTAAACATAATTTTAATCATTTAGTTACAAAATCACTCTATAAATTAAAATCTAACTTCATCACAGAGTTTTCTCCCCTTTTAGAATCATAACCCAAAGGACCATGGGGATCATACGAAATCAAATAATCAACTTTATGGAGAGGAATAAACATTAAATTTCATTCATTACTCCAAGAACCATTCTCAAATAATATATTTTATAAATATTTATGTAAGATCTTCTTTTTTGAAAATATATATGAGTTTGATTTCACATGAATCCACAACCTCTTTGATAAAATGATACTGAATTTCAATATTTTTTGACCAAGGGTGATGAACTAGATTTTTTAAATGATCAATAGACCTTGCATTATAATATAGAGTCTCCAAATGTTTCCAAATATTAACCCTTAAATCTATAAGACGAACATGTTTCTATAAATCCTATGTAACTTCACGAGTATTCAAAAAATACTCTTACTTAGACATACTTTAGGACATTGAACCTTTCTTCGTACTATACCACCCAACATGAACCTCACATAAAATAAACAAACCACCTTACTCGAATATATGATTTGTATTATCACCTATCCAATATCTATTACTGTATTAAAAAAATCTATGTTGAAAATTCACCCATAAAGAAACCAATAATTAATTGTTCCTTATTCACATATTATAATTAATTTAATTCAAATCATGTGGGACACCTTCGGTTTAAATTGATTCCATACATATAGAGTCACCACATAGTAAATGTATGATCTGATCACTATGAGATACAAAATGACTACAATCATGACGTTTAAAATATTATAATAAAACATGATTCCCTATTCATATTTATCATCATTTTGAAAACTAATATGTGTGTTGAATTGTATTTTGTGTCTTTTATCCCAAACATTTTAAAGTATTCTCTAGAATATATTCCATCTTCAAAAAAATAAGTAATGATTTTTTATCGATATCTAACCCAAAAATAAAATTCAGTTCACCACATAATGATTTCTCATTTTTTTTATTTCTGAATAAAATTATTCACAAAAAAATTTTAATTACAATAAAACAATATTTCATCCACAATAACTATCACTACTAATGTGTATTTTAAATCCTTCTTCATGTATAAGTTGTATTATATATTTCCATTAGTAAACCACATTTCACCCAGGAAATCATAGAATTTAGAATAAAATTTTGATTGATCCTATTTTAAGAAAGACAACATATTCTTTATTTTATAAAACATTTTTTATCAGTGTAATAAATGATAATTTTTAATTTTATAAAAAATACTTCTTTATCATATTCAAAATTTAGAAATGTATACTTTACATACATTTTATGATCTTTATAATACTTATGAGACACAACTACTAAAAATATATTATTACCACAAGTATAAATTCCATGGAAAAGTTATTTTCAAAGTAAATTACATTAATATTTTAATACCATTTTCCAAAATGACTTTCCATGTTCTTTATACTTCCCTTTTTTCATTTTTTCCGAAATGCTATTTTTACCAATAAATTTTTTGATATTCAGTCTTTGAATCAATTCCCTTGTAGTGTTCTTCTCAATTTGATTGATTTCTTAATTCATAGTAGTTATCATTTAATTAGGTTCAAATGCCTATGCCAACATTATAGGTTCAAGATATGAAATTATAGTTGTTTGATTTTAATATATTTTTCAGATTTTGGGTTGAATTAGTGCATTAAAATTTCCAATGATATTCATTTCATCAATTTTTTTCTATAGTTACTAATAATTATTTATGCTACCACCATCACAATATTCATCAACACTATAAAATTTAATATTGGAGCAAACTATTTATGATCTTATTTTAGAAACATTTCCCTCTATTTTTTTAGAAATTTTCTTTCTATTTTTTGCAAGATACACAATTTATGCTGGAATATTCTGTTTTGTATTGACCATATTTTCTTCACTCTTCACATCCAAAAACTCAAATGTTTTATGTAATCTCTTATTCAACCATATATATCTATTCCCACTAGAAATATAGGTGATAAAGAATCCATCGTTATCCAATTCTATAAACATCCCCTTCATTCTTCCTTTGATGTCGATATAATAAGGATTAACATGGAACTTTTCATATTTCACATTTATCTTATTTTAGTAAGACATATCATATATTTTTTAATGATTTTTTCCACATATGATATATGTATTCTGAATTTTAAAAATAGTACACAAAAAATCACTCAAGATATATTTTATAACATCATTATTATCCAATATTACTCTTCCCATTTTCACCATGATTCCATTATTTATATCTTAAAAAGCATTTTGTGTTTATGTATAGGTTGTTCAATACTAATTTTTTATTCTATGTTTTCTAAGATATTTTTAAAACATATCACATGTCTACTAATTACAATTATAATACAATGTTTTGTTGATATATAAACTAAGCTCATTTTCAACCAACCATATGTAAATTTTATGCATTCTATTTTCCTCATGAATTTCCTCAATAAAAAAACAATATTCATCCAAGAGAAGTCATCTATTAATGTAATGAAATAATGATTACCTTAGGTAGACTTCTGTATCATGGGTAAAAATTTAACTATGATGAATAAATACCATGGTCTTATGGACGTAATATTAATAATATTCAAATCCTTCTGAGTTTCTCCCCCTTCTAACGTTCTTTATAGATTCCTTTTCAATCTCTTTTAATATTGGGTAAATCTCTTACCACTTCATATTTTATAATATTACATAATATTCATTGACCATGATCTACATGTCTTCTATAAAATATCATTTTCTTATCATTTGTGGTCATGTAACATGTATTGAAACAATCACCATTGAAGAATAAATATTCATTACTTCTACTTAATTGATAAATCGTTCTTTCATCATTAATTTTTTAATTATCTTTTTATTTATTTTGACTGATTACTAATTCTCATTATCATAAAGCTAGATAATACACAACATGTTGTGTTTTATCTTTTCAGCATAAATAACATCAACTGATTTGAATTTATTATTCTCAATGTTATTTGTTCCTATAACATTGTTTTTTAATTAATATTCTCTACCAATTATTAATAATCCTTCTTCAATTTTCTCAATGTTAAAAATTCGAGAATCACCAGACATGTGGGAGGAACAACCACTATGTACTATTTATTTTACTTTCATCTTACATGATTTAATGGAAACTACTTAGAAATTTTACATTTATTGATTGAAAATTTGAACTATGTTCCCTTTATCTTATATATGGGAATAACTGTTAAAGGTTATGATTCATTTTTCTACTCTATCCCCTTTTAATCACTCATTCCAGATAGCTTTTAAAATAATTAAAACTATATTTATTTCTATTTAACATTTCTATATGATTTATTCAAATTCTTATTTATGATCATTATAATTTATCCCCTAGATTTTTATCTTCACTCATGTGAAGACTTATTGTATGTGATCATTTAAAATCTGTGTAATTTGTTTTAGTAAAAAATAATAACCCTAAAATTTAAATTTTTTTGTCAAAAATGTAATTCATTGAATACATTAGTTCTCGATACATATATAATTTGAGATACATGTTTCATTAATTCCTTTTACATCATCATGTACTCTTTAAGAAATTTCCCTTTGTTTTTTGTATATATTTTTTTACTATAAAAAATATTTAAACCTATATTGTTACTGTCAATAGTTTTGGAAATATATTTCGCATATGAGGACTTTAGGAAAAATTATTCATCTTCTTTGGTGTAATCTCCCTTGACTTCTATATATCATTTTATATACATCATGATTTTTCTAAACATGTCATTGCATAAATATATTTCTATTATGAAATTGAGAATTTATGTCCCATCCAAGATGTTTTTTCATCAAGATAAATTAACATTTTTTTCATATTCTATAGCTTTCCATATGAGAATTTTATTTTCTTCTACAAGATATATCTCCTTTTAGAGTGATCACCTTTTTATCCACATGTTTCCATTTATCTCTTATCAACAACTTCTTCTATTTTTTGGAGCATGGTATTTTCCTCAATAAATTCATCTAGTTCATATTTGACCATGTATTCCAAATACGATGGTCTAAAATAATCTACATCACTAATAGAGGAATAAACCATCTCCTTAACATGATCCATAAGGATTTTAATTTTTTGTCTATCTTTATGAGTCTCACAAAAAATTATAAGATCAACTTCAATTTAATATCCCATTACATTAAATCTATTGTTCCAATGAAATATCTTATTGCTTTCGCCAACCATAATGGTTTCATTGTAATTTTATCCAATTAATTTCTTGAGTATTTTAATAATTTTTAGAATCACAATATGATACTTTATTCTATATAAATTTAATTTTATGTCATCCAAAACCATTTGATTTATAATTTCATCAAAAAATTACATGTGTTCTTACATTAACCCATGTAAAATTATTTTGAAATGAATTCCAAAACTATTTTAAAGTATTCTTCATTCTCAAAATCACTTCCGTCATTAAAATTATCATCCTTAAAATCATCATAATTCATATGGGCTCAAACATCCTATTAAATTTCACTTTTGTATTTAATTCTACATTTTTTCACTTTTATTATGAAATGGGAATATTATGTAACTCATCCAAATTATGATTTTTTTATCATCAAGTCCTGGGATTTATCTATCAAATCTTTCTAGAAAATTTCTTTTCATTTTATTCATTATTTTGTAATTAAAAAATTTCACACCAAATCCTTGAATATTTCTAAAAAATTTCTTTTCCTAATTAAATAAATCATCAACACATTCATCATATTACTGATTTATTAATAAAAGTTTCTTCTCTATATCTTTATATATTCATTTTTGAAATTCACATTACCATTATAATGGCTATATAGCTTGTCCTATATCTCTTTTATTGTTTCTATTCCATTATATTTGGTGAAATAATTCAATTTTAATTATATGATAATAAATTTTTTTTATTTTCCACACACTTACATATTCCTTTTGACATAAGATGACATCTGACCAATAATTATGAATGGGGGAAATCCCACTACCACTATATCATGAATTTCTAGAACCATAGATAAAATTTATAGAAACATTTGATTCTTCTATCTATGATAATGTTTTTCATAAAATATTGGAAGCCTCATATTTTTAACTAAATTGATATTATTCATACATCTATAGATAATTTCCTTGATCATATATTGGGAACCTACATGAAATGATATGAATTTATGTTAGTAGTAGGATAAGTTATCTCTAGTAAGAAGTGGTTATTAAATCAGTAGGGATATGTTTTTATAATTTTTATAAAATCAAAATTCAATATTGTGACATCATTTATTGTGATCCACTAATGATATAAAAACATAACCTCACACAATCATGTTGAAAATAAAAAGGATATAACACATATATTTTTACAATGATCACATCCAATGAGGATTCCCACTCTTTTAGTTGGATGATTATTCCACCAAAAAAAGATTCTTGTCACTATATATATAAGTGCAATCCTCTTATAATTATTCAAATGGAATAAAAAAACACATGATATAAATCTCACCAAATATCTCAACTTCACCCTCAATACAAATGATGATAACATAATGAACAAGATCACCAGAAAAACAATTTATCATTGGAAAAAAATTATGATAAAATACTTCCACATGATTCCATGAAAATAAGAAAACTATATCACAAAGTACACACATGGAAGTGCTTAAAATAATATTCTCAATCTAATATTATATCATTTAATGATAAGATTTTTGAAAAATGATGATTATTGAGGAGCTAACCTTGGATTGGGTCTCTCTTACTGTGTTTTTTTACTATCAAATTTGAACATCATGTCAACAGTTTACCACATTCATTTATTGTAGAAACAAAACACATAATCAACAATCCACTATGATCTGCATTGTTATCATCACCAATTGTGTCTCAATAATGGATTTAAAAAAAATTCAACGATTTTGGAGCCATTCACAACCATCCACACAACATCATAATAAATATGACATGTAAATAATTAAATTTAAATACCATAATAAAATTATATTGGATCAACAATGAATGGTCTAAATGTAAAAAACAACTACGTAGTTATCAAAAAGAATCCATTGTATAGCACATTAACCTACATGATAGGAAATTTTCCTATGTTAGAATTATTTAATGTGACTCACAATATGTTATATAGAAAACAAACTACATGAAACATTTGGTTATGTAGATAACCAAATCATATAGGTACATCATTCTTCTTTGTGGAACATTCAGGTACATGGTTGAAGAAGTATTTTCTGTGACCAATGTAGAGAAAATGGATATGTCAATTTTCTATGTGAATTTACTTTTTCCAAGTCAGCTATCTGACATAAATGGAATTGTTAATTTTCTAATTATAAAATCATTTACATGAAACCAATATTAACAAAAACATAAACTAACCAAATTCATCAAACCTTATACCCATATCAGAAAAATTCTATAATCATTAAACAGTAATCCTTGATATGTATATTTATATAAACTAGATCAAGTATCATTAGACATATAAGATCTTATGAAATTATTTTCAATAATAAAATAACCCATACCCTCCAAAAACCATGGGATCATTAATATTTCATAAAAAAAGACTCAAATCCATGGGGTTCATCAGAGTGTAATGTTTATGTTTGGGGTAATTACAATAAATAGTATTTTCAACAATTTTACATTGAATTTAAAATTTTTAAATCCCAATAATTTATTAATTTAATGGTGATTTTTAAATGTTTGGTTTTTGAAGAAAATTAATATTTAATTGTGAAAACATAATTTCTTCTTTTTAATGTTTTTTTATTCACCAGTGATATTAGGTAGTAAATATATAATTTTTATGTGATGATTTGATATGAATTTTTAATTATTAAAGGATTTGGTAATCTACATGGAAATATTAATTTTAAAATCTCAATATCACTAATGTATTTTAATAAATAATTTACTTTACATCTAATATTAATTTAATGATTTCTTATATAATTACTCACATATTTGGGATACATATTTTAATGGAATATAATGTGATGGACCACATTTTTTATAAGAGAAAATAAGTATCTAGATTATGTATGGATAAGAACATCTAACAATATATCACTTCAATGATATAGAATAAGTGTTTCAAAAAATTCATCGATTTGGATTAAAATTTAACAGAATTTTGAGAACTCAAAAAAAACAATATTTCACCAAATTAGTAAAACCACTATATTATTCTTTGGGGTGGTAAAATAGATGGAACAACATTTATGATTAATTTTGACAAGATTTATATATTATATTTTTATAGATATTGAAACCCTAACCTCCCATCCGCTCTATAAATAACTGTTATTCTCGTTTGGAGGGAAATGATCCCTTATAAGTATTTCACTAGACTTATAATGAATTTTGATTTAGAATTTATTCTTATTTTATTCCTACTTCATTTTTTCCATCTTTTTTTATTTCAATATTTTTACTTTCAATATCTTGTTTCTATATTTTTCATTTATTCAATTACATCACTTTTCATTACTGCAAGCTCTCAAAATCACGATCCTTGGTGGAAAACATTGGGCTTGTCCATGTAGATGATTTTATAAATTTTCCTATACTAATTTTTTTAATTCTAAACATTTATTTTCAATTTTTAGTGTAGGGGTGTAGAGTATTGAATTATGGTCTGGGGATAGTTGACCACTTCATATCATTAATTTCAAATGAATTATATTCTCCACCAAATAAAAATTCCCTCACTTTTCTGAGATATTCTCCAAAAAAAATAGATTTGAGTGTCTTTGAGGGATGGAGCAAAATAAAATGAAATAATTCATTGGATGGTGTCACACTCTATATTATGGTGTGAATATCATTCTTTTCTATTGAAAGAACTAAGTAATGGTGTGCCAAAAAGATATCTTTCTCATGTTAACAATTTCACTCAATATATAAGATATTAGTCTATGTACGATTGGATGGAGTCTGAAATATAATATTGGTAATAGATAATAAATAATTAAGTATTTCAAGTACCTAAACCAAGTAACAATAATTACTAACAAAACATTCTTTTTGTTTGTATTCGTTATTTCATATTTATTTTCCAGTTTTCATTAAATAAATAAACCTCCATATTTACACTATATTTATAAATTTAAAATTACCAAAATACAATATATGATAAAGATTAGTGAGAATTTGACTACATACTAATCAAGTGAGATGAGCCATTTTGGCCACTCTACAACATTAGGAAAATTAATAATATCTTTTTCACACCCAGTAACAGGCGTGTCAACTATCTGTCTCATAAAAATCATTGTATTCCAATATTATGAATAGATTATTGAAATACAGTGATATATATCTAAATGTACCCCAATGGTTAAAATATAATTCTATGGTTTTCCATATTTATTATTAATGGTTAGGTTCTGGATACACATAAATGAATGAGACTTCATCTCATGAAGTTTACACATGTTAATATATACGATATTTGATTATGAAAATAACATGTCTTGCATATTATAATGTAATAATCATAATTGTTACAATATATAATTTTAGAATGGAGGGAACATTGTTTGTGTCATGATTGGCATTAAATTAATGAAATATTTCATTAAGGATTTATCCCTTCCATATTTAAGAAAGTTCATATGTCAATCCAGTAAATGGAATTGATTAATAAAAATAAAATCAACTCCCATTGTGTATTGAATATGTTATTTCATCATATCAAATAATGATATAACGATCACATATATTTATGAAAAATGTATACATGCTGAATAATTATTAAATTTCAATAAAGAGGGATTATATTTCATATTGAGTGGTTAAATATATTTTTAAATTGTTTTGAAATTAATTACTTTCACTAATGATTCCATTGTGTGTTGTGAGATACTATTGTTGGACATTAGTCAAGACCAACTAATTCCATTGAGTTGGTGGCGTGGAGGTTTGAACAGTTATTGTATCCTTGGATCTCTATTAAATTTAATTTTTATTTAATGAAAATAATAAATTTTATTTGTTGGACTATGAATAAATATGTATTTATGAATTGTTGATTGCATTATTTCAGTCAATATTTAAATATGTGTAGATTATTTAAATAAATAATTATTTTTAGTACCATCAAATAGAATATAAATTTATCTCATCATTTATTTATTAGGTAATAAAAAATAATTTTATTATTATTTAATAAATAATTATTTTGTTTCAGGAAGTACATCATAAAAATTTATTCACATGACTGGGAATATAATATTTTTTTTGATTAATATATTAATTTAAGTTTGAGAAATGATAAGGAGGATAACCAGGATAAAAAGGGATAAATTACTAGAATGGTATATGTATTATATATCATTAATTATATATTCAATTATTTATTTACTTATTTGTGAAATGATATTTGGCATAAAATAAAATTTTTATTTCCAAAGAACATTTAATGAAAATGTTATAAACAGCACAATAACCAAATACAAGACAACTTGTCCAAGGGGATCCACCCTTGTAGACACGAGTCATAATAAACCCATTGATCACTTTTATAGTTGATTGGGAACCACAAGGAAAAGCCAACTCAATGAAATAATAATAATAAAATTAATTTTAGCATGTATATATTGTATGGTGTTTAATATTTGGTGAAGACATTATTCAAATTATGAATAATAAAACCCTAACACTTATATATTTATCTCTTGTATCATTTTCGAGGAAAAATGAATTCAATGGTGATAATCATTTTGTTGTGAATAGTTATTCTCTACCAAGATAAATCTAATAAGAATAAAGAATTTTGTAAGGCTTCCACTCTAAAATCCAATAAATTATATCAAATCCTCTTTCTTATAATGATAGAGATATCAATTATAAAACAATTCCAAAACCCATTGGACTGTATTACATTCACCATGAATGATGTAATGAAATCAGTACCTTAATTCTAGATTATAGTTATCCATTGGTTATGTTTTAAGATCCAATAGTATATGTGGATCAATGAGAGAAGGGATCAACATTGGTCACTCATACTACAATTATTGTATAATTATAATGACATTTGAATGATCATTATTTACATTAATGAAATATATCAACATCAAGGTATTTTATTATAATAAAAGAATATTTAAAATTAAACATAAAAGATCCAATATGTTGTTATTGAGATTCATTAATAATGATTATTTTTATTTGATCATTTTATAATTCATTAATTTATAGTTTTTTATAATTTTTTGGACAGATTTAACTAAATTGAATCAATTTTATTGGGTTTTAATGATATCTGTTGTGCGTAGAACCTTCAGTGGGGTTGTCATAGTGGGATAGATGGACTATTGTGTGGTTATAATAGTGGTTGTAAGGTTTATTTTGTGTAATTTATGTTGTTCTATTGAAGTAATAGTGGGTTTTTATTAGATATGTGAGGTATTATATGTGGTTTTGGGATTGGATTTCATTGGATTTTAATATGCTTCCATAGCGCCTCAGGATATGGTTGGAAATAACTAATGTGGTAATTGGTATTAGGATAAAAACATTAATTGATGGGATATTATATAAAAGGAAATAATGAATTGAATTGTTATATATAATAAATAATGAAGGAAGGAAGAAATATGATTTTTTTAAGAATTCCATAATGAAGAGAGTTATATTTGAATATCTTGACATAAAATATGATAAAATTAATAGCATAATGTTTTTAACAAGGTTATTAAATTATAACTATGGATATTTTTAGAATGATGGGATAAAATAGTAAAATAATTATAGATTTATGTACATTATTGTGTGAAAGTATTGGGTTTTTCATGACCCCCTCCCTCTAAAAATACCACAATGGAGGAAGATAGGTAATGGCCCCCACCTCGGGCTCCAATAGTCCCCATGTTGGTGACTAGAACTGAGGGTATGAAAATATCATAATTGGGAGGCATTAACCTCTATAATAAAATGATATTGGGAGATAGGATAAATCAAGAGCATGTAACTCAAGGATATAATATTAAAAGGAAACCAAAACCCTCTTATAATGCATGCATAAATAAAATAGATATAGTTAAAAGTTTCACAATGAACATCGTGAAAATAAAAGTTAAGGTAGAGATAATACAATAGCTCCAAATGTTTGAGCTAATAATGACCAATACGGTCCACGAAGGCCACCTATAAATTTGGAAAATAGTTTTATATCCATAGGGTGAGAATACATGTATACTTAGTTAGAAAACCAAATTCTCTAATGCACATGTGAATATATAATAGTAATTCTTCCATGAAGAAATAATATAACATAAGACATCAAAACATTTCACCTACAATAACCAAAAAACAAAAAGAATCACTAACCAAATAATGTATCCAAGTATACTAACATAATAAGAATCATATCGATAAAGGTACCTCACACTGCTTTACCACTAATATTCCACCCTCACACCCCATTAACTTATGTTTTGGTGGTCCCATATCTTCAGAATAACATCACATTAAATCAAATTCCACTCACAGTCACTAAATCTATCACATCACATCGTATATCATCCATAGACACCAAGGACATCACATCTCATAAAAAGTTTAGAAGGGTTTCATGAACATGATGGACATCAACCTCATGCACTACTCCTTCCATGAACGACCCAAACATAATATATCTCCTAACATCCCACCAAAATACACCTCTGCAATCACATCTCATCACGTCACATCTCAATAGAAGCACTGTTGACATCTGGCCATCATAGCCTTTGTAGGTTACCAATTATTGGACAAGGGAGCAAGAAAATGTTAGCATACAGACATCTATCCTTCCACTAGTATGTTCAAAAAAGGCCCATATATATATATATATATATATATATATATTTGTGTATGTGTTTTTGTTTCAGCACAAGGTTCTTGATGTGGGTAAGGTGCGTATATAAATCACAAGGAATATACAATGATATATATATATATATATAATGTCAAACATGGAATCCAAATCCTTTGGGTTAACAAATGGGGCACTAATCATATCACAATGTCACTATATCACCTTGTAACATCTGAAACATCCGATTCAAATTATAAATTCACAACACCACACAATAATCCACTATCCACATTCCACAATCAAAAACCCCGTTAAAATTTAGAAAATTTACTTATTTTAAATAATAATCTAATTTCATTAATGTGACACCCCAGGATTTCAGAGTGTGTTATTTCTTAAAAATAATTCAATAACTTGCACTACACGCAACACCGAGTTCAATCACACCATTAAAAGAGGTCATGAATAGTATTAACTACATTTTAAACTTTATATAATCCTTATAATTTTAGAATCCCTATTATGAGTTTCTTAGTCATAATGCAAGAACAGATTCATTTTCAGTATTTCACTTTTATCAACTTCTAATAGTGAAACATTTTTAAATACAATATTTTAAACTTTTTGACTAAATGGGGACATCAAAAATTTAAAATGAAACACCCCAAGCTTCCACGGTACATTTCCCTTTGAATAATGTGATAGCGTGTGTTGTACGCAACACCGAGTTCTAACACACCATAACCAATCAAACTAGCCGTTATAAATAGTAATACCTACTTTTTGAAAATATATATATTTTATATTTCAAAATGGACTTCATTTTTGGATTCGGAATATCGAATTTAGCCTAAGGTGAAATTTTGGTACTTTTCGGATAACTTTCATATTTTGATGAATAGTGAAAATTACTAAATTTTAATTAAAAACAACTTTTTTAATCAAAATAATTAATAGTGATAAATTATGAATTTGAGTGGTTTTAAAGTATATTTAGAATATATTTTTACAATTTAATATAATGTTGGTCATTAGACATAATTTTACAATTAAACCGAACATAAACAAGTGTCAATCTTTTGATAGTTATTATCTCTTAAAAACACGCTTTTTGTTTTGACAGCGGGAATTAATTTTAAATTAATTTCTGCCACTTATGTGTTTTGAATTTAGAAAAATGGATTCCATATTTGGAATCAGGATGTTCAAATTGTGTAAATAGGTAACTTTTATTTTTAGACATTTTGAATAATTACTGCGGTAAATATTTTATTTACCATGGTTAAGGGTAAATCCGGTAAATAAGGGTTAAAAAAATATTATAATAATACTAAATTACCCTAAAACGTGTCTTAACCCTATTGGTTGATACATGGTCGATCATGGGCATCTTTGGGTCGATTTTGGGACCCCATGGATCCACTTGTAAGTGATAATGACACTTTATTTTAATTAAGTCAAAATGAATACAAAAATGACACAAGCATATATCTTTTAGCAAAACAATTGTTACATAGGGTTATATAAGTTGGATTTTAGATTATAAATATTCATTAGAAAGATAAAACGATTTCCTACATAATGATATTTTATTTATAATTTTTAGACATTAAATAATTTATTTTATTTATGACACAATGATGATGCAGTAATTACTATAATAGTGAAAAATTAAAATAATTGATATTATAAATACCCAAAAAAATATAATATGAAACTTTTAATGAATTAAACTAATTTTATAGGATACTATGATATATTAGGATTGATTTAATTGACTTTGTTCGAAGTAATCAATTTGTTATGAGTTTCACAAAAATCAACTATTGAATAGTGTCAAAATTGACATAAAAGAGTTCTTAAAACAAATATTATATTATTAATTGATATTAAATTCCTAAAAATCTAAGGTTCGGACAAGAGACTTATATCATGATAGTTTAATCATTAATGGACCACTTGGGGGGTCTCTTGGATGTATATAGTAAGTTTATTAACCATATTATATAAAAATACAAAGAGACATTGTAAAAGTGAAACTAATTAACTTAGAGTTAATACTTAAAGATAAGGTTAATATAAGTACCCAAACCTGTCTAAATTCTATTGGTTGAGTGGTTTTAGACCTATCCCCACCTTAAACTTTGAATAATCAACTTTTGAGCCTTTAGAAACCGAATATGAATTTATTATAAATTAATATTTCTAACTTTTCCAAAGGTGCCCCTCACCCCTCTTATAAAAGGGCACTCCTCCTTCTCATTTCTTCACACCTTCAAAGCCTTTTGGCTCGGCCAAACTCTGCCCAAATACTCTCCCAACATCCCTCAATACAACCTAGAGGCCTTAGTTTGATCAGAAAGCCAACCTAAGGAGCCCTTTTGATCAAATCAAAAGGAAGAACCCGAAGAAGAGGTAATGATTTCACCACCCTTCTCCAAGTTCATTTCTTCTTCCACTTCTTCTTCCTTTGTTCTTACCATTCTAAAATAATAACTCCAGTATCTCACATATACTGTGATGTTATTATAAATATGGTACAATCATATTCAGTATTCTATCCACCCTTTGAATAACATGTCACCATACGTGCCTACGTACGGCTTACCGTCTCCACGTCGTGGTGTAATTGTTATTCAATATAATATTATTTGGATGGGTATAATAATGATGTGTAACTCATGTAAATAATAAATATAACATGATAATGATTCTGTATATATGATATACCATCCATTTATATATTATTTTAATATCAAAAGAATGATATTGTCACTCGTGCGTACGTACGGACTACCGTCTCCACGAACGCGATGAGATTCATTCTACATCGTATCCATTCAAGTATAATTATCATTTGATGATTTAAAAATGATTTTTAAGGACTGGATATCATTCTGGATATGAATAAGATACAACAACCATAGCTTATGTAACAAAACATATAAATGAAAATTAGTAAGTTAACTCCCGAAACGACCATAATTCTAAGATATTATTAACAAATCAATGTTAAAAGATCATATATGATATCATATTAATATATATGATTCTTGTATAATTTAATAACAACTATTTCACCATTATACAGGAGGTTAACCTACCCCAACCAAGGAAAAGTACAAGGTAAGGGTTATTTCACAATCTCTTCATTATTCGAGGTTGTTTATACGTAATAATCTACTGGGATCTCTTTATCATCCACATCCATGTTTCTTAAAAATGCATTTCAAAACATTTTTACTATTTACTAGAATATGTGTTAAAGTCATTTATACCCTTTTTGACTTTTATAAGTGGTTTATAAAGGAATCTTTCGGTCGTTTTCAAAACAAGGTCCTTTTTAACCTTTTCGACAGAATTAAGGTAAGAATGTTTTTTTTTACTTATACGGCGGGTGAGGTTATTTTCTGCCATTATAAAATCATCGAATCTTTCCTTACAAGCTTATAAGAATATTTTCAAAGAAAAGGTTTATTTTATATTTATGTGATTTTTAATTGATTTCAAAAGAGAGATATTTCCCTCAAATATATGAAAATCCAGTGTAAATGTATACGTATTTAACGCAAGCTTAAAAATGTTTTCAGAAAACCGGACTCTCGAGTTTGGTAGACAGGAAGGGATTGGGAGTGGACCCATCATGGCCTGTAATTAATCGAGAAGTCTCAGAATTAGTTATTTTGTTTTCAGAAGCTTGCATATTGCTTTCAGAAAAACACTGGAGTATATTTTATCAATTTTAAACATAAGTATCTTCTAAAAACAATTGCATCAGTAGGTCTCATGAGACAAACTAGTGTCTTGGCACAAGGCCTTGACAAAATCTTATTTGTAGTCTTGGCACGAGGCCTTGGCTATGTGGTTATGATAGTCTGGCATTATGCATTCCAACATTATGAAAGTGGTTATTGATTTTTGCATGTGATTATTCGATTAGTAGAATATACATGTGAATAAGTAAATGGCATTATTTCATTTTATTTATGCCATACCATGTTGAAAGTTCATATTTAAAAGGCTTTTGTTTTAGTTATACATTGCCTTAAATGTTTATTCTTATTTATGAAAGTTTCCTCTATATTGTTATCCTTACTGGGCATTTGAGCTCACCCCTTTTCTATGTTTTATTTTTCCCAGGAAGTGAAGATGTAAGTTTTGAATGACCTGCAGGGATATTATGAGGGGATTATAGTGTGGACTGTGGAAACATTATGTTGTAGTAGTAGTTTTTCATTTTATGATGTAATGTAAAACTTATGAATATATCTAGTGTTTCCAAGGCTACTAAACCAATCGGTCTTTCGAGATTTGATCATTCTTGTGATCATGCCAATGTTATGTAATAATGCACCGACTCTGGGTAGCTGGGGTCGGGGCGTTACAGTTGGTATCAGAGGAAGTTTAGTACAAACCTTGGAAGCTAGATTTAGATAAACTCTGATTAGAGCACGTAGACCTAAGATGAGCTTTGACGATTAGTGTAGAAGAACTTCCTAGAATTTTGGTATTGTAGAGATTTTGTGAGTTTTCCGAGCAATACATCCCTGTCTGGATACGAGCAGGTAGAGGCGGCTCTGGCACAGATGTACCTAGGGGTAAAACCCGAAAACACCGCTTTGAGCTAGACTCGAACGGGAACTGGTGCACGACAACGGGCCTTGCTGCACTCTTGGTTACGACACTCCTGGGGGATATGCATAGGATAACTCTCATTTTCTTTACAAATCATTTTGAAGGGATTATGAGTATATACTTCCTCAAAGAAAAAATTCTTATGATTATGGATTATATCCATAAATAGTTCAATTTATGTTAAGTGTTTTATAAGTATGGGATTATGTATTTTGATTCATAAACTGATCTAGTGTATGCCATTGTTTAGAAATGGCGCCCAGTAGAAGGAATGAGAACTCCAGAAATGCACATGATCCAAAAAGAAGGAAGGATCATATCTTTCATGGTCTTAAGCTAGAATTTATAAGAGAAATAGTCTCCCATGTATTATCATCATATGAAGAAATAATATCTTGTGTTGATAAGATAAGTAAAGAGTTTACTGAGTCCTATGGCTTTGAAGGGAAGCAAGAGAAGAAAAGGATGGAAGAGAGAAAGATGGATAAAAGTAAGAGGGAAAAGAAGAATTTTCCCATATGTGGTAACTGTGGAAAGAAACACCTTGGAACTTGCCTGAAAGGAATGGGAGTTTGTTATAAGTGTGGAGGAAAAGGTCACAAAGTACGTGACTGCAAGGGTAAGAAAATGGTTTCAAATGTACAATGCTTCATTTGCAAGGAGTTTGGACACTACGCGAACCTATGTCCCAGTCATCAGACTATGCCGCAAATGATGTTATTGGATAATAATCAATTTATGATACTACCACAGATGAAGAGGAATGATTAGAGTTCATATGTTGATTATGTCAATTGAGTGTTGTATCAACAATGTACTTGTTATAATAATTATGGAGTATATAAGGATTTTACTGCAGTACTATTTCATTAAGGACTTGAGATTGTGTGGAACAAAGAAAAGTAACTCAATAGCAGGATAAATTTTTGGAAAATATATGGTTGAGAGAATGATAAATCATAATATAGTTCTGATACTGAGGTAGTGATTTTGGAATAATATGTGATTGTTTTGGATAAATTATATTGGATATTCTTGACTACCTTAGAACTGATTAATGATTTGTATATTCCATTATTGTTGGGGTTTAAAACATTTTTGGATTAATGAAGTATATCCAGCATTCTATATGGAATAAGGGAGCATGAATGTAATCAATAAGGAATATGGTAATACATGATGAAGGTATTCATATTCTATTACGGGGTAAAAAGGATCTATATTATGTTTACCTTCCTTATAAATGTTGGACTGTGAGTTTGGATAGAAGTATTTTGGATAGTTCTAGTTTGGATTATTTTTGATTGCCATAAAAGGACAACCCGGAGGTCGGGCGGCAACCCGTCGCGTCCGGCAAGGCTGCGAGACTTGAACCCGCAACCGAAGGGCGACAAGGGTGTATCACCTAACACTGGCCCACGAGATGTCCTAGATTAAATAATTTAGTTTTTATTAAAAGATCTTTTAGATGAATTATAAATTCGTTTATTTTGGAACCCTATATGAATAGTGTAAATAGAATTTTTTTTACATTCTATTATCTTTTAGAGTGAAAGATGAGTTTGTGGTAGAAATTTATTAATGGATAAAACTCTAATTATAAAGTAAGTATATCTCCTTATGATCTTAGCCAATCTCATAAATAAATTCCTCGATATTAAGAAAAGAAACTTAGAACAAAAATGTTTTCCTAGATGGTACCTTAAATCATCACTAATTTATGGCTTTTGGATTGTTGGCCTTTTCATAGCCATGTTCTCTACCACTCTCCATCAGATAATTGATGGTTAGATTTTTCTTCCATATCCATATTTTCCTACATGGAACCCTAGTATGTGTTATTTTCGGTAATCTTCATACTTTCCACTCTTTATTTTAAATAGAGGCCTCATTAATTCATTTTTCGATGTGGGATTTCAACTAACATATTTTGAAATGTCAAAAATGTGTTGTCCCAATACCATATATTTTGTTGAACCGATGATACTTCAAATCATCATGGATTTATGAGTTTAAGGACCTCAATTTTATACTTGTTTGTGATTGATGACCTCAATCACTACCTATAAATATTTACGTTTTTCCTCCAATTATATGTCTCTAATTGCCACCAATGTTCTCCTAATCGAGATCATAATTTGGTGGTGACCCTTTAATTTCTCTTTTCCTCATATTAAGACTAAATTTTAGTAACCCAATTTCCAATGTGGGTTTTCCCACAAATATATTTTCTACTTTCAACCTTTTATTTTCGAAGAACAATTTCAAATTGCGAGGACGCAATTTATTGAAGGAGGGGAGAATGTAACACCCCAGGATTTCAGAGTGTGTTATTTCTTAAAAATAATTCAATAACTTTCACTACACGCAACACCGAGTTCAATCACACCATTAAAAGAGGTCATGAATAGTATTAACTACATTTTAAACTTTATATAATCCTTATAATTTTAGAATCCCTATTATGAGTTTCTTAGTCATAATGCAAGAACAGATTTATTTTCAGTATTTCACTTTTATCAACTTCTAATAGTGAAACATTTTTAAATACAATATTTTCAACTTTTTGACTAAATGGGGACATCAAAAATTTAAAATGAAACACCCCAAGCTTCCACGGTACGTTTCCCTTTGAATAATGTGATAGCGTGTGTTGTACGCAACACCGAGTTCTAACACACCATAACCAATCAAACTAGCCGTTATAAATAGTAATACCTACTTTTTGAAAATATATATATTTTATATTTCAAAATGGACTTCATTTTTGGATTCGGAATATCGAATTTAGCCTAAGGTGAAATTTTGGTACTTTTCGGATAACTTTCATATTTTGATGAATAGTGAAAATTACTAAATTTTAATTAAAAACAACTTTTTTAATCAAAATAATTAATAGTCATAAATTATGAATTTGAGTGGTTTTAAAGTATATTTAGAATATATTTTTACAATTTAATATAATGTTGGTCATTAGACATAATTTTACAATTAAACCGAACATAAACAAGTGTCAATCTTTTGATAGTTATTATCTCTTAAAAACACGCTTTTTGTTTTGACAGCGGGAATTAATTTTAAATTAATTTCTGTCACTTCTGTGTTTTGAATTTAGAAAAATGGATTCCATATTTGGAATCAGGATGTTCAAATTGTGTAAATAGGTAACTTTTATTTTTAGACATTTTGAATAATTACTGCGGTAAATATTTTATTTACCATGGTTAAGGGTAAATCCGGTAAATAAGGGTTAAAAAATAATATTATAATAATACTAAATTACCCTAAAACGTGTCTTAACCCTATTGGTTGATACATGGTCGACCATGGGCATCTTTGGGTCGATTTTGGGACCCCATGGATCCACTTGTAAGTGATAATGACACTTTATTTTAATTAAGTCAAAATGAATACAAAAATGACACAAGCATATATCTTTTAGCAAAACAATTGTTACATAGGGTTATATAAGTTGGATTTTAGATTATAAGTATTCATTAGAAATCTAAAACGATTTCCTACATAATGATATTTTATTTATAATTTTTAGACATTAAATAATTTATTTTATTTATGACACAATGATGATGCAGTAATTACTATAATAGTGAAACATTAAAATAATTGATATTATAAATACCCAAAAAAATATAATATGAAACTTTTAATGAATTAAACTAATTTTATAGGATAATATGATATATTAGGATTGATTTAATTGACTTTTTTCGAAGTAATCAATCTGTTATGAGTTTCACAAAAATCAACTATTGAATAGTGTCAAAATTGACATAAAAGAGTTCTTAAAACAAATATTATATTATTAATTGATATTAAATTCCTAAAAATCTACGGTTCGGACAAGAGACTTATATCATGATAGTTTCATCATTAATGGACCACTTGGGGGTCTCTTGGATGTATATAGTACGTTTATTAACCATATTATATAAAAATACAAAGAGACATTGTAAAAGTGAAACTAATTAACTTAGAGTTAATACTTAAAGATAAGGTTAATATAAGTACCAAAACCTGTCTAAATTCTATTGGTTGAGTGGTTTTCGACCTATCCCCACCTTAACCTTTTAATAATCAACTTTTGAGCCTTTAGAAACCGAATATGAATTTATTATAAATTAATATTTCTAACTTTTCCAAAGGTGCCCCTCACCCCTCTTATAAAAGGGCACTCCTCCTTATCATTTCTTTACACCTTCAAAGCCTTTTGGCTCGGCCAAACTCTGCCCAAATACTCTCCCAACATCCCTCACTACAACCTAGAGGCCTTAGTTTGATCAGAAAGCCAACCTAAGGAGCCCTTTTGATCAAATCAAAAGGAAGAACCCGAAGAAGAGGTAATGATTTCACCACCCTTCTCCAAGTTCATTTCTTCTTCCACTTCTTCTTCCTTTGTTCTTACCATTCTAAAATAATAACTCTAGTATCTCACATATACTGTGATGTTATTATAAATATGGTACAATCATATTCAGTATTCTATCCACCCTTTGAATAACATGTCACCATACGTGCGTACGTACGGCTTACCGTCTCCACGTCGTGGTGTAATTGTTATTCAATATAATATTATTTGGATGGGTATAATAATGATGTGTAACTCATGTAAATAAAAAATATAACATGTTAATGATTCTGTATATACTATATACCATCCATTTATATATTATTTTAATATCAAAAGAATGATATTGTCGCTCGTGCGTACGTACGGACTACCGTCTCCACGAACGCGATGAGATTCATTCTCCATCGTATCCATTCAAGTATAATTATCATTTGATGATTTAAAAATGATGTTTAAGGACTGGATATCATTCTGGATATGAATAAGATACAACAACCATAGCTTATGTAACAAAACATATAAAAGAAAATGAGTAAGTTAACTCCCGAAACGACGATAATTCTAAGATATTATTAACAAATCAATGTTAAAAGATCATATATGATATCATATTAATATATATGATTCTTGTATAATTTAATAACAACTATTTCACCATTATACAGGAGGTTAACCTACCCCAACCAAGGAAAACTACAAGGTAAGGGTTATTTCACAATCTCTTCATTATCCGAGGTTGTTTATACGTAATAATCTACTGGGATCTCTTTATCATCCACATCCATGTTTCTTAAAAATGCATTTCAAAACATTTTTACTATTTACTGGAATATGAGTTAAAGTCATTTATACCCTTTTTGACTTTTATAAGTGGTTTATAAAGGAATCTTTCGGTCGTTTTCAAAACAAGGTCCTTTTTAACCTTTTCAACAGAATTAAGGTAAGAATGTTTTTTTTTTACTTATACGGCGGGTGCGGTTATTTTCCGCCATTATAAAATCGTCGAATCTTTCCATACAAGCTTATAAGAATATTTTCAAAGAAAAGGTTTATTTTATATTTATGTGATTTTTAAATGATTTCAAAAGAGAGATATTTCCCTCAAATATATGAAAATCCAGTGTAAATGTATACGTATTTAACGCAAGCTTAAAAATGTTTTCAGAAAACCGGACTCTCGAGTTTGGTAGACTGGAAGGGATTGGGAGTGGACCCATCATGGCCTGTAATTAATCGAGAAGTCTCAGAATTAGTTATTTTGTTTTCAGAAGCTTGCATATTGCTTTCAGAAAAACACTGGAGTATATTTTATCAATTTTAAACATAAGTATCTTCTAAAAACAATTGCATCGGTAGGTCTCATGAGACAAACTAGTGTCTTGGCACAAGGCCTTGACAAAATCTTATTTGTAGTCTTGGCACGAGGCCTTGGCTATGTGGTTATGATAGTCTGGCATTATGCATTCCAACATTATGAAAGTGGTTATTGATTTTTGCATGTGATTATTCTATTAGTAGAATATCCATGTGAATAAGTAAATGGCATTATTTCATTTTATTTATGCCATACCATGTTGAAAGTTCATATTTAAAAGGCTTTTGTTTTAGTTATACATTTCCTTAAATGTTTATTCTTATTTATGAAAGTTTCCGCTATATTGTTATCCTTACTGGGCATTTGAGCTCACCCCTTTTCTATGTTTTATTTTTCCCAGGAAGTGAAGATGTAAGTTATGAATGACCTGCAGGGATATTATGAGGGGATTATAGTGTGGACTGTGGAAACATTATGTTGTAGTAGTAGTTTTTCATTTTATGATGTAATGTAAAACTTATGAATATATCTAGTGTTTCCAAGGCTACTAAACCAATCGGTCTTTCGAGATTTGATCTTTCTTGTGATCATGCCAATGTTATGTAATAATGCACCGACTCTGGGTAGCTGGGGTCGGGGCGTTACAATTAAAGCACCCAATTCACTCCATTTCCATATCATTAATCAAACAAACACGTTAATTTCACTATTCAATCCTCATTTTATTTTTCATTTATCAATAGCCACTGTTGGTCGGAGTGGTTTACTCAAGAGGGGGGGTGAATTGAGTACCAATTAAAATTTCTGTATTTAAAAACACTGTCTTAAAGACCCCCAAATAAAATAATAAATTAAACTGTAGTGAATTTATATTAAAGTAGAGGTTCTGTTAGATTCTCAAGGGATTGACTAATTCCCAGTTAATCAACACAGGAGTGTGAGATTATCTTTTGAAACTAACTTACTAATCTACACTTAATATAAACACTTGCTAATTTAATTATCAAAGTGACTTTAAAAACAGTAGTGGTTTTAAAGTGATTAGCAGCGGAATAAAACTTTGAAAGAGATGGCCCAACAAATGTAACCAAGAGGTTCAGTCTCAAGCCGAGACTTAGTCCTCTCAAAAGTTTATATATAAAAAATGATCCACACCCTAAATCGGGTTTCAACAGTTTACAACTGTCCAGGTCCAAGACCTCTACCACTGTTATTCGTGGGAAACAGTACAACAGCAACCAGCTGTCCAGGTCACACACGACCTCTACCACTGTTATTCGTGGGAAAGAAAGAATGCAAGAATTTGGTAAGGATTTACAAATCCTCTAGTTTAAGTACATGAGACAGTGTATGTGTTAGATACAGCAGATAACACACACTGCTCGAAAAGAATAATAATAAATCACGGAACAAGAGATGTAGAGTTTAGAAATGGTTCTGGGGATTTCAGTGTAGCTCTGAACTCCTTTGGATTCAATCAGAAGTGATTCTGAGTCCTCTTCTCATTTTTGTTTGAGAAGCAGAGTGTCATATGCTCCAGGTTCACAGACAGTGAAAATGTAGTGGCTGAAGTTCTTCAGTGTTCTTCTTATATGCACGGACCACTTCTCGAGTATGCTTGATTGTCTATGAGCTTCTCTGTGTTCTTGATGGAACTGGTTTTGCTCTTGATTCTTCTTGTTCTTGTGTTTCTGGTATATTTCTTCCACCACACCCCTTCTCTGTTGGGCAGCGTAGTCTTCTCGTATTTATCTCACGGGCAACAGGGGACAGAAAAGATTTCCTTTCTGCAGGTACGAGGTACGGATTCCTGACATCCGACAACCTTTATTAGATATTTGACAAATCATTAAAATGTACATGATATGACCGTTAGATATATTAAATATAGGAAATAAAGAAATTCAAACAGTGAGTCGAGTGATCGGTAGGTAATCAGCATCGGTAGCTTGGACATCAGTAGCTCAATGTCATTAGTTGCTTTGACTCTATCGGTGGCTCTATGCGTTGGTTGGTATATGCTTGTTTCGGTGACTTTTTTTATCGGTAGCTCCATGCGTCGGTAGCTTCATGCGTCGGTAGCTCCATGCGTCGGTAGCTCCATGCGTCGGTATCGGTAGCTGTGAGTCTGTCAGTAGCTTCGTCCATCAGTGACTCTTATTCCATCGGTAGCTATTTATACTTACACCGGTAGCTCTATGTTTGTATCGGTAGCTGTCTTTAAGTCAGTAGCTTACATTTATAAGTACATCGGTAGCTCTATGTTAAGTATATCGGTGACTCTGTCTGTCGGTAGACTAAGTCTATCGGTAGACTGGGTACCGATAGCTCTTTATCAGTAGCTATAGGCAGATTACTTATCTGTTTTATGCAGAACACATCCGATTGTGTTAGAATTAATTTATAACTTGTATGAACATGGATAAATGAGGATTAACATATTCCAAATACTATTTTAAAAATTATTATTGGTTTGATCACAGATTTCAAAGAATTAAAGTATAGATCAATGATACTTAAAAATATCATAGAGAATGAAAACATAATTGGGATTTTCAACACATATGAATACATGATTGAGATTATCAAAACAGGTGAGGTCAACATTCTCCCCCTTTTTGATAATCACAATTTATGATATGGGCATTTAACATAGTGAAAATATAATAGTAAAGAGTATAATATTGAATTCAATTTTCTCATAGAAAACAGCATCAGAGATAATAGAAATAGTATGATATAGACATAAGTTATTAGAGGTAACAATCATAAGGTACCGAAGGTAAAAAGAAACATAATAATATCAGAGATAAAATTGAAAAGAAGGTTATTTTTCCCCATTGAAAATATTTCTCATTCCCTCATTTTGTTCTCCCCCTCATTCTCTCATTTTGTTCTCCCCTTTGTGATAATCAAAAAGTGGGACAAAATATATAGGAGACAAATAAAACATGAGAAGTAAAAAAGAGGTCCTTTGTATTAGAGCAGTCAGAAAGTACAGAGACAGAATACAAATGAATTCCTATCAAAAATCCTGGCCACTGGATCAATCCACATCTTCCACATGAGATTTTCCTTTGGGATCAGAAGAAGGTTCGGGTGGTGAGGATGCAGGTGAAGGTTTTGGAATGCCAGAAATGATCAAAGGAGGTTGACCCACTGACACAGAGTCAGGCCTGTAGGTTGAAGATCGTTGGGTGATCATTGGTGTGAGGCTTCGAATAGCTTGAGCAGGAGTCAGCTGGACTGTGGAAGCAGCTGAGGCAGAAGCAGGCAAAGCAGGAGGTACGATGACTGGTCTGGCATCAACATGCAAGAAGGGCAGCAACAAATTTCTAAAATCCATAATAATTCCTCCTCCTCTTTCCATAGCAGAGATGAAATCATCTTTGTTCTCCATAAATTTCTCCAAGGCAGGAGTCAATTGTCTTAGTTTGCTCACTTTTTCTCTAAAAGCTTGAGTGACTAGAGGTAGCTTCATGTTTTCCAAAATCAGCTTGAAGTGGTGTTCGAGTTGATGCTTGGTGAAAATTCTGGTGAAGTAATAGTCCACTTTGATCTTTATGGCTTCCTGAGAGGCAGAGGCTTCTCTCATATAATCTTGAACAATCTTCATTATTTCTCTAGCAGAATCTCTTGTAGAAAGCACCACTCGGCTCAACTCTGATGAGTCCACAGAGCCACTGGTTGAAATAGAACCAATCTCCTCCTTCAACTTTTCTCGAACTAAATTTAGGTCAACTAAAAGTTTGGATGTGAGAGGGCCAAGAGAGAAGGAAACAGTTTCTTTGAAACTCTTAGACAAACCACTGATTAGCCTTTAAACTTGAGAGTCCTGTAATTGAACGTGATCCTTCACTGAGGTTTTGAAACTTTCAAACACCGAGACAAACTGGCTTACTACACTCTTCACATAAGCTAGGTCCTTGTCAGCTTGAGACTTGGAGCTCATATAAGAATCCAAAGCAGTAACTGATGTCTTGAGAGCTTCAAGATCTGCTTCGATTCTAGAAGACTGAGTCTGGCACTCTTTCACTTCTTCCATAAGCTCAGACACAAAAGAAGATAAATTACAAGCCAGATATAGCTCGAAGGATCTCTCTAACATTTGAATTTATTCATTAAATCTTTGCTTCATCTCAGCAATTGAAACACTGAATTATTCTTTCAGCTCATTCTTCATGGATTCAAGATCAGATTTAGAGACAAAATCATTAGCGACAACTGCAGCAGATCCCCTTGCTAAGGCCAAACTAACTACAGAATCAGTCATTATTGAATGAATTGAGGATGAAAGGGAGGTTTCCATTAACTTCACTTCTTCAACAAAACTGGTTTTGAGGTCCTCTTTCAGCTTATTCAGATCATGAAATCTGACCACATAATCTGGCAAAAACTCAGAAGCAAGATCATAATTGGTCTTTGGTCTATTCAAAAACATATCATTATCAGAATCCGGATAATCCAATCCACAGACTATAAACCCTGGGTCTTCTACCCAGTCTCCAAGCTCAACAGATATTGTAACATTTCCAAGAACATATTGATGCTCCCCCTCAATGGGTGCATTCTCATGTATCACAACAGCGTTCAGTGCGGGATTCTCTTCATCAGAATCTTCTACTACAAGTTCCATCGGTGCAGCATCTAGAAGATCTTCTGATACAGGTACAGCTTATTCTGTATTTCTTTCTACTTCAGCAGTCGGCATAGCTGAGCTTCCAATCAAAGGACTCATACTTAAACTACCAGAAGCAGGCGATTCAGATACATTCTCCTTTTCCTCTTCTTCTTGGTGAGGTACAGACTGGTCTTCCTCATAAGTAGACAAAATTTCCTCTACCTTTACTTTCCTAGAATAAACCAATTCTGCAACAGGACTTGGGGGCAAGTCTGGATCTCCTCCAACATCCATGGGAGTTTCTTCTTCTTCTTCTGTTTCTTCTTCTGTTTCATTACAATAAACAGGTTCCTCTTCATCAGGTCTCAGACTCGGATCTCTCATATCCTTTGGTCTTGAGGGATGATCCACAGGATTAAACCTATCATATATCTTCTGATCATCACTAACCCATTATCCCTTCCATGGGTTCCAGTTAATTTTCATGTACATACAAACAGTCGAGGTGATGCAGAAATTATTCCTGACCACAACTGTCTCATCCTGAGACTCAGCTATTCCTTTCACTTTTATCATTACTGAAATCAGCGTGGCAAAGAATAAAGCATTAGTCTTTGACTTTGGTCTAATCATGTCTTCCATTTGAAGCATTAACAATCTGCACAGATTGATTTTTACACCATGTCTTAGCAAATGAAGAAGATAGATATCTTGATATCTCAGATTTGCAAAATCTCCTCGCCTCGGTATCAACACATGATGAACAAACTTGAAGAGCAGTCGATTCTCTCCATCCATTTCAGTAGAAACCACTTGCCTTTGATTCCCATTACCAGTCAGTTCTTTTAAGGCGGTTTCATAATCAAATATGTCACTGCTAGGTGGCATTGCTCTTGATACGTACCCAGAGACACCTTCATGTGGTACTTTTAAACACTCAGCCCACTCTATTGAAGAAAAAGACATCTCTTTTCCATTTAAAAAAGAGCTTACCCGATTCTCATTTTCAGACTTCTCGAAGGTTACAAACTCATAGAACTGTTTTACCAACTTCGGGAAGTATGGGCCATTGTTATTCGAGAAACAATCCACCCATTTCTGGTCTTCTAGAATCTCGAGTACTAACGATTTTCTAGGCAGTAGCCATTCCACGCACAGTTCTTTCTCGATTACTATGTCTCTATTCTGCAAGTGAGGATTCACTGGTCGCCTTCCCGATCTAGTTCTGACTTCACTAACACTGGCTTTATGCTGTGTCTTCTGCTTCTTAGCTTTTGGTTATACACTTTCATCTCTGATGATAGGAAGCTTAGTTTTTGCCATCGCGGGTTTAGGGTTCTTGGCCGATTTGGGAGCTAAGGTTCGAAGGTGAGAGATTTTGAGCTCGGTGAGGTAAGAAGTGGCTTAGACTTAGTTTTATCATTTAGGAATTCCAAATAAACGACTAAAATAGAGTAAGATAAAATAAAATAAAACGATTCGTATTCTTGGCGGCAGACAGAAGTTTTAAAATATAGCATCGGTGAGAATTTCAACATCGGTGAGGATTTTCACATCGGTGAGAATTTCACATCGGTGAGAATTTTCACATCGGTGAGAATTTTCACATCGGTGAGAATTTTCACATCAGTGAGGATTTTCACATCGGTTGTGATTAAACATTCCCAATTCGTGTCTTATGTAACTTAGCCTATCCAAACATAAAGGTTTAGTGAAAATATCAGCCAATTGATGTTCAGTGCCAATAAATTCAAGAGAAATATCACCTTTTTGATAGTGGTCTCTTAGGAAATGGTGTCTTACATCTATGTGTTTGGTTCTAGAGTGAGATACAGGATTCTTAGAGATGTTTATTGCACTGGTGTTATCACATTTGATTGAAACATGTTTAAAAACATATCCATAGTCCAAAAGAGTGTGTTTCATCCACAGAATTTGTGCACAGCAACTACCAGCAGCTATATATTCTACTTCGGCAGTAGATAATGCAACTGAGTTCTGTTTCTTACTACACCAAGAAACTAGAGATTTTCCAAGAAAATGACATGTTCCTGATGTGATTTTTCTATCTAACTTACAACCAGCAAAGTCAGCATCTGAATAACTCATTAACTCAAAGGATTGTCCTTTTGGGTAAAACAAACCTAAGTTAACCGTGTGTTTGAGATATTTAAAAATTATTTTAACAGCAAGCAAATGAGATTCTTTTGGATTAGCTTGAAATCTAGCACACATACACACACTAAACATAATATCAGGTCGACTAGCAGTAAGATAAAGTAAACTACCAATCATACCTCTGTAATTTGTTTGATCAACTGGTTTCCCAGTTTCATCTGCGTCCAATTTACAGGTAGTACTCATAGGAGTTTCACTTTCCTTGATACTATCCAGACCAAAACGTTTTAAAAGATCCTTTGTATATTTACTTTGATTCAAAATAATACCATTTTCATTTTGAAATACTTGAAATCCAAGAAAGTACTTAAGCTCTCCCATTAAGCTCATTTCAAATTCATTTTGCATACTTTTTGAAAAATCAGTACATAAAGAGTGTTTAGAAGATCCAAAAATAATATCATCAACATATATTTGTACAACTAAAAAATCATTAGAAATTCTTTTAATGAAAAGAGTTGGATCAGCAATCCCTTTAGTAAAACCTTTTGAAATAAATAAATTGCTAAGTCTATCATACCAAGCTCTTGGAGCTTGTTTTAAACCATACAAATCTTTAGAAAGTTTAAAAACTTGATTTGGAAAATGGGGGTTAGTAAATCCAGGTGGTTGTTCTACAAAAACATCTTCAATTATAAAACCATTTAGAAATGCACTTTTCACATCCATTTGATATAACTTGAAATCCAGATGTGCAGCATATGCAAGTAAGATCCTAATGGCTTCTAGTCTAGCTACAGGTGCAAAAGTTTCCTCATAGTCTATACCTTCTTCTTGACTATATCCTTGTGCAACTAGTCTAGCTTTGTTTCTAACTATATTTCCAGATTCATCTACTTTATTTCTAAAAAACAATTTTGTGCCTATTGTCAAGGTGTCCTTAGGTCTGTCAACTAATTTCCAGACTTTGTTTCTTTCAAACTGATTTAATTCTTCCTGCACAGCCATTACCCAGAATTCATCATTGATAGCATCATTGATATTTTTGGGTTCTAGCTGTGAAAGAAAAGCTTGATGTTCAACCTGGTTTCTTAGAGAAGCTCTAGTTTGTGTTCCTCTATCAAGATTACCAACAACAGCTTCTAAAGGAAGATTCTTTAGAATCCTTGTTGATCTGGTAAAGGTTGGACTAGAAATTTCAGGTTCATCTATAGGTTTGGGTTCAACAGAAGCAGATTCTGGAGAAAGTCCAGAACTAGATGCTTTTATAACAGGTTCTTTAGATTTATCATTAAGGTCCAGAACAGATAAGTCTTCTTCAATATTTTCAAGAGAGGTTTTAGACTCATGTGGATCAGTTTCATCAAACTTGATGTGAACAGATTCTTCCACACATTTGGTTTTCTTATTGAATACTCTATAGGCTTTACTTGAAATAGAGTAACCCAGAAAAATTCCTTCATCACTTTTGGAAGCAAATTTATCCAGATTATCTTTAGTATTCAGAATAAATACTTTGCAACCAAAAACATTAAAGTAATTAACCTTAGGCTTTCTATTGTTCCACAATTCATAAGGTGTTTTCTTAAGAACAGGTCTAATTAAGACTCTATTAATGACATAACAAGCTGTATTTACAGCTTCGGCCCAAAAATAAATAGGCAGGTCATATTCATTGAGCATGGTTCTAGCAATTTCTTGAAGGGTTCGGTTTCTTCTTTCTACTACACCATTCTTTTGGGGTGTTCTAGGGGCAGAAAAGTTATGAGTATAGCCATTGTGTGAGCAATAAGATTCAAAATCTTGATTTTCAAACTCACGACCATGATAACTTCTCAAAGTTTTAATCTTAAGTCCACTAAGGTTCTCTACAGATTTAGAGTATTTAACAAAAGAAGAACAAGCTTCACTTTTGTGAGCTAGAAAATATACCCAAGTATATCTAGAAAAATCATCTACAAGAACATAAACATAGTGCTTCCCATTTAAACTAGAAACTCTTGATGGTCCAAACAAATCCATGTGAACCAATTCAAGTGGTTGAGAAGTCGAAACTTCTTTCTTTGATTTAAAAGAAACTTTGTGTTGTTTTCCCTTTTGACAGGGGTTACACACTCTATCATTTGGGAATTCTAATTTAGGTAGGTCTCTAACTAGGTTTTTTCTAGAGAGTTTTCTAAGTGAGTGAATGTTGCAATGTCCCAATCTTCTGTGCCATAGCCAAGATTCTTTATGAAAAGCATTCAAACAATTAATATTCTTCTTAGCTAAAGAATTCAGATTAACAGCATAAACATTTTCATTTCTTAAGGCAGAAAATACCAAAACATTCTTAGAATTAAAAACTTTGCAAGAATCATTTTCAAATTTAACATGAAAACCATCATCACATAACTGAGAAATACTTAATAAATTGTATTTAAGGCCATCAACAAATAAAACTTTAGAAATCAAAATTGAATCAGTGTTACCAATCTGGCTTAGGCCGATGATTTTTCCTCTAGAGTTGTCACCAAAGGTGACAAAGCCTCCATCAACTTTTATTAAACTCTTGAAACAAGATAAGTCTCCTGACATATGTCTTGAACATCCACTGTCCAAATACCAGGTCTCTTTACAGGAGCTCTTTAAGCAAGTTCCCTACAAAACAGATTTAGATGGGAGATGATTTTGGTACCCAGATTTTCTTGGGTCCAGACAGGTTAGCCAATAACACTTTAGGTACCCATATTTGTCTAATGTGTCTCATATAATTTGTAGAATTTACATGCTTTGAAAGATAAACTTTATTAGATCCATAGCTATGTATATAACTGGTTGAAGCATATGAAGTTCCAGAATTACCTTCATTCTGTCCAGATTTAGAAATGAATCTAGTTTTGGCAATTTTCCTTTGTCCAGGTTGGTATCCTATACCAGTAGTATATTTAGGTGCTATTTGCTTTCCTAGCATCTGTGTTAGTGTATTTTTTCCATTGGTGAACTTCTCTAAGTCTTTCTTGAGTTGCTCATTAGATATTTTCAGTTCAGTGTTTTCTTTTAACAGTTGAGCATTTTTCTCTTTTTCAATAGTAAGTTCGGTGTTAACTGTAGTGGTGAGAGCATGTTGTTTCTTTAATGACTTGTATTTATCCTTAAGTTCATTACATGTCTCTTCCAGCATATCACAGTACTCAAACAATTCATTTTTAGACATTGTTCCAAAATCAGAATCAGATTCTGCATTATCTCCAGAGTAATAATTTAAAGCAGGAGTTTCAGCAGTTACCTGAGAAGTGTTTGTCATAAAGCACATGTTTGCCTTATTTTTGTGTTCAGTTTCAGAGCTTTCAGATTCAGTAGAGCTATCCTCATAAGCACTCCAAGTAGCCTTCATGGATTTCTTAAACTTATTGTCCTTATATTCATATTTCTTTTTATACTCCAGCTTTGGACAGTTGGCTTTAATGTGTCCTTTTCTCTTGCACTCATAGGAGACAACATCATCTGATTTGTCATTCTTATTCCAATCCTTTTTCTATTTACCTTGGTGATCATACTTACCCTTATAATTTGTTTTTCTGAAGAACTTCTTTTTCCTATAAAATTTCTTAAATCTTCTAGAAATGTGAGCCATCTCAGCATCACTGTCAGAATCACTTTCACTGTCTTCACAGCTTGAACTTTCAACTACATCTTGAAGCTTTTCTTTGTCCTTATTCTTTGAAGTTGAGGATTTGAAAGCGACAGACTTTCTTGGAGGTTCATTTTCTTCCTCTTTATTCACTTTAATCCCTTCTTCATACATCATCAGCTTTCCAATTAGTTCCTTGACAGGTAGAGCAGTAATGTCACATGATTCTATGATTGAGACAGATGTGCCCCTCCATCTATCAGGTAGACATCTCAAAATTCTCATAATTTGTTCCTTCGATGAAACATCCTTTCCCAGCAAGATCATTGTATTGACAATTTCATTGAACCTGAGATACATGTCAGAAATGGGTTCTTCAGGCTTCATTTTAAAATTATCATACTTGATAGTATAAGTGTTCAATCTCATTTCTTTAACATTCGTTGTTCCTTCATGAGAAACGGATAAGGTATCCCAAATTTCATATGCAGTTTTACAGGAAGAAATTCTATTAAACTCTTCATCTCCTAGAGCACAGTACAATGCATTCATAGCTTTACAGTTGTTATTGTAAGCATTCTTTATAGGTTCATCCCAAGTAGATCTAGCAGTAGTAGGAATTTTGTATTCTGATTCAATAGCAGTCCAAATATCAAAACCTATGATTTCTAGATGAATTTTCATTTTCAGTTTCCACTGAGCATAATTAGTTCCATTGAAGAAAGGTGGCCGGTTAGTAGCAGCACCCTCAAGTCTATTGTCCATGATGAGAAAATTTTAAAGAGATAAAAATTTAGATATAACAGAAATTTTAAGAACTTTAAAATACAACTAAAATCACAGTTCAAAAGCAGAGTAATTTTAGAGAGTATTTTCAATCCTCTAATACCAAGTGTTGGTCGAAGTGGTTTACTCAAGAGGGGGGGTGAATTGAGTACCAATTAAAATTTCTGTATTTAAAAACACTGTCTTAAAGACCCCCAAATAAAATAATAAATTAAATTGTAGTGAATTTATATTAAAGTAGAGGTTCTGTTAGATTCTCAAGGGATTGATTAATTCCCATTTAATCAGCACAGGAGTGTGAGATTATCTTTTGAAACTAACTTACTAATCTACACTTAACATAAACACTTTCTAATTTAATTATCAAAGTGACTTTAAAACAGTAGTGGTTTTAAAGTGATTAGCAGCGGAATAAAACTTTGAAAGAGATGGCACAACAAATGTAACCAAGAGGTTCAGTCTCAAGCCGAGACTTAGTCCTCTCAAAAGTTTATATATAAAAAATGATCCACACCCTGGATCGGGGTTCAACAGTTTACAACTGTCCAGGTCCAAGACCTCTACCACTGTTATTCGTGGGAAACAGTACAACATCAACCAGCTGTCCAGGTCACACATGACCTCTACCACTGTTATTCGTGGGAAAGAAAGAATGCAAGAATTTGGTAAGGATTTACAAATCCTCCAGTTTAAGTACAGGAGACATTGTATGAGTTAGATACAGCAGATAACACACACTGCTCGAAAAGAATAATAATAAATCACAGAACAAGAGATGTAGAGTTTAGAAATGGTTCTGGTGATTTCAGTGTAGCTCTGGACTCCTTTGGATTCGATCAGAAGTGATTCTGAGTCCTCTTCTTGTTTCTGTTTGAGAAACAGAGTGTCGTATGCTCCAGGTTCACAGACAGTGAAAATGTAGTGGCTGAAGTTCTTCAGTGTTCTTCTTATATGCACAGACCACTTCTCGAGTATGCTTGATTGTCTATGAGCTTCTCTGTGTTCTTGATGGAACTGGTTTTTCTCTTGATTCTTCTTGTTCTTGTGTTTATGGTATATTTCTTCCACCACACCCCTTCTCTGTTGGGCAGCGTAGTCTTCTCATATTTATCTCACGGGCAACATGGGACAGAAAAGATTTCCTTTCTGCAGGTACGAGGTACGGATTCCTGACATCTGACAACCTTTATCAGATATTTGACAAATCATTAAAATATACATGATATGACCGTTAGATACATTAAATATAGGAAATAAAGAAATTCAAACAGTGAGTCGAGTGATCGGTAGGTAATCAGCATCGGTAGCTTGGACATCGGTAGCTCAATGTCATTAGTTTCTTTGACTCTATCGGTGGCTCTATGCGTCGGTTGGTATATGCTTGTATCGGTGACTTTGTTTATCGGTAGCTCCATGCGTCGGTAGCTCCATGCGTCGGTAGCTCCATGCGTCGGTAGCTCCATGCGTCGGTAGCTCCATGCGTCGGTATCGGTAGCTGTGAGTCTGTCAGTAGCTTCGTCCATCGGTGACTCTTATTCCATCAGTAGCTATTTATACTTACACCAGTAGCTCTATGTTTGTATCGGTAGCTGTCTGTAAGTCAGTAGCTTACATTTATAAGTGCATCGGTAGCTCTGTGTTAAGTATATCGGTGACTCTGTCTGTCGGTAGACTAAGTCTATCGGTAGACTGGGTACCGGTAGCTCTTTATCAGTAGCTATAGGCAGATTACTTATCTGTTTTATGCAGAACACATCTGATTGTGTTAGAATTAATTTATAACTTGTATGAACATGGATAAATGAGGATTAACATATTCCAAAGACTATTTTAAAAATTATTATTGGTTTGATCACAGATTTGAAAGAATTAAAGTATAGATCAATGATACTTAAAAATATCATAGAGAATGAAAACATAATTGGGATTTTCAACACATATGAATACATGATTGAGATTATCAAAACAGGTGAGGTCAACAGCCACATTACCCACAAATTTCATTATCACATGATGAAATCATTACCCACTACACCAACACCATTAAAATTTAATATTATCATTTTATTTCATTATGACATTTGAATATATCACAAAAAAACTCATTCTCATCCAATCTACCACATATCACAACCACACATCACACAAACATAATTTTTTTCATATTTCTAAAAATGGGATTTCATCACACTCCAATTAATTATATAACGTAATTATAATAGAAGCCATAAATCCTAAGGCAACAATTTTATTATCCACACATAATAGATTAACCAATTCCATTTAAAGTGATTTTTAGCAATCAAACCAAATCACGGTTTCACAACTAGTATCAAATTATCCCATAAAAAGGCTTCTAATATCCATGTTTTTCAACAATGTATTCATCATGTATGTTCCTTGGAACAATATAATATCACACTAAAAAACAAGTCACATACCTTTTACTATTCCATATGAATCCAAAAAACCAAAGGAACATGAATTCGGTGTATTTCAAGGGAGATATGACATAATGAAGTTGAATTATCTTGAGTATTTATTATCATATTTTTAATTCTCATGACATATTTTTCATTTAATTATCTCATTTAATTATTTTATTTAGTTCCATCATTTAGTTGAAAACCTATTACACAATTACTATTCATGTATTGTGTTTCATTTTCCTCCTTTTATTAATGTTATTATTATTATTATTTTAAATAAGTTCTATCTTTTTTTACTGATTGGAAATCACACCACACATGTTGTGCCTCCTCCTTTATTCTATAACTAACTACCCCTTTATTTTTGTAATTTCACCCCAACCACCTACATTATTTATATTCTAAATTATTCTTATATTAATTTCATTTATTATCCTCTCTCTAAATCTCACATTTGATAATATATTATTTTTATTATAATTATATCATTTCTTTTCATTAACTGTCTCTCTTTTATATCTTTTCTTTTAGTCAAATTGTATTTTTAATCAACAACACTCCCTCTCTATTTTAGTGTAAATCCCTAAAATCCCCTTTTATTCTTTAGTCTGAAATCTCTTAATCCCACATATTTAAATAATTAATTGTATCTTTTTTTCTTCCATTAATTCATAACTCTCTCACCCCAATTATTGAATTATTTTTTTTATAAATACATTCTTTCTCTCTCTTTTTTTTAAAACCTGACTTTGAAAACATTATTTAACTTCAATAGTTTATTAAAATTTGTTTTATCTTTTATTTTTCACATTGTTATATGTATATATTACAATGTGTATTATATAGATAAAACAATATACATATATGAAAATATATGGATATACATCTCAACACACACACACACACACACATATATATATATATTTCCAAAAAAATATATTTATTTATACACATATATAATAACAATTATTATTTATAATATCACAATATTAAATATGAAAATGTATTATATTTTTATACATACATTAAAATATAAATATACATATGTGTATAGTTATATATATATATATAATTTTTTAACTAAAATAACATTTGTAATGTTTAATGTTAATATAAATAATATAAATATATATTTACTCACATATATAACATGTGACATGATGTGAATGAATTTTCATTATTATATAGAATTTTATAGATCTTCCAAAACACTATACACAAGGCCTTCATTTTATGTACTATAAGTTTTAAAATTATAATTAAATAAAAAATTAAAATATAAAATAAACAATTTTTATAAAAAAAATTAATATTTTAGTAGGTGATAACTTCTAAAACCGTATGCACCATGGAAAATGAAAATTTCAGTGCTCATAAAGTCCATGCTCTGATATTAGATACATCTCAGACAATTCATATCCTCAAGAATTAAAAATAAAACATGAATAAAATGAAAATGGTGGAACAGATAACCAGCCTCTAAGACACCTCTCAGTGATCTTTATAAATATTTATATCAAAAAATTGTCTAGGGAAAAATTTGTAAAACTACCCAACACATTAAAAGAATATCTAAGGATAGATTCTTCTCAAATCGAACAATTCCATACAGATAGTAGAAAACATCATTTAATACATATAAACCAAATATGAATAATAGATTATTTTCAACTAAATTCTTCATTCACAGCTTTAATTAAGTATATGAATTTCAAAATAACCATTCCTTTAAATCCATTTTATTTAGTCTAAAAAATTCATCAAAGCACTTTTCATTTTACGTTATTTCGCTCCATTTTTTTTATAAAAAAACTTGAAATATGGTTTTAAAACCTATGCCTATCAATTAAATTCATTTCGTTCAAGGGTTCCATATATGAAATATGACATGAAATGTAAATATAACAATGCATAAGGTTAGAAAAATACATTTTATCTGGTTGTAAAAATTTTCAAATTTTCTAAAATGCATTATTTACTAGCAGTATACCCATGAAAAAAATTTATATAGAATTTTTCAACAAACACAAAAACTCATATTAATATAGACTAAGATTCCTAAAGTATAAAAATATGAGTAACTCATCCATTGCACCATGATAACTTCCTCTTTGGGTTGTAATGACTCGCCCCCATGGTTTTAAAATTTACCATAATATAACGCATCCTGATATAGGAATTAGTTTCCCTATGTTCATATTTTTTATTTAATAACTAGTGTAATCAATTGAAGATCAATCAAAACAACCCCAAAAAACCAGATAGTATTCCAAAATTCTCAAAAATTAATTTATATAAAGATTTAAATTTAGGAGTCAAGCCCATATTCAATTGTTTAATGATTATCCAAAAAACCCTTTTTCTTTAATTAACGATTATGAGTTTATAAACCTTATATGGGGGTTGGTTATTATATCAATGTTATCACACTAAAAAGCAATATAGTCCATATCATCACAATAACCACATGCCTCATCCAACACACATCAACACCACCACAAGACACAACCACTATCCCAAACTCACCAACCAATGAAAATGTCCACAAGGCATTTCATACAACCACATCACCTCAACACTTTTCTAAGCACATCGAACCAATATTTTAACATAACCACCTAATCCATATTATCCTCTATAGAAACCTAACTAATGATCACCACTATCATCAGACCTAAAATCCCCATGCACAAAAATTAAGGAATTCTCTATCCCATGTCAAGATACTGTCCTCTTAGGAGGGCACTGACTCGCCCACATGGTTTTAATCATGTAAAAGTATAAAAAATATCTATTAGTGATCAGGATTCACATTATTCATATACATGAATATTTTTTTAATCACACATCCAGCAATTCAACACAACATGGTAAACCACACGTAACACCAACACATTCTGGATCCCGTAATTAATCAAGGGATTACATAACTTCACCCCATTATTTAGCATGAACCGTTTCACATAATTTCAAGTTTTTCAAGGGGAACCCCTTCATTAGCCATATATATTTGTGATTATACTTTTAATACATTTTTAGATTAAAAAATAAGTCTCAAATAGGGTTTCATAATCTATGATAATAATAGCACATGAAAGGTTTCTAACAACCATTGTATTCAAAATGGAATATAAACACTTCAATTCAGTAAGAAAAATGCATCCAAAAACAACAATCAACATTTCAGTGTCATTTATGATGGAACACAATTCTATATATTTAAATATATCTAACATGCAGTAAAATTAGTGATGAAAATTAACACACATCAACTCACACGTAATGTTTAAAATGATTAATAATGAATTTCTAGGTTCATCTTATTGACTATGAAAATAACCTCAATATTTATTTGAAATTATATCAATGTAGGTTGTTATTTAAAATTAAAATGCCCCCATTATATTGAGAAAAATATTTTAGAATAATTATAATAAAACAATCTCTCATATCACAAAAAATAAAATTTCACATGTTGGATTACAATGCTTCTTGTGTTTTCATGCTTGATCTGAACATTATCTAATCATTTAAGATCACTAGAAAATGTTATTAAGTACTAAATTAAGGGAAACATGAATCTATATCCTTATTAAAATAGATCATATTAGAAATTATACATGATCTTGACTCGTGAACTAGAATTTACAAAGTTACCACACATGTGTTTTCTACTTGAGGGATTCCGCCAATAATAAATTAAGTATGACTTAACATGTGTGGAAAGGTTATTTATATCCTAAAAAATAGAAACATTTGTAGAAATAATAATCTTAAACATTTTTATTGTTTCAAGTCTCAATTTTTTACAATATAAAATTCTTATCATTTTTCAAATATCTAGAAACAATGTCACTAGAATTTATAGCTTCGAATAGGAATATGAAAAATTGTTATGTTAATACTAAATAATGGAAATCATGAAGAAAATAATGAGAAAGTTATTATTGTCATGATTTTAAATTTATAATGAATTATAAATAATGAGGATGGAAATTTTTCATATATTATATAATTTATATGCCTAAAACAAAGGTTTATAAAAATTCATTACATGGGATCACGATAAATTATAATTGGAAATAAATGCATGACATATTAATTAACATGGGAACCAGAATACATCTAAGAATAGTTCCAAAATAATTTTTTATATTATGCCTGTATGAAATATACTTATTGTAATAATCTTCATAATAATTTAAAAAATTAAACAGTTATTTACAAAAAAAATCAATATATGCTTCTATAAAAATTTCAAAAACTTCAAAAATCAAGATAACATATTAAACTTTTTAACAATGGAATAAAAATTTAATCCATTATGAATCATGATACACCATGAAACTAAACAGAACATTAAAGTCATAACATGGTTTTAAAGAACAACTCAGGCCTATTAGTAATTGTTTATTGATTATCTTCTAGGTTATATGTTTAATTTATCAAACAACAAAATTTAATAAGACACTATAGTGTAGAAAAATTCATAGAAACACACATAAAATAACATGTATTATTTAATTAAATTCCATGACATCCCAAAAACACATCATTCAATCACAAGAGATAATAATAATTTTATACGTACCATTCATATGTATCTACCTACCTATGGTGCCAACTCACATTTCTATTTAGTATGATGAGAGTCATTTCATCAAATCATGGGTGACCCTAAAATCTCATTTCCTAGCCGGTATTCTATGAATAGTGAAAAGCACCATGATCATCTTATATTGTATCCCAACCACCCCATGCAATCCTAACTAGCCCTAAATCAAAACTCCATCCTATATCCAAACCGCCATCTCTAATAACAATAATTGATGACTCACACCCTCCTAATATTCCACAAAACAGGAAGAGATATAATGACCCCCTAAGTCACACCTTCAGTACACCCCGTGTTGGCGACTAGCAATATGGTTTTTGAAATATCCTAAATAGGTGGAATTTCTATATATAATTAAATTGTATTAGTATATATTATAAATAAAATACAAGAAACAATATGAAATATTATTAAAAGGTAAAAACTATACCGTAATACATTCATAAGTGAAATAAATAATGGGAAAATTTCCCAAATGAATCTTGTAAAAATCTAAAATAGTCAATCAAATACAAAATAACTCCAAAGATCATATCTAGTAATGTAAAACACAGTCCATGTAGTCCACCTATAAAACCAAAAAATAGTTTTAAATTTGAAGGGTGATACAAAATTCATACTCATTAGTAAAACCAAATTCTCATGAATACATGTGAGAAGAAAATAATAATGAATCTATGAGGAAATAGTAGAACTAAAACTCCTAAATATTTCAACAAAAAAAACTAACTTTACAATGTCTCACCCACCAAATAACTCATCCAAAATTAATACCATAATAAGAATCATATAGATAAGTGTTTCCCCAAACTGCTTTCTTATAGATTTTCCACCAACACCCCCCTAATGAGATATGTCATGGTGCTCCTACCACTTCCGAATCATCTAACATTACACCACATCATACTCATAGTCACCAAGGCCATCACATCACATCATATCCAACCCAATTACACATAGGCCATCCCATTTCATAACCAGTGTGGTAAGGTATCACAAACATGAAGTACATCAACCTCATTCTGTCCCCTTATAATGAATGACCCCTATCATTTTCTATCTCATCGCATCTCTACTGAAAACACCTAGGTCCTCACATATCATCATGTCACATCTTGAAGGTGGTATTTTGGACTTCTAGCCATCATAGATCATGCATGCGGCCAATTCTTGGAAGAGGGAGCATTGAAAATTGGGTAGCCAGCCATCCATCCTCCCACCAAGATGTTGATAAGGCACCCCAATATATATATATATGTTTGTGTGTGGGGGGGGGAGGGGGTCACAAAATTGTGATTGAAGTGGATGGGGAGTGTATATAAATCAAATAAATTATAAAATGGTCTATAGATATTGTCAAACTGAAAATCCCATTTCAATGGGTTCACAACCAAGGCATTAACCATATCTCAACGTCCATACATCACCTCACTATATCCAAAAAATCTACATCCACTTCTAAATTCAAAACACCACATAACAAGACTCAAGACACATTACACAATCAAAAATCCTTTTTTTAATGAAGGCATTATCCTTATTTCACATTCTAATCCAATTTTATTCAATCTACTAGTTCATTACATTGTTTTCAGTCAATTTAATTTCGCATCAAGCATCAATAACTCTTAACCATACTTCCCAGACATTTAATTAACAATTCGTTTCCGTATCATTAATCAAACCAATAAATTCATTTCATTATTTATGCTATTTTTAGTGTCCATTTATCTACAACAACATTAACCAAACATTCCTTTATCATTTAAGGAATTCATTATCCACTCCAACACATGAAATTACAATTTAACATTATCATTTAATTTCAATACTACCCAAATATATATTACAAAAAATACCATTATCATCTTAGATTCCTCATATAAAAACTATATATAAGATAAAAGATTGTGAAAAAATAGCTTTCCTCACATTCCCCATATGTGTTTATGATAATTTTCACATAATCATTAAATCAAGTGGCAACCATTTTATTAACCAAATATAATGGATTAACCAATTCCATTTAATGTGATGTCAAACGATCACACCAACCATGGTTTCAAAAAATTAATTAAATTAGCACAAACTAAGCCTTATAATTGTAATGATTTTCTATAAGGAATCATACATGTATTTTTGTTTTAAAAAAATATGTTAACACAAGGAAAACATGGGAGATATTCAATTTTTATAGAAAAACATATAATTTGAATCATTTTATTATCAATTTATATTTCTTGCACAATATGTTATTTATACAAATGAATACAACCTATGATAATAAGGACCATAATTCTCTATGCATGTGATGATAATTTATAAAAAAAAGTGTCTACAACATGAATTAATTAGATAAAATAGAAGATAAGATCCCTCATTTGTATTAAACTACACATAATAAATTACTTATCTTTATTTAGTCAGTGAGTACCATATTCCTGAAGAATAAAGAGGAGTATTTCCCATCCTTCGTCATACACTAGGTGAGAAATGAAGGATTTTGTACCTCGATTTTCAGAGCCCACAAATATGAGAAACACTTTTCATGATGTCTTATACAAAGACATAATCATATGATTATCCATCATCAAAAATTCAAATGTAAAAATGATATTTAAATATATATTGAAACTATAACTCAATAAAAGAGAAAAAAAAACCCCTCTTACCTTCTAATCATCAAGATAAATCAAATGGAACTAACGTCGCATCATAATTAATTTTAATGAGTGGGATATTATAGATAGAATTATGAAATTCTTTTCTTTTTGGTTTCTCGATTTAAATTAAAAAAATGTGTTTTCATTTAATCTAATCATTTAATACCCTCATTTAATTCTCTCATTTTACTAAATACCCATTATATAATTATTGTTTAGTTTATATGTTACAAATTTACACTATTATTATTATTATTATTTTAAATCAATATTGTCTTTTTTTTACTAATTGGGGGTCACAGCCAATCTGTTTTACCTCCTCTATTTTATCATTAACTCCACATTTATTTTCTTTACGCCACCTCCCACATTTTTTTTCTATTCACCATTATTCATATATTAATTTCATTTATTATCCTTTCTCCATATTTCATGTTTTATAATTTATTATTACTACTATATTTTTAATTCTTTTCATTTAATCCCTCTCTCATCTATCGTCTCTTTTAATCAGAATTTTATTTTTAATTCAAAGTCACCCTTACTATATTTTTTTTAAAATACCCTCAATTACCATTTTTTCTTATCTATCAAATCTCTTCATCCCACATGTTTAACTCTTCCATTTTATCTAATTTTTCCTCCTTTAATTCTGAGGTTTCTCACTTCATTTATTCTATGATTTTTTTCTTTCTAAATAATTTTAGTTTATCTTTTTAAAAAAACTATCTCTTTAAAAAAATATCATCAAAGTTTTTTAATGTATTTTATATTTTATTTTTATTTTTCATATCAATATATATATATATTACAATGTGTTCAATATAGATAAATCTATGTGTATATATGACAATATATGCATATACATAACAATATATTTATATATCATATATATATTACCGCAAACATATGTTTATTTATATACATATATAATTACACTTATTATTTATAGTATCAAAATATATAAATATGGAACTGTAATATATATATATACATAAATTTATATTAAAAATTACAGAGTATATATTTATATATATAACATTTTGTAACACAAATGATTTTTTTAATTCTTAATAATAACATAAATAATGTAAATATATATTTAATCACACATATAATATGCCACATGATCTAAAACAATATTAATTAATATGAATTGTTTTAGGATATTCAAAAACCCTATACGTGATGCCTTCTTCTTTTATGCATTATATATTTGAAAATATTCATTGGAAAATATTTTAAATATAAAATATTGTGTTTATAAAAAAAATTAATATTTTATTATCTGATAACGAAACGAATTATCCACCCCAAAAAAGATATAATAAGAGCTGTGAAAATATGGGCTCTTATGTGGATGGGTTTTTGTGTAATGATAAAAGTAGTTTCATGAATTTGGTACTGGTAGCGTGCTTACTATTATGGGCATTAGTTGTTTCATATTGGTTGGAACACTTGGTTTTGGGTTTTGAATAGCTATGATATATATAGTTTTTTATTTAGTTTTTCATAATAAATTCCCATGTTAAATCCAATACAAAGTGTTTTATAAATATTCTAAATTATTTATCATTAAAATAATGGTTAGAAAGGGAATAAAATCAATAGGGAATAAAGTTACAATGATTAATGATAGATATAAAAAGAAGAACTCTGATATCCAAATGAGACAACATCCATGGAAACAAACATTGATGAAAACTAAGATAGATCATGTCAGGGGGTATTATGTTGTCATTTAATTAAGAAATGATTTATAATACATGGTTTTCATTTAAACTCTACAATATATGGAACAAGATGGCACAAGAAGATGAATTATGTAATACATTAATATCATTTCCTATGTGGAGGCATTAGTTCCCATGATGAAAGGTGAAATACCTAAAATTTGATTACTATAGTGGAGCCTAAAAACTCAGGAACAAACTCATATCATTTTATTTTTATAATTATTATTTTTATAGGAATAATACATGTGTTCCCATAACCAAAAATTGATAATAGATATGGGTATCTTATCATGTAATGATACAAAACATAGGAAAAACTTACCTGGATTGATCATTACCATTTAATTATGCACAATTATCACCCATCACACTATAAGATGGGGTGGAGTCCTTATTCATTTTTGGGTTAGGGTTTTATCATCCGAGAATGATGACCAAATATATGGGGATCTTTATAAAAGTCTCGTTTTAGGAAAATTGATATATTTATAATCATCCTTTATAATCCAAACATAAATCATATATAATCATAAATGAAGTGAAACAAAACCATATTAAATAATATATTTATCCCACACATCTTGGTATAGGGATGAATCCTTATGTTTTATTGATGGGATCATATTAATCTTTTTGATCTATTTTAATTCAATTATAATTTTTTCTTTTAGGAAAAATTACGGATTAAACCCCCACTGATCCCAATATTCCTCTACATATACAAAGTGTATAAATATTCAAATAATAGGTCACTAATATATGGTTCATATGACTTAATGGTAGCCTAATTAATCTAAAAATATGATTTTAAAGAATTCAAAATATAAAAAAACATTCATAGACTCATTCATTCATTAAATATTTAGTACCATAAACAACATTTTTAAAAATAAATTATGATCATGAATAAATCTAAATAAAATTAATTTTATCAATATAGTCCAACATATTATTCATTCCATAATTTTTCGTCATAATCCACAATTTAAAAATATTTTAAAACCATAAGATATTTGGAATTGTTGAATCCCTAAATTTGGTGATCAGAATATAAAGTATACAAAACATCAAGATATCATTAAATTAAACCAATCATGTAATCCAAATATTGGAACATTCATGAAAAATATGTTTTGCGGAAATGATTTCATTAGGGGACCTAAAATAAAATAACATGTTCCAATGTGTTATATGGATACCTATTGATTATAAATTCTTTCTTTAATGAAAAAAAAATTATGTTAACATTATTGGAAGCATTACATCACATGTTTTTCTAGTAAAATAACACTACATCAATATGGTTAAAAAATAATATAATGGTTTAATAATTAGATCAAACATTAAATTTCCTATAATAATATTTTTAATCAATATATCATGACAATCAATTTCAAAGTATGATATAAATTTATCTTTTTTCATATATGAATAAATAAAATACTATTATGATCTTTTCCATGAAACAAGTACAGTATAAAATATAAAATATTGTCTTGATGAATTTTTTTTGGTATCAGTACATCCAATATAATCAGATTCTGTATAGATAATTAGTTCAAAAAAATATTATTTTATATAAACAAGCATAAAAACATTTGTACTATGTAAATAATTTAAGACTTCATTGAAATTTTTCTAATTATTCTATCATGGATTAATTTTTTACATCCATGAATGAAAAAAATATATTTGATATCTTGGTATAAACAATATTGTTCATACATAAGGGTTCCATCATACAAGACATAGATAATCTACTAGATGTTATGAATATAAAATTAAATTCTTGGAAATTATGACAATATAAAAATTTCACCCTTGAAAACTGGTGTAACAGAGGATGAACAACCTTTCCTATTATATCACTTAATGAAAATTTGAATAGTGTCATTTAGGATAATCGTAGCATTCCATGTGACCTATCTCAGTGAATCTAAATAACTATTATGTATGAGTATTTTACAATCTATTTTTTAACAAATCTCTTTGACATAAATAATATAATATCATGTAATGCACCGGCAGTATTCTATGAAAGATGTATGTAATCAATATAATGTATTGTGATGATTAACTATCTCCTACATACCATCATAAATATGAACTGGACAGCCTAATATGAATGAAATCTAATTTCCCAATTAAATCATTAAATTGGATATTCCATTACAAAATTCATTTCATAAGGCTATAATTATTTTTATTAAGTATTCATACCATATATTCTTTTCCCTCAACTGGAAATCCTTTTCATTGACTCATATAGACGAACTCATGTATTTCATTATTATGGAATTCCATTTCTACATCCATTTTATTTAACTATATATCAAAATGAGCTATATGTTCAATTACTATTTTTAACTAATGATTATTAGCTTCAAAATATAATTAATCAATATAATCATAATATTTTCTTTAACAAAGTCCCTTTTCAACAAATCAGTACTATCAACTATAGTGATCCAGGCTATATATATAGATATATTAAATTTATACCATTATTTAATTAATAAATATCAAATACATTCATAAAAACTAAGTATTGATAGTATATGTGTCTTGAAAATTAGATACATAAACATATTCTTTCATTACACTTCCAGGAATATAGCCATAATCACAATTCTATGAACCCTTTTCGAGAAATCTCGAATTATATAATCATCCATATAACTTTAAGATTATAAAAATAAGAAATGGGTAATCTTAAACCCTATGTAATAGAAAAAACATGTCATTGTATGAAGGAAAACATAATGGATACATAAATATCATAATAAATGATCAAAATTCCTAATATGATAATAATAAATTAGGTTAGAGAAACACGTGATCATAAAAACGTAATTAATTATTTGTAAACTATAATAATTATATAAATAAATATCCTCATAGTCATATAAATTGTTATCATGTTATAAAAGTAATAAGTATATTAAAAATAAGGCACATTCTTGAAAACATGGAATTTAAATGATAGGGAATTTATCTTTAAAATTTAGCATAACTTGATAAAAAACAAGGAAAAGTGAAAAAGACATATGTATATAATTATTTAAGATAAAAAATTCTAAATCATGTATACACAACAACTTGTGAACAATGATTCCCATATATCTTTCATATAATAAATATGTGGGAAAATATTCTCATATCTCATTCATACAACAACGATGTGAATAAATATTCCCATATTTTATAAATAAAAAATAATTTAGGACAAAGTTTCACTCATATCACTAAGTAAAAATATGTGATAAAAGATTATAGTATCCAATTATCAAAACAAACATGTGAATAAAAAAAAACTTATCTCATTCACAAAAAAAATTGAACAAAGTTTATAAGATCTCATTCAAAAAACAGTCATGTTAACAAAGCTCAACCATGTCATTAATAAACTAAAATTGATTAGAAATATTCCCAATATTATTCACACTAAATTGCATCATCTCATGTGATATAAAACCATGACAAATGCATTGGAGTGAAATGTAGTACCCTAGCTATAATTATCCTCGCATATGGGTTCAATTATAAAATTAATCATTCATTCTATCATAAAGGGTATAGGGAAAACAAAAATTTCATCAAAAAACTATAATGAAAAAAAATCATATAATATTAAAAAACTCATTTCCAAAAATGTATTAATAAGAAAATAACATATAGAGGGTGATTAAAAAATCACTTCTAATAAGATAATACATTTATGTGTAAATATAAAAAAAAAATTACATAAATTGTTTTAAAATAAGAATTAAAAACAACATCATAAATACATTTTTTGTGGAAAAATTAGAAGAGTTTTGAAAATATTATACTAATGAGTTAAAATAAATTATATATTATATTTTATAATGGTTTTCAATAAGTTATGTTAAAATAATATGAAAGTTTTTACTTTTATAATAATACTAAAAAAATAGACAAGAAATAAACACAATGTTTTTAAAAAGGGATTTGAAAATAACTTTAGAATTATTTAATTTAAAATAATATCTAATAATTGGGATGTAAAAATAAACATAATATTTTTAAAAATGGGATTTTAAAAAACCATGAAAAAATTTACATTTAAAGGAATAATTAATAACATAGACATGAAAAGAATATTGATTTTTTAAAATTGGGAAGTTAAAATACATTGAAAACATTTAATTTTAAATGAATAATTAATAATGGAGACTTTAAAGGACCTAAAAATTTTAAATGGTATCATTTAAATGGATGATATAAATATTTACTTTTAAATGGTGAAAAACTATTTTTATCATTTTAAGATAACATATTCTGATACCCACATAAATAAAAGGATAATGATTACTTTATTTTAAAAAGAGAAAAAGGAAATAAAAGGATGATTAAAGATAAAGAAAATTTTTGTCTCATTATGGTAGAAGTGATTTTTTGGTGGGATTAAAAATATATATATTTTAGAAATAATCATTTATAGAAATGGGAATCATTATTAACATAAATGTGTTTCAAAAAATAGTCGAATTATGAGTGAAGAATAAATTACATGAAATAATTAGTTCCTTATAAAATAGGTTTTAAATTTATCATAAAATAATCATAGTTTATAATATTTCAATCTAGAATTATGATACTTAATGAGGATTCATTATGTCCCTTGTAATAGACTATTGTTCAGAAACCTTCTGATAATATTAGTATGATTTTAATCAAAAGTCACTATAATAATGAAGATCATATGGTTCTACAAATTACATGAATTAAATTATTTATTATGTCCAAATAAATTATTTGGTATTATATAAACCATAGAAATATTAAATTCATGTACAACATTAATATTTCTCTTAATTAAGGGAATTTTAGAGAAATAACCTTACATATTTTCTTTGATTAAGTGATAACACAATAACCTCATGTGAAAAAACATAACTAACATAGTATCCTATTTTATAACATTATTATAAAACATTACACATTTTATAATCCTACATATAATTTTATATCATGAGTACATTAATTAGTTATAGCATATTATGACCATCAGGTGTTTATAAGTTTAACTTTATTATTTACATATAATAATTTTGATATCATTTCCCATCATTTGATACAATGTTAATTTTTGTTATAACATGTAATATTATATTTTTTATAATTATAATGATTTATTTTTTCATTTTTCATTCTAATAGTTTTTTGGTTCTGTTAAATGTGAATCAAATTGATGACTACAAATTTAATTAATTATAGTGATTATAGAGATTGTAAATTAAAATGTAATGATAAATAAATTAATTAATAAAATATTTTAAGAACATATAAAAATAATTATTTTATTATTAAAATATTATATTGTTTTTTTCAGGTTCCCTTAGTCAACAATAATAGAATTTTTTAATAATGTTCATGAGGGTGGTCAAACTGGCAAAACTTGAACACGCTTTAACTCGATTGGTGAGTATGGTTCTAGTGATATTTAATTGGGCATAATATAATTATAATAGAATAATAATTTTATTTTATTTTTAATTTTTTATTATTAAGAATAAAATATTAAAATATTTTTTTAATTAAAAAAACATATAATAAAAGGGGAGAACTGTTCAACCTGGAGAAATTAGTCCTCCCACACGCATGATTGATGTTCCATTGAATTTTGTTGAGAGAAATTTATTACTAGGGGTTATACCAGTAATATATTAATATATTATAATAATAATAATAAAACTAGATTCACTATATTATTATGGTGAAAGTATATATGAAAGACTTGGATTAGGAAAAAAATTATTAATGAGGTAATACATATGTTGGAGACTATATTTTCCATTTGAAAGACCAAATAAAATTCAATGTATTAATGTAACTATGAGTGAAAAATGTATTATGTTAGTGAGAGTGTGTTCTAGAGATATTATATTGAATATTTTTAAGCAATAATTCATTGTAAATGGTGTATTATGATGAATTTAATGTGTCCACTTTTATATGTGAATGGAAGGTTAGTTTTGGAGTCACAAATTATTTTTTTAATTATATCGTTAGTTTATTCAAGGTAAAAGACTAAAATACTTACCAAATATATTTTATTTTTCATTTTAAGGTCAAATATTTCTATCATTCACTCATTTTGGATGTATAATTGATTTATTTAATGTTTTGCAGTTTTAATAAATTTTTACCAAATATTACTTTAAAATAGTTAACATTACTTTTAAAAATGGTATTAAATTAATATTAAAATAATTAAATTTTATCATATCACATAATTTATGAATTATAATAATAAATATCAATTTAGTTTTATCAATTAAAACTAATTTGGTTATGAAATGTCAGTTTTAAAATAAATTTACATAATGCATAATTGTTTTTGGAAAATTTCGTTTTTATGATTACAGTTTATCTGTAAAATGAAAAATGTTTATAATTTTTTTAAATATATTGATTTATTATAATCTAAAATAATTTTTTGTAACATTGAAATAATTTCTAGATTAAAATTTTAAAAATATTACATAATTAAAATGTTTTTTTCAATTTTTTTGGTGAAGTATAAATTAACATTAGTTCTTAAATTGTAGGATATTGTTTTCTCAAGTTATAAAATTATTTTTAAATGTAAAATTTTATTAATTAAATATTTATATTATTAATATAATGTTTATTATATATTTATGTTTAATCATATATAGGGATACTATTAGGGAAACTATAATTTTCTTAAATACCACATTTTTTACTAAAAATCAACCATTCAAGAAAATACAAACAAATTAATCATAATTAAATTCTGATATGAAAAATTTGAAAATGAGTTAAATTTTATCTAATTCCTATTCTACAATTTTAAAATTTTAGTTAATAGAAAAAATTAACATATAAGGGAATGTTATTTTTTCTTGAATATAGACTTTGTCAATAAAAGAATATATTTAATATTTATATTATAATGGTAATATATTTTAATAGTTTAAATATTAAGTTCTTTTTAATGTCATTATTGTAATTTATTGTTAATATATTGTGGTTGGGATATATTTGTTATATCATGTTACACATGTTATAGAACATATTGTGAATTTTATCATTTCTAAAATCTATTGTCATTAAAATAACCTACATTCCTTAAATAAATTGTTTCCTCACATTTTAAAATATCATATATTAACAAAGATACATAAGGGTATCCAAAAGAAATATATCATATTATAGTTTATTTCCAATATGGTATCAACCCTACTAATTCAATTGAGACTATAAAATGCTTTTTCTCCTTCCTAAAAGGAATATACAAAAATTGGGTTCATTTTTAACCATTTATGAAAATCAAACCTCAAGATTAATTACCATATGATTTCATAGTCATTATTTCACTTATGTATGATAATTGTATGATTTAAAATATGAATTATGAATTTATTCATCCCCTAATTTATGTTTGATAGAAATATGTGGAGATATTAAATTTATAAAATCAGAATAAAATTATCCTAAAGGCAGAATTAATAATATTCACAACATTAAATATTCCCATAGAATTGATAAAGGGATACAATAATGGAAGAAGATAATATGAAATCATTATAGTGTTTATTTGATTCTCTTAGTAATTAATATATAACAACTAGATTTTCTAGAAAAATAATAAAATTGGATATCAAAAAATCTAGAGTTGAGAGGATTGTACCATTTACTCTTTTTTTAATTACCTGCATTTAATTGTAATAAAAAATAGTATTTCCCATCATTCCTTCGTTTATTTGGTTGGTAATGTTTTTGACCACATTAAATGTTGGGTTAGGGAATCATTCTTTATAATTCCGAAACTCCAGATATTTGAGTCATTATAAATTTATTAAATCTATTTCATTTATCAACCATTTCATACCATCTCAAAATTTATGATCTTTATGGACATCCCATATACACATGAAATAGTTTCTACTTCATGTAAGTCATTCCCTTGGATTCTTATCCCCCCATTTTTGATAAGTGGGAAGTTGAATTTTTTTCCTTCATCATCATTGCAACATGATCTTATAGGATGCTCAATTATTTCTAATGTTCAAATGTTTGGAATGAATCAAATTATTTTTCATGACTCGAGATATTTGGGTGAGAATAACCACAATATTATCATTGCATATCCCATTTTGATGGGTTTTTCATTAAGGTAGTTTCCCCATTGTCCCTCACATGCATGGTTCATTATAGATCCAATCATTAATAAAAAAATGTGTTTACATGAATAAGAAATTATAGAATATAGATAATTATCATAGTTAATGAAGTTCTTTAAACTATAAATAATTATGTTCCTTTAAATTATTATCTTGGCTAATAGTCTATTTATTTCAACCAATATGAATCTTGGTTTTATCTGGGGTAATATAAGTTGGGGTTTCATACACTTCCCAAAAAAATCCATCGATGTATCTAGGAAATAAATGAATCCAAGAGTTTTATAAAGAAAATATGATAAACCAAAACATATCCCAAAATAGTTTTATTCCATGTGATCGATATTAGACCCACTGATCTTGCTTCAGGGTGATGGTCATGTCAAGTCTCAGGAAGCAATTTTCTTAGTGATTACCCCTGTGTGTATATGTACCACAACTATATCCACATTACAACATACATATAATTATATTATTGATTAATAAATACTCATTCAATATATTTCTGTTATTTTAGGATTTTATTCTATAAATTGAGTTCTACACTGGACTAATCCAAATGGTATTAAAAAAAATCAGTAATCTAATCTCCAAAAAAACAAAACAACTCTAAAAATAATGAAATAGTACTTTGATACAAACTGTGTGGACCCAAGATAAAAATACATAAATAATACATTGGTAAAAAAGGATTATAAATACATCCCAAAAATAGTCACACATATTGTAACATCCCAGGTAAATTAAGAATAATACATATTTCATATTTATTAATATTTGTGAATTGAATATAAATTTTACTTTAAAGGGGTTTCTATGTATGATAGCATACCCGATACGCAACAATAGATTTCTTTGGAATCTTACGTTGCACACTAATAATAGAATATTATTATTTTAAATGGTAGTTAACTCCTTGCCGTTGTATTGGAGGGAATGTACAAAACTAACTAAAATATGATTATACGTGATTGTTAAGTGTATTTACATTATCTAATAAATATTTTGAGGTTTAAAATGTGAATGAATCTAATTTTAAGCATAATTTACATTAAAGGATGATTTATCACCTTTTAATGGAAAACCCTTTTTAAATATAGTTTTGGTCACTTTAATACATTTTATATGACCAAATAAAATCTTTCTTTAGAATGGGGATATCAACAAATAATTGTGTAAATTTTTGGAATTTTTCGAATAAAGTTCATTTTTAATGAATAGTGATAAACATTGTATATTCATTCAAATGTGACTTTTAATATAATTTATTTATATGGATAGATTTTCTTTTTAATTGGGTTTCAAGTGAAATTGAAATGTATTTTTACCATTTAATCCAATTTTGGTCATTGGAATTAATTTCCCTTTGAAATTGGACATAAACAAGTGTCAATCTTTTGATAGTTATTGTTTCATAAAAACATGCTATTTGTTTTAAAAACGGGAATTAATTTTAAAATTAATTAATGAAACTTTTATGTTTTGAATTTTGAAAAATAGACATTATTTTTTAATTCAAAATATCATATATATCTTAGGCTGAATTGTTGGTATTTTCTGAGAAACATCAATTTTTGATGAATAGTGAAACCACATAGGGGTAGTTAAAAAACATACTTTTTCATTTAAATGAAAATTTACCACTTCTTTGAATTGAATTTTAAAAATCTGACATACATATTTTTTATCAAGAAGTAAGATGTGGTTCATTATGATTAAAATAATTTTTTGGTGAATAGTAACTTTGGCCTTTTATTTACCGCAGTTAAAGGTAAATAGGGTAATTCAAGGTTAAAAGAATATTATAATAACTCCAAATTACCTTAAAACTTGTCTTAAACTTATTGGATGAGTAGTGGCCGACCATGGGCATCCTTGGGTCGATTTGGGAACCCCATTGAGCCACTTGGTAGTGATAATGACAATTTATATTAATTAATTTAATGTAAAGACAAATTTGACATTAACAAAAATATTTTAGTAATTAATTTTTATGAGGGGTTATATAAATTATATTTTCAACTATAACTATTATTTGGGAAGCTAAAAATATTTCATACATGATGGTATTTATTTTATAATTTTTAGACATCATATAAATTAAATTATTTATGACACAATAATGATGCAGTATTTACCTCATTAATAAATGATTTAAATAAATAAGATTGTAATGATTAAAATATAATCCAAAACTTGTCCAATTATTATTGTATGATTTTATTTCGACAATGAGTCATCGTATCTTCATCTTTAATGATTTTTGGACCTTTTGAAACTGAAGATAAGTTTATAATAAAATAATAGTTTAACACTTTCGTAAAGAGCCCCTCCTCCCCCTTATAAAAGGAGACCACTTCTAACCAATTAATCACACCTCTCAAGCTATTTGGATTGTCCAAACCCTTCCCAATTAATCTCCCTAAATCCCACCACTCCTCCTAGAGGCCTTACCTTAGGCATAAAGCCCTTCATGAAGTCCTTTTGGTTCAAACCAAAAGAAGGTACCAAAATTAAAGGTAATTGTTTCTCTTAAATTGTTTTCTTTTATTTTACTTCTAAAACCACTAAAATCTTTTTATTCCATTCTTTTATAACAACACCAGTATCCTAAATATACTAGGATATTTTTAAGAGAATTATTCAAACTACACATACACACACCTCTATCTAATGGGTGAAAAATATATTGTTTCTATGGATGGAAAACCAACGCCTCACGAAACGATGATTGTTTGATTATCTCTTACCTCCTCTAATGGTGGCCATTACAATGGAACTATATTTAAATATGATATATATTATGTTTATGTTTTTTTAATGATTCTGTATTTTCCATTTATAGCACGCCATTATGGTTTCCATAGTGGGTAAATGTGATAATCTCATTTGAGGAAGTGCGGACTACCGCCCACTCAAAGTGATGTGACTCGTTAATGCCTTATGTGGGATGTATAAAGGATAGATTTAATGATACTATATATGATATTATACTTTGATTATAATATACCTATGTATAATTATTCTTAAATTCCAATAAAATAATAAATAGAAATCAAAGTAGCGTTCATCGTACGTACGGCTTACCGTCTCCATGAACGGTGCATTTCATTTCTTACCTCCATATGTTATGTACTATTATAAATACATATATATGCTAGATATATATGATATATATGATATATAAATCATGAATATCATTCTAGATATAATTAACCTTTGAACACATGAACATCATGTAATTATAAGATGTCCATTTTTGACTCAAGTGTCAAATATCGACAAAACGAACATTATTAACATAAATGATTACATAATGTTTATAACATGGTAATAAGTGATTTAAAAGGAATAATAAACTTAAAAAATGTTCTTAAGAAAGTAGAAATTAAATTTAGTTTATTATTCAGGATATTAAAGAACAAACGGGTAAAGTTGGACACGGGGTAAGGGACTTCATCTCAATCTTCTTTAATTGAGGCATATTTGGTTCTAATACAAGACATTATTTTATACGCTATATGAACATGCATGACTATTCAAATGGAATGTTTTTCTACAAAGCATTTTACTAAACGAAAAAAAGAATTTTCCTTTGAACATAAGCGGTAAAAACGACCTTTTCCACCACCATGAGTATTATTTGATCTTTGGCTTCCTCAACAAGACGTAATGTTTTTAAAAGAAAATAAATACTATTTAATCATATATGTATTTTGGTATTCAAAATGGTTTTGATAATGGATTTGGTATGTCCTTATAGTTAAGTGATATATTGTGATTGTAATGTGAAAAATGTTTTCTTTCCTTTATATTTATTTTATGTCTTATGACTTTATAATGGTACTTGGACATTTGACAGGTGGTTACGTGATAAACCAAATGACGGGTGGTGCCGTGAATACTAGGACGGGTTGTTATGTTATAACCTCCAATGCATTGGGTATGGAAGTCGGCCATATGGCTATTCCATTTAGTCATATGTTTGGAAGTCAACTGTATGGATATTCCATTTAAGTGTGTTTATGTCCCAAGTTACCTTTATATGTTATTTTTTCTTTATATGGGTTTTATGATAATATTTTGGTTACAAAAATGGTATGTAATGATCTTTTATTTAGTGAAGAGTATTTAATACTTCATCAAGGGGAAAATTATTACTTATGTTAAAGTATTCATGGTTTACTTGTTGTTTTGGAAAACTAACAGTTTTCCTTCTTTGTGTATCCCTTACTGAGCTTTTTATGCTCATCCCAAGTTTATGAAATGTTTTTCACAGGACATAATGTGGAATAGGGTAAAGGAGGGGATCATGGAAAAGTCATGTTGTCTTAAACATGGAACTAAATATGGATCTTTTTTTCAAGAGTTCATGTTTTGTAAAAATAAATTGAAACTGAGTAGAAGTGTCTACATTGTAATATTTTGCAATGTAATAGTTATGTCCTAATTCTCTAAAACTCTAAACCTAAAAAGATCCTCAATTTGAATTATTTATTTAATTCAATATTATGAAAGGTTTAATTCCAGGTCATTATAGTTGGTATCAGAGGTCGGTTTAGAAAAAATTTGGAGTTAAGGTATTACTAAATTAATATCCATAAATAATTTATGTTAATATTAAAATCATATAGCATTTACAGATTACCATGTTGCTTTGCCTAAGATATTTCTTTGTTAAGAATGATTTTTCATATAGGAAACATAGAATCTTTTCTGGAAAGGCATACAGAGGAAAATGACCTTCCAAATCATCAACCTAAGATGGTCAGAATCAGAATTGAATAGTTTTTTGTAGTGATGGCTCAGTTGACTGAGGTGATAAATGGAGGTTATGTTTAGAGATGGTATTTTGGTATAATCTAAAGGTAAAGATAAATAAGAGCATGAAATTCATTTAAGGGTTGTCTTAAAACCCTTAAAATAAATGAAACTTTATGTAAAATTCAGCAAGTTTGAGTTTTAGTTACAAAAAATTTCTTTCCTTGGTCACATTATTTCAAAAAATGGCATAACTGTTGATCCTACAAAAACAAAAGTTGTTGAAGAATGGACAAGACCAACAAATATAACTGTGATTCGTAGTTTTCTTGGTTTGGCAGGTTATTACAGGAGGTTTGTTGAAAAAATTTCACGTTTATCTAGTCCAATGAGTAAGTTAACTCGAAAAGGTGTTAAGTTCACCTGGACAAAAGAATGTGATGATTGTTTTCAGGAATTAAAAATAAGATTGCTGAATGCTCCAGTTTTGGCACTGCCATTCCGAAATGGTGAGTTTGTTATCTATAGTGATACTTCATTGAAAGGAATTGGTTGTGTCCTAATGCAGAATGATCAGGTAAAACGTCAGTTGAAACCTCATGAGTTAAATTACCCTATACACTATTTGGAATTAGTTGCTGTTGTTTTTTCTTTAAAAATTTGGTGGCATCATTTTTATGGAGTAAAATGTGAAATATATACTGATCAAAAAAGTTTAAAGTATATATTTAATCAAATATAATTGAAAATGAGATAGAGGAGATGGTTGTAATTAATCAAGGATTGTTATTGCACCGTCAATTACCATCCGGGAAAAGAAAATAAATTGGCTGATGCTTTGAGTCAAAAAAGTAATACTTCATTAACCATGTTACTTTTGGAACGAGATCCTTTGGTTTTTGATTTGATGAACTTTTTCATAGAATTTTTTGCATGAAATTATACTTTTTTGTTTCAGGTGTAAGTGAAATCATCTCTATTATACAGAATTAAGAAATCACAGAAAGAAGACAATGACTTGCAGAAAAATGTTTTGTTGGTTCAGAAGGGTAAGTTTCCAAATTTTAACGTTGATAATGATTGTGTTTTGAGATTTGGAAAGAGATTATGTGTGCCTTGTGATTCACAGTTGAAGAATGAGTTGATATGTGAAGCTCATAGTTCTCTATTTTCAGTTCATCCTGATAGTACTAAGATGTACAGAGTTCATCGAGAGTATTACTGGTGGGATGGAATGAAAGTAGATATTACTGATTTTAATGTGAAGTGTTTGACTTGTCAACTGGTTAAAGCAGAGCGACAGTAACTGAAAGGAATGATTCAGCCTTTACCAGTGCCAGAGTGGAAATGGAAAAATATATCCATGGAATTTGTTGTGGGATTACCAAACACATCCCGAGTCAATAATGAAATCTGGGTTATAGATGACCGATTGACTAAATCTGCTCATTTACTTCCTATTCGAGATACTTTTTCTCTAGATCAACTTTCTCGGTTTTATGTTAAAGAGGTAGTCAGGTTTCATGGAGTTCCCTTCTCCATTTTATCTGATCGTGATCTCAGGTTCACTTCTAAATTTTTTAAAGGCCTTCAGAAGTCATTGGGTACTGAATTAAATTTTAGTACATCTTTTCATCCTCAATCAGATGGGCCGTTAGAAAGAATAATTCAGACCTTGGAAGATATATTACATGCTTGTTCGATGGATTACCAAGGAATTTAGGACCAATATCATTCTTTGGTTGAATTTTCCTTATAATAACAGCATTCATTCTAGTATAGAGATGGCTCATTTTGATTCATTATATGGAAAGCATTGTCGAACTCCAGCTTTTTGGGATAAACTAGGTGAGAGGAAGCTGATGGGACTAGAATTGGTAGAAGATATGGCAGAGAAAGTTCAGTTGATTCAAAAGCACATGAGAATAGCTCAGAGTAGATAGAAAAGTTATGCAGATAATCGGAGGAAGGATCATTCTTTTGAGGTAGGTGATCATGTCTTTCTCAAAGTTTCTCCATGGAAAAGTGTGATGCGTTTTGGTAAGAAGGGAAAGTTGAGTCCGAGGTTCATTAGACCTTATGAAATTCTGGAGAATGTTGGATCAGTTGCATATAGAGTGGAATTACCTCCATGTTTATCACTGGTACACAATGTTTTTCATGTTTCGATGCTGGGAAAGTATATACCAGATCCATATCATGTTTTGAGCCAAAAGAGAGCTCTGTTGTAAGAGAATCTCTTTTATGAAGAACAACCAATCCAGATTCTTGACCGTATAGAGAAAGTGTTGTGGAATAAGTTAATTAACCAGGTAAATGTTTTGTGGAAAACCATATGATTAAAGAGGAAACATGTGAATTTAAAAATTCTATGAGGGATAAATACCCCCACTTATTTTGATAAGTGAATAAAAATTGCGAGGACGCAATTCCCAAAATGGGGGAAGGATGTAACATCCCAGGTAAATGAAGAATAAGACATATTTTATATTTATTAATATTTGTGAATTAAATATTAATTTTACTTTAATGGGGTTGCTATGTTCGATAGCGTACCCAATACGCAACTACAGATTTCATTGGAATCTTACGTTGCACACTAATAATATAATATTATTATTTTAAATGGAAGTTAACTCCTAGCCATTGTATTGGAAAGAATGTACAAAACTAACTGAAATATGATTATACATGATTTTTAAATATATTTACATTATCCAATAAAATTTTAGAGGCTTAAAATGTGAATGAATCTATTTTTAAGCATAATTTACATTAAAAGGCCGATTTATCACCTTTTAATGGAGAACCCTTTTAAAATCTATTTTTGGTCACTTTAATACATTATATATGACCAAATAATTTCCTTCTTTAGAATGGGGATCTCAAAATTTACTTTGTGTAAATTTTTTGAATTTTTTCGATAAAGTTCATTTTTTAATGAATAGTGAAAAATATTGTATTTTAATTCAAAAGTGCCTTTTAATCTACTTTATTTATATGGTTAGATTATATTTTTAATTGGTTTTAAAGTGAAATTAAAATATATTTTTACCATTTAATCCAATGTTGGTCATTGGATTTAATTTCACTTTGAAATTGGACATAAACAAGTGTCAATCTTTTGATAGTTATTGTTTCATAAAAACACGCTCTTTGTTTTAACAACAGGAATTAATTTTAAAATTAATTAATTACAGTTCTATGATTTATATTTGGAATAATATAAATAATTTTTGAATTCGAAATATCAGATATAGCTTAGGCTGAATTTTTTGGTATTTTCATGAAAAACTTCAATTTTTGATGAATAGTGAAACCACTTAGTGGTAGTTAAAAAACTGACTTCTTCATTTAAATGAAATTTTACCACTTATGTGAATTTAATTTCACAAATCCGACATACATGGTTGTTATCAAGAAGTAAAATTTGGTTCATTAAGATGAAAATAATTTTTGGGTGAATAGTAACTTTTGAATTTTATTTACCTCAGTTAAAGGTAAATAGGGTAATTCAAGGTTAAAAGAATATTATGATAACTCAAAATTACCTTAACACTTGTCCAAACCTTATTGGATGAGTGGTGACCAACCATGGGAATCCTTGGATCGATTTTGGGACCCCATTGAGCCACTTGGTAGGGATAATGACAATTTGGATTAATTAATTTAATGTAAAGATAAAATTGACATTAACAAAAAATCTTTTAGTAATTAATTTTTATAAGTGTTTATATAAATTATCTTTTAGACTATAAATATTATTTGGAAAGATAAATAGATTTCCTACATGATGGTATTTCTTTTATAATTTTTAGACATCAAAAAATTAAATTATTTGTGACACAATAATGATTCAGTATTAACCTCATTAATAAATTATTTAAATAAATAAGATTATAATGATTAAAATATTGTCCAAAACCTATCCAATTCATATGGGATGATATTATTTCGACCATTATCTATTGTATATTAATATATAATGATTTTTGGACCTTTTAAAATAGAAGATAATTTTATAATAAAATAATAGTTTCACACTTTAGTAAACAGTCCCTCCTCCCCCTTATAAAAGGAGACCACTTCTAACCAATTCCTCACACTTTTAAAGACATTTTTCTCGTCTAACCTCTGCCTAATTAAGCATCCTACATACCTCTCCTCCTCCTAGAAGCCTTACCTTAGGCATAAGGCACTTCAAGAAGTCCTTTTGGTTCAATCCAAAGGAAGTTACCCAAATTAAAGGTAACGGTTTCTCTTAAATTGTTTTCTTTTATTTTACTTCTCCAACCCCTAAAATCTTTTTATTACATTATTTTGAAACAAAACTAGTATCGTCAATATATTAGGATGTTTTTATGATAAGTATTCGAACTACACATACACACACCTCTATCCAATGTGTGAAGAATATAATGTTTCTATGGATGGAAAACCAACGCCTCACGAAACAATGATTGTTCGATTATCTCCTAGAGCCTCTCATGGTGGCCATTATGATGGAACTATATTTACATATGACATATATTTTATTTATGTTTTTTTTATGCTTCCATATTTTCCATTTATAGCACGCCATTATTCTTTCCACAGTGGTTAAATACAATAATTTAATTTGAGGAAGTGCAGACTATCGCCCCCTCAAAGTGATGTGACTCGTTAATGCCTTCTGTGGGATGTATAAAGGATAGATTTAATGATACTATATATGATTTTATATTGTGACTATAATATACCTATGTATCATTATGCTTAAATTCCATTAAAAGAAGAAATAGAAATGAATTTAGCGTTTATGCGTACGTACGGCTTACCGTCTCCATGAACGGTGCATTTCATTTCTTACCTTCATATGTTATGTACTATTATAAATACATGTATATGATGGATATATATTATATATATGATATATAAATCATGAACATAATTCTGGATATAATGAAACATTTACCACATGAACAACATGTAATTATAAGAAGTCCATTTTAAGTGTTAAATATCGAAAAAACGAACATTATTTACTTCAATGATTACATAATTTCTATAATATGGTAATAAGTGATATAAAAGGAATAATAAACTTAAAAAAGTTTCTTAAGAAAGTAGAAATTAATTTTAGTTTATTATTCAGGATATTAAAGAACAAACGGGTCAATTCGGACATGAGGTAAGGGTCTTCCTCTCACTCTCTATTCATTGAGGCATATTTTGTTCAAATACAAAACTTTATTTTATATGCTGTATAAACAACCTTGAAATTTCAAATGGAATATTTTTCTACAAATTGTTTTACTAAATGAAAAAAAGAATTTTCCTCTTAATGTAAGCGGTGACAACGATGTTTTCCACCGCTGTGAGTTTTATTTGATCTTTGGCTTCCTCAAAAAGCTGTAATGTTTTTAAAAGAAAATAAATACCTTATACTCTTTTATGTATTTTGGTATTGAAAATGGTTTTGATAATGGATTTTTTATTTCAATATTTTTAAGTGATATATTGTGATTGTAATGTGGAAATGTTTTCTTTCCTCTATATTTGTTTTATGTCCTTTGATTTTATAATGGTACTTGGACATTTGATGGGTGGTTACGTGATAAACCAAATGACGGGTGGTGCCGTGAATACCTGGATGGGTGGTTATGTTATAACCTCCAATGCATTGGGTATGGAAGTTGGTCATATGGCAATTCAATTTAGTCATATGTGTGGATGTCGACCATATGGTTATTCTATTTAAGTATGCTTATGTCTGAAGTGACCTTTATATGTTTTTTGTTCTTTATATGGGTTTTATTATAATCCTTTAGTTAAAAAAATGGTAAGTAATGATCTTTTATTCAGTGAAGAGTGTTTATTACTTCATCAAGGTGAAAAGTATTACTTATGTTAAAGTATTGATGGTTTACTTGTTGTTTTGAAAAAATAACAGTTTTCTTCTTTGTGTATCCCTTACTGAGATTTTTATTCTCATCCCATGTTTTTGAAATGTTTTACACAGGACATAATGTGGAATAGGGTAAAGTATGGGATCATAGAAAAGTCATGTTGTCTTAAACATAGAACTAGACCTGGCTCTTTTTTTTCAAGAGTTTATGTTTTGTAAAAATAAATGGAAACTGAGTAGAAGTGTCTACATTGTAATATTTTGAAATGTGATATTTATTTCCTAATTCTCTAAAACTCTAAACCTGAAAAGATCCTCAATGTGCAATATTCATTTAATTCGATATTATGTAAGGTTTAAGGATGGGTCCTTATACATCATAAGAACTAATAGGTTTTATGTCATTTAAATTGATTACATCAACATCTTATATCATTAAATTTAAGGGAATTTCTCCATATAATTTCTCTTTAAGATCCATTTTTTGATGTATCAGATTTTAAAATAATATTTTTAACCTGGGGATTGGAAACATAAGAATAGTATGATCTCAGAATGGATTAAGGGAAAAATAGATCATAACATAAATAAAAACAAGAGGGAGACATAAATATCATAAGAATAATTCAAATCACTTTAATGAAAATCATAAATCATGTTATGGATAGATAATATCTTAAAAGATATCATTAAGGAAATATAAAATATATGGCCAGGCTCATAATACATCTCAATTGTAATTTAACATGTTATTATGAAATAAATGTGAATAATACATTAAAATTAATTCATTATTATTAAAAATTTATAGTTTTATTGAAATGAAAGGAATTTTGAAAATTTATTATAACATGATGAACAATATAGAAATTTGTCACAACCATAAGCATAGAAAATATTATGAACATATATTTCTATCTCAAAATCACACCACAACTACTGAAAAAATCATTCAACATCAAATTCACACAATAAACATGTAGAAAAATATACCCACATCTGATCCACATGAAAACATCACATGAAAGTACTTGCACGTCTCATATAAACAAAAAACATGTGAAAATATCATACATAATCTCATTCTTAAAAAGATTAATGTTTTACTATATGAGGAAGGTGTCAATATAGGAAAGGTAATAAGAAATTAAATGCCTAATCCCCTAGAAAATTTAAAAATATTAATGTTATACTCGATGAGGATGGTTTCAAGATGATTCCTTAAAAAAAAGGTCATCACCTTGTCATGAACATGTATCTCTAACTACATAAAAGGGAAAAATGTTACTCGTACTCCAATGCACATTGAAATGGATTTTACATATCATATTCAAATAGGAAAATAGATAAACCACACATAATGTCATTATCCTCCTTAGTTTACTAGCCCTATGTTGAATTATTATAACTCTTTATTCTTTCTTATAATGAGGAATGTGAGGCCACTAAATCTCAAAATAAAAAGTCCAAAATTATTAAAAATATCAAAGAATGGGAAAGACCACCCAACATCTTTCAAAGTAAAGATGCTATGTTGTTTTCTAGGAATATTAAATTTCTTTTTGAAAAAATGGAACAAAAAACATTTGTTTTCAATGATTAAATCGCATTGGTAAATTTTTTAATCGATATTCTGGATTAGAGTTTTTGAAATTATCAGTAATTGAACAAGCATGATCTACGTTGGATATATATAAAATGAATAATATCATAAAATGATTCTTAACCACTTTTAGTATATAATAACAATACCTCACTAGAGCCCAAATTATGGAGGTGAGGGGGGTATCCTAAGAGAAAAGGTGGGTACCCTAGGAACAAGATTTTCAGAATGACTCATTAAAGGGTGTTTTCAATTCTATTCATGTCTTTCTAGACTATGTGGTTTCACCCATTCTTTTTTCCCTATTATTTTTTTTTCATAACAAATTTTGTGTCCATACCTCATCCTTTTTAAAAGAGGAGAAAACATTTTTTAATTAATGTAACCTTTTACATAAGTAAAAAAAAGGATATATGTTTACTTTCTATGTTCAAATATTATTTAAAAATTCATAATGTTACTACTTAAATACATATATGATTACTTAAATAGATTTAAGTCATAAAGGATATTCTAACATAGTGATAATATTATGGTAATTGTAACTTTTATAAATCATGTACTTTAGACTAAAAATAAATTTTTTTATAAAATGATCAAAATTTTATTATTTGAAAAAAATTATATGATGAATTCCATAATGAGGATTATTTAAAAAACTAATGTATTGAAATTTGAAAATTCAGCTCTTAATTGAAAAACGAAAATTCAAGTAAATATTATTTTTATTGAAAATGATCTTTGAAAATATTATATTATATTGATTATTTCTCATGTAAATGAAATTTATTAAAATAGTATAAAATCATAGTGTTTATTATTGATTTATTAAAAATGTCTTGTTCATATGATGTGGTTTTTATATGTTGCGCATATTATCTGACATATGTTATATAATATAGTACATGTTTTAATGGAAACAAAATATCAGGTCATTACAATTATATTCAACTATTCCATTAGAATCCAATTTGGTTATTAAAACACATTTGGATATACCAATTTTAGATCCATTAAGAAATTATAAAAGCTACCAAGAATAATTTTACATCATTATGTTCAACTCATCCTTATTGGATTTAATCTATTGAGTTGTTTAGTTTATATCAACATCATCATTAAAGTATGTTTGATCAATTAGAGTATATGAGTCATAGTATTCTTGATATAAACAATAATCAAAGAATGCTGGTCTTATCATTCATTCTAACCTCCATAACTATTTTCCTTGAACAGTAATAGGATAAGGTTCACTATATTGGTTTTATACATTAGATGCTTCATCATTCAGGTCCTCATTTCCTATATAAGGGGATTATGTTGGTTGGCCTAGACTCTTGGGAACATATAAATGATTATGATCCTCCTTAGGGATTATATATTCATCATGAGACTACAACATGTGTCAACATCCCCTAATAAAATAATATATATAGTCTCAATACTTATACTGTTATGAGATAGGAAACAAATGAGAAAACATTTTACCCTTGAGGATAGAAAATGAAATTACTAATAGTGTAATCAGGATGATGGTTTCTAATATTCACTTTTTAAATTTGAAACTCTATAGGAAAGACCCACGTATGATAATACCTCAATTTTGGTTTCATTTACATCAAAATTTCTGATGGAGTTTTTGGTAATGATATAATAGGAATCCTATTAGGTATATGCAAAACATTCTTAGGAGACTCAACCCATATAATCATAGTTAAGTAGATTTAGAATATCATAATCTATACAATGTCTATAAGGTTATGAATTTTTATCTTAGAGAATCCAATCAAAACAGGTGTTACTAACATGGAAATCAAAAAAATGATATTTTTTTAATCAAACAAATAAAAAATTCAGTGTTGAGACCTGAATGAGAAAATTTTCCATAATAAACGTATCTTCTATATGAAATGAAAGAATTAATCCTATGCTCTAGTTAATTATCAAAATTATATTTATATATTTTGAACCCTTTTAAAGCCATTGATTTAGTGTGAGAAAGATAAATATACCCATAAAAATAAGGGTCATCATTTATGTTAATGAATTAAATGTCCCCAATTATTATAGTTGTATAAGGACAACTAATTTCAATGTGAATTAGTTATAAAATCCCATTAATCTAAACATATCCTTTTTATTTCCTTTTCCATATAAAAATTTTATGGATTTAGTATATGTATCTTAATGTGATGAATAATTTCATCCCCAATGTGTCATTCCATTATTTCTATATATGGAGGATAAACACTCATTACATAATCTTATGAATTTAAATTCATTTTTTTCATTTTTCCATAGATTTTTAAAACATTAATCTGTTATATGAATTATAGATATCAAGTAAAACATGAATTGAAACATAATTTATAGAGGTATACATATAGAACATGAGATCCGTTAGTTTTAGAGTATAAGGAATTAGTGAAACCTTAATTTTCCCAAATAAATGAGAATCCATAAGCATCATTTTTTGTAAAATAATGATTGTATCATGTAATTATTGGTTCAAAAACAATATCATATAAATTTTGAATAAAGTCACTCTCCAAGAGTAAATGAACAGTTATAATCGATTCAGATGGAACTGTATTGAACCTTCCTTTAAAAAGTCTCTAGGCTCCCTTATTTATCCACAATACATAATAGAATACATGATAAAAATATTATAATATACAACATGTCTACAAAACCATGTATTTAGGGAATTATTTTCACTAATAGATTCATAAAAAGTAAAATTAGTTACATTACCATTATTTCTCTTCCATTACATATATTTTGGGAACTCCTGAATATTTCTTTTTTCATAATTGAAGTGACACTTTGGTGACTTATTAGACTTAGTAAAAATTTACCTCCCTTCATACTAAAATAACATTCCCTATAATTCACATCATTAAACTTATCTTTAACAACCTTTTTAATGTTGTTCATTACTTGGATGGTGAAATGACAACATTGAGTAGATTTGTATTTTATCATCTCTTCTTATTGATTTTCCATGTAGATTAATTAGATAACTTCCTATTTCTCCATTGCATAATTATCATTGATATTAACATGAAAAATTATAAAGGATATATATATTTATTAAATGAACCTGAAAACTTTCTAAAATATCCATGTCTATAGATTTAATAACAGAATACACATAATTCAATCTTTAAAAGATCCCATAAATTACACCAATGTTGTTGTACATCGCAGTCACTATTTTCAGGAATAATATTTTAGAAACAATTTTAGATTTATTTTGGAATTGTTCTTAAACATATGTGGGGAATGTCATAAAATTTCCAACCGAGTTAGCCATTTTAGAATCTACAATAGAATCCTAATCTTTACATCCTCCTCAAATTTCTGTTGTTATGGATCCCTTTATAATAAAAATAATAATAGATTAATCTAATACCATTTCTTAAATGAATATTTTTTGTTATGGGAACATTGTGCTATATGTGGTATATATGTATATTTATTAAATGCTTAGTTATGGAGTATAACACCAATGAAATGAAAAAAAACACTTTTATTTCATTGTATTTCTATAAGTTTGGGTCATAATGAATGAAACATATCTTTGAAGTAAAGTTGAATAATCGTAAAATAATAAATGACAATACCAATGTGAATGAAAATAAACAATCATAAGTATAACAAATTAATAAAAAGGAAGTGAAACTTTCATTGAAGATAAGAAAATACATAAAAAATTGATAGAAATTTTCTATTATTTGCAACATCGGTTGGATTAAATGTAAATGTACACTTATGAATTAACCTTGAATATTTGAATAGATAAAACAGAAAATTAAATCTGATTTAAATTTGTAAAAATGATCTTTATTCAATATTTTATTTAACAATTACACTCAAAAAATTAAAAAAAATGTTATATCTTTGGGTAATTATTTATTTTAAAATCATGATAGTCACATAATTATGATTTCATTATTACTTACTTATTAAAACTATAGTTTTCCATTATGATGATAATTAATGATATTATAATAAATATATATTTCATCAATATTTTGGAAGGGACAATAAACTGATAGTTTACATTAATTAATAATTCAAATTTAAAATACAATATTAAATTTTTATCAAATCTTGTTTATTTTCATTAAAATCATAGTCGGACTGATTATTAGTCAAATAAGAAAGAACCATAAGAACAATTAAATTAAATTACCCGTGTTTATTATATGTTCCACACAAATAATAATTTATATATATCTAAGTTATGTATTGACATTATGACTCTATCAATGATCAATGGCTAATTGTTTATTTGAATCCCTTATAAAAGTAATTATTTAAGTTTATAACATTGAAAATTTAATAATTATTCAAAAACAAATTAATCTGAAATAATTATAGAAAATATATAATTTTTGAAACATTATTACCATAATTTATTAGGTTGGGAGTATTGTAATGTCATAACGTATAGACGTAATATGTATAACTACATCAATCAACACAAATTATTTTATCAGTACATAAGAACAAAGAATTTATATCATCAGAATTAATTAAATAGATATACCAATCATTATAAATATATAATAATAAATATTCATTAATATGTTCTTTTTCTAATACCAAAAAAATATAAATAATATTTTTTTACTATTGATTTTAGGTGAATTGATTTTATTTAAATCTATTTCAAGGATGTCTCTTCAAATTAATCATGAATATGTTTGATACAACAACATGGTCTGATACCAACTATTATAACCAAAATTTTGGAAAGAAAAATCATTTTGTCTCAAACACAAAAATTCATAATAGATATATATATTTTATCATGTTTGTAAATAAAATAAATAAAAAATCTTACATAGATTGATCAATTACAATTATTTTAGAATGATCTTCACCCCTTGTCTTTAAATGCGTACATGTAGTGTCTATGTATTTTATTATTATAATTTTATCTTCAAAAGAATAAGTGAAAACATGTGGTTGAGTTATCATATGTATATATTCTAGAAAATAGACATATCCATACACTTCCATAATAACCTTAACAGACATCATAAAAATTAGAGATAATGGTGGGAAAATTTTATTTTAGAAACAATAACTAGCACATGGAATTACTTCTAGAAATTATGTATTCTGTTGTCTGGATATGGATTAATTAAATTATTTTACCTATTTTAATAAATGAATAATTTAATTATATTTATAAAATAATGAATTATACCCCAATGAGTCCAACAATTCTATCAAAATGGATATTCACATGAACACAATGAAAAATAAAGGATATATTCCAACATAAATGTGGATATAAAAACTGCATCTTCATGTAAATAAAGTAAAATTCCAACCACGACATCCCACAGTTGATAACCACTGAATGGAAGCCAATATATCACAATGGGGTTTGATAATGATCATCCATCCATTGAGGATACTTAGGTTCAATAATAATTCTCGTCATATAATATTGTGTATCCTAGGAGAATTCAATATTATGGGGACTCTAAAAGTATATGATAAAGAAATATCATCAAAGAGAACATAAGGGGATATCCTAACCTAATCGAGAGGATGATGAAAGAAACCAAAATAATTTAAATATTAGAGAGATTATGTTTAAAATATTGATTAATTTATATTTATGGTTTGAGGGTTAAAATTTATTATAAATATCAGTGTTATATAAATATTTTTTTACATGATTCTATCTTGTATTTATTCTTCCATTGACATAAAACATTGGAAGTTTTAAATTATTATTTTTATTGTACATTGAGAATACGAATTTTGAATATTAGGTAGGAATAGTGTTAAAGAACAACAATCCTTTAGTGATATACTAACATATTATGGAAAGGGAATATTTGGGATTATAAATCAATATTGTTTTAATGTATTTTTTCATTACAAATTTTTTTAACTAACTCTCACCTATTACTATATAAAATTATTGATACTGTTTTTTATTTTTTATTTGGATAATGATATGTTATAGATGGTTTGAGAATTCAAAGGTAGGTTGTTTCAATTTCCCTTTAATTAGAAGACATCACTATTGTGTTTAAATTTAGAATCGGTGTCATGATTGATGGAATGAAAGAGATTTTTCATTCAATGTTGATAGAAACTCTTTAATGAGACTTATAAGGGGTTGCTGAATATATTCAAACAGGTTCCCTAATTGTACAAGGAGGCCTATGAAATGTTATTGTGTGTTGTGAATGATATTGGTTCATCCTCTATCTTAATATTGGATTTTAGGTTAATATTCAAAAGTATGTTGATATTTTATCTTTATATTTTAATGTTTACACAATTAATTTTTAACTATTAATGTATTTAAAAATTATATTTTGATTATTAATATTAATCAATTTCCATATAATATGAGAATGAAGATCACAGATGTATCTGTATTATGATAATAATTAATAATCAAAAAATAAAGGTAGTATATTATTTCATGGATAGTTTTTAAAAAAATACATATATTATAAGATTATTATTATTTACAATAACATTTTCTCATTATATTTATTATTATTATTATTAATGAACCCAAGTATTCATTGTGACCTGACTCATTTTTAAGCATTTAGACAAAGTAAGAGAGGATGTACGTAACCTAGAAGTATTTTCAAAGTATTTGATTTAGGGCATTGTGGTTTTTATGGTGATGTTATTATTATTTATGTTGATGGTGAATTTTTTTTTATTATGATTTTTAATATTTTTCAGTCTATATGCTAATGGATTTAGTAATATTTTCATTTTAATAATGTTTTTTTAATTAATTGATTTTTGAATAATAGTCTTGATATTATAAATTTTATTTCTTCAAAACATATTTATATTATTATATTACATTAACATAGAGTATTTAGTTTATGAAAAAATAACGCTAGTGATTATATAGTTTTAACCACTCAGTAGATTATTAACTATTTTTCATGATGGTGTATTCATAGTAAATTATAATACATTTTGGGATACTTCTATAGATCTGTATAGATATATGAATAGTCCATGGTTTTAGGGAGTCATTAAAACAATCTAGAGTATTTATTAAAAAATTTAATAATTTAATCCATTTATTAAGGATACATAAATTAAATTTTGGATTTATGTAGTTTTGGAGGTTTTTCTATTTTGATATAAAATATTAAATATCTTTCATGAAATTGAGACTATAAACATTATGTTTAGTTATAAATATACACCTATACTATTTGATATTTAGGGCCCACACATAAGTCAAATTATATATACAATATGAGGACTGGATGGAAAACTAGTTTATAACACCACCATAAACAGAACACCATTCAAATTATAAATATCAACTTCTGATTTTCATTTATTCTTACTTATTATAATATGCCACCTAATATTTTTAGTCCTTAAATGATTAAAATTAATTGTTTAATAATTATTTTCCCATTATCATAAATTTTGATAATTACACATAATGGCCTAATATGATAGCAGATTGGTGTTTTATCAAAACATCCATTATACTAATACAAACTAGAAAATTTAATTTTATAGGATTCAATGGTCATGGGTCTTCAATTCATCTAGTTGGACCAAAGGTAGAAACCAACAATAAGAAGACCAATAGAAATCCATGTTTTAAAGAAAATATTGTTGAGGTAAATTAGACCCATCTAAAGTGTTCAGACCATAACTCGAGAGAGGTCGATCCAATTTTTTGTATTCTATTAGTTGAGGAAAGATAAAAGATTTTAAAAAAATTACTAGTAAATTATTTATAATGATTTTTGAGGAAGTTTATTTTTTATTTACATGAATATTAGGGAATATTTTAACAATACAACTCATACCTCACTATAATAATCCCAAGCCACACTCTCAAATCAGGTTATAAAAAAATACTTACATTTCCAGCATTGATACAAATAAACGTGACTAAATTGTATTCATGAATAACATAAAATATAAAATATAAAATTTGAATCACTTCTATAACCAAATTCATTTTACCATTATATTTTATGAAAATTATTAATAACACTTATTTTATGTTTATGATGACTTTATGTGATGATTCTTTTCACTATACATAGTTTTTGTTTTTCCACATTAATTATTCGTCATTTTTTAGACTCATGCTTGACCCCTATGATATAAAATTAAAATATTCGAATATTATATAATGATTAATATTGCATATATAATAAAATAAATTTTTTTGACCATTTGAATAACATGATATGAGCAAAAGATGATTTCCTTTTACTTGATAATCATTGAGCTCAAATAATCATTTACTTTCAAATGAAATCAACTTTACTACGAATAGATTTTCAGAGAACATTATATAAGAAAACATAAATGTTAAATAATAATAATGATATTTTTATATAATACATGAGAAACCATGAAATAATTTTTATTAAAAATATACCCTTTTACCCTCAAATGGTGTAATCGTCCCTTTAAAATAAAATACCACTAGGTTACTATATGAAATAAAAACATTTCCTTGAAAAAACATTAGTAACAATAAAAAAGATATACCAGTAACATGGGATATAATATTTACATAACTCTTATATGTTGAATAAAAATATAGATAAATTCTAATATTCTCAATGAATAAACCTATAATTTATTAACTTGAACCTTTTACCCAATTCATTGAATAGCTATACTGGGCACATCAATTATCTTGATCTACATCGGTCTCAGACATGATCATGAGCTATATCAAGTCCACCCATCATCATAAACAATTACAATGAACCATAAAATTTACCTAATAGTTGAATGTCTTCATATTCATCCTTACATTCATAATAATATTTTTTCACATCCATAAGAAAAGCAATTTCAAATATTGACATAGATATTTCCATTGAATAAAAAATATTCAGAACTAAAATAACTTGAACAAAGGGAAGAAGGGTTTTTCACTGTACAAAAATTCAATTCATATAAAAGTTACCATAAATAAAATAATTGGAGGGATAGAGTGATAATCCATTCAAATTTTATATAATAAAATAAAACATTCTAGTTTTTCCTTTTGTGAGTAAATACAAAACATGTCGTATAAAATAGGTAAAAATATTTATATTGAAATACATAAAAATAAAGTGGAAAGAGATATAAAATTTAATTATTAATTCATTTATGTCCAAATAAATACATACACAAAATAATTTTATGAATATAGTCATGGAAGAAAAGTATTTAGAAAATAAGTGTTTAAAACATAAAAAATAAGCCTTTAATGTAATGTTTTCCTTATGAAGTCAAAAATTTTGAACCAATGAAATATTGAATGAAAATATTTGGTATATTATTTTAATCACATTAATTTTATTAAATAATGATAAAATATAACAATAAGGTCATTTGTAAAACACAATAAGAAAATTTTTGTTGGATATACCTAATTCTATAATATTTTGAATTGAGAATTGAAATTCCTTACCTCATATCCCAAATTTTTACACACAATGATTAACTTAAATATAATGAAAAAAAATTAATTTATTTCCTTCATAAGAAAATTTACCATATTTATTCCATTTTCATTAAATCATTAATATAATATTTTCAATGAAATATTTAATTACTTAAAAAAATTAAGTTCACATCGAGGGTTTTAAGTATGTTCAAATTGTAATTTCTAAACTCCTTTGGTGTGTTGACTATGTTAAAAGAATTAATTATTCCATAATCTCTAAAATAATAAATCTAAAATAATAATCCATTAAAAAATAAAATAAAGTATTATAAATACCCAAAAAAGGAATATGTGAAACCTTAATCATAGAGCTTCATGAAGGATGTATTCTTCACATGAACATGACTAACATTAACATATTTTATTAGATGGAAGGGTGTTATTCTTAATAATAAATTTTATTTATATTATTAAAATTATAAATTTAATATCATGTATATTTAATAAATATGACACATTAAACAACCTTTTGTTGTGTTGATGAAAAATAAATCACATCACTTCATAGATGTGGTAGCCTACACGTACATAAGAACAACATTTCCATTTCCTATATGTCTAAAAACGATGTGAAAAAGGATATTAACTTTACATAATAACATAAAATTATATGGAATATTATTGTTTAATTATATTGAAATGGATGATATGGAATTTTGGGATGTATAAATAAATTAAAAAATGCACAATTAAGAAATATATGTCTTCTTCAGAAAACCACCTTTCACTTATAACATAATAATCATAGGTATTTGTTTTTATGTGAATGGTATCCCTAGTTTATATATAGGAATCATGGGAATATTCTTGGGTAGGTAATGGGAAACTTAGAGTGCTCATATGTTGTAAGGAAGAGAGTATAAGAGGTTCCCTTTTATAAGTGGGAAGAGGGGAACCCTTGTTATTTTAATCTATTAAATTATTATAGATTTATTTTCATCTCAATGGGGCACAAAATATTTTAATTTTCAATAAAAATTTAGGATGAGTCTAAATAATATAATTAAATAATATTTGGGCATTTTGGATTCTTATTTCACCATTAGATATTATGGATAACACCTTGTTAATAATTTTAATTGTAACTTCAACATTAATATTTTCACAATTTTTAGGTCATAAAAATATCATATAAGAACATTTTGACCATATTTCTGTAAATTTATTTATTATTAACAATAAACCATTCAATTTGAAAATTATTGTTTAATAAAGTTAAAGGTTATTTAACATAATATACCATATAGTCATTTTCAAGACTATTCACATAGTTTAAACATCATAACATAATAATATTGAATTAATTCCAATATATAATCTTAACACATCGATAATATGTTATATGTAAATACAAAATTCATGTAGGGAAATGAATAACCCAAAAATATTAATTATTAAATTATTAATGTCATTTAATTGATTTGTTTCTTCATTCAAAAGCATTATATCAAAGTTTCTTAAGAATTTGGGGAAACAATTTCATCACTATAAATTAAAAATAAATTACCATGATAAAAATTTTAATTCAAATTTTATTTAACCATTTATATCCAAAAAATCAAATTTTATACCTATGAAAAAATATTCAAAATATTAAAACAAATAGAGTGACATTATGTTTTTTATTCATTATTTAAATTCATATCAATGCCATACCAAAGAAAAATGGAATGAAATTTTATATTTTTATTAATTGAGGTTCATGGTCATAGAAAACTAATAGAATAAAATAATTATATGTTTTGGTGATATTTTAATTCCTGATAATATTATTTTTGACCTTAATTATCATATTTACTCCTACGGAGATGACAATTATTTACTACATATACTATTAATAATTCCCAAAACAAAATGGGGCCTATTTTTCAAAATTTTATTCTATTGATTAATAATATTTAATCCATTATTATAGATTTAATTTCTATAACTGAAAGAAATTAATTTGAGATAAAAATTCAATAAAAACTAGAAATTATTTTTTGAAAAAAAATATGTATTTAAATATAAAAATGGACTTATATCAAAATATGGTAAAATATTGATTACTATATAATTAATTAGATAATTTATATTTAGAGGATATTATAATATTACATTATGAGAAAATAAAACTTTTAATTTACATTATTTTATAAAAGGAAATGATAGTTTAACAAAATTGGTATCATTATTATTCATAAAAAAATAAAACTTTTCATAAAATCAAAAAATAAAAACCAATGATAAATTTCACACGATGATCTAAAAAACAATAACATTTTTTTAAAATAATTTTCAATAATTAGAATAACTTTATTATATTATTCAGTAACAAAAATGAATAAAAACCCTGCTTATTGAAAGCATAGTTTTTAAGCATAAAAACAAAATTATTGAAAAATCATAGTTTATTTCGTTAACATAAATTAATGGATTCTTACTCAGTGGGTCCATTATAGATATATTTTATTATTAAGTTACTCTTTTTCATACATTTAAATTTAATTTCTATGTTATAATAGTAAAATTAAAATAAATATATTTTTATAGTATATCATAAATTTGAAAATACTTGGTTATCTTGTTAAGAATGATATTGGGAAATCAATTCTTCTAAACAAACTGTTATGGTATCACACTCATATTGACCATTTAATTATATTAGGTATAATGAGAAATTATTCCAATTAACAACCACCCACTACCTTATTGAGGAAGGTCAAACATCTAGGGTTAAGGGTGAGTCAATGTTCTTAGCTTCCATCATCAATTTTCACCTTCTCCTAATTAATGAACTTCAAAACCCATCAGAGATCAATATTTTCTGTGAAATTTGACATAATAGAAATAACTAATTTTTTTATTATAATATAATATAATTTTATTGTTTTATATCTATTTTTATTTATTTTTGATATTATTTTTGTGACTATATTAGTACTCTCAAGCACAAATCCAAATAAACATATTGTTAATTATTTCATGAATAAATCATATATTCAGACCATTTTTAGTGTTTTATCCTCATCTAAGTCCCTATATACATTTCATTATTAATCTTATAGATTTTTGTGATTGAATAAATCTAGAATCTGTTACACCTTTACTTATATGATTCAGTTTCAAGATAAATTTTAATAACGACCCAATTATTTTCCATCACATCACCTTATTAATGTTATGCCTTTATTTTGTTCATATCATTAAAAGATAATATTTTATTTATTTTGAGTGTTCATCAGTAGTCATTATCATCTATAGATTAAATCATGGGTGTTAGATTAGTAAAAACTCATATATGATACTGGTTTCATTAGATTGAAAACAAGTAATAAATTATCTGTCCCAGATCACTTGGGAGTGGTGATGCATGATCACCAAAGGACACCTACGATGTGTTCAATAAAATTTCTATGAAACATTTACTTATAATACTTAGGTTTTATCAATTTATGTTTAAAAATATTAACCACCCACCCTCAAATTCTTAATTTGTTTCTATAATTTAGAAAAAAATCAATAATATTTAATTTATATCTTGATTCAAATGTAAACAAAAAAGATTACCATATAATTAATAACCTAGTAAACCAAAGTTATATTTTTTAATTTTCAATGGCATGATGAATGTATGGTAATCTTTTGGAGGAATAGAAAGTTATTTTATTTTTTGTTGATTCCATTCAAAAAAATCATCCTTATTTTTCATTTATTGATAAGTATTCACCTTGGGTCATATATACAAACTTGATTGAACATTTTAGATTGGGATAAAACATGGTATATGAGGAGTAATAGACCACATAAACAAGAATCACATAATTATCCAAGCTCTATCTTTTCAAAATTCGATTGTTTTAGTTACATTGCCTTGGAATTGTGTCTATTTTCTGTTCTTTCCTCTCTCTCCTTTTCATTCATTATTAATTTTCAATTTTTTTCTTCCTAATATTCATATTTTTCTTTATAATTAATTATATTATTTTATATTTTATGATATTTTTATTATATAATTTTCTTACTCCATGATTCTCTCATTTTATTCATGACTATGAATTTATAATGTATGTTACTTGATATAGACACTGAACTGGAAAACAATCCTTGCATAAAAATTCATTATTATGGAGTAGAAAAATCAAACCCAACTAAGTATATCATTTAATAGAAACATCATGTGGTTAAAAATCAATCTAAATGTTAACCTATTCAAAAAAATTGGATCATGACCATAATTATCCTACCATCATAATAATTTACTACCCTGTTGTAGAGTACCAATAAACATATATCCCACAAACACAAGCAGCTACAAACATTGAATATAAGAGTGGTCTTAACTATATCCTAATTATATCACTTGTCATTATTTTAAATAATCCTAATAAAAAAATAAAATAATTCCACATTTTTTTCACCCCCATGAAACCAAATGTTTTCTTGAAGAACCTTATTAAACATATGGACTTTTTATACTTTCGGGATGGTGTAGTCAAAGACTATTTATTTTAACATCCAAATAAAATATGAGGCTAGCCTAAAAATAAATGACACTTACATTAGATTTTTTCCTATAATATCATGCTACATCAATTAGTAAAGAAATGTGTTGAATTGGATAAACATAATATATTATTCTACATCACTACTAGGAATGAGTTCTATGATTGGTAGGTGTTTTCCTCCACCATCAAATTAGTGACCAACTACTAGTCTAAAAATTATATAGTAGAATTTTTTATATGGATCATGGAACTATAGATGTTGTATCTAATTGTTCTCTAGTGAGAAAACAATTTTATACTATTTTATAATAATAACTATCTTGGATCAAAATATTTAATATTCCCGGACATAAGGGACAATGCCTATTGAAGGTGTTCACGGTATAAAAATTTATAAACCTGAACCATAAGTGGAAAAAATTATAAATATTTAATATTCCATTTTAAAATGGACCATTAAAAATATTATTTTCATTCTCATCATAATCCATTACATTGTGGTATTTTTTGTGATAGTAAACATTTTTCTGATAAATTCCACCATCATTAGGTTTTATCTAAGACTTGTACAATAGTTTTTTCTAGGTGACCATTTCAATAAAATCCCCAATTAAAATAAGTTTACTATATAATAAACCCTAAAAATTTGTTCAAATTATAACAAGAATACTAATAGTGTAAAAACTCAAAAACCCACGTTCAGTATTTTTACCATCATATGAAAAGAAATAATATTAATTATATGTCTTCTACAAATTCACCTCAACTTCTCCCATTCTAGAACAATGAATCCATTATATATTGAGTTAAATTTAATACCAATCCCTTCAATTACATAAAAACAATCAATAAAAATTTCATGAATGGTTAAATTAAGTTGGAGAATCACCTAACAACATTGATGAGATAGATATACAATGTTCTAGGAAACATCCATATTAATAGTATGACAATTATAATTAATAAGGTAATGTATGTTCTATTATACTTTATAATTGTGAAGATAAGTCTACTCCCAATGTTTACAATGATTATATATTCAATATTTTGGTATGTTCCATTATTTTTATTTTTCCTCCAAAATAATAAAAATCAACAATTGAAAATAAACAAAATAAAAAGGGTAATATTTTTTTCAAAAATCACCCAACAAATCCAAATGTTACTACTCTATTAACATAAATAATCCCACCATATATGAAATATTCCTAAAATTAATATTATAAATAAATTATTGATACATTTAATAATGATTATGTTAAAATTAAACTTTTTAATATACAAAAATAAATTCCTCAACACCTGATGTTTTTTATGGAACTTTACACCCTCCACTGATGAGTTTTAGGTGAAAAGAGATTAATCTTATTGAAAAAGAATTCATCATTTATTTAACACATAATATAAAAAAAATTTAAATAATTATGGACATTTTGATTTCCTTTAGACATAGGGGGGTTTTATTTTTATCATTCCAGGAATGATCATGATGATTTAATTAATGTTATTTCTTACTCTATTTTATCTACTTTTTATATTATAAAATTAAATACCTTAAGAATTGTATTATACTAAGATATGACCAATGAGTGTATTATAGAATGTTTAATTTAATGTGATGGATTTATTCTTCCATAGGAAAACTTGTTTACATAAAATAGAGGGTAAAAATGTATGGACATGATCCATTGATAATTGTTAAAACATTTTTAAGTACTATAAAAAATAAATGTTAATAATGGTACCATATATATGTAATTATATTTTATCATTATAATTTTCTCATTCCATATTAAACAATTCACACCTCAAAGGTGAACTCCATCTTCATAGTGGATAATATTGATCTTCTCCCATTGGATTTAGGGCATTTCAAAAATCATTTTTTAATACCCTCTATACTTTTTAATATCTATTTGAAATTTTGGGATAGATTTATAAATATATTATTGTGTTAATGTTAAAATATTAAATTCCGTTATATATATTATTGATTTATTACATAATTGGTGTTCTGAAACCATTGATGCCTCTGTAATGACCATTGAAATTGAATTTTCTAATGAGGAGTGAAATAGTGAGAATATTGATGGTATACATGAAATTATTATCAAAAAATAATTTCATTATAATATAAATAAAAATTATTATTAATTAAAATAACCACCAAAAAAATTAAAATATATATTCTTTTAGGGTGTCGACCGATTACCTATCATTATTGTCAATAACCTCTTTATAGTTCATAAAAAACAATTTTTTTCCTTTTTAGGGAGTATACAAATCAAAAAATGGTGGAAAATTTTTGATATATGTTATATTATTATATCAATATGATTTCATGTAATTATTTTTAAAGATGTGTAAAAATAATTATAGAAACCCCAGTATCTAATTTCCAACACCATACTTGATGTTGTCAAAATTGATGTAAAAAATATCAGTATCTAGGAACATATATTATATCTATAATAATAAAGGGGTATGTACAACAAAATTTGGACTAAAATTATTGTTTTATATTTAATAAATTGATTATATCAATATGGTTACAAATATATTGAAAAAATAGATTGTGATTTTGTGGGGGTTACCACAATCCAAACCATTTCACTCAAAATGACAATGTTACAATACTATTTAATGAATATGTTTTGGAAAATATTAGAGTTATGTTTCTATTATATTTCCTAGTTGGATTCTATAAAGACCTTCAAATACATATATCCCCTAAAGAATATTAAAAATACAACATTTCATTGTTTTATATAGTAAATTTTCATATAATAGGATTTCAATCAGCTTACACAGTACTTTAATAACATTATATATTATCTTGTTTAGTATTATTTAAATTACCTAGATCATTTACAAGAGGTAAATATGAAAATTTTCATTATAAATTGTTCCCTTTTTTGATTTTTTATATAATATTCATATATTTTTTTATTGACACATTAAAAATGATCTTCTTTTAAATTACGAAAAATATATTTTTCAGGTTGAATAAATCATTGTTTCTTGTTAAGTTTTCTAAAGGGGGGTTATATAGGTTGATTAGATAAACATTTATATTTTTTTCATTAACCTACAAAATTTGTGTTTGAGGTGAGAATTTATTTTTTATATGTTGTTTTTATTGCATAATTATTAAATATTTTAGTAAATTTGAACTCTCATTTTCGTAGAATTTGAATAAACATGGGAACAATTTAGGATGATAATATTAAAATGAAATTTTATGGGTTGAAAAAGTATCTCAAATCACCAAAAATCATCCAACCAATAATGTTTGATTTATCCTTTATATTCATTATTGAGGTCTCCAACTATGTTTTCATGGTTGTCCCTTCACAAATCAAAGGTCGCACTTATCTTTTTACTGCATATGAATCTTACACTATAGACCCACAAAATGGAAACTAAACCACGATTAAAAAATAATTCATTATCATAGTGTTCACATTTGAAATATTTCATTTATACCTTATTGGTTCTAAGGTGGTGGTGTTTTCAGACCATATTATAATTTAATATTTATAAATGAAACCTAATGATTAACTTTTTATTATTCGATTGATCATACTATGTTATGAGTTTCAAATATATATTTTGTACAATCATTGATCATTAAATATTGTTTATGACTATATTAGTTGTTTTTCCATTGGCCTCGACATATGAACCTCTAGTAATTAACCGATTTATGAAACCTTCTCTTATTAGAACATATTAAATTTTTTATGATTTTATATCATAGTTTTTCAACATCATTAACTTTTTGGTTTCATCATAAGCACCATCAGAATTTAATAAACCCCAACTAGATAGGATATGAAGAAAATATTTGTATTATATTTATTATCACCCATATTTTTTGAAAATCTATAATGACGTTGTAATATACTATTGTCCTCTTGACCATGAGTTCATATTTGTCCTCAAATTCTACCACACTCTTCCATGTGGGGGTCACATTATCCTCCATTGAAAAACAATGATGGTTTTATACTTTTATCATTATTGGAATAAATTATTTTTTAAATGTAGATACATTTTCTATGTCATGTGCGTGGGGAGAATATACAAGACATGTGTCTAAATAGAATTATGTTCTATTGTAACACATATAGTTCTACATAAAATTTGACATTTGGGGTATTAGAATTATAAGACTATTTCATTGTTCTTTTTTATTTTTTCATATTATTCTTACATATGATTTTTTCCTAAGATGGGTGGAGGTAGAGTCTACATGAACAGATGACTCCAATGTTGTTATCTATTTTTTAAATTCCCATATATTTTTTATTTTTGTTTTATCTTGAGGAATTATTAGTAGTCAAGGTATTCAGTTACGTAATGTGAGCATGAAATCGCTTTTAAATCATCATGGGGGTCCACATCATTTTTATTCACAAAAACATCCCCAAATAAATGTCTAAGAATAATTTTCCAATTGGGTGGTAAAATTAATATTAAAAAAATCACCCTCATATAAATTATTGGAATAATTTATTATATTACTCATTTTTTGTAATACAATAATAATTTCAAAACTATCATCGGTATATGTCAATTTACAATGTTGTTTAGAAAAGGATTTCCCCGTCAATTTGAGGTATTTTACCATGTCTAACTGGTCCTCAAAAAACTCAAAATGAATAATTCATTATAAATAAACCACTAAAAACTGAAAATTCATGTGCTTGTGAAGGTTCAATGGAATGCCTATGAAAATAATCAATTCCATGAAAATAAGAAAAGCAGTGAAATAAAAAGATATTTTTTAAGTGGTGTTCTTGGTATGATACAGAGTCTTCCAATTAAAATCATAGCTGAGTCTAATACATCATTAGCTCCATTCTGATTTGTTATGACTATATATTTTTTTACCTTATTTTCCATATGTTTTAATTTATATCTTGATTCAATCCAAAAAATTTCAATTCCTTATTAATTGGAAAATTTTAAAGCATGTTCATGAGGACATCACATATCATTTGTGGTAGAAGGTTTGTCTCTCTATTCAAACATATCAATGAGATCAAATGGTGGTACCTTTCCACAGCAATTTATTTTATATATTTAAATTGTTTTATTCAAATAATTTTACATGTTTGGTTCACATATAGGGTAATTTTAGATTTTTTTAAAGGAAAAAAAATTAAATTTGTGTTTTTATGGAATAATTTTATAGATTTCAAATTGTGAAAATTAAATTACGAGTTTCATGGTGTTTTGAAACAAATGATTCATTATAATGCGTTAATGATAATTCCCGCATCCTAAGAAAAACTATAATGAAGTATTCACATACTCTTATTAGTACCATCCATTTATAAGTAAACTCATTTTGTGTTTTGTTATCTAGAACATAGTTTTATACCTTATCAAATAATTGGATAATAATAAAATTTGATAGTGTGATTGGGTCACTATTATCCTTATATAAAAGTCCTTCCACTCACTTTAAAGACCTACCCTTATATTAAACCTTTGATGGATCATGTATCCATGAAATTTCATATATGTTACCTATATTAAAATAATATTTTCTCGGCATACCTTCATTGTTCATTTAATTTCCTGATCATAGTTAAACATATTTTTGGGTGAATTTGGATAATTATTTTTTTATTATGGGGATGAGTTACATTATATTGATGTTTTGTGTTAATTTTTCATTATAGGTGAGGCCCAAAAGTCATAAATATCATAATGAAATTCATCTATTACAAATAGAAAAAAGAAAAATATTAAAATATTTAAATAGAATTGGAATTTAATCCATCATCATATTCATTTCTGTGACTCTTGAACCAAACCCAATAATATGGCATGATTTGATATTAATTTATTTTATTAATATTAAATTCCATTCTAAAAACCCTAATAGTAAAAATTTTTATACATAAATAAAATATAACATGAAGAATATTTCTTTTCACAATACTTATTATGAATTGTTCTAATTTATTAAAAATGGGGTATTGAGTTGGGTGATTGATGTTTGTAAACATTTATTTATGAAAATGTGATTATATAATGATTAATAATGCATTTAATTCTAAATTAAAAAATACATCTTTTTTGATTCAATTTATAACCACTTAAATAACAATAGAAAGACTCAATGGACACCCTTAATAATAAGAATGATTAGAATATGTTTTTTCTGTCATCTGAATCAAGTTGTGATTTTAAATATCCAATGGTATTACATTCCTATTTATGATATGAGAATAACTATGTATACATTTCACACGTGATAATTGTGTGAAATAAATTTATTATGATCATGGTTGAAGTATGTTGTATGGGTGAATGAATGACAGTTCCATTTTTTTAATGTGATAATAGGAGAATGAAATAAAAATTTCATTAAAAAAGGATGCACAAAAGGTTTAACATCGAAAATAATATTGAATACATTATACCTTTATATTTTGGTTTGGATTTTTATTTGTATATTATTTTTTCAAAAATTAAAAAAGTTATAAATTATGGGATTTTTTAGTGGAATTAATTGATATAATCTTCAGACTATCAAAATATATTTTTAGAAATTAATTGAATAAAATCAGTTTATTTAATGGTATTTGGAGAAATATCATAAAATCAGATGATTTTTATAATGGAACATTTTTATATGGGTTTTTTTGTATCATTAATTTCTCTAAACTAATATAAACTTTAATTTTTTGTAATATTATATTTTCATCAATATTCAATTAATCCAACTAGACCTATGGTAGCACTTATAAACAAGAGGCCTAATAGAGGCGCACAATGTGATGAAAATCTAGGCGAGGTAGATTGGACTAACCTATTGTGTTTTTTATATAAAACGATGTAGGAAAATTTAATTGGGGTTATATTAATGGATGTGTAAATATAAATTAAATCCAACTAATCCCAATGAATTTTGAGGGAATTATTCACCAGGAAAATTTGTCTTTCATGTAGAGGAATAATAACGGATATATTAAAATTATAGTCTACCTACCTTACAATGACTATTGTCTTATGATGGGGAAAACATTCCCAAAATTCCGTTAAAACTTTTCCACTTAATAATTGATAAATTGGTCAAATCTAAGGGTAGTTTTTTATTATATTTTAGGGAATCCTTTATCCATTTTCATCTTTTACACCTTCATGTACATCTAATCTCTATAGTGAATAATCTAAGGTGTAATCTTCGATGTAATACTAAGGTATAAATTTATAGACATTGAAAGGTAATTGAATTTCATTATTTTTTGTACATTTTTATTCATTTAGACACATTTATTTTTTGTTTTTTATAGTATGGACATTAGAAAATAAAAGCAATGTTAATATCTAGGATCTCATGTAGAAGTCATATTACATTGTGATATAAGAATTTTTTACCAATTCTATCACTCTTTCTCTATTTCATGATCCCATTTATTGATTTAATCAATTTATGAAATATATAATTTGATAATAGTTAATATTCATTCCTTGTTCGTCATAATAATTTTAACAAAGACCCAATTTTGGTAATCCTATCACTTCTTTGATGTGAATTCTCAATTTATTATGGATCATACATCCATAAGATTTTATATATTTTGAGTTTTAACCACTAATAAGTATAATTTATCAACAAAATCCATGATGTTAAACTATTAAGAACACAAATTTCATAATTCCTTTTTGTATAAATAAATCAAGAAAACAATGATTTGTCCCACATCTATTAAAATTGGTGAGGGATGATCATAAAGGGATAGTAAGAAAATGTTAATCATTTATTCTTCAATATGTTTATTAAAATTATTAACATAGTTTCAATTTCCATTTTAATATCATAATTCCAAATAATTTACCATCCTTGTAGATATTTCATAAATAAAAATAATATTTACTTAATCGATATCTTATATACTTGATAAATAACCCAAGTTAATCAATAATGAAAAATTATAATAAATCATTTGTTCAATTATTACATGTTTGAATACATGATCATCAACCCCCTCTCAGATTAGCAATAGTGTGTCCATATATTCTTCAGCAATTTCCAAACAATAATATCCAATATAAATATATATGTATGGGTTTTTTATATAACTTACTTGAATAGTCTATATTTCTATAGAATTATACAAATTTTGGACACAAAACTCCACCACCCCTTCGAATTTTTATGGGGTTTCACATCATTACAAATGGATTTTACAGGAATGACTTTCAATTTACATCTAAATTTTAGGCATCATAATGTAGGGTCCTCATTAGGTATTATTCTACTAGAATTATTCAGATCACACATACAACACATTAATCAATAATATTAACAATTGTGCTTCTGTTAATTTTCATGTTAATTAAATTTAAATTTCTATATATATATATCTCTTATTTAAAGAATTTTTATAAATATTTTTTTAACACTTATATATATATAATCTTCTAAAATTTATATTTAAATTGACTTAAATTTTTTTATAAATTTATTAAATATTTTTATATAAATATTTTAAGAGTTTTCTTGTTTTTTTCAACTCATAGAATATTTTTATATTTGGAGGGAAAAAATTATATATATTGTTCATAGGTGCACAAATTAAATACTCTATGTTAGGCTGATTTAGGGAATTCTTGTTAAATATTTTTACACACTATTAGATTTTATATATTATTCATATTATTAATAGAACATATTGATCTCTCAAAATCACTTTTTTCACATATAAGTAATTATTGGACATAAATGACATAAAAAAACACATTTCATCTGAAATGTTGATGATGGCATAAATTATTTGATTGTCTCACACTTATCTCACCTTAAATACTATAATTAATTATTTAATATAACATCTACACCGTGGGATCACATTACCTCATGGATCACTTTCATTATTATGATTAACCTTATATCTATTATAATATATCTCTTGATACACTTATAAATTTCACATCATTGATATTGAATAATAAAAAAGTATTTCTAAAAGATGATATTTTATGTTTCATCAATATTAATTGAGTAAAATCAAATATATGATGACGAATAATTATTTATAGTAAAGAGAATAATATGTTGCATCTTGTTAGGAATGTATGTTTTTAGTTGGGACTTTTTTAATATAATGTTATAATTAGTCCAGAATGGAGATGCTAGGTTTTTTTTTCTATTATAAAATATGGTTGGATATGTTCATGTATAAAATCATATAACAAGTGGTGATTGGTGAGATTTTATTTAACATAATGATAATTGATGAGGAAGAAAAACTATCTAAGAGAGTGTAGAAGATCTTTAGGAAGATTCCATATATCTAGTAGAATAGAAAATTATTTTAAAAATTATATAAAAGATAGAGGGTCCAGATAGAAATTATAAAACACATTCAATGTTTTTTTAGAATATTCAGCTACAATAGTCAAATATATAATGTATTTGAATGAGATTTGGATTTGATATTGATTTTTTATGATGGAATAAAAATAATTTTAATTAGGTTCTATAGGTATTTTAGGAAGTCTATAGTTTCGGTGATGAGGTTAGAAAATATTGATATGTGTTGATCCTTATATTTTTATTCATATGGACCGTGTTATTATTCATAAGTTTTTTTAGTTGTATAAGGAAATTTATTCTATTAAGGATCATTGATATCTTTATAAAAGTAATTATAAGGACATAGCCATAAAACATAACATAATCTTGAATTAAATTAATTATTCACATTTAGGATCCTTTTAGGTTTAGAGTTTTAGAGAATTAGGAAATAACTATTACATTGCATTCAAAAATTACAAAGTGGACACTTCTACCCAGTTTCTATTTTTTCACAAAAAAACATTTTTGAAAAAATTTGTCATGTCTGGTTCCATGATTTTGATAGCATGAATTTTCCTTGATCCCATCCTTGACCCTATTCATCTTTATTTCCTATGAAAAATATTTCAAATCATGGGATGAGCATAAAAAATATCATTAAGGGTTATAAAATACAAATAAAACATTTTTCCATCAAAACATAACATTTTATAACATACCTCATGAAATCATAAGATTTATGAATAACACATAGTAATAACAATTCAGAAAGGTAACTTCTGGCATCCATAACATACTAACATTGTAGATTTCCCTGCTATGTAGGGAGTTACATTTGGATTACCCATCACAGTATATTACTAAAGTTTCTTAGGGGAAACATTCAACTTTACATCTGTTACTTTACACAATGCATTGGGGAGCTATATCGGGCCCACCCACACTAGGTTTATCACGGAACCACTCATATATGTAAAGAATTCACAAGAACCATAACATATTCCTAACAAATAAAACAAACATGAAGGAAAGATAACATTCCCACATTTAAATTATAATATATCATTTTAATATATTGACATAAAAAATCTATTGTCAAAACCATTTTTAATACCAAAATACGTAAAAGAGTATATGGTATTTATTTTCCTTTTAAAAACATTATGTCTTGTTGAGGAATCCAAAGATCAAATAATGCTCGCGACGGCGGAAAGGTCAATGTCACCACATATGCTAAAAAGAAACATTCTTTTTTTCTTTTAGTAAAATGTTTCACAGAGAAATATTCCATTTGAATGAAATTAAATGTCAAATGGGTTTATACACTGTAAAAAAAAGTCGTGTATAAATAAAAATATTCTTCAATGAAAGGACATTAAGATGAAGTGTTTTACAAAGATGATTTTGTAATTAAAATAGATTGATTATGTGTATTCAATATAAGTAAACATAAATAATGTATAAATACAAGAACGTATATCAAAAGATATATCCCACATAATCATAGCACAGAATAATCATGAAGTATGAGTTTAACCCAAAGAATTTAAATTGGGTTAAAAATGATCTTTTTGTAATTACAAGTTGATCATGTGGTAAATGGTCCATTATCTCCAAAATGAAATTAATTATTTAGATATCATATATATAATATATATCAAGTATATATATTTATTTATAATAGTACATAAAATTTGGAGATACTAAATGAAATGCACCGTTCATGGAGACTGTAAGTCGTAAGTACGCATAAACGCTACATTCATTTAAATTTATTATTTTAATGGAATGGAAACAAAATGATACATAGGAATATTATAATTATAGTAAAATATCATATATAATTTCAATAACCCAATCCTTTATACATACCACATATGGCATGAAAGAGTCATATAACTTTAAGGGGGCGGTTGTCCACACTTCCTCAAATGATAATATCGTATTTATCCACTATGGAAACCATAATGGTATTCAATAAATTAAAAATACAAAACCATTGAAACAATATAAATACAATATATATCACATATAAATATAGTTCCATCTTAATGGCCACTATGAGAGGCGGTTGGAGATATTTGAACAATCATCGTTTTGTGAGGTAGTAGTTCACCGTCCAAAGAAACAGTTTGTTCATTACCCATTTCATAGAGGTTTGTGTAAATGTAGTTCAAATAAATATCATAAAACAACCTAGTATATTTAGGATAGTGTTTTTGTTATGAAATAAATGTATAAAAAGTTTTTAGGGGGTTTTATAAGGAAAATAAAACAAAATAACTTAAGAGAAGACATTACCTTTAAATCAGGTATCTCCCTTTAGTTTGAACCAAAAGGTTTAGTTGATGTGCCTTATTCCTAAGTTAAGGATTCATTTAAGAAGAGAGGTATGTAGGGATATTAATGGGGCAGAGTTTGGATGAGCCAAAGGAATTTAGATGTGTGAGTAATGGGTTATAGGTGAGGGCTTTTATAAGAGGGAGGATGGGAACTTTAGAAACGTTTGAAAATATTATTTTATTATATAATTATTTTTGGTATGTAAATGTAAAAAACAAATTAAAGTATAAGATAAAATGAATATTGTTCTAAATAAAATCATATAATAATAATTTTATAGGTTTTGGATATTGTTTTAATCATTATAATAATGTTTATTTAAATCATTCATTAATGAATAAACACTGCATCTTTATTGTGTCATAAATAATTTTATTTATTTGATGTCTAAAAATTATAAAAAAAATACTTTGATGTATGAAAAATTTTGGTATTTAAAATTAATATGTATAGTATAAGTGATAACTTATATAACTCAACTTAAAATTTGACTTACTAAAAGATATATGTTTATGTCATTTTTGTCTTTACTTTAAATTAACTAATATAATGTGTCATTATCACTCCAAAGTGGCTCCATGGGGTCCCCAAATTTACCCAAGGATGACCATGTTCAAAAATGTATAAACCAGTAGTATTAGGACACATTTTAGGGTAAATTAATGTTATTATTATGTCATTTTATTACACTAATTTACCTGATTTACCCTTTAACAATTGTTAATAAAATATTTACTGAAGTAAATATTAAAAATTCCTAAAAAAGATACCTTTTTACACAATTTGGAACTCCTAATTCTGAATATGGAATCAATTTTTTCAAAATTAAAACACATCAGTGGAAGAAATAAATTTAATATTAATTTTTTCCATCAAAATAAAAAGCGTGTTTTTAAGAAATTATAACTATCAAAAGATTAATACTTGTTTATGTCCAATTTAAAATTAAAATTACATCCAATAACCTACCTTAGATTAAATGGTAAGAATATAATCTAATTACACTTTAAACCCAATTAAAAAGAAAATATATCCATATAAATAAAATATATTAAAAGGAATTTTTAAATTAAAATATATTATTTTTCATTATTCATTAAAAAAATGAACATTATGAGAAAAATACAAAAATTTCATCCATATTAAATTTTTATGTCCCAATTCTAAAAAATAATATTATTTTTTCAAATAGAACATATAAAAGTGAAAAAATGTATATTTAGAAATGTTTTCCATCAAACGGTGGTAAAATGACATTTTAATGAATATTATAGTATTTATGCTCAAAAACAAACATCTATATACATATTTTCTTTAGTTATGTTAATTCCATCCATTAAAGTGGCTAGGCATTAACTACCATTTAAAATAATAATATTATATTATTAGTGTGCAACATAAGATTTCTAAGAAACTTTTTGTTACATATCAGATAGGCCATCAAGCACAACATACCCTTTAAAGTAAAATTAATATTTAATTCAAAAATATTAACAAATATGATAATTTAATATTAATTATTTTCCTTGGATGTTACATCCTTCCCCCCTTTTGGGAATTGCATCCCCACAATTCTATTCACTTATCAAATAAATGGGGGTATTTATCCCTCATAGGATTTTAATATTCCCATGTTGCATCTTCAACCATATGGTTTTTTCAGAAAACCTTTACCTGATTAATTACCTTTTCCTTCAACACTTGCTCTCTTCTGTCAAAAATATAGACTGGTTGTTCCTCATAAGACAGATTATCTTCCAACTGATATACCACTGGGCTGAAAATTGAGATTGATCCATCATATACTTTCTCAACACTGAAACATGAAAAACATTGTGTACCTGGGATAAACTTGGAGGTAAAGCCACTTTGTATGAAACTGATCCAACATTTTTCAAGATTTCATAAGGTCCAATGATACTGAAACTCAACATTCCCTTCTTTATAAAACACATCACACTTTTCCATGGATAAACCTTTAGAAAGACATGATCACCAACCTCAAAATAAAGATCCTCCCTCTAGTTTCTGCATAACTTTTCTGCCTGCTTTAAGTTGTTCCCATGTGCTTCTTGTAAAGACCAAAACTTTTTGAATAGTATATTAATTTACTCTTAACGATTTAATAGAGATGTTAATGGTTAATTCATAAAGAAGAGTTAATGGCTTCATCCAGTATAATCGAACCATATGAAGCCCACTTATCATATCTTGGGAAGGATGATGCATCTTTGGGCTTCACTTTGGACCAAGCCCAAGCTGAACTCCAACATGTCATGTTTGAATGGAATCGCCTATGAGAGTAGTTAAAGTTAGTGGAGATTACAACTGGGGAAATATTATATGAGCCTCCCTCAGATTCTCTCACATTAGCACACCTTACACTTAGGTCATATGCTGATGTTATAAGGGGCTATGTAATGAGACCGTAGCTACTTTGTGTAATACTTTGAGATAAATAAAATTTTTATTTCTTCATATGGAAAAGTTTGTGAATTTTCAGATGTCCGGATAAAAATAGGATGTATCTTATGGATGAATATTGAAAAAAGGGATATTTTAAAATGTTTATGTAAACCTTAAATAATTAATGATGTGTAAGGATTTTCAAAAAATGGTCTTCTGCAAATGTGTTCATTAGGAAATTTAGAGTCTAATAAGATCGACTTATTTTTTGGTGAATAGTAATTTATGAATAGTGATTTTACGCTTAGATTTAGTAATGTGACCAAATGTATTAGTAATATCACTTAAATAAAGAATTAATATAATTTAGGCACCTTGATTAAGTAATGTGATTCAATAAAATAGGTAAATAACTCTTTCAGAAATTATTAGTTATGTTTTATTTTTTTCAGGTGAATAGTTTTTTTTATATAAAATATAAATTAAAAATATTTAGAAGATTATTTTTATAAAGTGGATTTCATTTTTGAATTAAGATCATCGATATTATGTTGAGGTGAATTTTTGGGATTTTTCTGAAAAAGTTGAAGTTTTGTTGAATAGTGAATTTTTAGTTTATAGTTTTGTGTGTTCAATGACATCATTAAAGATGTAATAATGATGTAATTATTCTGGTGGACTTATGAATATTAATATAATGTATTAGGTGTCCCATGTGGCCAATACCATGGGAAAATACCATGGGAAAGCCCATGGTTTTTCCAATACCACGAATGAGGTGTCCCTTGGCCATTAATGCCTTGTCCCCTCACTTCCCCTATAAATACCATGCCATTCTCTCATAATATCCGTTCCAAAATACTAATAAACAATTTTATGGTCTCCTTAACTCCCAAGGATCCTCCCCACAAGATTCCCTCAAGCCTCCCAAGGTCCCAAACTTCATTAGTTTGAAGTTACTCTTCAAGATAAGGGATCCTACCTCTCTCTTTCTTTTCATCTACTCTCTCTTATGTCATTTATTTTATGCACTGTGTTATTATTTTGTAGGATGATCTTTTATATTCACCTTAATTCAATTTGTATGTTCATATAATGAGATACTCCCTTTTACTCTCATCATTTCATTTTCTGAATTTTTAAGTGGCGCTATTAGACTGCCGAATTTTCGTAAGGGATTCTTTCACCCTTCTCATTTTCAAATTTCTATTTTCATGTCAAGTCTTTAAAGTTCATTTTTATTATTTTGGGGTATTATCTCTATATCCATAATACTGTCCTTTTATGTTAATATGATTAGAGACCCTATTTTATCTCATCAATTCATTTTTTAGAAGTTTTAAGTGACGTCGTTAGGCTGCTGAATTTTCATAAGAGAAGTATTATTTTTGTCTTCCTTTCAAGTTTTTCATTTCATATGGTATTCCACTGAAATTTAATTAACATGTTTATATATCCTTTATATTATATACCTATACTGTTGCATAGATCATTTATGAATGGTTGATCATGAACCCTCTCATTTTAATGTTTTCTAAAACTCTGCAACATGGCTGTTATGCTGCCGAATTTTTGTCTCAAAATGACTCTCTCTTTTTCTAAAATTATTTTATTTTATTAAGTTTATACTCAAAGTTAATTATTCTATAGGAGTAGTCACATATATATCAATAATTTCTATTTTAAATTCTGGGATTTAAATACATGAAACCCACTTTCCTTTTTCGTGTGTTTAAAGTGAAAAAAAGATCATGTCTTAAAAGCAGTTTGTAAAATGTTATGATTATGAAATGAAACCCATTTCTATTATGCTATCTGGGTTGTTTAGGAAATTTTTGATGTTGATATATGTGTATCACATGATAATAAATACAAATTAAGGGTGAACCCCGATAGCACTCTAATACATTGGTTAAAGACTTAATCTCTAGAGATGACCATTTTAGCGATACCTAGGTGAATAACCTTGGTAATAGTTTTATGACACCTTGGTGATGGACCTTGGTGATACAGAAATGATTGTCTAAGTTAAATGTTGTAACCAAATCTTCTAGTTATGAAACACGTTATTTTTATTATGATATGCATCATGATCTCTTTCTCATGCCTTAATGTTATTTATCATGACATTATTGATGTATATCAAGTTCACATGTAAAATGTTTCTCTTGTTTCCCTTACTGGGCCGTCTGCTCACCTTTTCCTTTGATGTATGCTCCCAGGTTATGAGATGTTGTAATAGACATAGGATGAACAATGACGAAGCCTTTAAAGTGTTTATGAATAATGTTTTATGTCATCATGTATTAAGTTCCTGGTTTCCAAGACACTAAACCTTAAAGATCCTCAGTTTTGTAAAATGTAATGAAAAGTTATGTTATAAAAAGGAAGGATTCCATAGTTGTTATCAAAGGATGGTTTAGTTATTTATGGAAATTAGTCTTTTAAAAATTTATGAATAACCCAATATAAAATTTTAAATATAGGGAAAACATATTGGTATTTTGGTGATTATTGAGTAAGTGGTTTATAAAAAAATACATCCTTGTCTGGATAAGAGCATGTAGAGGCAGCTCTGGCACATATGTACATAGGGGTAAAACCCAAAAATACCGCTTTGAGCTAGACTCGAATGGGAACTGGTGCACGACAATGGGCCTTGCGGCACTCTTGGTTATGACACTCCTGGGAGATATATTTGGTTAATCGCAAGCTTTTTATAAATCATTATGAAGGGATTATAGAGAAATATAATTGTTTAACCATAATGTTTTAAGATGTAGAATCCATTATAGTTAAAATATTCATAAATGAGACAAGTTTCTCACAATGATTTTATTCTTTTAGAAAATGGAGGGCAATAGGAGGAACTGTGCAAATGGGGACCGCAATGGACCATGCACTGATGATCCTCCGAAGGAAGATGGAATGGAAACATTCATGCAAATGATGAACCAACTGACTCAAGTTATGAGTAATAACTTGAATCAAGCTGAGTGGCTGATCTCACCATGAAGGGAACAACATTCTGTTGAGTCCTTTATGCTCCAACAACCCCCAAACTTCAGTGGATCTAATAACACATTGATTTCTGATCAATGGATCAGCTCTATGGAGAATATCTTTTCTATATTTCATTGTTCGGAACAAGAAAAAGTCACCCTTTCTATTTACCTCCAAGAGGGAGAAGCTAATCAGTGGTGGTCACTGATCAAAAACATGAAGCCAAGAGGAGAGATGGAAGCTATGGAATGGGAAGAATTCATGGGAATATTCTTCAATAAGTATTTCCTTCATTCGATGAGTACGATAATGGAGAAATAATTTTTCGAGATGAAGCATAAGGAAAATGAATCCATTGGAATCTATGATATGAAGATCACAAGGATTTATCTTTATACCTCAGGCTTTGACATGGACCCTAATGGGAAGGTTGATAGATTTATTTGTGGACTTCAACCCCGTCTTCAGATGAATCAAGCCAACATAAACTATGATAGCTACGAAGAAATAGTTCAAAGTGATATGAAAATCATACTTGAGTTTTGTGAGACATAGTGGTCTCACAAATCTAATGAGAAAAAGAGAGATCTAGAACCAAGCCTAGGAAGAAGCTTTGATTAGGAAAGTGGTGGAAAGAAAATGAAACTTCTCACATGCAATAAATGTTGGAAGAAGCATTCGGGGCACTGCTTGATCAGAATTGGAAAGTGCTACAATTGTGGAAAATAAGTCCATATTGCTCGGAATTGTCGTAGTGAGGTGAAGCCTCAACTCCCCAACACTAACAACTGAGGAAAGATGGTTTTGGCTCTACCTGAAGTCTTATGCTTCAAGTATGGAGATATTTGGAACTTTCTTAATCTCTATCAAAATCTGATGGTAGTGGAGGGGAATCACCATCAACCTCAGAAAATTCCAAGGGGGAATGGTCATGCTTTTTCTATCACAAAAACTGAAGTTGATGCTCTGAATATCATGGTAGCAGGTACTCTTGTTGTCCTCTCAAAACTAGAAAGTACTTTGTTTGATTCTGGTTCAACACATTCATTTATTTCCTCCATTTTTTCAAAGAATATAGAATAAATCCCCAAACTTATAGAGGTAGAGTTGTTAGTCAAGACTCCAAGTGGGATTATCCATGCATCAATAGTTTTTAGAGACTCTAGTGTTTTCTTTAGTGAGCACAATCTTATCACAAATATAGTAGTCATTCCCATGATGGAATTCGACGTTATTCTAGGGATGGACTGGCTCTCCATGTATAATGCTAAGATCAAATACATAAGTAAGGAAATATTAGTATTCTGAATGAACAACCTAAAATTATCTTCCAAGGAGAGATATCCCGACCTGATTTGTGTCTAGAGGAACCTCCTATAGCCTTCTTTATGGAGTTAATCGGTGGGGATGAAGAAGGAAAAGGTAGTATACAAATAGAATATGTTCTGATTTTTCAGGAATACATGGACATATTTCCTGAGTAGTTACATGGACCTCCCCTAGAAAGAGAAGTATTGTTCTCCACTGAACTCATACCTGGATCTCAACCGATATCAAAGACCCCATATATAATGGAAAATGTGGAGAAAGAGGAGTTAACAAAACAACTCCAAGACTTGTTGGAGAAGGGGTTTATCCGACCAATTGTGTATCCTTGGGGAGAACCAGTTCTCTTTGTAAAGAAGAAGTATAGATCAATGCGGCTATGAATTGATTATAGAGAACTGAACGGGATCACAGTGAAGAAAAAATACCCTCTTCCAAGAATTGATGATTTTTTTGACCAACGTCGTGGGGCTCAATTCTTCTCCAAGATTGATCTTTGATTTGGTTATCATCAACTGAGGGTGAAGAAGGAAGATATTCCAAATACTGCCTTCTGATCAAGATATGGGCATTATGAGTTTACTTTTATGACCTTCGGCTTGACTAATGCTCCAACCATCTTCATGGATTTTATGAATAGAGTCATTAAGGACTACCTTGATAACTTTTTGGTAGTTTTTATTCATGATATTTTTATATAATCAAAAAGTCATGAAGAGAATTGTCACGACCCTACCTCGGGGCCCGTGTCGTGACTACCACAAGCCCACCTTCCATAGGCCAGGGGCTGGCGACTAGCACCAAAGGCGTAAATCCCGATAACTGGGAAGGCATTGCCTTTATAAAAGTAAACAAAACACTACAGAGTACAAGCGGAAGTAAAACACTAAGTACAAAGAGAAGTGCTGAAAGGTAAATGGGCCAGAATACAAACCCAAATGAAAGTACAACTACAACTAAACAAAGTACAACAGAAAAAGACAACAGCTGGATGAAAGGAAGCAGCTCCTGGGTCATCCTCCTCGGATCCTACCTGAAGGGTAGGTACAGATGGCGCATCTCCTGGTCATCCACCACGGATCCTACCTGAATGGTAGGTATAGATAGCCTCCTCAATGCTCTCACCCGTCAACCTCCTCTGTGTGTCATCGCGTCATGTAGTCCACCTCCAGGTACTGTCCATTCCTCGAACACTCGGCCTCCGTCAGCACTTCCCCTCGTCTGCAACCAACACAATGAGGTGCGGGCATAGCCCATGCAGGGGTGAGTATAATGATACTCAGTAGGGACCCCGAGACCCTCAAGGTCTCACTATAACTAACAAAGATAACCACAAAGAATATCTCAATAGATAACCTCTACTTAGATATATGACCATACATATACCTAAGTTATCAAGTAACCCATCTCAATCATGAGGAAAACAACAAGATAATGAAATCAATGGATAACCACTACCTAGGTATATTCCCATACATATACCTAAGTTATCAAGTGACCCATCTCAATCATGAGGTAAACACAAAGGTCAAAAGTCTCAGCTCAAACTAGGATTTTTATTATCGAAACCGTAACTACTGAAGAGCTCCGTCTCTGGAGTGTACAGTGGTCCTGTCACGACTCCGAGGTACTTCTCACTAACCTAAGACTGATGAGGTACTCCTCCTGTCAAGTACCACGGGCCAGCCACCCAAACACAGTAGTGTTTCCCGCCGGGGTATGCCACCCAAACACAGTAGTGCACACCCCCTAGTAGCCTGCTGAGGTACTCCCCAGACGAGTACCGCAGGTCTGCACTGTCACACAGGTAGTGCTCCGTCCTCCATGGGTCTGCACCTCAAAAAGTAGTGCTCCGTCCACTGGACTAGTCGACTCACTCCAAGTCAAGTCGGTCAAGCAGTCGTCAGGTCTCAGTCGGCTACACGGTCTCCGTACTCCGCACACTCGTCTCTGGGAGGGTCCGCTCCAAAAGCTACAGGTCGATACTCCAAGTATCACAAAGTCCCACGAAGAAGTATCTCAAATGACCGCCTCGTCATAGGGGTCTCAACGCAACAGACAGCGCGTCAATCGGACGCCCGGTCTATTAGTTATTAGCCTTTTCGTCCCAGGGGCCTGGTCGGTTTCGCATGCGAACCAACCCGGCCGTATCTCAACTATACTCTGAACTCTCATAGGGTATACTCAAAGGGACCTTTTCTCAACGTGATCACCAACGCCGCTGACGGTTCGTCAAACGGACGTTCGGTCTGAAAGATATCATCTTTTTCGTTCCAAGGGCCCGGCTGGATTTCGGGTGCAATCCAACTCGGCCACTTTCAACAGCAACCAAAACCCGGGAGAAGTATGCCAAAAGTTCTGTCCCATCAAAAGTAAATCATCGAGACAGACGGTGCGTCAATCGGACGCCCGGTCTCTGAGTTATTGGCTTTTTCGTTCAAGGGGCTCGGTAGGTTTCGTGAGCGAACCAGCCCGACCGCGCTCAGGCGGCATCCAGACCTCGAGCGGAGTAAGCCAAAAGATCTTTCTCACTTAGAGGAAAGCAACAAAGTCGACGGCATGTCAATCGGACGTCCGAAGCTCAAGATATGAGCGTTTCCGCTCCGAGGGCCCGGTTGCTTTCGTATCCGAACCAACCCGTCCAAACCCAATGTGTTCCGAAACCTTGAGTGCAATATACTGAAACGACCGTCTCAATCCAAGGAGCGCATCGCCGCTGACGGCGCGTCGTTCGGAGGCCCGTAGCTCAAGATACGGGTAAAAGACCAAAAACGGTCCGAAAATGGGGGGTTTGGGCCCGGACCGACCCGGCCCGACCCCCCCTGGGTTGGCCCGAACCGGGTCGACCCGACCCGGGTACGGGTCGGACCCGGTTCGGCGCGGCCCGGCCCGGCCAGGGCGCGACCCGGCCGAGTGGCCGAGCGAGGGAGCCGCGGGGCACTGCCCCTGTGGGCCAAAGGTGCCGCGGCCCCGCGTGGGGCCGCGCTGGATCTGCGGACGCGGCAAAGCCGCGTCCCGTGTGTGCCGGACCCGCGTGGTCGCGGGTCCGCTGGCCTCCGCCGCGGCCCTGTCCGGCGGCGCGCCGTGGCGCCGGCGACTCGCGCTACCGGTGGTTTCCGCGGGCCACCGGAGTTGCTCCGGTGGTCCGATTCCACTCTCATCTGCGCCGTAGCTCCTCCCGGGACCTGACCTTTGCTGCAATGCTTTCAAATCTCCCTTGCGGCCCCTTCGTCATTGTCCGACAATCCACACGTCAATTAACAAAATGCGTCATCTTCGTGGTTCTCCGGCGCGACGCGATGGCGTCGCGCCCCTTCGTCGTGACCCGACTCTGTCCGCGGATGTCTTCGGGTTTCTCCGACGCGGAGCGACGGCGCCGCGCATTCCTTGCCGCATGTTTCCGCGCGGTGCGACGACACCACACCATCCCCGTTTCAATCCACAAAAGAATCCCACAAGGATAAGGAGGAGGGTCGGCCGTGTTTGTGCGGTCCGGCCCCCGCTCATTAATTGATAGCAAAAGGTCATATTTCACGAAGATCGTCAAGGTAATAATCACGAACAAATTAAATAATAATCCTCAACATCAGTCTGCATGAACGAACGATTCGCGGATCAACCTAGAATTGGTTGGTCCGCGCTCGTCGTTCTTTTCTCAAAATATAATAGATCACCAAAATAAAATCCCCTGCCTTAACTTCGTCGTCGGACGCGAGATCGACCGTCGCGGAAGAAAGGGTCATCGCATCGCGGGAGGGCATCGCTGTCGTGCGGTACTCGGCGTCGCGTCAACGAACTTGTCGTTGTCGATCGAAGGTTGTCGCGGGGTTGGATCGTCGCGGAAGAAGCGTCGCGAAGGGATATTCGTCGGTGTCGCGGTACAAGGCTTCGCGTCGTCGATATCCGCGGGTTCGGCGTCCTTCGTCGCCTTTCGTCGAAGGCCAGCGTTCTTCGCGTTCTTCGCGTTCTTCGCATTCTTCGTGAAGAAGGAGGAAGAACTTGAGGTTTCTGTCAAATCCTCTCAACGAACAACCCTTAAGAAGAAATAGCATTGGTCTTATTTTATTATCATTTCAACAAACGAAAAAGATAAGTTAAGTAACGACCCATTAATTCATAGAATTAATTCAACGAATAAAACCGCCCAATTAATTGGTGCGTTGAGAATTTAAGAAAACGCATCAGTTGACTTTCATAATGATGGGTTTTCGCGGGTGCGTTACTTAGCGGAAAAGAAACGGTGGGGCTCATGCGGGCCCCACCTCACAAATATCCTACCAGGAGGGTAGGATATTTCGGGTTCTACCCTATCCGCTTCAACTCAACTTAATCAGCTTAAAGTGGCTTTTAAGTGGCTTAAAGTGAAATAAAATAAAGTTTGTCGTACCACATTATTTTATTTCTTAACTTAAAGCCCCAAAATTAAAAACCACACCCGAGAAAACGCAACTCCGGAAGAGGCGTTTCTAAGCAAATACCGGCACTGCAATTCCATCGGTGCCCTCAGAATTTGATTCCGAGCACCGGTTCAAAAGTTTAGAAGTTTCTCGCTCGTTTGTCCATTGAACGTACCCAAGCTAAACTTCGGAAATTAATTCCGGGCACACCGGACATCGGAATCAGGCACCGTCAGAAACTGCGTTCATGTAAAATTCCAAAGAAAATTAAGAAAAAATAAATTCCTTGAAATTTACGGGTCTTTACATCACTCCCACCTCAGGGATTTACATCCTCATAAATCTTTTACACAAACTAGGGTTACAAAAGCGGTACTGAGCATGCATCTGAGCCTTCCGTTCTCATGTGCTCACTTGGAGGTTCACGTGCCGCCAAAGAAAGTGCATAAGAGGAATCGATTGTACTCCTAGGATCCGCTCCTGTCCATCCTCGATCCCCACAGGAACCTCCGTGAAAAACACCCCATCCCCATCGTCCAGCTCCTCATGGTCGATGATATGTGAAGGGTCGAGCACGTATCTCTTCAGTTGAGATACGTGGAAGACGTCGTGCACCTGGTGCAACTAAGTTGGATGGTTCAAGCGGTAAACCACCCCTCCTACCCAGCTGATGACCTAGAAAGGTCCGTTGAACCTCGGAGATAACTTGCCGCCTTGGCCACATCTCTGTAAACCTCGTCGAAGTGAGACCCATATAAGGACATGATCGTTATCCTCGAACTCAGGAGGCCTCAAACTTCTGTTAGAACTGAAACTGAAACGACTGCTGCCACGAGGATTTGGTTGACCGACTCAAGTGTGTTCGGTCGCACCCTCTTGTGAAAGAGTTTATCCTATGCTGCCTGGGGTTTCCTTTTCGCCGACCAAGGAAAACCCATCCCGACGTTTGCCTAAAACCATCAATTTGAGTATGAATAGTTATTGCCCATTCCATACTCAAACTAACGTCGTAAGGCCTCGACGCTGCCACCAAGAGATTCCAACTGAAACTCTCTCCTCGAGGGTCTGACCACACCGTCGGCGTAAGTGTGATTATCGAGTCTCCTCCCAAGGTATCTCCAGATGTGAGGGTCAAGTCCATGGCTTACCGGAAACTCTAGGTCTGGGACAAGATTTGAGAAAGCGAGGAATGATTCATATCGACGTTTGTTACTACAGCAGCTAGTAGTGGACACAGACTGTCCCTTGAATCATTTTTAGATCCATTGGGTCACACTCCTTGACTGCATGCAGCTGCACTCTTCCTCCGCCCTCCAGCTCCCTAAGTCTGGCGGGGATAACTAAGGCGGGTGGTTGTAGCATGTTAAGATGTACACCACCTCATGCTGCTCTCCTAGCTCTGCCTCCACGTCTGCTGCTTCACAGACTCATCTCTTCTTAAAGCTTCCTCTTCTTGAAACATTTAACACGCCCGAGTCTCTAAGACTGAAACCGGTTTCCTGTTTCTTACTGCACTGTGCAATCTTCATCCTCTCCTGGATGATCTGCACCTTCTTTGCCTACGATATGGAAGAGCTGCTAAAATTTCTCCTTTTCCGAAAAGAGAAACTCAGTCTCATCCCCTGGATGAACCACGCCCATTGCCTAATACAGTCAATCCTGACATGAATGATGTATTCATGCCATGGATAACGTCGCAAGGCCTCGACGTAACTACCAAGAGATCTAACTGTCACTCTCGCCTCCAAGGGTCGAGTCACACTGTCGGCATCAGTGTGAGGTCACTGGGTCTTCTCTAGTAGAAATATCGAAATTGAGGGTCAAGTCAACAGTTTTAACCGGGACCACTCAGTATCAACCAAACAAAAGGACAGGAAATCAAACAAAGATAATTGTCTTTTTTTTATTATTGCAGCTCATAGTACAAAGACATGAATACAACAGAAACATGGAACTAGAAGTACAAGAGGCGTATCCACTAGTTCCGCTCCTGTCCACCTGCTCCCGGAGCTCTACTGCCTTGTCTACTGCTCGTCTATTACTCAAGAACCCGCCGCTGCTTCTGTCTCGGTGGCTCCTCCAACGCCTGCGGACCAACTATGCGGGGAGTCGGACAGTCACGTGCCAGGTGACCCTTCCCGCTGCATGAGTAACACTGTCTGTTTCTGTCACGCCTAGATCTGACCCCACCTCGGGTGCCCCGAACTACCGGTCCTAAAACCCGAGATCGTCCAACTGCTGGTCTGGTCCTCCTGGACCTCTGCATCATCTTTCTACTGCCCACAGATGACTCATCTACTGATCGAAAAACATGCCAAAAAGGCAGCAGCTCCTGAACATGCTCGGGGTGTAGAGCTACTGGCACAAACTCCACCCTGAAGAAGTTCTCGAAGTCTTCCCATGCGAAGGTTATCCCGTCGCAAAACTAAAACAAGTGGCTCCACCACCTGCCTACTACTGCCTGAAGAAGGCTAGCAGCAAAGATCACCATGAGCTCTGCCGGTGTCCCCACTAGCCTAAAGACTCTCACCACAGCCTCCAACCAATCCTCAGCCACCTGCGGGTCCGTCTCTCCCCCAGAAACCTATGTGGTCTCTGGCATTGGTACTCGTGCAGCATGCTCAAGTGGCATGCATCACCTACTGTCGGGGCTGGTGGCATCAGTGGCCCAACGTATGGTAGTACCTCTGGTGCCTCCGCTGGTGTCTCAACTGCAAGAGGGCCCTGTATCGAAGCCTCGTCGCTCGACAGGATGTCAGTACGCACATCCCTCTAGGCTCTAGCTGGTCGTCCGAGAAAAGGAATCCTGAAAGAAACAACGTGACATGGTCAAATGATTATACCTGGTGAGCTGACCTGGTTTGAGCTGATATTTAAATAAAACTTCTAGAAAACACACATGCAATCAGTGTTTTCGTGCACAAAGTCGGAATTCAGTTGTCAGGGTCCTGGTGTATGGTTATGTCGTCCGCCCGCATCAACACTGGACTCCCTGAACTGAAGACCACACTCGGTACCCTTAACACTATTGCTTCATAGAAAGAAAATATCAGAGTTATAAGTTATGCGGTAGAACCAACTCCTTTGATACCAATTTGTCATGACCCGTCCTCGGGGCCCGTTCCGTGACTACCCCAAGCCCACCTTCCATAGACCAGGGGCTGGCGACTAGCACCAAAGGTGTAAATCCCGATAACTGGGAAGGCATTGCCTTTATAAAAGTAAACAAAACACTACAGAGTACAAGCGGAAGTAAAACACTATATACAAAGAGAAGTGCTGAAAGGTAAATGGGTCATAATACAAACCCAAATGAAAGTAAAACTACAACTGAAAAAAGTACAACAGAAAAAGACAACATCTGGAAGAAAGGAAGAAGGTCCTGGGTCGTCCTCCTCGGATCCTACCTGAAGGGTAGGTACAGATGGCGCAGCTCCTGGTCGTCCACCACAGATCCTACCTGAAGGGTAGGTATAGATAGCCTCCTCAATGCTCTCTCCCATAAACCTCATCTGTGTTTCGTCACGTCGTGTAGTCCACCTCTGGGTATCGTCCAGTCCTCGAACACGCGGCCTCTGTCAGCACTGCCCGCCGTCTACAACCAACACAATGAGGTGCGGGCATAGCCCGTGCAGGGGTGAGTATAACGATACTCAGTAGGGACCCCGAGACCCTCAAGGTATCACTAAAACTAGCAAGGATAACCACAAATAAGATCTCAACAGATATCCTCTACATAGGTATATGACCATACATATACCTATGTTATCAAGTAACCCATCTCAATCATGAGGAAAACACCAAGATCATGAAATCAATGGATAACCACTACCTAGGTATATTCCCATACATATACCTAAGTTATCAAGTGACCCATCGCAATCATGAGGTAAACACAAAGGTCAAAAGTCTTAGCTCAAACCAGGATTTTTATTATCGAAACTGTAACTGCTGAAGAGCTCCATCTCTGGAGTGTACAGTGGTCCTGTCACGACTCCGAGGTACTACTCACTAACCTAAGACTGCTGAGGTACTCCTCCTGTCGAGTACCGCGGTCCAGCCACCCAAACAATGTAGTGTTTCCCGCCGGGGTATGCCACCCAAAAATAGTAGTGCACACCCCCTAGTAGCCTGCTGAGGTACTCTCCGGATGAGTACCGCGGGTCTGCACTGTCACACAAGTAGTGCTCCGTCCGCCATCGGTCTGCACCTCACAAAGTAGTTCTCCGTCCACTGGGCTAGTTGACTCACTCCAAGTCGAGTCGGTCAAGCAGTCATCAGGTCTCATTTGGCTACACGATCTCCATACTCCACACGCTAGTCTCTGAGAGGGTCCGCTCCACGAGCTACAGGTCGATACTCCAAGTATCACAAAGTCCCACGAAGAAGTATCAAAAAGGACCACCTCATCATAGGGGTCTCAACGCAATAGACGGCGCGTCAATCGGACGCCCGGTCTGTGAGTTATTAGCCTTTTCGTCCCAGGGGCCAGGTTGGTTTCGCATGTGAACCAACCCGGTCATATCTCAACTGTACCCTGAACTCTCATAGGGTATACTCAAAGGGACCGTTTCTCAACGTGATCACCAACGCTGCTGACGGTTCGTCAAACGGACGTCCGGTCTGAAAGATATCAGCTTTTCCGTTCCAAGGGCCCGGTTGGATTTTGGGTGCAATCCAACTCGGCCACTATCCAACAGCAACCAAAACTTGGGCGAAGTATGCCAAAAGTTTTGTCCCATCAAGAGGAAATCATCGAGAGAGACGGTGCGTCAATCAGACGCCCGGTCTGTGAGTTATTGGCTTTTTCGTTCCAGGGGCCCGGTTTGTTTCGTGAGCGAACCAGCCCGACCGCGCTCCGGCGGCATCTAGACCACGATCGAAGTAAGCCAAAAGATCACTCTCACTTATAGGAAAGCAACAAAGTTGACGGCACGTCAATCGGACGTTCGGAGCTCAAGATATGAGCGTTTCCGCTCCGAGGGCCCGGTTGGTTTCGTATCCGAACCAACCCGGCCGAACCCAAAGTGTTCCAAAACCTTGAGTACAATATACCTAAACGACCGTCTCGATCCAAGGATCGCATCGCCCCTGACGGTGCGTCGTTCGGAGGCCCGTAGCTCAAGATACGGGTAAAAGACCAAAAACGGTCCGAAAACGGGGGGTCTGCGCCCGGACCGACCCGGCCCGACCCTCCCTGGGTTGGCCCGAACCGGGGCGACCCGACCCGGGTCCGGGTCAGACCCGGTTCGGCGCGACCCGGACGGTCGGGCCGGCCCGGCTCGGCTCGGCCGCGCGGCCGAGCGAGGGAGCCGCGGGGCACTGCCCCCGTGGGCCAAAGGTGCTGCGGCCCCGCGTGGGGCCACGCTGGATCTGTGGACGCAGCAAAGCCGCGTCCCGTGTGTGCCGGACCAGCGCGGTCGCAGGTCCGCTGGCCGCCGCCACCGCCACCGCCGTGGCCCAGTCCGGCGGCGCGCCGGCGACCCGCGCCGCCGGTGGTTTCCGCGGGCCACCGGAGTTGCTCCGGTGGTCCGATTCCACTCTCGTCTGCGCCGTAGCTCCTCCCGGGACCTGACCTTTGCTGCAAAGCTTTCAAATCGCCCTTGCGGCCCCGTTCGTCGTCGTCCGACAATCCGCACGTCAATAAACAAAACACGTCGTCTTCGTGGTTCTCTGGCGCGACGCGATGGCGTCGCGCCCCTTCGTCGTGGCCCGACTCTGTCCGCAGATGTCTTCGGGTTTCTCCGACGTGGCGCGACGGTGTCGTGCATTCCTTGCCGCACGTTTCCGCGCGGTGCGACGACACCACGCCATCCCCATTTCAATCCACAAAAGAATCCCACAAGGATAAGGAGGAGGGTCGGCCGTGTTTGTGCGGTCCGGCCACCTCTCATTAATTGATAGAAAAAGGTCATATTTCCCGAAGATCGTCAAGGTAATAATCACGAACAAATTAAATAATAATCCTCAACATCAATCCGCATAAACGAACGATCCACAGATCAACCTGGAATTGGTTGGTCCGCGCTCGTCGTTCTTTTCTCAAAAGATAATAGAACACCAAAATAAAATCCCCTACCTTAACTTCATTGTCGGACGCGAGATCGACCGTCACGGAAGAAAGGGTCGTCGCGTCGCGGGAGGGCATCGCTGTCGTGCGGTACTCGGCGTCGCGTCGACGAACTTGTCATTGTCGATCGAAGGTTGTTGCGGGGTTGGATCGTCGCGGAAGAAGCGTTGCGAAGGGAGATTCGTCGGCGTCGCGGTACAAGGCTTCGCGTCGTCGATCTCCGCAGGTTCGGTTTTCTTCGTCGCCTTTCGTCGAAGGTCGGTGTTCTTCGCGTTCTTCGCGTTCTTCACATTCTTCGTGAAGAAGGAGGAAGAACTTGAGGTTTCTGTCAAATCCTCTCAACGAACAACCCTTAAGAAGAAATAGCATTGGTCTTATTTTATTATCATGCCAACAAACAAAAAAAGATAAGTTAAGTAACGACCCATTAATTCGTAGAATTAATTCAATGAATAAAACCGCCCAATTAATTGGTGCGTTAAGAATTTAAGAAAACGCGTCAGTTGACTTTCATAATGACGGGTTTTCGAGGGTGCGTTACTTAGCAGAAAAGAAACGGTGGGGCTCATGCGGGGCCCACCTCACAAATATCCTACCAGGAGGGTAGGATATTTCTGGTTCTACCCTATCCGCTTCAACTCAGCTTAAGCAGCTTAAAGTGGCTTTTAAGTGGCTTAAAGTGAAATAAAATAAAGTTTGTCGTACCATATTATTTTATTTCTTAACTTAAAGCCCCAAAATTAAAAACCACACTCGAGAAAACCCAACTCCGAAAGAGGCGTTTCTAAGCAAATACCGGCGCTGCAATTCCATCGGTGCCCTCAGAATTTGATTCCGAGCACCGGTTCAAAAGTTTAGAAATTTCTCGCTCGTTCGTCCATTGAACGTACCCGAGCTAAACTTCGGAAATTAATTTCGGGCACACCGGACCTCGGAATCAGGTGCCGTCAGAAACTACGTTCTTGTAAAATTCCAAAGAAAATTAAGAAAAAAAATTACTTGAAATTTACGGGTCTTTACATCACTCCCACCTCAGGGCTTTACGTCCTCGTAAATCTTTAACACAAACTAGGGTTACAAAAGCGGTACTGAGCACGCATCTGAGCCTTCCGCTCTCATGTGCTCACCTGGAGGTTCACGTGCCGCCAAAGAAAGTGCATAAGAGGAATCCACCGTCCTCCTAGGATCCGCTCCTGTCGATCCTCGATCCCCACAGGAACCTCTGTGAAAAACACCCCATCGCCATCGTCCAGCTCCTCATGATCGATGATATGCGAAGGGTCGAGCACGTATCTCTTCAGTTGAGATAAGTGGAAGACGTCGTGCACCTGGTGAAACTGAGGTGGATGGTTCAAGCGGTAAACCACCCCTCCTACCCAGCTGAGGACCTAGAATGGTCCGTTGAACCTCGGAGATAACTTGTCGCCTTGGCCACATGTCCGTAAACCTCGTCAAAGTGAGACCCGTATAAGGACATGATCGTTATCCTCGAACTCAGGAGGCCTCCAACTTCTGTTTGAACTGAAACTCAAACGACTCCTGCCACGAGGATTTGGTTGACCGACTCAAGTGTGATCGGTCGCACCCTCCTGTGAAAGAGTTTATCCTGTGCTTCCTGGGGTTTCCTTTTCTCCGACCAAGGAAAACCCATCCCGACGTTTTCCTAAAACCGTCAATTTGAGTATGAACAGTTATTGCCCATTCCATACTCAAACTAACGTCGTAAGGCCTCGACGCTGCCACCAAGATATTCCAACCGAAACTCTCTCCTCGAGGGTCTGACCACACCGTCGACGTAAGTGTGATTATCGAGTCTCCTCCCAAGGTATCTCCAGACGTGAGGGTCAAGTCCACGGCTTACCAGAAACTCTAGGTCTGGGACAAGATTTGCGAAAGCGAGGAATGATTCATATCGACGTCTGTTACTACAGCAGCTAGTAGTGGACACAGACTGTCCCTTTATTCATTTTTAGATCCATTGGGTCACACTCCTTGACCGCATGCAGCCGCACTCTTCCTCCACCCTCCATCTCCCTGAGCCTGGCGGGGATAACTAAGGCGGGTGGTTGTAGCATGTTAAGATGTACACCACCTCATGATGCTCTCCTAGCTCTGCCTCCACATCTGCTGCTTCACAGACTCATCTCTCCTTAAAGATTCCTCTTCTTGAAACATTTAACATGCCTGGGTCTCTAAGACCGAAACCGGTTTCCTGTTTCTTACTGCACTGTGCAATCTTCATCCGCTCCTGGATGATCTACACCTTCTTTGCCTACGATATGGAAGAGCTGCTAAAATTTCTCCTTTTCCGAAAAGAGAAACTTGTTCTCATCCCCTGGATGAACCATGCCCATTGCCTAATATAGTCAATCCTGACATGAATGATGTATTCATGCCATGGATGACGTCGTAAGGCCTCGGCGTAACTACCAAGAGATCCAACTGTCACTCTCGCCTCCAAGGGTCGAGTCACACTGTCGGCATCAGTGTGAGGTCACTGGGTCTTCTCCAGTAGAAATCTCGAAAGTGAGGGTCAAGTCAACTGTTTTAACTGGGACCACTCAGTATCAACCAAACAAAAGGACAGGAAAGCAAACCAAGATAAGTGTCTTTTTTTTATTATTGCAGCTCATAGTACAAAGACACGAATACAACAGAAACATGGAACTAAAAGTACAAGAGAAGTATCCACTAGTTCCACTCCTGTCCACCTGCTCCCGGAGCTCTACTGCCTTGTCTACTGCTCGTCTGTTGCTCAGGCACCCGCCACTGCTTCTGTCTTGGTGGCTCCTCCAAGGAATGTGGATCAACTGTGTGGGGAGTCGAACTATAACGTGCTAGGTGACCCTTCCCGCTGCATGAGTAACACTGTCTGTTTCTGTCATGCTTGGATCTGACCCCACCCCGGGTGCCCCGCACCACCGGTCCTAAAACCCATGATCGTCCAACTGCTGGTCTGGTCCTCCTGGACCTCTGCATCATCTGTCTACTGCCCACAGATGACTCAGCTACTGATCGAAAAACACGCAGAAAAGGCAGCAGCTCCTGAACATGATTGGGGTGTAGAGCTACTGGCACAAACTCCACCCTGAAGAAGGTCTCGAAGTCTTCCCATGCAAAGGTCATCCCGTCGCAAAACTAGAACAAGTGGATCCACCACCTGCCTACTGCTGCCAGAACAAGGCTAGCAGCAAAGATCACCATGAGGTCTGCCGGCGTCCCCACTAGCCTGAAGACTCTCACCACAGCCTCCAGCCAATCCTCAGCCGCCTGTGGGTCCGTCTCTCCCCGGAAACCTGGGTGGTCTCTGGCGTTGTAACTCGTGCAGTGCGCTCAAGTGGCGTGCATCGCCTACTGTCGAGGCTGGTGTCATCGGTGGCCCAACGTATGGTAGTACCGCTGGTGTCTCAACTGCAAGAGGGCCATGTACCGAAGCCTCGTCGCTTGACAGACTGTCAGTACGCACATCCCTCTGGGCTCTAGCTGGTCGTCCGGGAAAAGGCATCCTGAAAGAAACAACTTGACACGGTCAAACGATTATACCTAGTGAGCTGACTTGGTTTGAGCTGATATTTAAATAAAACTTCTGGAAAACACACATGCAATCAGTGTTTTCATGCACAAAGTCGGAATTCCGTTATCAGGGTCCTGGTGTATGGTTACGTCGGCCACCCGCACCAACACTGGACTCCCTGAACTGAAGACCACACTCGGTACCATTAACACTATTGCTTCACAAAAAGAAAATATCAGAGTTATAAGTTATGTGGTAGAACCGACTCCTTTGATACCAATTTGTCACGACCCGTCCTCGGGGCCCGTGTCGTGACTACCCCAAGCCCGCCTTCCATAGACCAGGGGCTGGCGACTAGCACCAAAGGCGTAAATCCCGATAACTGGGAAGGCGTTGCCTTTATAAAAGTAAAAAAAACACTACAGAGTACAAGCGGAAGTAAAACACTAATTACAAAGAGAAGTGATGAAAGGTAAATGGGCCAGAATACAAACCCAAATGAAAGTACAACTACAACTGAAAAAAGTACAACAGAAAAAGACAACATCTGGAAGAAAGGAAGCAGGTCCTGGGTCGTCCTCCTCAGATCCTACCTGAAGGGTAGGTACAGAAGGCGCAGCTCCTGGTCGTCCACCACGGATCCTACCTGAAGGGTAGGTACAAATAGCCTCCTCAACGCTCTCTCCTATCAACCTCCTCTGTGTGTCGTCACATCATATAGTCCACCTCCAAGTACCGTCCAGTCCTCGAACACTCGGCCTCCGTCAACACTGTCCGCCATCAGCAACCAACACAACGAGGTGTGGGCATAGCCCGTGCAGGGGTGAGTATAATGATACTCAGTAGGGACCCCGAGACCCACAAGGTCTCACTAAAACTAACAAGGATAACCACAAAGAAGATCTCAACAGATAACCTATACTTAGGTATATGACCATACATATACCTAAGTTATCAAGTAACCCATCTCAATCATGAGGAAAACACCAAGATCATGAAATCAACGGATAACCACTACCTAGGTATATTCCCATAGATATACCTAAGTTACCAAGTGACCCATCTCAATCATGAGGTAAACAAAAAGGTCAAAAGTCTCAGCTCAAACCAGGATTTTTATTATCGAAACCGTAACTGCTGAAGAGCTCCGTCTCTGGAGTGTACAGTGGTCCTGTCACGACTCCGAGGTACTGCTCACTAACCTAAGACTGCTGAGGTACTCCTCCTGTCGAGTACCGCGAGCTAGCCACCCAAACACAGTAGTGCTTCCCGTCGGGGTATGCCACCCAAAAACAGTAGTGCACACCCCCTAGTAGCCTGCTAAGGTACTCTCCGGACGAGTACCGCGGGTCTGCACTGTCACATAGGTAGTGCTCCATCTGCCATGGGTCTGCACCTCACAAAGTAGTGCTCCGTCCACTGGGCTAGTCGACACACTCCAAGTCGAGTCGGTCATGCAGTCGTCAGGTCTCAGTCAGCTACACGGTCTCCGTACTCCGCACGCTCGTCTTTGGGAGGATCCGCTCCATGAGCTACAGGTCGATACTCCAAGTATCACAAATTCCCATGAAGAAGTATCTCAATGGACCACCTCGTCATAGGGGTCTCAACGCAACAGACGGCGTGTCAATCGGACGCCCGGTCTGTGAGTTATTAGCCTTTTCGTCCCAGGGGCCCGGTTGGTTTCGCATGCGAACCAACCCAGCCGTATCTCAACTGTACCCTGAACTCCCATAGGGTATACTCAAAGGGACTGTTTCTCAATGTGATCACCAACGCCGCTGACGGTTCGTCAAATAGACGTCCGGTCTGAAAGATATCAGCTTTTCCATTCCAAAGGCCCGGTTGGATTTTGGGTGCAATCCAACTCGGCCACTATCCAACAGTAACCAAAACTCAGGCGAAGTATGCCAAAAGTTTTGTCCCATCAAGAGGAAATCATAGAGGCAGACGGTGCGTTAATCGGACACCCGGTCTGTGAATTATTGGCTTTTTCATTCCAGGGGCCCGGTTTGTTTCGTGAGCGAACCAGCCCGACCGCGCTCCGGGGGCATCTAGACCTCGAGAGGAGTAAGCCAAAAGATACCTCTCACTTAGAGGAAAGAAACAAAGTCGACGGCACGTCAATCGGGCGTCCGGAGCACAATATATGAGCGTTTCCGCTCTGAGGGCCCAGTTGGTTTCGTATCCGAACCAACCCGGCCAAACCCAAAGTGTTCCGAAACCTTGAGTACAATATACCTGAACAACCGTCTCGATCCAAGGATTACATCGCCGCTGACGGCGCGTCGTTCGGAGGCCCGTAGCTCAAGATACGGGTAAAATACCGAAAACGGTCCGAAGACGGGGGGTCTGGGCCCGGACCGACCCGACCCGACCCCCCCTGGGTTGGCCCGAACCGGGTCGGACTCGGTTCGGCGCGGCCCGGCTCGGCTCGGCCGAGCGGCCGAGCGAGGGACCCGTGGGGCAGTGCCCCGCGGGACAAAGGTGTCGCGGCCCCACGTGGGGCCGCGCTGGATCTGCGGACGCAGAAAATCCATGTCCCGTGTGTGCCGGACCCGCGCGGCCGCGGGTCCGCTGGCCGTCGCTGCTTCAGTCACGGCGGCCCTGTCTGACGGTGCGCCGGGGCGCCGCCGGTGGTTTCCGCGGGCCACCGGAGTTGCTCCAGTGGTCCGATTCCACTCCCGTCTGCGTCGTAGCTCCTCTCGGGACCTGACCTTTGCTGCAAATCTTTCAAATCACCCTTGCGGCCCCATTCGTCGTCGTCCGACAATCCGCACGTCAATTAACAAAACACGTCGTCTTTGTGGTTCTCCGGCACGACACGATGGCGTCGCGACCCTTCGCCATGGCCCGACTCCGTCCGCGGATGTCTTCGGGTTTCTCCGACGCGGCGCGACGGCGCCGCGCATTCCTTGCCGCAGGTTTCCGCGCGGTGCGACGGCACCACGCCATCCCCGTTTCAATCCACAAAAGAAGCCTACAAGGATAAGGAGGAGGGTCGGCCGTGTTTGTGCGGTCCGGCCCCCTCTCTTTAATTGATATCAAAAGGTCATATTTCACGAAGATCGACAAGGTAATAATCACGAACAAATTAAATAATAATCCTCAACATCAATCCGCATGAACGAACGATCCGCGGATCAACCTGGAATTGGTTGGTCCGTGCTCGTCTTTCTTTTCTCAAAAGATAATAGAACACCAAAATAAAATCCCCTACCTTAGCTTCGTCGTCATACGCGAGATCGACCGTCACGGAAGAAAGGGTCACCGCATCGCGAGAGGGTGTCACTGTCGTGCGGTACTCGGCGTCGCGTCGACGAACTTGTCGTTTTCGATCGAAGGATGTCGAGGGGTTGGATCATCGTGGAAAAAGCGTCGCAAAGGGAGATTCGTCGGTGTCGCGGTACAAGGCTTTGCGTCATCGATCTCTGCGGGTTCGGCGTTCTTCGTCGCTTTTCGTCGAAGGCTGGCGTTCTTCATGTTCTTCGCGTTCTTCGCGTTCTTCGTGAAGAAGGAGGAAGTACTTGAGGTTTCTGTCAAATCCACTCAACGAACAACCCTTAAGAAGAAATAGCATTGGTCTTATTTTATTATCATGCCAATAAATGAAAAAAGATAAGTTAAGTAACGACCCATTAATTCGTAGAATTAATTCTACGAATAAAACCGCCCAATTAATTGGTGCGTTAAGAATTTAAGAAAACGCGTCAGTTGACTTTCATAATGACGGGTTTTCGCGGGTGCGTTACTTAGCGGAAAAGAAACGGTGGGGCTCGTGCGGGCCCCACCTCACAAATATCCTACCAGGAGGGTAGGATATTTCAGGTTCTACCCTATCCGCTTCAACTCAGCTTAAGAAACTTAAAGTGGCTTTTAAGTGGCTTAAAGTGAAATAAAATAAAGTTTGTCGTACCACATTATTTTATTTCTCAACTTAAAGCCCCAAAATTAAAAACCACACCCGAGAAAACGCAACTCCAGAAGAGGTATTTCTAAGCAAATATCGGCGCTGCGATTCCATCGGTGCCCTCGGAATTTGATTCCGAGCACTGGTTCAAAAGTTTAGAAATTCCCGCTCGTTCGTCCACTGAACGTACCCGAACTAAACTTTGGAAATTAATTCCGGGCACACCGGACCTCGGAATCAGGCGCCGTCAGAAACTGCGTTCTTGTAAAAGTCCAAAGAAAATTAAGAAAAAAAAATTCCTTGAAATTTACGGGTCTTTACAAGCACGAAGATCATATGAGGGTTATTTTGAAAACTCTACGAAAGGAGAGGCTCTTTGGAAAGTTCAGAAAGTGTGATTTTTGGTTACAACAAGTGGCTTTCTTGGGGCACATCGTAACCATTGAATGAATCTCGGTTTTCCCTTCAAAGAAAATGGTCGTAGAGGAGTGGCCTCAACCCACAAAAATAACTGAGATTCGTAGTTTCCTTAGTTTTGCAGGATATTATAGGAGGTTTGTGAAAGACTTTTCATGGATTTCTAATACACTTAATAAGTTCACTCAAAAAGGGGTTAAGTTCATCTGGACAAAGGAATTCGAGGAATTTTCCCAAGAGCTAAAGAAGATATTTGTAATTGTACCTTGGTTAACACTACCCTCCATCCGAGAAGGATTCGTTATTTTTAGAGATGCATATCTTAAAGGGCTTGATTGCGTCCTCATGAAAATGAAAAGGTAATTGCATATGCATCTCGTCAGCTGATGCAACATGAGCAGAATTATCCTACACATGATTTAGAGCTGGCGTCAGTTGTTTTTGCTCTATATATATGTAAGCTCTATCTTTATGGTGATAAATGTGATATATACACCAACCAAAAAAGTTTAAAGTATATTTTCACATAGAAATAATTGAACATGAGACAAAGGAGATGGTTGGAGCTTATTAAAGACTATGATTGTTCAATTCATTATCACCCATGAAAAGAAAACAAAGTTGTGGATGCGTTAAGCAATAAAGACCCTTTTGTTCTGGCAACAATGAGGATCCTAGGAGATCCCTTGAATAAGGATCCGATAAAACTGGACATGGTAATTGTAAGGAAAGGGACATCATCAGCCCTATCCCAAATGATTTCTCAACCTTAATTACTAGATAAGATCAAGAAGGATCAAAAAGAAGCTCTTATGTTTCAGGATAAGATTAAGGCTATGAAGGATGGGATGTTTCCTGATTTCAACATTTATCAAGAAGGTGTATTGAAATTTCATACAAGACTATGTGTTCCATCTATTCCGGAGATAAAGATAGAACTGATGGATGAAGCTCAATGATCTACTTTCACTATACATCTGGTAAGCACTAAAATGTATAGAGGCCTTTGTGATCATTATTGGTGGGATAACATGAAGAGGGAGATTGCTGATTACACTACAAGGTGCCTGGTGTGTCAACAAGTAAAGGTAGAATGACAACTTCCAAAGGGGGTATTACAACTGCTACCCATACCAGCATGAAAGTGGGATAATATCACAATGGACTTTTTCATTGGCCTCTCGAAAACATCCAAAGGGAACAATGCGATGTGGGTTGTAGTGGACCGTCTCACTAAGACCTCCCATTTTATCTCTTTTCGGGAAGATTTCTCTCTGGGTCAACTTTGCAAGATATACGTAAAGGAAGTGGTAAGGTTGCATGGGGTACCACTATCCATCATATCTGATCGTGATCTAAGATTCACATCAAAATTCTGTAGAAGTCTTCCACATGTTGTGAATAAAGAATTGAATTTTTGTATGGACTATCACCCTCAAACTGATGGACAATCTGAAAGGACTATTTAGACACTTGAGGACATGCTATGATTATGCATAATGGAATTTAAAGGTGGATGGGATCAACACCTCCCATTAGTTTAGTTCTCATACAACAACAGCTTTCATTCTAGTATTCATATGGCACCCTATGAATCTCTATATGGAAAGCGATATAGAACTCCTACTTGTTGGGATGTTGCTGGTGAGAGAAATCTTATTGGGCCTGATCTTGTTCAAGATATGAGAGAAAAGGTTCATGCCATCCAACAACACATAAAGGCTGCTCAGACTCAGAATAAGAGATATGCTGACAACCATCGAATAGTCTTAGAGTTTGGTGTTGGCGACAAATTCTTCCTTTGAATGTTTCCATAGAAGAGAGTCATGCGGTTTGGGAAGAAAGGGAATCTCGGCCCTAGGTACATTAGCCCCTATGAAATCCTTGATCTCATAGGAGAAATGGCCTATCGTCTAGAACTTCCACCGAACCTAGCTCAAGTTCACGATGTCATCCATGTATCTCTATTGAGGAAGTATATACCCGACCCTTCACATGTACTGAACCCAGTGGTGGTACAACTAGAACATGACCTCTCTTATGTGGAGCATCATGTAGAGATATTAGACCGTAGAGACATGGTTCTATGCAACAAGACTACCCACCTTGTGAAAGTGTTGTAGAGGAATCATAAGTATGAAGAAGCAACGTGGGAGCCTGAGGAAAAAATCAATCAAAAGTACCCTCACCTTTTCGAGTAGTCCTTTGGTTTAAAATTTCAGGGGTGAAATTTATTAAGGGGGAAAGAATGTAAAGACCCAAACTTTTTGAATAGTATATTAATTTACTCTTAACAGTTTAATAGAGATGTTAATGATTAATAGAGAAATAAGAGTCGATGGCTTCATCCAGTAGAATTGAACCATATGAAGCCAACTTATCAGAGCCTGGGAAGGAGGTGGCATCTTTGGACTTCGCTTTGGACCAAGCCCAAGATGAACTCCAGCGTGTGAAGCTTGAATGGAATCACTTACAGGAGAAGTTCAAGTTAGTGTAGATTACTACAAGGGCAATGTTATCGGAGCATCCCTCAGATTCGCTCACCTTAGCACACCTTACACTTAGGCCATATGCTGGTGTAATAAGGGGCTATGTAATGAGATCGTAGTAACTTTGTGTAATCCTTTGAGATAAATAAAATTATGGTTTCTTCCTATGGTGAAGTTTGTGAATTTTCAGATGTCCGGATAAAGATAGGATGTATCTAATGGGTGAATATTGAAAAAAGTATATTTTAAAATGTTTATGTAAACCTTAAATAATTAATTATGTGTAAGGATTTTTGAAAAATGGTCTTCTGCAAATGTGTTCAGTAAGAAATTTAGAGTCTAATAAGACCAACTTAATTTTTGATGAATTGTAAATTATGAATAGTTATTTTATGCTTAGTATTAGTAATGTGGACAAATGGATTAGTAATCTCACTTAAAGAATGTGTTAATATAATTTAGGCACCTTGATTAAGTAATGTGATTCAATAAAATATGTAAATAACGGTTTCAGAAATTATTAGTTAAGTATTAGTTTTTTCAGGTGAATAGTTTTTTTTACTTAAAAATTAAATTAAAAATATTAAGAAAATTATTTTTAAAAAATGCAGTTCATTTTTGAATTCAGATCATCAATATTATGTTAAGGTGAATTTTTGGGATTTTCCTGAAAAAGTAGAACTTTTGGTGAATAGTGAATTTTAGTTTAGAGTTCCAGGTGTTTAATGATATCATTAAGGATGTAATAATTATGTAATAATTCTGGTCTACTTATGAATAGTGAGATAAGGTATGAGGTGTCCAATGTGGCCAATACCATGGGCAAGCACATGGTTTTTCCAATACCACCAATGAGGTGTCCCTTGGACATTAATGCATTGTCCCCTCAATTCCCCTATAAATACCATGCCATTCTCTCATCCTTTACATTCCAAAATCCTCCTCATGGATGTTATGGTCTCCTTACCTCCCTAAGAGTCCTCTCAAGGTTCCCTCAGGCCTCCCAAGGTCCCAAACTTCATGATTTTGATGTTACTCTTCAAGGTAAGAGATCCTACCTCTCTCTTTCTTTTCAAGTACTCTATCTTATGTAATTTCTTTTATGATCCTTGTTATTATGTTGGAGGATGTTATTTTATATTCACCTTACTATAATTTTTATGTTCATATAATGAGAGACTCTATTCTACTCTCATCATTTCATTTTCTAAATTTTTAAGTGGCGTTGTTAGGCTGCCGAATTTTCGAAAGGGATTCTTTCACCCTTCTCATTTTCAAAGTTCTATTTTCATGTCAGGTCTTTAAATTTCCTTTTTCTTATGTTGGGTTATTATCTCTATATCCATCATAATTTCCTTTTATGTTCATATGATGAGATACCCTATTTTATCTCATCAATTCATTTTTTAGATGTTTTAAGTGACGTCTTTTGGCTGCCGTATTTTCATAAGTGAAATCTTATTTTTGTCTTCCTTTCAAGTTTTTTATTTCCTATGGTATGTCATTAAAATTTCATTACCATGTTATTATATCCTTTATATTATATCCATATACTATTTTATGGATCATTTATTAATGGGTGACCATGACCCCTCTCTTTTCAATGTTTTCTAAAACCCTGCAACATAGCCGTTATGCTGCCGAATTTTCATCTCAAAATGTCTCTGTCTTTTTCTCAAATTATTTTATTTTATTAAGTGGATACTCAAATCTATCTATTCCATAGGGGAATTCACATATATATCAAAATTTTCTTTTTTAAATTCTGGTATTTACATACATGAAACCCTATTTTCTTTTTCGTGGGTTTTAAGGTACATAAAGATCATGTCTTAAAAGCAGTTTATAAAACGCTATGATTACGAAATGAAAACCATTTATTTTTTGCAATATGGGTTATTTATGAAATGTTTGATGATGATATATGTGGATCACTTGATAATAGAGACACATGAGGCGGCCACATTGTCAATTTACAGCTTCCTCTCACAGATGCAATCTACCTCTTTTATTGTTCCTGTGCAGGTGGAGAATGAAATCACTAATTATGTATTTATGGAGCAGGATACTCTATTCTGGGTGCATAGAAGAACTGGGAAATTCAATAGCAGAGATTACTACATGATCATCTGTGGGGGCCAATCCCCTACACCTTCTTGGCTAATGAAATTCAGAGTGCGATTCATTAGACCCACTAGATTTTCTCTGATCTGGAGGATCTGAAAAAACCGCCTACCCACAACGGATGCTCTCAAGAGGGCCGAGTATGAGATGTCCACCACGTTCTCCATGTGTAAATCTGATGAGGACTCTATTCAGCATATTTTTATGGTTTGTTCTCTTGAAAAACAGCTATGGGCATAAATTAGTTCTGTGTTTGGGTGGCTGTTAACACCTGCGGATCGGTTATCCAACTGTTATTTGTTGCTGCTCATGGAAGACTTAGTGAGCATATTTTTAACCTCTTTTTGGCCTCTATTGTTGCTGCGATTGCAGTCCTTTGGGATTCCCAGAATGATGTTGTTTTCACTGGTGTGCACCCCACTGTTCTGCAAGGAATGATGGCGATTCATAGAGATGTTTATGCTGCATATCTTGTGCAGGATGGCACAATAAATAATGCAGTTGCAGACCTTAAAATTATGCGAACGCTTGGTGTTTCGGGGTGACCACACAAGCTTTGGATGATAAAGTATATTCGATGGATCCCACCCATCGGACCTTCTATCAAGGTAAATGTTTATGGGGCTACGTTGGGCGCTCGAAGACCATCAGGTTGTGGAGGAGTGTTCAGTAACTACCGTGGGTTTTTTAAAGGATTCTTTCACCACGCCGTGGGAACTGGTACTACTTTTGAAGACGAACTTGTGGAAATGATCTATGCCATCAGGTACACTGTCCATTTTAATTGGAAACATATATTGATTGAATCTGACTCTCAGACCGTGGTTCATGCCTTGAGCGCCAAGATGCGCCAGGTCCCTTGGTGTGTACTGCCGCAGTGGGTTGGTTGCCTCAGTGATATTGCTCAGATGCGGGTGTATGTTTCACATGTCTACCGAGAGTCTAATCAGGTGGCAGATGCATTGGAAATGTGGGCACTCACTGATACTGGAGTGATGTGGTCTTTCACGACCCCAGATTATTGTTCCTCGCTGGTGGAGGCAGATAGGTGTGGGGTGATGCACACTCATTTATGTAATATTCCCTTGTATGCCTGACTATTTTCATTTTATTTATTTTATTTTATTAGGATCGTCTTACGCTGGCTCCTGGATTTTTTGGTAATTAAAAGTTATGTTATAAAAAGGCTGGATGACCTACTTCTAAATCAACTAAACTTTCTCTGTAACATCGTCTACCAATTTTGGTCCCATCATCTTCCTTTCACCTACTTCATCCCAAAAAGCTAGAGTTTGACACATCTTCTCATATAATGCTTCAAATAAAGCCATATTTATACTGGAGTGAAAACTTTTATTATAAGAGAATTCAACTAATGAAAGAAGTTGGTCCCAACCACTCTAGTAGTCCATTGAACAATTAAGTAACATATCTTACGATGTATGAATTGTCCGTTCTGACTGCCCATTTGATTGAGGATGAAAATTTGTACTAAAATTTAATTTAGTACCCAACGGCTTCTGAAGTATTTTCCAAAAGTTAGAAGTAAACATGTGATCATAATCACATACAATGGAGAGTGGGACACCATGTAACCTGACTATCTCTTTATCATACAACCGAGAAATTTGATCTAGAGATAGGGTATCCTGAATATAATGGAATAGATCAGATGTAGTCAATAGATCAATAATAACCCATATTTCATTATTACCTTGAGATGTCTTTGGAAATCCCACAAAGATGTCCATGGATATATTTCCCCATTTCCACTCAGGTACCGATAAAGGATGAAGCATTCCATTCGGTAACTTCCAATCTTATTTAACTGGTTGAAAAGTCATACACATAATTATAATTTCAGCAATATCTCTTTTCATTCCATCCCACTAGTAATACATCTGAATATCTCTACACATCTTGGTACTCGTAGGATGAACTGAAAATGGAGAACTATAAGCTTGACATACCAACTCATTCTTCAACAATGAATCACAAGGCACACATAATCTCTTACCAAATATCAAAACACAATCATTACCAATGTTAAAATCAGAAAACATACCCTTTTGAACCAACTCTACCTTTTTTTGCAACTCACTGTCTTCCTTTTACCATTGCATAATTTTGTCTAATAAAGATGGTTTCATTGACACATGAAACAAAATAAAGAAATTTCCTTCTCCAGAAACATCAATTCAAATGTTCATAAAATCAAAAACCAAAGTATCTCATTCCAAACATAGTGTGGTTAACAAAGTATTACTTTTTTGACTCAAAGCATCATCCAATTTATTTTATTTTCCTAGATGGTAAAGAATCGTGCCATCTTAATTCTTTATTAATTCTATCCATCTCCAATTTCTTGTGGTAAATTCTTTTGGAGGGAATATATACTTCTAAATATTGTGGTCAGTATATATGTCACATTTTATTCCATACAAATGATGCCTCCATATTTTAAAAGAAAAAAAATCAACATCAGCTAATTCCAAATCATGTGTAGGGTAATTTAACTCATTAGGTTTCAACTAGCATGAAGCATAAGCAATTACCTGATCATTCTACATAATTAAGCAACCAAGTCCTTTCAACAAAGCATCACTATATAAAAAACACACCATTTTTAGAAGGTAGTTCCAAAACTGAATCATTCAACAATCTTCTTTTCAATTCTTAAAAACAGTCATCACATTCTTCGGTCTAGATGAACGTAACACCTTTTTGAGTTAACTTAGTCAATAGATAAGATAAACATTCCATATTTTCAACAATCCTCTAGTAATAACCAAATAAAAAAAGAAAACTATGGATCTTAGTTATATTTGTGGGTCTTGGCCATTCTTCAACAAGTTTTTTTTTACAGGATCAATAATTATGCCATTTTTTTAAACAATGTGACCAAGGAATGAAATTTTTTGTATCCAAAACTCAAACATGCTGAATTTCTCAAAAAATTTCTTTACTTTTGAGGTTGTCTTGACAACCACTGAAATAACTTTCATGGTCCTATTTACTTTTAGAATAAACCAAAATATATTCAATGAACACAACCACAAACATATCCAAGAACTCACGGAAAATTTTATTCATAATATCCATAAATATAGTAGTTTCATTGGTAAACCCAAAATAAAGAACTTAAAATTCATAATGGACATACCTAGTTTGAAACACAGTGTTTAGAATATCTACATCCTTTACATTCTACTTATGGTACCCCGACCTCAATCCAATCTTCGAAAAATATTGAACTACCTAGAGCTGATCAAACAAACCATCGATATGAGAAAAAGGATACTTGTTCTTAATAGTGATGTTATTAAATTATCTATAATCAATGATAAGTTTCATTGAACCATATTTTTAAAAAAAAAATATAGGATCACCCAACGGTGTTGTGCTAGGTTGAATGAAACCTTTATCTAATAACTCCTAAAATTGCTTGGTTAACTCTAAAAGTTCAATTTGATCTACTCAATATGGAGGTTTTAAATTGGCGTAGTATAAGGAACTAAGACAATAGAAAATTCAACATCCCAATCAGGTATAATACAAGGAAACTCATTAGAAAAAAATTCAATTAGTCATTTACCACTGGCACATCATTAATCTAAAAAGTTCCTTTGTATTCAACAATATGTAAAAGGTAACATTCATTTATATCTTTTACTAGTTTCTCAGCTACCTGATATTTAATCAAAAGTAAGGGTTCATTATTTTAAACAAACTGAAAATATTTTTTAAAAGAAACATTTTTAGCTCTATAGTTAATCTTAGCATCATAAACAGAAAACCAATCCAAACTCAAAATAACATCAAACACTACAAGAGAAAAAATAATAGGGTTTGTAGGTAGATTCTTTCCGCACAAAAGGACAAGAAGGTTCTAAAAATTTATTTTTGTCTCAAAATTTCCCCCTGTGTTTTTACCATAAGTTTAGGATTCATATATTGAGATTTAATTCCCAATTTAATAGAAAACTTCTCAGAAAAGAAAGTGTGTGTAGACCATGAATCGAACAACACATTGGAATAATATAAACAAACAAACAATGTACCTGATACTACTTCATTTGATGTCCCAAAATCTTTTGAATTAGTTTCAAAGTATTTCACCAGCCCTTTCTTCTTGTATTCTGGCTGCTTCCCCTTAGTTGAGTTCTTTGTTGGACACTCATTTTCATAATTACTCATTTCATTGCAGTTAATTTTGTTTACTGATTTGAAATCATATTTTTTCATACCATTACCATGATCTTTTTCAAGGAATTATGAGCCTTATTTCCCATTTTACCACATTGGTACCACTTACAAGAATTCAAAATACATTCATCATCATGATTTTCACCACAATTTTCACAAACTGTAAACATAATTTTCTTACCAGTTGACTTTTTTGAAGAGTAACTCCCTTTCGCCTGCCACACTGACCTCTTATTCTATTGTTTTTCAAAGAACACATGATCATCAACGAACTCCATTTTCACCTCTGCACATCGAAAACGTTTTTCATAACTTTTGATTTCATGAGAAGATAAAGCCATTCGATACATTATATTTAATCCTGAGTACAAACGGTTGATTTTACTATCAAGATCTCATGTGATGTTTGGAGCATACCTTTCCAGTTGAGTGAATTCTGCTTCATAAGTAGCCACTAATTCATCTTCCTTCCCCAATTATAAGAATTTATTTTCCATCCTTGATAATCCACCTTAGGAAAATATTTCTCCCGAAACATACCTTTTAATTAATCAAAATAAAAATCACTGATCTTCTCACTATCCCTGATATTTTTTACCATTGACCACCACTGATCATCTTCACCTTCAAAATGGTAAACATTGAGACTAACCATTTTATGTTCTGAAAACCCCTTGACATCGAAAATCTTCTCCAATGCTTTAATCCACCAGTCAGCTATCACAAGGTTAGATGATCCTCGGAATAATGGGGGATGTTTCCTCATGAAATGATCCACTACTGACATGTTCCTCTATGGTAAATCTGGCTGATCTCATGAATTGATAGCACCACCATTTATATCCCGATTCAACTATGCCATCTCTGTAAAAATAATTGGGTTCTGATTCAGACTATCTCAGTTTTCTGATTTGGAAGGTTGTCTTCCTCCTCATGTCGTCCCATCATATCTAGTCTCTTTCTTCTTTGGAAAACAATTACAAATATAGAAATATCTTAGGTATAGCTATATGGTAATCTGTAAATTCTATATCATATCAATCTTAACATAAATTAATTTATGGACATTAATTTAACTATATTATAACTCTTAAATTTGTATAAACTTATATCTAATAACACCTACAAGGACCCATCCTTAAAAGAGTACATAATCTTAAATTAAATTAATAATTCACATTGAGAATCTCTTCAGGTTTAGAGTTTTAGAGAAATATGATATAACTATTACATTACATCTTAAAAAATTACAAATTAGATTCTTCTACTTAGTTTCCAATTTTATCATAAAATAGAAAACATTTGAAAAAAAGTAGTCATCTTTACTTCCATGTTTTAGACAGCATGACTTTCTCTTGATCCCATCCTTGACCCTATTAATCTTTAATTCCAGTGAAAGTCATTTCAAAATGTGAGAGGATCATAAAAAGATCAATAAGGGTTATCAAATAGAAAGAAAAAATTATTCCATCATAACATGTTATTTTTAACAAAACTTATTAAATCATAAGATTTATGAATAACACATAGTAATCACAAATCATAAAGGTTGCTTGTGGCATCCATAACATACTTACGTTGTAGCATTCATAGCTACGTATGGAGTTACATTTGAAATACCCATCATATTATATTCCCTAAATCTATTAGGAGAAACATTCACGTTTACCTATGTCACGTTACCCAATGAATTGGAGATCTATCTTAGGCACACCCACCCAAGGATTATCATGGATCCACCCATATACGTAAACAATGCCCAAGAACAATAACATATTTATAACACATAAATAAAATATATTTGAAAGATAACACTTCCACATTTCAATTAAAATATATTATTTAAATATATAGAAATAACAAATCCATTATAAATACCATTTTCAATACCAATATTCATAATAGAATATATGTTATATATTTTCCTTTTAAAAACATTGTGGATTATTGAGGAATCCAAAGATCAAATAATGCTCACGGTGGCAGAAAGGTCATTATCACTGCATTCGTTAAAAAGAAACATTATTTTTGTCATTTAGTAAAATGTTTCATAGAAAAAAATCCCCATTCAACAAAATTAAAAGTCAATGTGATTTATACACCATAAAAATGAAATTTGTGTATAAATCAAAATATGCCTAAATGAATGGAGATTAAGACGAAGTACTATACAAAGATCATTTTTCATATAAAATAGATTGATTATGTGTATTTACTATAAGTAATCATAAATAAAGTATAAATATAATAAATTATATCAAAATTTATATCCCATGTAATCATAGCACGGAATAATGAAGAATTATAAGTTTAGCCCAATAATGGAAATATTGCTAAGAAGTTCCCTTGACTCGTGTCTAACTTGACCTGTTAATTCATTAGTCTTATGACTAATAAACTAAAATTAAATTATCAATTCTTAAGAACCCTTTTCAAGTTTTTATTCTTTTTATATAACTTAATACAATGTTAAAAACATTATGTAGTCATTTAAGTTAATAATGGTCATTTTGTCGATATTTGGTACTTTAGTGAAAAATGAACTTCTTATAAATACAAGTTGGCCATGTGGTAAAAAGTCCATTATCTTCAGAATTATATTCATGATTTAGATTTAAATTATATCATATATATCCACTATATATATATAATATTACATTGCATTTGGAGATAAGAAATGAAATGCACCGTTCATGGAGACGGTAATCCATACTTACGCATGAACACTACTTTCATTTCTATTTTGTGTTTTAATGGAATAAAAAAATAATTCCACATAGGTATATTATAATTCTAGTATAATATAATATATAATTTCATTAAATGTTTTCTTTATACGTCCCACATATGCCATGAATGAGTCATATCACTTTGAGGGGGCGGAAGTCCGCACTTCATCAAATGAAATTATCGTATTTACCAACTATGGAATCCATAAATATATTATATAAATTAAAAAAAATAACCATATAAATAATTTAAATACAATATATATCACAAAAATATATGGTTCCATATTAGTGGACACCATGAGAGGCGGTTGGAGGTATTTGAAAAATCATCATTTCGTGAGGCAGCAGTCCGCCGCCCATAGAAACAGTTTGTTATTTACCCATTAGATGGAGTTCTATGTATGTTTAGTTAGAATAAATCTCATAACAACAACCTAGTATATTTAGTATACTGTTGATGTTATAAAAGAATGTAATAAAAATATTTTAGTGGGTTGGAGAAGGAAAATAAAACAAAAGAACTTAAGAGAAGATGTGACCTTTAAATCAGGTATCTACCTTTGGTTTGTACCGAAAGGTTTACATGATGTTCTTTCTGGGAAAGGTAAAGATTGTAGGAGAAAGAGAGGGATTTAGGTATATTAATTGGTCAATGTTTGGACAAGACAAGGGGATTGATAGGTGTGATTAATGGGTTATAGGTGAGGTCTTTTTATAAGGGGGAGGAGGTTCTCTTCAAGAATGTTTGAAAATATTATTTTATTATATAATGATTTTAGGTTTATAAAGGTCCAAGTCTAATTAATTCAAAGATAAGATGACCTTTTTTTGAAATAAAATGATCCAATATGAATTGGATAGGATTTTTTATATTGGTATAATCTTTATAATCTTATTTTTTTAAATCATTCATTAATGAGGTAAACACTTCGTCATTATTATGTCATAAATAATTTTATTAACATGATGTCTAAAAATTATAAAAAAAAATGTGTATAAAATTTTTTAGATTACAAATTAATATTTATAGTTGAAGATATAACTTATATAACCCCATGTAAAAATTTATTTACTAAAATATATATGTTTTGGTAAATTTTTTATTTACATTAAATTAATTAATATAAAGTGTCATTATCACTTCCATGTAGCTCCATGGGGTCACAAAATTGACCCACGGATGACCACGGTCGGACATATATCAACCAATAGGATTAGCACACTTGTTATGGTAATTTAATATTATTATAATTTTATTTTTTTACCCTTATTTACCTGATTCACCCTTTAACCATGGTAAATAAAATATTTACTAAAGTAAATATTTAAAATGACTAAAAATAAAAGTCACCTATTTAAAAAATTTGTACCTCATATTTTAAAATATGGAATCCATTTTTCTTAATTTAAAACACAGAATTTGCAGAAATTAATTGACATTTATTTCTTGTCCTCAGAACAAAAAGGTATGTTTTTATGAAATAATAAATATCAAAAAATTGATACTAGGTTAGGTCTAATTTCAAAATATATTACATCCAATGAAAAAAATTGGATTAAATGGTAAAAATATAATATAATTACACTTTAAAATAAATTAAAAATATAATCTATCCATATAAATAAATAAAATTAAAAGACGGTTTTGAATTAAAATACAGTATTTCTCACTATTCATTAAAAAAATTAATATTATGATAAAAATACCAAAATATCAACCAATGTAAATTTTTATGTCCCGATTCTAAAGAAGGTTATTATTTTTGTTAAATAGAACATGAAAAAGTGAAAAAATCTATTTATATCGGGTTCTCCATTAAAAGGAAATAAAATGATATTTGAAAGAATATTAGATTATTTATGGTCAAAATAGAATTAATCATTATTTAATGTCCCATAAATAACTTATTTTAAAGTTAAATTCCATTTAATATCCATTCATGCTTTGTTTTGAGGGTTTCCCAAGCTTTTATGGAGGAATGGGTGACTTTTCATGAATTGGGCCAAACCGTGAGCCCAATTCCATATTTAAAATTAAATTTTTATTCATTTATAACTCATTAAATTTTAAAAAAAAAATTCATCCACTACAATTATTAATTTTCATCCCTTGACCTATTAACACCACCATATTAATTTGTACCATTTAGGAATCCATAATCATGGTGGATATGGGTTTTTATTTAAGGGATTGGGCCTGCCCGAAATCCCATTTTCTACATTAAAAATAAATTTTAATTATTTAATATATCTTTCAATATTTGCGTTTTGTCAGTTATTCCAACTCTCACCTGAGCCCAATTGCCTAAGGCGTGCCCCAATTCCCTCCTACTACAATTTGGAGCACAATAGTGTCACTAAAGTGGTCAAAACTTCTCTGGATTTTATAAATCACCCAGATTTTGAAAGGTAAATTGATCATTTAATAACTCCTTCTATTTTTACTCTTTTTCCCCATTTCAGTTGCTACATGATCTCTTAATCCTTGTTCGAACCTCCCATGAATGGTTTGATGTTTTAAAATTTAGATACTAGCGAATGATGGGTTGTTTTCTTCAAAATTGTTTTAGGTAAGTGTTTATCTCTTCAATTCCTCCCTTCTCCTTAGGGTTTCCACCCTATTTCATGAATTTATAGAATATACAGAAGTTAGGGTTCAAACCTAGGGTTTGGTATGGTTTATGTTTGGTCAAATATTGTGTTCTAGGGTTTGATTTATCTTCATTGTGGTGTGGTGGTGGTGCAGTTGATGTTTCGCCCCAAGTTTTGAGGGATTCGACACTTTCGGTAGGTGGTTCCATGTGTAAACAATTATTGATGAGTTATCTTTCTATATTTATTCATTTTAGATATTCATCATATGTTAGGAATTGTGTGAAAACTTTTTATGATTAATTTGGTTTAGTGTTTAATTTTATAGTTGAATTTTAACTTGAAATTGGGTGTTTTCGTTTGTAACTCATGGGGTATTATTTGGGTGTATTTTATACCATATGGAATTGGTTTAATAAATATTGTTTGGCCTGAAAATTCTGGTTTTTTAATGTATTAGTGTTTTTTGGGCCTAAAAAGAGGGTTTTTGAATAGGTTTTATGTGTAAAACATTATTATTCTTCTTGATAGTATTTTATGAAAATGTGTGTTTTCATTTGGATCCTTTGTAGTATTATTCAAGGTGGTTTTATAAAACTTGAAAGTGGTTTTATAAATGTCTCTAGGGATTCAAATTGTGTTTTGGATAGGAATTGGTATGGTTTTTGGTCTTAAATTGGGGTTTTGAAATGAGTTTTGTGTGCAAGACATATTTACAACACTTGGGTTCTTTTTATGAAAATTTTAAATGTTTTAGTTGGTTATTCAAAGTGGTAAAAGGGTGAATAGGTACTGTTTGGTATGTGTGTTCACCTATAATGGTGTTTTGAAAGGTTAAGTGATGATTTAATATGTCAAACGTTTTTTGAATGTTTTGTAAATTTCTGAAAAGATTTATTAAATTGTGATGTTGGAGCGAAACTTGTTTTTGGGTTGTTTCGTGTAAGTTTGATGATAAAATGATTTTGAAGGTAAAAAGGGTATTATGTAACAAGTTCGTCGGCTGTTATGAGAGTTTTAATATATTTTAATGGTTTTATAAAATTGTTTAATGGATTTTTGGAAGTGTAAAGGAAATGTGAAAAGTGTTGTGGGCTATTTTGGTGTGAGTCAGATTTCAAAATCATTTTGAATGAAAAGTGGACTTTTGTGAATTGTGTTGTATACATGTGGGATGTTTTGGGAATTTATGATATGGAAATTATATTTTCATGTGAAAATTATATTCATTGACTTGTTGAACTTGTTTGAGCACAAATGGAAAACCTGAGTATCTAGGTGGGCGGACGTGTACTAGTATGCTAGTGAATCTGTGGGGTTTGGCCTCAGTTTCACTTAGCAAGATTGACTCTTACAACTATAACTAAACTATGATGATAATGATGATTGGGGAAAACTAGGTTATGGTTATGTACCCTACTAGTGGCTCATGCACGAGAACAGATATTTGTGATGGTTACTCTCACTGAGATACAAGGTACATGGGACCCACAACTAGCTAGTGCCTAGGGGTTATTTCCAATTCTTTGTGCTCACTAGATATTTTGTGCTTACCGCTGGCCTAAAGTATGAGTGGCTGGAAAATTCAGTAGATTTGGTATTCATTTTAAAAATGTTTATTCGTTAAATTAGCCCACCTGAAAACTGTTTTTATTTAATGTTGCATCTTTTAGAAATTGTAACTAGCATTTCTTGTTTTTTAAAACTTGCATGATTTTCATCTTTAAATGTTTATCACATGGAATCTCTTAGTTGCAGTATCCTACTGGTAATTTTCTCACACCCTACATACACCATTGGGTGTATGTAGACTTGGTTTTTTTTTGTCGCATGTTGGGTACAGTTTTTAGTTCTAGTGGTTCGGGTTTCTAGCAGGTCCTTGGTGGTGAAGTCTTATGGGGATGGCTTAAGGGAGGTGCCTCTTGCCATGTGTAAGTTCTTGGTATATCCTTATTTGGTTTTGTAACTTTGTAATGGTCTTTAAATATAGTTTTAACTTAGGTAATTCAGTTCTGAAATTTTGTAAAAGACAGTTTTAGTTGAAAAATTCATATTTGTTTTATTAAGTTTGTTTGTTAGTTAATGTTTATAAAATTTGGTAAATCATTCCCAATTCTCATTATATGATAACCGGGCACTTGTGCCAGCCCGTGGGGATCGGAAATTCCATTCGGGCCTTGTCATGAGCTTGGTTTGTGGCCGGGTTTGGTGGAGACCAGATTTGGTTCGTGACAAAATGGTATCAGAGGAGGTTCAGGTTAACTCTTTGGGTCATGTTATTTGGTGAAGAGTCAGGATAGTATGGTGTTAGGATTGCAGGGACTTGGTATTCTAGTTATGGGTATTTTTCCTGATCACCACACCTCATGTCATGATTCATGTTTCCAGGGGAATTCAGGATTTATCTAAGTCCTTTGGTTTTCTTGGTTTGATGATGGTTATGGGAAATGAAAAGAGAGTTGGGTTAATGGTCTCAGTGATCTCGCAGGGCCTGGAAAGCCATGTGGAGCCAGGGATCTTCCCAAGAACACTCTCTGTGACAATGAAGTTATTAGAATATGGTCTCCAACCATATTTCCAAGTCACCCACTGAAACTAGTTTCATCTCGCATCGTCTTCTGTTCTTTAGTTTTGAAATCATGGAAATTTGGTTTTAAAGTGACTTGGATTTAAGAAGCGTAAAGTTTTTGTGATATGATTTTTAAATAATGATGGAATGTTTTGGTTAATTAAATGGTGGAACTAAATTTGCAGAATTTTTTTGAAATGGAAAATGGTGTGCTTACACCACTTTTGAAAGCATGAACAATATTGATGTTGGTTTTGGAAATTGTTTCCAGTAGAGTATTCCAAACAATCAAAGGGTGTTTTAATGGGATGAGATGTTTTGAAATTCATGTGAATATATTGAAAGTTAGTTCTTTTCAAAATGGTTGTGTATTTCTGAAATGTTTTTTTAAGATGTGAGTTGGTATTTTGATCTCATGGTTAGCAGTTTTGAGAAAAAAGATGTGTTGGTTTACCGTTTTGGTTTTGAAAAGTGGAAAGATTTTTTATTAAAACTTTGGTATTTCCATGAGAAACCACATGCATGGGGTTACATGGGATGATGGATGGTTGATGGCATGACTGGATGAGTGTTGGGATGGATATGAGGAGGGTGCCCGTGTGGCATAGAAACTTGCATGTGTATGGCCCATGGGGTACCATTGGTGGATACGCTAACCGCTGAACCGTTTGTTTTCAAGAAATTTTTTTAAATAAAAACATGATGTCTAGATGAATTACTTGGACTGGCTTATATTATTTGTTTTTGGAGAATGTTGATGTTGTGGGATGTTTTGTGTCCAAGAACCCCTCATATTTGAACTGCTCTTTGGGTTTATGTTTGGTCGGTAAGCTGGGTAGAAGGATCGGTTAGTAGTCTCCTATGATATATGTTTCGGGACACCTTTATGGTGGTTCCCTTCATGTGTTTGGATCTGGTTTATGTCTTTTTTGACCAATGTTCCAGCTTGGTTGGGTCCTTGGGTTCTCTCATTGGATAATGTATTCCCTCATTAAGGGTTAATGGATAACTGGAGTGCAACCCGGATTGTTTCTCCATTGGAAAATCCTACAATTGATCAATATAAAGAGTCTTTTATCAATATTTATTTATTGAGTCTACACCCATTACTGTCTTTTATTTTTAGATCCTCTTGTAGCAGGAGAGTTCTTGTGGAAAGTTGAAAGAGACCTTATTTTCTTAAGTTTCCTAATTCTTCTAAGCTGGAAGTGGTCTAGGGTTGTTAGTGGGGATGAGTGTCTCAATAGCGTCTAAGAGTTCCTCTGGGTTCTTCACAGTATCTTTTAATCATGAGTTCATGTTAAACCACAATTGTGGAAAATATGGTCATGATAGGATATTGTGGCCACTTTCTAGAATTGTGTGTTGTTTGGGGATTTTGTATAAGGTCCCTCTCCATGCATTGTTTATATCAGTCGTAATGGTCATGTTCGGTGATGCCTTATGATGTCCTATGCTCGATTGACTGTAATGGTAAAAGTTGGGGAATCATCTGAGAGTCTCTATTATGTTGGGAGAATGTCTCCCTCGGAAAAACATAAAAATATTCCATTTTAGAGGAAGTTTAGTATAAGTTTTATTTACTTCTATTATTTCTCACCCGAACAAACAAGGTGTGACGTGTGTGTATCTTCTAAGCCCTTGTTTTAGTGAAATATTGAGTTAGGGTAAAGTGAGTTTGGAATGTGTTATGTCTTGTAAAACTTATCAGGGATTGAATTGTAGTTGTTTGTTGCACTGAAAAAAGAATTATCATTCATGGGGTTTCTAAATCCTAACTGCGAGGCTGAAGATTCTTCAATCATTTGAGCTCCAGCCATAGGTCTTGGAAAAAATCTTGCTCGTAGTCAAGGGAAATCACAGGGTCGTTTAAACCCTTGTAAAAAGTATTATCCTCAGTATAAAATTTAGGAATAGTTTAAAACTATGGTGTCATCATCTTTCATCTGTTGTTAATGTTCGGTGGAAATAGGTGGAGGGCCATGTACCCATGTCATCGCCCAATGTTATTCCCTCCCCGTTTGGTTTCCATTGAGTCTTTGGAGAAAGGTTTGAAGTTTGACTAGACTGGTTGAGAATGCAGTTTTCACATGGTTAATAGTAATCATTCCCCAGAAAACCATGTGGATAGAAGTATCCACACTATTAGCACATAGTTTCCCAAACCGTGGGGACTAACCATGTAACCTTCCGAACTCTTCAAATTTTGGGGTCTCTCTGTATCGGCCCATACTGGTCCGTTAAGATGGTTGGTTATTATGGTGGGGAGACCCACTATGAGTCATATATATGTTTTTTCGTAAAGTTATGATATAAGTATACCCATTATACTAGGGAGTCTGTTTAGGCCTCCCCCAATTAGTGTCCTGATTCTATCTCGGGAAAAATATAGGTTATCTCTTATGGTGGGAAGCCTATTTTTATTCCCCCATACCAGTAACTCAGATTTATCCATGATCTTGGCTTGCCGGTAGGTACTCACATTTGGATATATCAAGCTACCTATATCATCATTGGGTAAACGTTGATATTGGAGAGTGCCCAATGGTTTAGTTATAGCAAGGTAAGTGTAACCCTGTTCGATGTTGTTGTTCATTTGGGTGAATTGATTGAGTCTTGTTCGGATAGTATTTAAGGATTTTTATTTTGGGATAAAGGTTTAATGTGATTGATCATTTCAAGATGGTGTTTTAAGTTTTGGTTGTGAGAGTAATACTTCATTAATTGATAACTGGAGGTTTTTTGGCCTTTGGGGGTGAAACCTGACAAGGGAGTACCTCTTGGTTTCTCAATTGGGTTTGGTTGATACTCTGGCCTTGATGTGACTTTCTAGGGTGGAAAGTTTTCATGGTGGGGAGAATTTTCACATAAATGACTTATTTTAATGTTAAATTCCATTTTATTTCCATTCATGCTTTGTTTTGAATGTTTCCCAATTTTATGGAGGAATGGGTGTGCTTTCATGAATTGGGCCAAACCGTGAGCCCAATTCCGGATTTAAAATTAAATTTTTATTACTTTATAAATCCTTCACTTTTCAAAATTTTTCATCGATTACAATTCCTAATTTTCATCCCCTGACCTATTAACACAACCATATTAATTTGGACCATTTTGGAATCCATAATCATGGTGGATATGGGTTTTTATTTAAGGGATTGGGCCTGCCCGAAAGCCCATTTTATGAATTAAAAATAAATTTTAGATCTTTAATATCTCCTTCAATGTTTCTGTTTTGTAAGTGATTTCAACACTCACCTGAGACCCCTTAACTAAGGCACACCCAAATTCCCTCCTCCCACAATTTGAAGCTCAATAGGGTCGCGAAAGTGGTCAAAACTTCTCTGGATTTCATAAATCCCCCAGATTGGGAGAGGTAAATTGATCCTTTCATAACTCCTTCTATTTTTACACTTTTTCCCCCATTACAGTTCCTACATGATATCTTAATCCTTTTTCGAACCTCCCATGAATGATTGGATTTTTTAAAATTCAGATACTAGCGGATTTTGGGTTGTTTTCATCAAGATTGTTTTTGGTAAGTGTTTTTCTCTTTAATTACCCCCTTCTCCTTAGGGTTTCCACCCAATTTCATGATATTATAGAATGTAAAGAAGTTAGGGTTCTAAAATAGGGTTTGATTTGATGTATTATTGTTCAAATATTGTGTTCTACGGTGGGATTTATATTCCTTGTGGTGCGGCGGTGGTGCGGTTGATGTTTCGCACCATGTTTTGAGGGATTTGACACTTTTGTTAGGTGGTTCCATGTGTAAACAATTATTGATGAGTTATCTTGCTATATTTATTAATTTTTCATATTACTAATATGTTAGGTATGGTGCAAAAACTTTTTATGATTAATTTGGATAAGTGTTTAATTTTATAGTTGAATTTTAACTTGAAATTGGTTGTTTTCGTGTGTAACTCATGGTGTATTATTTGGGTGTATTTTATATCATATGGAATTGGTTTAGTAGATATTTTTTGGCCTTAAAATTATGGTTTTTTAATGTATTAGTGTCATGTGGGCCTAAAAATAGGGTTTTTGAATAGGTTTTATGTGTAAAACATAGTTATACTTCTTGAGAGTATTTTATGAAAATGTGTGTTTTCATTTGGATCATTTGTAGTATTATTCAAGGTGATTTTATAAAACTTGAAAGTGGTTTTATAAATGTCTCTATGTCTTCCAATTGTGTTTTGGATAGGAAATGGTATGGTTTTTGGTCTTAAATTGGGGTTTTGAGTTGATTTTTGCGTGCAAGACATATTTACAACACTTGGGTTCTTTTTATGAAAATTGTAAATGTTTTAATTGGTTAAACAAAGTGTGAAAAATGTGAATAGGTAATATTTGGTATGTGTATTCACCTATTATGGTGTTTTGAAATGTAAAGTGATGTTTTATGATGTCAAAAATGTTTAGAATGTTTTTTAAATTTATGAAATGTTTTATTAAATTCTGATGTTGGAGTGAAACATGTTTGTGGGTTGTTTCGTGTAAGTTTGATGATAAAATAATTTTGAAGGTAAAAAGGTTATTATATAACAAGTGAGTGGGCTGTAATGAGAGTTTTAATATATTGTAATGGTTTTATGAAATTGTTTAATGGATTTGTGGAAGTGTTAAAGAAATGTGAAAAGTGTTGTGGGCTATTTTGATGTGAATCAGATTTCAAAATCATTTTGAATGAAAAGTGGACTTTTTTGACTTGTGGTGTATACATGTGGGATTTTTGGAGAATTTATGATATGTAAATGATATTTTCATGTGAAAAGTATATTCATTTACATGTTGAACTTGTTTGATCACAAAGGGAAAACTCGGGTATCTAGGTGGGTGGATGTGTACTAGTATGCTAGTGAATCCGTGGGGTTTGCCCTCAGTTTCACTTAGCAAGATTGACACTTACAACTCTAACTAAACTATGATAATGATGATGATTTGGGACCAATAGTTTATGGGTATGTTCCCCAGTAGTGGGTCGTGCATGAGAACAAATATTTATAATGGTTACTCGCACCGAGATACGAGGTATCTGGGACCCACAACTAGCTAGGGCATAGTGGTTATTTCCCATTGCTTATGCTCACTAGATATTTTGTGCTTACCATCAGCATACAGTATGATTGTCTGGAAAATTCGGCAGCTTTGGAATTAATTTTAAATGTTTTTATTCATTAAATTATCCCACCTGAAAAATGTTTTTATTTAATGTTGCATATTTTAGAAATTGTAACTTGCATTTAATGTTTTTGAAAACTTACATTCTTTTCATCTTTAAATGTTTATCACATGGAATGTCTTAGTGTTGGTATAATATTAGGAACTATCTCACACCCTACATACACCCTTGGGTGTAAGTAGACTTGGTTATATTTGGTGTTGCAGGTTGGGTATAGTTTTTAGTGCTAGTGGTTCGGGTTTCTAGCATGTCCTTAGTGGTGAAGTCTTATGGGGATGGCCTGAGGGAGGTGCATCTTGCCATGTGGAGGCTCTTTGTCCATCCTTATTTGGTTTTTTTACTTTGTAATGGTCTTTAAACATAGTTTTAACTTATGTAATTCAGTTCTAAAATTTTGTAAAAGACGGTTTTAGTAGAAAAACCCATATTTGTTTTATTGAGTTTGTTTGTTGTTTAATGTTTATAAAATTGGGTAAATCATTCCCAATTTTCATAATATGAATCCCAGGCACATGTGTCAGGCCTTGGGGATCGGGAACTCCCTTCGGGCCCTGTCACAGGCTGGGTTGGGGCCAGGTTTGGTTGCGACTAGATTTGGTTCTTGACATTTAAGCCTCTAAAATTTGTCAGATAAATGTAAAAATATTTAACAAACATGTATAATCATATTGAAGTAAGTTCTTCTCATTTATTCCATTACAATGGCTAGGAGTTAACTACCATTTAAAATGATATTATTATTTTATTAGTGTGCAACATAAGATTTCCAAGAAAATCGTTGTTGTGTATTAGGTACACCATCAAACACATTATCCCCTTTAAAGTAAAATTAATATTTAATTAAAAATAATAATAAATATGAAAATATCATATTAATTATTTTCCTGGGATATTACAGTAATTTTCGCACTATGTTGGATATTTAGAAAATTCATTTAGTAGTAATTGTATACATAAGAGTGATTTTGTGACTTATAATGGGAAATTAGTTTAGGCATTGAGGCTTCATACACATCATCCATAACATCATAAGAATTTTTTAATTAGTCTTAATGATTGGAAAAAAATTTAATGGATGATTATTTATGGATGAGTTCAAACTTCATAATGACTATTTCAACTTCAATAAAATCATTTGATAATTTATAAGGATTTTAATTTTTTTATGTATGGATGTCATTATAGGGATCATCAAACAATAAAGGGTCATTGTAAGAATAATTTTATGGTTTGATGGATTCATAAATATCACTAATAATTGGGATATAAAAATGTATGTATCATTTACGAAATTGATGATGCATTAAAAACCAGTTAACCTTGGCTAGATTCAGTGTATTCATTGAACATTTCTACAAGGATTCAATCATCATGATTATTCATGTGGATCATGATTCAAGTTCTGAATTGATAATACATCTTGAAAAAATGATGGTCAACATTAGTAAATGATGATATATAAGGAGGACAAAGAAGTTGGAAAACCTCAAAAGGGAGTCTAAAACACCAAAAAATGAATAAACTATGTCATTTCTGAATAATTATATGTTGAACCTATTTTAGAGTTAAATGGAGTATTGTGTGGGATTTTATATGGGGTTTTTGAGAATTTGAACTCAAAAAATACATTTATAAGATTAAATATATCATTATCCACACAAATTTATTGTTGTCCCCATATTTTATATCTAGGAATAATATTGAAAATATTCATATGAGTTTTTTATTAAAATATGATAATAGAAGAAAGAAGATGTGTGATGGGAGATTATATTAAACAATTTTGATACTCTTAAAAACCCCAATAACATTCTAACAAAAGAACTGATTAGCTGATTATAAGTTTTATACTAGATAGAAGAAAACATATTTGAGATGGGAGTTCACAAATAAGAATGGGATGAATTTCAATCCTGAGAATTTGATGTATATTGGAATAAAACTAAATCATATATGGAATAGGAAAGTTATGAAATACATGTTATTATTCTCTTAAATATTAGATATATATGTTCTTGAAGAAATGATAAGTTTTTGTTTATTGATCTAGTAGAATATAATATTTAAGGTGTAAAAATAAAATTTAGTTTGAAGGATATGGAATTTCCCAACATTCATTCACATGGACTTGATGTAAAATATGAAACAATTTTATGATTTCCACCCTTTCATGTGGGTTCTCTTATGTCTCATTCACGAAAGTGATATATTGATGGTGATTGAAGTTCTCCAAATACTATTGTGTGGTCTCTTTCAGAAAACATATATCCAAAATGATTGATATTACACTCAAAAAAGGAAATGATGGATACATTTTAAATTGGTTATAAAGGAAATGATAATGTTAGGGAAGTGAAATTTTTTATTTGGATGGGAATTTTTCAGGATATGAAAATAGTTGATGAAGAAAATATTCATAACTACTTTTCAATGATCAATAAATTGTTAGTAATATCAAGAAATCATCCCTAACAAGGTACCCCTCTAGGGCCAACAATGGATGAAGAATGATAATGACCAATAGTTCCTCCTCGGGTGTCCCTTGAGTTTGCAACAAGCACCAAGGGTGTAAAATCGTACACAAGGGAGGAATTACCATCTCAAACATAAAGGATTGTTAGATTAGTTTAATTAAATGAAAAAAACTACATTCAATAATATAAATGGAAATCAAAACCACTCTATAATACCAGAGTAGTATAAATTTATAAAAATATAAATCTATAAGAAAAGACTAAAATTATTAGTTATGTAGTAGCGATGAAACTGTGACATTAAAACCCAATATAGTAAAGTCTATCTTAGTCCCCAAAGTCCTCTATATAACCTGAAAATAGTTTAATAATGTATAGATTTCATAATGTATATCCGTAGATGGTTCAAACCCAATGTCATAAGTGCACCTGTGAAAATAGAAAAATAATAAATAAGTAAACAAACAACGCAAGATACATGTAGCTAAAATGGTCAACTTATCAGTCTCACCCTCATCATGGAATACACACCAAATCAATAAAATAATATAGAACCATAATATAAAAATAACATAATATATGGTTCCACGTAACCAAATCCCCACTTATTTTTTCTCTTATAACCCAATATCAAATTTACTATATTACCATACCTATTGTACATATCACAACACATATCCGTCCATCTTGGGTGTGGGTTAAGACATAAGCCTACCTATTCTAACATCTTATAGCTTTTATAGTATAGTGCTAGAATCAGTGATTATCACATCATATACTCATCACAAATCTACCATATGTCATAACCCTAAATTTAGGGTACCATGAATGTGAAGGAGATATACCTCATTTACTACTCATAGTGACCTCGACTCTAGCATCAAAGAGCTGGTGCCTCCTACCATTACATTGTAATTATGTACAAGGAATCACATAATGAAGGACCAAATAGTTTATTAGTTTTATTAAACTAGTTACACACATGACACAAGAATTAAATTTGAATAGAAAATAGAAATAATTTTTTCTTTCTATATTCTCATTATTCCCACCAGGATATCCCCACATTCAAGTTAGAGTAAACTTAATGGAATATTGGGGAAATGAAAAAAATATGTGTGAGATCAAATTTATAAAAATGGTTATGTATAATGGAAGGTATCAATAATCAACAATAATAATCATCCTGGAAAGGTAAATAACTACGACCATGTACCATTTGTATAACTAGATAAGGAATTATAAATATGGTAATGGAAACAAATGAAAACATATTCTTTTTAGTCAATAATTAGAAAATGAAATTCATTGAGAGATAATATCAGAGTAAAAATCTCCCCCATATTAATAATGGAATTCTAAATATTATAAAGTATTAATTATTGGATGTAATGTTTCATATGAACATGATACCTTTACCATCAAGATCAATCCTGAAGACGGTTTAGGACATTCTTGGTATAATCCCACATAGTTGACGCAGGATAATTGATTCATCCAATGGCACTACCAATTCATCGAAGGGAATACATCAACAATCACCAACCCATGTATTATATTTCAAATAAATTACTTACATATCTACGAATTTAGGAAATTCGAAAACATTTTTCTTTATCATACAATATAAATATTTATTAAAGGATACAGATCTATCAATTTTTCTCTATATAATAAAGAACATTCAATTTAAACACAAAATATAAGTTATGGTATACAATTTAGGCAACAAAAAAATCCATGATAAAAAAAATTAAAATTAGGGGAAATTTAATATCCATAGGAAGGTGAGTAATTCAATGTAATGTTATGGAATAAAAAATAATCAAGGAAATGAATTTCAATAATTTCCTCGGTCAAAATAATCATTAATCATAGAGAGAAAAAATAAGGATAGTATAAAATTATACCTATTGGAGTAATAATATATGGTTGTTTTAATTCATGAATAGAAATAATATAAAAGTATCTTCAATAATATTCTTTAATAAAAAATCTTTTTCATTTTGAAAAATATTTTGAAAATTAATTTCAATGGAAATCACTTATTAAAACTTATTGATTAAAAATATTCTCATAATGTTGAGAATACATATTCTATGAAATGATGTTCATGGTGGTGGGTAATTCCGTACATACCGTAAAGGTATTAAAAAAATTACTTTATCACTAAAAATTGTTTTGAATGTTCCTTTACTTGAAAATTATAGGACAATTCTATCCATATTTTTGGTAAAATCCAAACAGGAATTGTTTTGAAAACAACATTTGATTTCTTTGAAAATATAATTTAATGGGTAAAAATTATTTAAAATTCATTTGATCAATCATTTTCAAAATCATAAAATAAATATTTTAAATTTATTTTAGATAGCATGGTTTTGGAACAAAACATTTTCTATCTAGAGATAGAAAATAAGTCAGATTTGTTATGAAACATGTTTTTAAAACGTTTTAATTAAACAAGGGTAGAAAATGGTACTTCTAGAAGTTAACATCATGAATAACCATATGAGAATAAAATTAAAGGGTTTATTATGAAATTATCTTGTAATTTCCTTCAAAACTTACTTATGAAATCAAAATCTCGATTAGAATGAGATTGCAAAATAAACTCTTAAAATTTACATAATGATTAAGTGATAATTAATAAATGAATATTTATTATGTGTATATACTATAAATAAAAATAAAAAATCTAGAATAGAATCTAATGTATTGATTTGTTATTATAAAAATAATGTTAGCTTGATAGATTCAATGAAATAGAAGTTTAATTTAATGTGTGTAAATTGAGTTAAGAAATCACATACAAAATTATAACTTTTACTTTAAATCCCCATAGATGTAATAATTAAAATTTAATATTAATTTTCCAATAAAAATTATGTAATCATAATATTATATGTCAAATGGGTAGTACATACTCAATATTATAGAAATTATTTTGATAAAAATACAATATACATAAATTAATTGATATTTAGACAAAAACCTTTACCTTATGATTCTATTTGCTTGAACATGATTTAACCACTTGTATAGATGTTTCCAAAAATTTATTAACTTATAAAAGAACCATATTAATATTTATAATGTCATATAGTATCATTATATAATATAATACCAATTGATCATTAATGATATTTCATTATTTTAATTGATTCGGGTGTTAATTACCTTATATCCTCATGCATGTTTCATCATAGAAGATTTGGGTTTTGAAGATATTATATATTTATTCCATCTCCATAATAATAATATTTAAATATCTATCATATTTTTACATTATTTATACATTTATAACCATTCATTATCAATGATTATGAAAAATGAAGTATGTTGCGATTATTGAGATGGTAGGCCATACATACACATGAGTAACATTTCCATTCTTCAATGATCATTATGGAAGGTCATTAATTGAAATATTAACATTCTATATTGAAAATGATAAATTATATACCATATTTGGTAATTATAAATGTTATCTATGTGATGTGGTGATGAAAATTGTGTCAAATCACTTTGTGAAGGTGGTCATCTATATAGTAACACAGGATAAACATTCATGGATATTGCATCATTTTAGATGAATATTTTTTACATTTAAAAAATATATTTTATAGGACCAAAAGGTTTATGTGTCTTTGGAATATTGAAATTAAAGGTTTCTATCCTCGGGAAATTTCTTCAACATCTCTTATAAAGCTCTTCACCTTTATAACTTCTACCAAAAACCTATAATTCTAACCCAGAGAAAGGAATCATAAGAAAGGGGTGTGCTTAGATTCTCATCAATTGTAAATAATGAAAATATAGAACAGTAACATGAATATATGTGTGTGATATCTTGATCGTAACATTAAAAGATCATACCCTGCATAAAAAAGACCATAAACATGAGTTATGGGATAAATCTTGCATGTTATGAAGACATGACTCATAATTAATTAAATATTATGATCCATGAAATCATAAATAAGGAATAAGACATAGGATTTTTGGCATACATATGAGAACAAAAACATTTATGTTGAGTCCACCTATCAATACATTTATAACTTGTTAGGCTTGGGCTATGACTAGTATACCATCTTCAAGATTAGGATAACAACCAGTGTACTAACATTATTTTGGTCTTGGGATGCAACCCATGTGTCTTCTTCGGGCATGGGCTAAGATCTCATGTACTTAATTTGTTTTAGTATTGATCTACAACCCATGTACCTTTTTCGGGCTTGGGCAAGAAACCTGTGCACCCACATTATCTTAGGCCTGGGCTACAACCCATGTACCTTCTTCGAGCTTGGTTTAACAACCCGTGTACCCAAATTTAGTTAGGGTTGGGCTACAACCCATTTAACTTCATTGGTCTTGAGATTTAAACCCATAGACCCTCATTCTTTTCAATCTTGGTCTATAACTCGTGTACCTTATTTCTTTTATGATTGTGATACAACCCATAAAACCTCATTCTTGTTTCGCTTGGACTACAACCCATATACCATTTAATATCATATAGAAGCTTTCATTATAAAATAAACCGATGGGAGATATAGGTTCCACCAATCATGTATAAAAAACATTCACACTTGTTCCTCAATATAAGTAAATATTCATCAAATCTTAAAATGTAAAAAGTGATAGGTTTTATAAATATCAAATCAAAACCGATGAAATAAAATTTTTAGCATTAAAATTTCATCACATAATAACCCATAAAAAGAGATACGTTTTATAATAACTTTATGAAATTATAAACCATGAAGGATAAATTGATTTTATAAACTTACAACCTGTGGAATAGAAATGGGTTTTATAAAGACCATGAAATTTAGCATAACCCATTCATAGAAAGGATATAAATGGACCCTTTGGATCATTTCTTAAAATGGAATGAGAAAAATAAATGCCTTTTTCAGAATGTGACAATAATATTATCTTCTGGTTTTTTGTAAAGGAAAAAAGCAGTAAAAAGTTATTTTAAAGCTTATGGTATTATATTCTGGGAAGCATTTTTTAGAAAACCTAGATTTCTGACCTAAGGGAGGGTATTGTTAGAATTTATAAAAATCACTTTCTTAATTGTATTATGAACCAAATATTATAAATATTTATCAATCAAATGATTATATCATGAATTAACCTATGAGAATAAATTTAATGATGGTTCATGAGAGATGGATAATAATATACTATCATAGTAAGTGTAACAATAAACAATATTGAAAAGGCATGAGATTGTCTCAATAAGATCTTATAACTCAGTAACATGGGATCATACTCTCTATAGAAGAAAATTAAATTAAATGAAGAATAACATAATATAAATATAATTATATTCATAATATAAAATTTAAAATGTATGTGTATACACCTTGAAAAAGAGTCTAGGATCATAACAAAACATGAGTCTCAACGAAGGAAAATTGAGACAAAACTTTTTTACCAATTTGGTAACATTTGAATATTAAACACCATGAATGAACGATCATAAAATGGGAATGTTAATAAAAAATTGTGTTCAATATACATATAATAAAATAATAATATGCAGATAGACCCCTAAAATGGAATGAGTAGAGAACATAACATTTATCTCATGAAAATTAAAAGTGAGATGAAATCCCCTTACCTTCTGTCTTGACTCTCTCCATACTCGTACAAGCTTCCTATATAATAAGAATAAGTTTATTATACATATTTAAAATAATAATATTATCATAAATATTGCCACATATGGTATTATTATTACCTAATATCACCTTCTGATTAACGATTCTATGTTAATATTTCTCTTCGGGTAATATCTGGTTTGTTCTTTGCATGAGACTTAATTTTGATATATTGTTGGTCATTATACATAAATCATGATTAAAGAATGTAAAACGTTATATAAATATAATTTATATCCATAATATGTGTGTTCTAATAAGTTATATCATAATTATGTATAGAATGGAATAAACTATTCATGGAGATGGTAAACTGTATGTACACATGAGCTTTATTTCTGTTTTTATTATCATATTGAAAGAAAAAAAGTTATTGAAATATGTATATATAAGCATGAATGTATATATATAATTATTCAAGTATAATTAATATATAATATATATCATATAAGTTCATTAAACCCATCCGTAATACATTCCATGTGGTGTTTGAATGAATCACATCGCACTGTCGGCGGTAGTCCACACTTTGTCGAACGAGATTATCATATTAACACCAAATGGAATGTAAAGTTGTGTGTGTTGTAAAAAGAATAAATAGAATTAAATAAATAATAAATATAATATATTACATATATAATATATTTTCAATCTTAATTCCCACTATGATAGGTGGTATATGAAAAATGAACAATCATCATTTAATGAGGTTTTAATTCACCATACACAGAAACATTATGCTCAATATCCATTATATAGTAGTGTGTGTAAGTGTATGTTGAAAACATTGAATAAAATAATCTTAGTTTTTGTAGGATAAATATTTTTTCACAGAATATTTTAATAATGATAGTTGAGTGTTGAATAATTAAAATAATGGAATGGATCTTTGGATAAGACGTTACCTCTAAATCAGGTAACTCCTTTTGGATTAATGCAAAAGGTTTTCTTGAGATGGTTACTTCTCAAAGGGAGGATTTTGATAAAAAGGGAGGATTATTTGGAGTCTATTTTGTCTGATCATGGACGAACTTATGAGTTTTTAGTGGTGTGAATAATTTGTAGAGTTGGTGGCCTTTAATAGGGATGGAAAAGTACTCAGATGGATGTTTTAGAAACAAGTTAGCTGTGAACATGTTCATACCTAAAAAAGTATTACCAAACAAAAACAACACAATATTTGAAGGTTTTTTGGAGAAATATGGAAATAAAATGGGTGTTGGACAAGTTTCTAGGACGTTTGGGCCCTTAAATTTATGGTTTGGTCCTTAATTAAGCTTAATTTGGCCATAACTATTGTGATTACTTTTTATCACTTTTACTAATCATTTTGGTCAAAAATTGACTTCATGTTATTTGATTTTAAGTATTATCATAAATATAAGGGTGTATTTAATATATTTTAATTTCAATTAATAAACTCGAAAAAATTAATATTAGTACTAATCTAGACGATGGGACAAAATATTAGGGTTTTCAAAGTAGAAAAATGTTAAAAAGTTAGTTAATATTTTATATTCAATTTTAAAGTGGAATATATTATAATGAATTAAATTGTATTTATAGAATTAATATTTCTCTAATGTGACCATAATAAATTTATAATATCATTCAAAATTGAAATTAGTTAAACAAAAAAGGAGATTTTTAACTCCAAAGTAGTATTTTTCACTATTCATCAACAAATGATGTTTCTTATAAAAGTCCCAAAAATTCACCAATAGACTAATTTTGATGTTATGAATTAAAAAATGGTATTTATTTTATAAAATTTAATTTTTAAATGTGTCTAAAATTGATTTTATTAATAAAGCCGGCTCAATCAAAAGAATAGTATTTTTACCATAAAAAGACATTACCAAAAATATTATCTTTCATTATCAGTATGTTTTATTTATATAATACAATTATAAAAAATATTTTAAAATTAGTTATTAATATTCTTATAACTATGTTTAATTTTTATGTTATAATTATCTCATTTAATTAATTATATAAATAAAATAAGTTTCATAGAAACTCAGTATTGTCTGCGTCGTATTCCAAGTCGGTGTTGAATATAGTGCAAGCCAAGTCGGTATTTCTTGTAGTGCAAGACATGTTGGTATTTCATGTAGCATAATCCAAGATGGTATTTCATGTGATATAAATTTTTTAATTACTTTTTTTTAATATATATATTAATTATTTATAGTTTCACGTAAAATGAAAAATATCAAAAAGATAAATTAGTTCGAAAAATAAAAATTCAAAAAATCTAGGCCTGTTACATTATACTGCACTTAAAATTAATTTCCCCCTCAAACTTTTTTTCAGTTATCAAATGGTTAATACAAGGAATTTTCATTATTATAAACCCAAATCATAAAAATCAATACTAAAACATCCCTTGAAATGTAAAATTTAGAACCATAACATTTAGCCAAAGTAACATATTACAAGTTTCACAGATAGGATCACATTAGTGGGAAGTGAAAACCTAGATATGGATGAAAAATCATACATTCATGTTAAGATGGAGAGTTATAGATTTAATTTTCATGATATGGTTACCAATCAAAAATCCATAAATCTATGATAACCTAAGGGACATTCTGATTCATCAAAAATGTAGGTATGTGACAATATTTTTGTTTTCAAGAAATTTTTACTAATGTTGAATAATTTTCATGAAAAGATATACTTTCATGATTTCAAGAAAACATCACCCTTTGTTGTTCATTGATCCACTTCACATATTTCTCTAAAAAAGGAAGGGGAATTTATCATTACTGAAGTACTAACAGATCTGGAGATCCATGATATGACATCCCATTTTTCATTAGTTATAATCAGCACAAAGTAGTTTGAATAGGATATCAAATATGATTTAATATTGATATGAAGGGATAACAATTTTATCTTATTGACATCATCCATAATTTAACATAAACATTCCATAAATTTTTATCCTTATAATCCTTTTGAAATATTAAAATTATATGATTTCGAAAATATTTCATGAATTGAGCGTAACGTTAATCTCCCATATAACACAAATGACAACTTGGTTACCACGTTCCAAACCTGTGAATACCTTTGTCATATAATCTAATGAAACATAGAAATATCCTAAATTACCATAAATATTTTATAAAACACCCATTCTTCCTTATTCCAAGGTAATAAGTACTGTCTAATTTACTTATCCATATCCAACATATTTTATACATACAACTTTATGTTATCATAATGAACACGTAAAGGTTTATCTTCCCTTAATAGAAATAACACATTTCCATAAAATTAATTTTATATGTCTTTATCACTTCTCAACATGTCCTTCTAAATCCTTAATGAAACATATACTAAAAGTTGTTATATATTTCATGATTCATACAACATAATCATCTAATTCCAAAACATAAATACTTCATTAATCTAAAATTATTCTTAAACCATCACTAAAGAACCATAAAATCATTCCTTAATAACTATTTCCTAGAATATGAAATATGTGTCATTAATTAAGGTTCCACATACAGAACACAATAATGGTTCTTATTATCAATGAAAAAACTATTTAAGTGCATCATATACCTTTCACTTTCATTTGATATCTCTTTATCTTAAAAAGTATAACCAATACTCATACCACATTAATGATTCTATTTATGATATTTTCACTTGGGAAATTGATTTTCCTTTCCCTCATACATCCCACATATGAAACATTAAATTGTAACTATGATCCATCTAGTTCTCTCTATTGGTTTAAACTAAAAAGCCCCGGGTGAGAAACACATATCATAGAATAAAATAAAATAGTTATCAAAATTACTTATAAGATGTCTAAATCATGAAAATGTCCTTTATATATGACACCTTATGATATCCAAGATTCTTCATAGTCAGATTCTATTCAAATCCATAATTATGGTTCGTCATGAGTTTTTGAATTCAGAATTAATATCCCATAGGAGTGTCAAAGCAAGTGTGTAGCAAGGCACGTTGTCATGTACCAGATTACCTCGAGTCATGCTCGGAACATCTTGTCATAGTTTTTACCCCTAGGTACATATGTACCTGATCCATATCCACTTATATTATCTATACAAGGATGTATTTCTTGGAAACCACTCACTATATCCTTTACCACAATTTTACGACATCCTTCTAAATATTATCTAATCCTTATACATATCCTTAGAGACATACCTAGACTTATCCTTATAAATATACATAGGGATATAACTAATCTCTTATTATCCTAGATTATAAGGGTTTACTAAAACCTTCCCTGGATGCCAAATATAGAGACCCTGGAAAAATATACATGGATATTACATCATTTTAGATGAATATTTAGTACAATGAAAAAAAAATGCATGCCTGAGGACCATAATAGTTTAGTGTGTTTTGAAATAGGTAAAAAAATCTTTTATCTTGGTGAAAGATATTCCATAAATCCCAAAAATATATCCACCTTTATTACATCTTCCTAAAACCATTTCTTTTATCCTGGAGAATGGAAACATAATAAAAGGGTGATATTAGATTCCCAGTAAGGGTAAATAATGATATTAAATAAGCATAACATGAACAAAGGGGTATGGTAATGTGATCGTAACATTATAAAATCATACCCTACATAACAAGGATCATGTACATGAGTTATGGGATAATTAATGGAATTTCATAAGACATGAATCATAAGTAATTAAATATCCTGATCCATGAAATCATAACTAAGGAATAAGACATGGATTTTTTTGCATACATATGTGAATAAAAAATTTATATCGAGGCTACCTACCAAGACCTTCGTAATATGTTATGATATGGATATAACCCATGTACCTTCTTTAAGAAAGGGCTAAAAACCCATATACCCACTTTAATTTATGCTTCTGTGACAACCCATGTACCTTCTTCAGGCATGGGCTAACATCATGTGCACCCACATTCTTTTAGGCTTGGGCTACAACCAATGTACCTTCATTGGGATTAGTCTAAAAAACTATGTACCCACATTATCGTAGGAATAGGATACAACCCATGTACCTTATTTGGTCATGGGATAATAACCCATGTACCCACATTCATTTATTATTGGGCTATAACCCATGTACCTTCTTCATTCATTGGATAACAACCCATATACCCCGTTTCTTTTTGGGCTTCGGCTACAAACCCATTTACCCAATTTCTTTTAGGATTGGGCGACAACTAATAAACCATGTTCTTATTGGTCTTGGGTTACAACACGTGTACCCATTCATCACAAATAAAACATGTCATTACCTAATGAATTTGATGTAGATATAGATCCCACCAATCTCATAGTAAAATCATTCACACATATTCCATAAGATAATAAAACATTCATCACATCTTGAACCATAATAGGAAGTAGGTTTTAAAAATATAAAATAACAACCCATAAAATGAAATGGGTGTCATTAACATTTCATCCCATAATATCCTATGAAAAATGGTGGGTTTCATAACGACTTTATGAAATCATAACCTATGAAAGAGAAAAATATTTTATAAATATATAACCCGTGGAAGAGAAACAGGTTTCGTAGATTCCATGACATTACGAATAACCAAATAATAGCAAGTAAATGAATGGAACATTTAAAAAAATTACTAATAGGGTATGATTAACATAAATGGGTGACATCTTATATAGAAATTATTTTTGAAATATCATTCAAGACGTTTCTTGAGGAAAATAACCTTTCTTTTTCGAAAAGTAATTTTAAAACATAAAACCATTTAAAAATTATTTTTTTAGAAAATAACTTCAAAAAATATAAAGAAGACATAAAATAAATTTGAAAATATTTTTCCATGGAAATTACTTTAAAAATATTTCTTAAATATTAAACTTTTAAAAGTGAAAAGTAATCCTCAATGGAATGATGACGGGTTAATCCGTACATGTCATGTGAGGAAAAATGAACATTCCTCTAAAATGGTAAAAGGGTTAGAATTAATTATTTGTTTGGAATTAGAAAAGAATATTTTCTTGATTATTATTTAAAATACATAAAGGGTAAAATTATATTTCAATTATTATTGTATAATATTCTTGAAAATCCTTTTTAGAAAAATAGATTTCTAACTAAAGGGAGGGAAAATCCAAAATTTCATAAAAAAAAATTCTGTAAAATCTTATGTACCAATGATTAGAAATATTGTTCCAAACCATTATTATATCATTAATAACCATATCATAATACGTTTAGTTAAGGTACATTAGATATGGATCATAAAATATCATCAAAGGAACCATAAAAATAAACAATCTCAAAAATCCATGAGATTGTCTCAATACACTCTTATAACTATGTAACTTGGGATCATTCCCTGGTTGAATAAAAAAATTAATGAAGCTTAATATATCATTAATATAATTATAATCATTATATAACATTAAAAATGGAAGTATATACAAATCAAAAATATTTTTAGGAGCATAAGAAAACATGAGTCTCAATGAAGGAAAATTGGGTCAAAACAATATTTTTTAATTGGTAACATCTCAATGTTAAACCCCATGAAAGAATAATAATCCAATGGGAATGTTAATACCCACAAATTTATGTACATGAAAAATATAATAAAATCATTTTCATTAAATAATCCACACAAAATGATAGACTTTCCAACATAACATTTATCTCATGAAAATTAAAAGGTACATGAAATCCCATTACCTTGTGTATTGACTCTATCTATAATCAGAATATATTCATATATAATAAATATAAAATAATTATAAATATTTTAATGAATAATATTATTATACATATTATAACATATTGTTTTTTAATGACCTTTTATAACCTGTTTATTAAATATCATATGTTAATGTTTCTCTTTGGGTAATATCCTCTGTATTCGTCACATGTGACTTAATTTTTTTACATGGTTGGTCCTCATACCTATATCATGATTCCATACTATAAAAAATTATATTAATATGAGTTATATCCATAAAATGGGTGTTATAATAACTTATAGAATAATTATGTAGAAAATGGAATAGACTATTCATGGAGACGGTATGTCGTACGTATGCATGAACACTGTTTCAGTTTTTCTGTTCATATTAAAAGAAACTATTTAAATTACATATGTATATATATGTATGTATTTATATATATAATTATTATATTATCATTAATATATCATATATATAATATAATTTTATTAAACCAATCCTTAATATATTTTGGTGGTGTGTGAACGAATCACATCACATTGAGGGAGAGGTAGTCTACAATTCCACAAACGAGATTATCATATTTAAAGAAAAAGGAAAGTAATGGAATGTGTTTTATAAAAGATAAAATGTTCTTAAAGATATAATAAATATAATATATTATACACATAATATAGTTTCCATCATAATTTCCACCATGAAAGGTGGTAAGTGGAAAATGAACAATCAATATTTCGTGGGGAAGTAATTTTCCATATAGAGAAACATTGTGCTCGATATCCACTAAATGGAGGTGTGTGTAAGTGTAAGTCAAAAAAATTGTAAAAAATATTCCTAGTCCATGTATGATACTGGTGTTTTTACAAAATAATTTAATAACTATATCAAGGAGGTGATGAATGAAAATAAATGAATGGAGATTGGGAGGAGATGTTACCTCTAAATCAGGTAACTCATTTTGGATTGTGCCAAAAAGTTTTCATGAGTTGTTTTTTGACCAAAGGGAGTCATAAATGTATAATAGAGGATTTTTTGAAGTATAATTGGGAAAATATTGGATTGACATAGATGTTTTGAGAGTTTCTATGAATGGAAAGATGTGGCGGTTTTTATAGGGAAGGAAAGGACTCACATGGAATTTTTAGAAATAAGTTAGGTGTGCACAAGTTATTACATAAAATAATTCTTAGAAAACCAAAAAATAAATAAATAATGTATGGTTTATAGAAAATATATGGACATCCAATGTTTTTTGGATATATTTATAGGTTTATTGGGGCCTTTATTTTAAAGTTGGGAATCTAATTGTGCTTAAAGTGCTGTGATTAATTTTAATCACTTTTACTAATAATGTAGGATAAAAATTAACATGGTATTATTAGATTTTAATATAATACTGAATATTGTATGTAAAATTTTCTAAATTTAGTTACCAGATGCATAAAAAGTAATAATAGTTCCCATCACAAGGACGAGATGAAATAACATGATTTTAAATGATGAAAAATGTCCAATCGTTTGTTAAGATTTTATTTTCCATTTTAAAGTGGAATTTATTATAATGAGTTAAATTGTATTTATATATGTAATATTTATATAATTTTACATTAAAAAAATTTATAATATCATTTAACTTTTATTAATAATTAATCAAAAAAAGTTTTTAACTACAAAGCTGTATTTTTTACTATTCCTCAAAAAATGAATATTCTCATAAAAATCCCAAAAATTCACCCTAGTATAATTTAAAAAATATAAATTAAAAAATTATATTTATTTTAGAAATTAAATTTTTAAATGTTTCTAAAATTAATTTTATTATTAATGTCAGTTCATTCAAGAAAACAATATTTTTATTATAAAATGACATTACAAAAAAATTCCCTTTCATTATCAATATTTTTTGCTTAAATAAAAAACTATAAAAAATATTTAAAAAATAGTTATTAATATTCCTATAAATATGTGTAACTTTTAGTTTATAATTTTATCATTCAATTAAATATATAGATAAAAATTTTATTCATATAAACTCAATTTTGTGTGTAGCACAAGCCAAGTCGGTATTGTATGTAGTGCATACCAGGTCCGTATTTCATGTAGTACAAGACAAGTTAGTATTACGTGTAAAAGGAATGTATGAATTAGTGTTCTAGTATATATATATAATAACTATTTATAGTGTCACGTGAAATGAAAAATATCAAATAGTTAAATTAATTCGAAAAAAAATAATTCACAAAATCTCAGGGTGTTAGAGTCCACACATACAAAAATGATTTTATAATCTTCTCATGAGTTAAAAGAAAACAAAGATAATGATATATATATATGATATATTTAATTTAGAGTATAAATATTTTATAAATATCATATATCTATATATATAAACATTATATCAATAATAATACCCATCCTTGGTAGGTAAAAATGGAAAAATGAACAGCATCGGTCTGCGAGGTGGTAGTTCATCGAACACGCGAATGATGATTTCATCACCCATATGATGAAAGTGTGTGCAGTTTTAGGTCAAAAACAAACAAAAAAACATACATATATATTGAATATATTGTAGTTATTGTGTAATATTTTTATAATAGGAATTTAAGGAGGTTGATAATGAAATAAAATAAACACACTTATAGAAAACAATTACCTCTTATCTGGGTATCCTCTTTAGGTTAACACTAAATCCTATAAATTTTTGAATTATTCCATAGATAAGGCTTATAGTATTAGGGGAGGGGATTTTGTAATTTATTGTGGAATTTATTTTTTGATTGAAATTTGGTTTAATGTATTAATTGGAGATAAGATATATAGGTACGTAGGATTAACATACATGAATATTACATTATTTTAGATGAATATTCAGTAAATTATAATAATACATGCTCAAGGACCATTATATTTTACTATATTTGAAAACCATGGAAACAAAATATTCTATCTAGGTTAAATATCTTCAATATCTCCCATAAAGATCTCCACCTTTAGTGATTCAATCTAAAAACTTTCTTTGTGACTCGGGAAAATGAAACATAAGAAATGGGTGGGATCAAATACTCAGTAAGGGAACAAAAGGATAAATGTAATCATAATCATGAGAATACGGGTATCAGAACTTTTTCATGAAAATATTTGAACAAACCCAGCATATCAAAGATCATATACATGAATCATGTCATAAGGAAAGACAGTTCATAAGACATGAATCAATAGTAAGTAAAGGGAATAATCCATGAAATCATAAAATAGGAGTGAGACATAGAATTATGGCTAACACATAACCATATAATTATTTCTGTAGTATCGAAGGCAGCACTTCCCAAACTATCATATTAGTCTTGGTTCGTTTCTATGGCCACCTTAGTAGCATGAGTTCACTCCTCATACCATCATGGTAGTGTCCAAACACCTATATATGGGTTTTAAAAACATTGTTAAAATATAAAATACTAATATTTATTATATCATAACTGAATCATTTATATATTTATTTTACCCATTGATTAATTTTTCCAATTTTAATGAAACATTTTGGGTAATAATCACTTTCATTATCATACGTGTTTTGACTTATTATTTTTGATCATATTATATAGACCGTGATTATTATACTTCTAGAATATATAACATGATTAATATATCATATATATTAAGGATATGACTATATATAACAGATAGATAATTGAAATGGAATACAACGTTCATGGATATTGTAGGCTGTGCGTACGCATGAATGTTGTTTCAGTTTTCTTTTCGTATTGACTGAAACTATGTAAATGACATATATTTACAGACACACACAAATATATATATTATTCCACTAGTATTATATTCTCATGTATTTCTTACTAATTCATGAAATATATATTTTAATAATTATTATTGAATAATGAATGTGGATGATGAATCTCATTGCATTGTGGAGATGGTAAGTCGTACGTATTCACAAGCGATGATATCATTTCCTTAATGGTTAAATGGTTTGGAATTCTATGGAATATTAAATGTACAGGAAAATATCATTTTATATTTATTATTTAAATACATTATATTCATCCTTATACTCATAGAGATAAAGTGCATTTTAAAGACAATTTACACCACAGCGTGGAGATTGTACGTCATACGTACACATGCATGGTGATATTATTTTTTTCAGGATGGGTAAATGGAGGAATGTGGTTGTACCGTAATTTTAATAACATCTCATAATTTATAATTTACTAGATTTATTATTTTATTATAGGAAAAAATAGAGAAAGATGATGTAGAAGATGAAAATAACTTTGAAATACAAGATAAAATAATTACCTCTTTTTGGGTCTCTCCTTTGATTTGCACAATATTTCTCCATAGTATTTATTTTATCCCAATGTGTAGAATCTAGGATCATTTGAGGGATGTTGGGAGATAAAATGATCAGGTTTTGTCAGATACAAAGGGATTTGGAGGTGTTATTGAATGGGAATGAGAAGTAACATTTATAAGAGAGGTTAGGGGAACTTTAAGAAAATATTGAAATATTAATTTTTGATAAATTGAGTTTCTGATTCTAATGGCTCAAAATTAATTTATTTTTACGATAAGATGAGGATATGTCTCAATCCTCTCATCCAATAGGTTTCAGAGATGTCTAGATCATCAAATTAACCTTATATTTTAGGTGTTTTACACTTACAATGACTTCTTGTAATTTAAGGCCACATGGTTAGTATTGTTACCATAAAATGAAAAGAGAACCTCAGGTGGTAAAATATTGACATTTTGAATAGTATATAGGTAATTTGTATAAAATTTATATTTTCAGGACTATTATATCATTCAATAAAATATTATTTGTTTTAAAAACTCATTTATGTCAATTTTGACACTAATTAGAAATTTTTAAGTCATAACAACATGATTCCTTTGAAACAAATTTATATAATAAAATATAAAATGTCATATTCATCCATAAAATTAGTGGATGAAATTAAAATATTAAAATTAATTTGTATTAATATTTATAATATCATTTATATAAATTATTCATTAATAAGGTAATCACTGCATCATCATTGTGTGAAAAATAATGTTATTTTTTTATGGTTAGAAAATTATAAATAAAATACCATGATGTGTGAAATATATTTATATTTTTAATGACTCTTTATAGTAAAATATATAAATTATATAATATCACTTTAAAGTTTTTTTAGTAAAATGAAAATTTTTTATCATATTTTTATTATTAATTTAAATAAAAAATTATTAATGTCAATTTCCAACCCACGTAGATTCCAAAAGCCAATAGTTTTACCTAATTATTTTTTTGGTCTTTAATGACACATAAAATATTGTTTTAACAAGTGTCACGAACCGAGTCGGGCTGCCATCCGACCCGGTGCCCGACCTGGTCCGCGGCAAGGCCCGAAGGGCATTCCCTATCCCCACGGTCTGGCACACGTGCCCAGGTATCATTTATCTTGGATTGGGAACGATATAACTAAATATGTATACATAAAAAACCAAAAACATTTGATAAAATGAATCTGAAAAATTCATACCAAAAAGGTTTATAAAAGAGGTTATAAGGTCCAAATATGAACATAAATGGGTTTTATACATGTTTTTTGTGATTTATAATCATTATATTATATGTTTAACCACTAAACAAACTCATTATTATAATAATCATTGTAATTAATTTTAAACTTTTTCACTAATCATTATGTTAAAAAGTTAGATTTAAAATATTAGATAATATAAATTATTATTATTCCAAATGTGGAATAAATTTGGAAATGTTTTTTCCCATAAGTGGAGGATTATAATTTAAACATTATCCCACAAACGTGAAGATAAACATGGTTTTTAATGTATTTTTTTTTCAAATTCTTACTGTGTTTTTATATAAAATTTCAATATAAAAAATAATCAAATGACCTAAATTATATTAATATATTTATAATTAAATTAATGTGTTTTTAAAAATATTTAAAAATAAAAAATTATATTTTTAATTTTAATAAGAAAAGGAAATTTTCAATTAAAATATAGAATTTTTCAATATTCATCAAAAAATAAAACATCTTAGAAAAGTCCCAAAAATTCAACCTATGAAAAATTTTCAATTCAATTTTTTAAAATAATTTTTATTTTGATATATAAATTTCTTAAAAGGGATAAAAAATAATTCTAAATTATGTGTGCAAGGTAGACTAAAAAGTTCATTAGAAGAACTACTATTTTCTCTAAACATGTCACTTCCTTTTAAATTATTGTAAACTTATTTATAATAAGTTGAAAACTAATTAAAAAGTGTAAAATATATATTTTCATAATTTATTAAATCCTATTTATTCCCTTCATTACCCCATCAAGAAAATAACTATCATATTATATTGTAATATTATTAGTATATTATCATTATGTAAAATTATATCTTTCGTGGAAGACAAGTTACCATGGAATCTTATTGTTGTATGTAATGAAAACTTATCATAATGTTGAATGAAATTATGTATATATAAATTAATTAATATGTTTAAAATAGTAGATATATAGTATTGTATTGGGATGTTATATTCTCTTTTATGCTTTCTATTTCATGACACAAACAGAATTGTACAAAATGTTATTCATTTAGAATTTTGGTTGTTATATTCTCTACACTATAAATAAATTTAATCCATGCAATTTAAGCATTATAATGGAAATAAAGGGTTTTAAATTTGAAATATTTTTTTTGAAAAACCACATCATTAATTAGCTAACCAAATATCCCCTTAATAAAAGAGAAATGTATGTACCAAGGTTATATGGAATAACACATATCTATGATTCAATGTTGGAGAAAATTGGTGGAATTTAGAGATATGGATGTAGAGGAAAAGCTTAAATATTTATAGATACTAATTGAGTTCATTGATCATGAGAAATTGTTTGATCAATTAAATTTTGAGGGCCTCATATTAATAAATATATAACTATTTAAAAGACCATGAGTTCAACATAAATTAAGGTATTACAATAACATTTTAATATCAAGATGAATTTCATTAATTTGAGTATTAATTTTACTACCTAACAATGTTAGAAAATATACTTACATGATATATTTCTATTTCATAAACACAGTTTCTTCCATTGGTTGTGATTCAAAAAAAATCTAGTTCATCAATGACCACAAAAAATGAATATCCAAAATTTCACTATTTTTTATAATCAAAGATCAAAAGTTCACATTTAATGGGTCATAAGATCCATAAAAAGTATTTATGTCCTTCTTTAAATATTTTAAAAAATAATAATTTTCACATGTTATCCAATAAAATGAATTAAAATCTATTTCTTTAATGTAATGATTTTGGTTCCTCACTAATACATATATTTAAAATCGTATAGCTGAAAGAAATGAATCCATAACAAAGACATCATATTTTCTAGTGTTAGGCATGAAACATGTATCGTCCTTCGGTCATGGCTTCAAGACCCACCTTATTATCAGATGTGATGGGTTTTCTCCCTGTGTGAAGGTTGTCATTTATATAAATATTATTAAAATAATTCATATAGTGTTCCCAAAATAATGATGGAAAACTTTGAAATAAATTCATCCATTAAATATCATTTTTACAAAATTTTTTAATAAAAATTATTTATTTATTAAATTTTATCGAAGTATAATAGTCTTATGTCTCTATTTTTTCAATTTATTGAATATAATATCAAAAATATTGGATACTAATACCTTTAAAATCATGTTTATAAAAGGTAAATTAATTATTCCTTAAATGACATTTCCAATAAATCATATTTGTGCCACCCATTTATGAAACAATATCTTTAATCATACTACATTCCTACAACATATGACATAAAAATAGCTTTTAAAATTTTTTAACTTATGATAAATCTTAGAGTAATTAAACCATTATGGTATACATAACTCTTAAGTTATTTAATACAAAATTAATTAAAAAATGAAATATAATCCTTAGATATTTCATGATTCATGTAAGAAAAATAATACTCATAAAATGATATGAAAATTTAATTCCTGCATAAAAGTACTAAAATAATTAAACAATTTTGTTTCCAATTATTTCCTTCAATGATATAGGGTTTACCCATTAGAATAGATAATTGAATCTGAGGATTCCTATCTTCCACATATTGAATACAATGATATATATATAAATCGTTTGATGATATTTGACTCCTTCCATTATATTCTTTATTTTTCATCAAAAAACGTTTATTTATACCTATATTTTATAAAAATAAGGAATTACACCATTATATTAAGACACCATCTTAGGTACCTCTTTAAACATTTCATACCTGATACAAATTGAGCTTTCTTTTCTCCAGGGTCTCCACTACTATATCTCTTAGTATACTATATCTTTTTCATATTTAGTGAGGTTGAGATATGATTAAGGTATATGTTTTTAATCATATTTGATGAATAACTATTAGGCATAAACATCATATCCTCCAAACTTATCAATATCCCATTTGATTTCTCATTTTACACACATATTCAATCATGTTAAATGTTAGCATGACCCCATTGGGGTCCAACCATTTACAAAAAAGAAAAATCATAATGTGAGAAATAATAATCAATGTTAGAAATATATATAATAATTTTAATGCCGTCTTGATATTGACACATTATTTTCAATATAAAACATATTTTTTATCCAAGTTCAATAATTTTCATCATATATTCAAATCAATCATAATTGTTTGTAAATAGAATGTGAATTATCCAAATAATATCCACCCAAATTGTCAAACTAGATATACAATTAAGTCACATTATCATTCACTAGTTGATGATTAGGTTAATCTCAATACACACATATTAGAGTAATTAACCCTATATATATATATATTCCAGAATGATATTCAATTTTAGAGTCCAATGAGGGATTAATTTTCTAGGTAAAAGAAAAAAATATATACATTACCAAAACAATTGGATGTTATTTTATACCGATCCTCAATGCCTATCAGAGGGTTATTTTCCTAATATGTGATTTCTTAAATATAGTTTTTTTAGATTATACAATCATTATCTAGTAATAATTGAGTGACCCAGATCCCAGTGGCTTAGAGCTAGTGCTTACTACCAATATACTAGGATAAGATAGGTGGACACAAATCATGAAATGTTGAAAAGTTTTCTATTCGTGGTAAATTAGACAGATACATGAGACTTAAATTATATTTTAATACACAAATTACAACATAAAATTTTTATTTTATGAATATCATTTTTACCACTAGCGTATCACAACATATAATTCATAGTAATATTCATGGAATCTTGGTGGAAGGATACACAATTTGGGAGAGGAAAATTTCTCAAAAAGGGTTAAGTACAGAGGATACAATCATTAATCAATAAGAATAATCAACATGTAAAGATAAATAGTTTATTAAACATTTCATTTAAAAAATGGATATGAAAAGGTAAATAACTAAAAACACATTTCATTTAATGAATAAAAAAATGTGAAATTCATCCAAAGATAATGTCATATTAAAAATGTGATTGATAATAATAAATGAACTGTGAATGAATTAAATTTATAATTATTAGATTTAATTTTTCCCATGAACATGATACATTTATAGTCAAGATCTATCCCCGAGGGAGTTTAAAAAATGCCGATTATAAACAAACATAGCTAATTATAGAAAACTGATTCTTACATGAGACCATGAATGAGTCAAGTAGATTACATTAACCCATCAACGACCCATATAAGGCATTAAAATTCATTTATAATATTCAAAAAAATTAATTAACTTATATATAATGTTCTTTATCATCCAATATTTATATTGAGTAAAAGATACATATTTATAAATATTTCCCAAGATAAAAAATAACATTCAATTTAAATATTGTATGTAAAAAATTGTGTATAGAGTATGAAATAAACATATCCAAGATAAATAATATTGACCATTAGGGGAATTTTAATCTCCAAAGTAATGTGATGAATTCAAGGGAACATTAATGAAAATAAAAATTAATGAAGTGAATGTTAATACTTTCCTTAGTAAAAATAATAATAAACCATCTATAGAAAGAATAAGTATGTTATCAACATATTCCCACTGTATTAATAATAAAAGTTTTAATTTATTATTATATATAAAATAAATAGAACAATAAAATATTTTTAGGAAAATATCCTTTTTATTTTTTATAGAATTTTGAAAATCATTTTGTTTATAAATGAAATTAAAAATAATCATTCAAAATATTCTATAGAAGTATCAAAAGAATATTCAAATAAAGAATGGTCATCAAGGTGGGTAATTACATACATTATGTAAAAGTAAAATAAGAACATTCTTTTTTTACTATAAAACGGTATGTATATTTCCTTGTGTAGAATATGAAAAAAAGATTCAATAGTCATTTTTTGTAAAATCAAAATATAAATTTCTTTGAAAATTAAATAAGATTTAATTAAATAAAATTTTAATGAGTAAATTGTGTAAAAATTTATATGATAAATCATTTTGAAATAGATAATAAAAATTGATTTTTTTAGGAAACATGTTTTTGATAGAAAACAAAATTCATACCAAAAAGAGAAATGAAGTAATATTTTCTTGAAAACAATGTATAAGAAATTTCATGTGCACAAGATTGGTAAATATACCTATAAATTTAGATTATCATGAATAACCATAGGAGAATAAAATTAATCACTTTATTCGAAAATGATCGAGTAATTTCCATTAATTGATTTTCAATAATAAACATTCTTGATTAGAATGAGATTGTGAAATAAACTCATCAAATGATCATAAATTTTAAGTGATATTAAATCAATTAATATATTATTTGTATCATCTATAAGTAAACCTAATAAATTGTAAATAAAATATAACATACTAAAAATTTATTACCCACATACTATTAACATGTTATAATCAACGATGCAGATGTTTAACCCATTGAGTCGAAATTGAGTTTCAGAATCCATTGCCACAAGGAAAATTTTAATTAAAATATAATTACATGAAATAATTAAAATTTAATCGTAAAATATAAGGAAGAATTAATTAATAATTATATTACATGTCAAAGGGGAACTATTATTACTATATAATATAAATTAGGTTTATAATAAATCAATATTCCTTAATGAGTTGAAATTGAGACGAAAACCCTTTCCTTATGCTCCCTTTTATACGAAAGTTCATTAAAATCATGTATTATATATTTAAAAATGTTATAAACTTATAAAATAAACTTATTAATATTTATAACTTCATATGTGAAACTTATATAACATCTTATGACGAATGAAGTAAGGATATTCCATTATTTTCATTGTTTCATGTGTTAATTTTCTTGTTTTCTCATGTGTGTTTCATCGTGAAAGATATAGTTCTTACAAACATTATATAGTTATCTATAGAATAGAATAATAATAATTACATAATTATCATATATTTATTTCTATTTTACTTTTAAAATGAATCATTATAGTTTTTTTAAACTTAGTACATTATGACCATGGAGATGGTAGGTCGTATGTACACATAATTAATGGTTCTATTTTAATTGATCAGTATGGAAAGAGAGAAGTAATAAATTTAATTCATATAATTATCATGATATTAAAAATATATTATTTTAAAATTATATATTTCATCCATGTGGTGTGGTTATTAAGAGAATGTAGAATCACATCATGAGGGCGGTAGTCGACACATAGAGGAATGATGTTATCATATTCATATTAGTGAAAAAGAAAGAAAGAAAATTAAATATATATATATATATTATCTTTCATGGAAGATATATATTTCATGAATACAATAATAATTTCACTTATATATCATATAATCATTATATCATACCTTTATCATCTTTTCTGTGAATCTTTAGTGAAAGATGAGTTACATCGCTTTGTGAGGCAGCAGTCCGACACACACTCAAGATACATTATTTTACCTCCTATTAAATATAAGGTGAAATGATATATATGATATAGAAAATAAAAATGTATAAATATTTTATAAATATTGTTTAAATAATCTATATACGTCATCATACCTATCCATGAGAGGTGGAAATGGTATGAAGAACAACATTGGTCCACAAGGATGTAGGCCATAGTACAAATTAATGAGGATTTTGTAACTCATTTTATGGATGTGTGTGATATTTTCGGGAATACCCTTAACATAATAAAATATCATTATATGTACAATATATTGGTTATTATATAAGAATGGTATAATAGGAATTAGAGGTGTTTGAGAAAGAAGTAAAAATAACAATGCCGGTTGAAAGTCATTACGTCTTCATTGAGTATCATTCTTGGGTTTGAAATGAAGCTTTCAAAGGTTATCAAAATTCCTAAATAAGTATTCTATTATGATTTTATAGATTTTTGGGAGTGATAGTTTGAGGTATCTGCTAAACCAAATTGGTTTTAAGGCAGCATCTTGAGCGGATATGGGGTGGCTTTTTATATGATGGGATAGTGGCACATTTGTAATAGTTTTGAATGTGTGAATCACAACCATGTTTTTTAGGCCCCAAGACCCAATAATAGTACATCAAAAAAGTTCTATATATTAATTTAAAATTCGGTTCTTAAATATTGACTAAACTACCAATTAGAAAAAATACCAATTTTAGGAAACATTTCTATTCATTTTAAAGGATTTTTATCTTATTTTTACCTAATATATAACAAATAAATGTGAATGAACTATATATTTTCATATGTTAGTTAATACTATTTCTTCCAACCATTCAAACAGCTAGGAATAAAATAACTTATTTAATAACATTATTAATATAATATAGTAGTTCGGTAAAACATATTCGTCTATTTGAGGAATGTTATCGAAGAAACATGTGGTTTTGTGTAACTCAACATAAACTCAGTGATGCATTTATTGGAAGTTATAAAATATATTTAATTTATCAAAATATTAAATACATTACAATGTCATAAGAATTTATAATATCTTTTATGCTTCGTGTCACATAGGTAATTGAAAAAAATGTTATTCTTTTAGAATTTTGGGGTTTTACATTCCTCCCACCATGGATGACCTCCACCACATATAACATCTTCCTCATCCCCAGGTAATCTCCAACACTAACCTATATGCTCAATAATACGGAAGGATGATTGGTGATTTTAGGGTATCTAGACATCTGTATCACCACCGACATAAATGTTTGAGAAAGCAATCAAAACCTAAACCATTTGGGTTTTGGTAAGGTTTGGTAACTCATGGGGTGTAAAATATAGAAAAAAAAAATTTAAATGATAAAAATAAAGCACACAACTACCAACCAATGGGATTACAATAACTACATTAGATTACTCCATAACACCACTACTACGCCACAAAATATTAATAACAACTTCTTCTAAAACTAATTTAATCACACCACACACAAACACACAATTTTTATTCTATTAATGGTTTGAATAGTTTCTATATTTAATGAGTTTCCACTAACATTTATTGATGATTCATTTTATTCCAATTAATTTATCCCTTTAATTTATCATTTAATCTATTTAATATAATTACCATATTCCAATACTATCCCATTTTTATTTGTTTACCACCCAATATCATTTTGTTTGAAAAATTAAAATTTATTCCAAGAAAAATGATATACTAACCTAACCACACAGCATAATAGATACCTCATCTCACAACCACCAGTTCCAAAAAAAAATTATTCCAATAACATCACCACAAAAAATATAAATCACAAACACCACACATCAGACAATTTCACATCCCATACTAACCAATCGTTAATTCACTTTCTAACACAAAAAACATCCTAGCTATTCACCACCATTACTATACAATAGTCCACATCATAATGGGGGACACAACAAGAAAATCCACAGAAGTCAATATATTTCAGATTATAGGTTTTTTATAAAAATATAGGATCAAGGTATTTCATTACATTATTTCATTATTAAACATGATAATTCTCAAATAATTTCTATATTTTATAGGTAATCATATTAATTATCAAGGTATATATATGTTCATATCATTTTACTTATAAAGTGATCAAACAATCATCACAAAAAATGGTCTCACAACCATATCAACTTTAGCACATGAAAGACACCCAATACCATTGATTTTCTCTAATTTCATTATGAATGAATAAACTCATCATAAATAACATAAAAAGATGTAAAACATGTTTTCCCCATTAGAAACAATTGAATATTTTTCTAATTCATTATATTCATAAAATTGATTATTAAAATAATCCTAATATAGGTAAATATTATTAAATCCCCATACATCCACATAAATTGTGAGAGAATGTATTTCCCCAACTAGGGAGGAAGAACCGTCACCTGATTTTCTAAAAAAAACATGGGTCCCACATATATGATGGAATCACTAGAGGAAGAGAATAAATAAAATATAAGAATGATTCGATGACTCCAAGGGAAAACCTATAAAACCTATGATATTGGGACACATCATGTGGTAAATAATGAGGGGGAGGTATCCATTCTTCAAGTAACGATATAAAATGACTGGAATATCATATTACATGATATAATAAAATTAAACATTATGTAAATGACATTAAATCCCCTGTAGATAGACTCATGAATATAATATATCATTAAGTAAATTTAATAATATAATTATCTTTTTCAAAACGGTCATTAAATACATTTAATTAAAATTCTAAAAACATGTTTACGTAAAATTATTATTGATGACTTCCAGGGGTATATTTGGGGGAAAATTTAAAATTTACACATTTAGATATTTCTTGAACTTACCACCCTAACAAACCCACTACAAGAAAAAAAACTAAATACACAAGAGAAATAAGTAACCTAACAATTTGACTATATTATTATCCAACCAAACACATGAACAAACAACTAACACTATGAAGGAAATAAGTTATTATGAAAAATGGCCACATTGACAAACATGATAACATAGGCAAAAAGAACTAAATTCATGTATGTAAAAGTGATTTTTCCTACCAATTTCATAAAAACTCAATATATAACACCCAATAAACTAACCCCTTTGAAGAAATAACTAATTATATGAATGATTATTATGACTAAGATAATAATCGAAGAAAATAAACGAGCGGGAAAAGAATCCAAAAACAATATTTACCCTACTATGCCTCAAAAAATATTAATGGATTGGTCTTATAAACATTATAAATTACATTTATACCTCTCAAAAAATTATCATACTTGGTAAAAAAATACCAAAATTTCAATGAAAATGGAAGGGTATGATCAAACATCATGTGAGTTACATTTTACCATTCTCATTACACCTCAAACAAAACTAGATCATTATTCAACACTAGGAACAATGACAGACCATCACCTAATATCTGTAGTCCACTACTCCTCCACATAAATAATCTCACAATCATTTCATCGTATAGACATCCTAAACAAAAAACCACAAAAAATGTCATAGAATAGTACCCGAGGATCGAAAATTAATGAATCCCATATTCCCTATCAATATATTATCTAATTTACCCATAAGTAATGTCCCCTATTATTTTAAAACATTTCATAATATAACACGTCTTGATTTGTAGGGTATTTTCCTCTCCTGATAAACATTAATCCATAACACACATCACTAGCATAGAAAATGACACATCTCATAATTAAATGAGGTTCTTTTGTTGCATCATCAAAGGAAAAATGATGAAAAAATTAAAAAAAAAATCCATATATAAGGTATGATTCTATATAGAAGAATATAAATTAATCTATTCCAAGTCATCATGCATAAACAACATAAGAACTAAAGGAATATTTCATTTCTGTAATACCTCCTCTCGATGATCCTAGATATCTATAGGTCACTCCCTGAATATTGTGTCATCCTCTATATCCAAATCTCCCCAGTCAATGATGTTAGAATCTTATTTATGATGTTGAAAAACATGGTACATGTGGAAGGTAACATGGATCATATATATCTACTATGTAAATTCCAATTAATAATCCAACATAGATATATTCCCAAAAAAACTAAAAAAATATGATGACCCACAAAAAATCAAACTCCCTCTTCCAAACCATTACTAATATAGATGAACAGAACCCCTATAGCACACATGGTATCCAACATCAAAATTGAATGGTTTCCCTCTCTAATCATTGTTTTCTTTTTTATAGTCTAATACGACCGTATTCACCTCTTGAACCATTTATATCTTATCATTAATGAAAATTCAGGGATTTATAGGACCCTTATATTTCTGGTTTCCCATGCTCTGTGGAGTTAACAAGGATAATGGTCTCTTTTAAAACATGATATTTTCAATTTTTATCCTCATAGTCACTTAAATATTCCATGTTGTCAATTATTTCTCTCATTTCGTTAGTTTTTTTTTTGTAGTGACCCAAACACTAATACATACATGTTATATAATTTTAGATGAACATTTATCATATTAGACAAACACACACATGAGTAAATTATAGGGTTGGTACCCTTTTGCACTAGGTAAACAATATTATTATTTAATGATAGGTATTAAATTTTTCCCAAAATGATCTTCACGTTTAAACATACCCTACATTAAACCATTCATCCTAATCTGAGTTGAAGAAACATATGAACATGTGAGCTCAGATTACAATTATTTTTAGAAAAGGGTAAATATGTAAACATAACATGAGAATAATGGTAAGAGACTATCAGAAACAAATATAAGAAAACCGTACCCTTATAATCAATGATCAAAATATCAGGTCATGAAAAAAAATGTAGTCAGTTTATAATACATAAATCATAAGTAAATCAATGACCATGATTCATGGGATCATAAAATTCATATGAGACATGGAATTATTTCATATAGATAAGTATAGAAAATCATTTCCATATTATTAAAGGCTTAGTTCCATGGATATCATAGTTGAATGGTTTCACCCACTAAACTATCATAGCAGTCATGGTTCGCTCCTAAGAACTTCATATTAGAGAAAGTTCATTACAAAATAGAGTTCACTCCCCTTTAAAGTCTTAACTATTTCATAATATATAAATCGTTACCCAATGAATTTTATGGAAATATAGGCTCGACACGTGCTATTTATAATATAACCATTATCCTTGGTTTTTACATAACAACCATCAAAAAATTAAAATCATACTTATGTTTTCCAAAAGATCATAAAACATTAATCATATTAGAACCCATTAATAGAAATGATAATTAAATATGTTTCATCATAACATAACATTGGGAAAAGAAAACGTATTCTCAATAATTTCATCATTTAATCAATGCATAAATCATATAAAAAGTATGGGGTTTGGTAAGAATTTTATGATGGTGTAAACCATTCAAAAAATGAGTTTCATAAATATCTTGTCATCAAAACAAAATATTACATCTAAAGAAAGAATAAATACAATATCTTCTAATCATATCCCCAGTAAATATTTAGTAAATCTAGAAGATGTAATCTTAAATAGAACGTAATTTTAAATTTTTAGTTGGTTCACATTTTGAAATAAATATACTTCCAACATTGTAAAAATAACTTTTTAAAACTGAAAACATTTTCAAAATAATTTTCATTGAGAATCACATGGGAAACATATAATATAAGATTTAAAGGTCATTTAAAACCATTCATAAGCAATGTATACTTTATAATTTAAGGAAAATTTTTACAAAAATAACATTTTGAAAAAAAAATCGTTGAAAATAACCAGAAATATTTTAATTGATTCTTTGAAACAAAAATTAAAACCATTATTTCGGATAACGTCATTTCATATTTCAAGTAAATTTTCTAAAACAGAATTTTTTTTAAAATAATTTTTTAAAAAAAATAACATAGAAAATATTTAATTGACGGGACAAAATATATAAATATTATAACTATGTGTAATCAAATTCATGGAATACACATTAAAAAACATTTTTTTTATTTTGGATAAAATCCAAATGGGAATTGTTTAGAAAATGACATAAATATTCATTTAAAAACATTTTTCAAAAATTAAAACATGGGTAAAAATTTATTTAATAATTCATATGTATAATATAAAAAACATGTTTGTAAAAAAAATTCAAAATTTTTTTATAATAAAAAGGGGGTTTTGAATGAATGGAAAAATTAATAATATGTTTCATAAAAAGATTATTTTAAACTTTTTAGTACATAAGTAGAGAATAATGAATGGAAAACATGTATTCTGAATATATAACGATAGGTTATAAAAATTAATAAGTTTCTTTATTGATATTTTATAATATTTCAACATCATAAGAATTACCATAAATAATCTTGATAAATGATGTGATCATATTATAAAACGCTTACAACTTCTGTCTCCTCAAATGAAAAGCCCAAATGAAAGAATAACCCTAAATGAAACATAAAATATCATGATAATAAATAAATAAATGATATTATATTTTAATTGGGTTATTTATACACCTCATTATAGAATATAAGTTCATTCAATAACATAAGTCTCAAAAAGGGAAAATTGAGACAAAAATCCCTTACCACTTTGGTAATATTGACCTATAAACCCCAAAAAGTGAAATACATATATAAGTATTTAAATCAAAAAATATATCATGATAACAATAATAAAATACATATATTGTCAGTATATACAATATATCATTGGAATATGTGGTAAATATGGCATGTGTATCATAAAAGTAAAAAGATGTAGAAAAATACGTTACATTTAGGCTCAAATGACATTGCAATCATAGAACCAACATTTATAATAAATATATGGATATTATAGATATATTATTTATCCACTCTTATATTTATAATATCATATATGATTTACTTATTTCCTTTTATTACACTTTTATCAACAATTATTTGTTCAAATCACGTTTCGGGTAATAAATCTTTAGTTATTCATGAATATTTTAATTTTTAATTTTTATCCATATTTATTTGATAATGGTTAAATAATATCCCAATTTTTAACCTTGATATTAATATCATATATATTCACTTTATCGTTAATTATCATAATCCATAAAATTTATAGATAGGAAATGAAATATAATGTTCATAGAGACGGTAAGTCGTATGTGTGCACGAATGATATTTTTATTTTATTAAAATAAGAAATAAAATATGGGTAAATGTTAAATTAAAATTAAAAATTAATGTTCATTTTATTTATATCAAATATATTTATTTAAACGTATCCTTATTACCTCATATGTAAAGAGTACTTGAAAAATGATTCACATCGCTTCGCAAAGCGGTAGTTCATCGTACACATGAATAAAATTATCATGTCCCCCATGAAATAGAAATTAATGAGGTATATGTTATATCAGGAATCTATAAGTATAATTATAATAACAACATCATATTTAATCATTCAATCTATCCTTATCACAATCCAAGTAAAACAAAAATGAAAAACACATCACATCAGTTTCTGAAGTTGTACTCTACCGTACAAAGAAAGAATATTATTATTTTCCAATGGTTTAGGAGGTATTAATGAAGATGTGGTATAATATTTAAAAATATATAAAATATCATTAATATATTATTTAAAAATTAAATAAATAATTATATACATCAATGATATGAGGTGATGAAAAATGAATAACATAGGTTGGCGAGGTGGTTGTCCTCTTTATAATTGAGTGATGATTCTTTAACCAATTTTATGGAAATGGTTATAGATATAGGTAAATAAAGTTACATAATTAATTCCTATTATAGGTATGATGTGACATCACAAGATTTAATAGTACATTATTTCTTCAAATTAATTCAATAACTTGCGCTACACCCAACACTGAGTTCGAGCGTAACACGACTTACTAAAATAGTCATTCAAAAAGCAGCTATGAATAGTATTAACTGAATTTTAAATTTTATATAATATATAAAATCTTATCATCCATATAATGTGATTATTAGACATAATATAAGAATAAATTATTTTTTTAGATAAAGGAAGTTTTTTTCAAAAAAATGCAATTTTAACGGGTTTTAAGGGAGAACCCTTTTTAAAAACAATATTAGACACTTTTATATATTCAATTAAATGAAATTAAATTTTTCATTATAATCGGGACACAAAAATTTAGTTTGGAAAATTTTTTGAAATATTTCTGATAAATTTCATATTCTGATGAATAGTGAAAAATACCAAATTTTAATTAAAAACGTGTTTTTTAATCGAAATAATTTATAGTGTTAAATTATAATTATGAGTGGTTTTAAAGTATAATTAGATTATATTTTTACCATTTAATCTAATTTTGGTCATTGGATATAATATCACATTTGACCTATACATAAACAAGTGTCAACCTTTTAATAGTTATAATTTCACAAAAACACGCTTTTTGTTTTGACAGTGGGAATTAATTTTAAATTAATTTTTTCACTTCTGAGTTTTGAATTTGGAAAAATGGCTTCCATATTTTGAATCAGGAGTTCAAATTTTGTAAATAGGTAACTTTAATTTTCATAAATTTTAAATATTTACTTCAGTAAATATTTTATTTTTCATGATTAAAAGGTAAATATAGTAAATAACGGTAATATATAATATTATAATAATATTACATTACCATACCATGTGTCCTAATCCTGTTGTATGATATATATCTGACTACGGGCATCCATGGGTATAATTTGGGACCCCATGGAGCCACATGGGAGTAATAATCACACATTAGATTAATTAATTTAAAGTAAAGACAAAAATGACAAAAACAAATATTTTATAGTGAAAAAATTTTAATATGAGGTTATATAATTGTTCTATTAGACTATAAATATTCATTTTAAATATAAAAATATTTCCTACATAATTTTATTTTATTTATAATTTTTAGACATTAAATAATTAAATTTATTTATGACACAATGATGATGCAGTAATTACCTTAATAATGAAAGAATCAAATTAATTGATTTGTAAATATTAAAATAAATATAATTTAAAAGTTTTTATGACATTAAAGAATTTTATATGTGCATATTACATTTTAGGGTTGATTTAATGATTTTTTTCGAAGTAATAATGTTGTTATGACTTTAACAAAAAAACAATTATTAAATAATGTTAAATTAACAAAATTGAGATTTTAAAACAAATACTATATTGGTTGAAATAATATTCCTTAAAATATATGATTCGGCCAAAGGGACTAAATAATATAATATGTGTCATTAATGAGCCTATTGGGGGGGTTCTCTTGAAAGTTTATGGTATGTTTATTAACCATATAATATAAAAATACAATGAGACATGGTAAAAGTCAAACTATATAATTAAGAGTTAAATATATACGATAAGGTTAATATAGTTCCCAAAAACTGTCAAAAAATTATTTGTTGAGAGGATTTCGACACAAACCCACCTCAGCCTCAAAATAAATCCTTTTGCAGCCTTTAGAAACCGAAAATGATTTTATTATAAAATAATATTTCAAGCTTTTCCTAAAGTGACCCTCACCTCTTTTATAAAAGGGAACTTCCTCTTCTGTTAATTTCACACCTCCAAAGCCTTTTGGTTGTGCCTACCCATGCCCAAATATCCTTCCAACTTCCCTCCATTTATCCTAAAGGGATTTTTTGGTCAGAAAGCCACCCTAAGGATCCCTTTTGATAAAATCAAAAGGAATAACCTGAAAAAGAGGTAAATATTTAATCACCACTTTCAAGTTCTTTTCTTCATCCACATCCACTTTCATTGTTGTTTCCATTCTAAAATAATAACTCCAGTATATTATATATATTGTGTTGTTATTATATAAATTCTATAACCACATTCATTATTCTATCCATCTTACAAATGACAAAGTCACCATACGTGCATACGTATGGCTTTCCGTCTCCACGTCGTGGTGATCTTTGTTATTCAATCATTGCATCATTTGGATGGGTATAATAATGAGTATAACTGATGTAAATAATAAATATAACATGATAGTGATTATTTATATATGATATAACATCCAATTATATACGATTTTAAAATCAAATGAATGATATTGTCGCTCGTGCGTACGTACGGATTGTCGTCTCCACGAACGGGAAGAGATTCATTCTCTATCATATCCATTCAAGATTAATTTTCATTTGATGATGAAAAATAATTTTTAAATACTTGATATAATTATGGATATGAATAAGATACATCCCATCCATAATAAACTTGACTCAAGTAATAAATAATATAATGGAAAATGAATCAGTTAACACCCGAAATGACGATAATACTAAAATATTATTAACAAAGCATTATTAGAAGATCATATATGATATATTAATTATGTATATGGCTCATGTATAATTTAATAACAATGATTTAACTATTATATAGGAGTTTAATATACCCTTAACTGAGGAAAAGTACAAGGTAAGGGTTAATTTCACAATCTCTTTAATATCCGAGGTTGTTTTTACGTGAGTATCTACTGGGAACTCGTTATCATCCGGATCTGTGTTTTCATATAAATGTACTTTAAAAACATTTTCTCACTTTACTAAACTATGGGATAAATTCATGTATACCCTTATTTCTCCTTTTATGTTTTAAAGGAATCATTCCATCGTTTTCCAAACAAGGTACTTTATAACCTTTTCGACAAAATTAAGGTAAGAATGTTTTTTTAACTTATACAGGGAATGCGACTATTTTTTTCCATTATAACATCTTCAAATCTTACCTTACAAGATTATTAGAATATTTTCAAAATACATATTTTATTTTATAATAATGTGACTCTTAAATGATTTCGAAATAGAAAGAGACATTTCTCTCAAATAGTTTTGATTTCATCTATTTCAACATCCTTTAACGGATTTTACCCTTGATTGAAGTTGATTTATTATGATACAAATATTCCATATTGTATTTATGCTTTTGAGCTATGTTTGACTATGGATTTGTTATTTTTATACCACTCATGGTTTATGGTTAAAGTATTGACATTTCATATACTAGTTTTAATACGAATGTTTATGTTATGTTTCAGCCTTTTCATATAAGAGATTTATTGGACATGGTCAGGGACGGGTAGAGCCCGCTATAGCTCCTCGATGAATCGGTAGGTCTCATGAGACAACTAGATGTGGAATTTCCTAAGGCATTTCCCAATTTGATATATGGTTTTGGCCGAGGCCTAAATCCTTTTTATACATCTTGGTCGAGGCCTTGACAAAATGTTTTAGAATGTATGACATTATACATTCCCTCATTATGAAAATAATGTTGTTAGTTTATGTGGTTATTCATCTATTAGAATACCCATGATTATGTTCTATTATGGAATTATTTACTCAACTCATATTCCTTCCATAATGTGTTCGTCTTTATTATTTGTAAAGGAATGTGTTCTTAATTAATCACCATGCCTAATGTTTATTTTCTCTTCTGCTGTATTGTTTACCCTTACTGGGCATCTGATCTCATCCCTTTATTATGTTTTATTTTCCTAGGATATGAAGAATTTAGTTATGAGTTACTAGTAAGAATAATCTACGAGTATTGGACATTTCTAATGGAATAAATTAGTGTTGTTTTTTTTAGGTTTTAATGTTGAACTTCATGTATATAATCTATTTTCCAAGACTACTAAACTGATCAGTCCTTTGGGACTTGATTCCTTGTAAAATTCCAATGTTATGTAATACCTCAACGACTCTAGGTAACTAGGGTCGGGGCGTTACAGTTTCTATCTGAAGAAGTTTAATAAAAACTTTGGGAACTAGATTTAGATAAACTCTGATTAGAGCACATTACCCTAAGATAGACTTTGAGGATTAGTATAGAATAACTTTATAGAGTTTTGGAAATGTAGAGATTTTATGAGTTTTCCATGCAATACAAACCTATCTGGATACGAGTGGGTAGAGACGGCTCTAGCACATATGTACCTAGGGTTAAAAACTGAAAACACCACTTTGAGCTAGACTCAAACGGGAACTGGTGCACGAAAACAGGCCTTGTTGCACTCTTTGTTACGACACTCCTAGGGGATATGCTTAGTATAATTATCATTTACTTTAAAAACCATTATGAAGGATTTATGAGTATATACCTTCTCAATGAAAACATTTTTTATGATTATGGAATATGTCCATAAACTATTCATTTTATGCTGGGTATTTTACAAGTTTGGAATTATAAATTTCGATTCATAAACTAACCTAGTGTATGCCATTGTTTAGAAATGTTGTCCAGTATAATGAATGACAACTCCAACAATAATCATTATTGAAAGATTAATAAGGATAATATATTTCATGTTATTAATCCAACATTTAGTAGGGAAATATTCTCCCATTTATTCTCATAATATGGATAAATAGTATCATGTGTTAATAAGATAAGTAAATAATTCTCTGAGTCCTATGAATTTGAAGGGATACAAGAGAAAAAAAGGATGGATGTATGAAAGATGGATAAAGGGAAGAGGGGAAAGAGGGATTTTCCCATATGTGATTAATGTGAGAATAAACACCCTAGAACATGCCTAAACGGAATTAGAGATTGTTATAAGTTTAGAGAAAGAGGACACCAAGTATGTGACTGAATGGGTAAGAAAAAGGTTTCAAATGTACAATGCATCATCTCCATGGAGTTGGGACACTACGCGAACCATTGTCCAAATCATGAGAATATTCCCAAAATGATGCTATTGGTTAACAATCATGTTATGATACTACCACAGATGAAGAGGAATGATTAGTGTTCTTATGTAGTTATTAAATAATTATGTCATTTCAATGTTGTATTGATGATGTACCAGTTATATGAATTATGGAAATAAATAAAAAATCTTTTACTGCAATACTATTTCATTGAAGATTTGAGAATTTATGGTACTATGAAAAGTGACTCAACAGCATGTAATTTTTTTTTGGAAAATACATGGTTGGAGGAAATATAAACATTAATATGGTCCCGATGCTGAGATAGTAATTTTGGAATAAGATATGGTTTATTTGGATAAATTATATTTGATATTCTTGACTACTTTGAAACTAATTAATCATTTGTTTATTCTATTTTTGTTGGAGTATACAACATTTTGGGATGTAAGGAGTATATCCAGTATTCTACAAGGAATAAGGGAGAATGAATGTAATCAATAAGGTTTTATGGTAATTCAGGGTATTATCGTGTTTAAAAAAATACATGATGAAGATATTCACATGTTATTGCGTGGAAAAAATTATCTTCATTATGTTTACATTCCTTATAAATTTTGGACTGTGTGTCTGGATAGAAGAATTTTGGATAACTACAATGGTTGGAATTGATTAAGTTTAACTTTGGATAGTATTTTTTATGTTTAAAACATTTCTTATGATTAATTTTGGATATATTATAATACTGTAGTTTTAAGAAAAAGGAAACCTGTAGGTCGGGTGATAACCCGTCACGTTGGACTAAGCTGTAGGAATCAAATCCACAAACATAGTGCAAAATGCCTTTATTACCTACCACTAGCCTATAAGAAGTCCCTAGTATTTACAAAATATGTTTCTTCATATAAATGGTACGTGTTAATATTTGGAACCATATACGATTAAAATAAATATAATATTTCTGAGTTCTATTATATTATGGAGTGAAAGATGAGTTTGTGGTTGAAATTAGTTGAAGGATGAAACACTACTTGTTATATATATATATATATATCTTATTCTATGAAGAAATTAATTCATAAAATTTAGGGAAGGGATATTAAAACAAAAAATGTGTTATCCCAATACCATATGCTTTGTTGAACTGAGATATTTCAAATCATCATATATCGATGGCTTTGAGGCCCTCAAGTGTACAATTGTTTTTGATTTATGACCTCAATCACTCCGAATTAATATTTACGTTATTCCTCCAATTATATGTCTGTAATTTCCTCTAATGTTCTCCTATTCGAGATCATAATTTGGTGGTGACCTTTTCATTTATCTTTTATCTTATTAAGTCTATATTTTATTAACCCTATTTCCAATGTGGGTTTTCCACAAAGGTATTTTCTATTTTCAACCTTTTTTTTCAGAGAACAATTTCAAATTGCGAGGAAACAATTTCTTGAAGGATGAGAGATGTAACACCCAAAAATTTCATAGTACGTTATTTCGTCAAAGTAATTCAAAAACTTGCACAACACGTAACACCGAGTTCGAGTGTAACACGACTTACTAAAATAGTAGTTCAAAAGCGGTTATGAATAGTATTAACTAAATTTTGACATTTATATAATCTATAATATTTTAGAATCCATCTTATGTGAATATTAGACATAATATAAGAACACATTCAATTTTTTAGATAAAAGAAGTATTTTTCAAAAAAATTCAATTTAACCGCCTTTTAATAGAGAACCCTTTTTAAAACCAATATTTAACACTTTTATATATTAAATTTAGTGAAATTAAATTCTTCTTTATAATTGGGACATATGAATTTAGTTTGGATATATTTTTTTATTTTTTTATATCTTTCATATTTTGATGAATAATGAAAAATACTAAATTTTAATTAAAAAAATTTTTAATCAAAATAATTTATAGTGTTAAATTATATTTTCGACTGATTTTAAAGTAAAATTATATTATAATTTTACTATTTAATCAAATTTTGGTCATTGGATGTAATTTCACATTTAAACTGGACATAAACAAGTGTCAACCTTTTGATATTTATAATTTCATAAAAACACGCTTTTTGTTTTGACAGCGGGAATTAATTTTAAATTAATATCTGTCACTTATGGGTTTTGAGTTTGGAAAAATGGATTCGATATTTGAAATTTGGAGTTCCAATTGTGTAAATAGGTAACTAATATATTTAGAAATTTTAAATATTTACTTCAGTAAATATTTTATTTACCATGATTAAAAGGTAAATATAGTAAATAAGGGTAAAATATAGTATTATAATAATATTAAATTTTCCTAACATGTGTCTTAATTTTATTGTCTAAAACATATCTGACCATGGTCATCCTTGGGTCTAATTTGGGTCCTCATGGAGCCACATGGGAGTAATAATCACAGTTTATATTAATTAATATAAACTAAAGACAAAAATGACATAAACAAATATATTATTGTGAATCAATTTTTTATGAGGTTATTTAATTGATCCATTCGACTATAAATATTCATTATAAATCTAAAAATATTTCCTACATAATTGTATTGTGTTTTTAATTTTTAGACATTAAATAATTAAATTTATTTATGACATAATGATGATGCAGTAATTACCTTATTAATGAAAGGATCAAATAAATTGTATTATATATATTAAAATAAATATAATTTCAAAGTTTTTATGACATACAAGAATTTTATAGGTTCATATAACATGTTAGGGATTACTTAATTAATTTTTATCCAAGTAATAATGTAGTTATGACTTTAAAAAAAATCAATTATTAAATAATGTCAAATATACAAAATTGAGTTTTTAAAACAAATACTATATTGGTTGATATAATTTTCCTAAAAATATAAGGTTCATCCAAACGGCCTAAATAATATTATATGTTTTATTAATGAACCTTTTGGGGGTTATCTTGGAAGTTTATTGTATGTTTATTAACCATATAATATAAAAATACAAAGAGACATGGTAAAAGTCAAACTATTAAACTAAGAGATAAATCTAAAAGATAAGGTTAATATAGTGACCCAAACCTATATAAAAACTATTGGTTTAAAGGATTTATACCCAAAGCCTCTAAATACTCAAAATAAATACTTTTGGAGCCTATAGAAACCGAAAATTATATTATTATAAAATAATATTTCAAGCTTTTGATAAAATGACCCTCACCTCTCTTATAAAAGGGCACTTCCCCTTCTCTTAATTTCACACCTCCAAAGCCTTTTGGCTCTGCCAACCCCTACCCAAATATCCTTCCAACTTCCCTCACATTATCCTATAGGCCTTACTTTGGCTAGAAAGCCAACTTAAGGATCCCTTTTGATCAAATCAAAAGGTAGAACCCGAAGAAGAGGTCAATGTGTCATCACCTCTTTAAAGTTCATTTCTTCTTCCACTTCCTATTTCTTTGTTGTTTCCATTTTTAAATAATAACTATATAATATTGAATATAATTTTATTTTATTATAAAAATGGTATAACCCTATTCATTATTCTATCCATCCTATAAATGACAAAGTCACCATATCTGCGTACATACGGCTTACCATCTCCATGTTGTGGTGTAGTTTGTTATTCAAGCATTTCATCATTTGGATGGGCATAATAATGATTATAACTGATGTAAATAATAAATATAACATGATAAAGATTCATTATATATGATATACCATCCAATTATATACTATTTTAATATCAAAAGAATGATATTGTCTCTAGTGCGTACGTACGGATTATCGTCTCCACGAACGCGAAGAGATTCATTCCCAATCGTAACCATTCAAGACTAATTTTCATTTTATGATTATAAATAATGTTTAAAGACTTGATATCATTTGGTATATGAATAAGACAAATCCCATCCATAACAAACATATCCCACGTAAAAAATAATATAAAGGAAAACAAATCAGTTAACACCTGAAACGATGATAATACAAAAATATTATTAACAAAGCCTTATCAGAAGATGAAATATGATAAAATAATTATGTATATGGTTCTTTTATAATCTAATAACAATGATTTAACAATTATACAAGAGTTTAACGTACCCTCTACCATGGAAAAGTACAAGGTAAGGGTTAATTTTACAATCTCATTATTATCCGAGGTTGTTTTTACGTGAGTATCTACTGGGACCTCTTTATCATCCACATTGTGTTTTCTTATAAATGTATTTTCAAAACATTTTTACTATTTAATAAACTATGGGATAAATTAATTTACACCCTTATTTGACCTTATATGTTTTGAAATGACTCTTTCCATCATTTTCCAAATAAGGTACTTTATGACCTTTTCGACAAAATTAAGGTAAGAAAGTTGTTTTTAACTTATACGAAAAATGCGGCTATTTTCCACCATTATAACATCTTCAAAGATTCCCTTACAAGGTTATAAGAATATTTTTAAAATATTTTTTTGATTTTATAATTATGTGACTCTTAAATTATTTCAAAATATAAAGAGTCATTTCACTCAAATAGTTTTGATTTCATCTATGTCAACATCCTTTGATAGATTTTACACTTGATTGAAGTTGATTTATTATGATACCAATCTTTAATATTGTATTTATGTTTCTATATATTTTTTATTGTGGATGTATTATTTTTATACCACTCATGGTTTATGGTTAATGTATTGACATTTTTTATGCTAGTTTTAATATGAATGTTTATGTTATGTTTTCAACCTTTTCAGATGAGGAATGTATTGGAATTAATCAGTGACGAGTGGAGCCTATTATAGCTCCTCAATGCATCGACAGGTCTCATGAGACAACTAGAAATGTAATTGGCTGAGGCCTTTCCCAATTTGATATATGGTTTTGTCTGAGACCTAAATAATTTTTAGACGTCTTTGCTGAGGCCTTGAAAAAATGTTTCAAAATATCCGACATTATACATTCCCTCATTATGAAAATCATATTGATGGTTCATGTGGTTATTCATCTAGTATAATACCCATGATTATGTTTTATTATGGAATTATTTACTCAGCTCGTATTACTTCCATAAAGTGTTCATTTTATTATTTGTAAAGTCATGTGTTCTTAATTATTCACCATGCCCAATGTTTATGTAATCTTATACTATATTTATTACCCTTACTAAGCATCTGAGATCACCCCTTTCTTATGTTTTATTTTCATAGGATATGAAGAAGTTAGTTATGAGTGACATTCAAGCATAATCTATGAGGTTTGGATGTTTCTAATAGAATAAGTTAGTGTTGTTTTTATTTTCAAGTTGTAATGTTTAACTTCATGTATGTAATCTATTTTCCAAGACTACTAAATTGGTCGGTCCTTTGGGACTTGATTCCTTATGTCATTCCAATGTTATGTAATAAGGCACCGACTCTGGGTAACTAGGGTTGGGTCATTACATAAGATATTTAGGATATTATATCCTTAGTATTTGATATGAATTTGAGATGGTGGTGAAAAAATAAAATAAAAAACTCTATTTTGAACATTACATCTTCCTCTGGAAACTAATTTTGGTTTTCTTCAAAATGAATATTATGATGGATTAATTACTAAACTGAGTCATATGGGATGATATGATGTAATTATGTAAGGTATTTTAGTATATATTTTCTAACCAAATGGAGCTTGTTAGAGTAAGGAGGAGAGGAAAGGGGGAGACCTTTTATAAGTGAGGTGAGTGGAAAACATGTAAAGTTTGAAAAGGAAAAGGTGTACTCGTGTTTTCTGCGTAACAAAAGTATCCAAAATGAATCATTTTAGACATAATAGATACACGATCAAAATATGTCCAACCAATAATTTTTAAATTTTTTTGGTCATTTTTAACCCTTATCATATTATTTTAACACTCTGGTTAACCCATTTTTACCTTAACTGTGGAAAATAATCTTTATTTTTTTTACTATTAATTATATTAAAAACATACGTTTATCTAATTTGATATTTTCAATTATTATCATTCCAAATATTTATTCCATTTTACTATATTCAAAAAATAGAAGTGTAACTATATAAATAAAAATTAATCCTTTAGTCCTGATGTGAAATCCATTTTCCAAAGTGAAAATATTCCAAGGATTGTAATGTTTTTATATAAACATTCAATATTAAATTGATTATAATGTCATAAATATTATTAATGGATAGATAATTGAAATAATGATACATTTAAAACCATATTATAACAATTTTTAGATTTTTTATTTTGTTAAATGAAATAAAAATTCTTAATAAAAATGATTACTTTTCACTATTCATCGAATACTTTTTCATAGAAAAAATATAAAAATGTAACCATAATATAGTAATTAAATTTTGATTTAAAATATTCTATTTCATTTTTTTCAAAATAATATATTAAAATTGAAAAAACAATACTAAAATATTTTTTCAAAATATGACAGAACCGTTTCTTCAAAAAATAATTTTTAGTAAAAAGTTTGATTTATTTTTATATCCTATATAAAAAACATATAATATAAATGTTAAAAAAAAATCTCAAAATATAATATATAAATTTCATTAAAAAAATATATAATTTATTCATTTAATTTATTATCATAAAACATATTTTTGTGCATAACAAAAAAAATTAAAATGATTTCCATTGAATCTTTATAATTTTATTTTCATTTCTAATTTATTTTTTCACTTATAAATTCATCATTTATTTTCATGATTTAGTTAATAATTTTTATATAATCCATTCTAGTGTCTAGGATATCAAATTATATAATTATATTTTAATATTATGTATCATTTTTTTAAACATGGTGTTGCATGTAACACAAGGTAAACTATATGTTGAGTGGAACACAAGTTAAAAAGGTGTTGAATGTAAAAAATATGAAAAATGTTAAATATATCTGAATAAATTAATTTATAAAATCTTGGGATATTACACTCTACCCCCATAAAAAATTCATCCAAACAATATGAACTTCTATTTGGAAAACATGGGAAACATTTCAAAATACCTTTGTGGGAATCCAACATAACAAAACAGGGTAAATAAATTTACTCTTGAAAATAGAGAAAGGGTTGTGTGAAAGTAATCTGTAAAAAAAAATTTACATTTCCAAATAAGAGAAAGCCTTAGGGATGTGAAAACATGGACATAGAAGATATAACTAAAACCAAAATACAAAACGAGACTAATAGAGATCATGTACATGATATATTTAATGCCCTCATATCCAAAATCCATGATAGGTGAAAATATCATTCATTCATCAGAAATGAAGGTAATGTTTTGAAATTTCCTTTCTGGATCCAATTCTTAATATTAAATTAATTACATGACAAGATATAATTAATTAATTTTATTTCATTACATAAGCACAAACTCATCCTTCAGTTGTACATTGAAAATTTTCCACTTTATCACTAACTATAAGAGAAGAAATTGTTTTAATACATAAGGCACTAATGAACCATGAGATCCATAAATTAATAATAAGTCATTCCATCTTCCAATAATTATTATTAAAACCAGAATTGTGTGAACAACTTGTCCAATAAAATCCAAAGTTCAACTGAATCCATTACATGAATCGGTAACCTTGAGACTCCCCCATAGTTTTCAAAAATTAAAATCCAAATAATTAGAAAGAATTTCACTAAATATAAAAAATAAAACTATAATTTATCCACCAATTAACATAAATAATATCTCAATGCCACATGAAAAATAAGTGAACAAAATGATCCAAAATGTCTTAAAACAAGTAAATATCTCTAATTACCATAAAACCATAAAGAAAACAGACATGCTTTGGAAAATTATAACTTTTATCATTCAATGAATAAATCATAGATTACATAATTCCATAAATTAAAAAATGTTGTAAAATCCATCATTATAAACATAAAAAACTTTTCTATCTAATCATTAATCAGTTCAAAGTAAATCAATACTATTCAATTTACATTATCCATATCAGTCATCTTTTTGTCCAAAATAAAGACAACTTATTCAACATCAAGAACATTCTAATGGATATCTTCCCATACTAAGAATATCACCCTTCCATTAAATCACTTTTATAGGCCATTGTAAAATCCTGACATAGGATCCACACACCAGTCTGTCGGTCCGGTCGGTCACATGATCTCATGCACCCTACCTCGTATACCAGAGGATGCTGAATAGAAATGTGTGTCTAATAAAGGCCTTGGGAAGTCTATACCCACTTTTTTAGATTAAAACACTATTGAGAAATATATAAACAGTAACCAAATATATAACCATAACTAGATGAATGATAATATCACATAATGACCAAAACTAGAAATACAATATCAAATTGAATAATTTATATTCCATGAAAATGATTGTTTCAAGTGTAAAAAAATAAAAAACAAATTCAAAGACATTGAAAACTACAAAGTGGGTCCCGAACCAAATTTGGTTCCCTCGTCCATACTTCACCCCAACTCATCTATCTAACATAGGCCAATTTCCCTTATCATCTTCTAAAAACTATGATATCGATTCGGGTACCGATCAGGCAACAAATGTAGGGTGTGAGTCTTATTTAGTTGGCCACCACCAATGGAATTTAAAACCATTTCAAATTAAATAATAGTGTTTGAAGTTGTTATAAATAAATATTTACAATGAATAAGTAAAAAATTATTACATTATCAATTAAACTTTATTTAACAACATAAACCCATAGGTTCTCCTAGACACTTGTACCTCAATAACAGCTTCAGACCATGCCAGAGACTGAAATAATCCCAAATAATACCATATCTTCAAATTCCACTATTATCATACATTAATTAAATTCACATATGAATTACCATGTTACCTTTCATTAATTCCCAGTATTGAATTAACATGTCATTATTCAAAAATTCGTACTTGAATGCCTATGTTATAATTTATAACTCAAAAAATCGATTAACCATATTCATAGTCCATGATTCATAATTGAATTTCATGTTACAATTAATACAACAAAAATTTGAATTACCATGTTCTCATTCTTTATTTATACATAAATGACCATGTTACCATTCATGAACATATAATAAATTCAAAAATTTACTATCCACATCAATTTTAGTACTAATTCAATGATTAATAAATCATACCAGTATCATGAATTAACTCATCAATTAATTAACCATCTCAATCCCATTAATAATTCATTGATAATTTTATAATTCAAATACCGTTAATCAATTCACCAATTAATTAACCATTTTAATCTCATTACAAATTAAACAATTAGTCATCACATAATTAACATTAATTAAATTCCCCAATTAATTAAGAATAGAAACTCATTTAATTAACCAGGAAATTAAATATTCACTAACCAATAATTAATTAAATTATTAATTATCTTCATTTACCATTTCAATATCTCATAATTAATTCATCAATTAATTATCTCAAAAGAAATATTTCAATATCTCATAATTAATTCAACAATTAATACTCTCAAATAAATATTTCTATATATCATAATTAATTATTCAATTAATTATTCAATTTAAAATTCCCAATATCTCTTAATACGTTTTAAAATTAATTATCTCAAATCAATAATCCCATATATCCCCAATTTCACACCTCCCATAATTAATTAATTAACCAAAATTACTTAACTAAATAAAGAAGTAAATTAATAAACATAATATAGTAATTCCAAAATTATATACATATAACTTCGATCAAGACTATGTGATTTTAATTATAGAACGCCTACCTCAATTCATTTATGACTGACCTCCCAATGGAAATCCGAAATTTTGATGAAGTAACAACATCAAACAAGATCGAGATCTAAAACCTAAATCCATGATTAAAAATAGAATCCATTGATTCTATATCTATAAAAATAATTCCTTAATATAGATCCATCAGCACAATGGATAACAACATACCAAAATAATTGTAGAAGAATAATAGAGATATATGAAAAAAAAATTAGGATGAAAACATTTACCTGAGAAGATACATATCTGCAAACTAGGATTTGAATCACTATAAACGAAGGTTAAATGGCCATGGAATTCCTCTAAGAAGAAATGGAATTGAGAAATACTGATTATGGGTTGATCAAGAGTGTTCATGGGTATTATAAGGTGTTCTTGAAATATTTTAATAATTTGAGGTGAGTAAAATCCTATACGCAAAGTTTGCTACCAGGGAACACATTTTTTTATAGTCGTTTGCCTCTTCTTGGGGGGGGGGGGTTCATTGTTCTACTATTATAGAACACAGTTTGAAAAATCATGATCCAACCATCAAAATCTATATTATTCATGGTTATCTGATTTGATGAGTTGGGGTGGACGGTTTGGGAAAATCATGTGCCAACTATTCCCTTGCAGATTTCATTCCCAAATTTCCAAATTTCACACAAAGGAACCCCATGGTAAAACCCAAAAGACAAGTACTTAAATCATGAAAAAATATTAATGATAAATAATATGCATACATCTCCAATTTTTTTTGGTTTCATAGTATCCCACCCATATAACAACTCATCCTTGAGCTTTACTCTTAAGCATCTCCAAGAGTCTAAGTTAGAAATATTATGCCACTAAGCCCACATATCTTCTTTTCTTTCCAAAGTTTCTTCCTTAACATGACCATGTTTCCATAATACATGAAAAATATGCATGGTCCTCCCCCTAAAAAAATTCTCACAATAATCTTACACACTTATCAGATGATCCTCAAAGGATGCATCTATCTCAATCTCAACATAATCTACATCGATCAAATAAGAATATTAGAGATGATACTACTATAGTTGTGACTCCTGAAAAAAAATCATAAGTATACTTGTATCTCTGTGGGAGAACCAATCAATATTTAACCAACATTATTATCTCAACCACCACAAATAGTCTAATAAACCATGGCACCAATATTCCTTATCTCCATATATTGTGGTTACCCATTTTTGTTGATACATGAAATAATACACTATCACCAAATGAAAACTCTATAGGTCATTAACATCTTTCATAATATGACTTATATCTACTATGTTCCATGGACATACAATTCTAGATATTTTGTACTTTTTCTGACATACTCTGTATGAGACTTGGTCGTAATAACTCATACTCACCTGCCTCAATCTAGCATAGTGGTGATCTATATGGCCGACCATAAAGAGACTAATATATTTCTATTAGAATAGTTTACTAAATTCTATCATTATAAGAAAAATCCACTAGTTCTGGGTGCTTCTCCTAAAACCCATTGTAGTCAACAACAAATGGTGGTAGCATATCCTCAAGCACCAATATAGTAAGCTCTGACTTACCAAATTTCTGGGGTGGAATGTTCAACTAAAAAAACATTTTTACCAAGAACCAACTTCAATCCCTTCCAAAATCATTAATTAAAACAAGAATAATGGTCTAAAACAATAGTCTATGGCACCCATATAGACAAACTATCTCCCAAACATACAAATCTCTCTACTACTCCATTGAAAATATCTCCAATACAGGTAGGAAATTCCATACCTTATTCATTTTCTCCACAATAACCCAAATTATGTAATTGTTTTGGGGAATTCCTGGGAGACCCACCATAATTTACATGGTCACGTCTCCCCACTTCTATTCTGGAATGGGAAATAGCTATTGTAAACCCCTAGGTCATTGATGTTCACCCTTCACCTATAGACCGGTGTAACATCTTTCCACATACCATGCCCTCTCATTTTTCATGTCGGACCACAATAACAGTCGACATATGACATAATACATTTTTGTCACACATGGATGCTCTCGCGTACTCATAGGCACAACAAATAGATACCGAACATAGATTTTCTCATCCTCACCTATGCTCTAATCTGAAGGAGACTCACCACCTTCAACGCTCTCCATCAAGGACCAACACTATGGAACATCATACTAACTGTCTATATTCTATCTCCAAAGTATATAATCCACTAAAATTGATAAGAGATCCATCTTTTATTTACCCTCTTAAACCACAACATTCATATAATCTAGTAAATCCATCATCATTAAATTAGTACTAGACTCCTAAAACCCATGAGTCTGAGTTCTCCGTCTTAATGATTCTTCAACTAAATTCCCCTTTATAGTAATATTATTTAGGTCAATGTAGAACCAATGCATATACTCAACCTATCTTTATACTTAGAGATTAAAATCTCTCTTTAAAAATATATAATATACAATATTTGGATCCATTTATATAGTGAACATTTCACAAAAATGGTAATGCCACAAACACATTATAGTATAAATAAAAAATTCCAACTCTTGGTCATTTTTAGGAAAGTTATGTTCATGTGGAACTAGCTTCCAAGAACTATATTCCATAACTCAATCTTCCTACATAAAAACTGCTCCATGCCATATCTGAAAACCATCACAATATACTATATACTTCTCACCTTTCTTAGGTAGGGTCAAGATTGGTGATGATGTCAATTGCTTCTTCAACACCTGGAAGCTATTTTCTCATTATTCTGTCCAATATAACATTATAACCTTCTTTATCAGAACAAAAAGCTTCAATGCTAGTCAATAAAGTCCTAGATTAATATCAAATAATATACATCTAACATCAGAAGGTGTGGGATATCGAATAGGTTCTTTGGATTCTCCCAAGAATCCAGTACCTAATCCTTCTCTGGTTCTACTGACACACATTCCATTGACATGCCATTACCCAATAATTGTACATGATAAATCTAGAACTAACACATAACCAATATGTTTTATAGCTGATTCTCTTCCAGGGTATTTAGGTTGATGTAATGATGTTTGAAATGATCATCATTAGTATTGGTGTATACCATGATTTATTTCAGAAAAACTACAGAAAAATGATCTAGCTACGAATGAAATATTCTGTTCATTAAATCCATAAACAATTACTGTGCATTCTTCAACCAAAATTACATTAAAAAACTCATATAATCCATAACTACTTATAAAATCATTCTTTGTAATATCATATTTCCAAACACCAACATGATGATACCATAATCTTGTGTATATAATGAAAAAAACAAGATCCCATTAATTTGTTAACATGATCATCGATATGTGCATGAGGAAACATGTTATTTATTTATTTTCTGGTTTAGCTTCTATTAATCAACCAATAAGCATAAAATACCATCCACCTTGTTGGAAACTAAAACTGGTGATTCCCAAGGTGAAAAAATATAATGGATAATATCTTTATCTCTTAATTCTGTTAGTTGAGTCAAGATATATTGAATCTATTCTGGCGCAATTATGTATGGTATAGTTGTTACTAAATCATCCCACAACATTAGCTCAATAGAAAACTTTTTATATCTCTTTGGTGGAATCCCTGAGAAGTCTCTAGGAACATTATTCTTAAAACTATCCACTTATGGTGGATATACATCGTTCTTTAAATATATACAAAATACAAATAGTCTTTGAACATGGGTTGTTTTCTATCCTATTTTCTATTTAGTTTTCCCTTCTTGTCCCACCTTGATATCCCACTGTCCATGTTGAATATAGTTGTCGCCCTTTTGATCTGTAAAATTCAGTCTCCCGTAGTAATAATCAATGTGGTCATATTATGCTACTAACCAATATATACCAGGAATTAGGTTCAATCCTGACATTTAATGAATATAGTTATCCCATAGAAAATGAAACTCTCAAACATCAGGTAATGCCATTTTCATATGAAAATGACTCCTGACTGTACTCACAAATGACTGTCTATCATCAAAAACCATCTCATAAACTTTATGTCCAGGCTCTAACTGTTCTCAGGTTATGTAGAAATAAAGGAACAAGAGGCATCAAAACCAAATAAGTCATATATAAAGTCTATTATACAGTAATAGTACCTCTCACTATTAGTAGTCCAGCCTCTCCATTGACAACAGTACATAGTACCACATGTAACTGTCATCACCCACTTACCTGTGATACAACATGAGTACCGTATACTGAACCACTCTGGTGATGTGGTCCCTCTTTCCTAGAATCCCCGTTAACTCTACCTTTACCTCCATGAGTTATATAAATGTAACTAATGGACTAGTATGGTTTACAAGATACCATTCCAAAACTCTAGTTCTATCTAACTAATGTATCACTACTCGTTAATCGATAGGGCTTGCGAGAACTGTTGTTGATGTCCCATCATTCCAGGTGACCGACACTCTACTGGTGTATGGGAGAATTATATCTAGAAGTGTCCAGAACTACCACATTGGTGATCAATTAAACAAGTAATATCCAAATAAACATATCCCTTTAAATGTGATCACTATTTCCCACATCCATGATTAATGATGTCATAACGATGCTTCCTGCTCTTGGAAGACATACTACCTAATAATCTGTAAGTAACTATCATTCATACACTGGTAGTCTCCTTAAGGATCCCCTTATCTCTGATATTCTTTCCACCACCTCAGCATACGTCTTAATCCTCAGTACATTGCCTTGATACATAATCTCACATTTATGTTTGTCCAAGAAATGTCTCGTTGAAGACATCAACTCCCCTACAAACACTGGAGAAAATCACTAAAAGTTTATAAAGTGTCATGCCTAGTTCATTATATAAATACTCCCTATATTAAACTAAATTAACTCAGTCACTCTCACACACATTAGCATTTCATAATATATTTTCTCTAAGAACTCCAAAATATACTTCCATAACATTCTATCTGCGTGTCCAGTTTGTGCCTGAATATTCCACCAACTCTTCGCTGATCATTATAAAATATATGAATCCAATTTTACCCTCCTCTCAGTTGGTTTCTCTAAATCTTCATGTATCCTCTTGATGGACTCAACCTAGAATTCAGACCCCTTTGGTCTACCCTCTCTAGAATAAAGTCAGATGGTTTTGTAACTAAAATTCTCTCATCAGATAAGAGATGCTCCTCACAACACTCACTAGATATATTTTCATAACCAACATCATGTAATAAAATTTCACTCAGGGCTTCTCCCATTCTTCCTCACCCATCACCATAGGTGCCTCATGTTCCCCTTCTGGTGGAGAATCTCTATCCATATCCTCTAGTCTCCCAATCAACAAGCGTCATCATTGATACATATCTATAAAATAAAAAAAATACATATCAGGACACATAAACAAATTTATTAATTTTTTGGTAAACAAATTATCCAAAACCAATGCATTTCCCCAACCACTACCACATCGTCAAAATAGAAGAACTATCACTACAGTTAACCATAATACACCCAATTCTTGGATGGAAAGGATATAAACATTCTTATTATTCTTTTTTACCATTTAGATACCAATTTATTTCATCTCACATTATTTTAAAATCATTCTCAACATCACATTATGATACATTTTCAATTTAAATTCACAAGAAAGGATAAATAGTACAGGTTCAACAACATAAGCATAACATGTTTTCCTATGCATGTTTAAAATGATTGATGTAACAATAATCATGAGTTACTAGAATGATACATGCTACCCAACTCTTATTAAATACCGATCCACATGTTCACTCTCAAAATATATAGAAAGAACAATCACACCACAAAAAATTGTGTCAACCATGGTGAAAAAAATATACAACTGTAACAGGAAAAAGTAATAACAATAATATACACTATGCTTACAAGGGTTCTACCATATACATTAGTTAGCTAGTCTAAATCATGATCTCATAACTAAGTCACAAAATGTCCTATTGAATTTTCAATGTTTATGAAATAGTAATATAATTGAAAAATAAAAGGAAAATAAATATTCTTTGATAACACTTTGTAACATCATGTCCTGGGTTCCAAACACTGGTGGCCCGAGCTGGTCGGTCGCCTGACATCATGTCGACCTCCCCATATGCTTACATATGTTTACTAGAAGTGATGGTATAATATTAGTCATGGGGAAACTATACCCACTTTATTAGAGTAAAATAATATATGAAAATAAATAAATGATAACCCAATATATAACCAAAACTAAAAGTATGCCAAATCACATGATGACCAAACTGGAAATAAAATATCAAACTAAAAAAATGATATTCCATTATAATGTATGTTTCAAGTATCGAAATGAAAACTCATAATTAAAGAAACTAAGAACACCCAAGAGGGTCTGGAACCACATCTTGTTCCATAATCCATGGTAGCCCCAACTCATCAATCTCACATAGTTCATATTCCCTTATCGTATCATACAACTATGGAAACTATTTATGTAGCAATCAACCATCCTGATTAGGATGTTAAAAACAACTTAGCATTCCACCACCAATTATGTCTAAATCAATGACCAGTCAAATAATCATGTATATAGTTGTATAATGAAATAATTATAATAAATAAGTAAATAGTTATAACATTATAAATTAATCATTATTTAACCACATAGACAACTGGGTTCTTGTAGAAACCGATACACAAATACCATATTCAACATATGTTAGAGGATTAAGTAATCCTGAGGAATATCATATCTCCATAATGTTATTGTGACTATACATTAAATCAGATAACTTATTAACGACCCTGTTACCATTAATTAATCATGAAATTGAATGACCCTATTACCATTCATTGATTCATAGTTTAATGAGCAAATTTTCATTCACACCTCACAAAATTGAATGACCATTTTCATATTCCTTAATTCATAATTGAATTCATATGTTTTCATTCATACATAACACAATTGATTGACCAATATTCCATTCATTAATTTACACACGAATTACCATGTTACCATTCATTATGAAATATATACAATAATTAATTAACCAAATCAAATACTTTACTAATTCAATGATTAATTCGTCCTTCCAATATCATTAACTAAGTCAACAATATGTTGAACATGACAATTTAATTAGAAATTCAATGAATTGTTTTTCATACAAATCTGATTACTAAATTCACCAAATAATTTACCATCTCAATCTCATTACTAATTAATGATTAGTAATAAAAAAATTCCCATTAATTTATTCTCCAATTATTTAAGCACCAAAATCAAATTAATTAATTGTAGAATTTATTATTCACCCATCTAATATTAATTAAATAACTAATTATCTTAATTTACCATCTCAATATCTCATAATTAATTCTTCCAATAAATATCTGAAATTAAAAATCACAATTTCTCATAACAAATTCCACAATTATTTATCTAAAATAACTATCTAATTATCTTATAACTAAATCATCAATTAATCATTCAATTCAAAATTCTCAATAACTCATAATTAATTCCACAATTAATTATCTCAAATTTATAATCACAAATATACCCAATTTCACATCTCCCTTAATTAATCAATTCAAAAAATAATTAATTCAATTAAGAAATAAATTAATAAAAATATAATATATATTATACTATTAGATACACATAATTTCAATCAATAATAGAGGATTTGAATTATATATCACTAACCTCAATTTGTCTCCAAGTTATCACCCAACAGAAATCACTAATTTCAATGGAATAATGACATATAATAAGATGTGGATCTAAAACCTAAATCCATGATTGAACAAATTTAGATACCATAATTATAGATCTGTGTCCACAATTCCTATATCTAGATCCATCATAATATAGGATAAAAACACATAAAAATAATTGGAGAAAAACATGATAGTTAAATAAAATCAATCGTGATGAGAACACATAATAGAAGAGATGCATATCTGCTAACTGGGCATCAAATGACTATGAACGGAGGTAAAGATGCCTAAGATACCCTATTTGAGGATATGGAATTGAAAGAAATCATTTATTGGTGATTTGATGGATTTTTAGGTGATTGGATGGTGGTTTGAGAAATATTTTAACAATTTTCGGGGGAGTAAAATCATGTATGCAGGGTTTGCTGCTCGGGGAACACATTTTCTACTAATAGTAATCCTAAGAATATTTTTTAGAGGTGTTCATGATATCTATTCTTAGTGTGAACAGTTTGAATAATTGTGCCTCAACCATGAAATTTACAACTATTTATAGTTTCACATTTTGCTGGGATGGGCACACAGTTCGGAAAAAACATGCGCCAATCGTGGAATTTTCTGTTTCAATCCCAAATTCCCAAATTTCACCCAAACACGCCTAATGGTAAAAACAAAATGAAAATTATTCATCACAAGGAAAAAAGAGTACCTAAAAAAGAGACCACTACATCTCAAAAAAAAATTCATAGCTTTATAGCTATCAGTGCCATTTTATCTATTCTTGAAACTCCGTATTGTAATTGTGCTCTGGAAAAATCTATTGATGTATCATGATTCTAATTAAAAAACTACAACATAAAAAATTCTAATTCATCAAATCCCAATAAATAAATACAATAATCATTCCACATTATTCACACACCATTAACTAGGATTCATCATCTTTATCCTTAATACATCATTGTTTTCTTTTTATTATTTTAGTCTCGTCATCACCATCTATATAAACATTACTCATACATCCTTTCTAATTTTATTCTTGATATTTTCCTTGAAGGCATAGATTTTCAAAATTCTCAAAATTTCACATTTGAATCTTTTGACTGTCGATGATATTTTATGATACCATTATTTACATCAATTTTTTAACCAAAAATTTCAATTTTCCTCTTAAATTACTTTCTTTTTTTCATTATTTCCCACAATCAAAAAACCTTCACGTTCCTCCATGAAAACCACTTGGGTAATACTTCCCACATTCTTGACATATATCAACCTAAATATTCTTCCACTATGTTCTCCACCACCAAAACTCCCAAATAAATCAATTATTTTCTTCGTTGGTGAGTTTAATAATGGGTTAATGTGAAAGTTGTTCATCATATTCCACGAGAAATGATTAGGAATTATCATAATTTTCATAACTCCAGTCACCATCCCATTTGGATTCTCATCAATACATTTTTTTTGTCGTTTGATATTAATCAATTTCCTTTTAGTACCCTCTATTCACTAAAACCAAAAATTATACTGTGAGAAAAATTAATCATGTTATGAAACCATATAATAATGAAAATAAGCTACATGATTTCTATATCATGACACTATCTTTTAAATTTATTACACAGTAGGATTTCCCTAGGTCATTGACGGTCATTATTTATATACCTCATGTTTTTTCATAATGTGTTTCTGATATTCCAAATAATATCCCTTTGTGAGTGAAAAACTAAGTGTGTATGATGGCCTCTTTTCATGCATCGGGTGATAATCAAGTCCACCTCGCTGCTCCCTTTCTAGAGATATTACCCCTAGGTACCACTATGAGAGATCCACATCAACTTGTAGTATCCAAAAAGAAATATAACTACATTGAGACCACTTTATAAATACATCAAAAGAATTCATAAATATTATACCTTTACATTGATTCGTTATTAGGCTCCTCCAATGAAATATCATTATAGTTAAAAATGTTTTCATATCATTGTTTCCAAATGTTAATTAGACCTTTCTTATATACCAACAGTAGTGAACCAAAATTCTCAAACAAAAACATGAAATCTTTTTTATGAATATTGATTTCATTACAGAAAAACATTCATAAAGTTTATAATTTATTATTTATTTTGGAAAAATTGTAAGAAAAAAATCATATATTTTTAATGATCATAAATGATTCCAATAAAGATCATAAAATTTCTACTTACCATACTTCAAAATTTTCATCTTATAATGGGGAATAAAAACATAAGGAAGCATGAGATCAATTGACCAGGAAGGGTATGAAAGGGAAAATGCATAAACATAACATAATAATAAGGGTATTATAATGTGATCATAACATATGAAAATCATTCCATGTACATAAAAGATCAAAATCATGAGTCATGAAAAAATATATTTACAGTTTATAAGAAATGAATCATAATGAAAGAAATGAACATGTGCCTAGAATGAATCACATTGACATACAACATGGAATTAATTAATATAAATTATCACATAAAATCACTACCATTGTAGTCGAGGATAACTTCCAAGGATATCATATTTTAATGGGTTAACTCCCCACACTATCATATTTTTCATGGTTCATTGTTAGGACTATCATAACAGACAATTTCCATAACTGAATTGGGTTCACTCTCCATTACATTTCATTCTATATCACGAGACATAAATCTTCACCTAATGTATTGGGAGAAGATATATGTTCGACATAACTTTTTTATAACGTAACAACATTCCTTGATCATAACCTAACCACTGTCACACAATTAAAATCATATTTATATGTGCCATTTAATCAAAAAGCATTCATAATATTAGAACCCATGAGCTAAAATAGGTTTCATAAATATTGCGTCATAACATAACCTATGGAAAAGAATCTAGTTCCATAATAAATTTATATTTTCACTAAAGCATAAGACATGTAAAAATAATTGTTTTTTGTAATAATTTTTTCATGGTAGATCCCATGAATGATAAATAGGTTTTATAAACATATTATCATCAAATACTCAAGCATTCATGAGAAAAAATAAAGATGGTATCCTTAGATCATGTCTTCCATTATGATTAAGTAGCATTAAATGTTTTCATATGATATAAAATGTGAATTTAAAAATTACATTGAACATTTATTAATGAAAATAAACATTCCTATTTGAAGAATACTTTTTAAAAAATAAACATTTTCAAATTTCCTTTCTTTGAAAAAAACATTTTAAACTTATAGAGTAACCTTTAAAATTTATTTAAAATATTTCTTGATAAAAATATAAATTCTAATTTCTAAACAAAATTAAAATATAAAACATATAAAAACCCATTTTCTTTAAAAAAACATTACCAGGAAAGTCTGGGTCTGGTTGGACCAACCCAAAAAAATTTAACGAAAAATAAGTTTGCAAGATGACATAAGGCATGGGGCCTTACTAGTCGAAAGTGGGGCACTCCCATCAACATTGAAATTAAAACAGCAAGCAAAAGATGGGTCCAGCATGTATGCTAGACCATGAGGGTAAATGACAGTGCGCCAAGATGCCTCCATTATATCTGAACAAGTCCCCAGGCTGCCTCCTTCACCGCCAGAGCTGGTAGTGCCCTACACAGTCCATTCAGATTGCATATGACAGTGCGCCATTAAGAAAAATGAGCTCCCTGCCTGTAGTATGCAGCAATGCAGGAATCCAGCCCATCAATTCCAGACAGCAAAAACCTGCCACCCAGCAACTGTCAACAGAAACTGAAGCTAGTCACTCCGTCCAGCATTGGTGCTGCTAATCATTAATACCTCGAGGGGTGCTTACAAGGGCAGGAGTGAACAATGCCATGCATGTCATCATTAATCAGTGATTGTCATAAGTTAGTAGCTCTGAATGACCACATTGATCCTGGTTCCATTATAGCTCTCTTGGAAAGGAAATCTGCCACCTAGTTTGCCTCTCTATACACATGTGAAATATGCAGATTAATCTGACTGACTTGATTTGTGCATTCAATCCAACGGAGCAGAAGCACCCATGGAACATTCCGAGTATGAGCCATAAGAGCCGTAACCACAGTTTCAGTGTCCTCTTCAATCCATAGGCTAGTCCATTGATAGCGGACAACAGGCTTGATGGAAACCAACATCACCCACAATTCATCATTGTAATCATTCCCAACTCCAATATAATTATAGAAGTAGCCCTTGAAAAATCCACGATGGGTTCGGAAGATACCTCTACAAACCGAGGGTCCAGGCAAGCCCGAGGCCGCACCATCAACATTGACTTTAACCCAAGATACAATCTATGGGATCCATCTCACATATTTCAGAACTAGGTGCTGCTTGGGGAACCGTACATCTACCAACAATCGAAGCAAGATCAAATCACTTACAGTGTTATGCATGGCACCTGTTTGCACCTTGGTAGCAGCATGCACCTCCTTGTGCATGTTAATAATTCCCGCATGAATTGTTGGTATATGACCCTTGAAAGTTCCCTCATTCCTGGCCCTCCATATTGAAGCAATCATAGATGCAGTTATTTCAAGTAGGAGTTGGTGCACCTGCATACTCTGCTGAGAATGGGCAACAAAGTCTAGAAGGTCCAGGAGCTGTCTACCTGCTCCTAGGTTCATTGCAAACCTCTGACCAGCATATTCCCACAGCCTCCGTGCATAACCAGAGTCAATAAACAGGTGTTGAAGTTTCTCTTCTTCCTTAATGAAAATAATGCATAACGAGACAATGTGTTGTCCGGATTTCTTCTGCAGATCATGCAGCGGAAGTCGGTTTTTCCAGATTCTCTATAACAGAATGTACCTTGACGGCAGGATAAAATCTTTTCTAAACATAGAGAGCCATGCAGGTGCCATGTTGGTGTTAACACTTGCCAACTTGTAGTAGTTTTTGGCATTAAACCGGCAACTTCTACTTGATGTCCAGACCAAGGATTCGATATCAATGAAAGTATGGTGCTGAATTTCAAGTTTAACATGCATGGGGACAAAGTCAAGAACACTGTGAGTTGTCGTGAGCTCACAGATAGTCATTTGTAATAGTTCAGAAAGAATAGCTAGATGATCCCTTAGCAGTCTATCCAGCCATAAGTTATTCCATCAGTTCATGTCCGGTTGTTTGGATACCAGCCACTTGGTATTTTATATAATATCATTAAAAGAGTGTTTAAGAGAAGGCCACACTAAGGACCCAAGATAGTAACTATAATCATCAAACAAACCTCCTCTTGAACCTACTAGATATTAAGCTACATGTTGGTTCATTTGTGGCCAAAATATTCCATGTGAATTTACCAATGAGGTCATCATTGAAAATTCTCAGGTGTTTAATGCCAAGGCCCCCCATTGCGATGGGCTTAATGCATTCCCTCCATGAAACTGTAACCAGTTTCCATTCGAGAACCGAATAAGTCCAAATGAAGTTCTCGACCATCCCTTGCAGATCATTGATAAGACCTCTTGGCCATCTATATAATGAGAAAGAGTTGAAAATTTTTAGAGGTGATAACTGAGTTGACCAGGCACACTCTCCCGACTTGCGACATTGATTTCCCTTTCCATTTGGCATGTTGATTTACGATGAAGGAACTGATTCCTCTAAGGAAATGACTTTTGACTTTGCCCGAAAAAATTGGAACACCAAGGTATGTGAAGGGTATATACACTTTCCTCACTCCAAGCATGCATGCAATTTTGTTGTGTCGGCCCACCGTGAGCCCGTCACCGAACACAATGAAGGATTTTCCCCAAGAGATCGCATGCCCCGCCACTTCGCCATAGTGGATGAATAGGGCTTGAATGGAAGAGAAGGTCCTCCGAGAGGCCTGACCAAAGAGGAGAATGTCATCCATGTAAAGGAGGTGTGATAGAACAGGTTCACCTCTACCAGCTCTGATTTGCTTATAGAGGCCAAACCGGGTGAGATCATTAAAGCATCTCCTCAGACAATCTTCCACAAATGCAAAAAGGAGGCCCAAGAGTGGATCACATTGCCAAACACCCCTTGTGCATTGAAAAAATCCCCTAGGTGACCCATTGATAAGAATGGAAAGCCTTGCTGATGAGAGAATGACTTTAGTCATTTTTAAGAAGGCATCAGAGAAGCTATATCTCTTAAGTACGTTGAGCAGAAAATTTAATATAAGAGTGTCGAAAGCCTTTGAGATATCAATCTTCAGGGAAAAGTTCGCTTTCTTTTCCTTTTTTATCATTATGTTTAATCTTTCTGAAGCTGTGAACAAGAAATTTTGTATGCACCGGCCAGGAACAAATCAATATTGATTTGAGGTGATTTGCTACTAGATAATTACCCCCATCCTGAGCATAAGGATTTTGCTAGTCACTTTGGGGAGAGTATTCCCAAGTGCAACCGGTCTAAAATCTATGATATCCATCACATAATTTTTCTTGGGGATTAATGCAATGAAGTTGGAATTCATTCCATATGGAATGTAGGCTTGGGCGAATAAGTCCCTTACCACAATGACCATGTCCTCTTGTAGAATGTCTAAATAAACCATATTGAAATTATTTGAAAACCCGTCAAGTCCGGCAGCGCATTCCATTTTGAGGGAAAAGAGATCCTTCTTATCCTCTCACTACCACAAAATTGGGCAAGGCCAGCGCCACCCCTTTATCAGCACAAACGAAAAAGCGCTGATAAAGGAGGGGCCTTTATCAACGCTCAAAAAAAACGCTGATAAAGGGTGCCTTTATCAACGCTAAAAAAAGCGCTGATAAAAGTATCCATTTAACAGCGCTTTTTTGTAGCGCTGATAAAGGGACCCCCTTTATCAGCGCTTGTTTTGTAGTGCTGATAAAGGGGGGGCCTTTATCAGCGCTTTTTTTAAAAGCGCTGATAAATGGTCGACTTCAAAACAAAAATTTAAAAATATATTAATATATAAATATAGTTATATAGTTATATTGATATAAATATAATATATAATTTTTAAATATATTTTATATAAGTATAAATGTACATTTACACTTAATATACTTAATATATAAGATATTTAGTGAAAATGGATTCTTAAAAAATTAAAAAAATATTTTTAATTAATAATTTGATAATTATTATGGAGTAATACTCATTTAATAACAATTTGAAGAATAAAAAATAAAAAAAATAAAAAAAAGATCCAAAATATGTTGAAAACGCAACTCAAACTTCAAACGGCCATAACTTTTGATCCGAATGTCCGTTTGAGCTCTACCACATATCAAATCGAAGTCTGCGACAAGCTCTACGTCGCTATGACCTGGGAAGACCATGGTCAAGCGTTTTTCGAGGCCAAAAGAGGCCCAGAAGGCCTCCAAAACTGAGTTTTTTGTCGGGGTACCCAGATTTTTTAACATTTTGTGAATTTTCAGCCTCGTTTAAGGGGGTATTATTGGCTTTTTTTGGTGGGGACTGAATTTATTCCAAGTTATTACATTCATATTGATATTATGTATTTGAAATTTCATCCTTTTTTATAATGCACTGCTATTTATAATCAAATATATAACTATATGTACAATTTTTTTATATATTCATACCTAAAAATTAAATTTTTTAAATAAATAATTAAACATATTTACATATAAAATATATTAGCTTTATCTAAATAATAACTAATATCCATTTTATTTAAAATACCAATATATTAATATTTATATAACTACTATATATTAATATAACTATATATATATTAATATAACTATATGTATATATTAATATAACTATATATATATATATTAATATAACTATATCTATATATTAATATTACTATATATATTAATATAAATATATATTACTATACGAATAAATATAACTAAATATATATATAAATAAATAGATATATTATGAATAAGAGAACAAATCAATATAGGGTAGTGACAAAGGATTTAGGTGCGCAGGGGGGTCTCGAGATCAAATCCGGGTGGAGGCACGGGTGCGCGCGCAAGGTTGATTTAAAGGGCTAGCGCTGATAAAGGGTGTAGGCGGTGCGGGAGGGCGCTGGAGGTGCAGGAAAACGCTGATAAAGGAGGGCTCAAGCGCTGTAAAAAGCCCCCCCCCCCCCCCCCCGAGATTGACAGTATTTTTTTTAATTTTTTTATTTTTTTTTATTTTTTTTTATTTTTATCAGCGCTGATAAAAGACCCTTTTAACAGCGCTTCGTTTTAGCGCTGATAAAAGACCCCTTTTATCAGCGCTTTTTTTTAGCGCTAATAAAGGGACCCCCTTTATCTTCGCCGGCTTTATCAGCGCTTTTTTAGCGCTGATAAAGGTCATTTTTAACGCTGATAAAAGCCGTATTTGTAATAGTATCTTCTTTTTCTGGTGGTGAGACAAAGTCGCAATCCTGTTGCTCATCAATGCATTGGGTTATGTTTTCAACCATCTGCAAAGTGTAATCAGCCCCATCATCTATGTACAACTCGTGGAAGTAATCAACAATGACTATTTCAATGTCATTCTTAGTGGTATGGAGCTGCCCATTAATGCTGATGGCATTGTTCCCCAATTTTGATCTCCTCTCCCTATGAAGTCTGTGGAAGAAGCTTGAATTTTTGTCTCCTTCCTTCAACCATTTCACATTCATTTGGTTCCTTTCCAGCCATTCATTAATGATGAGAAGGTCATCCAGCTTTGCCTGGGCCTGAAGCTCCTCCCTAGATGGAGTGTCGTGTCTCTGATTTTCATCTTGGACCTCACCCAGCTGCTGTCCAGCCTCTTTAATGTTATCATCCAGCTTTGAGAAGGCGTTTTTACTCCATGCCCTTAGAAACTTCTTGGTATATTTGAGTTTTTCCACATGTCTCTAGAGTGGGCTTCCTACGGGCACAAGTTCCCAAGCCCACAAAATGGTTTCTGTGGATCCTGGAGAAACATCCCATCCATTGTTAAAGAGAAAAGGCAAGGGGGTAAGCCTCTTTAAAGAGAAGACATGCACAGTAATGTGATAATGGTCAGAATGATGTCTGGGTATTATGTAACCTAACAGCCCATCAGGAGCACTCTTGTCCGCCAACTGGACAAAGAACCTATCAATATTGCTTACTTGCCTTTAATTCCATGTATATCGGCTCCCTGTGAAATCAGCCCCTGCAATTGTCACCTCCACAAAGTTACACTGATCAATGAAGGAGGAAAAATCAAGAGTAGTCGTTCTGCTAAAGCTTGATCCAAGTCATCCCTCAGGTGTCAAAACAGTATTGAAATCACCCAACACAATCCATTTTGGGGCTTCATTTAACGAAATGTCTTCCAGGTCCTTCCACAGATTCCGTCTCTTGAGGTATGATGTTGAGGCATAAACAAATGAAATCTGAGCATTATGGCCTGAATTGCAGATGGAGATAGTGATGAATTTCTCCCTCTTATCAAATGTGATCACTTGGAGACTTTCATCCCTAAGAATCCAAAGGTGATCCATTCTCAAGTTGTGAAAATTCTGGGAGACAAAAGTGTATCCCGTATAGTCCCATTTGAAGCTCATCCAATTTTCAAACAACATTTTCGGTTCAGCAATTCCAATAAGCAGTGGTTTTTTGGCCATAATAAAATGCCTAAGGGTCTTGGTCGTATGGGTATTCCCTAACCCTAAGATGTTCCAATAGAAGATCTTCATCATTTAAGGTCCATGCCCCTTGTGAGAGGTCATTCATCATGGGCCGGCTTAATGGGGTCTTTCCCTTTCCTCTTTCTGCCTTTCTTTTTTCCCTCTTTTGCAGACATTTCCATCCTTAGGCCTTCATCTCCCTATTAGGGATTCTGTTCATCCTTCTTTTCCTCATTTCCAGTAGGTTGCACGGGGGAATTTTCTTCATCCCCATCATAACTCCAAAAGCGTCCACCTAGAGGGGAGAAGGTGTTATTGGAGAGCATGGGTTCGGTTGACTTACATACTGGTGAGGCTCTCTTGGTAGCTTTGGATGAGGGAACCTCAATGAAAAGATTCTTATATTTTGGATGTTTCAGCAGGCCGTGGAGAAGTCAGGCTGGCATTGACGGATGGCCCTGCTAAAGAGGGACATCCAAAACAGTCTCGCAAATCCATTCCTGCATGTTGTATTGCCTTATGTGGCCCAGGATCATCCTGAGAATTAGGAGTGTCCTGCGGACTTCCCACTACCTGGCTAGGAGTGCAGTCCCCAGTAGATGGGAGCACCTCCTGCCCTATTCTGGGTGATACATGACTCTGTGTGATCTATCCTAGACCTGATGCACATGCAACCTGCCCATTCTCGTCCTCGTATCCCTGCATAGGCAATGCATCTTGCCTCATCTGCTAGGTATCTGTATTCGATTCAGAACTGGGCTGCATAGAAGAAGCATGTTCCCTATTGTCATGATGAATCCCCTCTCTAACCAAAATACCATCATTAGTGACACTGGGATGCTCATCTGGGTGAGTGAAATCAGCTTGGACATTATCACAATCAACAGGGATAGTCCCAGACTGGCCCACAGGCTGCAACTGCACCTCCCCCACATCAGTGGTGTCCTCACAAGTGACCGCCACAACAGATTCCACATTCACATTTCCCCCTGACTCCACACAAGAGGGACCAGGGACGATGAGATGTTTTGTAACGGGGAGTATGAATTCCACGTTCCCTTCTGTCTTCCTGTCAAGAGCATCAGAGTGCCCCTTCATGTGGTAGATTCCACGTTCCCTATCTCACACACATTCAGATAGGTTGTGCCCAAAAAAATTGCACTTCGTACAAAATTTGGGCTTTCTTTCATACTGAATGACAAGGTTGATACTGTCATCCCTTGTGGTCGGCACCACTTCCTCCACAAGGGTGTTGTCCATGTCAACTTCTATAAGTATCCTTGCAAAATTCCCAAATCTATGGTTGTCTGTCTATTGATCCATCCTAATCAGGTTCCCCACAGTAGAGGCAATATCCTAGAGAATCCAGGGATGCCAAAATAGCCAGTACAACTTAAAAATTCTTATCCAGACTTGAGTGTTGGTGTTATTTACCATGTCTGGATTGAAGTTTCTTTCCCATTAATGAATTAGAAGGAATCCGGGCTTCAATGAAATTGATCCGAAGATCCAAGATCCTCTCTTGAGCTCATCCGAGGGAAACACCACATGGTAATACCCACTGCCCATTATTGTCATCTTCCAATTGCTAAAGCCCCAGATCTCCGCAATCTTCCACATGAGGTCCCAAAACGTCCAGATCCTTTCACCCTTCAAACTAATACCCTTGTAATAATAGAATACCGACAACGGTGGACCCACACTTCGATGGATTCCTAATTTTGTAGATACATGCACTACCTTCCCTTTCTTAATGATCCTTCCGGGAGGAAGCAGATCAAAATCTAGAAATGCGGGATTCACAGCAGATTTGACCACATCCGTAAAAATTTTCCTCGGGCCAGCTCCAATTTCAGGCGCATGATTTTCAACATTCGACTTTTTTGAGGAAAGGAAAAACAGATCCTTCATTCTATACATTTTAAAACAAAATATGCATTTCAAATTTTCTGTAACAGAAAAATGGGAATTGTTTGTAAAAATAAATGAATATTCCATTCAAATTTTTATTAAAAATACAAACATGGTTAAATATTTATTTATTAATTTTTTTTGAATGAATACAAATAAAATTTCCAAACATTTTTAGAAAAAACATGTTTGGATAAAAATTTAGTTTTTGACCAAAGAGTGAAATAAAGAAATCTTTTTTTCAGAATATTCTTTTGAACTCCGGAGTACAAAAAGTGAGGATAAATAATAGAAATAATTTATTTTAAAGAAATAAACATAGAAGAACAAAATTCATGGTTTTTTGAGATAAATTTTAGGAGATTTCATCATATGTAGAATAAATATATTCAATCCTAATAAACGATGTGAGTGTATTATAAAACCCATACCATGTTGATGACTTTGAATCATAATCCCCAATAAATGAATAAAATTAAATTAAACATTAAATATCATTATAATAAATAAATTTATGATATAAAATGTCAATGTAGACGTATATAAACCTCATAAAAGAAGATAGGTGCATAACATAACATATGTCTCATGGAAGGACAATTGAATCAAAAACCCCATACTGCTTTGGTATATTTTGATCTGTATACCCCATAAAAGGGAGATCATAAAATTCATATATAAAAACTACTAAATTTTTGTATTATGGTAATAAAAAACACGCTTGGGTATTATATAAACCACTTAAAAGAAATAGGTGGTGAATAAGACATCTGTCTTACTGATGTAAAAAAAAGCAAGTGTAAAATCCCTTACCATAACATATAAATTCCTTCATACATGTTCAAACCTCCTGTATAAAAAATATAGTTTGACTAGAAATATACTAAAGAACTATATTATTATGTATCGTACCATATAGACTTAACTTAAGAAATTTTATTAACCATTTATCATTAATTTATTGTTAAAATCTTGTTTTTGGAAATAATTTTTTTGTTTTTGGTGTATGATTTGATTTGTTATTTTTCGTATCCTCATACATTGATCATGGATAAATAATATCTAAAATTGTAACAATGATATAATTTTAATATATATTCATTATATATTTATTTATCATTATATATAAAATTTAATGTAAAAAAAATAAAATACCATGTTCAAGTATATATTAAGTTTTATATATGAATGAACGGTGTTTCCATTTTCTTGAAGGAAATAAATAAACAAGTATATGTTATATATTAAAATCATAGAATAATTATTATGTCACATATATATCATAGGTTTATTTAATTTTATCTTTATTACCTTCCATGTTAAACATTTGTGAGAAATGAATCACATTGCTTCGGGAGGCGATTGTCTAACGTACAAAAGAACAACGTTATTGTATCCTAGATATAATGGAAAGTATAAAGGTATATACGATTTAAAAAATAAATATGTATAGTTATATGAAAAATATTACATTTATCCATTTAATATATATTTTTTTCCTTCAATTTAAATGGTTTTGAAAAACACGTCTTATTGGTTCAGGAGGTGGTAGTATGTCATACACACAAGTGACATTATTATTTTACAACAGGTAAAGTGGTAAGAATTTGGATGTAGTAATATAATTATATATGATCAATAATATCATAAGTATCTTATATAAAAATTAAATCCACCATTATATCCTTTCATTAGAGTTGGTGCTGGAAAATTAACAACATCGGTTCGCGAGGATGTAGTACACCATACACATGAGTGATGATTTTGTAACCCATTTAATTGAAATGAAGATTTATATAGTAAATTAACTTAAAATAACAACAACATTGTATAAGTAAGACATATAAGTTATTATATCATCAATATTTAACATGAATTGTAGGAGACAGAGGATGAAACAAAATAAAACTCTCAATTAGAGACATTACCTCTTATACAGAGAACTTCATTTGGTTTTCTCCAAAAGGAATCTTAAGATTCCATTTTAAATATAGGATTATAGTATTAGAGGATGGAATTAAAGTTGTTATTTGGGAATGAATTTCATGAAAAAATTGGGGTTTTTTGTGTCAATAGGAGTGGAGATGTGCTGGACTTTAATAAGTGAGGTCAATTGAACAATTATATTTTTTAAAAGAAAAATTTATGCCCACATTTTTTATAGTTAACAAGTTTTAACATACATATATACTAAATAATTTTTGGAGTATATTCATAAAATTATAAAATTAAATTCCCATGTAATATTAATTTTTAATATATTTGGAATATTGGAACACAATATTTTAACACGGTGAATGATATTTAATGTTTCGAAAAATTATATTCGCATTTTCTACTTCTACTTAAAATATTTCTTCATAATGTATTGAATGGAAACATATAAAATTGTTATCCAAGATTTTAAGTTAGGTTAAAGAATGACGATACATATGCATATCATAATTATTAGGGTATGATAATATGATAATAACATTGGAATATCATACCCAACCTATCAAAGATCGTAATCCTTAGTCATGACTGAATATCGGCAGTTCATAAGGACAGATTCATAAGGAATCAACAGAATATGCCATGAAATTATTATATTAGAATAAGGCATGAAATCATTGTAGATAAATAATCATATAATAGCATTACCTATAAGTCAATGATATTTTGAAAAACTTATCAGTCAAGTTCATGGGCGATGCACCCACTTTGTGTTACACACCACCTTCCAAAATCACATCCCTTTCCTTATAATAGATCAGGTAACATATTCTTCCCATAGTGGGTTAGGTCCATAAAGGATTATTCCATATTACAAATTATGGTTCACAAAAAAGACCATCATATAGGTCATGTTTCAATTCCAATGCCATCTTAGTAATCAAGGTTCACTCCAAAGACCATGTTAGTGGTCAAGGATCACTCCCAATACATTCTAAATGGACAAAGTCCTTTACTAAACAATGTACACTCCCCATTTAATCCAGGTCTTTAAAATTAGATAAAATCATTAACTAGTCAATTTTTTTGATATATAGGTCCCATACATCACATAATAAAATCATATATATGTCTTCCACAAGATCATTAAAAATAATCATATCATAACCCATGAAATGAAATATATATCATAAACATGTCATCATATAATAACCTATTGCAAAGAGATAGGTTTAATAATCATTTCAAAAAATCATAAATAATAAAAAAATTTATTCTCCTAATTGTTTTTTCATCATATATTCCATGGAAGAGAAATGTGTGTCATAAATATCATTCCATCATAACATAAACCGTTTATATAAAGAATATGGTTGTTATTCAGGGGCCATACCCCTATTAAGGGATAAGTGACACCGATGGGGGTAACCATAGATAGAGAATAATATTTAATGATATTTTTTAAAGTAATAGAGAAAATATCATTCCCTCTATGAAAAATTCTTTTAAAAATATAACACATTTTGAAAAACATTTTCATTGAAAATAGATTTGAAAATATATAATAGAAAAATTAAAATCATTGAAATTATTTTGTTTTCAAATACATTGATAAGATATAAAAAATATTTGAAATTAGTGAAATCATTATTTTGAAAATATCAATGAAAATTTATAAACGAATATTTAAAATAATGGAAATCACTTTCGTAGTAAATAAAATTGAAAAAATATAAAGGAAACGTTTAAATCATTGAAATACATTATTTGAAAATAACTTTGAAATCAAATAAAGAAATACATAAAAGACATTTTAAAAACCTATAAATATTTAATAAACATTTAAAATACTTCCTTTGAAAAATATCCTAAAATATAACTGAAATACATTTTCAAAATTATTTTTAGAAAGCATTGTTTATGAATTTAACTGATTATCAAACCAAGAGAGAAATACAATTGGATTTTCAGAAAAACAATTTTTAATTATCATAAATACCAAAGAGAGAAATTTTTTTACCATTTCATGATGATATCATGAATTAAATATTATAAGAAATTTCATTAGATTTTGTGAGTGACGGATTATAATATTTCATCAATCAAAAAATATTTGTAACCAATCCTAATAAATTATGAGATTGTATCCATAAACTTGTACTTATTTGGTTACATAGAATAATACCCAAAAAATAATAACATTAAACTAATAATACGATACTACTAAAATAATTTGACTCATGATATAAAATTTCACTGGGATTTATATACACATATTAAAGGAATATAGGTTCAAAACATGACGTGTGTCTAAAAAATGGAAAATTGAGACAAAATTAGTTTACCTATTTTGTAAATTAATAACACTAAACCCCATAAAATAGAAAGAATAAAATGGATATTTAAATACCCATAAATTTTATTATAATAATAATATAATACAGCCATCTTCATTATATATACTTCACTAATGAAATGAGTAGTGGATATGGAATAAGTCTCATTCAAATAAATGCGAGACTAGAAATTCACTTACTAGTTGAGTATCTTTTTAATCATGATCCCCAGGAAATAAAAACATCAATAAAAACATTTAATATAATGAAATAAATTCAATTCCTTATATAACATTTCTAAGGTCATTATATACCCCATCAAACAAATATATATGGTGAATATAACATATATCACACAGAAATAAAAGTGAGACAACAAAACATTTACCTTATGTCTTGACTTTATTTGTACTTTTTCAAACTTTTGGTATAATAAATATAATATTATTATACATCTGCCACATAAAACATTTCTTATATCTCATATAATATATGATTTTCTTATTTCTTTATATTACATATTTACTAAATATTATATGTTAATATTGCATTTTTGATAATATCTGCATTGTTTTTCATATTTTTTTGAATTTTTATTCAAGATCCTTTTACTTGGATCATGATTGACATGTTTCCATAAAGTAAAACATGATATAAATATAATAATTATTCATTATATGGTTTTAATAATCTATAATATATTGAAATTTGATATGAAATACACTGTTTATGTGGACGGTAGGCTGTACACACGCATGAACGATGTTTCCGTTTTCTTTTCATCTGGAAAGAAGGTAAGTAAATGACATATATATATATATATATTATCATTATTGGAAATTATTATTTCATATATATCATAACTTTTTACTACACCCATTCATAATAAATTCCATGTAAAATGTGAACGAATCACATATATATGTGAAGTTGATAGTCTACACGTCCAAGAATTAAGTTATCATATTCCCAAAAAATGTAATGAATAAAGGTATATGTAAAATAATAATTAATGAAGCATGAAGTAATCATAAATTTCATATATATCATTTGAAATTAGTATTTCCATCATTATTACCAACCAAAAAAGGTTTTAATAAAGGAAACAATGACTTCGGTTCAGGAGGCGGTAGTCCTCAGTACACATGAATGACGATTTTGAATCTCATTTTATAGAAGTGAGAGACATTTTAGGGAGTAAAATTAACATAATAACTTCTCATTAAATTTATTCCTTGGATTTTTTTTATTTTAAGGTAATAATAATAAATTATCGGTTCTCAAAATAAATGAATCAAAATTTCTCATTTTAGAACATTACATCTTCTTCAAGTAATTCCTCTTGGTTTGTAACAAAGGAATTAATTAGATAACCTTTTGCATAATTGGGGGATTATTGGCATATGGTAGGGAATTTTAGATATTGTTTTTAGGGGTTATATTATCCAACATGCTTGAGATGTGTAATTAACTGAGGGTGGGGTTGAGTTCCCTTTTATAGTTGAGTAGGAGTGTCATTATTGAAAATAATAAAAGGAAAACGTCATTGAGAGGTCCATGTTGCATCATTTTCCTCCAATAATTGTCCATTTTTTTACAAATAGATTAAATGGTCAAAATATTTGTAAAAAATGGTTGTTGGACATATTTTTATGTTATTTGTTTGATTAAGTTAATATTTCACCACTAAGTGTACCATTTTTTTTACCTTAATCACTTTAAATATTATTAATTAATAATTTTTTTTCAATTTTTTTTAACTGATTAGAAATTATAATTTATTATGATTAAAACTATGGAATACATTTTTCCTAATTACAAAATCATAAGTGGAAGAAATTATTTTAAAATTAATCATATAGATATGTTGTGAAAGAGGGGTTTTAAAACAAAAATATTCAAAATTATCATATGTTTTATATCTAATTTCAATGTGAAATTTATTCCAATGTCACAAATTTGAGTAGTAGACTTATATTTGTTCTAAATATACTTTGAAACCAAATTAGAATATAATTTAACTATAAATTCCCATACCCGATTTGTTTGGAGAAAGTACCATTCATTAATACATTAGCATAATCAGAAGACTCAAATCCCAGAGGACAGTTCAGTTTAGTAGTTTTTGAAACAATATTACATACACGGACATTTAATATTAAAATTTAATGATAAAAAATATAAATTCCACTAGAAACACACATAAAACACCAAGATTATCAGTGCTTGTCATTCATAATATACATCCTTACATCTTGGGAAAAAATAAAACATAATAAATGGGTGATATCATATGCTCAGTAGGGGTATGTAATACATCAAAAGATATGATAAATAAATTTAAACAATATGGCATGCTTAATAATGAAAAATCCATACCTTTAAACATAATGCTAAGATTTATATAACTGGATTAAAAGCTAATTAAATATACCCATATAAGTAATCATATGAGAACAAACATTAATCATGGATATTATTCTAGTAAAACAATCACATGTATTACCATTTTCTAATATCATAATGACTAAATTAAAAATTTGGTACATCATAAACATATTGTTAGGGCTTCGACCAAGAGACCATACATAAGTCGGTAAGAACCAGGTATAGATTTTCTCATGAGACCCACCAATGTATCAAGGGGATATAGCGGGACCCACCCATCAATTACTGAGTCTAATTCATTCATAATATGAATATGGTGAAAAATTTACAACATATACATATGAAATTTATATAACTCTCTCCAATATATAAACATAATCACTAACCATTCTAAGTTGTATAGTGATTTGTGTTAGGATAGCACATCCATAGTCCAACAAATCATAAACCATTTAGTAGTACATGGTAGATGATAATAAATATCAATCAATCATAATAAATAAAATTATTCAATATAGGTTTTTTAAATATATTAAAATACTATAGTAAAATAATCAATATTTATTGAGAGAAATATACCTTTTACTATCTAAAAAGACTTATTTTAAAAAATTCAATTTTTTGTCATAATTGTTTGTGTAAAACTAGAAATGAAAAAATATACATTTTCCTAAAAAATGTAAAGATTTTATTAAAATAAATATTTCCTTAAACAAATTGTGGATTCTACTTGAAAATGGGAAACAATTTCGGAAGTTCCATTTAAACGGGTTATCTTATCATAAATAATTGAGAAGGGAACTTGTAAAACATGTATTTACCAATAAAATAATGATTAAATAATATAGATATATGTGTTTGGAACATATAAAAATAATTTAGAATAATTATTTAAACACAATGGAGAATTTAATTAGGGTTAAAGAGAGATAATTTGCAACTCGAACAGAAAATTGAGGTTTGGGAAGAAATCCTTACCGTATGTCTGAAAGTGTTCTGCACTTGTACATAATGTCCTGGATAATGAAACTAAATTAAATAATAAATTAATTAAGATCATATTAAACATTAATTTTTTTATATAATATAATTATTTTTATTTATGGCCTTTTTATGGGTTATAATATTCAATTTTGTCATTCGGGAGTGTTTCCTACCTTGATTTCCATGGTTGATTCACTTGTATTCATGTATGAATGATCATGTAAAATGGAAATAATTCAAAAAAGTTAAATTATATGTTATTAATGAACATCAATAAGATTAAATGGTTATATAAATTAATATTTTTCAATATATAAGGATGAATCAATAGATAAAACTTTAGTGATAACTGTTTAAATTATTTTAGTGATTTTTCGATCATCATGAATTAGTTTTTTATTATGAATACATATTATGTATATATAATAGTTCTAGAATCATAAATAAGACATTATATAAATATTATAGTCTGGTATAATTATCAAAATGTATTATCTTCATCCTTGAAGGAGTTATTTTAAAATAAAAACATGTCATCCACGAAGGTGGTAAATCAGCACCTTCACAGATGATGGTTTCATCTTTTGAATAAAAGGAAATGACGAATATATTTTATTATGGATTATTACGTAATAAAAAAAATTAAATTATATAAAATATTTTGGAGTTATCATGTCACTTTGTTATAGGGAGGTGAGGTGGATATAAGAATATAAAATAACATGAAAAAAATTAAATGAAAACGGAAGAGGGGTTTGACCTCATGAATTTCTTCCCCTAGAGAACCTCTTTAAGAAAGCTTGAAATGGACTTCTGGTGAGACCTGCAAGACCAGAACATGGGTGGGAGGATTGGGAGTTTAAATGGGAAGAAATTGGGAAAGCATCAAGGTTGTGGAGGTGTGAGGAGAAGTGGTGGTGATGGGTGATATTTATAATGGTGGATAGGGGAGTTTTTTTTGAATATTTTATTCATTTGTTTATAATTTTGGCTCAAGAAAATAAATAGTTTGAGAATAATCCACAGTTTATTAAAATAATTATATTGTGTTCAATATTATGGTTCCTCCATTATCTATGACATAATGAATAGTGTATTTAACTTTTATTGTATTTAAACCACATTTTTCTATTCCCCCAAAAATTCATGTTTTAAAATAATATCAAAACATAACCCTATACATTTTCCATTATGTAGAATTAAAAAATGAAATCCATTTTATTAAAATAAATCTCTATATATGATATATTTATTTTGTAATTTAAATTATAATTTATTCAAAAAAATCACATTTCAAAATTGTAACTAATTTTATTACACCTTGAAATATTTTTTAAGGTATTGTAAAATTATCTTGTAGTCACAAGATAGAAAATACTAATTTATGAATATATTTTATGAAAATAAATTTACTTTTAAATTGTTATATTAATTTTAAAATTTTAAATAATCATTTATGTTTTACAAAAATATGAACAATTAATTTATTATTTTTAAATCATTAACTTACTCATACCATAATATAATTAAATATTATTAACACTTATAAGATGCCTAAATTATATTTTTACTTTCATATGTGATGTTATTGTTCCAATGGAAAGATTACTATTTTTAATGGTCACATTATTTATCCAATTTTCACATTACTATTCAACAAAAAATGAATCTTATCACAATAATACCATATTGTTTTTAATATTATGTTTTAAAAAATAATTTATTTTGTCAAATATAATTAATAATGTTTCAAATTATATATTTAAAACAATGTCTCCATTAAAATTTTGTTAAAACTATGTTATGAAAATATATATCCCTTTATGTGTAAAATTGAATTTTTTTTATATTATGCATCTAAAAATATTTGGGATGAATGTTAAAATATTTTACTGAATATATAATATACAAATATAATTAATATCTTTCAAAAAATATTTTTTAGTAAAATTAATTAATATAAAATGTCATTATGGGCATAAAAATAGTTTTTATAACAATACAAACTTTATGTTCATTTCTAATTATTAGTTACCTATGAATTATGTTTACCAACCCATGTGATCTATAATTTAATAAATTACTTAATCTCATTTATTCCTTTCATAACCATCATCATGGAGATAAAAAGATAATTAAATAATAATATTTAATCTGATTTAAGATCGTAAGCTGTAAAAAATGATAAATTTAATAAGTTCCATGTTGTAAAATCCTGGTGCTGTTATATTCTCTCCTCCTTCAGTAAATTGTGTCATTGAAATTTGATATTATACATAAATAAATTATAAGTTGATAAATGAAAATTATTTTATGGGAATTTTACATCGAAAATATTGTTAATAAAATATCCTCTTATTTAGAGGGAATGAGAAAAAAAAAGGTCACCACAAAACTAGGATTTTGAGTTAGAAATCATTAGTGGAAAGTGATAACGAGGAAAAGGAAGAGAAATATAGGTATCATGTTTTTGTGGGTAGTGATAGATAACATTTTCATTAGAATGTTACCGATTATAAAAAATTAATAGTTTTGATTGGTTAAAATAATATTGACTTCTAGGAACGAAAAAAATACGAATAGTTGTTTCATTCTAAACATCATCTCCTAGAGTATAGGTTTTATTTTACTATCCAAGAAATCACTTGATAAAATAAACATAAATTATTCCTTTCCATTTCATAAGAATAATATCATATATTGGTTGTGCTTTGATCTATTTTCAATTCATCCCTTTCACTAGAAATGAATGATCAGGATGAATGTTTCATTCCTGAAGAAATTTTAACAAATAATATGATCCTTAAGACATTACTTCATCCTTGATATGTTTATCGAAACAAAAATGGTTATCACTGGTTATCAATGGATAAAAATATCCAAATATTTACTTGATCCATTCCACATGTAGTTAATCTTACACCTCATCTAAAACTTTTCTGTCCACATTAAATCACCAAACATTTAAAATGAAGGTAACTAAATTTCCAAAATACACATAACATATTATCCTAAAAAATTTATCTCTTAATCCCACATACCAAATATATGATTAACTTGATAAAATTTATCAACATATAAAACATTCATGCTTCCAAGAGTAGAAAATTAAGTTTTCCTTAAATTCAAACATCTTATAATTCCAGCATAACGTAAACCATCAATTTAAAAACCACCTTCATGATCAAAAATATTATACCATAAATATATATGTATTATTATAATAATTATCACAAATATATATAGGTTTATATTAAAAAATAAATCTGTTTTCAAAAAGGTTAACCTGCAACATAATCACTTCTATTGATTGATGGTGTTATTCATCTAATAATTCATTTTTCCTCATAGGAGTAGTATTATCATACAATGTTTAAATATCTCATGATTCATATAACAAGATTATTATTTATAAAATACACAAATAATATAATTCTTTAATCGAAACCCAATCATAATAACCATTCCTCTTAATCTATGGTAGTAGCATTAGCTTTACCATGATCTACTATCTCATGATGCAGTATATTCCTTTGACGGTTGATACATTGTTATGTGTAGTGTCTCATCTCTATAATTTTTAAATACTAATCATTGGAAAATTCATTCCTTTATATACAATAATCAGTATGTCGGAATTTTTCATGACATTTTAAGAAAACTATTTTTCCTCATATGCATATACGTTGGTGTTTCCTTCTATGATTATCATATTTGAGAAACTAATTCATTACCTTCTTCACATTATCTATATTTCTTCCAAATTTCATGTTATTTTCATGATTACCTTTGAATTAATATGAATATTTCATTCTCTATCTTATTATAACATGATATTATTCCCACATATAATGAGAATATTTGGAAACTAATTCCTTTCAAAGGACCGACATAAACCCATCGATGACATGATCATTAATACTATTTTTATTATGTATATTGATGTGGTTCCCATTCATTCCACTATGCTCTATTTTTTAATAGTGTCATACACTAGATTATATCCTAACATTATGAAGAATAGTGTATAATCCAAAAACTAGTGAAATAATTGTCATAAATTGAAAATTTTTTGTGTAGTTAATCACATCATCATAAACAATGTTTCTATTGGGACATATTTATGATGGTCCAAAACATGTATGCATTAAGGCCCATTGTTGTATAATGGGTTACATCGAGTCAAGTTGGGTTCACTTTTTCGGAGTTTTTACTCGTGGTATTTTTGTGTCGGAACCAAACCTAATTTATATATCCATAAAGGGATGTATTTATTGGAATACCCACATAATATATATATTTGAAAACTTCTAGGATGTTATTCTATGCTTATACTAAATTACTATCTTAGGATAGTGCTCACTAATATATATTTAGTAATTCGGATTTCTAGTGTTTCTAATAAACTTTCTCTGATACTAACAGTAACATCACCAACCCTAATATCTCAGAGCCAGTGCCTTAAATTAATACATTGGAATAGATTAATACCTTAATCCTAAAATACTGACCATTTGAGAGTATTTAAAAGAATTATTACATACATGAACATTCCATTACATCATGAAAGGAAAAAAATAGATCAACTCATTTTGAAACACACATAAACTCATCGATTATCCCTACAAATCATTAAAAATATTCATCATCACATCCTGGGGGAAAATAAAACATAAAAAAATGGTTGAGCTAAGAAAATAATTAAGGGTAATAAATACAGTGAAATATATAATAAATAAATGTAAACAAAAATAAAATGTTTAATAACTAAAAACACATGTCTTTAAACATAAACATGGGATTAATATTTAAGGAAAAAATATGATTAAATAATGATATATAAATAATCATATGAGAATTAAAATTAACCATTGATATTATATATTGAATAATCAAATAAATTTTCAACTAAAAATACCATAATGAGGGAATGAATAATTCTAAACATCATAAATATATTGTCAAGGCTTTCATTAATACATCATACATTAGTGGGTAAATACTTGATCTCCTGTGTCTCGTGATACCTATGGATGCATCAAGGGGCTATATAGTTCCCCACCAATGAAATTATATTTATAATTAATTCCTAATATAAATGGGGTTAATCATAGAAAACCTATACATACGAAATATAAATAATGTTCCCCAATCTGTATACATAGTCACTAACAATTCAGGGTAGTATGTTAAATCGTATGAAAATAGAACATCAATTGTCAAAATAGTCCTAAAACAATTAATAATATTTAAAAGATGATAATAATAATATATTATTCTCAATAAATCATATGATTTAACAATGGTGTTTGTTATAGATGAAAATACACTGATGAAATCATCTGTGAATTCGAGAGAGAAATACGATTTTACATTGCAAAGAAGAGTTATTTTGAAAAAATAATTTTGAATTGTCACAATTGTTTGTATAAAACCATAATTGAAAAAATATAGTTTATCATGAAAATTTTAGTGATTTTATAAAATAAAGTTTTATTAAAATATATTATGGATGGTAGTTTAAAATGGATAATAAATAGGGATGTTCCATTCAATCAGATTTTCTTTTGTGGAAGAATTGAGTAGGGAACTTATAAAACATGTATTATCCAATAAAATAAAGATGAATTGGTAAGAATATATGAGTTTGGAAGATAAATATATAAAATTTATGAAGTATATAAAAATAATAAATAATTAAATTTTTTTAAAGAGAGATAAAGTGTAACCTGAATGGAAAATGGAGCTTATGGAAGAAACCCTTACCTTAGGTCTGAAAGTAAACTACACTAGTACTTAATATACAGGATAGATAAAATATATCAATTAATAATTACATTCATAACAAATTAATCCTTTTTTATATTTATTATAATTTTATTAAGTTCATTTATGGAATTGTTTTGTTATAATATTCATCTTCGTTGTTATGGAGTGTTTGTTTCCCTGATTTTCATGATTGATTAACTTGTATACATGTATGAAAGATCATGTAAAATGGAAACAGTTCTCTAGAATTGAAATTATCTATTATTAACAAAAATTATTATTATTTAATGTTCTTATATATTAGTTTTTCCAAATATGAGGATGAATCATTAGATAAAATGTTAGTGATACCCAATTAGATTATTTTTGTCGGTTTTCCAATCATCATGAACTAATTTTTCAATATAAATTCATATTTCATATATATATTGGATATAGATTAATAAATTAGGGTTAATAAATATATAATAGTATGGATTAAAAATAAAAATTGTTTTATGACTAGAAATAAAGGTGGAATTTAAAAATAAAATTTGTCATCCATGAAGGCGGCAAATTGACACCATTTGAGACAACTTTTTCATTTTAGAAAAAAAGGAAGAGGGGAAGATAATTGAGGATGAATTATTACCTAAAAACAAAAAAATTCTACTATATTAAATATATTTGATTTCTCATGAAACATTGGAATATGGAGGTGAGTAACATATAAAAAATGATATATCTTGAATATAAATTAAAAGAAAATGAAAGAGAGTTTTACCCCTTGAACATTATGTCCTTGAGATCATCCATAAGAAACTTTGAAATGGTCTTCTAGTAAGAAAAATAAGACCATTATTAAAGATAGAGGATTATGAGTGTAAATTTGAAGAAATTATACACTATTTATGTCATTGGATTAGTGAGGAGAAGGTGTGGTATTTATAGTAAACAAGAAGGGTGTGTTTTGAATATTTTATTCATTTGTATTTTATTATGGTTCAAAACAATGAATTGTTTTAGAAATGTCAATAAATATATTAAAACACTAGTGGATATTTCTATATTATGGTTCTTAAATCATTAATGACTCATGGAATAGTGTATTTTACTTTTAATGTATTTATACCATAAATTATCATATTTTACTATTCACCAAAAATACATGTTTTTCAAAAAAATCTCCGAAAATTACCCTAACCGTTTATCAATGTGTAGAAATAAAAAATGAACTAAATATGTGAAAATAATTTTATAAATATGAAAATATTTTATTTTTAATTAAATTTATGATTTATTAGAAAAAATGTTAATTTAAAAATTATAACTGATTTTTGACACGTTTAAAAATTAGTTAAGGTCTCATAAAATTAAATTATAATCATAATACAGTTTAATAATAATTTATTAATATATTTTATGAAAATAAATTCAAATTCAATTTATTATATTAAATATAAAATTTTAAATAAACATTTTTGTTTTAAAAAAATACCACCAAATAATTTAATATTTTTTAAAAAAATTATTTTCTTGGACTATATTATAATTATATCCTATTAACACTTATAAGGTGACTAAATTTTATTTATACTTACATTTTTAGGGTATTTTTATAATATAAATAATACTATTCTTAACTATAACATTATTATTGAAATGGTCACATTACTATTCATCAAAAATGAATCTTTCGAGAAAAATACCAAAAATTTAATTAAAGTTATTTTTGATATGAAGAATTCAAAAATAATGTTTATTTTGTCAAATATAATATATAAAAGTGTCAAGATTTATATATAAAACAACTTCACCATTAAAAGGCTGTAAAAATGTGTTTAGAAAAATATGGTCTTATTATGTGTAAAATTGTATATATTTTTATCTTATGGATCTAAAAATATTTTGGATGAATGGAAAAAATTGCAATTGAATATATAATATATTAATTTCATTTATATCCTTCACAAAATGTGTTTAATTTAATTTAATAATATAAAATATCATGTGGGTATAAAAATAATTTTTATTAAAATACATCATTTATGTACATTTATAATTAATTAGTAAATAAAAAATTAATTTTATAAACATGTGTGATCTATATTTTAATACTTTACTTAATCTAAATCATTCCCTCCATTCCCAACATCTATGAGATAAATATAATAATTAAATAATATTATTAAATCATTTTGTAAGCTTGTAAGCTATAAAAGATGTTAAATTTTAAAAGAGGGGTAACGTCAAATAATGGGGTGTTACATTAACTATATAAATAAATTATAAGAATGTCAAATTTTCAATTAATATTCAGTATTTATCAATATTCATCAAAAAATGAAACTTCCTAGAAAAATACTAAAAATACACCCAATTTAAATGTTTATGTTACTATTTCAAAAATGAATTTTATATTGTGAAATAAAAATTATAAAAGTATCAAAAATTTGTTTTAAAACTGCACTGTAATTAAAAGGAAGTCACACTACCTTTTAGAAAAATATATCTTTAAAGCCAAAAACTTTATTTGTTCTTATTGTATTCTAATCAATCATATAAGATGAATGTAAAAACCATTTGATTAATTTAAAATATATAAATTTCAGTTTTAACTCTCACTAATAGTTATTTATTAATTTATTAAGTTAAAATTTCATTTTTGGAAAAATCAGTTCTTGCATAAAATCAATTCCTTTATATTAAATTGGTTCTTATTTTAATTTATAATTCATTTATAACTAAAGAATTCATTTTATAAAAATGTGTTAACCATAGTTTCATATTTTAGTTAATAGAGTTCATATATTCCATTCCAATTGTTAGTTAATAACTATTACAATATTTTAATATAAATATTACTTTTTTCTTATAGTTCAGTAAAACTCAAACATGCGTGTAACAAAGCTATCAAATGAACTTGACATTAAGTGTGAAATAAGAAAAAATAGAGATTAATGAACAAAAATGTAATATTTGTGTTTCATATGGTGCATAAATAATTTTTTTTCTCCATATAATTCACAAATAACATGGTGTGACATGTTATGCTATCCATCAAAGTAATTTAATTTATTCCAAAAAAATTACAATAATTCAAGTAAAAATAGCGGTGTTACATTCTACCATTTTAAAATGATTTTATTCATTAAAATTCATTTGTGTTATGAATGGTTTAATACTTGAATGTTCATTTCATAGAAACCCACATCTAAAAATTGAATAATAAAACTTCCTTTAAAAAGGGAATTTTTGAAACAAAATATTTATACAGAGTAACTCACCACTATATTTCAACATAGGAGAAGATATGTGGTAAGTATGATTGAACAAGAATGAAATCATAAATATTTATATATCATTATTGAATTCATTGATAAAATTTAACTAAATGATAAATGGATAGTCAAATGATACAAAACCATAAATCTGTGATTATTTACAAGAATAAAGGTTCAATAGAAACAAATATATTAGTATAATTCTTTTCCAATGTTCCCTTACTAGAGTTTAGGAATTATTTTTTTGCATAAGTACATAATAAAATATAATTACATCATTTAATTCATTTGATAAGCACAATCTCACATTTTTTTATTCCTTGATCAATTTATAAATCCTCTCTTACACTAATAAATGAAGGATATTTTGTTATCTATGATCCACTAATAGATCATGAGGCCCCAAAATAAACTGATATGTCATTCTGTATTTCATTAGGTTTCATCAAAACAAAATGGTTAGCATAGGTTTTCCAATATGCACAAATCCCTATATAAAAGTAAAATATATTTAATATCTAAAACTGTATCTAATTTTTATCATAAACCATTCCACAGACGATGAACCTTATAATCCCTAAAATATATAATTAACCAATTTCTCCTAAAATAAGATCGTAACATATATGAAAACAATTAGTGGATATATTGGTTCATACTTTCACCAATAGAATATTAAATGTGATTTTATAATTCCAAAACCCATCTAGAGGGATATGATCACTGGAACCATAACTAATGTATGATAAATAATATTTTTATAGGAATTATTCATAAAAAATCAGATATGAAATTACAATTTAAGGGGGAGTATATGTTTTCATAATTATCAGGTTTCACTTCATTCATTGTGATTTCATAATCATTCACTATATCCTTTTTCATCATCATTTTTTGTGTTTTATCATCCATATTTGTCTTTGGAAAAGGGAATTTATTCTAATAATGAACAAATTACCTTCACATTAAATAGAAAATTGTAGTCATAAATTTTGTGTAACATTCTCTCTTTTCCCATTACCAACTCATTTATCCACATGATGAAATTTCCTTCCACACTAAAAACATTTAGTAGTACCCATAAGACAATTTCATCCATGTTTCCTTCCACACAATGATAATAATAAAAATTAGTCATCATCACTCCATAGTTTTTATTGATTCCATGGAATTTTATCCATCTATTTTTATAAATATCACTTGATTACAGGGAAAATTCAATCTCCCTTATGTACGAAGAATGTGAGGAATGTACTTAATGAAAAAAAGTTGTTCAACTCATCCAACTCCATGGAGAAAATTTTATCATATTGACTCATATTATTGATAAATTTCTACAACTGATGCACATCACATTCCATTGATAAGTGAAAAATATAACTTTTTATCATTTTGAACAATAGATAATGATAAATATCTTTTCAGTGTTATGGATATATTTCATAGAAAGTAGTGGATCATTCATTGAACAAAAAATAAGGTGGTTATTCCCTTAAAAGGGATTTAAGAAAATGTGTTTCCCTCATTTTTTCATTTGAAAAATCATCATAATTCATGAATTACTAATGATATTTGTTTATAACAAAGATATTTTTCCCTCAATTTTCCATAACATTCAGTTTCTCAGGAGGACCATAATTGCATTCTCAGTTCCATTCTTTTTTAACATGGAACCTTTGGTATCCATCCGTTGACTAAAATAATAAATCATATCATGATAAACAATTATCATATAGGCAACCACACAATCATGAAAAAATTAATTACATGATCCGAAGATCTTAACAACTAATTATTTAATCCATGACACCTTTGGTTTAACCATATATAAATCCCTAGAGATATCCTTTAAAATATCACTAGGAATATCAGTACTGTTTTCTCATCCACATTTTAAAAATTTGAAAAAACCATTCCTTTGATGTGAACTATAGTGACTTAAGCATAAAAATCATTAATATTACATAATTTTAGATTAATATTCATCACATTACAAAAGTACATGCCCAAGGATAGTAGTATATTAGTGTTATTGTAATCTTGGAACAAATTATTCTAACTTGGTGAAGGATCTTAGATGATTCCCACATAGATCATCACAATTAGTACTCCTACTTAAAATGATTTCTTCAAAACTAATGGAAAGGAAAAAATATAAATGGTTATTTTAGATATATAGTAAGGGTAAATAAATGAGATAAGTAATTATAATCTATGTATATGTTTATGAGAATATAGACAAAACATTATAAGACCATACCCTGTATTTCAAATATCGCAATCAATAGTCATGGAATAATTATAGGTTTTCCATAAGAATTGAATCCTATGGGAATCAGGAGCATAATCCATGAAATCATAATATAATAATAAGACATATAATTCTTACAGAGAAATAAACCTATAAAAACATTCTCCATAAGTAAATTCATATTTCTAAATCATACGATTTCACTTTAAGGGGATGCACCTACTAAGAGGGACACACCACCATCCTAAGTCACAACCGTATACATATAGTGGATCAGGTTACACCTTCATCCCAAAGTGGGTCAATCCCTTCGACATGTTTCTCATATTATTAGTCAAGGTTCACTCCCACGATAACATTCATTTTCATGGTTCAATCCAAATACAATATTAGTAGTTAAGGTTCACTTCCAATAACTTCTTAGTTGTCATGGTTCACTCCCAAGACTATCTTAGCGGAAAAATTCCCTTATAAAAACATCTTCACTTCCCATTTTATCCACGTCAAACACATGAGATATATACATTTAACTAATTAATTGAACAGAGATATAGGTTCAACGCACCACATAATAAAATCATACATACTTGTTCCATAAGATCACAACCAAATATCATATCATAACCCATGAAATGAAATGGGTGTTATAAGCATGTCACTATATAATAATGTACTAAGAAGAGTTAAGTTGATAATAATTTCATTAATGAATAAACTAATAAAAGAAGGGAGTTTCATAATAATTTTACCATTTTATACCCCAACCAAGAGAATCAGGTTCCATAAACATCATGCCATCAAAACATAAACCATTTAGAGAAATAATATGAATACTATTCAGGGATCATATCCTTAGTAAGTAATCGGTAACAAAAACATCTTTAATCTAATATTTAATATAATTTTTAATTACATTTCAAAAAAATTATTGCGAAAAATATTCATTCCTCTTTAAAACTAAATTTTTAAAAAATAATACCATTTTCAGAACTATTTTATTTAAAAACATATTTGAAAACATATAAATGAATCTTTGAAATCATTTAACTCATTACATTTGAATATGAAATTAAATAAATATTAAGAAATAGTTGAAATCATTAAAATATATTTCTTATAAAATAATCATGAAAACATAAAATGGAATATTTTAATTAACAAAATCCATTTCATTGAAAATAAAATTTAAAGCAAATAAAGGAATCTTTTAAATTATTGAAATCTTTTTCTTTGAAAATAACATTAAAAACATATAATGGAATCTTTGAATCCCCTTTTAAACACTTTTAAAAGCATAATAAAATTTTAAATTTCTTTTCCTCAAAAATGATCTAAAATATCATTTCGAAACATTTTGGAAAACTTTTTTAGATAATTTTTTAATGAAACAGATTTTTGAAAAACGAGAGAAATATATTCATATTTTCAAAAAAAATAAACATCATTATATATAGTACTAAATAAGGTAAAAAAGATTACCATTATATGATAATATCATTAAAAACTACAGTATAATTAAATTCATTAGTTTTATTGAGATATGGATCCTAATAGTTCATCAATCGAATCAGAATCATAACCAATCCCCTTAAAAGATGAGATTTTAGTTATAAAAATGTACTATTTAAGAACATTGATTGATAATCCCCATGAAATAATAACCTTACATGACGCCTATAATTCCATTTAAATAATTATATTCATAAGATATCATATCAAAATTTATTATATACACCTCAAAAAAGAAAATAGGTTAATAATATTATATGTGTCTCAAAGAACGAATATTGAGATAGAATTACTTACCAATTCATAAAAATTTGACCTATAAATCTCATGAATGATAGATCATGAAATGGATATATAAATAAAGATATATTTCAGGTTAATAATTATATTATTCATTAATGGTCATTATATACCTTACACAAAATAAATGAGTAGTGAATATATCATAAGTCTCATAGAAACAAAAGGGAGACTGGAAATCTTCTTATTACATGAGTAATGATTCATTCGTGATCCCCATCAAATAATAAAAACAATTAAAACATTTAATATCATTAAATATTTTAAATTTATTAGATAACATGTAATATGTTACTATGTATGTAAAGACCCGGAAATTTCAAGGAAATTTTTTTCTTAATTTTCATTGGAATTTTACAAGAACGCAGTTTCTGACGGCACCTGATTCTGAGGCCCGGTGTGCCCAGAATTAATTTCCGAAGTTTGGCTCGGGTACGTTCAGTGAACGAGCGAGTGAGAATTTATAACTTTTGAACTGGTGATTGGAATCGAATTCCAAGGGCATCGATGAACTTGCAACGCCGGTAATCGCTTAAGGGGACCTTTACCGTAGTTGAGTTTGTGCAGGTGAAGAAGTTAAATTTTGAGGTTTAATTAAAAAAAAGTAAATAAAATTGTTGAATTAATTTTTATTTCATAACAAGGTGGTTAATTTCTCCCATGGGAAGTTGGTGGTGGGGCCCACATCCACCCAACTTCCCATGTGTGGATAATTGAAAGAGTGGGGCCCACACGAACCCCTCCCCACCTTTTCAAATTCCTTAACTCCCTAACTCCTCTTAACCCTTCACTTTCCTAACCCCTCTAAACCTCCATTTAAGTTTTGTTAACTTATCACCTCATTAATTTTATAACATCTTATGTTAATAACTTAAGTGAGTTAAATGTAGGTTTTGAATTTTCAAACTCTTGAAATTCAAAACCTATGTTGGGTTAATAAAATAAGTGGGTGGATTATTTTATTTTGGGGTTAGTTGTTCTTGTGGTGGAGACTTGGGAGAGAAAGGGCTAAGTTTGAAGTATTCATCTTCTTCAACATCGATGAAGAACACGAAGAACACCGTTCTTCAACGAAGAACATCTCCGCCGAAGAACACGACGTCTTCTTCCAATGACATTTCCTCTTCGAACGCACCTCGACGACAATGGAATCGACGTTCGTTTTCCGCAACACCCGATCTCCACGACGCTCGTCTTCCGCGGCTCAATTGACGTGCACCGTTCCTGAACCGAGGTAGGGAATTGTTTATGGAATATTAATGAACCCCAATGCTACTTCCTTCTAAATCAAAGAACGTGGATCAAATAAAAATTAATTTGGTCCACGAAGATTATGTTGTGGGTTGGGATTTTATTTTGGTATTCTCTTACCTTTTGAGAAAAGAACGACGAGCGCGGACCAACTAATTCCGGGTTGATCCGCGGATCGTTCGTACATATGGATCGATGTAGGGGTTTTATTTATTTATTTGATTCATGAATACCAACTTGATGATCTTCGTGGATTTAAACCATTTGTTATCGAATAATGCGAGGGGGTCGGATCGCACAAACACGGCCGACCCTCCTCCTTAATTTCGTGATGGTTCCTTTGTGGTTGGTACGGGAAGGCGTGGTGCCGTCGCACCACGCAGTTTTCATGTGGAAGGATATGTGTGGCGCCGTCGCGCCACGCCGTGGAAGGTATTTTAAGAATGCGACGTCATCGTGCCACGTCGAAGAAAACCAATGAACCGCGGTCGGAGTCGGACCACGGCGAAGGGGCGCGGTGCCATCGGGTCACGCTAGAAAACTACAAAGATGACGCTAATCATTTTGACGTGCGGATTGATGGGCGACGATGAAGCAGGCCGTTTTGGCATTTGAATCCCTTCACAGTGAAGGTGGGGTCCCGGGGGGACCATAGGCGAAGACAACAGGAGAAACGGACCACCGGAGCGCGTTTGGTGGTCCGCAGAAGGCGGCGACGGTAGCCGACGGCGTCAATCAGCGGCGAAGGGGGGGGGGGGGGGGGCGTGCACCCCCGCCGCTCCGCGGCGACCGCGGCCGGCCGGTCGGGCCAGACCGGACCGCGCCGGGCACAGCCGGGTCGAACCGGTTCGGGCTGACCTATGGGGGGGGGGGGTCGGGCCGGGTCGGCCCGGGCCCAGACCCCCCGTTTTCGGACCACATTAGGTCAAATGCCCATATCTTGAGCTGTAGACCTCTGATTGACGCGTCGTCAGCGGAAACACGATCCTTGGATCGAGACGGTCGTTTAGGTATATTACACTCAATGTTTCGGAGAAGTTTGGGTTCGGACGGGTTGGTTCGTACACGAAACCAACCGGGCCCTCGAAGCGGAAACACTCGTAACATGAGTTCCGGACGTCCGAATGACGTGCCGTCAACTTTGTTGAATTCCTCTAAGTGATACGGATCTTTTAGCTTTCTCCGCTCGAGGTTTGGAAGCCGTCGGAGTACGGTCGGATTGGTTCACTCATGAAACCAACCGGGCCCCTGGAACGAAAAAGCCAATAATTCACAGACCAGGCGTCCGATTGACGCGCTGTCTGTTTCGTTGAATTCCTCTTGATGAGACGGAACTTTGGTATACTTTGCCCAAGTTTTGGACGAAATTGGAGTATGGCCGGGTTGGATTATACCCGAAATCCAACCGGGCCCCTGGAAAGGAAAAAATGATATCTTTCAGACAGGACGTCCGTTTGACGAACCGTTAGTGGCGTTGATGATCTCGTTGAGAAACGGTCCCTATGAGTATACCCTATGAGAGTTTGTGGTACAGTTGAGATACAGCCGTGTTGGTTCGCTTACGAAACCAACCGGGCCCCATGGGATGAAAAGGCTAATAACTCACAGACCGGGCGTCCGATTGACACGCCGTCTGTTGTGTTGAGACCCCTGTGACGAGGAGGTCCTTTGAGATACTTCTTCGTGGGACTTGTGATGTTTTGGAGTATCGAACAGTAGCTCGTGGAGCGGACCCTCCCATAGACGAGCGTGCGGAGTATAGAGACCGTGTAGCCGGCTGAGACCTGATGACTGCTTGTCCGATTCGACTCAGAGTGACTTGCATAGCCCAGTGGGGAGCACTACATTGTGAGGTGGAAGACCCACGAAGGAGGAGAACTACTATGTGAGGTGGAAGACCTGCGGTACTCGACAGGAGGAGTACCTCTGTAGGCTATGAGGGGGAGCACTACTGTGTGAGGTGGCAGACCCATGGCAGGAAGCACTACTGTGTAAGGTGGCAGGCCCGCGGTACTCGATGGGAGGAGTACCTCAGCAGTCTTAGGTTAGTGAGCAGTACCTCGGAGTCATGACAAGACCACTGTACACTCTAGAGACGAGGTTCTTCGGCAGTTATGGTATCAATAATGAAAATCCTGGTTTGAGCTGAGTCTATGACCCTGTGTTTTCTCATGATTGAGATGGGTTACTTGATAACTTAGGTATATGTATGGGAATATACCTAAGTAGAGGTTATCTGTTGAGATATTATTTGTGGTTATCCTTGTTGGTTTTAGTGAGACCTTGAGGGTATCGGGGTCCCTACTGAGTATCGTTATACTCACCCCTGCACGGGCTATGCCCGCACCGCGTTGTGTTGGTTGCGGACGACGAGCAGTGCTGACGGAGGCCGAGTGTTCGAGGACTGGATGGTACCCGGAGGTGGAAGACATGACGAGTCAGTACCCGGAGGTGGACGAAACGACGAGTCAATATTTGGAGGTGGACTTCATGGTGAGACGACACTGAGAGGAGGTTGACGGGCGAGAGAGTTGTGGAGGCTATCTGTACCTACCCTTCAGGTAGGATCCGTGGTGGACGATCCAGGAGCTGCGCCATCTGTACCTACCCTTCAGGTAGGATCCGAGGAGGACGACCCATGAGCCGCTTCTGTTCTTCCAGCTGTTGACTTTTCTTGTTGTACTGGTTCAGTTGTAGTTGTACTTTCTTTTGGGTTTGTATTCTGGCCCATTTACCTTTTAGCACTTCTCTTTGTACTTAGTGTTTTACTTCCACTTGTACTCTATAGTGTTTGTTTACTTTTATAAAGGAAATGCCTTCCCAGTTATCGGGATTTACGCCTTTGGTGCTAGTCTCCAGCCCCTGGCCTATGGAAGGCGGGCTTGGGGTAGTCAAGGCACGGGCCCCGAGGACGGGTCGTGACAAATTGGTATCAAAGGAGTCGGTTCTACCGCAGAACTTATAACTATGATATTTTCTTTCTATGAAGCAATAGTGTTAAGGGTACCGAGTGTGGTCTTCAGTTCAGGGAGTCCAGTGTTGGTGCAGGCCGCCGACGTATCCATACACCAGGACCCTGACCACTTAATTCCGACCTTGTGCACGAAAACACTGATTGCATGTGTGTTCCAGAAGTTTTATTTAAATATCAGCTCGAACTAGGTCAGCTCACCAGGTATAAATCGTTTGATCATGTCCCGTTGTTTCTTTCAGGATGCCTCCCCATGGACGACTAGCTAGAGCCCCGAGAGTGGTACGTACTGACAGCCCACCGAGCGACGTGGCCTCAGTACAGGGCCCTATCCTAGTTGAGGCACTAGCGGAGGCACCAGCAGTACTACTACCCGTTGGGCCACCGATGCCACCAGCCCCAACAGCAGAGGGTGGATGTCGCTTGAGCGTGCTGCACGAGTTCCAGCGCCAGAGACCATCCAGGTTCTAGGGAGGGACGGACCTGAAGGCGGCTGAAGATTGGCTGGAGGCTGTGGTGAGAGTTTTCAGGCTAGTGGGGACGCCAGCAGATTTCATGGCAATCCTTGCTGCCAGCCTTCTTCAGGCAGCAGCCGGCAGATGGTGGAGCCTGATGCTCCAGATACATGATGAGGCGACTCTTCTTTGGGCAAACATCGAGAGCTTGTTCCGGGCAGAGTTTGTACCAGCCACCCTTCGACTGGTGCGTATTCAGAAACTACATCAGCTGCGTCAGGGTAGCATGACAGTGGCACAGTATTCAGCGAGGTTCACAGACCTCTCGCGCTACTCCATAGATATGGTACGAGACCTGTTCTTCAGGGCCCGAACCTTCGATCAGGGGCTCAGGCGGGAGATCAGAGCTTCAGTTGTGTCGCACAACTTTCTGACGCAGACAGGGGTGTTGGAGAGAGCCCTCTTAGTAGAGAGTTTCCTTTCTGAGTAGTCTCCAGCAGCAGGACCCACCACTAGCCGGCATGTGCCAGAGTCTTCTACAGCATGCAGTAGACAGATGACGCAGAGGTCCAAGAGGACCAGACCTACATGTGGTCGACCACGTGACTCGGGGTCGGTAGTGCGAGGCACCAAGGGAAGTGATAGAGCCAGACCTTCCATGAAGTGTTACTCCTGCGGCTGGATTGGTCACATGCCACGCGACTGTCCGACCTGCCATATAGATGACCGGCAGTTAAATGAAGAACCTCCTAGGCAGAGGAAGAGGTTTGATCAAGGCAGACCACTAGGAGTAGGAGACCATGGCAGAGGAGCTGGCCGTGCAGCTGGAGGTGGACGACGCTTCGGGGTGTTGCCACCACCACCACCAGGAGGTCCACCCCAACCATAGGGAACAAGTGGACATGGGAGAGCTCAGTTTCAGGCAGCTGAGGCCTATGATCATGGAGCTCTGGAAGCAGATGAACGGGAGAGGGCCTAGCTCCAGACCTGGAGACTTTTGTTTATGCTGCTTCTAGCTTTTTTGATGTTTGTTGTAGATGCTTCGTGTCTTGTACTATGAGCTACAATAATAAAAATACACTTATCATTGTTTAATTTCCTGTCCTTTTGTTAGGTTGATACTGAGTGGTCCCGGTTAAAACTGTTGACTTGACCCTCACTTTCGAGATTCCTACTAGAAGAGACCTAGTGACCTCACACTGATGCTGACAGTGTGACTCGACCCTTGGAGGCGAGAGTGACAGTTGGATCTCTTGGTAGTTATGTCGAGGCCTTACGATGTCATCCATGGCATGAATGCATCATTCATGTCAGGATTGACTGTATTAGGCAATGAATGTGGTTCATCCAGGGGATGAGACCAGATTTCTCTTATCGGTAAAGAAGAAATCATAGCACCTCTTTTGAGACTAGAGAAGGTCCAGGTCATCCAAGAGTGGATGAGGACAGCACAGGGCCGACAGAAGCCTTATGATGATAGGACTTGGAGGCCTCTAGAGTTCGAGGATGATGATCTCATCCTTATACGGGTCTCACCTCGACGAGGTTTACGGAGATGAGGCCAGGGAGGCAAGTAATCTCCGAGGTTCAACGAACCTTTCTAGGTCCTCAGCTGGGTAGGTGAGGTGGTTTACCGCTTGACCCATCCACCACAGTTGCACTAGGTGCACGACGTTTTCCAGGTATCTCAACTGAGGAGATACATGCTCGACCCTTCGCATATCATCGACCATGAGAAGCAGGACAATGGCGATGGGGTTACTTCCATGGAGGTTCTAGTGGGGATCAAGGATCGACAGGAGTATATCCTATGAGGACGATCGATTCCTCGGGTGCACTTTATCTGGCAGTACGAGAACCTCTAGGTGAGCACATGGGAGCAGAAGGCTCAGATACGTGCTCTGTACTACTTTTGTTACCCTAGTTTTTGCTGAAGCTTTACGGGGACGTAAAGCCCTGAGGTGGGAGTAATGTAAAGACCCGAAAATTTCAAGGGAATTTTTTCTTAATTTTTTTGGAATTTTACAAGAACGCAGTTTCTTACGGCGCCTGATTCCGAGGCTCGGTGTGCTCGGAATTAATTTCTGAAGTTTGGCTCAGGTACGTTCAGTGAACGAGCGAGCGGGAATTTCTAACTTTTTAATCGGTGCTCGGAATCGAATTCTGAGGGCACCGATGAACTCGCAACGCCGGTAATCGCTTAAGGGGACCTTTACCATAGTTGTGTTTGTGTGGGTGAAGAAGTTAAATTTTGAGGTTTAATTAAAAAAAAAGTAAATAAAATTGTTGAATCAATTTTATTTCATAACAAGGTGGTTAATTTCTCCCATGGGAAGTTGGTGGTGGGGCCCACATCCACCCAACTTCCCATGTGTGGATAATTGAACGAGTGGGGCCCACACGAACCCCTCCCCACCTTTTCAAATTCCTTAACTCCCTAACTCCTCTTAACCCTTCACTTTCCTAACCCCTCTAAACCCCCATTTAAGTTTTGTTAACTTATCACCTCCTTAATTTTATAACATCTTATGTTAATAACTTAAGTGAGTTAAATGTGGGTTTTGAATTTTCAAACTCTTGAAATTCAAAACCTATGTTGGGTTAATAAAATAAGTGGGTGGATTATTTTATTTTGGGGTTAGTTGTTCTTGTGGTGGAGACTTGGGAGAGAAAGGGCTAAGTTTGAAGTCTTCTTGTTCTTCAACATCGATGAAGAACACGAAGAACACCATTCTTCAACGAATAACATCTCTATCGAAGAACGCGACGTCTTCTTCCAACGACGTTTCTTCTTCGAACGCACCTCGACGAAAACAGAATCGACGTTCGTTTTCCGCGACGCCCGACCTCCGCGACGCTCGTCTTCCGCGGCTCAATTGACGTGCACCGTTCCGGAACCGAGGTAGGGAATTGTTTATGAAATATTAATGAACCCCATGCTACATCCTTCTAAATCAAAGAATGTGGATCAAATAAACATTAATTTGATCCGCGAAGATTATGTTGTGGGTTGGGATTTTATTTTGGTATTCTCTTAACTTTTGAGAAAAGAACGACGAGCGCGGACCAACCGATTCCGGGTTGATCCGCGGATCGTTCGTACATATGGATCGATGTAGGGGTTTTATTTATTTATTTGATTCATGAATACCAACTTGATGATCTTCGTGGATTTAAACCATTTGTTATCGAATAACGCGAGGGGGTCGGACCGCACAAACACGGCCGACCCTCCTCCTTAATTTCGTGATGGTTCCTTTGTGGTTGGTACGGGAAGGCGTGGTGCCGTCGCACCACGCGGTTTTCATGCAGAAGGATATGCGCGGTGCTGTCACGCCGCGCCGTGGAAGGAAGTTTAAGAACGCGACGCCATCACGCCGCGTCGAAGAAAACCAAAGAACCGCGGTCAGAGTCGGACCGCGGTGAAGGGGCGCGGCGCCATCGGGTCGCGCTGGAAAACTACAAAGATGAAGCTAATCGTTTTGACGTGCGAATTGATGGGCGACGACGAAGGAGGCCGTTTTGGCGTTTGAATCCCTTCGCAGTGAAGGTGGGGTCCCGGGGGGACCATAGGCGAAGATGGCAGGAGAAACAGACCACCGGAGTGCGTCCGGTGGTCCGCGGAAGGCGGCGGCGGCGCGCCGCCGAAAGTTGCCGGCGGCGTCAATCAGCGGCGAATGGGGGGGAGACCGCGCGCACCCCCGCCGCTCCGCGGCGACCACTCGACTGTGGCCAGCCGGTCGGGCCGGGCCCAGACCCCCCGTTTTCAGACCACTTTAGGTCAAATGCCCATATCATGAGTTGTAGACCTCCGATTGACGCGCCGTCAGCGGCAATGCGATCCTTGGATCAAGACAGTCATTTCGGTATATTACACTCAAGGTTTCAGAGAAATTTGGGTTTGGCCGGGTTGGTTCGTACACGAAACCAATCGGGCCCTCGGAGCGGAAACTTTCGTAACTTGAGTTCCAGACATACGAATGACGTGCCGTCGACTTTGTTGAATTCCTCTGAGTGAGACGGATCTTTTGGCTTACTCCGCTCGAGGTTTGGATGCTGTCAGAGTACGGTCGGATTGGTTCACTCACGAAACCAACCAGGCCCCTGGAACGAAAAAGCCAATAATTCACAGACCGGGCGTCCGATTGATGCGCCGTCTGTTTCGTTGAATTCCTATTGATGAGATGGAACTTTGGAATACTTCGCCCGAGTTTTGGACGCAGTTGGAGTATGACCGGGTTGGATTGTACCCGAAATCCAACCGGGCCCCTGGAAAGGAAAAGCTGATATCTTTCAGACAAGACGTCTGTTTGACGAACCGTCAGCGGCGTTGATGATCTCGTTGAGAAACGGTCCCTATGAGTATACCCTATGAGAGTTCGACGTACAGTTGAGATACGGCCGGGTTGGTTCGCTTACGAAACCAACCGGCCCCCCTGGGACGAAAAGGCTAATAACTCACAGACCGGTCGTCCGATTGACGCACCATCTGTTGTGTTGAGACCCCTGTGACGAGGAGGTCCTTTGAGATACTTCTTCGTGGGACTTGTGATGTTTTGGAGTATCGACCAGTAGATCGTGGAGCGGACCCTCCCAGAGACGAGCGTGCGGAGTACGGAGACCGTGTAGCCTGCTGAGACCTGATGACTGCTTGTATGATTCGACTCGGAGTGACTTGCATAGCCCAGTGGGGAGCACTACTTTGGGAGGTGGCAGACCCACGACGGAGGAGCACTACTGTGTGAGGTGGTAGACCCGCGGTAATCTATAGGAGGAGTACCTCTGTAGGCTATGAGGGGGAGCACTACTGTGTGAGGTGGCAGACCCATGGTGGGAAGCACTATTGTGTGAGGTGGTAGGCCCGCGGTACTCGACGGGAGGAGTACCTCAGCAGTCTTAGGTTAGTGAGCAGTACCTCGGAGTCATGACAGGACCACTGTACACTCTAGAGACGTGGTTCTTCGGTAGTTACGGTATCGATAATGAAAATCCTGGTTTGAGCTGAGTCTATGACCCTGTGTTTTCTCATGATTGAGATAGGTTACTTGATAACTTAGGTATATGTATGGGCATATACCTAAGTAGATGTTATCTGTTGAGATCTTCTTCGTGGTTATCCTTGTTTGTTTTAGTGAGACCTTGAGGGTCTCGAGGTCCCTACTGAGTATCGTTATACTCACCCCTGCACGGGCTATGCCCGCACCTCATTGTGTTGGTTGCAGACGACGAGCAGCGCTGACGGAGGCCGAGTGTTCGAGGACTGGACGGTACCCGGAGGTGGACGACACGATGAGTCAGTACCCGGAGGTGGACGACATGATGAGTAAGTATTTGGAGGTGGACTTCATGGTGAGACGAAACTCGGAGGAGGTTGACGGGCGAGAGCTTTGTGGAGGCTATCTGTACCTACCCTTCAGGTAGGATCCGTGGTGGACGATCTAGGAGTTGCGCCATCTGTACCTACCCTTCAGGTAGGATCCGAGGAGGATGACCCAGGAGCCGCTTCCATTCTTCCAGCTGTTGACTTTTCCTGTTGTACTGGTTCAGTTGTAGTTGTACTTTCTTTTGGGTTTGTATTCTGGCCCATTTACCTTTCAGTACTTCTCTTTGTACTTAGTGTTTTACTTCCGCTTGTACTCTGTAGTGTTTGTTTACTTTTATAAAGGTAATGCCTTCCCAGTTATTGGGATTTACGCCTTTGGTGCTAGTCGCCATCCCCTGGCCTATGGAAGGCGGGCTTGGGTTAGTCACGGCATGGGCCCCGAGGATGGGTCGTGACAATGTATACCACACAATAAGAATAATTGGAGAATAAAGAATTTATCTCACAAAAATAAAATTTAGATGAGAAAAGTCTTACATTAATTCTTGAGAATCTTCACACACATTCAAACCCCATGTATAAAAAATATATGTTTATGATAAATATACTATATAAACATATTATTATATCTCATACCAAGATTTTATTATGAATTTATATTAAAAATTTATTAACAATTCCTTGTTAATGTTACGTTTCAAAAAATATCCACATTGTTTTTCATATATATTTTGATGTGATATTCTCGATACTGTTAAGTAGATTAGGATTTAATTTTGTATAGAATGAAAAACGTGATATGAATTTCATATATACTAATTATATAGTTACTTATAATAATCTATATATGATTTTAAAAATAAATCAAATACCCCATTCATGGAGACAGTAGGTCGTACGTACGCATAAACACTGTTTCTGTTTTCTTATTATATAAAAAGATTGAATGTAAATGAAATATATGTATATATATAAATATATTAGAATTATATTATAATTTTTATTTAAAATATATGAAATTATTTTACTAAACAACTACTTAATACATTCTATATTCTGTGTGAACAAATCACATCTGTTTGAGGAGGTAGTTGTTCACACGTTCACAAACAACATTATCATATTCCCAAAATGAAAAGTTTAAAGGTATATTTATTATAATAATTACATAATTATAAGGAAAAAATATTTATGACATATATCATATCAAAACATTATTTCCATAATTATACACAACATAGAAAGGTGTGAATGAAAGAAGAGATGACATCGATTCTCGAGGTGGTTGTATGTCATACACACGAAAGATGATTTTGTATCTCATTTGATGGAAGTATGTAAATGTGTAGGTATTACACTAAAAAAAATTCATAGTATATTTAGGATAATGATGATATTATATATGAATGTTTTATGAATAAATTAATGGGTATAGAAATAAATTAATCAAATGTTCTTATTGAAGAGAATTATATATTTTTTTGGGTAATTAATTTTGTTTTTCACCAAAGGACTAACATGTTTGGATTTTATTGTAATGGTAGGATTATATTATAAAGGGAGGTCTGTTAATATATTATTTTTATTGTGTTGGGACACGAAATATGGAATTATAGTTGTCACTAAGTTAGTTTGGGTGTTGAGTTCCCTTTTATAGTGGAGGAGGAGTGACATTCTTGTAAATACAAAAAGGAAACAAATATTGAGAGTTATCACTTACACCATGTTCCATTAATAATGGTCAATTTTCAATAAATGGTTCCATATGGTCTAAATATATCCAAAAATGGATTTTTTACTTGTTTATTGGTTTTTCCCCTTGAGTTAATGTTTTACCACCGTGTAAATTCTTTTTTACCACAATTATTGTAATTAATTTTAATTACATTATCAAATATTTTTTGTCAAAAATTAAGATGAAATTATTTTAAAATAAATAATATGATGATTATAAATATTCTATAATTTTTTTAATATTAGAAACATCGTAGTGGAAAAAATTAATTTAAAAATAATCCAACAAACATGCCCTGAAATTTGGGTTTTTAAGAGAAAATGTCCAAAAGATTGAAATGTTTTTATATCCTATTTAAATGTAAAATTTATTCTAATGACCTAAATATGATTTATAGATCCATAATTTATCTAAATATATTTTAAATCCAAATGAAAATGTAATTTCACTATATAATTAAATTAGAATAAATGCATCTTTTCCATTAAATTTAGTATGATTAACAATTCATTATAAATTAAACTTTTCCGAAAACTAAAAAAAATATTATAATGGAAATTATGATATACCTCTTTAAAAAATAAATTTAATATTAAAAATATAATTATTTAAAAAATATATATATTTTTAAAACAAATTTCCTTTAAAAGGAGTCCAAACTCCCTTTCATAAAAATATAGCTTTTTATGATTAAAATTGGAATTGTTTTTATTTTATAACTATCAATCTTATTGGATGAATGTAAAAAAATTAGGTTGGATTTAAAATATAAAAATTTATTTATGATCTCTTAATAACTATGATTAATTAAATTTATTATGTGAAAATACCATTGTGGGTATAAAAATTTTGTTTTCATAAAATCAATGCCCTTATATTCAATGGGTTTTTATTTTTATTTCTAATTATTTGATAAAAAATTAATTATTTATTTAAACATGTGTAAACCATAGTTTTATTATTTAGTTAATATTATTAATATATTCCATTCTAATGGAAAAGTGATAAGTATTACAATTTTATAATAAAAAAATTAGTAGTATATAATAGTTTTGTAAAATGAGGACTTGCATGTGACATAATCCCTCAAAGAAATGTGGAATTGTGTGTAAGACAATAAAAAATAGTGTTTCATGTACATAATTCCAGTATAATTATTTCATGTAGTGATTTCATAATGTGATGTTGAGTATAAGAAAATAATATCATAGGGTAGCGTGCAACAGCTACCATTAATGAAATTTAATTTATATGAAAAAACAATCATAAAAACCCGACATGTTATGTTCTACACCACATAAAATGAACTTCTCCCTATAAATTCATCTATGTTATAAAAGGTTTAATAATTGAATTTTACATTCATAGAATCACACATAATAAAAAGATTACAAAAACGTTCTTTAGAAATGTAAAGTTAGAAACAAAATGGTTACCCAAAGTAACTCATTACAAGGATTCCATGAAGAATAATATAGGTTTGAAGGGAATATTATAAATGGATTAAAATTTTAATTAATTATAGAATCTAATTGAATTCACGTATCACAATAATGTTAGTGATCAATGGAATGTTATGTGACTCAATACCGTAAATATATGATGATTTATAAGACCATTATTTAAACAAAAAAGGAGGAATTAGGATAAATATTCTGTCAATATCATTTTCCAAGAGTTGATGAATTATTTTACTGTATATGAAAATAATGGAATATACTTACTAAATTTCAATATAATTTTTATGAACAATATCTCCCTTTGGTGGTACCTTTTTTAATTTCCACTTCATATCTAACTCCAAAAAATTAACTTGAATATTTTATCCCCAAAACTCTAATGGATCATAAGACCCATAGATAGACCGATATGTTATTCCATCTATCATCAATTATCATTAAAAAAAGGATATAATATTTTATTAAATATACATCATTCTTCATATGGTTAGAAAATACATCAAATCCCTAAAACTCCATCTGAATCATAACATAATAACCAATACATTAATGGTAAACCTTATAACCCTTAAGAAATATAATTCATTATTTATTCCATAAATAAACAAATATCTTATAATAAAAACATATTTATTGGATACATGGTTTCATCCTTACATTGAGATAATATTAAATGATATTTTATTATTCCAAAATCTATATAGAGGGATATAATCACATCAAACATCATTAAAGGATGAAAATAATATTTAAATGGATTTATTCATAAAAAATAAATCATGAACATCCCAACTAAGGGGTGGGGATATGTTTTCCCAAATTATAATGACTCAATTCATCCATTTTGATTGCATAAGTTTTCTCTTTATCATATTTTATCTATGTTTTTTGTATATTATCATCCATATTATTCATTTGATTTGGTTATTCATTTTCAAAATTCCTAAAAACCATTAAATTGAGACACTAATGTGTGGGAGGATCATTTGGTGCATCATTCACTCTATTTCATAACCTCAAAAATAATCTACTTGATATCATTTTATTCCACACATAACACAATTATCCCAAATACAATTTCCATCATGGTCTAATCTACACTTTGAGAATAATGTTAATCTAATATTATTCTATCAATTATTTTTAGAGTTTCTTTTTAATTTTATCCTTACGTTCTAATCATAATCATTAGATTGATTAAAAACAAAAATATCTATTTTTTTGAAGAATATATGGAATGTACTTACTGGAAAATATGTTCTTGAACTCTTCTCAATCTATTAAGTCGATTTTATCTTATTTCCTCATATTCTTAATAATGTTCCACCACATATTCTCTTCACCTTCCATGTGATAAGTTCCCATCATAACTTTATATTTTTATGAAAAAAAGAAAATTAAAAATATCTTTTTATTTTACAAATTCCTTCCATTAAAATTAGGTGGAAATTTCCATAAAAAAGGATTATAGAAAATTCTTTCCCTACTTTTTTCATTTGGAATCTCAACATGATTCATGTTTTGATAAGACTGTGTGTTCATGGAAATATGTGTTCTTACTCCATCTTCAATTAAATTTGGTTTATATGGTATAAAATCAATTCATTTTCCATTATATTCTTAATTTACATGATTCTTTTAGGTTCTATCCATTCAAAAAAACCAAAAATCATAGTGTTAGAAACACATATCATAGAGGAAAACCACACTATCTTGAAAAATTAATTATATTATGTCAACATCATTACACCAAATTATTTAATCTACGAATCCTTGGAATTATACTTAGATACATCCCTATAAATATCCTTATAAATATCAATAATAACCTCACTAATGTTTTATCTTCATAATTTCCAAATCATGACAAATGAATTTGTTTAATACAAACTATTACAACCCAAGATTAACATACATGGATATGACATCATTTTCGATGAATATTCATCACATTAAAAAAGTACATTCTTATGGACTATAATAGTATAGTGTATTTAGAATAATGAAACACAATATTCTAACTTCGTGAAATATCTTCATTGACTCCCAAAAGACCATTCCATTTAGTACTCCTATATAAAACATTTCACCATAACTTAATGAAAGGAAATAAAAGAAAAGGTGATCAAAAATGCTAAATAATGGAAATAAATAAGATACATAAGAAAAATATAAGAATAATGGTGTGTTAATATGACCATAACATTGGAAAATCACGCCCTTCATATCAAAAATCATAATAAAGATTCACAAAATAATGATTGGATGTTTATTAGACATGAATCATAAAGGAATAAAGATAACAATCCATGAATGTATAACATGGGAATAACTCATTGAATTGTGGTAGACACATAAGAATATAAAATCATTACCTATAATTCATTAATAACTGACAAAATTTATCAAGGAACTTCATGAGGGATACTCTTATTGGTGGGAAATCCCACCACACCACTCATAACCCTTTCCAAATTGTGGATTATGTTACACCTTCTTCATATAGTGGGTCAGAACTGTTGACTTATGTCCCTTATTAGTGGAGAAGGATTTCTACAAATAAAATCTTATTAGTAGAGGATAAATCCTGATAATATATTAGTAGTGGAGGTTCACTCCCAAGCCTATATTTTTAGTCAAAGTTCACTCACAAAACCATCCTAGATGAAAACGTTTTATACCGAATTGATTTCACTCCCTATTACAGCCATGTCTATCACCTGAGATATAAATATTTACCCATTTCATTTTAGGGAGATATAGGACCCACCTGTCACATAATATATTCATAAACATGTGGTCCACAAGATGCTAAAAATCATAATCATAACCCATGATTGAAAACAGGTATTATAAACATGTCATCATATAATAATCTCTAAAATGTTAATTGGTTTCATATTCTTTTCATCAAAGAGTAACCCATGAAAGTAAATGGTATTCATAATAATTCTATCATGGTATATACATGGATGATAAAATTGTGTTATAAACATCATGCCATGAAAACATAAACAATTTAGTGAAATAATATAAAAGGTATTCATAGGTCATATCCCTTGTAAGGAATAAGTGACACCAATGGATTTCATCTTATATGGAAAGTAAATTCAAAATATATGTTCAGAACAATTATAGAGGAAAATATCATTTCCGATTTGAAAAATGATTTTGGAAATAAAAAACATTTTCACAAGACTTTTCTTTAAAAATATCATTCAAATCTTAAAAAGATTGTTTTTAAATAATTGAAATCTTTTTCATTGAAAATATAAGTAAAATATCACAATGGATGTTTTGAAATCATTTAAATCCTTTTCATTAATAGTTTTTTCGAAAGCTTATAAATTAATATTTTATGTCATTGAAATACATTTCATTGATAATAACATTCCAAAATCATAAAGGAATCTTTGAAATCATTGATATCATTTTCTTTGAAAAATACATTGTAAATTTATAAAGGACTCTTCAATAACTATTTAAAACACTTTTTAAAATATAATAAAATTTTAAATACTTGTCAATGAAAATGAGCATAATTTGTCATTTTAGAACATTTCTAAAAAATTTTTTATAAACCAAGGTTTATAGAAATAAAATATATTTTTGATCAAAGATATAAATTCATTGTGATTTTATTAAATAAATTTTCTTAATCATATTAAATACCGAAGATAGTGAAATTGTACCATTATATGATGGTATCATGAATAAAATGTGGTGAATTAAATTCCTGAGATTTATTGATAAATATATTATTATATTTCATTAATGGAAACACAATTATAACCAATACCTATAAAAATGTGACTATGTAAATTAATTCATACAACTTTGGTGACATTTAATCATAATCCCCATGAAGGAATAATATTAAATGAATATTATAATATCATGATAATAAAGAGGTTCATGGTGTTACATGTCAAAGGGAATACTTTACCCTTCGTAATATAATATACCTTCATAACATCACATGTGTCACAAAGAATGAAAATTGAGGCAAACCTATTTTACTAATTTGGAATCTTTTGAACATTAAAACACATGAAAAAAGTTCATAAAATGGATATATAAATAAATATATATTTCTGGAAAATAATTACAGAATGCATTCATGGGAAGTATATAAACCATAAAAAATAGATTAGTGGTGAATATAGAATAAGCTTCACAGAAGTAATAGCTGGACTAGATATCCCCTTACTACATGAATATCTTTTGAATCGTGATCCCTATGAAATAATAAAAGCAGTTAAAACATTTAATATCAAGAATTAAATTAAATTAAATATATTACATGTAATAGGTCATTATATTCACTATAAAACATGAATAAGTGGTGAATATAGAAAATATATCAAATATCTAAAAGTGATTTGAGAAAACGCTTACCTTAACTATTGACATTCATTTTACACATTCAAAGATATTGTATAATAAATATATGTTTTTTATAAATATATCACGTAAATTTATTCTTATATATAATAACATATATTTCTTTTATTATGTATTCATGTTATCCTTTTCATAACAATTCATTGTCAATGTTATATTTCAGATAAAAAACGCTTTTTCCGAATATGTTTTGACTTTTTATTAGTGATACACTTACTTTGATAATTATTTAATTGTTTCCCTAATGTAAAAAATAATATAAGTATCATATATATTAACTAAATAATTATTTAAAATAATATATTATATATATATATATGAAATGAAATACCTAGTTAGATAGTAGGTTGTTCAAAAGCATTAATGATGTGTCTATTTTATTGTTGTATTGAATAAGAATAACCAAATGAAGTATAAATATATATATAAATTATAGTAAAATTATTATTTAATATATATAAAATTTATTTACAGAATCCATCCTTGATAAATTTCATGAAATGGGTGAATGAATCACGTCTCTATGAGGAGGGTGTAGTCCACATGTCCATGAATGAAGTTATCATATTCAGAAAAATGGAAATCGTAATGTTATGTGTCATATAATAATTAAATAAGCAAAAATAAATCATAAATATCATATATATATATATATTATAAAATAGTAATTAAATCATTAATTCCAACCATATGTTGTGGTATTAGAAGAACGAACAACATCGGTTCACAAGGTGGTAGTCCGATGTACATACAAATGATGATTGTGTATCCCATTTGATGGAAATGTATGAAAGTGTTGATCATACTCGTAACATCAGAAAAAATCATTATATTTTTTATACTTATTTTATTATATATCTTTGTAATAAGAATAATTTTGGGGTTATATAATGAAATGAAACAGAAGTTCTTATTAAAGAATGTTACCACTTCTTCGGGTAATAAATTTTTGTTTTCACCAAAAAACTATATTTGTTGGATTGATACCAAATTGATGATTATAGAATGAATTTTGGGAATTTAATAACTTATTTTAGAATTTTTATGATGATAAAAATGGGTTTATAGGTGTGTATAAGTGAGGGTGGGTATGAGTTCCCTCTTATAGTGGGGGACGAGTTGCAATCTTGAAAATAAAAAAAGGAAAACACTATTGAGAGGTATCCCTTATATAATGTACAAAAATATAATGATAAATTATAGATACAAGGGAGTATACTGTAAAAAATATATCTAAAAAAGTTCTATTTGACATGTGAAGTGCATGATTTTCCCCTTAAAAAAATTTTAACCACTAGGTAAAGTAATTTTTAACATAATCACTATAATTAATTTTAATAACATTCACCAATAATTTTCATAAAATATTAATATGATCGTATTATAAATAATAAATTATTATTATTATAAATATTTATTTCATTTTTTAATTTTATAAACATCAAATTGAATGAAATTAATTTAAAATTAAAACCACATAGTTGTTGCGAAATAAGATTTTTAAAGTAAAAATATTCAAAAGCATAAATTTTTTTTATATCCAAATTATATGTAAATTTGATTCCAATGACCTAAAATGGATTAAAAGTTTTATAATTTATATAAATATACTTTTAAAAAATGAATAAATATTAATAAATTAGAAGATTTTTTTCAATTAAAATATTTTATTTTTCACTATTCCGTGAGAAAATTTAACTTCATAGAAAAACGAAAAAATCACCCAAAGTAAAATTTAATATTCAAATATAAAAAATGGAGTATATTTTTTTCATATATAAATTACTAATGATTTATAAATTACTTTTAAAACAATTCTACCATTAAAAGGTTGTAAAAAATCAATTTAGAAAAATATATCTTTTGACGCCGAAAACGGGATTTGTTCTTCTTTTATACCTATAAAACTTATTTTATGAATGAAAATAAATGTGTTTGTATTTCTTGTTTAAAAATTTCCTTAATACCCACATCTAATTATGGATAATTTAATTTATTAAGATAAAATTACATTATGGGAATAAAAATAGTTTTTTTATAAAATAACATCCTTTATATTCAATTTGTTTTTATTTTCATTTCTAATTAATTGATAACTAATGAATTATTTTTACAAAAATGTGTAAAATTTTGTTTATTATTTTTTTAATATTATTGTTATCTACCATTCTAACATCAATGTGATTACAATTAAAATATTTTAATTATAATATTAAGAGTATGTCATAGTTCGGTTAAAATCGATATTGCATGTAACATAAGATTTTGAATGAACAAATAATATCATGTTACACATTCAAAAAATTGTTTTTAATAAAAATATATAATATATTTCCTTCATACTGTGATATGATAATTTCATTTTTCAAATAAATAAAGCATAACATTGTGTAGCGTGCAATGAAATTTATTTATTCAAAAACAATAATTCATAAAAACTAGGTATGTTACATTTTACACATGAAAAAGGATAAAAATGGACCATTATCAAATATAAAATACATAAGGTTGTTATATGGCCATCCAATGGGTTATATACATGTTTTGGATCATTTTTATCCCTTATCGTTTTAGGTCAAACCATGGTAAACAAAATTTTACTTTTACCACGACAAATAATTTTAAATAATTTAACAATTTAATATTTTGAAAATTTAATTTTTTCCATATTAGATAATATAAATTATGATGATTAAAAACCAAGACTAAATTTTTCTGAATTATATTCACGTAACTAGAAAAATTGTATTTTAAATTAACCTTGTAATCGTGATGGGAAAGCGGTTTTCCAAGGAAAAAAATGTTCATATTTTAAAAATGTTTGTATATGATAATTCAATAAGAAATAGGATAAAATGAAATTAATTTTATTAATATATATATTATTGTATAAATATTACCTTTAAAACCAACTTAAAAATGATGATTTTTTTAATTAATATTGAAAATGAAAATTCATAATAAATCAAATATTTATCAATATTCATCATAAAATTTATCTTATGAAACTATTATCCGAAATTAAAACTAAGATATTTATTAAAATAATATTTTCAAATTTAAATCAATTTATTGAAATAATTATTCAATAGGATTCAAAAATTATCTTTAAAATATGTTCTCAAAATATGATAAATAATGTTTTCGAGAAAAAATCATTATTCAAGAGAAACATTTTTTTTAATTCATATCTCTTATCTACAAAACAAATGATATGAATTTTTAAACATTTTATTTAATATATAAATATATTTATCAGTAAAAATCGCCAAAAGTGATTTATTTATTTTATTAAAATAAAACATGGTAGTGTGAATAAAAATAGTTTTTTAGAAAATGATTTCATTGTTTTTAAATGGTTTTTATTTTCATTTCAAATTAATTGGACATAAACTAATTCATCTTATATTTCCATAACATAGTTAATCCTATTGGTATCTACCATTCAAATCTTGTGGTGGTTATATTAAATAATAATAAATTAGTACAATATGAAGTTTTGTTTGTACTCAGTGTTGCATGTATAGTATTTCATGTAATTAAAGATAAACTCAATGTTTAATATAAAGAGAAATATGAAAATAATAAAATTGTTATAATGAATGTATTTTCAATAATATATGGGTGTATTAGTTTTTTGATGTGATATATTGATTATCTATATAGTTAGTTAGCACAATATCTTTTTTCCATTCTTCCATTAATTTTTTTATGATAGTGGGTTGGCTAGTTGTTTGGTCTGTTCACATGTTTACTTTCTTTCTTCATATAAAATGATTTTTTTGTGTGGTAGGTTTCCTTGTCATGTTTGTTTTTTCATGTGATCACTAGTTTTTTTATTATTTCAAATGGTTATTCAAGTGATTGGATGGTTGGTGTAGTCAGTTCATGACTTTGCCAAATTTTTCTAATTTACAATTTCCCCAAACATACCTCCAAAAGTAATGACTATGACTTTTTATCATAATTGTGGTTTAAAATATTTAATTAAGGTTATTTAAATTCCATTTATAATAATATTATTATATCCTTTAATTTACACTATTACGAAGCAAGTTAATGAGTCTATCCACATTGATTTCGCGGAGATCCACAATTATGGTTAATTTAAGTCTGAAAAATGATATAAAATCCTAATAGTTTTGTATCTTTAATTATAAAATGAATATCATACTTTAATTATTTATAACATTTTGAATCATGATAGTAGAGGTTATATAGTTTATCTTTTGTATTAGTAAATCCCTTATACTGATTTGTCTAGGTTCTTCCATTGGAAAATCCATCATATATATGAAACCCATATTTTGGTTTAGTAAATCATGTGATTCTCCCGATTTATAGGTAGTGGATACTCATTATTTCTTTATTTATATGCATGTGTGGGTATTATATGATTCCGAAATTGGGTGGATATTACGTGTTAAATTAAGAAGGAAATGAATTGAAATAATCCAAATTTGATGGGAATGGGATGGATAATATTGTTTTAGTACTTTTGATGTTATTTCTTATGAGTTTATAAATGTGTAATGCCATTTCTCAAAATCATAATTGTTGGGATCCCAGAATGTGTTGTAGTTGACATGATTTTAAGATTCTTTTTGTATTTATTGTTTCATCACACACTAACTAGATTTATAATCACATATATATCTAGATAATGAATTGTTTGCCAATAGAAATATGGATATTTTGTTAGAAAAACCATCATATATAATGAAATAAATTAATTAATGCCAATGAAATTAAATTTCCTCTAATGATTTTGAAAGATAGAATGTGTTGATGTGTCCATATTCACCTGTTGTGTTTTCTTGTGTGATGTGTAATGTTGTGTGGTGAAGATGGAGACCATTTGGGATTTGATATATGTTGGTTAGTGAAGCGATTATCTTTTTAAAGGGATTTGATATGGGATCATGTGTGGTAGCCATCGAATTCATTTGTTTTGGTGAGAGGAAATGGAAGAAATTTTAGTTTAGAGGAGGTGGTTATGAGATGGGTGACCTTTTATGTGGTGTGGTCGTGTTATTTTCCCATTCAACCCTATAATAAATTTTAATGTTATAAACAAAATGAAATTGGGTGTGAAATGTAAATTCTTGGACTTCAACATGTTCGTGGTAATTAGTCTAAATGAATTGGATGATAAATGAATAGGCTTTGTTAATTTGAATTAAATAGATTAATAATGATAGTTAGTGGTATCTCATTAAATCTATAAAATGTTAGAGCATATAATTGAATATGGAATTTTCTGAATTTGTGTAGTTGTTGCATGGTGTGATATATTTAGTGGTGGTAGCTGTCACGACCCATCCTCGGGACCTGTGTCGTGACTACCCAAGCCTGACTTCCATGAGCCAAGGGCTGGCGACAAGCACCAAAGGCGTAAATCCAGATGAAAGGGGAAGACATTGCCTTATAAAGTAAACAAACACCACAGAGTAAGCCTGTCACGACCCGTCCTCGGGGCCCGTGCCGTGACTACCCCAAGCCCGCCTTCCATAGGCCAGGGGCTGGCGACTAGCACCAAGGTGTAAATCCCAACAAAAAAGGAAGGCATTGCCTTTGAAAAGTAAACAAGCACCACAGAGTAAGAAATTGGAAAAGTAAACACTAAGTAAAACTGTACAAGCTGTGCTGAAAGTAAAAAGGGGGCGGAAATACAAGCCCAACGGTAAAGTACAATTGAAAGGAAAAACAGCAACTGAAAAGGGAAAACTGCAGCGTCGAGCCGTCCTCTGGAAGTCCCACCTGAAGGGTGGGTACAGATAGCCTCCACTGCTCCTCGGGTCCACCTAACCGCTCCGAGTACGTCCCGCCCAGTGGTCCACCTCCAGGTACTGTCCTGCTCCGCACGCCTCCTCCACGATCAGCGCTGTCCGTCGTCTGCAACCAACACTACGAAGTGCGGGCATAGCCCGTGCAGGGGTGAGTATAAGCTACTCAGTAGGGACCCCGAGACCCCCGAAGGTCTTCCGAAATCCACAAAGGATAATCCACAAAGGAAAGATACAATCACGAAGTAACATCTGACCCGTCTTAGGTATATGCCCATACATATACCTAAGTCTTCAATTCCCGTTCGGCTCCAACGTCCGAGCCCAAGCACAACCCAGTCCACACAGGAAAGCAAAACTTATACCCACACAGGATAGAACAACACAATCCACAAAGGAGAGCAACACAAGATTCAGCTCACACAGGATATACTTCTTCGGATGACGATAAAGATGATCATTGAACCATCTAAGTCGTCGGACCCACGAAGGATCGATAGGTACTAACCTTGCAGTGACCCACACAGGATCGGGCCCACGCAGGACCTGTAGGAGTTGGCTCACACAGAACCGCTGAGAGATGACCCACACAGGATCGGACCCACACAGGATCGGGCCCACACAGGACCGGGCCCACGCAGGACCTGTAGGCGCTGGCTCACACAGAACCGCTGAGCGCTGACCCACGCAGGATCGGACCCACACAGGATCGGGCCCACACAGGACCTGTAGCACTGATCCACGTAGGATCGCTGAGTGCAGGAGTCGTCGCAGTCCGCTGAGGATCTCTGCACTGTCGTCACCGCAGTCCACTGAGGATTTCTGCACGGTCGTCGTCGGAGTCCACGGAGGATCTCTGCACAGTCGTCGCCGCAGTCCACTGAGGATCTCTGCACGGTCGTCGCTGTCGAAGTAGCAGTCGCAGCCAGCACTAGGGTTCCCGCACACAGCAAGCTCGTTCGGGAGGGTCCGCTCCACGAGCCGAGAGGCTGATACATCAACTGACACGAAGTCCGATGTTGATGTATCCAAAAGTTCCGTATCGTCAACAGGAACTCAACGTCGCAGACTGCGCGTCAATCGGACGCCCGGTCTGAGAGATATTGGCATTTTCGTCTCAGGGGCCCGGTTGCTTTTTAAGGCAAAACCAACCCGACTGCACTCCACCTGCGTCCAAACCTCAGGCGGAGTATGCCAAAAGATCCGTCTCACTTAGAGGAACTCAACGAAGCTGACGGTGCGTCAAAAGGACGTCCGTAGCTCAAGATATGAGCGTTTCCGTTCCGAGGGCCCGGTTGGTCTCGTGTACGAACCAACCCGACCGAACTCAAGGTATTCCGAAACCTTGAGTGCGATATACCAAAACGACCATCTCGATCCAAGGATCGCGTTGCCGCTGACGGCGAGTCGTTTGGAGGCACGAAGCTCAAGTTACGGGCGTTTGAACGAAAACGTCCGAAGATGGGGGGTACGGGCCCGGGCCGACCCGACCCGACCCCCCCTGGGTCGGCCCGACCCGGTTAACCCGGCCCGGCCCGGCCAGGGCCGGTCCGGCTCGGCCGAGCGACGCGGGTGGAAGCCGCGGGCGCCGACCAGCGGCCTGAGAAGAAACCGCGGCCCGCGTGCGGGCCGCGCTGGCGAACCGCGGACGCGCTGAGCCGCGTCCGCCTGGACGAACCGGACCCGCGCGCCGCGGGTCCGTTGGCCGCCGCCGCCGCGGCTGAAGCCGCGGCAGATCTCGTCCGGCGGCGCGCCGGGGCGCCGCCGCCTCCGGTCGCCGGCGCCGCCGCATCGCTGGCAACTTCCGCGGGCCGCCGGCGTCGCTCCGGTGGCCCGTTTTCCTTCCCGTCTGCGCCGTTGCTCCTACCGAGATCTGTTCTTTACTGCGGGATCGTCAAACGTCCGCTGCGGCACGTTCCGTCGTCGACCGTCAAATCCGCACAAAACGAAGAACGACGGAGGGTCGTCGGGCCGTGTTCGTTTGGCCCGCACCCTCCGCGTTAGAGATAAACAACCTGGAGAAATTGTTCAGCAAATGAACCGACAATTTTAATTAAAATAAAATTGTTCATTTGAAACCGACTTTTTAATTTTCAAAGAACGTTCACTGGAAAATTAAAAAGGGGTAATTTTCCAAAGTAAATCCCTACCTCGCCGATCGTCGTGCGCGGGCGTTCTTCGCGGAAGAGATCGTCACAGAAGAGAGGGATCGTCGCGTCGTCGCGGGGAGGCGTCGCGTCGTCGCGGAAACCGGCGTTGAGTCGGCGAACTCAATGAACCAAGAAAAACAGATTTAAATTATTAGTATTTAAATCTGTGTTTAAACCCCAAGAAAAGAACCTTGAGCGGAAGTCCGAAATCACTCACCTCAAATGGTCGGTGATCGGAGATCGGAGATCAGAGATCGGAAGAACGTCTCGGGCGAAGGCGTCGTCGATTTACGGGCTCGGCGTTCTTCGCGTTCTTCGCGTTCTTCGCGTTCTCCGCGAGGGAGAAGAAGTTACGGTGGTTCTCTCAAATCTTCTCAAGCGCAAATAACCAGAGGTTAAGCGTTGGCCTTATTTTATTATTACGCCAACGAATTTGAAAAACTGGTTAAGAAACGATCCATCAATTCGTTGAATTAATTCAACGAAAGAAACGACCCAATTAATTCACGAAAGAAACAGCCCATTTAATTCACGAAATAAACCGCCCAATTAAATGGTCTGTTAAGAATTTAGAAAACGCGTCGGTTGACTTTCATTAAGACGGGTTTTCACGGGTGCGTTTCTTAGCGGAAAGAAACGGCGGGGATCGTGCGGGCCCCACCTCACAAATATCCTACCAAGGGGGTAGGATATTTCTGGATAGCATCCTATCCAGTTCAACTCAGTTCAAGCCGCCTTTACGTGGCTTCAAGTGGCTTCCAAGTGGCTTAAGTGAAATAAAATAAAGTTGTTGCAAAATTATTTTATTTCTTAACTTTAAGCCCGAAAATTAAAAACCACACCCGAGCAAATGCAACTCCGGAAGAGGCGTTTCTAAGCGAATACCGGCACCGCGATTTCATCGGTGCCCTCAGAATTCGATTCCGGGAACCGGTTCAAAAGTTAGAAAAACCCGCTCGTCCGTTCACTGAACGTACCCGAGCCAAACTTCGGAAAATGATTCCGGGCACACCGGGCCTCGGAATCAGGCGCCGTCAGAAACTACGTTCTTGTAAAATTCCAAAGAAAATTAAGAAAAAAATTTCCTTGAAATTTACGGGTCTTTCCATTACTCCCACCTCAGGACTTTACGTCCCCGTAAAGATACATCAAAAACTAGGGAAACAAATGTGGGTACTGAGCAGCATCTGAGCCTCCCGCTCCCAAGTGCTCTCCTGGAGGTTCCCGTGCTGCCATCTGATGCGCACAAGAGGAATCGATCGCCCACGTAAGACCCGCTCCTGTCGATCCTCTATCTCCACTGGAACCTCCGCAAAAGTCGCTCCATCATCCACGTCTAGCTCCCCATAGTCAATGATGTGCGTCGGGTCGTGCACTTATCTCCTCATCTGGGATACATGGAAGACGTCATGCACCCGGTGCAACTGAGGTGGCAGAGCCAGGCGATAAGCCACCTCGCCAAATCTTCGCAAACCACGTCGAGGTGAGACACACAAGAATACGTGGTCGCCATCCTCGAACTCTAGTGGCCTCCGCCTCTTGTCAGCATATGACTTCTGCCGGCTCTGTGCTGTCCTCATCCGCTCCTGGATGACCTGGACCTTCTCTGTCGTGGCCCGAACCATCTCTGGTCTCAGAAGTGCTGACTCTCCAGGGTCTGTCCAGCACAAAGGAGATCTGCAAGGCCTACCGTACAACGCCTCGTAGGGTGCCATCCCGATGGTGGAGTGGTAGCTGTTGTTGTACGCGAACTCCACCAAGGGTAGGTGGTCCTCCCAGCTGCGACCAAAGTCGAGGACACATGCGCGGAGCATGTCCTCGAGAGTCTGAATGGTCCTCTCCGTCTGACCATCCGTCTGAGGGTGAAAGGCGGTGCTCAGACGTAGTCGCGTCCCGAACGCCTCCTGCAACCCCTTCCAAAGCCGGGAAGTAAAAACGAGCGTCCCGATCAGAGACGATAGTCGATGGCACACCGTGAAGTCGTACAATCTCCTGAACGTAGAGACGCCCCAAGCTCTCCACTGTGCCCTGCTCTCGGATGGGTAAGAAGTGTGCCGACTTGGTGAGCCGGTCAACAATCACCCAAATGGAATCATGACCTCTGTAAGTGCGTGGAAGTCCAGTCACGAAGTCCATAGATATCCCGTCCCACTTCCACTCCGGGACCTCCAAGGGCTGTACCAAACCTGCTGGTACCTGATGCTCTGCCTTCACCAGCTGGCAGGTGAGGCACCGTGAAACGAACTCTGCCACAGCCTTCTTCATGCCCGGCCACCAGTGCTGTCGTCTGAGATCCTGGTACATCTTCGCCACTCCAGGATGTACCGCCAAAGGAGAAGTGTGAAACTCTCTTAGCACCTCCTCTCGTAAGGCGACTGGTACCAAGGTATGTCCTCTGAAAAGGACATCATGCTCTACTCCAAGGGAGAAACCATCAGGTGCCTGTCCCGAGGATATCTGTGCACGCCGTGTCTCACAGTCGACGTCCCCACACTGTGCCTCTCTGACCCGCTGAAGAAGTGGAGGAGAGACTGTGAGAGACTGAAGGAAGGCTGCTCCGTCTCTATCCACGAAGGATATCTGCAAAGCGGCTAGCTGCTCTGTCGCCTCCTCAAGTAGCTGGATGTCCGTCCTCCTGCTGAGGGCATCAGCCACCACGTTCCCCTTCCCAGGAGTATAGACTATCTCAAAGTCATAGTCCTGGAGGAACTCGAGCCATCGCCGCTGTCTCAGGTTCAGGTCCTTTTGAGAGAAGATGTACCTGAGACTCTGGTGGTCAGAAAAGACTGTGAAGCGCTCGCCCATCAGATAGTGTCGCCATGTCTTCAGGGCAAAGACCACTACTGCCAACTATAAGTCATGGGTAGCGTAGTTCTGCTCATGAGGCCTCAAATGACGTGATCCGTAGGCAATCACGGCCCGTTCCTGCATCAGGACACACCTGAGTCCGGTCCCTGATGCATCGCAGTAGACTACGTATCCAACTCCCTCCTCAGGCAACCTCAAGATGGGTGCGCTGGTCAACCTCTGCCTCAGCTTCTGGAAGCTCTGCTGACATCCGTCTGACCACACGAAGGGTTTCCCCTTCTTCATCAACGCTGAGAGTGGGGCCGCAACTCTGGAGAAGTCCGGCACAAATCTCCGACAGTATCCGGCTAGGCCCAAGAAACTCCGCACCTCTGTCACGCTCTTGGGTGGCTCCCAAGCTAGCACTGCCTCGATCTTCGCGGGATCCACTGCAAATCCCGCCTCAGAAATGACGTGCCCCAAGAAGTGGACCTCACATAACCAGAACTGACACTTCGAGAGCTTGCCATAAAGCTGGTGATCTCGGAGTGCGTCTAGTACAACACGCAGGTGGTAGGCGTGCTCCTCCTCCGTCGTCGAGTACACCAAAATGTCGTCGATGAAGACCACGACAAATCGATCGAGGTATGGCTGGAAGATCCTGTTCATGAGGTTCATGAACACTGCTGGAGCGTTGGTCACGCCAAAAGGCATAACCAAGAACTCATAGTGGCCATACCGACACCTGAAGGCCGTCTTCTACACATCCTCGTCTCGAACTCTGAGCTGATGATAGCCTGACCTGAGGTCTATCTTCGAGAACCACCGTGCTCCCTTGAGCTGGTCGAAGAGATCATCAATCCTGTGTAGCGGATACTTGTTCCTCACTATCACCTGATTCAGGCGACGATAATCGACACACAGTCGCAAGCTCCCGTCCGCCTTCTTGGTGAAGAAAATCGGGGAAGCCCAGGGCGAAACACTGGGTCGGATGAACCCCTTGCCCTGCAAGTCCTCCAACTGTACCCGCAGCTCTCGAAGCTCAGCGGGGGCCATCCGATATTCTGGAGTGGATATCGGGGCTGTCCCGGGGTACAGGTCAATATAAAAGTCTACCTCTCTGCGAGGAGGTAGTCCTGAAACGTTGTAGGGAAAGACGTCCGTATACAGATCCACCACTGCAGGAAAACTGGGACTCCGCACGTCAACTGCTCCCAGGATGAGGCTAGCCAACTGATGAGTGATGGGCTGACCTCTCCTCTGCGTGTGTCCATCCTGTGCTGCTAAGGCTCCCTTCTCACCGGTGAAGGTGAACCTGCTCCCGTCGGTGCGCACACATCGCACCTTGCGCCTAATGCAGTCAATCTGAGCATGGACCGTAGATAACCAATCCATGCCCAAGATGACGTCGTAAGGCATCGACACTGCTACAAGAAGATCCCAGCCGAAGCTCTCGCCTCCTAGAGTAATCTCACACTGCCGGCACCAGTGCGTAATCGTCGAGTCTGCTCCCGTAGGAGTCTCTAGCCGTAAGGATCGAGCCAACGGCTCTGTCGGAATCTCCGAGCTCCGAACAAGGGCAGTGGCTATGAAAGAGTGACTCGCTCCTGTGTCTATCAGAACTGCAGCAAGGGTGGAATAGACACAGATCGTACCTCGAATCATCTCTGGCGCGCCGTGGTCGTAGGCCTCCGCTGCCTGGAGCTGAGCCTGTCTCTTCCCGCCAGCTCCCTGTGGTCGGGGCGGGCCTCCTGGTGGAGGTGGTGGCAGAGCCTCAAAGCGTCGCCCACCTCCTGCTGCTCGGCCAGCTCCTCTGCCTCGTCCGCCTCCTCCCTGCGGACCACCACGGTCGACCCTCTACCTCTGCCTGGGTGGCCCCTCCACCATCTGATGACCCTCAGTACGACGGGTCGGGCAGTCACGAGCCATGTGGCCCTGCCCGCCGCACTCGTAGCACTGTCTGCCTCTCGGAAGGCTGGCTCCAGGCCGGGTGCCCTGTACTGCTGAGCCAGCGTCCCGAGGTCGCCTGCCGGAAGGTCTGGTCCGCCTGGAACCCTGAGTCATCCGCCGGCTACCAGCTGCCGAAGACTCCACTATCTGCCGCCCTGCGGTGGGTCTCGCTGTGGACTCAGCCAGGAAGCTCTCGATCAGGAGGGCTCGCTCCAGTACTCCTGCCTGGGTCGGGATGCTGAGGGAGATCAGTGATTCCCTGATCTCGTGTCTCAAACCCCGCTCGAAGGTCCGGGCCCGGAAGAAGGGGTCCCGTACCATGTCTGTCGAGTACCAAGAAAGGTCTGTGAACCTCGCCACATACTGAGCGACCGTCAAGCTGCCCTGCCGCAGCTGAAGAAGCTCCTGGATGCGCACCGCTCGGAGGGTGGCCGGGACGAACTCTGAGTGGAAGAGGCTCTCGAAGTCCATCCAGACGAGGGTGGCCTCATCGTGTACCTGGAGAATCAGGCTCCACCAGCGTCCGGCTGCTGCGTGCAGTAGGCTCGCCGCGAGGATCACCATGAGGTCTTCTGGCGTCCTCACTAGCCTGAAAACTCGGACGACCGCCTCCAGCCAGTCCTCGACTGCCTGGGGGTCCGACTCCCCACGAAACCAGGGTGGTCGCTGGCGATGGAACTCGTGCAGAGCTCCAAGGCGTCGTGCGTCGTCAGCTGCCAGTGCTGGAAGCATCGGGGGCTCGGCGGGTAAAGGTACCGTCGGTGCCTCTGCTGTCAACGGGCCCTGTACCGAGGCCTCATCGCTCGGCGGGCTGTCGTCACGCCCTACTCTAGGAACCCTAGCTAGCTGCTGTCGTCGTGCCATCCTGAAAAGGAAACAAGTATGCCATGGTCAGAACAGTATACCTGGTGAGCTGACACAAGTAATCACAAAGAAAACTTGAAACACACATGCAATCAATGTTTTCGTGCATTAAGTCGGGAATCAGAAGTCAGGGTCCTGGTGCATGGATACGTCAGCCGCCGCACCAACACTGGACTCCCTGGACTGATAACCACACTCAATACACTAAACACTTTTGCTTCACATAGAAGAAAGATCAGTGTCTGCGGTAGAACCGACCACCTCTGATACCAATTTGTCACGACCCGTCCTCGGGGCCCGTGCCGTGACTACCCCAAGCCCGCCTTCCATAGGCCAGGGGCTGGCGACTAGCACCAAGGCGTAAATCCCAACAAAAAGGGAAGGCATTGCCTTTGAAAAGTAAACAAGCACCACAGAGTAAAAAAGCGGAAAAGTAAACACTAAGTAAAACTGTACAAGCTGTGCTGAAAGTAAAAAGGGGCCGGAAATACAAGCCCAACGGTAAAGTACAACTGAAAGGAAAAATAGCAACTGAAAAGGGAAAACTGCAGCGTCGAGCCGTCCTCTGGAAGTCCCACCTGAAGGGTGGGTACAGATAGCCTCCACTGCTCCTCGGGTCCCCCTAACCGCTCCGAGTACGTCCCGCCCAGTGGTCCACCTCCAGGTACTGTCCTGCTCCGCACGCCTCCTCCACGATCAGCGTTGTCCGTCGTCTGCAACCAACACCACGAAGTGCGGGCATAGCCCGTGCAGGGGTGAGTATAAGGTACTCAGTAGGGACCCCGAGACCCCCGAAGGTCTTCCGAAATCCACAAAGGATAATCCACAAAGGAAAGATACAATCACGAAGTAACATATGACCCGGCTTAGGTATATGCCCATACATATACCTAAGTCTTCAATTCCCGTTCGGCTCCAACGTCCGAGCCCAAGCACAACCCAGTCCACACAGGAAAGCAAAACGTATACCCACACAGGATAGAACAACACAATCCACAAAGGAGAGTAACACAAGATTCAGCTCACACAGGATATACTTCTTCGGATGACGATAAAGATGATCATTGAACTATCTAAGTCGTCGGACCCACGAAGGATCGATAGGTACTAACCTTGCAGTGACCCACACAGGATCAGGCCCACGCAAGACCTGTAGGAGTTGGCTCACACAGAACCGCGGAGAGATGACCCACACAGGATCGGACCCACACAGGATCGGGCCCACACAGGACCGGGCCCACGCAGGACCTGTAGGCGCTGGCTCACACAGAACCGCTGAGCACTGACCCACGCAGGATCGGACCCACACAGGATCGGGCCCACACAGGACATGTAGCACTGATCCACGTAGGATCGCTGAGTGCAGGAGTCGTCGCAGTCCGCTGAGGATCTCTGCACAGTCGTCACCGCAGTCCACTGAGGATTTCTGCGCGGTCGTCGTCGGAGTCCACGGAGGATCTCTGCATAGTCGTCGCCGCAGTCCACTGAGGATCTCTGCACGGTCGTCGCTGTCGAAGTAGCAGTCGCAGCCAGCACTAGGGTTCCCGCACACAGCAAGCTCGTTCGGGAGGGTCCGTTCCACGAGCCGAGAGGCTGATACATCAACTGACACGAAGTCCGAAGTTGATGTATCCAAAAGTTCTGTATCGTCAACAGGAACTCAACGTCGCAGACGGCGCGTCAATCGGACGCCCGGTCTGAGAGATATTGGCATTTTCGTCTCAGGGGCCCGGTTGCTTTTTAAGGCAAAACCAACCCGAACGCACTCCACCTGCGTCCAAACCTCGGGCGGAGTATGCCAAAAGATCCGTCTCACTTAGAGGAACTCAACAAAGCTGACGGTGCGTCAAAAGGACGTCCGTAGCTCAAGATATGAGCGTTTCCGTTCCGAGGGCCCGGTTGGTCTCGTGTACGAACCAACCCGGCCGAACTAAAGTTATTCCGAAACCTTGAGTGCGATATACCAAAACGACCGTCTCGATCCAAGGACCGCGTTTCCGCTGACGGCGAGTCATTTAGAGGCACGAAGCTCAAGTTACGAGCGTTTGAACAAAAATGTCTGAAGATGGGGGGTACGGGCCCGGGCCGACCCGGCCCGACCCCCCCTGGGTCGGCCCGACCCGGTTGTCCCGGACCGGCCCGGCCAGGGCCGGTCCGGCTCGGCCGAGCGGCGCGGGTGGAAGCCGCGGGCGCCGACCCGCGACCTGAGAAGAAACCGCGGCCCGCGTGCGGGCCGCGCTGGCGAACCGCGGACGCGCTGAGCCGCGTCCGCCTGGACGAAACGGACCCGCGCGCCGCGGGTCCGTTGGCCGCCGCCGACGCGGATGAAGCCGCGGCGGATCTCGTCCGGCGGCGCATCGGGGCGCCGTCGCCTCCGGTCGCCGGCGCCGCCGCGCCGGCGACCCGCGTCGCTGGCAACTTCCGCGGGCCGCCGACGTCGCTCCGGTGGCCCGTTTTCCTTCCCGTCTGCGCCGTTGCTCCTCCTGGGATCCGTTCTTTACTGCGGGATCACCAAACGTCCGCTGTGGCACGTTCCATCGTCGACCGTCAAATCCGCACAAAACGAAGAACGGCGGAGGGTCGTCGGGCCGTGTTCGTTTGGCCCGCACCCTCTGCGTTAGAGATAAACAACCTGGAGAAATTGTTCAGCAAATGAACCGACAATTTTAATTAAAATAAAATTGTTCATTTGAAACCGACTTTTTAATTTTCAAAGAACGTTCACCGGAAAATTAAAAAGGGGTAATTTTCCAAAGTAAATCCCTACCTCGCCGATCGTCGTGCGCGGGCGTTCTTCGTGGAAGAGGTCGTCGCGGAAGAGAGGGATCGCCGCGTCGTCGCGGGGAGGCGTCGCGTCGTCGCGGAAACCGGTGTTGAGTCGGCGAACTCAACGAACCAAGAACAACAGATTTAAATTATTAGTATTTAAATCTGTGTTTAAACCCCAAGAAAAGAACCTTGAGCGGAAGTCCGAAATCACTCACCTCAAATGGTCGGTGATCGGAGATCGGAGATCGGAAGAACGTCTCGGGCGAAGGCGTCGTCGATTTCCGGGCTCGGCGTTCTTCGCGTTCTTCGCGTTCTTCGCGTTCTCCATGAGGGAGAAGAAGTTACGATGGTTCTCTCAAATCTTCTCAAGCGAAAATAACCAGAGGTTAAGCGTTGGCCTTATTTTATTATTACGCCAACGAATTTGAAAAACTGGTTAAGAAACGATCCATCAATTCGTTGAATTAATTCAACGAAAGAAACGACCTAATTAATTCACGAAAGAAACAGCCCATTTAATTCACGAAATAAACCGCCCAATTAAATGGTCTGTTATGAATTTAGAAAACGCGTCGGTTGACTTTCATTAAGACGGGTTTTCACGGGTGCGTTTCTTAGCGGAAAGAAACGGCGGGGCTCGTGTGGGCCCCACCTCAAAAAATATCCTACCAAGGGGGTAGGATATTTTTGGATAGCATCCTATCCAGTTCAACTCAGTTCAAGCCGCCTTTAAGTGGCTTCAAGTGGCTTCCAAGTGGCTTAAGTGAAATAAAATAAAGTTGTCGCAAAATTATTTTATTTCTTAACTTCAAGCCCGAAAATTAAAAACCACACCCGAGCAAACGAAACTCCAGAAGAGGCGTTTCTAAGCGAATACCGGCGCTGCGATTTCATCGGTGCCATAAGAATTCGATTCCGGGCACCAGTTCTAAAGTTAGAAAAACCCGCTCATCCGTTCACTGAACGTACCCGAGCCAAACTTCGGAAAATGATTCCGGGCACACCGGGCCTCAGAATCAGGCGCCGTGAGAAACTGCGTTCTTGTAAAATTCCAAAGAAAATTAAGAAAAAAATTTCCTTCAAATTTACGGGTCTTTACAATGCCAGAAAAAGTAAACACTAAGTAAACTGGGTACAATAGTAAGTGCGGAAAGTAAATGAGCCAGAAAACAAACCCAAACTGAAAGTAAAGTACAACTGGAAAGAAAGTACAACAACTGAAAGTAAAGAAGCAATGTTGAGCCGTCCACTAAAAGTCCCACCTGAAGGGTGGGTACAGATAGCCTCCTAATCTCCTCGGGTCCAGCCGTCCTCTCTGTGTACGTCCCGCCCAGTGGTCCACCTCCAGGTACCGACTTGCTCCACAAGACTCAACAACGATCAGTGTTGTTCGTCGTCTGCATCCTACACAACGTAGTGCGGGCATAGCCCGTGCAGGGGTGAGTATACACTACTCAGTAGGGACCCCGAGACCCCTGAAGGTATCCCATAATCCACAAAGGATAATCCACAAAGGAAAGATACAATCACGAAGTAACATCAAACACTACATAGGTATATGCCCATACATATACCTAAGTCATCAATTCTAGTTCTGCTCCAACATCCGAGCCCAAATTCGATCATGTCCACATAGGATAGTACAACCTAATCCACATAGGAAAGCATAACCCAATCCACATAGGAAATCAAGTCAATCATATCGAAGATAATGATTGAAAGTCAAGACTCAGCTCACACAGGTATACATCATTTGCAAAGCAAAAGGAGATGATCAAATGTAGTTACTGATTCATCCAGCAGGGACCCATGTAGGATACTAGACCAGCTAAGTTGTCAGACCCACGTAGGATACTAGTTCAGCTACTCTGTCGGACCCATGTAGGATACTACAATAGAGGTCAATACTGTCGGACCCACGTAGGATACAAGTACACTTGTCGTCATCGTCGAACCCACAGAGGATTCTAGTACAGTTGTCGTCGTCATCGAACCCACAGAGGATTCAAGTATGAAAGTATTCACCATCAAACCCACGTAGGATTCCAGTAAGGTTGTCATCGTCGTCGAACCCACGGAGGATTCCAATACGAAAGTCTTCACCATCGAACCCACGATGGATTTCAATACGGTTGTCATCGTCGTCGAACCCACGGAGGATTCCAGTACGAATTTCTTCACCGTCGAACTCAGTGAGGATTTCAATATGGTTTTCATCGTCGTCAAACCCACGGAGTATTCCAGTACGGTTGTCATCGTCGTCGAACCCACGAAGGATTCCAGTACGAAAGTCTTCACCGTCGAACCCACAGAGGAATCCAAGATGGTTGCCATCGTTGTCGCAGCCAGCTCTAGGGTTCCCGCACACAACATGCTCGTTTCTGGGAGGGTCCACTCCATGAGGCAAGAGGTCGATACATCAACCGACACGTAGTCCGGAGTTGATGTATCTCAAAGTTGCACGTCGTAGATAGGAACTCAACATGATAGACGACACGTCAATCGGACGCCCAGTCTGAGAGTTAATGGCTCTTTCGTTCCAGGGGCCCAGTTTGTTTTTAAGTCAAAACCAACCAGATTGTACTCCAACTGCATTCAAACCTCAAGTGGAGTAAGAAAAATGGTCCTTCTCACTAAGAGGAATCCAACAATGTCGACGGCATTTCAATCGGACCTCCGAAGCTCAATTTATAAGCGTTTCCGCTCCGAGGGCCTAGTTCGTTTTGTGTTCGAACCAACCCTGCCGTAACCAAAGTTCTCCAAAACCAGAAGTGTAGTATACTGAATCTACTATCTCGATCCAAGGATCCCATCGCAACTGACGGTTCGTCGATCGGAGGTCTTTAGCCCATGTTATGGGCATTTGAACGAAACTGCCCGAGAATAGGTTGTTCGGGCCCGGTCCGACCCGGAACGATACCCCATGGGTCGGCCCGGCCCGGACGGTGCTGGCGGTCTGGTCTGCTCGGCCCGCCCCGGTCCTATTAGGGGAGGGCGTTGGCGGCCAGCGAGCGCAGCACTTAAACCACGCCCCTCAGCTTCCGAAACGGCTAAGCCGTTCCGGTTTGGTCCACCGCTGCGGCTCTGCCACGGCATTTCTGTTTTGGCGGCGCACAACCACCGCTTTCCGCGGACCACCGGACGTGCACTGGTGGTCCGTTTCTCCTTCCGTCTGCGCCTATGGTCACTAAGTGACCTTTATTTCACTGCGGAGACTTCAAATCACCATTTTGGCCCTTTTCGTCGTCGCCCGTCAATCTGCACATCAATAAACAAGCTGCGGAGGGTTGTCGGGCCGTGTTTGTTCAGCCCGCGCCCTTCGTGCTAGGTGTTATCAATTGGAAATAATTTAAACACATGATTTTAATCATTGGAAATGGTATAATTTATTCAAGTAAAAATTATACTAACATCATATTATTAAAAGCTCATGCTCTTGAGATAAAACCACTCAAATGGAAATTAAACAAAAATTTCCCTAAATCCATAATACGTCAATGACTTGGGTATAATTTATTCAAAATAAAGTATAAAAACACCCTGAAATTAAATACCCACGCATGAGGGTATAATTAAAATAAACACTATATACCAAAACTCCTTACCTCGTGTTGTTCGTCGTTTGTTGAAAATATCGCAAGAGGGTGGATGTCGGCTTGTTGACATCGTCCGAAGGGAGGAGATGAAGATGATGATGGTCGCTGGTGTTCGTTGCTTCCATCGTCATCGGTGTGCACCTGAGGAAGTGATGTCTCCTCTCTTGTTGCGAAGTAATAAGAGGATGGAGAACCATTCTTTGTTGAGTGAGGAAGTCGTTTCTTCGTGGATGAAGGGAACTCTCCTCAAATCCTCCCAAGGTATTAGCCAACCCCAAAATCTCATAAAGCTTCCCTGTTTTAAAAGATCTCTAATCAATTCCAAAGGAGTCAAGAGGTGAGTCAAATAAATTAATAAGGTTATTAATTATCCTAGTTGGACTCATTAATCTTGGGAGGTGGGGTGGCTCCACCAAAATAAATGTGTGGAGTTTCCATGCATTTAATCAGGGGGGGGGGGTGAGTTATGGGGAGGTCAAGGGGGTTATGGGGGAGGTGATGAGTTAGGGTCTCGTGTGGGACCTACCACACTAAACTCTCCCATAGGAGGTTAGGCGGGTGTGGGCCCCACATATAATTCCCCCTTTGTTGAAAATAACACCTTTCATGAATAATATTTGTGCACGAAAATTTATATTTAATTCAACTAAACCCAAATATTAAACCTCAACCCGCTCAAAACGAAACTACAACAAAGGTCCCCTTAAGAATATACTGGCACTGCGGTTTCATCGGTGCCCTCAGATTTCGATTCTGAGCATCGGTTCAAAAGTTAGGAAAACCCGCTCGTTCATTCACTGAACGTACCCGAGCTAAAGTTCAGAAATTGATTCCGGGCACACCAGGCCGCAAAATCAGGTGCCGTTAGAAACTGCGGACTCGTAAAATTCCAAAGAAATTAAAAAAAATTCCTTGAAATTTCTGGGTCTTTATATTACTCCCTCCTCAGGGATTTATTTCCCCATAAAGCTTTAACACACACTAATGAAAACAAAGTGGTACTGAGCACACATCTGAGCCTTCCACTCCCATGTGCTCACTTGGAGGTTCTTGAGCTACCAGTGAAAGCGCACCTGAGGAATCAACCATCCATGTAGGACCCACTCCTATTGATCCTCGATCTCCACTGAAACCTCCGTGCATGTCGTCCTGTCATGGAAGTCCAACTCCCTGAGGTCGATGATGTGTGAAGGATCATGCACGTATCTCCTCAGCCGAGGTACGTGGATGATTTCATGCACCCGGTGCAACTGAAGGGGAAAGGTCAAGCGCTGAACCACCTCTCCTACCTCACTGAGGACCTAGAAAGGTCCGTTGAACGTCGGAGATAACTTGTCGCCTCGGCCACATCTCTATAAACCTCATCGAGGTGATACCCGTATAAGGGCATGATCACCATCCTCAAACTCTAGAGGCCTCTATTTCCCAATTAGAACTGAAACTAAAAACTCCTACTTCCAGGAGGGTAAGGTTGGTCGACCCAAGATTGATCGGCCACACCCTCCTATGCATGAGTTTATCCTATGCTGCATGAGGTTTCCTTTTTTCCGACCAAGGGAAACCCATCCCGACGTTGTAGATAGACCACAACCTTTTTTACTAATACCGTCAATTTGTGTATGAACTGTGATTGCCCAGTCCATACTCAAACTAACGTCGTAAGGCCTCAACACTGCCACCAAGAGGTTACAACCGAAACTCTCACCTCAAGGGCCAGATCACACCGTCGGTGTAAGTGTGATTATCCAGTCTCCTCCAAAAGGTATCTCCAGACGCGAGGGTCAAGTCAACGGCTTAACCGGAAACTCTAGGTCTGGGACAAGATTCATGGAAGGAGGGGATGATTTGTATCGACGTCTCCTATTAAGGAAGATAGTAGAAGACAAAGTCCGTACTTCGAATCATCCTTATAGCCTTTAGGTCTCACTCTTTGACCGCATGCAGCTACTCTTTCCCCTGCCCTCTAGCTCCCTGAGCCTAGTGGGGATTACAAAGGCGGGTGGTTGCAACATGTCAATTTGTTCACCACCCCATGCTGCTCTCCTAGCTCTACTTCCATATATTATGCTTTGAATATTTATCTGTCCTTTTCACCTTCTCTACTTGAAACATTTTACACGAACAAGTCTCCGAGACTGGCGCTAGTTTCCTGCTTCCCACTACTAACCTTAACTTGCTGCATCCACTCAGCCAAAGAATTATCAACCACAAAGGATCTCTCTAGAACCCTAGTATAAGTAGTAATGCATAGAGAAAGAAGTGATGGCTCAGATATCCTTTAGAAACACCTCACTCAGATGTCCGAGCCTTGAAACACCAATCACATCGTAGTTATCGAGTACCCGGAATGGTTTGGTATGCCCCGATGAATTCTCAGCTACCGACATGTCGTCCTGCCGAATCAGTATAAGTTCTAGAAGACTCTCAACCACATACTCAAGTCAGTCCTCAGCTGCCTGTGAGTCAGGCTTGCCTCGGAACTTGAGGGATATCTAGTGCTGAAACATGTAAGGAACTGACCCTACAAGTGTCCTCTACCAGTACCGCCGGTAGTGCCTGCTGACCAACATGTAGTGATGTAGCTAACACACTACCCGAAGTTACTATCTCAGGCATCGGCCCAGATACCGAAGCCTCTTCACTATACATACCAACCTCATGGTCACTCACTGGGAAACACAAGTAGCTAGGTCCACCATCCTCTCTAGTAGTGTCTAGACTAGGCGTAGAACTCTAGCAATCGCCTCCATCCAGTCCACTATTGCCTAGGAATCTGTCTCACCTCGTAACCTCGGAGGCCTCTGCTGTTGGAACTCATGAAACACACTCTATCAGCCTGAACCATCCACTAGTACAAATAGTGGCATCTGCTGCCTAACAGGTGGTGGTTCTGGTGGTACACCACCCGAAGGAGCCAACATAAAAAGAGGGTCATACACTGGAGTCTCGTCGCTCGGTGGGCCGTCATCGAGTACTCTCTCGGAACCCTTACTGGCTGCTATCATGGGGCCATCCTCGTAAAGAGATAGGTGCACCATGGTCAAAACAGTATACCTGGTGAGCTGAAACAATGTAATCACAAAGAAAACCTTGAAACATACATGCAATCAATGTTTTCGTGCACTGAGTCAGAAATCAAAAGTTAGGGTCCTGGTGTATGGATACGTCGGCCGCCGCACCAACACTGGACTCCCTGGACTGATAACCACACTCAACACCCTTAACACTCTTTCTTCACATATAAGAAAGGTCAGAGTCCTGAGTTCTGTAGTAGAACTGAACTCCTATGATACCAATTTGTCACGACCCATCCTCGGGACCCTTTCCATGACTACCCCAATCCCGTCTTCCATAGGCCAGGGGCTGGCGACTAGCACCAAAGGCATAAATCCCAATGAAAGGGGAAGTTATTGCCTTATAAAGTAAACAAACACCACAAAGTAAGCTATCCGAAGTAAACACTAAGTAAATTTGGTACAATAGTAAGTGCGGAAATTAAATGGGCCAGAAAACAAACCCAAACTGAAAGTAAAGTACAACTAGAAAGAAAGTATAGCAACTGAAAGTAAAGCAGCAACGTCGATCCGTCCACTGGAAGTCCCACCTGAAGGGTGGGTACAGATAGCCTCCTCAGCTCCTCGGGTCCAACCGTCCGCTCCGTGTACGTCCCGCCCAGTGGTCCACCTCCAGGTACTGACTTTCTCCAAAAGCCTCAACCAGGATTAGCACTGTCCGTCATCTACATCCAACACAACGTAGTGCGGGCATAGCCCGTGTAGGGGTGAGTATACGCTACTCAGTAGGGACCCCGAGACCCCCGAAGGTCTCCAAGAATCCACAAAGGATAATCCAAAAAGGAAAGATACAATAACGAAGTAACATCCAACACTACTTAGGTATATGCCCATACATATACCTAAGTCATCAATTACAGTTCAGCTCCAACATCCGAGCCCAAGTTCAATCACGTACACACAAGATAGTACAACCTAATCCACACAGAAAATCACAACCCAATTCACATAGGAAATAAAGTAAATCATATCGAAGATAATGATTGAAAGTCAAGACTCAGCTCACACAGGTATACATCATTTGAAAAGCAAAAGGAGATGATCATATGTAGTTACTGATTCATCTAGATGGGACCCACGTAGGATACTAGACTAGCTGTGCTGTCAGACCCACATAGGATATTAGTTCAGCTACTCTGTCGGACCCACGTAGGATACTACAACAGAGGAAAATATTGTCGGACCCACGTAGGATACAAGTACAATAGCCATCACCATCGAACCCACGAAGGATTACAATACATTTTTCGTTGTCGTAAATCCCACAGAGGATTCCAGTACGAAAGTCTTCACCATCGAACCCATGGAGGATTCCAGTACAGTTTTCATCGTCGTCGAAATCATAGAGGATTCCAGTACGAAAGTCTTCACCGTCAAACCCACAGAGGATTTCAATACGGCTGTCATATTCGTCGATACCACAGAGGATTCCAGTACGAAAGTCTTCACCGTCGAAACCATGGAGGATTTCAATACGGTTGTCATCGTCGTCGAACCCACAAAGGATTCCAGTACGAAAGTCTTCACCATCGAACCCAAGGAGGATTCCAGTACGGTTGTCATCGTCGTCGAACCCACGGAGGATTCCAGTAAAAATGTATTCACCATCGAACCCACGGAGGATTCCAGTATGCTCTTCATCGTTGTTGAACCCACGGAGGATTCCAGTACGAAAGTATTCACCGTCGAACCCATGAAGGATTCCAATACGGTTTTCATCGTCGTCGCATCCAGCTCTAGGGTTCCTGCATAGAGCATGCTCGTTTCCGGAAGGGTCCGCTCCAAGATCCAAGGGGTCGATACATCAACTAACATGTAGTCTAGAGTCGATTATCCCAAATTTCTTCCTCATCGATAGGAACTCAACGTGACAGACGGCGCATCCATCGGACGCCCGGTCTGAGAGTTAATGTCTCTTTCGTTCCAGGGGCCTGGTTGATTTTTGAGTCAAAACCAACCTTCTGTACTCCAAAGGCATCAAAACCTCGAGAGGAGTAAGCCTAAAGGTCTATCTCACTAAGAGGAATCCAAAAAAGTCGACGGAACGTCAATCAGACATCTGGAGCTCATGTTATAAGCGTTTCCGCTCCGAGGGCCTGTTTGGTTTTGTGTTCAAACCAACCTGGCTGTAACCAAAGTTTTCCAAATCCTTGAGTGTAGTATACCGAATCGGCCGTCTCAATCCATGGATCCCATCTCAACTGACGGTGCGTCGATCATAGTTCCGTAGCCTATGTTATGGGCGTTTGAACGAAACTGCTCGATAATAGGGGTTCGGGCCCGGCCCGACTAGGCCCGATACCCCCTGGGTCGACCCGACCTGGGTCTGAGTCCGGCCCGATAGGGAGAGGAAAGGCCCGGCCAGCACGGCTCGGCCCGACCTAGGCGGCGCGACCCGGCCCTGCCGAAGCGACCCTGCCCAGCTGGCGCTGGTAGTCTGGTCCGCTCGGCCCGCCCTGGTCCAGCCAGGGGAGGGAATTTGGGGCCAGCTGGTGCGGCAATTAAGCCTCTCCCCTCAGCTTCCGGAATGGCTAAGCCATTCCGGTTTGGTCCACCACCGCGGCTCAACCGCGGCAATTCGGTTCCAGCGGCGCACCGCCGCTTTCCTCAGACCACTGGACGCGCACCAGTGGTCCGTTTCTCCTACCGTCTGCACCTAAGGTCACTACGGGACCCGTATTTCACTATAGAGACTTCAAATCACCATTGAGGCCCGTTTCATCGTCGCCCGTCAATCCACACATCAATAAACAAGCTGCGGAGGGTTTTTGAGCCGTGTTTGTTCAGCCCGCACCCTCCGCATTAGGTGTTATCAATTGACAATCATTTAAACACATGCTTTTAATCATTGAATAGGGTATAAGTTATTAAAGTAAAAATTATACTAACATCATATTATTAAAAGCAAATTCTCTTGAGATAAAACCACTCAAATGGAAATTAAACAAAAATTTCCCTACCTCAATCCATAATACGTCAATCACTAGGGTATAATTTATTCAAAATAAATTATACAAACACCCTGCAATTAAATACCCATGCACGAGGGTATAATTCACATACAAACTATATACGAAAACCCCCTACCTCGTGTCATTCGTCATTTATTGACGATATTGCAAGAGGGTGGACGTCGGCTCGTTGATGTCGTCCCAATGGAGGAGATGAAGATGACGATTGTCGCTGGCGTTCATCACATCCGTCGTCATCGGTGTGCACCCGAGGAAGTGACGTCTCCTCTCTTGTTGTGAAGGAATAAGAGGATGGAGAAAAGTTCTTCGTCGAGGGAGGAAGTCATTTCTTCGTGGATGAAGGGAACTCAGATCAAATCCTCCCAAGGTATTATCCAACCCCAAAATATCAAAAAGCTTCCCTCTTTTAAAAGATCTCCAATGAATTCCAAAGGAGTCAAGAGGTGAGACAAATAAATTAATAAGGTTATTAATTATCCTAGTTGGCCCCATTAATCTTGGGAGGTGGAGAGGCTCCACCATAATAAATGTGTGGAGTTTCCATGCATTTAATCAAAGGGGGTGAGTTATGTGGAGGTCATGGGGGTTATGGGGGAGGTGAGGAGTTAGGGTCTCGTGTGGGCCCTACCACACTAAACTCTCCCATAGAAGGTTAGGTGGGTGTGGGCCCCACATCTAATTCCCCCTTTGTTGAAAATAATACCTTCAATGAATAAAATTTGTGCACGAAATATTTTATTTAATTGAACTAAACCCAAATATTAAACCTCAACTCGCTCAAAACGCAACTACAGAAAAATTTACCTTAAGCAAATACTGACACTGCAGTTTCATCGGTTCCCTCAGATTTAGATTCCGAGAACCGGTTCAAAATTTAGGAAAACCCGCTCGTTCGTTCACTGAACGTACACGATCTAAACTTCGGGAATTGATTCTAGAAACCAAAGGCCTTAGAATCAAGTGCCGTCAGAAACTGCGGACTTGTAAAATTCTAGAGAAATTATGAAAAAAATTCCTTGAAATTTCCGGGTCTTTACAATAGCATGTTGTCATAGATATTGGGTGGTGAATTGAAGGTATTTTATAGTATATAGTGTATTTTTTTAACCCATTGGTTGGATATTGTGTGATTTTTATCTATCATTTATTTTATATTATTTTAATATGAAACCGTCTATATTAAATAACCATACCAATTCCAAAACATTTTTGGTTTTATGAATTTTCCCCAACATCTAAGTTGGTGGTGATAGAGATAGAAGGATACCCCCTGCGTCCCATATCTTCTTAAAAAATCAGTTAATTTATGGGTTTATATTAGAGTTAATCCAAATATAATGATAATGTGTCATGTGTTGGGGGTATTTCATGGTGATAGGAGTTCACAAGGTTTATTTACTTCAAATTCATGATAACCTATTACCCTATATTAGAGATTAGTTTGGGAGGTGATGAGTTCATGATGTAATGGTGAATAATGATAAAAATGGAATTTTGACCATAATTGATCTTGGTATGTGCCTCTACACACATTAGATATGGATTAATATGTGTTTTTTTATGTGTGGAATATATGATATCATATGACGTTTGATGTTTGGGTAGGAGATCATCAAATTAGTGTGGATGTAGTTGAAGGGTGAATGTAATTTTGTTGTTTATATTCTTTTATACTATATCATATCCATCATTTTAACATCTTTTTTGAGAGGATGGGGTTATTTAACAAGTTTAGGTGGATGTTGGTAATGCAATTTATCTACTGGAATATTAATATTATCTTTTAACAAGTACACTTGAGACCTCTGTTATGTTCCTATTTAGAATAAATGTCATTCTATCCCAATGTTTGTAAAATGTTTTTTGGTATCCAGGAGGACATTGAGGATCAATTCAGTCTTAACAAACTTAGGATTTGGTGATGTTGTTGTTCCACTACTCTAGAACATTATTTTTTATGGAATTTTCTTAGAGGCTTAAATTTTTATTGGCTTATACAGGTAATGAAATTTTGGATGGAATTGGTTTTATTATATTATGTAATGGATTTATTTTAGGTTTTATTTATCGCACCTCATGATCAATATTATTCATGAGGTTAAATACTTCTATATGAGTTATTTTTATACCCTCAGTGTTAATAGAAAACTTGGGGTCTACATGAGGTGAGACTCAATGGGAAAATATCTATGTACCATAATTTCTATCTATGATAGGTACAATTATAAGGAGGGTTTATGAGAATAAACATTCATTTATTTTTAAAAAACAAGATCATACTACAACATTCCAATGTTTGATGAAAAATTCTCAAAATTATTTATATCCTAATATTTGTAATTTGTTGGACATGGATGATCTTCCTTCAGATAGACTAAATAAAATATCGAATACTTATTAAATTTAAAATATATCAATTTTATAAATAATATTAAATATGGTATGGAATTTAAATCTGTGAGAATGATCATTATCAGGGATGATGATGTTTCGTAATAAAGGGATTCTTGATGACGAGGAATGTAATGATGATTTTAAAAGAAAATTTATTCTTTTATAATTATTTTTTTATTTTGATAGGAGAAAAGGTCAAAATAAAAACCATGAACGATGTTACAATTTTAATTATAATTTAGATTATTTTATAAACTATGTAATGAAATAGGATTTAGAATATTAAAAGGATGAATATAATGAAAACCCTCAAAATAAGAAATGGTATAAGAGCTCAAAATAATCAATCCAATATTGTTTATATAAAAAGTTTTTAATTAAAAAAAGGTTATATTTGATATGAATAGAAGAATTATAATAATTAAAATTAACTATCTAAGGAAAATATTAAACATATTAAATTCCAAATGATGGAAATAGTTTTAATACTTCTATAGTGGTGATAATTGATGTGAACTGATATAACTAAAATACATGTTGAAAATTGAATTTGATTCTTTCCTTGAAAAGAATTCAAAAATCATGAAAGAGAAATAGAAGACAATAAAATAATATAATATTATAGATGAAATAATATAAAATTATGCCAATAAAGATTTTATACACATTTATGGTATTGTTAAATTCCAAATGAATGTGGCTCTGTAGGAAACGATAGTGAGAGATAGTGTTGAAAAACTAGGTGTTAGTGAAGAATAATTTTCCAAAATATAATGACTGTGTCTCAAAGATATAAATAATTTATATATTATCATATAATATTTTAACATGTCATTATAGTTTAAAGATATGCATTCTCAATAATAAGAAAAGATAATTCTAAATAGGTTGGTTAATTCTTGTCCTATTCAGTCTCAACGCAATCCTTCCATCGCTAACAATATAGGCTTTGAAATAAAATTTAAACTAGTATAGACCAAGAATAAAATTACTAAATAATATTATACTTTATAATATGTGATTAATATATCAACAAGATCACCTCCACTAAGGAAATCATAAACATAATTACAAATATGACAACAATAATGGTTGTTTGGATAGATTTATCACAAGTATGGAAGATCAATGTTCAATGTATACTAATATTACATTACTATGTTTAAAGAAAATCATAATTATTATAGATTAATATGTCTTTAACATGGAATAATCATGAATGATAGGGGATTAATGTTGATATTATAAGATGATATTATCAAATAGAGAAACATAATATCACAAATTTATCAATGTTTACATCAAAAAATTGATTGGAATGTTCAGATGAAATTTTAGGAAGTTTTATTCAGTAGTATTATAAAGATATGGAATACCTGATTATTTTTTCTAGATATATTATCTATAGTGTTAAAGGGAATAAAATTTTCATGTTAAAAGATAAAAATAAATTCATTGATGATATTTTCGTGGAATCATGTGAAAATCGAAATAATCTAACCATGAAAATGAGTGATTAAAAGTATATTGTATCCCAATTAGAAATGGATATAAATAATTATAATGAATAAATAAATTCTATTTATAAAGGTAATTATGTTATTTAATATGAATATATTGAATTTTATGAGAAAATATTGAAAACTGACGACCTAATATCTCAAGAAAACTTATTTTGTCGATTAAGAAAGGCTAGACCTGGTATGAAGGATTGTATATTCAATCTCCTAGTTCAAAACAAAATTATGGAAAATATTATGGAAGAGATATATAAATTATTTCTCTAAAGGATGACTGTTAATAACTTCTTTCAATAATACAACTAAAAGGAGAAAATTACCTTGAAAACTATGCGAAATTATGATAGGAAATTAATCATGAAGAATTCTTACCATGATGAGATTAAAATCAATATAGAATATTTCTTGAGAGACAAATCTCAGCCATACTATTATTACAATAGAACCTAGAGTTCATCCTTTTGACCTTATTTATTTTATTTATACTAACATATAATGAATTTAATGAGTTGAATGAAAATGGTAAATGGAGAATTCTTTATGTATTATACATCAACTAATGAACTACTCCCTGATGAATAAATAGGATACTATGAAAACAGGTCAATATAATTCCCTAAGGGTGAGAAAACCCTAAGTGATGATATCAAATTACAATTATGCAAAAAGTCTACATTTTCATGGAATTTGTTTTAATACATTAATTTGGGGAATGAAAATCACACTTTCCCAAAGGATATTTAATATATATTTTTTATTTAAAGTGAGTTTCAGTTGATGAATAAGTTTTTATAATAGGGGAGTAATATTCTCTTGTACTAGTGGTGGAGATTCATCAAAATATTCGTTAGATAATGAACACTTAGGAAAAATAATTATTTGTCTCTATTGAAAAATTACAATTTACAATATTTGTTTTATGTATAAGGATTAAAATGATGTTTCCTTAACAAATATTTCATTAAATTATAATTATCTTGATGAAAAGTATTCTGAATCCTTAGATGAAGAATCCCCTTCAACTAGTGATAATGATACTTCACCTTCATGTGAATAAGTATATATATTCTCCATGTTACTTGAAATATAAATATATAATGTTTCTAAGAATCTTGAAATGGAAAAGGATATAATAAATATTATAACAAAAGAAATATTATATCTTTGAAATTATCATGATAGAAAATCCTTTGAATTTGATTCTATTTCATGAAACCATAAAAATGTTAATTCTTAGAAGGATAAACATTCTATGGATCTTGAAAAAGTTATTTCTAAGAAAAATGTATTATAAATAAAACGTAATAAAATAATAAATGAATCTAAGGATAAGGATTTAGTTATCAAACTAAAATATGAAATTTTTTATTTGTGAAAAAATTTATCAAAATTTAATTATTGGGAGAAATAATTTAATAAAATGTATTAACATATTTTTCCTCATAGGAAGAGTTCTTGAATTGTTTATTCTCACTTAAAAAATATTTTTAGAAATAATATTTTTTTCCTAAAAATTATCCTTTAAAAAAATGTAAGAGTGAAGGACATTGGAATAATAAATTTTTATTAAATAAAATTGCATTCGTAGGATTCTATATATCCCATTTTTAAATCATATTTCGGTTCCAAATATTTTTCATTGTAACATTTCTGGACCACAAATATTTGTGTTTCAAAAACCTACCAATTTTATATTTCGGAAAACAATCGAAGTACCAATAACACAAATATTTAGTAAATGGATAGTGGATATTCCCGACATTTGATTGGAAAAAAATATTCCATTGAAAATATAATTGAATTGAAAAGAGGAAAAGTTACCTTCTAAGATAATTCACAATGAAAATCATTAGTATATGTAATATTTTTCATCCTGGAAAAGCTTTTATTTAAAATTTATTATTTGATAATGTTCTAAAGTGAATGCTTATTAGCCTATGTCAATTATTTTATGATGTTTACCTGGTGAATTTTTTCAATGCTAAATTTTTATCACAAAATTACAAGGATAGATTCATTATTTCTACCCATCAGGATGATAATGTTTATACAGTCATCATTGAAGACCATTGGAGACAAGACATACCTTGTCTTAGTGAAATAGAAGATCAATCATGGTTATGTAATATAATGTTAAGACACTATAACCTTATAATATAATGTAAAATTTATATGAAAATACTTGTTAAGGATGTACCGGTTCATAGATTTGATTATTCCAAAGTTTTTGACCCTTGTCAATATAAAAAGAAAAATAAATCAATGCTTTAAAGAAATTAGTAAAGTCCCAACGAATGACACAATTCAAGTTTTTCATATGGATCTCATTTTTACTACCAAAACTGGAAGTATTAGATACAAATACTATGTATTTGTTTGTTCTATGATTACCCAAGATAAACAAGGGACTATTTTCTAGAAATGAAAACGGAAAAATTTTGTTTATTTAAAACTTTTTTTGGCCAAAGATAGAAATGAGAAAAAACATTAATTGATAATTATTCATAGTGATCATGGTGGAGAATTTAAAATTTCATATTTTGGTAATTTTAGTAGTAATAAAGCTATTACTCACAACTTATCAGCCTCTATAACTCCTTAGAAAAAATGGTGTTGTTAAAAGAAAAAATTGTATACTTAAATAGTTATCATGAACCATGTTTATTGAATACTCAATTGCTAAACACTTTTTGGCTGATGTTGTTAGTACTACTTTTTATACTATAAATCATGTTTTAATCAAACCATTTCTCAATAAAACCCATAATTAGTTAAGGCAATGTCAAAAACCAAATGATTCATACTTCAGAGTATTTGGATAAAAAGTATTCATCTTGAATAAAAAATATAATGTACATAATTTTTCACCCAAATCTGATGAAGGGTCATTTTCAGGAGTTTAAACTACATCAAATTAATATAGGGTTTTCAATAAAAACACATGTATTGTTGAGGAAATAGTGCATGTCATGTTTTATGAAACTGATCCTTTTGTTTTTAAACAAATCCAACATACACCTTCAGATGTGTTTTCAAATAGTAGAAATTTTTTTTGGAGTATTCACACTAGAGTTATTTCAACCTTAAACCGAAGAAAAAATTATACAAATCCCAAATTAGTTGCCTCATAGGAATCATCATTGTGAACATATCATTAGTGATGTAAATCAACCCATAAGGATTATAAGAAATGAATTAGAACATATAACATTTCATTCCCAATTCTAACCCAAAAGTTCTAATGAGGAATTAGGTGATGAAGACTGGATTAAATCGGTGCAAGATGAAATAAATAAATTTTAAAGGAAAAATGTTTGATATTTGTTTGAGAGACCAAAAGAAGCCACTATAATATGAGTAAATTGGGTTTTCATAAACAAATGTAATGAAAATTGAATTATCATTTGAAATAAGGGAAGAATTGTTCCGAAAAAAATAATTAAAAATAGGGAATAGATTATGAAGAAACATATTCCCTAGTAGCTTGAATTGAATCTATTGGTATTCTAATAGACTTCACAACATTTAGTAATATAAAATTTTTAAAAATGGATTTTAAGTGTTCTTTACTTAATAGATATGTATAGGAAGAATTTTATGTTGAACAACTGCCTAGTTTTTTTAGATACAAAACACCATGAAGAAGTTTTTATGATATGCGAAATATATATATGGTATTAAACAAGCCAATACATCTTGGAATGATGCAATTACATGATTTTTGTTACAAAAAATATATTTTAAGGGAACTACTAATCAATATATTTTCATAAATAAAAAAAATAAAAATGTTTTCATTGTTCAAATTTATGATGAAAAGATTATACCCAGGTCAACTCAGCAATCATTAACTGATTCATTTTTGAATCATATGAAATCTGAATTTGAAATAAGTATGATGAATGAGTTAACATTCATTATTGGTTTTAAAATTTCTCAAAAACCATAATTAACCTATATATAACAAAATATTTATATTAAATATTTCCTCAAAATGTATGGTTAAGACAATTCTTAAAGTATCATTACTCTAATAGGTAGCTCAAATATATATGACATTGATAAATATGGAATTCTAATTGATCAAAAATATTTTAGAGGTATGATAGGATGCTTACTAGTCATAACAACATGCCTGATAGATGTAATGTTTTTAGTATGCATATGTAAAATATATCAAGAAAATTTAGAAGAATTCAATTTAAATGTAGTGAAAATAGTTTTTCTCTATTTATAAATACTGTGGAATTAAGAGTTTTCTATTCTTCTAGAAATGATTTTAAAATAATTTTTTTTGTTTGCTGATTTTTTTTTATAATGGATAGAAATAGGACATATGGAACTTTTCATTTTTTAAGAGATTCATTAGTTTAATGGTTATGAAAGAAACAACACTCAGTTGTAATTTCTACTATTGAAGCCAAATATATGGAAGCAAGAAATTGTTATGATCATGTGTTGTTGATGCAACACACACTCATATACTATGTAATGAGTTTTACTAAAACTCAAATACTATGTGATAATACTAGTACCATTTCCCTTAGTGAAATCATTCCATATCACTCTCATGAAAAACACATTGATATTGGGCATAAATTTTACAGGGATCACTCGCTTAAAAAAGATATATCATTTTACAATTCATCAGTAGGAAAGAAAAAATGCTGATATGTTTTCAAAACTTTTTGGTTTTAATATATTTTAATACAATAAATCTAATCTATGAATGATAACTATCAAGTATTCATTTGTATCTACTACTTTTTTAAACCACATCCTTTTATTATGTTACTCCTTTTCAAATGGGGAGTGCGCATGATTCTTGTTTCATTATTTAATTTTCATCAGTTTCATATTTTTTAATAGGTTTTAGGTTTTTAATCGATTTATTATTTTTAATAGGTTTCATTCTTTTAATCATATTCATGTTTTTAATTGGATTATGGGTTTTAATCTATTTCATATTTTTAATCGGTTTTAAATGATTTCATATTTTTATTAGTTTCACATTTTATTGATTTCATACTTTATTTTTATCATGAATAAGAATTTATTGTTATCATATATTTCTATAACATTTGAAATATATTCTATCATAGTTTAAATAAATTGTTTTAAATTTTTATTTCATCATTTTTAATAGAACCACATATTTGAAACCAATACATCTACCCCTAAAACTCTTATAGATACAATTTCTAAACCATACACTTTCCATTACATTTAAAATTGATGGTTTTTCAATTATGTCATCTTATTTTAAAAACATATCAGATTCCTCTTGAATAAGAAAAATCATTTAATGTTTTAAAACATCAAGAGTTTCAATTCATTTGAAACCATTGGATCTTTTCAATCTAATCTGAACTGTAGAATCTCAATGATTAGATTTCAATCGCCTAAATAAAGGGACCCCTAAATTTTCCCAATATATATTTCTCATTGATGTGCACCAAAGCTCAGTTTCCCTTTTAATAGTTCGTACCATTTGTTTTTTTAACTAGATGACTTATTTGTTTTTATATTTATATAATGTTCTAGTTTTTATGTCTGAATCAATAGCTTCATCTCTAAAAACTTCCTGAAATTATTTTTAACCTTTGACCTTTCAATTTGAAAGGTTATTTTGTAAATAGTATTAGGAAAGTTTTGATTCTTCTTTGAAAAATGATAATTGATTTCCAAGGATGGATGTACCTATGTATTGAATGACTTGATTCTGATTAAAATGACTTGCATGCTATGGAAGTGATAGTGTTTTATAACACAATGGATATAAATGACATATTGAATATATATTTCTCTATGTGTGAGTAATAATACACCACTTCACTAAATAAATTTGAAAATTTAGTAGGAGATCCATGTGATGGAGATTCACATTATCCATCCCACAAATTTCCTAAATTATAGGGGAATTTTGATAAGAAAATGGTTCAGGAATCCCTTTTAAAGATTCACGGGGAAAAAGGCAATGTAAAAAATCTTTCTACGGATAACTATCTTAAAACACTTTGGATAAAAGGTTCTTTAGTGCTATGAAAAGTAGAAAAAAGTATCTTAATGTTTTAGATATTTAAGTTCTTGATTATATATTGAATATGTGGAAATTCAATCTCATGGGTTTCACCTTTTTGATTATCATGAAATGAAGTCTGGAGTAATCAAATATAAGTGGATTATGTTTCTTAGAATGCTGAGAAAATGTACTTTTGAATATTTAAGGATGTGCAATGTATTAATTAAGTTAGAGCCAAAATGTTTTAACGATCCTCTTACTAGTTTAGATACGATAAGGAGGCTAAAGTTACGATTTAATTCATAATCAAGGATCTTTAAAAAATACCCGAAATCCCAACACAAAAAAATAAGTAGATGGAGGATGACATAATGTTCCAAAAAAATGAAAAATAGTTGTTTCTAAGAAGAAGAGATCTAGGTTTGAACCACCCAAATATCAAAGAATAAAAATTATTTTCCAAATGAGTTTGTGGATTAATGGAGAAAGATTAAGGAAGAAAGGAATAGGGTGACACCATAATCCGGTATTGATCTAGATAAGGATCTTACTAATAAAATTCATACCCAAGAAACTCTCCAAGAATAAGGGAATCGAAATAGAATTAAAAATTGAAAGGATTATTCCATTGTTATTGATAGTCCTTTCAAATGTGTGGGAAAATCTAGTGATGGAGTATCTATAAGAGATTAAATTGAATAAATACAACTGGTTCCATCTATTCATGGTAATGGAAAAAATAGTTTGAAAAGAATCAACTCGACAATGACACAGTCAAAAATGTGATAAATAAGAAAACAAATATAGTCAACTAAGGAAAGTTATTCAATAGGTTGATAAAAAGAAAAAGAATGATATAATCCAAGAAGAAGAAGAAGATGAGGAGGAGGGGGGGAGGAGGAGGAAGAAAATGAAAATCAAGCTGAAGATGATAGTAGGAAATGTTCTTCTCAAAAGAAAATCCCTACAGAATCATTATAAGTGGCATTATTCAAATTTCCATATCTAGATGGTAAGTCTTCAAATGAAGTTTCTCATAAGACAATACCCATGAAAGTAATTCAAATCCTAGATGAGGTAGAAGAATACAAAGAGTTTGATGAAAATCATAATCCTAATGTTGAATCTATGGAAACAGAAACTCATTATGGTGATCTTCTTAATTATAATGAAGATACTAATTCTGAAAAGACAATTAAATTCAATGGAGTTTAATACTTTTAACAATATTTAAGTAGTGTTAAAAATTACCATTAACTATTTAATAGAGCTCAAAAATAATATTTATAGTCATTAAAATAGTCATAATGAAAGGATGGACTCAGTCAATGTTTTCATGGATAGATTCTTAAAACATGAAGCTAGTTTCAATGACATTAAACAACATTCTCAGGAGTATAGTAGGGCTTGCAAAATTTTTTGATAAGTGGTCATATAATATCGATGAAAATTTCAAGAATCATGAGGATAATATTGAAGATATAAGAGGTTTAATAAATGGACTTTCAGATGCTTTTAAAAGATGGAATTTTAAATGAATTCGAATGTGAAGGCATTTAAAAACCCCCATACATCAAAAGAAACTCACCATAGAGAGTTTGAGAATATCAAGGAAAAAGTATAGGATTTAAATAAATATTAATTTATACTATCTAGGATGGTTAAAATCCTAGAGAAGGTAACTAGGATGCAATTTGAAAGGTATGAGGCATAAGAAGAGAATCTTAATGCTCTGTAAGAGATTAATAGGATCCAATAATAGAAATTTCATAATCAACAAATGATGTTTTTAGAATAGGAAGAAAAGTTTCAGGATTAGCAAGAGTGTCTTGATAATTTTTTGGATGATAGAAAAAAATTAAAAAAGATGAATTTATCCTTGTTAAACATTATATTGAAGGGAAAGGAAAATAAATGAATTATTTTTAACACTTTTTTTATTTTATTAAAAAATCACATTAATGATTTGTTTCATTTTTATTGTTTTGTTTATTTTTTTTCTCTAAACCATTCAATGTTTATCAATACTATTCCCTTTTTGAAAATCACAAAGGGGGAGAATGTTTTAGTGGAGATAATGTTTTCAAAAAATGTTTAGACTCTTTTAAGAAAAAGAATTGGAGAATAATATATTAAGCAGAGAATCCTTATAATTAGGGGAGTAAACTTTTACAAATAATGGAATATATTGTATAGGGATATTTTTCTCCTAAGTGGGAGTTAGTCATATTAACCATTATTTTTAGAATATTTTTAAGACTCAAGGGTGGATAAAATTTTTATGACTATTTTCTGAATGATTTAGGTTTTAAGCATTGTGTTTTTTGATTTCCAAAAATTGGGAGATTAATTATTAAAAATTATTATTTTGACTTTTCCATTCCTTTTTTTTTGAAAATCAAAAAATATTTCTATATTAATAATTAATTCCATGACTATTGAATTTACAATTGTAAATGTATTTTTATTTAAAGTCATACCAATATTTTTTATCAATATTAAATATAGTTTTTATCAACCATAACTTTATTTTTGTCAATGATAACTGTATTTTATTCTACAATCATAACTTTATGTTGTTGACAATCATAACTGTATCTTTTTTATAATCACAACTGTATTCTTTTTACAATCGTAACAATATTTTGTTTTAAAATTGTAACTGTATATCAATTGTAACTACATATTAGCCTTAAATGCATGTATTGTTTTCTATTATAATCTTATTAATTGTTTTTAGTGATAACCACTTGCAATATTTTCAATCGTAACCGGATTAAAATCATAATTTCAAATGATAACTCCATGTCATGTTTCCAATCATGTCAAATTATTCTAGAAAAATTAAATCCTTAAAAAAGGAAATATTTTATATTAAAATTATGTCGATAAATTTTTTATATGATCTAATCAAAATGATTTATTATATTTTGTTATAATAAGACCTTTGGAGTTCCTGGTGACCAAGTCTCTTCGAGATTTCAGGAAGAAAACCAACCGTTGGAATCAAAATATGATCATTAAGACAAAGTGTATAAAAAACTGGTCATTCGACTAGGATCATACAATTTTTTTGAATAATCATATACTCTACAAGAGCACTGTTAAAAAAATTCTTTGTGTGAAAACTATGAATTCTAGAAGTCATGAATAGCTTGTTCCATGTACATGTATCTTTGAGGAGTTTTGTTTTTCTTCATGTAATAATGAACAATTATGATTAAAATAAAAATTTACCAGGGATAGGTAGAGAAAATGGTGGCGATGTTTTTCTAATTAAGAGATTTTGAGGCTATGAAGGCAGATGTACCGAATAAAAAATTGACTGAAAGATGGCAGTGATAGACAAACATACTGTATCTAATAATTGAATCGAGGTGTTAACCTTGAGTGGGTAAGACAAAATTTCTTTCACATATAAAAAAATGGATTTTTATCCTAAGATAAAGGATAACCTTCTCTATGGGTTAAAATAATTGAATTATTTACATTTCCACTACATTGTAATAGATAGTGAATTTTAACTTATTCATCTTTCTATTCATTATTTTATTTATCGTGAGCATTATGATTATGAATACTCTGTAATACTGTGATTACAATCTTTTGTAATAATGATTATTTCTATTACTTATTACTATTCTATATACAACATGATAGAATCATTGAATTATATTATTCTAGTCATTGTAACCATAGTCATTATGATCTTTAACACACTTACTCTGATTATTGTTTTCATAAGGTTAAAATTGGGTTTTTAATATGAAATAAGGTATTCTAATCGTAAACAACTTGATTATGATTGTTTTTCCAATGGATCTAGGACCCAGGCAGATTATTTTTTTAATACAATAAGAGGATTTTTGAATTGATTTAGTTCAAATAATTTAAAACAAAACCCCTCATTAACTCTAAAAGTTTATAAAACTATAATTCACCTCACAATATTTTATTATGCCATCTATATCAACATTTTTGATCCAACACATGTAAATGAGAAACACAAGCCACTACTATTGAGGGTGTGCTGCTACCAGTTTTTTATTTCGTGAAGATAAATATTTATTCAGTATAAAAGTGTGATCTTATATACTTATTCTATTAGGAAATCTTTTTGGAAATCTTCTAGGACAATATAAATAACATATAATTATTTTTAACAACCAAGCATCAATTAGAGTTTGGTTTTCATTACAGAGTAATAATATCCCAATACACATAGTTTTATTCAACAATGTGAACAAATACTAAGTCAAACAATTAATAAATTAAATTATTTTAAATTTGAAATACATTTAAATGAAACATTTAATTATTAACATAGGTTTATTTTCGTAGTTTTTTCATAAATGGTTGATTTTCAGGTGAGTAGGGAAAAATACCACTTTTACGCAAACAATCAATTTTATGACATTATAATTACATAAGTAAAAAACATAATGACTATGAAAACATATTTATAGAAAAAATTTATTTTTAATAAGTAATATAATTCTTATAAACTTAAAATTTTGAACATATTTACATATTCATAACATTTGGGAAAATATAAATAATGAATTTTGTTCAAATATATTATTTATGTGGGGAATGTGTCTTCATCTTAATAAATTAAATAAACTAATACACTATGATGATTTTAATGAAATTTTAATAATTTTTAATCAGTCAAATTTTTTAATAATATTCTTTGTGTTTTAACAAGGAAAGTGATTAAGGTAAATTTAGTTTTAATATAAAAAATGGATTTTTAAAAAAATTTATTCATTGTATTTTTTGAAATTCTTTTAATTTTTATTTGTACCAAAATACCAGTAAAATCTTGTAAAGTGGTTTCATTATTTTTAATTATATTAATTTATATAATTTTATATTTTCAACTTAATTTTAGGTTATTATAAATAGTATAAACATAAAATGAAATTATCATGGTTAATGTTTTAATGGGAAAATTAGGGGTTACACTAAGATATAATGGTAGTAATTAAAGATAAAAATTCCTAATTATTTATGGTTTAAGATATTTTGACCTTATATTATCTCTTGTTTTATTTTATGACTATTTGGATCCAGTTTCACATGAATGTGGCCTTATACTGTTGAAATCATTCATGTTACTCTATGTGTATCCTTCCCATCACATATAAAAGGGAACATCATATCCTCCCTTATTCAAAAATATTGAGCTATGTAGATCATCCATAACATACCCAAAAACTATAAAAAATTTCTCCCCTTCCATCATGATCACTTTTCTCTATCCTAAGTCTATCCTAATAATTCTTAAGGAGTAATCCAAACGAGGTCATTCAAATAAGAGGTAAGTGTACTTACTAGATCTTTCAAGTTTATCTTTTCTTATAAGTCCTCTAAATAATTTATATCGATCTTTAAATATTTACTATTGTATAATAAATAGACTGAGACTTTATTAGGATTATCTAAAAACCATTTTATGTCTCTTTTCCATCCTAAAGAATGAAAAAACCTCTCTTTTTTGTGTATATACGGCCTACCATGTCCATGTAAAGAAATAATTAATTTTTTATCACCAATTAACCTAGATGGTTGAAAAATAAGAATAATAAATATATATTTTATTTATGATTTATATAAATTATATATATATATTATCATTTACATCCTTACCTTCCCACCCATTAAATAATAATATTTTTACATGTTTGTACGTCTGGACTACCACTGCCATGAAACAATGTGATTCATTTTTCATATATGATATTCAATGATGATTATATATATTTATAATATTTATATATTATATTTATATCATGATTAATATTCTGTATATGATGGAATCATGATCAATATCAAATTTTTGAATCATTTGACATAAAACATACATGAAAAAAACAGTAAACACTTGAAACCAATGAATTTAATAAATCAGTATTAATAATAAGGTGTTGAAATTTTTAATTGGATCATAGATGATATTATATGAATTTATAAATTTCATTAATATAGTTATAATAAATTAAAAAGTATTATACAATCGGTTAAAAAAACTTATGAAGTAATTCAGGCATGAGATAATGGTTTATTTCATAATCTAATCCTTACTCGGGATTGATTATGTTTATTCTCATTTTGGAGGAATTTTATTTTATTTATATATTAAAAAATATGTTATTTTTATATGGTTATTTATTAGATTATCATGTTTTATTTTCATTATTATATTTTTTGGAATTTAAAATGGGCAAATAAATATTTTTCTAGAAAACCAGATTTTATTTCTATTGGATTAGGAATATTCTAATTGAAAGTACATATTTTCATTAAAATGAATTAATTAAATTTATTAATATTATATAATTATTTATTAATGACATTTTTACTAGTTTTTACTTATTTTAATAATATTTAAAAGGAATATTCTTATCATTTTCCTACTGAGTCACTTTTCAATAATATTGTGAGTGAAATCATTATTTAAAAAATTACCACATGAAAAAATTTAGAGGTTATCATGACTGTTGTATTCTATAATGATTAATTTAATTGATTCTATTTTCATTTTGAAGGAAAAAAAATTATTAATTTTGGAAACTTTTATATTTTAATATTATTATTTAAAAAAGAATAGGGTATTTTTCTCAGAAAATGCTGTAGTGATCTTTTAAAAATTATTTTTATCCATTTCAACATCCATTATTGAATAATTTTCGATACTAGGAATATAATGTAATTATACCATCTGTATTATTCATGGAGATGTGTTACAATCATGTTGTTATTTTTTTTCAATATTGGAAACTTTTATCCATTTGAATGATTGTTTTTAAATATGAATGTTTATATTTTCTATTTTTTTTAATTTTAACTCACTGATTTTATATAATTAATGCATTAGACATTTTATGTGAATAGTGGTTCCCATTATTTCCCATTGATGCATTAGTATGTCACATAAGAAAAAATAATTCTGGTATTTGGATTATTTGTTTCTTATTTATTTAAGCTGACTTCTACAAGGACTTGATGGTTAAATTATACGCACAAAAAGACTATTTATATTATTATTATAAAAAGGGGGATACAATCCTACATAAGAAATTATAGGGGTGAAAAATAATGATTTCTAAGAGTGTTTCCTATTACCTACAAGGCCTTTTCAAGTAGAAAGGATCCAAATCCCAAATATAAGAAGGGAACTGTCATTCCCGGAGGATTTTGAAGCTACATTGTTCGCATCAATATTACCATTGTTCCATGTATGGAGGAAGGTCAAGCGGTTGTACAAAAGATCCTTGCATTTTCTGATTGAGTATTTAATAGACCATGGGATGAAGCCATTACCTATCAAATTATTATATACAACTAGTGATCCAGTATCAACTTCATGGATTGGATTTTTCATCTGATTTCAAATAAAGATTCATGTAAGCATGAAATTCACTTCATCTTGAAGAGAGTCCAAATTACCCATTAATGGTGAGAAAGCTATAACAATTGAGCCTTTTGGATCCTTGATCACACCTCCACTTCTCACTTCTCCCTTAGTATTAGAGATATCAATATATAGTTTAATCCCCTACAATGGGAAGTTCTATTTGATCCATTGCCCATATTTGAATGGATGATTCAAGGAAAAGGAAGATCCTAGGAACTATGAATTGAGGGAGGGGCATTCAACAAATCATGACACAATTTAATCATATTTAGAATATTTTTTATACTTTTGATGATGATACACACAGTAGTATATATTTACAAGAGATGGCGTTTCGCACTCCTATAAGACCAGAAAAGCCAATAGTCAGCACGAAGGATTCGGGATCTTGGCTTCCTCTTAGTACCCATCTTTTCGTCACACTGGATCCACAACTGGAGGAAGATAACAATGGAGAAAACCCACCATTATGAGAAGGTGAACATTCCAATGGATTCCCATATACCATTTTACCAATCAATTTTGAAAAAATTCGTTATAGGATTTAGTGTTTGGATCCTTGGAACACATACATTTAGATACTAAAGGACCCCCCCTCTTGTGATAGACACTTTCATTAGTGGGAAAGACATTGTTCTGAATATGCCAATCCAGAAAATAAATTTTTGAAGGAATTTATTTTCAACATAGAGAATAACTCCAAAGGTCTTGATAAGAGGGAATAAGAAATAATTCTAAAAAAACCACTGAAGATGATGGAATATGAAGGTGAACTAGGGAAAACATATTTTTCTCTAGCATTTTTCATCACAAGGTTGTCATAGATACTTCTTTGACAATTATCCAAGGGGATGTTTATCAGGATGGGGTAATTACATTCTACTGTGATGTATATACTTGGTACGAGACATATTAGAAATCTTAGAATAATCCCAGCCCAGTTGTTATTTTAGTAGGTAATTTCTCATTTATCAATAATCCATCGAGAGTTGGAATAGAGGATATGTTGGAAGGGGTAGAAAAACATCTAAAATTTGGAGTTTTTTTGATTGGATTTGTTACCTTAAAAACCATTATTGTTTTCTATTTAATTTCCCCAACATGAACATCCCTAAATAATTTCCCATGTTAGTTTTTCAAAAAGATCATCGATGGAACCAGAAATTCTCCATAAACTGATACCCCTTACCTGATTGGCTTTACATTACAAAAAAAGGTGGAAACATGGGTTTTTCCATCCAATTTTTCATCCCATATAAATGTGGTCAAATTTTTTTTTTGTGTTGGAATGTATTTTATTTGGGACATTTATAGTGGAAATATTCTACATGTGACTGGATGAAAGGATATAGTTTATTAGTGTGATTTTTCCTCTATAAGACAATAATATATTTCTCTAGTTAATGATACATCCCATAATGATTTTGATATTAAGATAATATATTATTATGAGATGAAAATTTGGGAAAGTTGGAGCACCCTTGTATTCCTTTGGGAAGACTACTTTAGGCATATCATGATTTGTTTTGGTGTAAAAAATCATCTTGTCCGACCGTTTGATGGGGAAAAAGATGTTTTTTATGGTTGATAATTTGAACACTCTAGGAATAGTATACCTCAAATGTAGTGTTATCCACATGTATGGTACTTCAACCCAAATTAACAAATAGAACAATATCATTCATAATGATAAGGTGAGAAATTCCTCTATATAACTACTTTATATGATATGGACTGATTTTATCAACAAGTATGTCTTTAGGAATATATATTCTTAACACATATTGGGAAATAATAAAGAGGGGGTGGGAGATGGGATCTCCATATCACAATCCTCTAACAACATTGAAAAAACAAACTTTTCTACACATAAAGAAGGTATACATACATGGATATCTAAAACAACATAAGACAATATTAATGACAAGGATGAGAACCCCATGCATTCAAGGACACTATTAATAAAACTATAATGAATTAAGTCAAATTCCTTTCTCATATCTGGTTTGATTACAACATAGATATAAAAAGTTTTCATGTTGATGTCACTAATAACCTCTTAAGACAAATCCACAACAACATGGGTGAAATGGGATTTAAAAACCCATGTTCTTCCTTATCAACCCAGCTAGGGAGAAAGGGATAGATCCTACTATTAAGCACACTCTCCATCACATTATAGGGAATATTACACATGCTAATAACTCTGTACTCATTTAAGTATTGGGGATCCTTGTCCTTTGGCCCTACGATAATTTTTGTTGGAAATGGTATTTGAGGAAGATGACCCCTAAGAAAATTGACTTGGATAAAATTGATCATGTCATATTTCACAAAGTCCCATAGAAATTCAGTTAAAATAATATGGGAAAGTATCCACTCCCGGTACAATATCATTATTCATAGACAAAACCACTTTAAGATTAACCTCTTCATCTGGGATGGCCTTAATAAATCCATTGACCTCATTAGACACACCATTTGGATTAAAATCAAAGTGATTTGTTGTGCCCCTCATGGAACTTCATCCATGCTCGTATTTGGAGAATCAAGAAACGATTGAATGAAATTATCATCCACACCTCCAATCACATCTCTGTCATTAGTGAAGGAGCCACCATCTGAAGCTATGTTGGGGTCCATGATTATTCATTTTTCATTGATTCATGCCTGAAATTAACTAGTTTTCATGTATTCTTCCAAAATCCATTTAACCATTGATTTTTAATTGTTAGTTAATTGTATTATTAACAAAAAATTAGAAACTTTATCCTTATTTAGCATCAACTCAACAAAGGTAGACACATCCCATTTATCCTAGACACTTAATTTGAGATGTTGAATGTATCCACTAATAACCTACATGTCTTGATCTTCGGGGGGAGATACATGAAATAGGGATGGAGGTGACCATTTGGATGCCTTAGATTATTGTTGAGGATTTTCTGTAAGTATCCACTCTTGGGGTAGATCAAGGAATCCCTCAAAATATTCATAAAATCTAGTTTATCATCCCATGATAGGGAAAAAGTAAAAAAATTACTCATAAAAATATTATCACCTTTATGAAAATAAGAATTGGTGAGTGATCAAATAGACTTCAAGGTAGATGTGAAACCTTGAAATCAGGAAAATAATAATGAGCATTAGAATTCACCAAACATTAGCCCATCTGAATCCAAGAGTGTTAGTTCCCATATTTATTATTAAACCAGGTGAATAGATCTCTGGGGATTCATGTATCCAATATCCCATTACTGGTCATACATTTCACAAAGACATCACTAGCACCTATAGGAGATGTTGAAATTCCTTTCTTCTGCTTTAGACAAGACACGATGTTAATGTCCCCTCCATCTATCCAAGGAGTGTGTGGTTTTAGAAAGTACAACCCTATCTAGATACTGGCATGTGGATGTGTCTTTGGAATAGAATAATAAAGGGGGGACTCTGAATGGGGTAGGTAAGGTATTAAATCAATCATTATTGATGCATGATGAGCGGGCATATGAATTTATAGTATTGTAGACACTATGTAGTGATATGATTTGTTTGATATACTAACTCATTGAAATCCATTATGAATGAAGTCAAAAAATATATATTATTTTTGATATTGTAAAAGATACTAAGATTATGATACTGAGTCTAAGTATTTTCAATTATAAAATTTATTTAAAATTTTCTACTATATTTAGAATAAAAATTCATAATGTTATGGGATAATTCCATATAGCCCATTTTTTTTAGAAATTATGCTTAGAAGAATGAATGGATATAGTATCAATACACAAATTCTATGTCAAAATTTACCAAATGGGAAACAAATTGAATCTAGAACTAGAGACTTGCAAGTATTGGAATAGATTATAACTATATTGGGGTAACAATTAATGTTTATGACTAATAACCTTACCTATATAGAGTATCCTGATAATCCCCTATATAGTGAAATATTGGTACACAACATCATGCATCAGAAACCTCCCTCATTCAATGATACGAGTAAACAAAACTAAAAAATATTTCACTTTTTACAATGTGGACATATCAGTTGTAGAAATTTTTTTTTGGTAAAAATATTTACAACCATATATGCCCCTATCACTAAATTTTTGGTAAACACTATGTCACTAAATATTTTTTTAAAGATAAAATAATTCTGTTGCAATTATAATTATACCGACACATAATATATATATTTTGGTTAAGGAGTTTAGCAATAAGTTGTGGTGAAACATTTATCTGTTGGTAATAATATTACCAACATATAATATATATTTGTTTATAAATTACATTTGAATAAAAATTATTAAATTTTATTGCTAGTAAAATTCCATATTATATTTATTATTTTTTAATAATATAATAAATAGAATTCAATTTTAACACATGTTCAAACATATATAAAATTAATTTTATTAATAATGAAATATTTCATACAAAACGTTGGATCCCCTATTCCCCACCCCCAGGCGACCCATCCATCCTAGCGATCCATCCATGCCATCTATTTAGCTCCAACTCCAATACCCCAACCATGCCAACGACCCATCCATGCCATCAAGTCATCTCCAGATCCAATTCACCAAACATGCCAGCAACGAATCAATTCCATCTAGTCAGCTCTAGCTCTGACACCCCAACCATCCATTCATGTCAGATCCAGCTCTAGCGACCCAACCATTCTCTCTAGTCACCTCCAGGTTCAGAGACCATCATTAGATAAAATATAAGTTAATATTGACTGGAAGGCCCCTGTTTCTTTTCATAGTCCTCTAGAATACATCCACGGTCTTCCATTGTCAGTGTACATTAGTGATAAATCTACAGAAATGAAATAATTCACCAACATATAATCAATTCAAAATTGAAAAGAAAAAATATCAAGCAGTACTTCAAGATGTACATTTGAAAAAAACTAAACCTATCAAAAAAGAGAAAAACATGATGTATCTCATACTCTTCTAGCATCCATCGATGATCTTCCAACATCGACGGTCACTATAGTGATTCACAAAGGATATTTATTTCTCTCTTCTCCCAACAATGCTACCTTCACCCTTTCCAAATATATACATCAATATATGAATGGGATATCAACATTCAATCCAAATAAAAATTCATTTAATGTAAATTGTAGGTTTTGTGTGAAAAAAGACATATATTTTTGTAAGTGTTGCAATACCTGTAAGTGCAACTGACTCTTCCAAGAGGGATATAATCAATACATTGTTTATTATTTTTGAAAAGTAAAAATATGTTATAATCTAGCTGAGAAATAAAAAAATAGGATGAAATTAAATAATGAAACACTAACCAAGATAATTGTTATGAAATTGAGGTTGAAACATTCCAATTATAGGACACCATAACACTATTGTAGAGTCACAAACCCCCCCCCCCACAAATAACAACATACTGGATATCCAATATCTTCCTTCCATACTTATCATCAGAAATTTATCAAATAATTCTCCACAATCTAACTACATAGCTCGCAAATAAATTACAAAAACATCAAGAGAAATAGTTACCAAAATAAAATCAAAATTCTAGAAAAAGAAATCCTTCCTATCATTTTCTCTTCATAAATGTTCACATTAATGAAACCATAAAACCTTAAAGTTGATTGGAACCAGATTTGTGAGAAAGAGTGTAACAATTCTCAATAGTTAATAAAAAGTAATAAGTGTTAATTAACAAAGAAACTAATTCATGTTGAGTAGAAACTGGTGTTTTTTTTACTGAGAATTAGTTTAATGTTGCTCAAAAATGACTAAAAAGTCATTATTGAAGATTAACAAAGAAGCTAACATTCAAATGACTCATTTTATAATTCATTTTAATTTTTAAAATAAATTATGATTCATTAACATGGTTTATAAAAATATAAAAATATTATTGCGATGTTTAAAATATAAATATAATTTCAATATATATATCAACTACTATGGATATTTCAAAAATTAAATTTATGAACTTATGGAAAAATTTGTAAATACTAAAACAAGTATAAAATCTCAATATAAAATTCAATAGTACAGCAAATGGTTATTCTAATAAAATGTATATAATGAATTTAGATATAAATTATTAGCATCCAAGGATAAGATAACTAAAAAATAAATACACTGCCTACAACCATTAAAACATTTACAAAACACTATCCTTTATACAATACAACCATGGGAACAATCAATTAAGACAACAATTATTGGATGTGACTATACCATGGATTTAGTCATCATGCAGACAACATACCCATCCACAATTTAGTATTGAACACATATCCTATATTTAAAATCGCATGTATCTTTTATGAATCTTGAAACCATGCCAATTCAAATAAAAAAACCCATTAGGGAGAAAAACATGAAACTGCAGTGGTACAACTATGAGAATTCCTACTAATAACAAAACAAACCACAAAAATTCCACTACAAAATCAAAAATTATATAGGAAATAACCAGTTATCACAAATGGGGCATTATGTTCTATAGAATTAGTTTTCACATAATCATCAATCTAGAGGACAATCCATAATGACTAGTGGAAAAGGGCTTCAGAAATTGGGTCCAGTAATAAAAACATCATAGCAACCAATAAATCTGTAGCCAGGTTGCACTAGAATCATGGAATAGAACACAGAGAGGATTACAGGAAAACAATTGAACAAAATACTTTGAAACCAAAAATGTCTGCATGAGCCCCAAACCTACTAATAAAACAATTGGAATACATTAAAGAGAGGCTGCATCTCAACAACCTCAATAAAACACCCTTTTAAGGGAAAATACACCCCAATGACAACACACCAACATAATTGTGTAGGTGAACATGAATAATCTTAATGGTTGAGTCTGGGAATAGAGAATCATGTTGTGATAGGCCCTATAACCTCCCTGACCTCACATGTATCATCCTATCATCCAAGATTCAAATTATTGACACAAATTTCCTTGATTATCTGAGTTTCTCTCAAATGATGCATCCTTTATGTTTTGAAGCCACCACCACCATATTGGATGTGACGAAATTATCAGGAACAAAGATTTTACAATGACCATTATAATTTGATTAACTAAACGAAATGAGTTTCATGTTGTGTCCTGACATATCACCTTCACTTCAAAATATTGAAAAAATTCATCATGCCCTTTAGAGGTGGCCTGATTTTAGGTAGTAGCATGTCCCTTTTGGCATTATAAATCACCATTTGTAGAAGAATTTGAGTAAATAGAACACTAACCCATTGAATATTTAATATCATCATTCTTCATCACATTTGGAGGTCTTTCCATAGAGGTGGACGTTACATGGGTGTAGACATCGTTCATGGATTTTATTTTATTATGACCATAATGTCTCTGAGTTTCAAACCCATTAACCATGAGAGTGATTCCTCTTGAGAAATAATGTCTATATTCTTGTGTTATAAAAAATTAAAGTCTCCCTCCCTATACCCTATCAGACCCCATGGAAGAGAGGGACCCAAAAGGCTGGACAAAAGAGTTATGATCATGGAGGGCTCCCTTAGCTGCCCACATCTTACAATGTTACATGGAATCATAGTTTCCACCCTGATCATTTTCATGGAGAGGAGACTAATTATGCTGGTTTATTGAAGATTCAACAACAATATTACTTTTCCATTTACTATTAGTAGATTCAAACTTGTGTTCTCACTAAACTTTATTATTCACACCATTTTTCATAGTCATCTCATTTTGTTTTTGATCGTATTTAGAGGTATCATCTGGTTGATCCAACTTAATACCCATGATTTTTGTATCTTTGAAAGAGACTCGTACAAGAATCATCTGATCACTATTTTACAACGTATCTTCTAGTCCAACTGGCATATCTAATTGAACAATATTACCATAATGTGGTGTACCAGATTTCTCTAATGCAAAATGAATAGAGGCTGAGACACATTTCAAACAAACATCATCATTTTCCGGATCCGCTATCACAATAATAGTGGATTCAAGGGTAGCACCCATGAGGCCTTTATCATTATTACTGAGTATTGGATCATTATTCATTTTAATGATTCCATTCAATAGCTTTCTATTTCGGATATCATTGTTTCCTTGGCCACCAACTACAATATGTGAAGACACAACAGGGTTTACCTTTATCTTCATACTATCAAGTATATACTTCTTTTTCTAACTAACAAGGTCATGAACAATAGTCTTACGTAAAAAATTTTGATCTTTTAAAAATTTTGAAATCTTTCCCAATAAAGTTTCGGTTAGATAAATATGATGAGAGACTCTCGTACACAACCATATAGTTGATGTTTTGATCCTTTGTTGAGAGACTGAAATTTTCAATAATAGGATGGGAAATATCGACATCCACCATCATTTGGGCATAGTGTCAAAATATAACTAATTTTTTATCTTTATCCACAAAATTTGAAGAACTGAATGTAGTTAAAATTTCCCATAAAATCATACCATTCCAATTTAACTAATTTAGACCAAGAAACACCTCCCTTACTTTTGGGAAAGAGTTATTATAATAAAAATGAAAAAAGTTGGGATCCCACTCTTGAATACATAACAAACACAATTTAAGAGATTTAGAACCAATGATTCATACCCTCTTCTTAAAGAGATTATAAGGAATGATAACATGATAAAATACACAACTAATCAAGATAAAATTCTAGTTATAGAAACCCAAATTCATGAAATATTTTTAGAGAGATCCTCTAATTTCCATGTTTCTCCCTTCGGTAATGAAATACCTAATAAAATTGAAAAATACATAGATCTTACCACTAGACCACAATATCCTTACTATAAGACAAATACATTGTGTGTCCATTTTTAAAATACGTTTATTGGAAACGTCTGGAGCATAAGAAAATGAGTGGTCTGATCACTTCTTACCATCATAGACACTAGCTACCAAATAATTACCCTCTTTACGCAACCAATTACATTGAGAAAAAATTTCATTGATATTAAGAACGTTATCAAGATCCTGCTTCAGTGGAGCCAGATTAGGGTTTAACCAAGAATCGTTGAGGAGATCATTGAAGCTCCCTTCCTCGTGAAAAAACATCCTCTACAACTTCTGGATTTCTATTTTATATTTTAAAAATTATATTATTAAAGTCAACACAAGATTTGATTATTTATTAATGATTTAAATATGTTTAATTTTTTCATGAAACATTATTAAATTATCAATATTTTAATTCAAATATAATCATATATTTTTTATTTCATGGTAATATGATTTTCTTAAATAATTAATAAATAAATATTAGTTTATTAGAAAAATATTTGTTGATATTGAATAATTTATTGCATCATATAATTATAATATTAAAACATATGTTTATTATATTAAATAATTAATATATGTTCATCTATTGACATAATAATTGTTATTATTTGTGTGATAAAGAAAAAATTTAATTTTTAATAATGGATCTATTGGTATTGAACAATTAATATTGAAATATATAACATTTAGAAAGAAAATTATAGTTTTTAACAATAAGGAATACCAATTAAAGTTAATATCTGTTGGAATTGATTATTTTTACCCAGAGAAATAATATCTGATGGAAGCTTTCTATTTGTATAAGACATTTTTTCTTGTAGTGCCTCTAGTTTTAGAGTATTGGAACACATCCCTAAAGAATATATTTCCTTCATAGGTAAGTAATGAAATATATAATGTTATCATGTTAGTTTATCATATTAAATGAGACTATGATAAATGGTTATCATTGATCAAGAATAATAATGAGTAAGAGGAAATAAATATTATATTGGGGAGTAAATTAATGAAGATAGTTTTTGAAAAATAGTTTCCTCATCAGTAAAAAGATGATATGAAGCTTTAATTCATCAATATAATGAAAAATAAAGGAGAAAATGTTGCGTAATAGGGAGATAAATATTAATGTCTAGCAACCCATAAGGTAGATTATGTGTGTAATATATGAAGTATGGGTGAGAAATTTTTTTATGGAACAAATCCTAGATTATAAACGACATTATTCTCTGATAATTTTTCAGTTCATTTGGATTTTATGTCTAGTTACCAAATATAAATGAATTAATATTTTAGACTTAAGTTTTCAAGGGTAATATAGAAAATATGTGGGCATTTCATCACTCTAGAAATGAAAACACAACAAAATAATAATGGAATGTTGGAATTTAAAACTTTTAATCAATGCGCAAAGAAACATTTTGGAGCATGATAGATGAGAATGTGATTTTACCTCATGTGTGGAAAGAATGGTGATTCTGCTCATGATTATAGGGTAATTAAATAACAAAATAATGTTCAATTCTTTAGTTGTTAGGAGGTGTGGCACTATTCGAATAAATTACCAAGAGTCAAGTAAATTTTCTTCAAAAAGAAAAGGGAGAAAGGCTAAGCTTACAGTGGTATGGAATTATTTCCAGTGGTCTATAATTTATACCATTTACAGAACAACAAAGGTAGCTACACCACCTTGGTGGGAATCTTAAAACCATTGCTGGTGTTATCCATTTTATCATGAATCCCTATGGTAGAGAGCCATGTGTCAGCCAATGGTCACAAATGAGAGTTCCAAATGATCAAATTGATTCCTTATCTCTAATAACAATTATAGTGACCTATACTTTACAAACATAGATATTTCATCTTATTAGATTAATATTTATTACATAACTTAATATTCTATAGTAAAAATGTGTTGGTTTGGTGTCTTTAGAAATGTCGATACATAAAGAACTACACTATGTGTGTAAAACATTATATCTTTCATAATTCATTAAAAATATGAACCTTCGTGGGCATATAACACATAAAACCATTAATCATTCCTTGAAGAATGATAACATAATAAAGGGTGACCTGTAATGTTCAGTGAGGGAAATAAATAAAGATATCAATTATCACATATGAATAACATAAGAAAAATCAAATGAGAACATTAGAATAATATTGGAAAACCGTACCATGTATACCAAAGATCATAACAGTATTTCACTACATAAAGTTTTGATGTTCATAAGATAAGAATCATAAAGTAATAAAATATCATTATCTATAAGAGATTAAAATTGACATAATATATTGGTTTTTTACATACAGATATATATATAAAATCATTTCCTTAGTAGTAGAGGCACATTTTCAATATTTCATAGTTGAATGGGTTCATTTCTAAAACCATAATATTATGATTTGTTCACTCCCAAGACTATCATAGTGGAATTATTCAATAACATCATTGGTTTTACTTTGTCCCATGAGAAATATATAATTACTTAATGCATTACAGAGAGATATAGGTCCTTCTCATCACATAATAAATATCATAAATATGTGTGTCACATGATCAAAATATATTCATCATATCATAACCAATTAAAGGGAAATGGGGTTCATATTAATTTCATCATAGAAAATACCCAGGATATTAAATGAATTTTGTAAGAATTTCACTATGAAATAATCCATTAAATAGAATGTGTTCCATAATCACTTAATCAATTAATTATAGTATAACATTTGGAAAATGAATGGATTTCACAAACATATTTCCGTAATAATCCTAAATTATATAGAACATGGAAAATAATACTTCAATTATATTATATACCAAGAAAAAAAATAATCAACATAAAATGTTTTTGTCACTAATGAATAGAAATTTGATAAAAATATAATTAAAACCTTCTTATGTAAAAATTACTTTCCATTTTGAAATCACTTATATAAAATGAGTAAATTTTCCAAACATTATAGACAACATTTTCTTATAAATTAACATTTTCACCTTTAAAAGGATATTTTAACAAATTAATTTGGAATGATTTTTGAAAATTTTAATCAATCTGTGTACATTAAAACAAATATTCCATTCACATTTTCCATAAAATGTCGAAAGTACATAGTTCACAAAACTAAAAAAATATTCATTTAAAAAAATTTAAATATTAATACATTTAATAAGAGAATTTAAATTTTTTTATCATAGTAAAAAATTTATTTAAATCCATTTAAGAATAAATAAACATAGATGAAAATGGATTTTCAACCAAATAGAAAAATAAAGTATGTTTTCTATAAATATAGTTTTTAGAATCTAGTATAAATAAGGAGATTAAAAAGAAATAGAAACATATAATTTCATGAAATAAACAAATGATAATAAAATATTTGAGTTTATTATGATATATTAAAAAATATTTCATCATTTGAAAAAAATATTAAACAACCCTAAAAAACAACAAGGTTGTAACATAATGACCTTACCAATTCAGTATCTTTGGAATATAAGACCCATGAAAGAATAACGTAAAGGAAAATAGTAAATATCATGAATATAATTATATTACTTGTATAAATAATCCATTTGTAATTTATAAACCATTAAAAAGAAACAAGTGGAAAATATGATATATGCTTCCCATAAATAAAATAGTGACCAGAAATCCCTTACATCATGTATTAAATTACACTGTACATGTTCAATACTAATGTATAATAAATATAGGGTATTATAAATATTTCACAAACCATATTAATTTTTATTATACATTATATAATTCACATATAACGTTTTACCACTAGTTTATTAACAATTATTTATTCAAAACACTTTTTCAAGTGATAAATGATTCATTATTCATGTATGTTCAGGTTCAGTAGATTTAGAACATTTACATTGATTAAGGTTACATAAAATCTTTAATTTAAATCATAATATTAATATAATATAAATTAATTATATAAATATATATATCCATCCATAAATGATAGTTATGGGAAAATGAATTACACCATCCATGAAGGTGATAGGTTGTACGCACACATGAACATAATTTTCATTTTTGGTAAGATAAAGAGAAAATGGAAAATATTAAAACATTATTAAAACATAATTTATATATCAAATATATCAAATATATTCATTATATATATCTTTATTACCATCCTTTTAAAAATAATAGTAAAAACATATCACATCGCTTCTTAGAGGCAGTAGTCTACACGTACGCACGACCGAGGATATTATTTTCCAAAAAATTTTAAAGTTAGAAGGTTAAAGTGATATAATAATTATAAAAGTATAATAATTTCATAAATTAAATATAAATTTGTTTAATATATCATTATATCTATCCATGAATGTTTGTTATGGAAGATGAATTACAAATGTACATAAGCTAGTAGTCCACCGTGCACACGATCGACAGTTTCATTTATCATTTGATAGAATAGGAGATGGATATAGGTTATTAATTTAACAGAGTAAATTATATGTTTATTTTATATACAAATATTATTATATCATAATATCATAACATGTTTTTATGGAGGGTAAAATGAAATAATAATAAAAAACTATTTGTTAAGAACAATACCACTTTTTCCGAAAACATATATAGGTTTGAACAAACAGCCATCATAGGAGGGTTTTATAATAATAATTATTAATCTATGAAATGGTAATGGAAATAAAGAAGTTATTTTGGTAGTTCATGGATGAACCAATTGGGTTTTGAGAGTAAAGTGGAGTGGAGAATTGGTGTGCTTTTATAAGTGGGGGAGAGGATGGACTTTGAAACTTTGAATAGAAAATGTTATACCCTTGTTTTAAACATAATTATGGGATCCAAAATGGATCATGATAGAACATTAGATGTTATAATATTTAAAAAGGTTCATAAATTAGGATATGAATTTTTTTTGAGGTCATTTTAATCCGTTTATTTTTAGTTTAACCCTCTGTAAAACCATTTTAACCTTAACAACTGTAATAAATTTTTTCTTTTTTATATAATCATTTTGACCAGAATATAATTTTGTAATTATTCCATTAAATTTATTAATTTAATTAAAAATATTTATTTTTTTTCAAATTAAAATAAAAAATGATGGATAATTTAATTTATTATTAATCCCATAAATATGATGAAAACATCTATTTTCCAGTGAATTTATTTTCATAAGAGTAAGAAGTATTAATAACATAATTATGTAATAAAATTATTTTAATGATCTTAATTGTTTGAATAAATATATAATTTAATTAATTTTACTTTTTAAACAATCATAAAATATAATTTTGATATAAATTCAATTAATTAAAAATTAATTTGGAATAAAAATTATTATATATTTCCATTTTTAGAAAAATTAACCTTTTTAGAAAATTCCCCAAACAAGATGATAATTTTGACCTATAAATTTCAAAAATAAGGTTTATTTGAAATAATTTTTATATAATTGGGATATATTTCTATTAATATATTTAAAAATGAAATAAAATCATTTTTTTAGGAAAATTTATTTTCAATGCATATAATGATATTACAAAAAATTAAGTAGTTGTCAATATATTTTATATATTTAAGAGCATGACACATAATGTTACATTTTTTTATTCCAATTCACACCACCATTTTTAACTACAAGGATATAATGGTTGGGTTTAAATGATAATATTAATATTATATCTCAGTTCACTAAAACACACTATTGAATGAAAGGGAAGCAATCAATGAAACTAAATTTATTCAAAAAAATTATTTCCTAAATTAATAGAGTGTGACATTACAGCCCCATTAAAACTATTTTCACCCTATAAATACAATTAATCTAATATAAACAACTGAGGATGTATCTACATGGTCATATCCTCATGTTCAAGTTGGTTGTTAACTGTAAAACATTGACCAATTGATTGGTCTTTTTCTATATATAATTATCTATACTAACTAAAATATATATATGTTGTTATTCATAGGAAATATCATGATTTAGTGGTAGTTGTTCTACATTCCTTATATTTTAAGGATCAAGATCTTACTACTCCAAGAGAGAAACAGGTAAAACATCATGTACTTGAGAGATGTTTAGTGCAAGTTCCAAGTAATTAGTTACCATCCCAACTTGATTGAGAATATATAAGGGTCCAATATAGTAGTTTCACATATTTATATTAATATCAAAAATCATAACCATCTTCTATGGAGGTAATCATATGAAAAATCTCATAAAATTCAAAATCTAAACTACACTAATGATTATAAGTATAAATTTTCTATGGACTCTAAGATACCATAATGTGATATTGAATAGATAAGAAATTTTATGTCTTTTAATCATCTAGATCAAGTTTCAATAGTTTCCATTCTCCAAATTCATCCCCTCGCATTGGAGTTCTACATTCCCTTCCATATATAACTTCATAAACATCCATATAATTGCATGAGTGAAATCAATTGTTGAAGAAAATATGTCTAGAGTAAGGTGTTGAACCCAACTTCTATTGAAATCCATTGAACATGATCATAACATATCCTCAATGTATTTAATTTTTGTCTCAATCTTTCCATTTGACTATGCATTAAAATTTGTGCTGAAACATAACTATATATCTAATTCCTATTAAATAATTTAATTAATTATTGAGGAAACCTAAAATATTGATCAGATAAAATAGAATGTGGTATATTATGTAACATTAAAAAATCCATAATATATATCATAAAAAGATGATCTATAGTGAAATATTCTTTAATAATTATTAAATGTGTAAAATTCATAAAGATATTGACTACGATCCATATATCATTATCCCATTTAAATGTCTGGATTTTTCAAATAATAAAAACTATTGTAGTTTTTTCTCATTTCCATTCTAGTGTGGAAAAATGTTGTAGAAAGCACTTTGAATTTTCTCTCTCAACATTAAGATTATTAATTACCATTCCCTGATATACTACCTAAGAAATATCTCTCTTTATTCAGTTCCTCTAGAAAAACTCTTTTATATATCAATATATCTTTGTACTTTGAGGATGAACACATAATGAAGAACTATGATCCTTCTCTAACAAATCCATAAAATATTGTATGCATGGAACACATACACAAAATATGTACCTTAATATTCCAAAATAATCATTATTAAACATAGGAAATTTTATTATCTTATTTTATAACTCTATAGTTTCCTTACGTTCCTATTTAATCTTCACATGGGTAGATTCTTGAACACTAATTTGTGAAACATTGGATTTCGACCATTCATTAAACATTTCTAGATAAACCATTTAAATATACAAAAGTATTTTAACTAATCTGTTCATCATCTTAGATAAGATAGTATGATCATTTTGACTCATAACATCAACCATCTTGTTTGCTTTCCTTGGTTGGTAATGTATTAGTTTGACATAATGTTTAATTAGGTCAAACCATCTTCTCTTTTAAATGTGCAACTCTTAATGTCTTAATATATAATTTAAAATATTATGATCAATATATATATACCACCATTATATATATAAATAATTCCTATAAATCATTAATGAAAACATTATCCCAACTAACTCTGGATCATGAGATGGGTAATTTTTCTCATATACCATTAATTTTAATAGGGATAAGATATAACCTTATAAATTTTAAATCCCATGGTTATCTCTATGATAAAACTTAATTAAAATAATAATATTAATAATTATCATTCAAATCATTTTAAAAAATATCATACTAACCAATAGATCACATAGGCTAGTCGTAGAAATTTCTCCTTTATCTTCATTCAGTTGTGCGTTCATGCCTTGTGGCCTATTCGAGCATGACATGTTTTACATTTTACTAAAACTATATTAATAAAATTATTATAACATCTATATGAAAATGTTTTTAACATCCTTAACCATAAATGGTTATATAAACCCCAAAGGATATCAATACTATTAATGTTGTGAATAGATAATTGTTCCTCAAATAATACTTCCAATTAAACTAATATTTACCTATAAATAATTTCAATAAATCATATCCCAAAATTTCATTAATATCATTTAAATTTAATCATATTATAAATAAATATGGGGTATTAGTGTTTGATATTATGACCAAAATTAAACTCATAAACTCATTATTTAATCTATAACCCCTAAGTTAATTTTACATTTGGAACTATATACATCCAAAATTTACAAAATCATGTGATGTTTCATGATTCATATAACCAAAATACCATTGGTAAAAATTCTTTTATAGCATAATTCATCATCCCAAAACCCAAATTCATCAACCCATTTATTTCAATGATTTGGTAAAAAATAGTTCCTTCATTTTTTATGGGATAACACTTAGTTTAGGGAATTGACTTATATTATTCCCAATTTACCCAAATATAAGAAATCTAATTCCATGGAAATTATATTCTATATTACCTCCATTTCTATATAGAAAACATCTTCTCCTCTATTTTATATATTCTTCGAGGAGATTATTCCCACCCTCTTTACATTCCACAAGATGAATATTAATTTCTCTATGTTTATTGCCACATAAAAATTCATAAAATTCTATCTTCATATTATTTAATGTGTTAGAAATTTCAAAAATTTCACTTTATTAATATATATTGTGATATATAAATATTAATAATCACAACATCTTTATATCGAGTCATCATCAAATGTTTTGGTCATAATCACTAAATTTACCATCACATTCCATATTTACAGGTTTCCTATTGTTCGAGCCATTCAATAAAAATATAGAGAATAATATTATAAAAAATTGTTATAGTGTAAATAAAAATTTTCATGAGAAATAATTTATTGGATTTATGAATCAAGAGAATTTATTTTCAATAAGTGACTGTAACACCCCAAGATTCCATGGTACACTTCTCTTTTAATAATACAGTAGCGTGTGTTGTACACAACCCCAAGTTCTATCACACACCACAACTAATTAAACTAGTTATTATGAATAGTAATACCCACTTTTTGAAATTTTATAAACTTTATCTTTCAAATTGGACTTCATTTTTGGATTCGGAATATCGAAATTATCCTAGGGTTAATTTTTTTATTTTTCTGAAAACTTTCAATTTTTGATGAATAGTGAAAAACACTGAGTTATTGGTTAAAACCGACTTTTTATTTAAATAATTATTTATTTTATTTAAATTTAATTAAGGTCAAAATAGATACATAATACCTATATACGTTCAATGTAATTCATTGGAGTTAGTTTAAAATAATTTTAGATATATAAAAATTTTATTGAACTTTTCACCGTCTTTTACCCACCTCCTAGGAGAATTTGAAAATTCACATAAAACATAATTTTACCGCTTCTGTGAGTAGAATTTCGAAAATCCGAGAGACACGGTTAATATCAAGGAGTAAAATGTGGTTCAATAAGATAAAAATAATTTTTGGTGAATAGTAACTTTTTACTTTTATTTACCACGGTTAAAAGTAAATATGATAATTAAGGGTAAAAATAATATTAATATTACCCTAAAACAGGTCCTAATTCTATTGTACAAGTTTATCTAGACCAAAAACATCCTTAGGAATAAAATATTATCATTTAGGTCCACTTGGATTAGATTAGGACATTTATTATTATTTAATTCAAAGAAGAGTTAAAAGAGTTAAAATCAAAGTTTAATTACTAAAACATTTTTAATATAGGGTTATACATAAGATAAATTCAATTGTAAATATTCATTAGAAATAAAAAAATTTCCTATATAATGGTATTTTATTTATAATTTTTAGACATTAAATAATTTAATTTACTTATGACACAATGGTGATGCAGTAATTACCTGATTAATGAAATATTAAAATAATTGATATTATAAATATCAAAATAAATGTAATTTGAGACTTTTTTTATGAATTAAACTAATTTTATAGGTTAATATGACATTTTATAATTGATATAGTTATTTGTTTTTGAAGTTATCATGCTGTTATGATTTTCACAAAAATAAAATACCAAATAGTGTCAATATTGACATACAAGAGTTTTTAAAAAATATATTATATTATTAATTGATATTCAATTCCTAAAAATCTAATGTTTGGACAAGAAACTTATATAATGATAGGTGTTTCATTAATGGACCACTTGGGGGTCGATTGGATTTATATAGTAAGTCTATTAACTATATAATATAAAAATACAAAGTAACATGGTAAATGTCAAACTAATTAACTAAGAGTTAAAACTAAAATATAAGGTTAATATAATAACCCAAACCTGTCTAAATTCTATTGGTTGAAAGTATTTCGACCCATACCCACCTTGGACTTTTAATAATCGACTTTGGAGCCATTAAGAACCGAATATGAATTTATTATAAAATAATATTTCTAGCTTTTCCAAAGGTGCCCCTCACCCCTCTTATAGAAGGGAACTCCCCCTTCTCACTAATTAACACATTCAAAGCCTTCTGGATCGGCCAAACCCTGCCCAAATACTCTCTAAACTTCCCTCAATTCAACCTAGAGGCCTTAGTTTTATCATAAATCCAACCTAAGAATCCCTTTTGATCAAATCAAAAGGAATAACCCGAAGAAGAGGTAATGTTTTCACCACCCTTTTTTCAGGTTCATTTCTTCTTCAACTTCCTCTTTCCTTGTTATTTCCATTATAAAATAATAACTCCAGTATATGTTATATACTGTGATGTTATTATAAATATGGAACAACCAAATTCATTATTCTATCCATGCCTTGAATGACATGTCACCATATGTGCGTACGTACGACCTACCGTCTCCACGTTGCGGTGTAATTGTTATTCAATATATTATTAATCAGATGGGTATAATAACGATGTATAATTCATGTAAATAATAAATATAACATGATATGCATTCTATTTATATTATATACCATCCAATTATATATTATATTAATATCAAAAGAATGATATTGTCGCTCGTGCGTACATACGGACTACCGTCTCCATGAATGCGATGAGATTCATTCCCCATCATATCCATTCAAGTATAATTCTCATTTTATTATTAAGAATAACGTTTAAGGACTTTATATCATACTAGATATGAATAAAATACAAACTATCCATAACAAACACGCCTTATGTGACAAAACATATATAAGAAAACGATTAAGTTAACACCCGAAATGACGATAATACTAAATTATTATTAACAATCATTAATAGAAGATCATATATGATATAATAATTATGTATATGGATCTTTTATAACTTAATAACAATGTTTTAACTAATATACAGGAGGTTAACATACCATCGACTAAGGAAAAGTACAAGTTAAGGGTTTATTTCACAATCTCTTCATTATCCGAGGTTGTTTATACGTGATTATCTACTGGGACCTATTAATCATCCACATCAATGTTTCTTAAAAATGTATTTCAAATAATTATTAATATTTTAAAGACTATGGTATAAAGTCATTTATACCCTTATTTACTTTTTATAATATGTTTATAAAGGAATCTTTTTGTCGTTTTCCAAACAAGGTCCTTTTTAACCTTTTCGACATAATTAATGTAAGAATTGTCTTTTTTAACTTATACGGAGAGTGCGGTTATTTTCCGCCATTATAAAACCATTTAATCTTCCCTTACAAGATTATAATAATATTTTCAATTTAAATGTTTTATTTTATAATTATGTGACTTTTGAATGATTTAAAAAAAAGAGACATTTCTCTCAAATAGTTTTGATTTCATCTATGTCAACATCCTTTGGTGGATTTTAAGCTTATTTGAATTTTATTTCTTATGATAAAAAACTTCCATATATTATTGAAAGTTTTGTGATATGTTTGAATGTGGATGTGTTATTTTTATACCATTCATGGTTTATGGTGAAATTATTGACATTTCGTATGCTAGTTTTAATACGAATGTTTATGTTATGTTTAAACCTGTTCATATGAGGAATGCATTGGACTTAATAAGTGATGGGTGCAGCCCGCTATAGCTCCTCGATGCATTTGGTAGGTCTCATGAGACAAAATAGTGTCTTGGCAGAAGGCCTGGACAAAATCTTATTTGTAGTCTTGGCACGAGGCCTTGGCTATGTTGTTAAGATAGTCTGGAATTATGTATTCCATCATTATGAAAGTGGTTATTGATATTGCATGTGATTATTCCACTAGTAGATTATCCATGCGAATTAGTAAATGGAATTACTTAATTTTATCTTTGCCATATTATACTGAATTTAATGTTTAAAAGGATTTTTTTTAGTTATATATTGCCTTAAATGTTTATGTTTATCTATGAATATTTCTGCTATATTGTTATCCTTACTGAGCATCTCAGCTCACCCCATTCAATGTTTTATTTTTCCCAGGATGTGAAGAAGTAATTTATGAATGACCTATAGGGATAATATGTGGGGACATGAGTGTGTACTATGGAGACTATGTTGTTACAGTTTTCATTTTTATGATGTAATGTAAAACTTTATGAATATATCTAGTGTTTCCAAGGCTACTAAACTAATCGATCTTTAGAGATTTGATCTTTCTTGTGATCATGACATGTTATGTAATAATACAACGAATCTAGGTAACTGGGGTCGGGGCGTTAAAATTGGTATCAGAGGAAGTTCAGTACAAACCTTGGAAGCTAGATTTAGATAAACTCTGATTAGAGCACATAGACCTAAGATGGACTTTGAGGATTAGTATAGAAAAACTTTCTAGAATTTTGGTATTGTATAGATTTTCTGAGTTTTCTGAGCAATACATCCCTGTCTGGATATGAGCAGGTAGAGGTGGCTCTGGCATATATGTACCTAGGGGTAAAACCTGAAAACATCTCTTTGATCTAGACTCGAACGGGAACTGGTGCACGACAACAGGCCATGCTGCACTCTTGGTTACGACACTCCCGGGGGATATGCTAATGATAAATCTCATTTTATTTACAAACCATTATGAAGGGTTTATGAGTATATAATTCCTCAAAGAAAACTTTTTTATGATTATAGATTATATCCACAAATAGTTCAATTTATGTTAAGTGTTTTATAAGTATAGAATTATGTATTTTGATTCATAAACTGATCTAGTTTATGACATTGTTTAGAAATGGAACCTAGTGGAAGAAATGGAAACCATATCAATGAATGCACTTCATGTAGGGATTTACCGCCTTTTAAAGATAATTATAGTGGAGCTGGTGATACAACTAGTGCTGATCAGCTTATCACCATACTAGGACAACTCACTCAGGTTATGAATAATAACCTTACCCATATGGAGCACCCTGATCCACAACATGGAGGATCAATGTTAGATCGCTTCATGAGGCAACAACCACCAACATTCAATGGGAGTACAAATACATTGGTACCTGAGAAATGGATAATTTCCCTAGAGAAAATATTTTAGGCTTTGGGGATTAGTGAAAGGGAAAAAGTTATCATGGAAGTTTACCACCTCATTGGAGATGCTGATCAATGGTGGTTATTGATTCAAAACATGAAGGAAGATGATGAAATATCAAATATGGAATGGAGGGAGTTCAAATATATGTTTTTAGAAACATAATTTCTTAGTGACCATCGAGCAAATATGGAAAGGCAATTTCTGAGTTTGAGACAAAAGGAGGATGAGAATGTCACAAAGTATGAGGTTAACTTTACATGGTTAGCAAGGTATGATGGAGATTATATATGTAACCCAAGAAGTAAGATTGATCGTTTATTTGATGGGTTAAAACCATTTCTTCGTCAAGCATTAGTGTCACAATCCTTCTCGTTGTACGAAGATATTGTCTCATGTGCTATCAAGACATAAAAAAATTTATCTAATTCATATGACTTTAAATCAAAGAAATAGAAGAAGAGATCTGACAATCAATCTGGGAATGGAAATAAGGGGAAGAAGGGAAAAGTTAAATATCCATCCTGCAGTAAATGAGGGAAGAAGCACCCTGGTACTTTCTTGAAAGGAATGGGAGTCTATTACAAGTGCGGTGAAAAAGGCCACCAAGCTCGTGATTGCAAGGGGAAGAAAGAAGCTACTGATGTTCAATGCTACAACTATAGAGATATGGGACATTATGCCAATGAATGTCCTAAGAGTCAGGGGAACTTAAATCAGAAAATAAGATATTTCCAATTTTATTTAACAAAGGAGTTGTCAGTTAAAACTTTTAAGCGAAGTATCATTTCAACAATGTTTTATGAATCAGTCCCCATTAGAGCACATAAATGTTCTTTATCTGCTGATCTCATTGTCATACATATGATTGAATTTGATATAATCCTCAGTATGGATTAGATTTTGGACCATGATGTAAAGATTTATTGTAAGAAGAAGGAGGTTATGATTTTTTATGATGATGATAAGGAACACCTTATCTTTAGAGCAGAATCGTCACCACCTAATTCTTATCTAGATCCACCCCCAGTACCTCAACTAAATTCAATTATTGGGGAGTAAGAGAATTAAATGACTGTGGGTGAGGAAAGTAATGTTCAAACAAGGGATGTACCTATTGTGAAAGAATATGTAGATTTGTTTCTGGAAGATTTACATGGACATCCTCCAGAACGAGAAGTTGAGTTTTCCATTGATTTAATTATCGGATCAAGGCCTATATCGAAGACCCCTTATTTAATGGACACTGTAGAATTAGTTGAACTAAATAAAAAACTAGAGGAATTGAGTAATAAGGGACTTATTCTCCCTTGTGTTTCTCCATGGGGATCCCCTATTCTTTTTGTTAAAAAGAAATATGGAACTATGAGGTTATGTATGAACTACAGGGAGATCAATTCTATAAAAATAAAGAACAAGTATCCCCTACCTCGCATTAGTGATTTATTTGACCAACTGCATGGAGATCAGTAATTTTCAAATATTAACCTTTGATCTGGATACCATCAGTTGTGTGTGAATAAGGAATACATTCCAAAGACAGCATTTTGAACCAGGTACGAGCATTACGAGTTTACGGTAATGACTTTTGGATTGACTAATACAACCTTTTTATTCATGGATCTAATGAATAGAGTTTTCAAGGAATATCTCGATGAATTTGTGGTAGTATTTACTGATGATATCTTGGTATACTCCAAAATCTACGAAGATCATGAAAATCACATGCGCATTATCCTGAAGACTCTGAGATGACATGAATTATATGGGAAGTTTAGCAAGTGTGAATTCTGGATTCAGGAGATTTCTTTTCTTGGCTATATTGTATCTAATTATGGAATCTCTACTGATCCTTCTAAGACCAAGGAAATCCAAGAATGTCCAACACAGACGAGTATAACTGAGGTATGCAGTTTTATTGGTTTAGCAGGTTTTTATCGACGTTTCGTCCAGAATTTTCCCCGGTTGGCTAACCCATTAACAAAGATCACACATAAATGGGTTAAATTTGTCTGGACAAAAGAGTGTGAATAATGTTTCTAAGAAATGAATAGAATATTATCCAATGCTCCTATATTGACTCTACCATCGGGGAATGATGGGTTCGTTATTTATAGTGACGCATCAAAGAAAGGACTTGGTTTTGTCCTTATGAAGAATGATAGGGTTATTGCCTATGAATCACTACAGTTGAAAATTCATGAACAAAACTATCCTACTCATGATCTCGAGTTAGAAGCTGTGATATTTTTTTTAAAGATATGGTGACACTACCTCTATGGTAAAAAATGTGAGATTTATATTGATCACAAGAGTTTGAAGTACATGTTCTCACAAAAAGAAGTCACCATGAGGCAAATGAGATGGCTTGAACTACTCAAATATTATGATTGCACAATACACTACCACCCGGGGAAGGAAAATAAGGTGTAAGATGATTTGAGCAGAAAATATCATGGAGTTTTGAACATGATGAGAATTAAAAGGGATCCTATTTTTATGGAACTAGTAAAGTTGGATATGGGAATCACCATGGAAGGTGAAACATCAATGCTTTTTCAAATGGTTTCCAAACCATCTTTACTAGAAAGGATAAAGAGTTCTCAGACTGATAATGAAGAGTTTCAGAAGAAGATTAAAGCTGTGAATGATGGGATATTGAAATACTTTGTGTATGAAGAAGGAAATTTAAAAATTGAGAAGAGACTTTGTGTTCCCGATATACCAGATCTAAAAAGGGAATTGCAGGATGATTCTCATATTTCCAATTTCTCTATACACCATGGGAGAACCAAAATGTATAGAGATTTTAAGGAACATTTTTGGTTGGAAAATATGAAGAGGGAGATTGCTGATTTTGTGTCAAGATGTATGGTTTGTCAAGAAGTGAAATCTGGAAGGCAACAGCCTGGTGGAGTATTGCAACCTCTTCCCATACCTGAGTGGAAATGGGATAATATTACGATGGAATTCATCACGGGGCTACCAAAGACTCCTAGAAGGAACGATGCAATATGGGTCATTGTTGATCATCTTACCAAGTCAGCACATTTTCTTTCTATAAGGGACGATTTACCACTTGAACGGCTAGAAAGAATATATATTAATGAAGTTGTGAGACTTCATGGAGTACCCCTATCGATTGTTTCTGATCATGATCCCCATTTTACTTCAAGATTCTGGAAGAGTCTTTAGAAGGCCTTGGATAATAAACTTCAATTGAGAACTGCCTACCACCCCCAAACAGATGGAAAATCCGAACGAACTATTCAAACCTTAGAAGACATGTTGAGATCCTGCTCACTTGACTTTCAGGGTATGTGGGATCAATATTTACCTTTGGTTGAATTTTCCTATAACAATATCTTCCATTCGAGTATTCAGATGGCAACATATAAAGCCTTATACGGAAAGAGATATCACACACCAACCTGTTGGGATGACATTGGTGAAAGAAAACTCGTAGGTCCAGAACTGGTGGAGGAAACAATGGAGAAGGTGAAGGTAATCAAAAACCACATCAAAGCAGCTCAAAGTAGGCAGAAGAGATGTGCCGATAATCAAAGGAAGGATTGGTAATTTCAGGTAGGAGATCATGTTTTCTTGAAGGTATCTCCATGGAAGGGAGTTATACGTTTCGTTAAGAAAGGTAAATTGAGTCCCAGGTATATTGGACCTTTCGAAATTATATAACGAATTGGAGCTATAACTCACCTTTTGGCAATGCCGCCAAGTCTCTCCAAAGTTCACGATGTGTTCCATGTATAACTGTTGAAGAAATACATGTCTGACCCAACGCATGTACTCAATTATGAGGAATTAGAACTGGAACCCGATCTGTCTTATTGCGAAGAGCCCATCAGGAATCTTGATACCAGAGAACACGTGATGAGAAACCGGATGGCTCATCTGGTAAAAGATCTATGGAGAAACCATAACATGGAAGAGGCAACGTGGGAACCTGAGGAACTTATGATGAAGAATCACCCGAGTCTTTTTATACAGTAATTTTCTAGAAATTTTGAGGATGAAATTATTTGAAGGAGGGGAGAATGTAACACCCCAAGCTTTCACGGTACGCTTCTCTTTGAATAATACAGTAGCATGTGTTGTACACAACCTCAAGTTCTAACACACACCACAACCAATCAAACTAGCAGTTATGAATAGTAATATACAATTTTTGAAATTTTATAAATTTTATCATTCAAAATGGACTTCATTTTTGGATTCGGAATATCAAAATTATCCAAGAGTGAATTTTTTGTATTTTTCTGAAAACATTCAATTTTTGATGAATAGTGAAAAACACTGAGTTATTGGTTAAAACCGACTTTTTATTTAAATAATTATTTATTCTATTTAAATTTAATTAAGGTAAAAATTGATAAATAATAACTATATAAGTTCAATTTAATTCATTGGAGTTAGTTTAGTATAATTTTAGATATATCAAAATTTTATTGAACTTTTCACCGTCTTTTACCCACCTCCTAGGAGAATTTGCAAATTCACATAAAACTTAATTTTACCACTTCTGTGAGTGGAATTTCAAAAATCCTAGAGACACGGTTAATATCAAGGAGTAAAATTTTGTTCAATAAGATAAAAATAATTTTTGGTGAATAGTAACTTTTTACTTTTATTTAACACGGTTAAAAGTAAATAGGATAATTAAGGGTTAAAATGATATTAATATTACCCTAACACATGTCATAATTCTATTGAAAAAGTTTATCTCGACCAAAAACAACCTTAGGATCAAAATATTATCATTTAGGTCCACTTGGATTAGATTAGGACATTTATTATTATTTAATTCAAAGAAAAGTTAAAAGAGTTAAAATCAAAGTTTAATTACTAAAACATTTTTAATATAGGGTTATACATAAGATAAATTCGATTTTAAATTTTCATTAGAAATATAAAAGTATTTCATACATAATGGTATTTTATTTATAATTTTTACACATTAAATAAGTTTATTTATTTATGACATAATAGTGATGCAGTAATTAAATGATTAATGAAATAATAAAACAATTGATATTATAAATATCCATAGAAATGTCATTTGAGGATTTTTATGAATGAAAATAATTTTATAGGATAATATGACATGTTAGTATTGATTTAATTATGTTTTTCTAAGTAATCATGCTGTTATGATTTTCACAAAATCAAATACCAAATAGTGTCAAAAGTGACATAAAAGAGTTTTTAAAACAAATATTATATTATTAATTGATATTAAATTCCTAAAAATATAAGGTTCGGCCAAAAGACTTATATAATGATAGGTGTATCATTAATGGACCACTTGGTGGTCTCTTGGATGTATATAGTATGTTTATTAACTATATAATATAAAAATACAGAGTGACATGGTAAATGTCAAACTAATTAACTAAGAGTTAAAACAAAAAGATAAGGTTAATATAATAATAAAAACCTATATAAATTAAATTGGTAGAAATTATTTAGACTCATACCCACCTTAGAATTTGAATAATACACTTTTTTGCCATTAGAAACTGAATATGAATTTATTATAAAATAATATTTCTAGCTTTTCCAAAGGTTCCCGTCACCCGTCTTATAAAAGGGCACTACCCATTCTCACTAATTCACACATTATAAGCCTTTTGGATTGTCCAAACCATTCCAAAATACTCTCTCAGCTTCCTTCACTTCAACCTAGAGGCCTTAGTCTGATTTTAAATCCAACCTATGGAGCCCTTTTGATCAAATAAAAAGGAAGAACCCGAAGAAGAGGTAATGTTTTCACCACCCTTTTTCAAGTTCATTTCTTCTTCAACTTCTTCATTCCTTATTATTTCCATTATAAAATAATACCTATAGTATATTCTATATACTGTGATGTTATTATAAATATGGAACAACCAAATTCATTATTCTATCCATCCCTTGAATGTCATGTCACCATACGTGCGTACGTACGGCCTACCGTCTCCACGTCGTGGTGTAATTGTTATTCAATATATTATTATTTAGATGGGTATAATAATGATGTATAATTCATGTAAATAATAAATATAACATGATACGAATTATGTTTATATTATATACCATCTAATTATATATTATATTAATATCAAAAGAATTATATTGTCGCTCGTACGTACGTACGGACTACCATCTCCACGAACGTGATGAGATTCATTCCCCATCGTATCCATTCAAGTATAATTATCATTTTATGATTAAAAATAATGTTTAAGGACTTGATATCATTCAGGATATGAGTAAAATACAACCTATCAATAAAAAACATGCCTTATGTAACAAAACATATATAAGAAAATGATTAAGTTAACAACTGAAATGACGATAATAATAAAATATTATTAACAAAGCATTAATAGAAGATCATATATGATATAATAATTATGTATATGGTTCTTGTATAACATAATTTTTTTTAACTATTATACAGGAGTTTAACATACCATCAACTAAGGAAAAGTACTAGGTAAGGGTTTATTTCACAATCTCTTCATTATCCGAAGTTGTTTATACATGATTATCTACTGGGACCTCTTTATCATACACATCCATGTTTCTTAAAAATGTATTTCAAATAATTATTACTATTTTAAAGACTATGGTATAAAGTCATTTATACCCTTGTTGACTTTTTATAAGAATTTTATAATGGAAACTTTCTGTCATTTTTCGAACAAGGTCCTTTTTAACCTTTTTGATAGAATTAAGGTAAGAATGTATTTTTTAACTTATATGGAGGGTACGACTATTTTCCACCATTATAAAATCGTCGAAGCTTCCCTTACAAGCTTATAAGAATATTTTAAAAGTAACTATTTTATTTTATAGTTATGTTACTTTTAAATGATTTAAAAAAATACATTTCTCTCAAATAGTTTTGATTTCATCTATGTCAACATCCTTTGATGGTTTTTAAGCTTATTTGAAGTTTATTTATTATGATACAAAACATACATATATTATTGAAGGTTTTGTGATATGTTTGACTGTGTATGTGTTATTTTTATACCATTCATGGTTTATGGTGAAATTATTGACATTTCGTATGCTAGTTTTAATACGAATGTTTATGTTATGTTTAAACATGTTCATATGAGGAATGAATTGGACTTAATAAGTGACGGGTGGAGCCCGTTATAGCTCCTCGATTCATCGGTAGGTCTCATGAGACAAACTAGTGTCTTGGAACAAGGCCATGAAAAAATCTTATTTGTAGTCTTGGCACGAGGCCTTGGCTATGTGGTTATGATAGTCTGGCATTATGCATTCCATCATTATGAAAGTGGTTATTGATATTTCATGTTATTATTCGACTAGTAGAATATCCATGTGAATAAGTAAATGGAATTATTTCATTTTATCTTTTCCATATTATGCTGAAGTTAAAGTTTAAAAGGCATTTGTTTTAGTTATACATTTCCTTAAATGTTTATGTTTATCTATTAAAGTTTCCGCTATAATGTTATCCTTACTGAGCATCTGAGCTCACCCCTTTCAATGTTTTATTTTTCCCAGGCAGTGAAGAATTAATTTATGAAAGACCTGTAGGGATAGTATGTGGGGACATGAGTGTGGACTATGTAGACTATGTTGTTGTAGTTTTCATTTTTATGATGTAATGTCAAACTTTATGAATATATCTAGTCTTTCCAAGGATACTAAACTAATCGATCTTTCGAGATGTGTTATTTCTTGTCATCATGCCAATGTTATGTAATAATGCACCGACTCTAGGTAACTGGGGTCGGGGCGTTACAGTGACAATGTAGCTTAATCTGAGGCCATTCGTGGTTTTCATCTTTTTAAATCCATCATGATTGTTCAAAAAGTTTTTATGAATGTAATATAGATATCAATCGATTGTATCAAACAAGGTCTTCATCAAGTATCATTTGAATGCACTTGAAGATGGTCAAGTTAATGATAAATGCACCGTTTTTTGTAGTTGTTACAATTGAGTAAAATTGTGCTTGATCCAAATCATGTTATATTATCCAGACATGGATTTTATTTCATTCAAACAACTCACTCCATCCTTAAAAACAATTCTTAAACATTTTTTAATACTTTCAATTATCCTTAGACTTATCTCTAGGTTTCCCATTATTTTTTCATAGATAGGTTCTCAAGGGATAAATAATCCACAAGTATTAATACCAATGGGATATAGTTTATTCCAAATGAATAAATCCATGGGTGGATAGACCTCCTAGGTTAGACTCTTACCAAAATCCTTATTGCTATATCATTCCTTATAATCCCTTGGATATAGGGCCATGCTTCAACCAACGCTCACACATGAGGGTTCCCATGGATCACATTCCATCCCTTACCTTGATATTGTCAATAGTGACCCACACATTTCATATGGATATATTTCTTCCTAATAAATTAATATTCATTTCATAACATTTTGATTCATTTTGGAATCATATTTTTCTACTGCCTATAGAAACACAGATACAAAAAGAGATATCCATATGTGAACTACATCATCTCTCAATATATATCTTTTAACCATAACCCTTCACAGATAAATCAAACATAAAACCACTCTTAATATCCTAGGGAAATGAAACATAATAAAGGTTGACATTTGAGGCTCCATTAGGGAAAATATGGGATGTATAATTGATTAGGTAATCATAATATGAGAATAATAGTGTGGGAACATGATCATAAAATTTAAAAACCATACAATACAAAGCAAATAAAATTATTTTTGAATGAATATCATTTTCTTAAGACATATATTTTTGGGAAACATATAATAAAATAATAGCATGTCCCTAGTATTCCAGACATATTTCCAAGGCTATCATAATGTAATGGATCACTCCCCAAACCATCATTGAATCCATGGTTCACTCCCATGACTATCATAGTGGAACCATTCCATTAATAAACTGGGTTCACTCCATATTATAGTCTTTTTTATATTATGATATAACAATCATTATATAATGCATTGGAGGGAAAAATAGTTCCCATACATCACATAAACAAAAATCATAAATATTTGACCAATAAGATCATAAAACATTCCTAATATAATATGAAATGGAAAAATAAATTAGTTTAATAATAATTTCAATATATCATAACATATGGAAACAATGGATTTAAAAAATATTTCATCATGGCATAACCAGTGGAAAAGAAACAGGTTTCAAAATTATTTCATCAATTTATAATATAATCACCCATGGAAAAGAAAGGAGTTTCATAAACATCATATCATCATAATAATAAAAAATTCAATTAAATGATAATGAGGTTATCGTTAGATAAAATACCAAGAAAATATTAAGAAACACAATGTTTGTTATTGTTGCTGAATAAAAATCCCATAAAAATATCATTAAATCATTATTGAGAAAATTTTACTTTTCAATTATGATACCACTTCCTTAAAATATAGTAACATCCATATTATTAAAGATAAAAATTTTAATTTACAATATTTCATGATACCTATGAATGAAGATATGAACAATTGAGTTGTCAACTATATAAATTTCTATTTAAGACTTCTATGTTAAAACAAATATTTCATTTAAAATTTTGATAAGAAGTGAAAAGTAACTTGTTTTGAAAATGATAATAATATTCGATTGAAAACAGTTATGAAATTTTAAAATAAGGATAAAAATGAAATTAAAATATCAATGGATAATATTAAAAAAAATCTTTTATTTCATTTTTATAAAATATAGATATGGAATAAAATGGATATTCTACCAAATAGAGAAATAATGTTGCATTTACTTAAAACCCTTCTTTGGAATAATGAATAAATAAAGAGATAAAAGATAATGGGAAACATTTAATTTAAATAAGTAATAATTTGATAAGAAATATAATTAGTTTATTTAGAGATATATAAAAATACATCATAATTTTAACATAATCATAAACAACCCTAATAAAAAATAAAGTGGTAACACAATACCCTTCGAAATATCATATATTTTTAATCATATGAACCATGAATCAAAAAAATCACTTGAAACATTAAATATCTTAAAAATAGGGATATTGAATATATAACATGTCAAATGGGAAGTATATACACCACACAAAAGAAACATATGGTGAATATTGAACAGGTCTCCCTGAAATAAAAGAGAGGATGGAAATATATTACCTCAAGTCTTGAATTTATTAGTACATGTTCGAAGCACTTGTATAAAAATTATAGTATTGTTATAAATATTTTTAGAAACCATGCTCATGTGTACAATACCATACATTTTTCACTTATAACCTCTTACCACAAATTTGTTTATAATTATTTATTAAAACTACGCTTTCAGGAGATAACTGCTTCGTTTTTCATTTACCTTCAGGTTAGGTAGTTTTTTGTCCATTTTTTTTATTTTGTATAATATCCAGACTATTATTAATGCTATAAATATCATATTCAATCATTATTTACAAATTTTCATTCATGAAAAAAAATATAGAGATATAAAAACGAAAAACATTGTTCATAGAGATGGTGCATTGTATGTATGCATGAACAATATTTTTATTTTTTGGGAGGATTTAATAGAAATAAATTGAATATAAATTTACCATTATAAAAAAATTATAAAATATATATTATTTATATTGTATATATTTAGTATACTTATACATAATTCCATCAATATCAATATAAAATAAAAATGTATCATATCACATCATATAGGTGGTAGAGCACTCGTACACACAAGTGACTTTATAATTTTCTAATGGATTAGAAATTAAAAATAAATATGTAAAATTATTATTCTAGAAGTATAATACATTAATAAATAACATAAAAATATGTTAAATCCATCATTATATCTATCCACGAATGTTAATGATATAAAACGTATTATATCAAATCATGGGGTAGTAGTCTCTCATGCACATGATTGACAATTTCGTTTACCATATGATTGAATGGAATATAGATATGGGTTATGACATTAACATATTAATGTATTAGTAAATAAAATAAACTTATGTTAACATATCATCATAGTGGAATAATATTTTAAGGAGGTTGAAGAAGAAATAACGAAAAAACAATTCGTTTAGAGTGATACCTCTTATTTAGAAAACCACTTTGGGTTCTCACCAAAACCCTTATTGCAGTAGTTTCATAATAATAATATGGAAACTAGGTAGAGTTGATGGAATTAAGGAAGATATTTGGTTTTATATTTTTTCATGAAAAAGGATTTGTATGTGTGGAGAATACATGATAGTGGTGCATGTTTTATTATACATTTTAACATAAAAGTAAGTTGGACATATTATATAATAACAATTAATCTCATTAAAAATATAGAATGTATTTTTAAAAAATAAATTTGTAGATGTTACAGAATTTAATTTCAAATTAATCTCATAAATACAATGAAAAAGAGGGTTTTCAAAGAATAATTTTAGATTCATAGAATGATTTAATGTTAAAATCAAATATTAATTTGATTCCAATGAAATAAATTGGATTAAACAAATAAAATTAAACCTATTTTAGTTTTATAACCATCTTAAAGTAAAGTTATTATTGTAAATATATTTACTGAAAAGTAAATTTTTAAAAACAAATTAGTATTTTTTAATATTCATTAAAAAATTAATCTTTCCCTGAAATTATAAAAAAAATCACTCAAATATATTTTTTACATGTTGATTTAAATGGTGAGTTTTCTTTATTCAGGTTAATTTTCTAAAACTTTCAAAAATTACATTTATTATTTGTTCACAAAAAACAACAAATTTTTTTTTGTGAAATATTTTGTTGATGCTTATAAATATTTTACAAATAATTTTTTTACTTACGTATGAATATATCTTCTTTATCTAAAACTTTTTAATTTATTTTAAAATTTTGGCTATTCCTATTCAATCCATTGAGTTTAATGATTATTTTATAATGTTATTGTTTAAAAAATAATATTAATTTAATATTTACCTTACCTAAAACTAATTTTTTCATGTGACAAAAGATATCAATGTAATTAAATGTAGTTGAAAAACTTGTTTCTTAAAATATCATGGGGGTTCAATGAATATGGAATTACTATAACTCAAGTTGAAGTTCCCAAAAGATGTACTAGTTGGAATATTTCTTATAACCTGGAATTTATCTATTTCTATATTTTATTATAGTTCTTGAAAACTCTTTTAAATATTCCATTTTTTCCAAAAAATAGATTTTTTCCAAAAACCTAATGTTCGATGTTTTCAATAAGGAATCCAATAGTAAATTTTAGAAAAATATGGATATTTTAGTTATTACTCATTATAAAACCTAGAATTATAAAATTTCAAACAAAATTATTAAAACTATTTTATAATTTCATATAAACCATGTTATATATTGTGTTTCAAATTATAATGAGAAACTTACAACCAAGGGAATGATATTACAATTTTTGTGGAGATATAAAATATTGTATCTTTAGATGGGAGATTACATTATAAAAATCAAGTCAAAATCCACCCCTAGTAGCTCTTCGTAATGTAATTATTTTTAAATAAGATTAGTAAAAACCAATTAAATTAAAATTTATCATTAAAATATAACATATACTTGTTTTATAAGAGAAAATTGATGTATTCCCTAACGAACTACCTAGACCACCACTTGAGCATGAATATGAGTTTATATTGATCTCATATCTAATGAAACCCCCATTTCAAATACTCCTTATAACATAAAGGTAAATAGTTTATTGGGTTTGAAGAAATAACTATAGGAGTTGTGTGATAGGGTATTTATATACACTAATTGTAAGATCCCATCATTTTATAGTTATGTTTCTCTTTGAAGGTTTTTGTTTTGAGCCTTTGGGGATAATTCTTATTCAGAGACTCCAAGTCTTTGTTGGAGAAAATGACTTAAAACTTAGGGATGTATAATTGGTTAAGCTAATGAATTCTGGGTAAAAGTTTTACTAATTGTTAATATCAGTTTTTGGTAAGTTGAGTAGCATTAAAGTGTGTTCTTGTAGTTTAAAATGAAAACTGGATAAAGAATAATCTAAAAACATTTACATGTCTGGTAAAGGGATTACATGTTTTGTAAATGTTAAAGGGTTTTAATTAAAAAAATGGAAGTGATGGGTTTTTCAGATAATTCCATTAAAAAATTTTACATGGTGTGTAACTATAGTACCCACTATGAAAATTCCATACTAGTAGTTTTAAACAAGCTATGTGGCTAAAATTAGTTTTATTTCTCTAAATCATCTCCCCTCTAAACCCTAGTGAATTATCCATGTGATTTTGGAGTTCAAATATTGTAATTCCCCGACCCCAGTTACCCTGAGTCAGTGCATTATTACATAACATTGGCATGATATAAGGAATCATGTTCCGAATGACCGATCAGTTTAGTATCCTTGGAAGTACTAGATATATACAGAAATTTTACATTACATTATGAAATGTCAAAAAAAAAACATTGTTCCCCCTTTTGAAAACACTCATAGCCCTTGTCTTATTCCTATAGGTCAATCATAATATTGTTCTTCTCATCATGGGAAAAACATAACATAATAATGGGGTGAGCTCAGATGCTTACTAAGGATATCAATATAGCATAAAATTTCATAAATAAGAATTAATATTGAATCCAATGTATAAGAATATAACATAAGACTTTTAAACATAAAAATTAATATATTATGTAAAATATAAATCAAATAATGTCATTTACTTATTCACATTGATATTCTACCAGTCGAATAATCACATGTAATATCAATAGATAATTTCATAATGATCGAATGGATAATGTCAGACATCATAACCACATAGTCAAGGCCTCGTGTAAAGACTATACATAAAATTTTGACAAGGCATTATTTCTAGCCAGTAGTTAGTCTCATGATACCTACTAATGCATCAAGGAGCTATAGTGGGCTCCACCCATCACTCACTAAGTCCAATTCATTCCTCATATGAAAAGGTTGAAACATAACATAAACAGTATTGTTAATCCTATAATACGAAATGTTAATAATTTAACCATAAACCATGAATGGTATAAAAATTAGATATCCCCAATAAAATAAATTAGAAAAACATCAATACAATATGGGATATTGTATCATAATAAATCAACTTCAAACAACTGTAAAATTCATCAAAGGATATTGACAAAGTTGAAATCAAAACTATTTGAGAGAAATAACTCTTCGTATTTTTAAATCATTTAAATGTAAAATAACTATAAAATAAAACATTTATTTGGAAAATATTCTTCTACGATTGTAATGGAAGCTTCAAAAGTGTTATAATGGAGGAAAATAGGTTCACCTGCTGTATAAGTTAAAAAAACATTCATACCTTAATTTGTTGAAAATGTCATAATTTACATTGTTTGGAAAACGACAGAAATATTTCTTTAAAACCATTTTATAAAAATTAAAACAAGGGTATAAATAAATTTAATCCATATTCTAGTAAATAATAAAAATGTTTTTCTATACATTTTTAATAAAATCATATGTGGATGACAATGAGGTGCAAGTAGATACTTATTTCTTAACAACCTCATATAAGTAATGAAATTATAAAATTAACACTTACCTTGTACTTTATATTGGTTGAGGGTACGTTTTACCTCATGTATAATGACCATAGTATTTTTTTAAATTATATTAGAGCCATATTAATATTTATTAAGTTATAAATGATTCATTTATTACTTTATACTACCCATTTAATTATAATTTATATGTTAAAATAAAATTTTGGGTAATAATATGTATCTTTATCATACGCATTTTAACATGTTTTTCGTGATCTTATCACATAGATCATGATTTACATACTTTCAGAATATAAAACAGGATTTATATATCATATATATTCTGAATATAAATGTTTATAATAGATATATATATATGAAATGGAAACATCATTCATGAAAATGGTAGTCCGTACATACGCATGAACATTGTTTATGTTTTCTTATCATATAGTATAAAATAAAGTAAAAAAAATATATTTATCTACATATATATATAATTTTTCTGTAGAAATTTTATTTAATATATCTCATCATTAATCAATGTATATATTTTTATAAAAATTCTTGAATGGGGATCGTTGAAGATGAATCGCATCACGTCGTGGAGACGGTAAGCCATACGTACTCATGAGCCGCAATATCATTCTATCAATTGTAAAATGTTATTTAATTTTATGGTATATTATATATAAAGAATAATTACCATTTTATATTCATTATTTAAATTAATTATACTCATTGTTATAGAAATCCAAATAATGTAGCGTTGAATGACAAACTACACCACGACGTGGAGACGGTAAACCGTACGAACACAAGTATGGTGACTTTGTCATTAATAGGATGGATATAATAATGAATATCATCATAACTTATTTATAATAAAATATAATTATGTATAAGGTAATTGATGTATTATTTTTGTATGAAAACACCAATGAAAGAGGAAGTGGAAGAAGATAATAACTTTAAAATAGGTGATAAAATAATTACCTTTTCTTCAGGTGTTACATTTTTATTTGAACAAAAGGGCTTCAAAAGATGGATTTATGACCAATTAAAGGCCTATATGATGAATTTAGGGTATTTGGGATGATATTTCAGTTGGGGTTAGCTGATCCAAATGGTTTTGGAGGTGTAAAATTAAGAGAAGGCTAAGTACCCTTTTATAAGAGAGGCGAGGGCCACTTTAGGAAAAGCATGAAATATTATTTTGTTATAAAATCATATTCAGGTTATAATGGACTCAAATGAATATATTGAGAGGATAAGGTGGTTTTGGTTCTAAATCCTCTCAGAAAATAAGTTTTAGACAACTTTAGATCACCATATTAACCTTATCTCTTAAATTTAACTCTTAGTTAAATACTTTAACTTTTACAATGTCTTCTTGTATTTTTATATTAAATAGTTAATAAAACTACTATAAAAGGCCAATAGAACCCCAAGTGGTTCATTAATGAAATATATAACCTTATCTAAGTCCTTTGGCCGACCCATACATTTATATAAATATTATAACATTTTACAGTATTGTATTTGTTTGAAAAACTAAATCATGTCAATTTTGACACTATTTGTTATTTTGTTTTTTTGAAAGTCGTAACAACTTTATCACTTTAATAAAAATATTTAATAAATCCTAAAATGTCATATTAACCTATATAATGTTTTTAATTCATCAAAAGTATAAATTTACATTTATATTTATATTTATAATATCAATTATTTTAACAATCCATTAATAATGTAATTACTGCATCATCATTGTTTCATAAATAAATTTAATTATATAATGTTTAAAAATTATAAATAAAATGCGGTGGTGTAAGAAATATTTTTAGATTTATAGTTAATATTTATAGTCCAAATTATCATATGTATAACCCTATATTAAAAAAGTTTTAGTTATTAAAATTTTCATTAACCCTTTTAATTCATCTTTAAATAAAACAATAATAAATGTCCTAATCTAACCCATGTGGATCAAAATAGACCATATTTTATTAATGTGGTTGATTTTGGTCGAAATAAACTTATCAAATATTATAAAGACATGTGTTAGGGTAATTATAATATCATTTTTATCTTTAATTACCTTATATACTTTTTGCCGTGGTAAATAAAATTCAAAAGGTATTATTCACCAAAAATTATTTTCATCCTATTAAAGAAAATATTACTTAATGATATCAACAGAGTCTCTCGGGTTATTGAAATTAAATTCACAGAATCAGTAATATTACATTTTATGAAAATTTGCAAATGTGCCATGAAGGTGGGTAAAAGACGTAAAAAAGTTCAATAAACTTTTATATGTCTAATATTATTATAAAATGACTCTAATAAATTAAATTGAGATAATATAGTAATAATATATCTATTTTTACTTTAAAATAATTTAAATAAAAATATAGTAATTATTTAAATGAAAGTTGGGTTTAAAAAATATCATAGTGTTTTCATTTTTTTTTAAATTTGAATGTTTTCATAAAAATACCAAACATTAACCCTAAGATAATTTTGATATTACATACTAAAAAATTATGTATAATGATCAAATTAAAAACATATAGGTTTCATTAATTAATTTAAAATTAATTTCCACTGACAAAAACAAAACACTGGTTTTTAAAAAGTTAAAATTATCAAAAGATTAACATATGTTTATGTACAATATAAATGTGAAATTACTTATAATTACCTAAATTATATTAAATGATAAAAATATAACCTAATTTTTCTTTGAAACCACTCAAATTAATAATTTAACACTATAAATTATTTCGATTAAAAGAGTTATTTTCAATTAAAATTTAGTATTTTTCACAATTCATCAAAATAAGAAAGTTATCAAAAATGTACCAAAAATTTATCCAAACTAAATTTTTATGTACCTATTCTAAAGAAGAATTTAATTTCACTTTATTTAATATATTAAAGTGTTAAATATTGGATTTATAAAGGGTTCTCCATTAAAAGGTGCAAAAAATGCATTTATTTAATAATACTTCTTTTATCTGAAATTGAATTTGTATGTATGTTATGTATAAGAAACACAAAAGTTGACTGTTAAAATTATATATGATATATAGAAAATTCAAAATTTGGTTAATACTATTCATAAATGTTTTTTGAATGACTAGTTTGGTAACTCGTGGTGTGCTCGAACTCGGTGAGACGTGTAGCACAAGCTATTGAATTACTTTAAAGAGATAAAATAATATGAAATCATGGGGTGTTATATTCTAAACTCCTTAAATAAATTGCATCCTCACAATTTTAAATTTTTCTTCGAAAATAAATGGTTGAAAATAGAAAATACCATTGTAAAAAACCCACATCGAAAATAGGGTTAATAAAATTTAGACTTAATAAGAGGGAAATGGAAATGAAAACGTCACCACCAAATAAGGGTTTATAATTGGATAACTTATGTGGAAATTATAGACACATTATTGGAGTAAACACTTAAATATTTATGGTGAGTGATTGAGGTCATCAATTATAAACAAGTGTAGAATTGAGGGCCTAAATCCATCAATATATGCAGATTTAAAATATCATCAGTTCAACAAAACATAAGGTATTAGGATAACATATTTTTGGTTTTAATATCCCTTCCCTAAAGTTTATGAATTAATATCTTCATAGAATATGAGAAAAAAATACTTGACAACTAGAGTTTCATCCTTCAAATAATTTTTACCACAAACTCATATTTCACTCAAAAAGATAATAGAATTCAAAAATATTCTATTTATCTTAATCGTATAGGGTTACAAAAATAATGAATTTTAAATTAATTTTCAAAACTATTTAAAAAATACATTATACAATCTAGGACATCACGTATGACAGAGGTAGTTGATGCACCCTTGTTTCCCTTCGGTTACGAGTTCTAGTCTTGCGGCCTTGCTGGATGCGACGGGTTGTCACCCGACCTCCGAGTTGTCCTTTTTAAAAAAATACAAAAAAAATCTTAAGAAATGATTTAACATTATAAAATTGTATCCAATGTCCAAGTTAATCTATTCCATCATTTAGACTTATCCAAAATACATCTATCAAAACTCACAGTCCAAAATTCATAAGGAATGTCAACATAACATTATAAAGATTTCTTTTTTCCAAAAAATAACATGTGAGTACCTTCATCATGTATGGTAACACCCTGAATAACCATTAAACCTTATTTGAATATTTATGTACTTCTTTATTCCTTCGGTAAAACACATAATGCTGGATATTCTCCATAAATCCATAAATGTTGTAAAATCCAACTATGATAGAATATACAAATCATTAATCAGTGTCAAGGTAGTCAATAATATCCAAGATAATTTATCCAAATAAATCATATCTTATTCCAAAATCACAATCTTGGGATCAAAACCATGTTATGGTTTATCTTTCCTTCACCCATGAATTTTTATAAAAGTTTAAATTATTATTCAGTCACCTTCCATAGAACCATATATTCTCAAATCCTCAATGAAATAATACTTAAATATAATCCTTATTTATTTCCATAATTAATATAACTTTTTCATCAATGATACCACACTAAAATGATATAATTCATTAATAAAAATTTAGGAACACCAATCATTCCTCTGTATCTGCGGTAGTATCATAATTTTATTGTTATCCAATAGCATAATTTGGGGTATACTATAAATACTGGGACATTTATTCTCATAGTGTCCCAACTCCTTGTACAAGAATCATTATACATTGGAAACATTTTTCTTACACTTGAAATTACGTACTTGGTATCTTTTTTTCCATACAAGTAACAAACTCACATTCCCTTAAATCATTTTCCAAGGTTATTCTTTCCACAATTATAACATATGGGAAAATCCTTCTTTACTATATTCCCTTTATCCATTATTCTCTCTACCACAATTTTCTTCTTTGGCTTCCCTTCAAAGCTATAGGACTCAGAGACTTATTTACTTATATTATTAACACATGATACTATTTCTTCATGTGATGAGAATACGTGGGAGACTATTTACCTTATAAATGTTGGCTTAAAACCATGAAAGAGATGATCCATCTTACTCTTTGTATCATTCGTATTTCTGGAGTTCTCATTCCTTCTACTAGGCTCCATTTCTAAAGGAACACATATATTAGGTTATATCATATAATAATTTGTAATCCAAAAACAAGAAAAATCATCCACATTAAAATATTATTTTCATGCATCTAATCTCATAATCATAAAAATGGTTTCTTTGCTAACATATATACTCATAAATCCTTTATAATGGTTTGTAATGAATATATGAATTATCCTAAGAATACCCCCCTCATGAGTGTCATAATGAAGAGTGTATCAAGGCACATTTTTGGGTACCAGGATACCCCGGGTTAAGCCCGAAACACCTTGTCGGGGTTTTCAATGCTGGGTACATCTATGACAGAGCCTCCTCTACCTGGTCGTATCCAGACAACGATGTATTTCTTGGAAAACTCAAAAAATCTCTCCAATACCAAAATTCTAGGATGGTATTATATACTAATCCACAAATATTATCTTAGGGTAATGCTCTCTAATCATTGTTTTTCTAAATCTAGTTTCCAAGGTTTGTACTAAGCTTCTTCTCACACAAACTATAATTCCCCGACCCTAGTTACCCAAAGTCGGTGTAATATTACATAATATTGGATTGATATAAGGAATCATGTCCTGAATGATCAATCAGTTTAGTATCCTTGGATGTACTATATACATACATATGTTTTACATTACATTATGAAATGAAAAACAACAACAACATTATGTCCCCTTTTGAACACACTCATATCCCATAGCATATTCCTAATGGTCAGTCATAATATACTTCTTCACATCATGAAAAAAATAAAACATAAGAAATGGGTGATGTGAGATTCTTAGTAAGGATAACAATATAGAGGAAACTTTCATAAATAAGCATAAACATTTAAAGAAAAAGTATAAGACTAAAACACAACCCTTTTAAAAATAATCTTCTTTATATTATGGAAAATATAAATCAAATAATTATATTTACTTATTCACATGGATATTATACTAGTCAAATAATCACATGTAATATTGATGTCTAATTTTATAATGATGGAATGCATAACGCCGAACATCATAACCAAATAGTCATGGCCTCGTGACAAGAATACAAATAATTTTTTTTCAAGTCTTTGTGCCAAGACTCTAGTTTGTCCCATGAGACCTACCGATGCATCAAGGAGCTATATCGGGCTTCACTCTTCAATTAATAAGACCAATTCATTCTTCATATGAAAAGGTTGAAACATAAAATAAACATTCGTATTAAAACAAACATACGGAATGTTAATACTTTAACCATAAACCATGAATGGTATAAAAATAACACATCCAGAGTCAAAAATATCACCAATACATCAAGACAATATGGAAGATTGTATCATATTAAATCAAATTCAAACAAGTGTAAAATCCATCAAAGTATGTCTACATAGATGATATCAAAACTATTTGAGAGAAATATTTCTTTTTTTGAAATCATTGAAAATTGAAATAATTATAAAAGAAAACATTTATTTTAGAAATATTTTTACAGGCTTGTAAGGAAAGAATTAATGTATTTATAACAATTGAAAATGGACACACCCTCCATATATGATAAAAAACAATCTTACCTTAATTTGTCGAAAATGTCATAAAATACCTTGTTTGGAAAATGACGGAACGATTCCTTTCAAAAAAATTGATAAAAAGTAAAACAAGGGTATAAATTACTTTAATATATACTATATTAAATATTAAAAATGTTTTTAAATACATTTTAAAGAACCATATATGTGGATTACAAAGAGGTCCCAGTAGATACTTACTTATTAACAACCACTGATAAGTAAAGAGATTGTACAATTAACACTTTCCTTATACATTCCTTTGGTAAAGGGTATGTTTAACCTCATGTATAATGACCATTGTATGTTATTAAATTATAACAGAACAATATTAATATTTATGATATCATGTACGATTCATTTATTACTTTATAATTCTCATTTAATAATAATTTCAATGTTAAAGTAACATTTTGAGTGATAATCGCTTTCTTTATCAAACTTGTTTTAATTTTTTATTCTTGATCGTATCTCTTATATAATTATTTACATACTTAGAAAATATAAAACATTATTTATATGTCATATATATTTATAATATAAATATTTATTATAGATTTATATATGAAATGGAAACATCATTCATGGAGACGGTAGTCCGTACATACGCAGGAACGATGTCTCGGTTTTCTTATCATATATTATGGAAGTAAGTTAAGGAAATATATTTATCTAATTAAATATATATTATTCTAGTATAAATATTATTTCATATATCTCATACTTAATCTACATATATATTTTTATAGAAATTCTTGAATGGTGATCGTTGAAGATGAATCTCATGGCGTCATGGAGACAATAAGCCGTACGTACGCACAAGCAACAATATCATTATATTGAGGGTAAAATGGTGTTTAATTCGATGGTATATTATATATATAGAATATTACCAAGTTATATTAATTATTTAAATTAATTATTCTCATTATTATACTCATCCAAATAATGTAGTGTTGAATAACAAACTACACCATGACATGGAGATGGTAAGTCGTACATACGCACATATGTTGACTTTTTCATTCATAGGATGGATTGAATAATGAATATGGTCATACCATATTTATAATAACATCTTAGTATTTATAATGTACTGGATTTATTATTTCATTATAGAAACATCAAATAAAGAGGAAGTGGACGAAGAAAATAACTTTGAAAAAGGTGATGAAATAATTACCTCTTCTTCGGGTGCTTCCTTTTTGATTTGAATAAAAGGTCCCCCTAAGTTGGCTTTCTGATCAAAGTAAGGGCTCTAGAATGGATTTAAGGTAGTTGGGAGGATATTTTAGTAGGGTTTGCCCGATCCAAATGGCTCTGGAGGTGTGAAATTAAGAGAAGGGGATGTACCCTTTTATAAGAGAGGTGAGGGTCACTTTAGGAAATGATTGAAATATAATTTTATTATTAAATCATTTTTTGTTTATAATGACTAAAAATAGATTTATTTATAGGATAAGGTGGGATTGGTATAAATCCTCTCAACCAATAGAATTTAGAAAAGTATAGTTCACCATATTAACCTTATATTTTATATTTAACTCTTAGTTAAGTAGTTTAACTTTTATAATGTATTCCTATATTTTTATATTACATGGTTAATAAACGTACTATAAAATTACAAGAGAACCCCAAGTTGTTAAATAATGACATATATGATCTTATCTATGTCCTTTGTATGAACCATATATTTTTAGAAATATTACATCATTTAATAATATTTAATTTGTTTTAAAAACTCATTTATGACAATTTTGAAACTATTTGGTATGTTGTTTTTTTGAAATCTATAAAAACTTTTTCACTTAGAAAAAAAATATTCAATCAACCCTGACATTTCATATTAACATATAAAATTCATGTAATGCATCAAAAGTATCAATTTAATTTATATTAATATTTATAATATCAATTATTTTAACCGTTCATTAAAAAGATAATTACTACATTATCATTCTGTCATAAATAACTTTCATTATTTAAAGTCTAAAAATAATAAATAAAATACCATGATTTGTGAAAAATTTGTAGATTTCTAATGAATATTTACAGTCTAAATTTTTTATGTATAACCCTATGTTAAAAAAATATTTATTAAAATTTGAATTTAACATTTTTTACTATTCTTGAAATAAAATTAAAATAAAATTCTTAATCTAATCCAAGTGGATCAAAATAGATCATATTTTATTTCTAAGGATGATTTGGGTCAATATAAACTTATACAATAGAATTAGGACATGTGTTAGGGTAATTATAATATAATGTTTACCTACAATTACCCTACTTACTTTTAATCGTGGTAAATAAAATTCCAAATATATTATTCACAGAAAAATTATTTTCATCCTATTGAAACACATTTTACATCCTAATAAAAACTGTGTCTCTCGGATTTTTGAAATTTAATTTATAGAAGTGGTAAAATTATGTTTTATGAAAATTTGTAGTGTGCCTACAAGGTTGGTAAAAGACGTTAAAAAGTTCAATATAATAATATATATTTAATCTTATTATAAAATGACTCAAATGAATTACATAGGGCTAATGTAGGTATTATGTATCTATTTTTTATTTAAGATAAATTTAAATAAAAATATAATAATTATTTAAATGAAATTCGGTTTTAAACAATAACGTAGTGTTTTTCACTATTCATTAAAAATTGAATGTTTTCAGAAAAATGCCATATTTTCACCCGAAGATAATTTTGATATTACAAATTCAAAAATGAAGTCTATTTTACAAAATTAAAAACATAGTGGTTTAAATATATAATTTATAATTAATTCTCGTTGTCGAAACCAAAAAAGTTAGTTTTTAAAAAGTAAAAAATATCAAATGAATGACATGTGTTTATATCCAATATAAATGTGAAATTAATCATAATGATCTAATTTATATTAAATGGTAAAAATATAATCTAATTATACTTTAACACCACTAAAATTCATAATTTAACATTATAAATTATTTTGATTAAAAAATTTATTTTCAATTAAAATTTGGTATTTTTCACTATTCATCGAAATATGCAAGTAATTAGAAAAGTACAAATATTTTATCCAAAAAAAATTTATTTCCCTATTTTAAAAAAGATTTTAATTTCACTAAATAGAATATATAAATGTGTAAAATATTGGTTTTAAGAAGGATTCTCAAATTAAAGGCAGAAAAACTGCACTTTTTTTAAAATACTTCTTTTATCTTAAAATTGAATTTGTCCTCATATTATGTCTTTGAAAAACAAAAGTTTTGCAACATCCCAAGTAAGTAAATAATTATTTATTTTCATAATTATGTCTATTTATGAATTAGATAGTGTTTAAGAGGCTTAAAATGAGAATAAATCCAATCTTAAGCATTGAATTCTCTAATATTTTTAAAAGATTGTTTTACCGCCTTTTGATTGAAAACCATTTTTAAATATATATTTTGACACTTTTATAAGCTATATTTTTCAAAATAAACTTATTATTTAGTATTTGGATACTAAAATTTACTTTGGATAATTTTTTGCTATTTTTCTGACAATGTTCATTTTTTAATGAATAGTGAAAAATACTACATTTTACTTCAAAACTGCTTTTAAATCTAATTTAATTATATGGATAGATTATATTTTTAAATGGTTTTGAAGTTTTAATAGAATATATTTTTACAATTTCATCCAATGGTGGTTATTAGAAATAATTTCCCTTTGAAATTGGACATAAACAATTGTCAAACTGTTGATATATATTGTTTCTAAAAAACCCGCTATTTGTTTTGACAAAGGGAATTATTTTTAAATTAATTACTAAAATTTATGTGTTTGGAATTTTGAAAAATGGATTCCATATTTGGAATCATAAGGTCCAAATTATGTAATTAAGAAACTTTTGTTTTTGGACATTATGAATAGTAACGATAGTAATTATCTTTAATTATCGTGATTAATTAGTGACCAGGTAGTTAAGGGTAATAAAATAATATCAGAATAATAACAAATGACCCCAAAATGTTTCCTAATTATACTTATTATGTCATGGCCGTCCATGGGATTCCTTGGGCCAAACTTTGGGACCCCATGGAATCACTTTTGGGTGATAACAACACTTTATCATTTTATTTTTTTTAAAAGGAAAGTATAACCAAAGTATGTATCACCCAAGTAAAACAATTTTAGATTTGTCTGTGTAAATGATCTCTTAGACTATAAATATTCATTGGAAATCTTGAAATATTTCCTACATCATATTATTTTGTTTATAATTTTTAGACGTTAAATAAATTAAATTTTTTATGACACCATGATGATGCAGTGATTATCACATTAATGAACGGTTTAAATAAAATGAAAAGATAATGTAAAATCTAAAACATACACTAGTCAAAGACCTATTGGATGGGTGGATTTCGAACCCTTATCACCTTATCCTCGAAATATATAATTTTGGGACCTTTAAAATCTGAAACTCATTATATAATAAAGTAACAGTTCTTGACTTTCCAAGAGTGCCCCTTCTCCCTCTTATAAAAGGCCCCCACCTCTACCACCTTACCCACACCTCACAATCCATTAGATCGGCCACAATATGCTCATTTTATCTCTCCACATCCCTCTCTTCATCCTATAAGCCTTACATTAGGTAGAAATCTCTTTAAGAAACCCTTTTGGTTCAAACCAAGAGGAGTTACCCGACTTAAAGTTAATGTCTTCTCTTGTGTTCTTTTTTTTATTTTGCTTCTCAAACCCCTTAAAATATTGTTATTATTTTATTTTGTGAAAAAAAATTATATTCAATATACTATGATGTTTTTATGAGAATGATTTGATTTAAACTTACACACACTATCGTCTAATGGTTAAAGAACATACTGTTTCTTTGGTTGGCAAATTTCTGCCTCACGAAACGATGATTGTGCAATCTTCTTTTAACACCTTTCATGGTGGCCATTAAGATGTAACTATATTTATATATGATATATATATATTATTTTTATGTTTTCCATATGTTTTTGTATTTTTCTTTTATGGAATACCTTTATGGTTTCCATTATGGGTAAACACAATATCTTCATTTTAGGAAATCCAGACTACCTCCCCATCAAAGTTATTTGATTCGTTAATGCCATATGTGGGATATATAAAGGATGGATTTTATGATGTTATATATGATATTATACTATAATTATAATATACCTTTATATAATTATTATTTCATTCCAGTAAATATGAAATAGAAATGAAAGTAGCATTCATGCATACGTACGGATTACCATCTTCATGAACGGTGCATTTCATTTATTACCTCTAAATGTTATTTAATATTATAAATGCATGTATATAATAGATATATATGATATATGTGATATATAGATCATGAATATAATTCTGGATATAATGGATATTTTACCACATGAACAACTTGTAATTATAAGAAGTTTATTTTTGACTCAAGTACCAAGGGTCGACAAAATGACCATTATTAACTTAAATAATTACATAATGTTCACTACATGGTAATAAGTGATATAAAAGGGATAATTAACTTGAATAAGGTTCTTAATAAAGTATAAATTTACTCTAGTTTATTATTTAGGAGATTAAAGAACGATAGAGTCAAGTTGGACACGAGGTAAGTGACTTCGTCCCAATCTCCTTTCATTGAGGCATATTTTGTTATATAGACAACCTTCTTTTATACGGTGTATAAAACAATTTGAATTTTACTTTTATTCAAAATGAATCTTTTATATATGAAGTGCTTTACTAAATGAAAAAAGGAAATGTTTTTGTCTTACGTATGCGGTGACCACGACTTCTCCGCTGCCGTGGCCATTATTTGAGTTTCGGCTTCCTATAAAAGCCATAACTTTTTTTAAATGAAAAATAAATACCATGTTTAACTTTTCTTTTATTTTGGTATTGAAAATGGTTTTGATAATTATTTGATTATATTAGTGTGTTTTTGATATCTTGTGATTTAAATGTGGAAATGTTATGTTTCCTTTATGCATGTCTTATGTTATATGATTATGTTATGGTTCTTGGGCATTATTTATGAAGACGAGTGGTTCGGTGATAAACTAATGAAGGGTGAGCCCGATATAGATTTCTAATGCATTGGGTAATGCGAATGAGTTAAATGATAAGGTTTCTCTGAAGATATTTAGGGAATATACTGTGATGGGTATTCCAAACGTAACCATGAGGGTTCCTCCCTATGTAAGAATGTTATGAATTCCTCAAGTTACCTTTATATCTTATGTTTTCTATGAGTTATTCATAAATCTTATGATTTCATGAGGTATGATAAAGTGCTTATGTTTTATGTGTAACGTATGATTTCATTAATTCTTGTGTATACATGGACTAATGTTTTCGTTACGTACTTTTATATCTCTTACTGAGCTTTTTATGCTCATCCCATATTTTTGAAATGTTTTTCACAGGTCAAGTGAAAAGTACATGATGTGATGATAGTGTCGAGGAAGTGTCATGAAAGAATCCATGTTTTATTTTAAATATGTCCCCTTTTATGGGGAAAATGAATACTGTCTTATATGTAACCACCTTGTTTAAATGTGGAATGTAATGCATGATTTATGATCTAATTATCTAAAACTCTAAACCTGAAAAGATACTCAATGTGTATTCTTATAATAACTTAAGAATAAGTAATGATTAAGGCTGAGGCTTTATAGTTGGTATCATAGGTCAGTTTAGATAACTTTCAGAGTTAGAATTCTATTAAATTATTATCCAAAAATATTTTTTTATGTTCAAATTGAAATGATATAGCATTGGAAGATTACCATGTTGCTTCATCTAAGACATGTTTGTTCGGAATGGTTTTCCATAGAGGAAACAGGGAAGCAGTAATAGGAAGGCATACCGAAGGAAATGACCTTCTGAATCAGCATCCTGATATAGTCAGAATTGGAACTAAGCAGTTTGTTGCAGCAATGGCACAGTTTACTCAAGCGATAAATGGTAATGGTATCCATGCACGAGATCTGCTAGATCAACCACAGAGGAACATCTCAGTGGTGGAACATTTCATGAGGAAACATCCCCTATCATTCATAGGATCATCGAACCCTGTGCTAGCTGAAGGGTGGATTAAAGCACGAGAGAAGATTTTCATTGTGATGGGGTGTTTAGACAACCAATAGGTCAGTCTTGATGTTTCCTGTTTGGAGGGTGAAGTAGATCAATTGTGGTCGATGGTTAAAAATATCAAGGACGATGATGAGATTGATGCTCTTGACTGGGATGAATTCAAAGGTATGTTTCTTCAGAAATATTTTTCTAATGCTGTTAGACTTAGTATGGAAAAACAATTCTTGGAATTGAGGAAAGAGGACGACTCAGTGGCTGCTTATGAAGAAAGGTTCACTCGATTGTCAAGGTATGCTCCAAATTTTATCCGAGAACTTGGTAGTAAAATCAATCGTTTTTACTCAAGATTAAAGCCAAAATACCGAAGGGCATTATCTTCTCGTCAGTTAAAAAGTTATGAAAAGATGGTTCGATGTGATTAAAAGGTGGAAATGGAGTTTTTTGATGATCATGTGTTCTATAACAACCAACAGAATAATAGACCAAGGTGGCAAGAGAAAGGGAATAATCCTTCAAAGAGGACTGATGGTAAGAAAACTAAGTTTTCATTTTGTGATAAATGTGGTAAAAGGAATGCTGGGGAATGTCTTTTGAATTATGGAAAGTGCTACTGATGCGGTAATATGGGACATAAGGCTCGTGATTGCTATGACAAATATCAGGGTCATGATAAGATCAAATTTGATTTACAGTTACTGAAATGTTTCAAGTGAAATGAGATGGGCCATTATGAAAACGAGTGTTCGACAAAGTGCTCAAATGATGGGAAGCAGTCAGACTACAAGCAGAATGGTGTGTTGAAATATTTTGCAACTACTTCTGCAGATGTTGGGCTATCAAATGAAGTGGTATCAGGTACTTTTTTTTTGTTTTTTCAGATTATGCCAGTGTGTTGTTTGATTCGGGGTCTACACATTCTTTCATCTATGAAATTTTTTCTAATAAATTGGGAATTCCATCTCAAGAATTGACACCTGATCTTGTAGTAAAAACACCTAGGGGAAATGTTGAGGCAAAAATAATTCATAAGAATCTTTCCATCATTATCATTGGAAAAAACCTACTTGGAAACCTTATTGTGTTACCTCTAGAGGAGTTTGATGGTATCCTGGGTATGGATTGGCTCTCTGTTTACCATGCTAAGATTGATTGTAGAGCTAAAGATGTTTCTTTTCAGAAAGACTTTTAGTTTGTGTACAAGAATGAACCCTAACTATTGATAACATATCAAAAGACTGAGAAACTTGTAAAAGCTTGAAATGAATGTTACCTTGCACATATTGTTGAAAACAAAGGAACCATTCAGATTAATGATGTGTCGGTGGTAAATGAGACTCCTGATGTTTTTCCTAATGAGTTTCCTAGAATAATAACAGATCGGGAAGTTGAATTTACTATTGACTTAGTTCCGGATACTAAGCCAATTTCAAAACCGCCTTATCAAATGGCTCAAATTGAACTTTTAGAGTTGAAGGATCAATTACAATATTTATTAGAGAAATGTTTCATTCTACCTAGCGCATCACCATGGGGTGATACTGTCTTATTTTTTAAAAAGAAATATGGTTCTATGAGACTTTGCATTGATTATAGAGCCTTGAATAACATCAATGTTAAGAACAAATATCATTTGCCTCATATCGATGATTTGTTTGATCAACTCCAGGGAGTTTAGTATTTTTCAAAGATTGACCTGAGATTGGGGTACCATCAGTAGAAGGTAAATGAAGCGGATATTCTGACGACCACGTTTCGTACAAGATATGTCCATTATGAATTTGTAGTTATGACTTTTGGGCTTACCAATGCACCTGCTGTATTCATGGACCTTATGAATAGAATTTTCCATGAGTTCTTCGATAAGTTTGTGGTTGTTTTCATTGATGATAATTTGGTGTTTTCTAAAAGTAAAGAGGAGCATGAAATTCATTTAAGGGTTATTTTTAAAACCTTAAACGAAAAGAAATTGTATGGGAAATTCAGAAAGTGTGAGTTTTGGTTGCAACAAATTTCTTTCCTTGGTAACATTGTTTCTAAAGATGGAATACCTGTTGATCCTGTAAAAACAACGATTGTTTAAGAATTTCCAAGACCCACAAATGTTACTGAGATTCATAGTTTTCTTAGTTTGGCGGGCTAATACCAAAGGTTTGATAAAAAAAATTCATGGTTATCTAGTCCAATGACTAAGCTTACTAGGAAGGGTGTTAAGTTTATCTGGACAAAAGAATGTGATGATTGTTTTCAGTAATTGAAAAGAAGATTGGTGAATGATCCAGTTTTGGCACTACCTTCCAGGAATGGTGAGTTTATTATCTACAGTGATGCTTCATTGAAAGGATGTGGTTGTGTTCTAATGCAGAATGAACATGTATGTAACACCCCAAGCTTCTACGGTACACTTCTCTTTGAATAATGCGATAGCATGTGTTGTATGCAATATCGAGTTCTAACACACCACAACCAATAAAACTAGCCGTTATGAATAGTAATACCTACCTTTTGAAATTATATATATTTTATATTTCAAAATGAACTTCATTTTTTGATTCATAATATCGAAATTATCCTAAGTTGAATTTTTCTGAGAACGTCCAATTTTTATGAATAGTGAAAAATACTTAAAAACAAAATTTTAGTCAAAATAATTTATAGTGATAAATTATATTATTTAGTGGTTTTATAGTATAATTAGAATATATTTTTACCATTTTATCCAATGGTGTTCATTATAATTAATTTCACTTTGAAATTGGACATAAACAATTGTCAATCTTTTGATATATATTGTTTCTTAAAAACACGCTATTTGTTGTAACAACAGGAATTAATTATAAAATTAATTAATGCAACATATATGTTTGGAATTTTGTAAAATAGTCATCATTTTTGAATTCGGAATATCAATTATAGCTTAGGGTGAAATTTTTTCATTGTTCTGAAAAACTTCAATTTTTGATGAATAGTGAAACTACTAAGTGGTAGTTAAAAAACTGAATTTTTTCATAAAACTTAATTTACCGCTTCTGTGAATGGAATTTCAAAAATCCGAGAGACACAGTTAATATCATAAAGTAAAATGTGGTTCAATGAGATGAAAATAATTTTTGGTGAATAGTAACTTTTTACTTTTATTTACCACGGTTAAAAGTAAATAGGATAATCAAGGGTACAAATGATATTAATATTACCCTAAAACATGTCCTAATTCTATTGGACAAGTGTATCTCGACCAACAACAATTTTTGGAATAAAGTATTATCATTTAGGTCTACCTGGATTAGATTAGGACATTTATTATTATTTAATTGAAAGAAGAGTTAAAAGAGTTAGAATCAAAGTTTATTTACTAAAATATTTTTAATATAGGTTTATACATAAGATAAATTCGATTTTAATTATTCATTAGAAAGCTAAAAATATTTCCTACATAAGTATATTTTATTTATAATTTTTAGACATTAAATAATTTATGTTATTTATGACACAGTGATGATGCAGTAATTACCATAATAGTGAAAAATTAAAATAATTGATATTATAAACAGTCAAATAAATATAATTTGAGACTTTTAATAAATTAAACTAATTTTATATGATAATATGACATATTATGATTGATTTAATTAGATTTTTTCGAAGTAATAATTCTTTTATAAGTTTCACAAAAATCAACTATTGAATAGTGTCAAAATTGGCATAAAAGAGTTTTTAAAACAAATATTATATTATTAATTGATATTAAATTCCTAAAAATATATTATTTGGCCAAGAGAAATATAGCATGATAGTTGTATCATTAATGGACCCCATGGGGTCTCTTGGATGTATATGGTAAGTTTATTAACCATATAATATAAAAATACAAAGAGACATTGTAAAAGTGAAACTAATTAACTTAGAGTTAATACTTAAAGATAAGGTTAATATAGTAACCCAAACCTGTCTAAATTCTATTGGTTGAATGTTTTTAGACCTATACCCACCTTAACCTTTTAATAATCAACTTTGGAGCCATTAGAAACCGAATATGAATTTATTATAAATTAATATTTCTAGATTTTCCAAAGGTGACCCTCACCCCTCTTATAAAACAACACTCCTCCTTCTCATTACTTAACACCTTCAAAGCCTTTTGGTTCGGCCAAAATCTGCCCAAATACTCTCCCAAATTCCCTCAATACAACCTATAGGCATTAGTTTGATCAGAAAGCCAACCTAAGGAGCCCTTTTGATCAAATCAAAAGGAAGAACCCGAAGAAGAGGTAATGATTTCACCACCCTTTTCCAAGTTCCTTTCTTCTTCCACTTATTCTTTCTTTGTTATTACCATTATAAAATAATAACTCTAGTATAATATATATACTGTGATGTTATTATAAATATGGTACAACCATATTCATTATTCTATCCACCCTTTTAATAACATGTCACCATACGTGCGTACGTACGACTTACCGTCTCCACGTCGTGGTGTAATTGTTATTCAATATATTATTATTTGGATGGGTATAATAATGATGTGTAACTCATGTAAATAATAAATATAACATGTTAATGATTCTGTATATATGATATACCATCCATTTATATATTATTTCAATATCAAAAGAATGATATTGTCGCTCATGCGTACGTACGGGCTACCGTCTCCACGAACGCGATGGGATTCATTCTCCATCGTATCCATTTAAGTATAATTATCATTTGATGATTAATAATAGTATCTAAGGACTTGATATCATTCTAAATATTATTAAGATACAACCTATCCATTACACACATGTCTTACGTAACAAAACATATAAAAGAAAACGAGTAAGTTAACACCCGAAACAATGATAATACTAAGATATTATTAACAAATCAATGTTAAAAGATAATATATGATATAATATTAATGTATATGATTCTTGTATAATTTGATAACAATTATTTCACCATTATACAAGACGTTAACCTACCCCAACTAAGGAAAAGTACAAGGTAAGGTTTATTTCACAATCTCTTCATTATCCGTGGTTGTTTATACGTAATAATCTACTGGGATCACTTTATCATCCACATCCATGTTTCTTAAAAATGTATTTCAAAACATTTTTACTATTTAAAATAATATGGTTTAAGGTCATTTATACCCTTCTTTGACTTTTTATAAGAGTTTTATAAAGGAATCTTTCCTTCGTTTTTCAAACAAGGTGCTTTTTAACCTTTTTGACAAAATTAAGGTAAGAATGTTTTTATAACTTATACGGCGGGTGTCGCTATTTTCCGCCATTATAAAATCGTCGAAGCTTCCCTTACAAGCTTATAAGAATATTTTCAAAGAAAATGTTTTATTTTATAAATATATGACTCTTAAATGATTTCAAAATATAAAGAGATATTTCTCAAAAAAGAGTTTTGATTTCATCTATGTCAACATCATTTGATGGATTTTACGCTTATTTGAAGTTGATTTATTATGATACAGAAATTCTATATTATATTGAAGGTTTTGTGATATGTTTGACTATGAATGTTCTATTTTTATACCATTCATGGTTTATGGTGAAAGTATTGAAATTTTGTATGCTAATTTTAATATGAATGTTTACGTTATGTTTAAACATTTTCATATGGGAATGCATTGGACTTAGTAAGTGACGGGTGGATCCCACTATAGCTCCTCGATGCATCGGTAGGTCTCATGAGACAAACTAGTGTCTTGGCACAAGGCCTTGGTAAAATATTATTTGTAGTCTTGGCATTAGGTCTTGGCTATGTGGTTATGATAGTCTGGCATTATGCATTCCATCATTATGAATGTGGTTATTGATATTGCATGTGATTATTCGATTAGTAGAATATCCATGTGAATATGTAAATGGAATTATTTCATTTTACATTTTCCATACTATGTTGAAGTTCATGTTTAAAAGGCTTTTGTTTTAGTTATACATAGCCTTAAATGTTTATTCTTATTTATGAAAGTTTCCTCTATATTGTTATCCTTACTGGGCATTTTAGCTCACCCCTTTTCTATGTTTTATTTTTCGCAGGATGTGAAGAAGTAATTTATGAATGACCTGCAGGGATAGTGTGAGAGGATAAGAGTGTGGACTATGGAGACTATGTTTTTGTAGTTTTCATTTTATGATGTAATGTAAACCTTATGAATATATGTAGTGTTTCCAAGTTTACTAAAACAATCGGTCTTTTGAGATTTTATCTTTCTTGTGATCATGCCAATGTTATGTAATAATGCACCGACTCTGGGTAATTGGGGTTGGGGCGTTACAGTTGGTATCAGAGGAAGTTTAGTACAAACCTTGGAAGATAGATTTAGATAAACTCTGATTAGAGCACGTAGAACTAAGATGAAATTTGAGGATTATTATAGAAGAACTTCCTAGAATTTTGGTATTGTAGAGATTTTGTGAGTTTTCCGAGAAATACATCCCTATCTGGATACGAGCAGGTAGAGGTGACTCTGGCACAGATGTACCTAGGGGTAAAACCCGAAAACACCGCTTTGAGCTAGACTCGAACGAGAAGTGGTGCACGACAATGGGCATTGCTGCACTCTTGGTTATGACACTCCCGGGGGATATGCTTAGGATAACTCTCATTTTCTTTACAAATCATTATGAAGGGTTTATGAGTATATACTTCCTCAAAGATTTTTTTTATGAATATGGATTATATCCATAAATAGTTCAATTTATGTTAAGTGTTTTATAAGTATGGGATTATGTATTTTGATTCATAAACTGATCTAGTTTATGCCATTTTTTAGAAATGGAGCGTAGTGGAAGAAATAGAAACCATATCAATGCACACACTCCATGTAGGGATTTCCCTCCTGCTCAAGATAATTATAGTGGAGCTGGTGATGCAACTGGTGCTGATCAGCTAATCACCATACTGGGACAACTCACTCAGGTTATGAATAATAACCTTACCTGTATGGAGCAAGCTGATCCGAAGCATGGACGATCAATGTTATATCGATTCATGAGGCAACAACCACCAACGTTCAATGGGAGTACAAATACCTTAGTAGCTGCGCAATGGATATTTTCCCTAGAGAAAATATTTTAGGCTTTGGGAAGTAGTGAAAGGGAAAAAGTTATCATGGCAGTTTACTACCTCACTGGAGATGCTGATCAATGGTGGTCATTGATTCAAAATATGAAGGAAGATGATTAAGTATCAAATATGGAATGGATGGAGTTCAAAGATCTGTTTTTAGAAAAATAATTTCCTCGTGACCATCGAACAAATATGGAAAGACAATTTATGAGTCTGAGATAGAAGGAGGATGAGAATGTCACAAAGTATGAGGCTATCTTTACAAGGTTAGCACGGTCTGCTGGATATTATATACGTAACCCAAGAAGTAAGATTGATCGTTTCTTTGATGGGTTAAAACCCTTTCTCCGTCAAACATTAGTCTCACAATCCTTCTCGTCGTACGAAGACATTATCTCATGTGCTATTAAGAATGAAAAGGAATTCTCTAAGTCTTATGACTTTAAAGAAAATCCAGAGAAGAAGAGACCTGCTGATCAATCTGGGAATGGAAATAAGGGGAAGAAGGGAATGGTTGAATATCCATCCTGTGGTAAATGTGGGAAGAAACACCCTGGTACTTGCTTGAAGGGAACGAGAGTCCGTTACAAGTGTGGTGAAAAAGGCCACCATGTTCGTGATTGCAAGGGGAAGAAGGAATCCACCAATGTTCAGTGATACAATTGCAGGGAGATGGGGCATTATGAAAATGAATGTCTTAAGCATCAGGAGAACTTACCTCAAAAAAGGCCAAGGGATCAAGGCCAAGCTTATGCTATCACTACTGTTGAGGTAGAAGCTCCGAAAGACGTGGTGGTAGGTAATTTAATGGTTTCCTCAAGTTTAGAAAATTCATTATTTGATTCTGGATCATCACATTGTTTCATATCTTCCCAGTTTTCTAAGAAAATTAGATATTTCCAATTTGATTTAACAAGGGAGTTATCAGTTAAAACTCCTAAGAGAAGTATCATTGCAACAAAGTTTTGTGAATCAGTCCCCATTAGAGCACATAAATGTTCTTTATCTGCTGATCTCATCGTCATACCTATGATTGAGTTTGATATAATCCTTGTTATGGACTAGATTTTGGACTATTATGTGAAGATTTATTGTAATAATAAAGAGGTTACGATTCTTGATGATAATGATAAGGAACACCTTATCTTTAGAGCAGAATCGTCGCCACCTAATTCTTATTTAGATCCACCCCCAGTAGCTCAAATAAATTCAATTATTGGGGAGGAAGAGAATGAAATAATTGTGGGTGAGGAAAGGAATGTTCAAATAGAGGATGTACCTATTGTGAAAGAATTTGTAGATGTATTTCCAGAAGATTTACCTGGACATCCTTCAGAACGAGAAGTTGAGTTTTCCATTGATTTAATTCCTCGATCAAGGCCTATATCAAAGACCCCTTATAGAATGGCCACTGTAGAATTAGTTGAAATAAATAAACAACTAGAGGAATTGAGTAATAAGGGGTTTATTCACCCTAGTGTTTCTCCACAGGGAGCCCCTGTTCTTTTTGTTAAAAAGAAAGATGGATCTATGAGGTTATGTATCGATTACAAGGAGATCAATGCTATAACAATAAAGAACATGAATCCCCTACCTCGAATTGATGATTTATATGACCAACTACATGGAGCTCAATAATTTTCAAAGATTGACCTTCGATCTAGATACCATCAGTTGTGTGTGAAGAAGGAAGGCTTTCCGAAGACAGCATTTCAAACCAGGTACGGGCATTACGAGTTTACTGTAATGCCTTTTGGATTGACTAATGCACCCTCTGTATTCATGGATCTGATGAATAGAGTTTTCAAGGAGTATCTCGATGAATTTTTGGTGGTATTTATTGATGATATCTTGGTATACTCCAAAAGTAACGAAGATCATGAAAATCACTTGCGCATTATCCTGAAGACTCTGAGAAGACATGAATTATATGGGAAGTTTAGCAAGTGTGAATTCGGGATTCAGGAGATTTCTTTTCCTGGACATATTGTCTCTAAATATGGAATCTCTGTTGATCCTTCTAAGACTAAGGCAATCCAAGAATGGCCAGTACCGATGAGTACAACTGAGGTACGTAGTTTTATTGGTTTAGCAGGTTATTATCGACGTTTCGTCCAGAATTTTTCCCGATTGGCTGACCCATTAACGAAGCTCACACGTAAAGGAGTTAAATTTGTTTGGACAAAAGAGTGTGAATAATGTTTCTAAGAACTGAAGAGAAGATTAGTCAATTCTCCTATATTTACTCTACCATCGGGGAATGATGGGTTCGTTATTTATAGTGATGCATCGAAGAAAGGACTTGGTTGTGTCCTTATGCAGAATGATAGGGTTATTGCCTACGCATCAAGACAGTTGAAAATTCATGAACAAAACTATCCTACTCATGGTCTTGAGTTAGTAGCTGTGATATTTGCTTTGAAGATATGGAGGCACTACCTCTATGGTGAAAAATGTGAGATTTATACTGATCACAAGTGTTTGAAGTATATTTTCTCACAAAAAGAACTCAACATGAGGAAAAGGAGATGGATTGAATTACTCAAGGATTATGATTTCACGATACACTACAACCTGGGGAAGGAAAAAAAGGTGGAAGATGCTTTGAGAAGAAAAGATCATGGAGTTTTGAACAATATGAGAATTGAAAGGGATCCAATTTTCATGGATCTAGTGAAGATAGACATGGGAATAAACAGGGAAGGAGAAACATCAATGCTTTTTCAAATGGTTGCCAAACCATCTTTACTAGAAAGGATTAAGAGTTATCAAACTAATGATGGAGAATTTCAAAAGAAGATTAAAGCTGTGAATGATGGGAGATTGAGAGACTTTGCATATGAAGATGGAATTTTGAAATTCGGGAAGAGACTTTGTGTTCCCGATATACCTGATCTAAAAAGGGAATTGCTGGAAGATGCTCATAGTTCCAATTTCTCTATACACCATGGGAGAACCAAAATGTATAGAGATTTGAAGGAACATTTTTGGTGGGACAACATGAAGAGGGAGATTGCTGATTTTGTGTCAAGATGTATGGTTTGTCAACAAGTGAAAGCTAGAAGGCAACAGCCTGGAGGAGTCATGCAACCTCATCCCATACCAGAGTGGAAATGGGACAATATTAGGATGGACTTTGTCATGGGGCTACCAAAGACTCCTAGAAGGAACGATGAAATATGGGTTATTATTGATCGTCTTACTATGTCAGCACATTTTATTGCTATAAGAGAAGATCTACCCCTGGAACGTCTAGCAAGACTATGTATTAATGAAGTTGTGAGACTTCATGGAGTACCCCTATCGATTGTTTCTGATTTTGATCCCCGTTTTACTTCAAGATTCTGGAAAAGTATTTAGAAATCCCTAGATACTGAACTTCATTTGAGCACTGCTTACCACCATCAGCTAGATGGACAATCAGAACGGACTATTAAAACCTTAGAATATATGTTGAGATCTTGTTCACTTGACTTTCAGGGTATGTGGGATCAATATTTACCTCTGGTAGAATTTTCCTATAACAATAGCTTCCATTCGAGTATTCAGATGGCACCATATGAAGTGTTATACAGAAAGAGATATCGTACACCAACCTGTTGGGATGACGTTGGTGAAAGAAAACTTGTAGGCCCATAACTGGTGGAGGAAACGATGGAAAAGGTGAAGGTAATCCAAAATCACATCAAAGCAGCTCAAAGTAGGCAGAAGAACTATACTGATAATCGGAGGAAGGATTTGGAATTTCAAGTCAGTGATCATGTTTTCCTGAAGGTATCTCCATGGAAGGGTGTCATACATTTTGGTAAGAAAGGTAAATTGAGTCCCAGGTACATTGGACCTTTCGAAATTCTAGAACGAATTGGGGCTGTAGCTTACCGATTGGCAATGCCGCCAAATCTCTCCAAAGTTCACGATGTGTTCCACGTATCTCTGTTGAGGAAATACATGCCTTACCCAATGCATGTACTCACTTATGAGGAATTAGAACTGGAACCCGATCTGTCTTATTGCGAAGAGCCCGCCAGGATTCTTGATACGAGAGAACAAGTACTGAGAAACCGGATGACACATCTGGTAAAAGTTTTGTGGAGAAACCATAAGATGGAAGAGGCAATGTGGGAACCCGAGGAACTTATGATGAAGAACCACCCGAGTCTTTTCATGCGATAATATTCTAGAAATTTCGAGGACGAAATTATATGAAGGAGGGGAGAATGTAACACCCCAAGCTTCCACGGTACGCTTCTCTTTGAATAATGCGATAGCGTGTGTTGTACGCAACATCGAGTTCTAACACACCACAACCAATCAAACTAGCCATTATGAATAGTAATACCTACCTTTTCAAATTATATATATTTTATATTTCAAAATGAACTTCATTTTTTTGATTCAGAATATCGAAATTATCCGAAGTTGAATTTTTCTGAGAACGTCCAATTTTTATGAATAGTAAAAATTACTTAAAAACAAATTTTTTAATCAAAATAATTTATAGTGATAAATTATATTATTTAGTGGTTTTATTTTATAATAGGAATATATTTTTACCATTTTATCCAATGGTGTTCATTATAATTAATTTCACTTTGAAATTGGACATAAACAATTGTCAATCTTTTGATATATATTGTTTCTTAAAAACACGCTATTTGTTGTAACAGTGGGAATTAATTATAAAATTAATTAATGCAACTTATATGTTTGGAATTTTTTAAAATAGACATCATTTTTGAATTCGGAATATCAATTATAGCTTAGGGTGAAATTTTGGCATTGTTCTGAAAAACTTCAATTTTTGATGAATAGTGAAACTACTAAGTGGTAGTTAAAAAACTGAATTTTTTCATAAAACTTAATTTTACCGCTTATGTGAAGGAAATTTCGAAAATCCGAGAGACACAGTTAATATCAATAAGTAAAATGTGGTTCAATGAGATGAAAATAATTTTTGGTGAATAGCAACTTTTTACTTTTATTTACCACCGTTAAAAGTAAATAGGGTAATTAAGGGTAAAAATGATATTAATATTACCCTAACACATGTCCTAATTCTATTGGACAAGTTTATCTCGACCAAAAACAACATTAGGAATAAAATATTATCATTTAGGTCCACTTGGATTAGATTAGGACATTTATTATTATTTAATTCAAAGAAGAGTTAAAAGAGTTAAAATCAAAGTTTATTTACTAAAATATTTTTAATATAGGGCTATACATAAGATTAATTCGATTGTAAATATTAATTAGAAAGATACAAAGATTTAATACATAATTATATTTTATTTATAATTTTTAGACGTTATATAATTTAATTTATTTATGACACAATGATGATGCAGTAATTACCATAATAGTGAAAAATTAAAATAATTGATATTATAAATACCCAAATAAATATAATTTGAGCCTTTTAATGAATTAAAATAATTTTCTAGGATAATATGACATATTAGGATTGATTAAATTAACTTTTTTCGAAGTAATCATTCTGTTATAAGTATCACAAAAATCAACTATTGAATAGTGTCAAAATTGACATAAAAGAGTTTTTAAAACAAATATTATATTATTAATTGATATTAAATTCCTAAAAATCTAAGGTTCGAATAAGAGACTTATATAATGATAGTTGTATCATTAATTGACCACTTGGGGGTCTCTTGGATGTATATGGCAAGTTTATTAACCATATAATATAAAAATACAAAGAGACATTGTAAAAGAGAAACTAATTAACTTAGAGTTAATACTTAAAGATAAGGTTAATATAGTAACCCAAACCTATCTAAATTATATTGGTTGAATTTATTTAGACCTATACCCACCTTAATATTTGAATAATCAACTTTGGATTCATTAGAAACCGAATATGAATTTATTATAAATTAATATTTCTAGATTTTCTAAAGGTTCCCCTCACCCCTCTTATAAAAGGGCACTCCTCCTTCTAATTTCTTCACACCTTCAAGGCCTTTTGGTTCGACCAAACTCTGCCCAAATACTATCCCAACTTCCCTCTATACAACCTAGAAGCCTTAGTTTGATCCTAAAGCCAACCTAAGGATCCCTTTTGATCAAATCAAAAGGAAGAACCCGAAGAAGAGGTAATGATTTCACCACCCTTTTCCAAGTTCCTTTCTTCTTCCACATCTTCTTTCTTTGTTATTACCATTCTAAAATAATAACTACAATATCATATATATACTGTGATGTTATTATAAATATGTTACAACCATATTCCGTATTCTATCCACCCTTTGAATAACATGTCACCATACGTGCGTACGTACGGCTTACCGTCTCCACGTCGTGGTGTAATTGTTATTCAATATATTATTATCTGGATGGGTATAATAATGATCTGTAACTCATGTAAATAATAAATATAACATGTTAATGATTCTGTATATATGATATACCATCCATTTATATATTATTTTAATATCAAAAGAATGATATTGTCGCTCGTGCGTACGTACGGACTACCGTCTCCACGAACGCGATGAGATTCATTCTCCATCGTATCCATTCAAGTATAATTCTCATTTGATGATTAATAATAGTATCTAAGGACTTGATATCATTCTGGATATGATTAAGATACAACCTATCCATTACAAACATGTCTTACGTAACAAAACATATAAAAGAAAACGAGTAAGTTAACACCCGAAACAACGATAATACTAAGATATTATTAACAAATCAATGTTAAAAGATCATATATGATATCATATTAATGTATATGATTCTTGTATAATTTAATAACAATTATTTCCCCATTATACAGGAGGTTAACCTACCCCAACAAAGGAAAATTACAAGGTAAGGGTTATTTCACAATCTCTTCATTATCTGAGGTTGTTTATACGTAATAATCTACTGGGATTACTTTATCATCCACATCCATGTTTCTTAAAAATGTATTTCAAAACATTTTTACTATTTAAAAGAATATGGGTTAAGGTCATTTATACCCTTGTTTGACTTTTTATAAGAGTTTTATAAAGGAATCATTCCGTCGTTTTCCAAACAAGGTGCTTTTTATCCTTTTCGACAAAATTAAGGTAAGAATGTTTTTTTTAACTTATACGACGGGTGTGGCTATTTTACGCCATTATAAAATCGTCAAATATTCCCTTACAATCTTATAAGAATATTTTCGAAGAAAATGTTTTATTTTATAAATATATGACTCTTAAATGATTTCAAAATAGAAAGAGATATTTCTCTAAAAAGAGTTTTGATTTCATCTATGTCAACATCCTTTGATGGATTTTACGCTTATTTGAAGTTGATTTATTATGATACAAAACTTCTATATTGTATTAAAGGTTTTGTGATATGTTTGACTGAGAATGTTCTATTTTTATACCATTCATGGTTTGTGGTGAAAGTATTGAAATTTCGTATGCTAATTTTAATATGAATGTTTATGTTATGTTTAAACCTTTTCATATAGGAATGCATTGGACTTAGTAAGTGACGGGTGGGGCCCAATATAGCTCCTCGATGCATCGGTAGGTCTCATGAGACAAACTAGTGTCTTGGCACAAGGCCTTGGAAAAATATTATATGTAGTCTTGGCACGAGGCCTTGGCTATGTGGTTATGATAGTCTGGCATTATGCATTCCATCATTATGAATGTGGTTATTGATATTGCATGTGATTATTCGATTAGTAGAATGTCCATGTGAATAAGTAAATGAAATTATTTCATTTTACTTTTTCCATACTATGTTGAAGTTCAAGTTTAAAAGGCTTTTGTTTTAGTTATACATTTCCTTAAATGTTTATTCTTATTTATGAAAGTTTCCGCTATATTGTTATCCTTACTGGGCATTTTAGCTCACCCCTTTTCTATGTTTTATTTTTCCCAGGATGTGAAGAAGTAATTTGTGAATGACCTGCAAGGATAGTGTGAGGGGATAAGAGTGTGGACTATGGAGACTATGTTGTTGTAGTTTTCATTTTATGATGTAATGTAAACCTTATGAATATATCTAGTGTTTACAAGACTACTAAAACAATCGGTCTTTCGAGATTTTATCTTTCTTGTGATCATGCCAATGTTATGTAATAATGCACCGACTCTGGGTAACTGGGGTCAGGGCATTACAATGTAATTGCTTATGCTTCACGTCAGTTGAAAATTCATGAGTTAAATTAACCTACACATGATTTGGAATCAGCTGCTGTGGTTTTCGCTTTAAAAATTTGGAGGCATCATTTGTATGGTGTAAATTGTGAGAAATATACTGATCACAAAAGTTTAAATTATATATTCACTCAGAAATAATTGAACATGAGACAGAGGAGATGGATAGAATTAATCAATGATTATGATTTCACAATTCTTTACCATCTGGGAAAAGAAAATAAAGTGGCTGATGCTTTGAGTCGATAAAGTAATGCTTCATTAACAATGTTACGTTTGGAACATGATCCTTTGGTTAAAGATTTGATGAACTTTGGAATAGAAGTTGTTGGTGTAGGATGTTCTTCTATTTTGTTTTAGGTATTAGTGAAATAATCTATATCAGACAGAATTAAGCAAACTCAGAAGCAAGACAGTGAGTTGCAGAAAAAGGAAGAGCTGGTTCAGAAGGGTAAGTTTCTTGAATTCAACATTGATAATGATTGTGTTTTGAGATTTGGGAAGAGATTGTGCGTTCCTTGTGATTCATAGTTGAAGGAAGAGTTTTTTTGTAAAGCTCATAGTTCTCTATTTTCAGTTCATCCTGGCAGTACTAAGATGTATATAGATCTTCGAGAGTATTACTAGTAGGATGGAATGAAATGAGATATTGCTGATTTTACTATGAAGTGGTTGATTTGTAAATAGGTCAAAGAAGAGAGGCAGTTACCGAAAGGGATTATTCAGCCTTTACTAGTGCCAGAGTGGAAATGGGGGAATATATCCATGGTCTTCGTTGTAGGGTTGCCGAAGACACCTCGAGGTAATAATGCAATCTAGGTTATTGTTGAGCACTTGACTAAATCTTCTCATTTACTTTCTATACGAGATACTTTCTCCCTAGATCAACTTTCTCGTTTGTATCTTAAAGATATAGTCAGGTTACATGGAGTTTCCCTCTCTATTGTATCTGATCGTGATCCCAGGTTTACTTATAACTTTTGGAAAGGCCTTCAAAAGTCATTGGGTACTAAATTAAATTTTAGTACAACTTTTCATCCTCAATCATATGGGCAGTCAGAGCGAACAATTCAGACTTTGGAGGATATTCTACATTCTTGTTCGATGGATTATTAGGGAATTTGGGACCGGCATCTTTCTTTGGTTGAGTTTTCTTATAATAATAGTTTTCATTCCAGTATACAGATGGGACCATTTGAGGCATTATATGGGAAGCGGTGTCTAACTCCAACTTTTTGGGATGAAGTGGATGAATGGAAGTTGATGGGACCAGAATTGGTAGAAGATTTGGCAAAAAAAGTTCAGATGATACAGAAACACATGAGAACAGCTCAGAGCAGGCATAAAAGTTGTGCGGACAACAGGAGGAAGGATCTCTCTTTTGAGGTAGCTGATCATCTCTTCCTCAAAGTTTCACCGTGGAAAAGTGTGATGTGATTTCGTAAGAAATGAAAGCTAAGTACAAGGTTAATTAGACCATATGAAATCCTAGAGATAGTTGGATCAGTTTCATACCGAGTGACTTTACCTCCGAGTTTATCTAGGGTACACAAGGTTTTTTATGTTTCAATGTTAAGGAAGTACATGGAAGATCCATCTCATGTTTTGAGTCTAGAGGTAGTTTAGCTGGAAGAGAATCTATCTTATGAGGTACAACCAGTCTAGATTTTTGACCACGTGGAGCAAGTATTGTGGATTAGGTGATTCATGAAGTAAAGGTTTTTTTGAAAAACCACATGATTGAAGAGGCAACTTGGGAATCCGAAAATGCAACGGGGGATAAATACCCCCCCACTTATTCGATAAGTAAATAAATTATAGGGACTCAAATTTCTAAAGGGGGGAAGGGTTTAACATCCCATGTAAGTAAATAATTATGTATTTTCATATCTATATCTATTTATGAATTAGAGAGTGTTTTAAAGTCTTAAAATGAGAATAAATCCAATCTTAATCACTGAATTCTCTAATATTTTTAAAAGATTGTTTTACCACCTTTTGATGGAGAACCATTTTTAAATCTATCTATTGACAATTATATAAGTTCTATTTGTCAAATAATATTATTCATTAATATTGGGACATTGAAATTTAGTTTAGAGATATTTTTGGTATTTTTCTAACAATGTTCATTTTTTAATGAATAGTGAAAAATACTGCATTTTACTTCAAAACTGCTTTTTCATCCAATTTAATTATATGGACAGATTATTTTTTTAATTGGTTTTAATGTTTAAATAGAATATATTTTTACCATTTAATCCAATGGTGGTCATTGGAATTAATTTCACTCTGAAATTGGACATAAACAATTGTCAAACTTTTGATAAATATTGTTTCTAAAAAACCCATTTTTTCTTTTGAAAACAAGAATTATATTAAATTAATTAATAAAATTTATGTTTTTGTAATTTGTTAAAATGGGTTCCATATTTCGAATCATAAGGTCCAAATTATGTAATTAAGAAACTTTTGTTTTTGGACATTATGAATAGTAACGACAGTAATTATCATTAATTATCGTGATTAATTAGTAATCGGGTAGTTAAGGGTAATAAAATAATATCACAATAATAAAAAATGACCCCAAAATGTTTCCTAATGCTACTTGTTGTGTCATGGACGACCATGGTATGAATTGTTCCAAGATTTGGGACCCCATGGAATCACTTTTGGGTGATAGTGACACTTTATCATTTCATTTATTTAAAGGAAAGTATAACCAAAGTATCTATCACCCAAGTAAAAAAATTGTACTTTTGTCTGTGTAAATGATATCTTAGACAATAAATAGTCATTGGAAATATAAAAATATTTCCTACATCATAGTACTTTTTTCTAATTTTTAGACATTAAATAAATTAATGTTTTTGACACCATGATGATGCAGCGATTATCTCATTAATGAACGATTTAAATTAAATGAAAATATAATGTAAAATCTAAAACTTAAACTTTTCAAAGACTTATTGGATGGGTGGATTTATAACCCTTATCACCTTATTTTCGAAATATATAATCGTGGGACATTTAAAATCCAAAACTCATTATATAATAAAGTAACATTTCTTGACATTCCAAGAGTGCCCCTCCTCCCTCTTATAAAAGGCCCCCACCTCTACCACCTTACCCACACCTCTCAAGCCATTGGCTCGGCCAAAATCTGCTTATTTTATCTCTCCACATCCCTCTCTTCATCCTAGAAGCCTTACCTTAGGCAGAAATCTCTTCAAGAAACCCTTTTGGTTCAAACCAAGAGGAGTTACCAGATTTAAAGGTAATGTCTTCTCTTGTGTTCGTTTGTTTTATTTTGATTCTCCAACCCCATATACTCTTGTTGTTCTTTTATTTTGTAAAAACAACAACATATTCAATATACTAGGATGTTTTTATTAGAGGAATTTGATTTAAACATACACACATTCCCATCTAATGGTTAATGAACATACTGTTTCTGTGGTTGGCGAATTTCTGCCTCACGAAACGATGATTGTTCAATCTTCTTTTAACACCTTTCATGGTGGCCATTAAGATGTAACTATATTTATATATGATATATATATTATGATTATGTTTTCTATATGATTAAGTATTTTACTTTTATGGCATACCTTTATGGTTTCCATTATGGGTAAACATGATATCTTCATTTTAGGAAGTGCGGACTACCGCACCCTTAAAGTGATTTGATTCGTTAATGCCATATGTGGGACATATAAAGGATGGATTTTATGATGTTATATATGATATTATACTTGAATTATAATATACCTGTATATAATTATGATTTCATTCCATTAAATATGAAATAGAAATGAAAGTAGCGATCATGCGTACGTACAACTTACCGTCTCCATGAACAGTGAATTTCATTTCTTACCTGTAAATGTTATGTAATATAATAAATGCATGTATACACTGGATATATATGATATATATTATATATAATCATGAATATAATTCTGGATATAATGGATATTTTACCACATGAACAACTTGTAATAATAAGAAGTTTATTTTTGACTCAAGTACCAATGGTCGACAAAACGACCATTATTAACTTAAATAATTACATAATGTTCATAATGTGGTAATGAGTGATATAAAATGAATAATGAACATGAAAAAGTTTCTTAATCAAGTAGAAATTAACTCTAGTTTATTATTCAAGGGATTAAAGAATGGTCGAGTCAAGTCGGACATGAGGTAAAGGACTTCGTCTCAATCTCCTTTCATTAAGGCATATTTTGTTTTATACACAACTTTCATTTTTATGATGTATAAACCCCTTTGAATTTTACTTTTATTCAAAAGGAATCTTTTTATACAAAGCGTTTTACTAAACGAAAAAAGGGAATGTTTTTGTCTTACATTTGAGGCGACAACGACTTCTCCGCCATCGTGGCCATTATTTGAGTTTCAGCTTCCTCTATAAGCCACACCTTTTTTTAAATGAAAAATAAATACCAAGTTTTACTTTTATTTTATCTTGGTATTGAAAATGGTTTTGATAATGTTTTGATTATATCAGTGTGTTTTTGATATCTTGTGATTGAAATGTGGAAATGTTATGTTTCCTTTATGCATGTTATATGTGATACGATTATGTTATGGTTCTTGGGAATGGTTTATGAAGACGGGTGGTTCCGTCATAAACTAAGGGTGGGTGAGCCCAATATATCTCTCCAATGAATTGGGTAACATGAAGGAGTTAAACGCTATGTTTTCCCCAAAGTGATTTAGGTAATATACTGTGATGGGTATTCCAAACATAACCATGAGGGTTACTCCCTATGTAAGAATGTTATGAATGCCTCAAGTTACCTTTATGTCTTATGTTTTCTATGAGTTATTCATAAATATTATGATTTCATGAGGTATGATAAAGTGTATATGTTTTATGAGTAAGGCATGATTTCATTAATTATTATGTATACATGGACTAATGTTTTCGTTCCGTACTTTTATATCCCTTATTGAGCTTTTTATGCTCATCCCAAGTTTTTGAAATATTTTTTACGGGTCAAGGGAAAAGTACATGATGTGATGATAGTGTCGAGGAAGTTTCACGAAAGAATCCATGTTTTATTTTAAATATGTCTCCTTTGATGGGAAAAATTAATACTATCTTGTATGTAACCACCTTGTTTAAATGTGGAATGTAATGCATGATTTATGATCTAATTCTCAAAAACTCTAAACCTGAAAAGATCCTCAGTGCGCATTCCTGTAATAACTCAAGAATAAGTAATGTTTAAGGATGGGGCCTTATTAGTTTAATGTTAAAATTATATAGGATATATAGATAATTCAAAATGGGTTTAATACTATTCATAACCTCTTGTTGAATAGCTAGTTTGGTAAGTCGTTCTGTGCTCGAACTCGGTGTTGCGTGTAGCGTAAGATATTGAATTACATTAAAGATATAAAGTCATTTAAAATCAAGGGGTGTTACAAATATACAATCCATAGGTTAGGTTTTTATCTAAAATCCCTATTACGTTCCTTTAGATTGGTTACTTTTTCTTCCCTTTGCTTCTCCAACCTCTACGGTGAAATCCTTTGTCCAATTATGTTGTCAGTTTTGATATTGATTAGTATTGATCTAGGATCCTATTTGGAATCATCCAAAAATTATTTCTCATTGTTTTTGTCATTATAAGGATTGTTGGATTTTTAGTTAAAGGTATTGTGTATAAATATTAACATTTTGGTTTTATTATAGTCAATTATATGACATATCTTGAATTCACACTCATTTCATGCACCAAAAATAATTACATAACTGATTGATGTTATGATTTTAATTATTTTTTTCAAATGAATTTTTAAATGGATAATATATTAACGTATGTTTAGTAAGACATGTGACCTAGGGTGATTTTTTGATAATTAATTTCTAAATTGTGGCTTATTTCATACTAATATCATTGTTAATCTATTCTGAATGGTATTTCATGTTGAATATAAATGAAGAATGGTGATTCAAATAATTAAACATTCAAAGTTGAGATGTGGTTTTGAGATATCCATGGTATATTAAAGTAATTGTTTTCCATGCTGAGATGCTTATATAATGGGCTAGGCTATGGATCATGCACACATATTTTTGGAAATGGAAAATTTAAGTGGGCTTGACTGAGTCCCATGCTGTAATTCATATAGAAAGAGGTTTATTCCCAATGGCATGTTATAATTCTCATAGGTCTTTCAAATAGATTTTTCTGACTATACCATGGGTATATGGTTGTTGTTGGCATGGTTATAATAAATGCAAAGAGATATTTTGGCATGGAATCGAAGAAGGTTTTTTACCTTGGTTATATGACTATGGTTGGAATGGTCATAAGTCATGCTCATTGGTATGCCATCATGGTTTTAAAGAAGATTATTTTAGCATAGATATATGGATATGATTGTCTTGGTCACAAAATATGGTCAGAGATATTCTGGTATATATCCAAAGGGGGTTCTCATTGTATTTTATTAATTTTTTAGTTAATTGATTCACATGTTTATCTATTAATTTCACACACTTTTTATCCAATTGATTTTTTAATACATTGTGGTATTGACCATATGAGTTATACTCACACATTATTTATTCCACCATTTGGTACCAGAGTAGATTTCATGGATACTGGTTTGGACAAGGGAAAATGAACATGAATTTGATTGCTTCTTCACTATTGGGACAGAGTTTGAAGAAGATAGCGACATGGGGTTCAGTAACCAAGATATTAAATATTTTATTTGATAATGCTATTATTTTTATCGTATTGTTATAGAATTACATTTTGTTATATTCTTGTATTTCATTACATTATTTCATTATAATTTATTTGATTATTCAGGTTGCTATTATTATTGTTTTCTAATATGTGTATACATTGAAAACTATTTTTTATTGTGATTTGTTTATACTATTGTGACACATTATACCACTGGGTATAGTCACCCCACAATACACTTTACACCCTCACTTCTAGTTGGCAGCCTCTGGCATATGGAGAGCCATGCTTGGGGACTCATAACCTGTAATGCCCTGACCCCAATTACCTGGAGTCGGTGCATTTTTACGTATCATTGGCATGATCACAAAAGGTAAAGTCTAAAAAGACCGATTAGTTTAGTAGCCTTGGATTCACTAGATACATTCCTAAAGGTTACATTACATCATAAAGTGAAAACTACAACAACATGTTGTCTCCACACTCATATCCCCTTATAATATCCCTACAAGGTCATTCATAAAATACTTCTTCACATCCTGGAAAAAATAAATCATAGAAAGGGTTGAGATCAGATGCCCAGTAAGGATAACAATATATCAGAAACTTTCATAAATAGGCATAAACATTTAAGGCAATGTATAACTAAAACAAAAGCCTTTTAAACTTGAAATTCAGCATAATATGGAAGAAATAAAATGAAATAATTCCATTTACTTATTCACATGGATATTCTACTAATCTAATAATCACATGCAATATCAATAACCACTTTCATAATGATGGAATTCATAATTCTAGACTATCATAACCATGTATCCAATGCCTCATGCCAAGACTACAAATATGATTTTGTCAAGGACTCGTGCCAAGACACTAGTTTGTTTCATGAGACCTACCAATGCATTTAAGATCTATAGCAGGCTCCACCTGTCACTTACTAAGTCCAATGCATTCCTCATATGAACAGGTTTAAACACAACATAAACATTCATATTAAAACTAGCATACGAAATTTCAATACATTCTCCATAAACCATGAATGGTATAAAAATAACACATCCACAGTCAAACATATCACAAAATCTTCAATACAGTATGGAGGTTTTGTATCATAATAAATCAACTTCAAATAAGATTAAAATCCATCAAAGTATGTTGACATATATGAAATCAAAACTATATGAGAGAAATATCTCTTTTTTTAAATCATTTAAAAGTCACACATTTATTAAGGAAGAAATTTAAAAGAGATTTGTGAATCAAAGTGTCCCATACCACTTTGAAACATTTAAAAAGAAATATCATTTCAAAAAATTAATTTCTATATAAATAAATCCTTAAAAAATATTTAAAACATGTACATTAATTAATAATATTTAGAAAGATAAATCTTTAAAACATTTAAAATTATGATCTTGATAAAGAGTACCTTTCCCAAATTCTTAAAATATTCATTTTGAAATCATTTAAATGTCACATAATTATAAAATAAAACATTTACATTCAAAATATTTTTATAAGCTTTTAATTGAATCTTAGATGAGTTTATAATGGTAGAAAATAGCCGCACCCTCCGTATAAGTTAAAAAAGGCATTCTTACCTTAATTTGTCGAAAAGGTTAAAAAGGTCCTTGTTTGAAAAATGACGTAAAGATTCCTTTATAAACTTCTTATAAAAAGTCAAAAAAGGGTATAAATGAAATTAACCCATATTCTGTAAAATATTAAGAATGTTTTGAAATACATTTTTAAGAAACATAGATGTCGATAATAAAGAGGTCCCATTAGATAATTACGTATAAACAACCTCATATAATGAAGAGATTGTAAAATAAACCCTTACCATGTACTTTTCCTTGAAAGATTGTAGGTTAAAATCATGTATAATAGTTAAATAACTGTTATTAAATTATACAGGAATAATATACATAAATATTATTTCATATATGATCTTTTAATATGGCTTTGTTAATAATATTTTAGTATTATCCTCGTTTCGGGTGTTAACAGATTCTTTTTCCTTTATATGCTTTGTTACGTAAGCCGTGTTTGTTATGGATATGTTGTCTCTTATTAATATCCAGAATGATATAAAGTCCTTAAACATTACTATTAATCATCAAATGAGAATTAGTCTTTAATTGATATGATGGGTAAATGAATCTCATCGCGTTCATGGAGACGGTAATCCGTACGTACGCACGAACGCTACTTTCATTTCATTATTAATTTTAAAAGGAATCAAAACCAAATGATACATAGGTATATTATAATTCCAGTATAATATAATATATTATATGTATTAATTAATATCATTAAAGCCATCCTTTATACGTTCCATGTATGGTATGAATGAGTCATATCACTTTGAGGGGGCGGTAGTCCGCACTTCATCAAATGAAATTATCGTCTATATATACAACATGAAAAGAATAATGGTATGATATAAAATTGAATTAAATAAGCTTATATATAAAATAAATATAATTAATATCATATTTAATTATAGTTCCATCATAATGGCCACCATGAGATGTGGTAGGATATAATTGAACAATAATCGTTTCATGAGGCGTTCGGTTGCCATAAACAGAAACATTATGTTCTTCACCCATTAGATGGAGGTGTGAGTAAGTGTAGTTAGAATACTTATAATAAAAATATCCTAGTATATTTAGGATACCGTTTTATTCACAAAAGAAAATAGTAAGAAATGTTTAGAGGTTGGAGAAGTAAAATAAAAGAAAAGAAGCTAAGAGAAATCGTTACCTTTAATTTGGGTAACTCCCTTTGGTTTGATCCAAAAAAGACTATTGAAGTGCCTTCTGCATAAGTTAAGGCTTCTAGGAGGAGGAAAGGGAAGTATGGAGCTTAATTGGGCAGAGTTTGGAAGATCCAAAAGGCTTGACAGGTGTGAGGAATTGGTTAGAAGTGGTGTCCTTTTATAAGGGGAGGAGGGGCTCTTTAGAAAAAACTTAAAGTATTAATTTATAATAAATTCATATTCGGTTACTAATAAATAAAAAGTGTATTATTCAAAGTCTAAGGTGGGTATGGGTGTAAAAATACTCAACCAATAGATTTTATACAGGTTTGTGTCACTATAGTAACCTTATCTTTTAGATTTAACTCTTAGTTAAATAGTTTGACATTTACCATGTCTCTTTGTATTTTTATATTATATAGTAAATAAACATACTATAAACTACCAAGAGAACCCCAAGTGGTTCATTACTGAAATAACTATCATCATATAAGTCCTTTGTCCAAAACATAGATTTTTAGGAATATTATATCAATTAATAATATAATATTTTTTATAAAAAATCCTTAATGTCAATTTTGACATTATTTAATAATTGATTTTAGTTAGAGTCATAATAACTTTATTAATTCTAAACAAATTCATTTAATAAATCATACCATGTCATATTATCCAATAAAATTTTTGGAATTCATTAAAAGTATAAAATTATATTTATTTGGGTATTTATAATATCAATTATTTTAATATTTTACTAATAAGGTAATTATTGTATCATCACTGTGTCATAAATAAATTAAATTATTTAATGTCTAAAAATTATAAATAAAATACCATTATGTAGGAAATATTTTTAGATTTATAATGAATAATTATAATTTAATTTATCTTATGTATAACCCGATATTAATAAATATTTGGTTATTAAACTTTGATTTTAACTCTTTTAACTCTTCTTTGAATTAAATAATAATAAATGTTCTATTCTAATCAAAGTGGATCAAAGAGGTTCATATTTTATTCCTAAGGTTGTTTTGGGTCAAATTATACTTAGCCAATAGAATTAAGACATGTGTTAGGGTAATAATAATATCATTTTTACCCTTAATTACCCTATTTACTTTTTATCGTAGTTAATAAAGGTAAAAAGTTACTATTCACACAAAATTATTTTTATCATATTGAACCACATTTTACTCATTGAAATTAACTGTGTCTCTCAGATTTTTGAAATTTCACTCACAGAAGCAGTAAAATTAATTTTTATGTAAATTTGCAAATGCTCCTAGGAGGTGGGTAAAAGACGGTAAGAGTTCGATAAAATTTTTATATATTTAAATTTATTATATATTGAATCCAATGAATTAAAATGAACTTATATTCATATTATGTATCTATTTTGACATAAAATAAATTTAAATAAAATAAATAATTATTTAAATAAATATTCGGTTTTGAACGACAACTTAGTGTTTTTTTACTATTCATAAAAAAATGAACGTTTTTAGAAAAATACCAAAACTTCACCCTAGGATAATTTAGATATTACAAATCCAAAAATTAATTCTATTTTACCAAATTAAAAACATAGAAGTTTCATTTATTAATTTACAATTAATTCTTGTTGTCAAAACAAATAGCGTGTTTTTAAGAAACAGTAACTATCATAAGATTGACACTTATTTATGTATAATTTCAAAGTGAAATTAATTCCAATGACTAACATTGGATTAATGGGTAAAAATATAATCTAATTATAATTCCAAAACATTAAAATGTATAATTTAGCACTATAAATTATTTTGATTAAAAAAGTTGTTTTCAGTTAAAATATAGTATTTTTCACTATTCACCAAAATTTGAAAGTTATCAGAAAAAACCCAAAAATTTATTGAAACTAAATTATTATGTCCATATTTTAAAGAATAAGTTTATTTTGTCAAATTGAATATATAAAACTTTAAATATTGGATTTAAAATGGGTTCACCATTAAAAGGCTGTAAAATTGCATTTTTTTTGAAAAATAATTCTTTTATCTAAAAAAATGTATTTGTTCTTAAATTATGTCTAAGAAACTCATAATATGGATTGTAAAATTATAAGGATTATATAAAGGTAAAAATTAAGTTAATATTATTCATAACCACTTTTGAACGACTTGTTTGGTAAGTCATGGTGCACTAGAACTCGGTGTTGCGTGTAGTGCAAGTTATTGAATTACTTTAAAGAAATAACGTACTATGAAATATTGGGGTGTTACATCCTTCCCTCTATTAATAAATTGTTTCCTCGCAATTTGAAATTATTTTTTGAAAATAAAAGGTTGAAAATAGAAAATACCTTTGGGAAAACCCACATCGGAAATTAGGTTAATAAATTATTGTCTTAATAAGAGGAAAAGGAAAATGAAAGGGTCACCACAAAATTATGATCTTGATTAAGAGAACATTGGTAGAAATTAAAGACATATAATTGGAGGAAAAATGTAAATATTTATAGGTAGTGATTGAGGTCATCAATCACAAACAAGTGTAAAATATAAGGCCTTAAATTCATCAATCTATGATTATTTAAAATACCATCGGTTCAAAAAAATATATAGTATTAGGATAACACATTTTTTGTTTTAAGATCCATTCACTAAAGTATAAGAACTACTTTCTTTATAGAATAAGAGAAGAAGAAAAATATATACTTGACAAGTAGAGTCCCATCCTTTAACTAATTTCTACCACAAACTCATCTTTCAGTCTAAAAGATAATAGAACTTAAAAATAATATTCTATTTATCTGATTCGTATAGGGTTTAAAAAACGAATTTATAATTCATCTACCAGATTTTGTTTTTTTAAAAAAAAGACAACATTATAAAATCCAGGACATCACGTGGGCTAGTGGTAGGTGATACACCCTTGTTGCCCTTTGGTTGTAGGTTCAAGTCTCGCGGCCTTTCCGGACGCAACAGGTTGCCGCCCGACCGCTGGGTTTTCCTTTTACGGAAATACAAAAATAATCTCAAACTTGAATTATCCAAAATACTTCTGTCCAAACTCATAGTACAAAAGTTATAACGAAGTTAAACATAATTAAGATACTTTTTGCCACGTAATAACATGCGAACACCTTCATCATACATTACTTTAAAACACTACAACATCCTGAATTACCATAAAACCTTATTTATTACATTCATGATCCCTTATTCCTTATAGAATACTGGATATACTCTTTCTATCCAAAAATTTTGTAAACTCAAACAATGATGGAATATCATTAATCACTTTCATGGTAGTAAATAATATCCAATATAATTTATCCAAATTAATCATGTATTATTCCAAAATTACTACCTCGGTATCAGAACCATATTATTGTTTATCTTTCTCTCAGCCATATATTGTCCAAAAATTTAACCTCCTATTGAGTCACTTTTCTTGGTTCCACACAATCTCAAGTCCTTAATAAAATAGTACTACAGTACAATTCTTATAAATTCCATAATTATTATAACTAATACATCGTTGATACAACACTCAAATGTTATTAATCTTTAATAACAACATAAGAACTCTAATCATTCCTCCTCATCTGTGGTAGTATCATAAAGTGATTATTAACCAATAGCATCATTTAGGGCAAACTCTGATGATTTGGACATTGGTTCTCATAGTGTCCCAACTCCTTGCAGATGAAGACTTGTACATTTGAAAACTTTTTCATACCCTTACATTCACGTACATGGTGTCCTTTTTTGCTACACTTATAAAAAACTCACATTCCCTTCAGGCAAGTTCCAGGGTGTTTCTTCCCACATTTATCACATATGGGAAAATTTTTCTTTTCCCTTTTCCCTTTATCCATCTTTCTCTTTTCCATCCTTTTCTTATCTTTCTTGACTTCAATGCCATAGGACTTAGAGAATTATTTACTTAACTTATTAATAGATGATACTATTTCTTCATATGTTGAGAATACATGGGAGACTATTTCTCTTCTAAATGTTGGCTTAATACTATTATAGATATGATCCTTATTACTCTTTGGATCATACGTATTACTGGAGTTCACATTCCTTCTACTGGATGCCATTTCTATACAATATCATAAACTAGGTCAGTTTATGAATTATAATAATTCTGAACTTGTAAAATACCTAACGTAAATTTAACGGTTTATGGATATAATCCATAATCATAAATATTTTTTTATTAAGAAATTATATACTCATAAACCCTTCATTATGATTTTTAATGAAAATAAGAATTATCCTAAGCATATCACCCAAGAGTGTCGTAACCAAGAGTGCTGCAAGGACCATTGTCGTGCACCAGATCCCGTTCGAGTCTAGCTCAAAGCAGTGTTTTAGGGTTTCTCCACTAGGTACATCTTTTTCAGAGCCGCCTATACCTGCTCGTATCTAGATAGGTATGTATTGCTCAGAAAACTCACAAAATATCTACAATACCAAAATTCTAGGAAGTAATTATAAACTAATCCTCAAAGTCCATCTTAGGTCTATGTGCTCTAATGAGAGTTTATCTAAATATATCTCCAAAGGTTTATACTAAACTTCCTCTGCTACCAACTATAACGCCCCGACCCCAGTTACCCAGATTCAGTGCATTATTACGTATCATTGGAATGATCACAAAAGATCATGTCTAGAAAGACTGATTAGTTTAGTAGCCTTGGAATAACTAGATACATTTATAAATGTTACATTACATCATAAAGTGAAAACTACAACAACATCTTTCCTCCACACTCATATCCCCTTATACTATCCTTGCAGGTCATTCATAAAATACTTCTTCACATCATAGGAAAAATAAAACATAGAAATGGGAGAGCTCAGATGCCCTGTAAGGATAACAATATATAGGAAACTTTCATAAATAGGCATAAACATTTAAGGAAATGTATAACTAAAAAAGCCTTTTAAACATGAACATCATCATAATATGGCAGAAATAAAATGAAATAATGCCATTTACTTATTCACATGGATATTCTACTAACCTAATAATCACATGCAATATCAATAACCACTTTCATAATGATGGAATGCATAATTCCAGAATATCATAACCACGTAGCCAAGGCCTCGTGCCAAGACTACAAATAAGATTTTGTCAACGTCTTGTGCCAAGACAATAGTTTGTCTCATGAGACCTACTGGCACATCAAGGAGTTATAGAGGGCTCCACCCGTCACCTAATAAGTCCAATGAATTCTTCATATGAATAGGTTTAAACTTAACATAAACATTTGTATTAAAACTAGCATACGAAATGTCAATAAATTCTTCATAAACCATGAATGGTATAAAAATAACACATCCACAGTCAAAAATATCACAAAAAATTCAATACAATATGGAAGTTTTGTATCATAATAAATCAACTTCAAATAATCTTAAAATCTATCAAAGGATGCTGACATAGATAAATAAAAATTATTTGATAGAAATATCTCTTTTTTTAAATCATTTAAAAGTCACACATTTATTAAGGAAGTAATATAAAAGTTATTTTTGAATCAAAGTGTCCCATACCATTTTTAGACATTTGAAAAGAAATATCATTTCAAAACATTCATGTCCATATTAATAAATCCTTAAAATCATTTTGAAAACATGGAAATTAATTAAAAATATTTATAAAGATAAATCTTTAAAACATTTAAAATTCTGATCTTGATAAAGAGTACCTTTCTCAAATTCTTAAAATATTCATTTTGAAATCATTTAAAAGTCACATAATTTTAAAATAAAACGTTTATATTCAATATATTCATATAATATTATAAGGGATGCTTCGATGAGTTTATAATGGTAGAAAATAGCCGCACCCGCCGTATAAGTTTAAAAAAGGCATTCTTACCTTAATTTGTCGAAAATGTTAAAAAGGTCCTTATTTGGAAAATAACGTAAATATTCCTTTATAAACTTATTATAAAAAGTCAGAAAAGGGTATAAAGGACTTTAACACATATTCTGTAAAATATTAAGAATGTTTTGAAATACATTTTTAAGAAACATGGATGTTGAGGATAAAGAGGTCCCAGTAGATAATTACATATATACAACCTCACATAATGAAGAGATTGTGAAATAAACTCTTACCATGTACTTTTCCATGATAGAGTGTAGGTTAACATCCTTTATAATAGTTAAATCATTGTTATAAAATTATACAAGAATCATGTACATAAATATGATATCATATATTATATTTTAATATTTCTTTGTTAATAATATTTTAGTATTATCATTGTTTCGGGTGTTAACTGATTCGTTTTCCTTTATATGGTTCGTTACGTAAGATGTGTTAGTTATTGATACATTGTATCTTATTCATATCCAGAATGATATCAAGTCCTTCAAAATTACTTTTAATCATCAAAAAAGAATTAGTGTTGAATGGATATGATGGGGAAATGAATCTCATCGCGTTCGTGGAGACTATAATCCGTACGTACGCATGAACGCTACATCCATTTCATTTTTAAATTTAAAAGGAATCAAAACCAAATGAAACATTGGGATATTATTATTACAGTATAATGTAATATCTTATATGTGTTACTTATGTTCATTAACACCATCCTTTATATGTTCCATGTATGGTAAGAATGAGTCATACCACTTTGAGGGGGCGGTAGTCCGCACTTCCTCAAATGAAATTATCGTATATATATACAACATGAAACAAATAATGGTATGTTATAAAATGGAATTACAGAAGATTATATATAAAATAAATATCATTATTATCATATTTAATTATAGTTCAATCATAATGGACACCATGAGAGGTGGTGGGAGATAGTTGAACAACCATCGTTTCCTGAGGCATTTGGTTTCCATCCACAGAAACATTATGTTCTTCACCCATTAGATGGAGGAGTGTGTAAGTGTAGTCAGAATACTTATCATAAAAATATCCTAGTATATTTATGATACTGGTTTTGTTACAAAATAATATAATAAGAAGTGTTTAGCGGTTGGATATGTAAAATAAAATAAAAGAAGCTAAGAGAAATCGTTACCTTTAATTTGGGTAACTCCCTTTGGTTTAAACAAAAAAGGAAACTTGAAGTGACTTCCGCCTAAGTTAAGGCTTCAAGGAGGAGTATAGGGATGTAGGGAGATTAATTGAGTAGATGTTTGATGAGACAAAAGGATTGAGAGGTGTGAGGAATTGGTTATAAGTGGTGTCATTTTATAAGGGGGAGGAGGGTCTCTTTAAGGAAAACATAAAGTATTAATTTATAATAAATTCATATTCAGTTTCTAATGGCTCAAAAGTAAATTATTAAAAGTCTAAGGTGGGTATGGGTCGAGAAACACTCTTCTAATAGATTTTATACTGGTTTGGCTCACTATAGTAACCTTATCTTTTAGATTTAACTCTTAGTTAAATAGTTTGACATTTACCATGTCTCTTTGTATTTTTATATTGTATAGTTAATAAACATACAATAAACTGCCAAGAGAACCCCAATTGGTTAATTAATTACATAAATATCATCATATAAGTCCTTTGTCCTAAACATACAATTTTAGGAATATAATATCAATTAATAATATAATATTTGTTTTAAAAACTCCTTTTTGTCAATTTTGACACTATTTACTAACTGATTTTTGATAAAGTCTTAATAACATTATTAATTAGAACCAAATTCATTTAATCAATCCTACCATGTCATATTAACCAATTAAATTATTATAATTCATTAAAAGTGTCAAATTATATTTTTTTGGGTATTTATAATATCAATTATTTTAATATTTCACTAATAAGGTAATTACTGCATCATCATTGTGTCATAAATAAATTAAATTATTTAATGTATAAATATTGTATATAAAATAAAATTATGTAGGAAATAGTTTTATTTTTCTAAATAATATTTATAATCAAATTTATCTTATGTATAACCCTATATTAAAAACGTTTTAGTAATTAAACATTGATTTTAACTCTTTTAACTCTTCTTTGAATTAAATAATAATAAATGTCCAAATCTAATCCAATTGGACCAAAGAGGTTCATATATTATTCCTAAGGTTGTTTTTGGTTGAATTATACTTAGCCAATAGAATTAGGACATGTGTTAGGGTAATAGTAATATCATTTTACCCTTAATTACCCTATTTACTTTTTTACTGTTCTAAATAATAGTAAAAAATTACCATTCACCAAAAATTATTTTTATCTTATTGAACCAAATTTTACTCCTCGATATTAACTGTGTCTCTTGGATTTTCTGAATTCCACTCACAGAAGTGGTAAAATTATGTTTTATGTAAATTTTCAAATGCTCCTAGGAGGTGGGTAAAAGACGGTAAGAGTTTGATAAAAGTTTTATATATTTAAAATTATTATAAATTGAATCCAATAAATTAAAATGAAATTATATTGGTATTATGTATCTATTCTGAGCTAAAATAAACTTATATAAAATAAATAATTATTTAAAAAAAATTTGGTTTTAAACGATAACTCGATGTTTTTTCACTATTCATAAAAAATTGATTGTTTTTAGAAAAATACAAAAACTGCACCCTAGGATAATTTAGATATTCCAAATCCAATAATTAAGTCTATTTTACCAAATTCAAAACATAGAACTTGCAAATTTAAAATTAATTCTCGTTGTCAAAACAACTAGCGTGTTTTTAAGAAACAATAACTATCAAAACATTGACACGTGTTTAAGTATAATTTCAAAGTGAAATTAATTCCAATGACTAACATTGGATTAAAGGGTAAAAATATAATCTAATTATACTTCCAAAACATTAAAATGTAAAATTCAGCACTATAAATTATTTTGATTAAAAAAGTTGTTTTCAGTTAAAATATAGTATTTTTCACTATTCACCCAAATATGAAAGTTATCAGAAAAACAACAAAAATTTATTGAAACTAAATTCTTATGTCCCTATTCTAAAGAAGAATATTATTTTGTCAAATTTAATATATAAAAATTTCAAATATTGGATTTAAAAAGGGTTCTCCATTAAAAGGGTGTAAAATTTCATTTTTTTGATAAATTATTCTTTTATCTAAAAAAATGTATTTGTTCATAAATTATGTCTAAGAAACTCATAATATGGATTCTAAAATTATAAGGATTTTATAAATTTCAAAATTCAGTTAATATTATTCATAACTGCTTTTGAACAGCTTATTTGGTAAGTCATGGTGTACTAGAACACGGCGTTGCGTGTAGTGTAAGTTATTGAATTACTTTGAAGAAATAATGCACTATGAAATCTTGGGGTGTTATATAACCATCCTTTTTTGAAAATGTGATTGAGTGCCACATTTGGGGATATTACAAAGTGTTTTCAAGGGAACAAAATTTTTTAGACTCCTTTCTATTTGGGGAATGGATTAAAGGGTACTAGGATGTGTCAGGACATAGTAATGATCTTTTTAATGGGTGTATCTAACCCATGTATTAGGTAAAATACAAGTACCTTGGGGTGAAATTTCTATTCCGTTGTGTACCTATTAATGTTGATGTTATTTCAACTTTGGTTATTCACATGTTTTGTGAGCCTATTTTTTATGATGTTATGTTTTATATATTTTTGTAATAATTTCTTAGTATGGAGATATATAGTAATATTTTCATCGTAATACGTACATCGGGATATATTGACCTGAATTTTTCAGGATAGGGGCATATTTATTATTAATGTGATATATAAATTCCAGAAGAACTATTATATGAGATATCTGTTTAACCAAAAAAATAAAATGAGTTCTCATGTCATGATAAAATTCATGTAGGTCATTTTTACAGTGACCAAGTGTTAATGGTTCTCTTTTGTAGTCACTTGTTGGGTTGACCTTTTTGTTATCCAGTTCTCTAAAAGTGTGTGTTTCTCTTGAAGATAAAATTTCTACTCGTCAGCCTTAACTTCAGCAGCAATCTAGTGAAAATTTTCATGCTCCAAATGTAGTTGATCTAGAGCTTCATATATTTCTTATAGAGAATATGTATTCTCACCTTCTTGAAAAAATCATGGGGATAATTCTATTTATTAAAAGAGAGACTATTCATATCATTTATTCAATGTTTTATCTGACAATATAGTTTTAAATTTAGCATCCCCATATGTTTATGGGGGAAGGGGGACACCAGAAAGCCTAGATTTTGATCGAGTTAGTCAAGAAAATCCTGAAGCATCTTGATACACTTTCAGATAAGAGGATGAATCTTGTTGTGTATATGCTTTTTGGATCTTCAAAGCATTGGTGGGATATTATTGAGGATGTATGGTAACTAGATGAGAAATCTAGGAATGATTTTGAGATGAATTTTCTAAAACATATCTATCTCGTGTCATTATAGGATGAAAAATATCACATTTTCATACATCTCATATAGGAGGGTTTGTCACTGCTAGACTATGATGGATTTTTTACCAACCCACTGCTCTTTGTGGCATAATTGGTAGCTGATGGTATCTCAAGGGAGAGACATTTCAAGGATGGTCTACTTTAAGAGATTTGGTCATAAGTAAAAATTTTCCATTTAAACAAATTTCAAGATTTGATGAATTATGAACTCAACAGTAATGAGAATATAAAAGAGGCCCTGAGCAGCAGTTAAGCTATTTTAGTAGGGTGGTTTAGGAGTTCTTCATCGAGTGGTATGAAGCGCCTTTATGATAGTTTCCACCAATGAGGTAGTGGGAAGAGTAGTGAGGGAAGTGGACTACAATCTCAAGTCCATGTTCTTTTATACTGCTATTAGTGTGGGAAGTTGGGTCACAAAAATACATAGTTTCCTTACTACATAATAGAGTGTAGTATCTATTAAAGACTATTCCATATTTGTTGGTTCTATATGAATAATCCATAATAGAATAATGATTGAGGATCGAGAAAAAAATCATAGTTGGTATGGGGCTCCACTATCCCCTAGCATGCTGGTAGCCGGTGTTCCATAGACTGTTCAGAATGAGGTAGAGGAAGTGGTACCCTAGTGCCTGATGAACAGTTCCAAGAAAGGGAAATAGCTTAGGATTTTCATACAATAACCATGGTTGAATTACAATTCAGTTTCACCTTATTCATACTACTCTAGAAAACATGGATTCAAGACCATCTACTATCAGAGGTATGAATATGGTATCATTGACCTTATCTTTTGTTTTGTTTGATATAGTATCATCACATTATTTTCTATCCACTCTTTTTGAAAATGGTTTGGGCTTTGATGTGGAAATCATGGAGGGTGTTTTAACTATTAACACACAGTTGAGAGTGATATATGAGAATATAAAACATTTCATGTCATCACCTCTATTGATTGGTGGTGACCATTTCATTTGTGAACAGTTCATTCGAGAAATGACAGGCTTCTAATTGATTATTTTTATGGATCACTTAGTTCTATTAATGACTCATATAATGAATTACAATAGGATAGTTACTTTCTTATCTCAATAAGGAATCAACTATTCTTACTAGTGTGACTAGGATCTTTAGGCCGACCATGTGGGTCTAATTCTGTTCAGATAGGATTATATCAAGGCTCAAATTTCTTATCATTCTCTAGAAAATGGTGTAATGTATAAAGATTCATTTCCTCCAGTGGTATACAATTTTTGGGATGTTTTCCATGATTATTTATATGCCTTACTGATCTTCTGAGAGATCGAGTTTGTGTTAGGTGTTGTGCCAGTTTTTATCCCTCCTTACAGAATGACAGTACTAGAGCTTCTATAGTTGAAGGTTCGATTTGAAGATCTAGATTCTAATGGTTTCTTACAGTCGGGAACATCTTCTTTGGGTTCTCTAGTTCTGTTTTCCAAAAGTTGGATCGATCTTTGCACTTATATGTGGTTTATTGTTCATAGAACAATATGAATGTCAAGAGGTCATATCCACTTCCACGCATTGATGATATTTTTGATCAGTTCATAGGTTTTAAGGTCTTCTCTAAGATGGAATTGATATTAGGATATCATCAGTAATGTGTGTGACCATCGTACATTCATCAAACTAATTTTAGGTGATGTTATGGTTTTTATTAATTCATAGTTATCATGTTTGGGTAAACTAATGTGCTTATAGTATTCGTTGAATTAATTAATGGGATCATTCATCAATTCCTAAATGTGTTAGTGGTTTGTTTCGTAGATGATATCTTAGTGTATTCCCAATCATTAGAAAATAATTACAAAAATCTTAACATTATACTAAGTACATTGATAGAGAATCACATTTAGAACAAGCTATCTAAATGGTGTTTTGGATAAATAAATTTATCTTTTTAGTTCATGTCATATCAGTTGATGGGGTGTCAGTGGACCCAAAAAACGTCAAAACCATGGTATCTTTAGAACAATAAATAAATTCTTCATGATTCATTTCTTTATGGGGTCAATAGGTTGTTATCAGAGTTTTATCTATGATGTATCCCATTTGGTAGCACCAATGTATTGGCTATCCATGAAAGGGGTGATGTTTGTTTGGTATGATGCCGATGAAAGAGAATTCCTGAAGCTAAAATGAATATAGAGCACATCACCTGTCCTCACATTACATATGTTGGGAAATCATATATTGTATACTGTGATGAATCTAGAGATGGAATCGTAGTAGTAATAATGGAAGGGGATCATGTGGTTACTTCAGGCACCATCCAGCTAAGATCGCATGAGAGGAATTAACCCTCACATGGTCTAGATTTAGGATCATTTGTACATTACATAAGATGTTGGAGACAATATCTCATGGGTGAGAGGTTTTTGGTATACATAGATCACAAGACCCTCTTGCACATATTTTCGCAGTGATAACAAATACATAGGTAGTAGAGGTGGGTAATGTATATTTATCCTTTTGACATTTAATTTAATTATACACCACGTAATGAAAACATCATGGTCGATTCTTTGGATTGAAGACATAGACATAGGTAGTATGATAGTCTTGTGACCAGTCATTGATAATTTCCATATTAGAAGACATGCATCCGGATGGTAAGGAATCTCATGGGTGAGTATCTCTATCTTTGAATTCTATTATACGTGTTCTTTTTTTTTTCCATTTTAAGACTCAATAATTTTCTGAACTGGAAAGCTCAGTTTTGAGAGACAAATTATGTATTGGGCAGACACCATCAATGTATAGCTATGTTTTTTCAGCCTTTACCCATCATAAAGATGAAATGGGATAATTTTATGATATATTTTATGATATTATTACCCATGAAGACCTATAATAATGATGGTGAATGGGTATTTGTGTATCGACTGAATAAGATGTCCAACATTTTATCTATTAGGTAAATCTTCATTATTGAAGATCTAGGAAATAATTACATGCATGAGGTGGTTCAGTTGAAAATACATACAAGGAGTATCATTTTATAAATAAATGTTATTTTCTCATTATTTTTCTAGAACAGTCATAAAAAATCCTTGAGATTACATGTTCATTTAAGAAAAACCAATCATCTATAGACTGAGGGTTAATCTGACTGGAAAATTTAGGTTCTATAGGATATTTTATGAGCTAATATTTTTTATTTTGGAGGTTCATGGGTGAAACCTTTGGATCATGGGGATTTTGAATATAATAATTCCTTCAGTGAATTAATCCAAATGGAATATTTTGAGGCTTTGTATGGAAGTCTGTTCCATTCACCCCTCTGTTGGCTGGAGGTAGTTGAGTCAACACTGGTTTATCCAAGCCTCATGCAAGATACATCTAAATATGTTCAGTTGATCATAATGTGGTTCATGACCAGACATAGCTGGAAAATATAACATGTTGACCATCAAATATTCCCACAAGAATTCGTTGTTAGAGGCCTTGTTTTCCATCTAGTGTTTCCTAGGTTGGGGAATCACTATATCAAAAAATAGAGAATGATATTTCTCATGTTTTTTTGCAATTTTAAATAGTTCCAAGGGTTAGTTGAGATTCATATACTTTACCCAATCCATTATTCTACAGTTCCATTCATGATGTGTTTCACATGTTGAAAATGTGAATATATTTTCCAAACCCTTCCCATGTGATATACATAAAATATGCCGATCTTTGTGATGATTCATCCTTTAAGTATTATCTGATACGATTTGTAGATCATAGTGAGAAATATCTTTGGGTTCATACTATAATGTTGGTTTGAGTGTTGTGGAATCATGGGAGACTTCAGGAGGAGACCTAGGAGAGGGTGTATGATATGTGAACATAGTGTCAATAAGTGCTCTATAATACCTAATAATGTTTCTTAGGGTATCTCAAGGACGATAAGTTATAAGGTAGTGAGATTTTAAGAACCTATCATTTTCTAGGTATGTTTCCGTTTGAGTTTTTTTTTATTTTTTCCTTGGTGGATGGGTAGTCTTTAGAGGCAGATAGCCTTTATTGGTGAATACAACCTAAATTTAAGGGGTCTATTCTAGGTTGAGCTAAGGTATTCCCAGTATAAATGGGAATAATTATTAATATGGGTTCTTGGTAAGTTGAGATTCTTTAATGGGGGTTTCAATTTTTTAAAAGGACAGTGGGAAGGAAAATAAACTATAGAACATTAACACATCATGTATTGGAATTACACATTTTGTATTGAGTTGAAGATTTTAATTAAATAAATTTTAGGTGACAAGATTTTCATTGAATATAATTACACACTTTCACATGATGTGTTACTACATTACACATTGTGTAAATTCCTGATATAAAGTTTTAAACATTCCATGCACCTAAAATTCTTTCCATTTTACTAAATTTCCTCTCCTCTCAACCATAGTGAATTCTCCATTTGAGTTTGGATTGACAATATTCTTTTTGGATGTTCCACTTATGTCTTCAATTTATATGAATATACTTTGGTAAGGTCTCTTCCTTCTTCCTTTTGGTTCACCAATCATTGTTGTGAAATTTTTTGTATTATTCTATTGTTAGTTTTGATATAGATCGGTTTTCATCTAGGAACATATTTTAAATCATCTGTACATTTTTCCTTATGTTAGTTGGTCTTTGGAATCATTTTTAGATTATTGGCTAAAGGTAGGGTGCCTAAATATTAACTGTATGGTTTGATTATTTTCATATTTATTCAAAATCACGATTGATCCCTCATTTAATGCCAAAAAATTAATTGAATAATTTATTGAGATTATACATTAGATTCCTATGGATCTGAAATTATATAATGGTTTAAAGTATATTTTGCATGACATGTGACCTAGGGTGACTAACTGAAAATTGTTTTTTATTTTTATAGGATGGGGAAAGACCCATCAATTATTAAAAAATATATCTTTTGGGGTCTAAAATGGGATAGCCAAAGGAAATCCTCATGGAAAATAATCTTAAATTAAAGTGGTATAGAACCCAAACTATTGAAAATGATCTAGGAATCCCTATCACTCACAAACCTATAATGTTCATATACTAAAATGTTTGTTCCTTCCATGTTTGGTAGATATTTTTCACATGATTATAATCCCTTCAAAAGTATCTAACGAGATAAATTGGCACCCACTGAGTATTTTGATGTGATGTTATGATATTTGTGTTATATGATAGAAACTATGTTCCATGTTGAGATGATTATATAATGGGTTATTTCTAGGCACTTTCACACGTATAAGCTATAATGCTAATGGAAAATAGGATCAAACTAGTACCATGTTGTAATTATTATAGAGAGTGGGTTCTACCTAGTCCAATGTTGTATTGGTTATAGGTCTTTAACCCAGTTTTTCTGATTATACAGTCAGTATATGGTTGTGGTTGGAATGTTTATAATTCATGCTCATAGATATTATAGAATGAAACTTATTTATTTTGTTTACCTTGGTGATTTGACTGAGGTTTTCATGTCACAAGACATGCTCAGAGGTTTTATAGAATGCCACCAATGTTGTTAATTTTACCTTGGACATATGTTAATGGTTGGATGGTCATATGACAAGATCTGATATATCCCGGCATAGAGACGATGTAGGTTTCCATTTTATTTTATTTATTTTTGAGTTAATAGGTACACATATTTATCTCTTTATTTCATACACTTCACATTAGAGTAGTTTTATTTAGAAACTATGGTTTAGAACAAGTATGTTATACTCACACCCTATTCGGGATACTGTTTTCTACCAGACTATATTTCATGGATGTAGGTTTGGAAAGGGGGAAAGGACCATGCAATTTATTTCATTTTGGTTTTTAGGATGGAGTTTGGAGAATGAAAAAATATGGGGTTTGGGACCATGGAAATTGAATATATTATTTGATTATATTAATCTTTTTGTTGTATTGTTCTAGAATGAAATATAGTTACATTTTTGAATTTCATTACATCATTACTTTTTTATGTATTGTATTATTCAGTTTCCTCTTATTATTTTCTTTCATTATGTGTATACTTTGAATATTATTTTTGATTATAATGAATTGTTTATTCTACTAGGAAACTTCATACCAGAAGATATAGTCTCCCCACTATAGAATTCACACCCCACCTGCTAGTCCACGTCATCTAGAGTATAGGGAGGCATGCTTGAGGCCTTGTAAATAAACCTTTCCGTCCACATGAGAGAGTTCCATATTGGGGGATGTTTAAAAATTTCTTTACAATAGGGAGTCCCTATTATTTTTTTGAATAATAAATATGGATATATATGGATACTCATCAATTATAAGGATACCAATTTAATTACTATAAAGAACCAGTATTATCTTCCCTAAATTGTTGAATTATTTGATCAACATGAAGAAGATCAACATTTTTTAATAATGATTTTCATTTTATTTATCATCAACTACAAGTAAATAAGGATTATATTAAAAATAAATATTTCATATAATATATATACTTTACAAATTTATATTATTTTTCTTCGGATTAAATAAAAATAATTTATATTTAGGGATCTGATGAAGAATGTATTGAAGGCTATCCAAAATAATTTCCTTGTGGTATTTAATTATGATAACATGATATAATTTAAAATCTATGAGGAGCATAAGTTTAATTTCCAAATCATTCATATTATATTTAATGAAAATTAGTTAAATAGAAAGTATATTAAATCCAAATTTTGGATTTACAATTATTTCATCCATGACTACACTTTATGCATGGATGAAATATATGTTGATTATTAATTAAAAAAATTAAAATATAGAACCTTAAAAAAAATTAATATAAATTACGTACATAGTTTAATTTTTTTAGTATGTCACTATCAATAATGTGTTAAACATTTTTCTTTATTACCTACCTTGTTAAGCAAGTTGACATGTAAAGGGGTGATGTTCATATGGTTTTAATAATTTAATGAAATTATTTATGAATTAAAGAAGATCTTGGTCAAGAAACCAATACTAACTTCACCATTAATAAGGGATGGATTTTTGTTAAATGGATATATCATTATATACAGTGATAGAGGTTTTTAGTATAAATCATTGAATCCAAATATTCTTTAATTGAATTATCCTATCCATGATTTCTAGTTTTCATCTATAATTTTTTCATTTAAAATATAGAGGAATTTCCTTTATGGTGAAATATATATTATCAAAAAAATATTGAAATATATTTTCTCCAAATATAGATCAACATGAGGAAAAGTTTTTTATTATAACTAATCATGTTTTATGATTTCTCAATACACTACCCCCATGGGAATGAAAATTGGGTGGTTTTTGTGTTGTGTAGGAAACATCATAGAGTTTTGAAAAAAATAGGATTGTAAAAAATCCTATAATCATTGATTAGGTTAGAATGGAATTGGGAATTATTAAAGATAGGGAATCATCACATTATTTCAAAATTATTACCACAACATCATTATCGGTGGAAATAGAATGTTTTCAGCATAATAATGAAAATATTATAAATAAAAAAAATTCGAGAATTATAGTTAGTTGATATACATCATATTTAAGTTTTTATTTTGAAAGATTAAAACTGGCTATCTGTTTCAATCATGCATGGGATAAATAGTGATTTATTGGATGAACATGATAGCTCAAATTTCTCTATATTCCATAGTAGCAACAAAATGTATCATGATTTTAAGGATCATTTTTTGTTGGATAATATGAAATGGTAAATTTTATATTTTGTATCCAGGTTCATGGATTGTGAATTATTAAAGGATGAGATACAAAATCATAGAGATTTATTCCACCTCTACTTATTCATTTCTAGAAATCAAATAATTTTTATATGGAATTTATCATGGGATTTACAAAGTATTCTAAAATGATTATTTATATATGTGTTGTTTATAATCACCTTTCCATGTAAACTAAATTCCATTAAATAATGGATGATCTACCACTTTATCACTATATGAAGATCTATATTAATGATGTTGTAAGGCATCATGTAGATCCACCTTTGATTATATCCAACCATGATCCATAATTTAAATTTTGATTCTGGATGTTTATTTATGATTTTATTGACATTGTTCTTCACTTCAACACCCCTATCATCCTCAAATATATGGGTATATTGAATGAATTATTCATACATTGGAAGAGGTGTTGAGATCATTCTTGATTAACTTTAAACATTTGTGAAAAAAATTATTTACCTTTGGTGGAATTACTATATAATAATAGAATCCATTCAGGAATTGAAATGGAACTATATGAGGAATTGTATAAAAATGTGTATCATAATCCAAATTATTGGGATGATTGTAGTGAAAGGAATCTTGTAAGACCAGATCTTGTTGAGGATACAATGATGAGAGTGGAGGCTATTCATAATCATTTTAAGGCATCATATAGTGGAAAAAAACTTATTTCTATAATTTAATGAAGGATATAAAATTTAAATTTTTTGATCATTTGTATTGATGTTATCTCCATGGAAATGATTCAAAATATTTTAATATAATAGAAAAAATAGTGTTATATATATCAGGAATTTTGAAATTCTTGAAAGTAATGTATTTCTATTTTTCTATTTGGTAATACAAACTAGTATCTCTAATGTTCATGATGAGTTCTTTATTTATTTATTTAGAATGCACATTCTAGACCCAATAAAGTTTATTACCTATCAGTAAATGGGATTGGAAATTGATTTATCATAATATGAGGAGCCTAACAAAATTCTAGACAAAAAATAATATGTTTTTTGGAATCAGATAACTCATCTACTAAAGGTACTATGGATAAATCATAGAAAATATGAGGTTATGTAAGATGTTAAATAAATTCACTCATCAGTTCATAAGGTGAAATTATAGAAATTTCTTTGATAAAATGTTTTATGGAGTGAGGTGTGTCACTCTTGAGTTTCAATTATAATAAGCTTTTCATTTTAGAGTAACAACAAACCAATAAAAATACAATAATTAAATAATTAGATTAAACCCGAAATTCAAAAATAATATAAATTTAATTTTTTAAATGAGTGTATTTTTGAATTAATATTTTCCAATTTATCATACAATGTCTTTTTGATTATTTTTATAAATAATTGATTTTTTGGTGAATAGGGAAAAACAATCATTTTACACAAAAACTCAATTTTATGACATTATAATGATACATGCATAAAAATTAATATTGAAAAAAAAAATTTATAGATAAAATATACATTTAATAAGTTATATAATTCATATATGATATATAATTTTAAACATATTAATATATGAACTCTTTTTTTGAAAAATCTATGTATTTGTTTTTCAAATAAGTGATTATTTTAGGTTTCGAATATATATTTATCATAATAAATTAAATAATTGAAAATATATATATAATTTTAAAGACATTTTTATGATTTTTTATGAAATATATTATTTTAATTTTCATTTGACAGTTTTTACAAGACAATGAATGCGAATAAAATCAATTTTATAGTTAAAATGCATTTTTTCAAAAAACGGTATTCATTTTTTTCACACCTATTTTAATGGGAATTAATTAAAATTTTATAAGATTAATCATTTAAAATATATTCCATATTTTAATTATAATAATAAATATAATTTAATATTATCAACAATATTTTTAGTCATAATAAATAGTATGAATTATAATTTTTTATTGTGATGTTTGGGGTTATTACAGGTTTTATGAGGCATGTGAACTAAGATATTAGGGTAATAATACCACATGAACATGTATAATTCTTATTTATAATATATATTCCATCCTTATCATATCCTAAGATCGATTTCTTTCCTATTTGGAGAAATATTCACATAAAGATGGCCTTATATTATAAAAATATATAATGGATTTCTATGTGTGTGCCTCATATCACTTATAAAATTTAATGTCATATCCTCCCATATTCAGAAATATTGCTAACCCCTATTCAAATAATAACAACCCAAACAAATTAATAGTTTTCATGAATTCATTTGTGAACTATTTTCGTCTCATACGTACATCCTATAAAGGCTTAAGTAGTAATCCAAAGGTTTTCTCTCAATGAATAAGTAATCATCTCTACTGACTCATTAATTTTATTTCTTATTATAATTTTGTTATATCTATTACACTCAACCAAAAATAATTCATAGAGTATCATAAATAAATTATGATTTTATTATTTTTATGGGACACCATAATCCACATGTTTTCCATCCCATGTAAAGACAAAACACTACTTGTTTACACATATAACCAACCATCTCCACGGAGTGGTGTAATTTGTTTTTCATCAAAATATTTCATGGATTTTTCAAAGTATTAAACTCATGAATATTTATTATATTTATTAAATAATATTGATTCAAAAATATATAATATAATTTAAATCATTACCCTTGCAAAGAATATAATATGATAACGTTGCTCAAGTTTTCATGTGGACTACCACCTCTACTTAGCGTTTTTGATTCATTTTTATGGATTTCCCTTAATAGACGATTGTAATTATATATATAATGAATATATATATATATATATATATATATATTTGTGTGTGTGTGATATTTATATCCTAATAAATATTCTAGATAATATTGGACCATTATCATGATGTAATGACTAAGGCATTCATGAAAAATGAAAGAGTTAACACTAAGAAATAAAGATTCCAATAAATAATAATTAATAAAAAGGTTTTCAAATGGTATAAATGTATTATTTTTGATATTACAAGTATGTATTTTGTTATTTTGTTTAATTATAATACAATAAAATTTAGTATACAAGATTATAAAATCACATGTAATGAAACTCGAGGTTGAGGTAAGGGTTTATTTCACAATCTCATCATTTTTCATAATTAATTATGTTTACATTTCAATTAGTGAAATTATATTATTCCTCAATATTAAATCCAAAATATTATTTTCAGTAATGTTTATTTCTAATTTTTTCAGTTATTTGTTTTTGTTTTATCATTCATGGAACTCCAAAATACCAAATGATTTTTATTAAGAAAACTGATTTTTTATTCAATTTAGTCAATATTTTCTCCTTTATTACTAACATTTTATTTAAAATGTTTTCATGTATTATTTTAACATTATCCAATTATTTACTAAATTAGTTTTATGAATTTTTACTTTTTATAATATGGTATACAAGGAATTATCTTTATATTTTATAAATGTGGAGCATAATACTGATGGTGTGATTGAAATATTTTCTTTAACACTTACCAAATACATGAATATTCATAATGTAATGACTAATCTATTTTTTTTAACATTCCATTGTAACATTGTATTTTTATTTTCATATAAATGTTTTCCAAATATTCTGGAAATTACAATATTTTAATATATGTTATTACATTACGAATAGGGTATTTTATTTAAAGAGATAAGTGTTTTATAGGTTTGAAAATTTGAGCAGAAATTATAATTTCTTTTTATACGGGTGATATTGAGGGGTAAAATTGTCATTTTTAAAAAAATCATATGGCCTCATATAATTATCCAAACAACTAATTTGGTCTCTGAATAGGGTATTTACCATAGAATAAGTGTTAAATGTAGTTTTGAGGAATTTCAGTTTTAGAGAAATGATTAATATTTAATTAACTAAATATTAAATTTGTCAGTCAGTTTCGGGTGCATGTATCGTTTGGATAGAGAATCTGATTGAAATTCAGACTACACAGTTGAGTTTAGGATGGGGGGATTTACATATGTGAGGTATTAACACGCTTCAGTATCTTGTACTTGGGATTGCTATGAAATTAGAGATTATGTAATTAATTAAATTAATTAATATAAGTAATAAAACACCCCCTACTATTTTAGGGTTTCCTTGCATAGAAGGAGGGAGAGGGGCTCTCCCTTGCGTGTGGTGTCCATCCAAAGTATATAGTGGCGTCTACATGCTTTGGGACTTCATCTAGGTATAGATCGAGAATGGGTAAATGTTTGGCAATATCTGCGAGCATATTTGGATTTGAATATTCATCATTCATGCCAAAAGGAATGCATGATTTTCATACTTATTCCCCTCACCCTAGAGAACAATTGTTTCCTTGTTTCATTTCTTACATTTGATTTCAAAGGACCCCAATTGGGTCAATCTATTCTTTGTCAGGGAAACTGGGGGTTTCAGGACTATTACAGGGGTTTCCAGTTTGGGAAACCTGATGAGACAACATTTTCATTTAAGAACACACGACATGTATTCTTCTATTTCAGGGTAGAAGAAAAGAAGATGAACACATGGAATTTATTCTGGACACACCATGTAGATTCACTCGACATGTGACCTAGAACATGGATAGATGACCTATTTAGGGGGTACATGCCCATGTAGGGTACATGGTCTGACCTCATGTGTGTGACATGATGTGTGTAAGCTCTTGAACAGGAAGTGAAACATATCCAAGCCTTGTGGGTGACATGGAGGGGAAACCCACGTTGGTTACCTACCATTTACCCATCTTACATGTCATGTACGTGGGATTTAAATGTCATGTTTGGCTAATGTACATGTCCATGTGGGGTCATGGGGGTATACTTAATTTTATCTAATAAACATATCATGGATTCCATTTTGAGTGTTTTTCCATGTATATGACATTGGTGAGATCCTTTCAACATTGAGATGTATTCGTGATGGGGTTTGGGATTATGATAGTTTTTTATGAGGATTTTCCTTGGGGATTGGGTTCATAATCCTTTAATGGGTTGAGTTGTGAGCTCGGAGTCCAGGATGTGGGTCACGATATTAGTGATTGGCCCTACATGTGTGTTCCATGGTGAGTTGTATGAGGCTCCTTGGATGAATCCTAGAAGGTGGGAACACGTAGTATCTCCCCGAAGATCTTGGTTTTTTTGGTTTATTTTGTCTATTTTATCAAAGTTAGAGCATTAGATGTTTAGATCATATGATTGAGGTTCATGGTGGTTATAGACTTTGGGCATCGTTGAAATTATAGGATAACAGTGATGTAAAGGTTCTATTGTGGTGGTTATTTGAGTCTAACTGATATTGAGGATGCCCCAGTGGGATGGTTTATCATCAACTGATCATTGGACACTATGGTTGGTGGATTAGAATTCCTACATGGGACAACATTCATTTGGAATTCCTTGTGGGATTATGGTTGATCAATATTGGTTGGAGGACACTTCGAACATTTTAGGGAGGTTTCATGTGATGGTTCATTCCTTGAGAGTTTTTTTAAATGATTTGGAGGGGATTCCTCAACATGAGATACATTTTTGAGGATCCTATGGGGGATGCCTTTATTTATGTGGGGTTCTAGAAGGCCGAGTGTGAGCTAATTTGATAGGAGGAACTTGAGCAGCTGCGTGGGCAATATTATTTTTGTAATGGGTAATCCCTTGGGACCCAGTTGATATATGAGATGTCCGGATGAGATTTTTCAGGCCCTGATGGGGTAGATCCATCCCTACTAATATTTTCACATGGTTGGGGATGATGATTTTTTGTTTATTCCTATGAGGGTGTTGAGATTCTATTGTGCTTGCAACATTTTGGAACATGGATTTTTTATAAATGTATATGATCAGGGAGGTAGTTAGAGAGATGATCAATGGGAATGGCTATAGACATCCATGACTATGATGGTTGGACTGAGGTTTTGTATCAGTAATAATTTTTGGTTTATGGTTTGACTGTTGGACTATGTATTAGGGTACATTGATTTATATTGTTGATTATAGTGATGTGATGTAACTTGTACGTGGTATGGTAGTGGAATGGGGTTCCGAGAACTGAAATTATATTACTATGATCATTTCAGACTGAGGCTCTAGAAACAGTTAGAATACTTCATTAATATTTTAGTATAATGAGGATATTAGAAATGATGGCATGCCATGTGAAAAAGGATTTTGTACTAAGGCATATTCTCTTCAGGTTTCGGCCAGAGTGATGTGATGTTCCTCACTTATGTTATATATATGGATGGTTTCTTGACTGATGATCTGTTAACAAGAAGTATACTATTGAGAAAGTGTTAGACTAAGGCTCGAGAGAATAATACTATTCTTCTTGGATAGTGAAAAATTATAGGGATCTAGGCATTGAAGGTATTCAACTTGGGATGGATGGTGTACTATTGTTTCACATCCATGGTTTAAATGGCGCGCTGATACTCTATTCATTATGGATTCGGTATATGGTAAATATTTCGAAATGATAATTTAGGAAATATTGTTTTGATTTATGGGGGAGATGTGAGATAGAAGGTCTAGGCCTAGTAGTATATTTTATAGGTATTTTAAGACTGATTTTTCTACGTTCCAGGTATGATATAAATTTTGGGTCATGAAGAAATTATATGAAATGACTTATATTAGTATCAAGGATGTTAGGACTGTCAGAAGATTTGTTCTTGATATTGTTTGGTTTGGTTGTTTCTACCATGGATATTTAGCCCATAGGTTATTTTGATGCATGGTCATGGATACATGATAAGAGACATTCCATCTTAGGCCGAAGGAGGTATTGTCAATAGAGGTCTCAGACCTATGGATTGAATGATTGTATATTAATATTTATTTTTTAGTTATGTTTCAAATATTATGATCATATTACATTAGCATGCACTTATGGAAGCCGTATATATATGTCTATTATTGGAAGTTTCCTACTGATATTTATTTATCACCACCTGTATGTGCACCTAATTGTACGTAAATACCATCTATCTGATTTTAGTTTGATCAATGATTCACGATGGATAGAGAATGGTCCCATGATTGTGTGGTTGAGTGGGACACTCGTTTGGAGCCTACAATTTGGGATGGAATATCGTGACATGGTGTTTTAGATTGGTTATGTGTTATGCCCCAGTGTTATTAGTTGGGATAGTTCTATTTACTATTCACTTATATATTTTTCAATATATGATTAGCCTAGTGGGTGATAAGATTGTACTTATTACATGGTTGTTCGGTCCCTTACAACATTTTCATATTATTACAACATGATTTTTATTAGTTTATTTAATCCTCTTCATTCTCTATGGTGTATGATGTTTGGTTATTTAAATCTATATATGCCCTCTAAAATTGGGTTATAGTCTCAACAAAGATACACTTTATACCCCTTCTTCTAGTCAATGGTTTCTTATGTATGAGCATCCATGATTGAAGCCTTGTGATAAATTACAATGTGTAATACGAGGAGTTGATTATTTTTATTTCACTATTTGGGTTTTGGTAGACCAGTTGTATTGAAATGGGTCAGATCGTGTGATGGATAATGGGATGGTGTGTCAAGAACACCTATTCTTGTAGTATTCCCATATTAATAATGAAAATGATTGATGTTATTTATTTTTGATGATGTATTTGTATATGATTTACACTTTAAGATACATACATGTTTTTTATATATGACTATTTATGATGGATTTCAGGCTCTTGGCCCATTGGAAATTGGAAAATGAGTTGACTTTGACTCTTGGACTACATAGGCTAGAGGCCTCTAAGGAATCATGATAGGTACGTATAATCCACAATTTATAGGCCCACCTGTGTGTAATATTATGAATTTATTTCTGCAGGTAGGTTGGGTGGATCAACGTTGACGTGCTCATCGGTGAGGACGTATGTGTGGATCTCATGAATGGTTGGTTAAGTGACCCAACTGGGTCAGTATGGTTCAAATACTGGTTCCTTCGAACCCTTTTGGGTTTTTTATTTGACATTGGACATATTCTCAGGTCCTCCAGGAAGCATATTGCTATAAAAATGCTCTGAGAGGCCAGTTCTGGTAGGTGTAAGAAGAGGGTTGGTATAAAATTAATATATGATGAGAGACCCTAGTGATAGGTGTTTTTTCTATTTTAATGGAATGTGATATTGAGATGGGTGCATCTATATTCCTTGTGAATTATGGCCTTCTATGAGTTCTCTTAGATCGAGGTGGTTGGAAGAAGTTGTTTGACATGAGATTTGATTGGTATTTCATGGTTGGAGATCCTAGTGGTCATTCTGAAGAAACTCTAGAGTAAAGATTCTAGGCTGTTGGAGTTTTGAGGGTGACCGGTGATAGTGGTCGAGCGAGTAATGTGTTCCTTTGGGTGTGTGAGGAACAGATGAATGTTTTTGGACTTGTAAAAAGGTCGAAAATGGGTGTAGTTGGGTTTTAGTTTAGGGTTCATTGGAAGAATTTTTGTGAAGGTGAAATCATGTTCTTATGATTCCTTCTTGAGGTTGGTTTTGAGAGTGGCAAGTTTGTTAAGTGCCTAGAACATGAAATAGTTGTGTATGTGAAGTTGGGAAATGTGGCTTTGGGATATATTGGTGTCACCTGAAGTGCATGGGTTTTGTGGATTAGGATTCTTAGCCTAGTGTTCATGATAGGTCACCTGATAGAGTGAAATTAGGTTTAGTGGAAGGGTTAAAATAATGTGTGTCCTAGGTGTTCAATAGTGGAATCTTGGAGATATGGTTTCTTGTGATGTGTTTCGTCATTTGGTTAATGGATAGTAAATTACATGGGTGTATATCTGAGGTGATTGAACTGGAAATTTATCTTTGAGTGGGATTAGAATCATTTTAGTTGTGGTGAGATGTATGTGGGAATGGTGACCTAAGTCCCTTGGAAAGAACAGTGAGGTTCAGGAATGGATGTGTTCACGTTGGTATTCATCGATGACATCATAAAAGAGTTGTAGTTTTGAGATTATAATTCCCCATATCTAGATATCATCTTTTGTATTCTAAGTGTACACCAAATTTATTCCATGATATATTAATGTTTCATGGGGTTAATATGGGGAATAACAAGAGGTTTTTATCTTGGATCGGTTTTAATGAAGCTTCATGTGGGAGAGAAGACCATTAACTTTTATTGAGTGAGATCCTCATGACATATCTAATAATTACAATATACAATGTGTGTTGTTTACAGATGTCTAGAGAGAACAAATTTTAAAAAATAAAATTTTGGTGGGTGTGAGATGGCCATGTCTAGTTCAGAGGATTGGTTTTATGTGGGGCATGGGTTGTGGAAGTGACGTTAGGTTGTGATGAAATAGTTATGATATTTCTATAGATTAGAGCACCATGAGTTTCATTAAATTTTTTAAATTATTTCATGATATATTGAGATGGATGGGAGTGGTTTGGAACATTACTTGTAGTTTGGTGATGGTGGAAAGCAGTCACTTGGGTGTCGGTGGGTTTTACACACTCTCTTCAGAGTTACACAGATAAACTTAATTGGAATCTTCAGGTAGAGCACAACTAGCTGAGTTTTATTTGAAAACCTAGTTCGATCATGGTGTATGGTTGGAAGACCACCGAGGCTTCTCAATGAAGATAAGTTTTATGGTTAGAAGGTTGTAGAGACCCATGTTTTTATGAGTTTTAAAATTTGAACAGATATTGAATTTTATTTCTTGGGTGCTCTTGGGGGGTAAAATTTTTATTTTATCCAACAAATGGTCTTGGGTAATATTTTTACAATTCAATTTTTCTCCGAATATAGTTTTTACCATAGGAATGGAGTTTGGAAGAGTTCCATTGAGTTTCAGTTTGGTGGAATATTTTTGTATTCAATTAATCAAATATTAAATTGATCGTGGTTGTTTCGGCAGGATGCATCATTTTAATAGATAATTGGATTGAGATTCTAACTTCACGGTTGAGTCCATAATTGCGGTTTTCTCTAGGTTATTTTTAAAATTTCTTCAGGTTCTTGGACATAGGGAAACTATTAAATGGGTGAATAATTAATTAATTTGATTAATTAACAATATTGATAACACCCCCCATTTCTTGGTTTCCAATTAGAGACAAAGAGGGAGGGGGCACCCCCTTGTGCATCACTTTTGGAAAAAGTGGTGAAGGGGGTAGAAATTCTTCCAGACTTCATCCTTGGTATATATCAAGATCAGATTGAAGTGCATCAGCTTTCGGGATCAGATTTGGACTTGAAGCTTCATCTTTTACCCTACAAGGTAGTCTAGTTTTTTATATTTTTCCCTAAACAACATAGACCAATATTTTATTTTTTATTTCTTTATTTTAGTTTTTAAGGAATGAAATGTGGTATTTCTATATTTAGTTCGGGGGAAACCATGGATTTCTAGATGGTTGTAGGGGCTTTCTATTTGGGTATCCTTATGACACAACATGAGATTTAAAGAAGGCATGATGTGTGTTCTTCTTAATTTGGGACGAATATAAGAGGCTGAATAAATGATGTATTCAAGTAATATTTCTATGTAGGGCATACAGACAGACCTTGTGTGTGTGACATTCAATGTGAGACCACACATGTTGGTAGTGACACATGGCCATGCTATGTGTAGGTACACATGTAGGTAACCCACGTGGGGTATATTCCATGTACCCATCTGACACACCATTTGATCATCTTAAATTTATTGTACATGTGTTTTACATGCCTTGATTTTCTGATGTACATAAACATGGGAGGATGGGAGTACATGTTTGTTTATGAAATACACTCCCTCTACTACCCATTTTCTACCCTATTAAGCCTTTTTTATGTTTTGACTCCCCAAATTTATAATTGGTCATGAGAGGAGTACATTTTTAGTGTTCTTCTATGTAGATCACAATTGTGACATCATATTAGGATATAGAGGCTATTTGGATGGTGTTTTGGACCTTGATAATTTTGTAAGAGGATTTTCCCTAGGACATAGGTTTAGAATTCTCAAGTTGGTTGAGTTGTGAGCTTGGATTCCTATGTGAGGGTCATGATCTCATTGATTTTCATAGACGAAGTGTGGTAAGGTGTGTTGTACAAGGATTCTTCTATGGATCCCAAAATTTGGGATGGAGTAGTATCTTTGTGAAGATAATGGGTTTTCCTAATTATCAGGACTGGGGGCTCGAGGTTAGAGAAGTTGATGTTTATATCATAGGATTGAGTATCAAGGTGGTCATATCCTTTTCGGATTGGTTCATATCGAATGATGATGGTAATGGATGACCTCTATTTTGGTGGTGATTTTATTTTTAGGGACACATAAAGATTTCTAATTGGGGTGGTTTTAAATCAAGTGATCATTAGATGACATGGATAGTTGTTGAGTATGCTCGCATTTTATGGGTTTCTTTTGGGTTTCCATGTTGTCTTGCTGTTGATTAAGGATTTGTTGGATTCTATTGAGTCCCTTTTAGGGGTGTTTCCTATGATGGGGTGTAGCCATATTCTTTGGAAGTTTCCATGTATTGGCAGTTAATTCCTCCACATGAGAGCCAATTATAAGGGTTTGGGGAGGGATGGCTCCGTTAATGTGTGGTTCTATAGGGCCAAGTGTGCACATAGTGGATATGAAGACACTAATTGAGCATATATTCTTCAATAATTTGGTTATAGGTATTCCATTGAGACCCAATATATATTTGATATGATGGGATAGAATGTTGTAGGTCATGATGGGCATACAACTAAAACATGTTATTTTTTCACTTGGTTGAGGATGTTGCAGTTTGGTTTATTCATATGAGGTTGTTGATATTTTTTTAGGTTGTCCACGTTATGGAACAAAATTTATTATTAAGGGATATTATGTATGATAAAGTTGTAATGTTGGTCAATTAGTATTAATCTTGATATGCGTGAATGCGATTGTTGGGCCGAGGCTCTATATCGGTAGCTATAGTTTGTTTATGGTTTGTGTGATAGACTAATGATGTTGTCACATTTCATTATATTGATGAGTATAGTGAGGTGATTCCACATATATAAGGTATGGTTCTGGATAGTGGGTACTAGCATAAGATGAAAAGTTCTGAAATAGTGTCATACTAAGGCTCTAAACAGTAATAGTATATTACATTGATAGTGCATCTGTCTGAGGCTCTGGGAAATGATTTCATTACTTGGGAAAATGATATCGGACTGAGGCACCTTTTCCATGGGTTTGGGAATGACTGATTATATGGACCCCATATGTGTTATATATATATATATATATTCTTACTTGAATGGGGATCCAGGTACATGATGTGTAATACTCAGATGGTGTCAGACTAAGGTTTTATACACATATAGTATACTTCATCATATTACGCTAGAATGAAGTTACAGGTATTGAAGGTATACCAATTGGGATGGATAGTGGGATTATACTCCACATACTAGGTTAATATTCTAGACTAATGTACGAGGATTGATTAATTTGATATATGGTAAATATTTGGAGTTAGGTCTTTAGGAATTATTTTATTGATAAAGGATGGAGATATTACATAGATTCTTCAGGATTTATAGTACCGTTGTGTGGTATTTTGGAAAATATTAGTCGAGGTTCCAACTATTATATAATGTTTTCTTCATGGGGAAAATTTATAGGATGACTTAAACTAGTATTTCAGATGATATGACTATCAAATGATGAGTTCCCTGTATTGTCAAGTTTGGTTGTGGTCACTATGGATTTGGAGACAAGAGTTTATCTGGGATTCATGAGCAAGGAGATTCTCTCATGGACAATCCCTCATGGGACAGTACAGATATGGTAGATCGAGGTCTCAAGACTAATGATCAATTTTTTTTATTTATATTTATTTTTTCAGTTACGTTTCTTCTTGGATGACCATATTTCATGTGGATTCAAATATGGAAGTATTTTATTGGTCCTCCAATCGGGGTATCCTTCTATGATTTATGTATCACTTCCTTTATGTACACCTCGGTGTATGTACATGCCTTATGTCTTGTTTCAGGTTAAGAATAGATGCATGATTGATATGGTAGAAGTCTTGGATTGCATGGTCGGGTAGGATGATTGTGTAAAATCTATAGGTCGGGATGGAGCTGCATGATAGGATACTGGAGATAGGGTTAGTGTATTGGACTATATTTGGTAGTTTGGACTGTTTTTTTACTTTTTATTTATTATTATTTTTATATTTGATCATCCTAGTGGGCGATTCTTGTTCTGTATGTGATATAGATGTTCGAGAATCTACAACATTTTCATTTTATTACAGCATGTTTTTTATGTTTATTTATTCTTCTAGATTATCTATTGTGTATAATTTTGTGTTAATTACTTCTAGTGGTGAAATATAATACAGGGGTATAGTCTTCTCATAGATCCACTTTAGGCTATTGATACTTGTTTGTTGCCTCTAGTGTATAAGGAGGTGTGATCGATGTATTTTGGGGTAATATCTTGAAGCACTGGTTTAGTAGATACAGGGTTAGGGTGTAACATTCCTCAAAATATATACATGTTATCATTAATATTAAAGTATCTATATGTCAATATTATATGATGCATCTTATTCTTTACTATAGATGTAATTCAATGATACCATCTACCTTAACACTATAGATTGTTTCATGTGTTGTTGATATATTTACTTATTAGGAAAAATATTATTATTCCTTATACTAGTTTTTTAATATGATTGTTTATATTTCAAATATATTGAATTATTATTCAACCCATTCATATGATGAATTATGTTGACTAAATAATCTTTAGGTAAGTCCCGTTATAGAACATTGATTCATTAGGATGTCTCATGAGACAAACTAGTTTGGGTTTTTGGCACACACCTTCGGAATTTATGTATGATTTCATGGAACAAGGCCTTGATGATAAAAAATGTTGTAAAAAAATATGAATTTTATCAATATGAAACTAGTAGTTGTTATCCATATGATTATTTATGTTTATATTTCATCCAGAGATTTATTACCATTTTTATAACATAATTTATATCGAATATTATATTATTAGTTAACTCTTTTATATTACTCATTAATTATTAATCCAATGATATATTCTATTGTATGCATTACCTTATTAGACATCTACAAACACCCGTTATTAATTTTTCATATCCCCTTGATACTAAGAGGGTATCTATGATTGATATCAAGAATTTACCAGAATAAATCATAATCATCACACCAGAATTTGTATGTTTAATACCATGTTTTTATATTTATTTTTAGAATCTTGTACATGCCTTATCTACAGATAATATTAAACAATTTGGTCATTAATAATGTGATTCCTTGGATTTTACGCCAATATAATAAAATTACCACATGCTACAGGTTACTCACGTTAAGGGGCTATATGATTTATGACATTATTTTCAATATAAAGATAATTTTTTATGAACAAATACATTCTAGAATAGTTTTAAATGTTGGTCGATATAAATATAGCTATTGGAAATATTGATCAACAATTGGATGGTTTTATTAAAGAACAATGTCATGATAAATGTATAGAAACGCATATAATGTTTATTCAAAGTTAAACATTCTATAGATAGATGAATAATGTATTTTCATAAGGCTTGGAGTTTTTTCTGAGTGATTTAGAAGTGGTGAGTTTAAGTTTAAGAATACTTATGTGTATTTGAGGAAGTATTGAATTTTATTGATGCAGTGTGGAAAAAAGGAAATTTATTTACAACTATGATATATTTCCTAAGTATTTTTTTTTAAATCATTGAATGGATCATGAGTTTTATAAAGATAATATGTTTCATAATGATCATTGAGGTTATTTAATTTCTCATTCTACCATAGTTGTGGAAGTTTGGAAAGGCTATTGTTTAATAACTGTGAGTTTACTACAAATATTTTTCCTATAAATCTTAAATTGAAAAAGGAATTGTGGATTTGTATGGATCATACATGAATTTTTAAAATTCATTCCATGAGACAATAAGGATGAATCAGATGTTTTAAAATATTATTAATGAATACATATGTTTGACATTGAAGCATTTAAGGATGATTTCAAGTTTATAAGGATCATTCCCAACACTTTTATGTTTATTTTCCTACATTGTAGGTATAATTATATTAATAAAGATCATTTCATAGTTGAGGATATTAATTAGGTTTATCCTATAGTTGGTAAGATTCATATGGATCACTGAATATTGATATTATAAATGGTAATGTTATTTTCATGTAAGGATTATACAATAAAAATCATTAAATCATGAATAAATTCAGATGAGGATTTAAAATATTCATTATAGATTCAAATATCATAAACATTTATATTGATCATCATTCATACTCAGAATTGATGATTCAACCTACAATCCAAATAATATTCAATCAATAGGGAATTTATGAGGTATCATACACACCAAGAGATCTAGATCAATACATTATTCCATGTAAGGATTACCAGTAAGGTGAAAAACCACTTGGTAAATTCCATATCACTATACTATTCACATATGGATTCATTTGAAAATATTTCAATCCAGAATCTATGGAATGTTTTAATTGATCATTGATCAAAATTTCAAATGATTATTTTGGGATGATACAAACTAGAAAGTCTCTACGAGTTCAAATAATGTGATCTCCTTCCACAATGATTAGATAAAGCTCCCATGTTTAAAATTTCTAAATAATTTTCTATATATTCATTAGTTATTATGAGAATAAAACAATGTAGCATAAGTAATATGTAAAAATAGAGGTGAACTTCAATACTCATTGGAATACAATTAAACCTAATAAATATTGATGAGGATAACTGATATGTAGATAAACCACTATAGCAAAGAGGAAGAAATAAGGAAAATGATGTTGAGAGTTCACATTGATGGTGGATGAGACATACATGCCCAATAATTTAGTGGATTGTGGACGAATATTTTATCCTAAAAGATCTATATAAAATTAACATGTATTAGTTTTCTAATCCCGAATATCATAAATTGAGTTTATTAAATATTTGATAAATTTTAATTATATTGATATATTGTGATAAAGGAGAAAGGTCACCATAGAAAATTTTATAAGAAACTACAAATAAAGAACTGGTATTCTATATTAGGCTTAAACATTTTGTGAAGTATATGAGAAGATGTGTTTTCTTATGGGTTACTACATAAACATAGTTAGAATCTATAATATTGATATGTTGTAGATGATTCAATGTGTAACAACTTTAATTTATAGTGAATAGTCTATTACTTGGGCATATATCAATTGGAAAGAATTATTGGGCTCTCACATTAAGAAAAAAAATATTAATTTTTTGTGTCATATAAAATTTACAGTATACATTTATTAGGTAAGGATAAGTGGAATAAATTCATGGGATCAAATTATAACTATTCAAAATATTTTGACTAAAAATGAAAATTTATATAAAAGGATCACTAATTCAACCAACCTCTCAGTGATCTAACATTATCCGAAAACTATAAATAATATGTTCAAAGGTGTATTGTACCTTTCTATAATTTATGATTGGCTATATTCTAACATATCTAAACAATGCCTTTTAATCTTTGGATAACCTCCACACAGGAACATAATCTTCTTTAAATAATTTTTTCTTCTCTTATATATGTTTTATCTATATTATTCCTCCAAAATAAAATTTCACTACTATTATATATTTAAAATCAGAAATCCAATACTCTCAATTATTTTTACATCTTATTTACACATTATAATGTAATCAAATACCCATAAATGAATCAAATAAAAACAATATGAATAAACACCATTATATCAATGAAATTTCTAAAACTAAATGTGATTTTAATCAATATTTTTAATGGGTTATGTGAAACCATGTTATGATAATATTCACCATTAATAATTGTCATTATATAATTTTTTTCTTCTAAAAATGATGACCTTGAATATTGACAATCCTAAATTTTACATTTCATTATTTTGAAATTTGATAAGAAATAACAACCATGAACAAATAAAAAACACTATTTCATAGACCATACAACACATCAAGATTGTGATAATTCTAATGTGTTCTTCCCTATTGTTAAGAAATTAATATAATAAAAGTGAAAATAATTTTCTTTTCCATGAAAACAATCATGGGGTATTTTTCTTACTCGGGTAATTAAATATTGGTCCATTTTAATTGGAATTCTTCAATAATGAATTAACCAAATTATGGTTAATCTATCCATGTACTTTATGAGAGAGTAATGAAGACTATTTTTATCATGTGGAACTATGTGAGTATATTTTTTTCCTTTTACCATGTTGTTTTTGGTATTCCCCATTAAAAACCCATTTCTAAACATCGAACTATGTTGTACATCTCCAATTAATCCTTAATTATAATATGGTTATTTTCTTTAAAAACATTTCGTCAAATACAGAAAAACCAAGAATAATTTGTCTTTCATGAATCTCCCACTCATTTTTATTCAAAACACAACCTTATTATATATTAGGAAACATTTTTGAGGTTATTTATATGAATTAGTTCATTAAAAATTATATTTATTAACTCAAAGACCATGTGTGTTAAATGTGCTGTGGGAAACAAGATAAAACATATTATTTCTGTAGAAACCATGAAAATTTCATTATTTTAGATTTTTATCTTCTTGAGATACATCATAATACATATAATGATCATTTGAAACCACGTTATTATCAATTTATTATAATGCTTACCCCTTATGAATCAATACTCTTTTACAACATACTTTGAAACATTCTCACCCCTTTATTTTCTATTTTTCTCTCCCCATTTTAAAATAAACCTAATGGATCCTAATTACATAGGTTGAATGATTTAAAATCGAATAGTAAAAGAAAAAACCTTATTTGTGAAAACAAAGATCATATGGGGAATTGTGTATTTCTATTTTTGCTAAATAAATAAGAGAGGGATAAAATTAGAGGACAACCTTGAACTTTTGATGAACTAATCATTGGAGAGATTATATCATCATATCATTCATTTTATTTATTATTTGTAAGTGTTCCAAAATCACAACACCATGATCTACATTTTAATTATTTAATTGATATATTATCCAAATAACCTTAAATCTATAACGTTGAATTGAAATTTTTATGATTAAAATACAATTATATCTTCACAAATAATAAAAATTGTTGAAAAAATGACTTATCCAATATCCTATAATTATTTTTTCATCTATATTAATTCATTGTTTTATTTGGTGGTAACATGTACTCTTATTTAATAGTTATAAGAAAAATTATATGCTCCGTATTTTTTACCAATGTGATAAATTTACTACAAATATATAATTTTCCTCAACATTTTTAATTTTTATAATCTAACAAATGATCATTATTTATTTCATTAAAACTAGATAATTAATTATATTTAATAAACCTATATAACAATCCATTAGGTGTTATAAATTTAATATAATAGGGTATTCCGTTGACAACTGATAAGTGAATTTAATTTTTAGTGAATTTAATACCCAACCACATGATAAATGAAAAAACATTATGTTTTATTATTTACACATAGAGTACATATTAATAGTTTTCCAATTCTTGATTGAATTCAATAACTTGAAAAATAATACATTTGATGAAATTATTTAATTTTCTATCATGATAAATATTTTCAATAACTATTATTCTCATTTTTATTATGAAATAAAAATTCTATTATATATTTTATTAAATTATCGGGAATATTATGTTATATGTGTATCAAACATAGTCATTTCAAAAATATTTTTTATCAATCAAATAATCTAATAAAATTGTTTCCCATTTAATGATTTAAATATTATATTGTCAACATAGATGATATTTTTAACATTTTCTATTGATGTTCTATAGAAATGTAAATTTTTATCTTCTCCTCCTCATATGAATCCAATCGTTTTATTTATTTCACTATCCCTTGATTCGTATTCCCCTATTTCATGTTTTAATATATATTAGACTTTTTCATCTTATATACCTTGTTTTATTTAGTATTATGAACCAATAAATATTGTTTATTAATTTAATATTCTTCTACCAATTCTCTCTTAAGAGTGTACTTTTTAAAATGATATTAATGGCTTTTAATTTTCTCAAGATAATAGTAGATATGAAAAAAGATTATTTATTTAAACATGAATATTTAAATAAAAGTTAATCATTATTGATAAAATAAATTTAGTAATACCACATTTATAAAATTCATTCTCAATTTATTTTTATCATTCCCTATAAATACACATTATTTCTAGAATATAATTTTTTTTAAATATTATTATTGATTTGCCTCAAAATAATTTCCGAAAATGTTTTCACTTTATCTTGGGAAGTTAACAACACATAGATTTTTTCTGACTCCCATCATTTGATGCCTCTTCCAAATTTCTTACATGTTATATTTAAAATCGTCATTTGAAGAAACTAATTCTAATTATATGTATTGATATAGGCATGTGCCTAATAATTTTACATTCATAAATTCCAAATGTCATCATTGATTCATATTGTGAGTTAGAAAAAAAGATAATTTAATTTATCATCCTCCTTATAATCATCCTCAAAATCAACATCCTTTATTTTTGAAACATATATACATTATATATCATTACCATAATATTTATAATATGTATTAATTTTTGAATGTAAATGAAAATAAATTTCAATAAAAAAAATATATTTACTTTCTCTCATATTTCATGACCTCTCCCTGAAGAATATATAAATCATTATTTAAATGAAAATATAATATAAACCCTATCAATACCATTTCTCCCTATGTTTTATTTCTTATTTTCTTTGTTAAAAATAGAAAATTTATATGAAAATGTTAAAAGGTAATTTATTCTTGGGGTTTCATTCAACCACAACACATAGGGAGTTCATTATTGATTAATGATTAATAATTATTAAATATATGTGAAAAAATATAATGGATTATGAATTTCCAAGTCATCTCTGTGAATCAAATACGAACCAACATTTTTCTTTTTCATATTTTTATCAATAATTTTCATTACTAAAAGATTATTATATTACTAGGGCGTTCCCATAGCTATTAATTTTTGAAATATTGTACTCTAATTGAGATATTTTTCTATTACAAGATTTTAGATTTTCTTGTGTTATAAAATCTCAAGGTTATTGGATTCATTAAACCCATTTTTTCAGTTATCCAAATAATAATTTTGTTGTAATATTGAATTGTTTTTGGTTTTAATCACAAATTACCTAGATATCATACACTAATAATCACAAAATAATTAGTTAGACCTTTATCCCCTAAATTGTTTAGGTTGAAATAAACAAAAAAATCAATATTTTTTGGCACTACCAAGTTTTTATATTTCTTCTTAAAATCTAAGAATTTCATATAAATTTCACTGATTTACAATAGTTCTGAAACATTCTATACTAGATATATTTTAGTCACTACAATATCATTGATAACCCTATATTTGTTAATGCTTAATGGGAGTATTAGTAAATGTGTCATTGAGAATACTCCATTATCTATTTTAATTATAATTTTAAAGAAATAATTTCTTTTGAATCATTAATTTGATGTAGATTCCAGTTTTCCCTTTATTGAGACACCTTTATATCATTATATTATTTGGCGTCTCATTTTGTGAAATGTATTTCATGGAAAAGGATTCAATGATGGTATAAATGGAAAAAATGTATTCTTAATCCTTTAACATAAGGAGCACAATTCATCTTTAGATCATTTCCACCAATATTCTTTTTTCACATTCTATTTTTTTGAATTTTTTTCTTGATTTGTAAGTCATTATGTACAAATATAATTTTTCTTTAATTTATTGAATAGTTTCCTATTTACTATCATGTTGGAATAATATCAACTAGTGAGTATAAATATTAAATCAAAATTACATGACTATATAGAAACCATTACCATGTTATATTTCTCAATGTTAATTTTTTTCACCCTTGATATTTGATTGGTGACTGGAGTAGACATTATGTAAACATATCAATTATAGGTTGAGAAAGAAAACTAATTATGAAAATAAAATAAATTAATCAATTACAAAAACTTTTTAAGAAACATTTTTTAATAACACATTTTAATAATTTATCATCTTAATTACTTCTCTTATTGGTTTTATAGACATACGAGTCCTTAATTTGTTTTGTATCCTTCATAAAAAAATTAATAATTCTTGAAACTAAAATTATTTTTACAAGGAATTGAGTTTATCCACTTATGTTGTTCTTGTTAAGTTTCATAATTATTTATATTGTTTAATTACCCTCATATTGACTAAGTATAAAAAAAATTAAATATAAAATAAACGTGAGTTTTGTTTTATTTAATTAAGTCTTATTTTATTAAACTAAATCCCATTAGGGATATCCTAAATCAACATTATCCCTTTATTTAAAAAGTATAATTTTTTACTTTTGTATCAATATTTCCTTGATTTGTGACATAATAAAAACAATATGTTTCTTATATATAGAATCATTGGAAATTCAGGAAATAATCTAATATCATTTATGTTTATAAAACTTTCATTATCAGTTTGACATTTATTATGCTTCGAAATTTCAGATACTAGGGTTGATGCTTTCATATAATATTCCATTTTTTTCTTCCCCCACAAAAATAAACATAAATATGATAAATTTTAATATAATTATTACATAATATTATGGTAAAAAATTAAATGATTTTTTCATATAAATAATAATAGTTGTTAAATTCAAAAAAATATCCTTAGGTTTTCATAATTTCTAGATTTAAATGATTTCACTTTTACTATCATGTTATATTTATCCTATTTTTACTATTTTATAGATACTAATAATTAATTAATAACATTAAAGTTTATTTCATAACTTATCCAGACATCAATCTCATCTAAATCCACATTATTTTTAACTCCAAAAAAATTTAGAATGTATTATATTAAGAAAATATCTTCTTGAGTAGAGTGTGGTATAAAGAATATAGAACTAAATTATGTAATATTTTTTATATTAAATATTAAAAAGAAAAAAATTATGGATATGTGAATTTAAAACAAATAAATTAGCACTCATAAGAAAATTATGTGCTATCATGTTAAAAAGATGTAATGGCTAAAAGGGTCATTTTCAATAAAATTTGGTTTTCCTTATATATTTTATTTTATTGGAATAGTATGTTAAGTAAATATACAAGATAAAATTTATGAAACTAACATTATATTTTCTAGCATAAATTCAAATTTATAATTTTTAAATAGTTATGAAATTTTCTAAAAAGTTGGGTTTATTGTTAATGAAGAAAAATATAGATTTTAAAAATAATGTCACATTTATGAATTCACCATGATAAAATAATGAATTGAATTTTTTTGATGCCGTTTTATAATATAAATAGTATATTTCTGAATAAATATAATAATTTTAAAATGTAATTTTCCATATAAAAATCAATGTTTGGAATTTTGAAAATATGTTTACTTATTTAATTAAAATTATTATTTTTTCGTTTTTCACTTTTAATAAATGTTTCACAAGGCTCCATTCAATTGTGGATTAGTTTAGAATTCCTATTAATCTCATTTTATTTTTCTAAATAAAATCAATTACATTTCAATCATTTATATTGTTGATTATGGTGTAATTTAATTTATGCTTCAAAATAATTTTTCTATAATCTGTTTTTTGATTCATTTTGAGAACATATATTAATTATATTTTTAACACAATGGGAAATGCAATAATATAAAATAGATTTTTTATTTTTAATCATAATGTTCTTTTTTTAATTATATTTATTTCCTTTTTATTCATAACAATTAGTTAACATGGAAATACTTTGTCTCTGTTGCCAAAGGTTATAAGTATTAATGAGTATGTTAAATAAACAGGAAATTCATAAAATATATTTAAAATTAGTGTAAATAATATTTTCTGATTATATTTATACCTTAAAATATATTATATTTTATTTTTTGTTTTCTTTGAGCAACTTCACCTCATGAATGAGATTTATTATATTTTAAAGTTATTAATATTTACTACGGTGCCACTTCTCTCTCTTATAAAATGTAACCTCAACTATTATCTTACATTCAAACCATTATCCCTTTAGCAAAACCAAAAACTATAAAAATATCTTTTAAACTCTCCCACTCATATCCCAGTTGTCCTTATCTAACCAAAAGTCTCATCCTACAAATTCTTAATGTGAATGAAACAAAGAAGATATACAAGGATGAGGAATAAGTATTAATGGAATTATTTTGAGTTTATTTATTCTTATACCACACACATATCTATTAAATAAATCCTAATATAGTGATATAAATATCTATGAAATAGTGAAATTTTATTATGTTGATGGAAGAACTATGATATACCTATTTTCCATAGTATGGAAAATTAAAATATGTCTCATGTGTATAGAAACAATGCCACCTCCATGAAGTGTTGCGTTTCATTTTTCATCACAACATTACACATATATTTATAAATAAGGATTTAATGGATATTTATTATGCTTGTATATTTATTATTTAATAAATATAAAATATTTTCTACCCTCTTACCCTATGATCGGTTAGAAAATAATAACGACGCTCATGCATACTTGTGGACTTACACCTCCATGAAGTGATTTTATTCATTTGAAATTTCAGTATTTCATATATTGTCATAATAATAGATTTAATGACTACATTTTAAATTTAATATATTATTATAATTGAATAAATATATTCCCTTTTCTATATTATTTCCTCTTCATCCATTAGAAAAATGGAAATGTTACTCATGTGTATGTGCACACTACAACCACCATGAAATGATGTATTTAATTTTTCATAACCGTTATACTGTATAGTTATATTAGTTATATTGAATGTAAGAAATATAATAATAAAATTTTGAATTTTTTTTATTATTGAACCATGAACCACTTTAATTCATTCAACCTACCAATATATTTTTAACGTTCAATGAATAAAAGGACTCAAAACATCTTTATGAACTTCTTAGATTATTTTATATTGAAAAGTGTAAACATTTAAATGAAAAAGAATATTGATAATATAATGAATTCAAAAAAGGATATTATTAAATTACCTGATTAATATAATTTTATTATTCGTTAATTAGAGAACTTCTGAAATGAATTCGCACTCAAGATAGGGGTTTTTTTCTATAAAAACCTATTTTAATGTTCTCTTTCAATATTAATTATCTATAATATACTTTTTAATAAAAAATGTTTCAATAAATTTATTATAGGTTCCTGGAATAACAGAAGAACGGGATGGAAATACACAATTTTGTTTTTTACATAGTCAATTAATTAATCAAGGATCAATACCACGATTAATGACTGTATCCATGAATAGAATCCAAGAAAATATGCAAAGAAGTGAAAGGGTCCATAATCGAGAAAGAGCGTCAGAATATATCATTTATAATTAATTTAATTTAATTATAGTATTACCTCCATGGTTTTTTTTCTTCGATAATGCATTCGACCATGGATCCAAGGTGCGCCTTCGATTCAATGTAGAATCTAAGGATATAGTGGTGATCCACACGTGCTCCACATATCTCTAGACATCGCTGAAGGAGACTCCATGTGGTAGTGTGGAAGATCCTTTCACTTGTGATGTCCTGCTTTTATCCCCATGAGAATTGCTTCCAATGATTTGTCCCTTTTCGGTATAGGAGGATCTCTCCCATTCTAGAGAGTATTTTTTGGTGAAAAGAGATATCTCGAGGATTGAGAAGATTTCTTCAACTATTTGGTGCACACAATGATTAGTTATCCCATGGAATGACCCCTTGGATAATTTAGAGAATAATAAAATAACAGGGAATTTAATTTACTAGGTAATAATAAATAATTGAAACAAGTGCCATTATTTATTTTATTATTCCTTTGGAAGCCCATTCCAAATAATAATAGAAATGTTATTATATACATTACATTTTTTTAACATTAATGTTATATTAAAATGATATTTATGAAAATAATATTTAATATTATTTCTCAACATACCCATAACATGTCCCACTAATCATCCTCAATACTTATTGGGCATTGAATAATGGATATTTATTTAATAAATAAATATAACTACATTACTCACCGATAAATAGATATTCCTCCAAAAATATATTCTATAGACTAACTAGAGATGAATTAAATGTGATCAGGCATACATGAATAATCATTAAATCATAATGGGGAATAATATTTATTCAACTTTTTAAATAATAAATTATTTTACTAATATACTAGCTACCCATAATGTGTGACCCTCTAGGCCTATTTCTTGTTGACATTAGGATGGCTTGGCTAAAGTCCAAGATTACTGTCTAGCAACTGGTCAAAGAATCCAAGAGAAGGAATTTAATATCATAACAACATATCACCGCATATGAATTCTTACTATGTAATATATTCCATTTTACCTCATATCTTCAATCAAGTGGGTCGTATGCATATTCCATCAACCCATGTGATTGATTTATCATTCTTTGAATACATAAAATTGAACATTCCTAGAGAAAACCATAGCCCTGGATTTATTTTGGCTATATATTTTCAATCAAAGTGAATGAGATATCTACTTCCATAGAAGTGAGAAATCCATTCTCAAATTATTCATTATTGTAGTGTTAATCAAAATGCACCAAACATATCCTACTTTTCCGAGAACATCTCTCGTCACAATTTTCATCAATACATCTTTGCGAGTGACTAATAATATTCATTAATAATAATCATAAAGTCTAAGGACCAATACACATTTCTAAAGATAGGAAAATCCAATTACTCTCATGAATGTGAATTTCCCACTAGCGGGTATAATTCTAATAATATCCTCCTAGATATTACTAAGGTCCAACAGCATGAGATGGTTCCCAAATTTTTCATGAGTCCTTACCCCTAATAGCCTGTATCATTTTTGTCCCTTCAAATGATATCATCCGGCCATAGAGAATTATTCAAGAAAAGGGTCATGGAACTTTTGGGTTCTCATCAAAGTAGGGATCTGCAATGACCTTTTAGTGTGACCACTACGCTTATGAAATTATCACATGTAATGTTACATAGAAGAGAAATCAAGATGTGATAAATATTTTATTTATATTAATCCAATGAATAAAGGATTATCATAAAGTAAAAAGATGTTGGTTTCAAGGGAACCAACTCTAACAGACTACCACTTTCACTAGATATGACTACAAACAACCTTTATCCCACTAGATCCCACATGATATTCATGATTTTGCTGAGATATGCCTTTATTCCAGGGGCAGACACATTCTCTTCAATGAACACTCACCTCACTGCAACTTCTCCACTTTTAATTAAATCACACAATAGGTGATACTTCCAGAGTATGCGCTTAGCCCGTTGATGTGACATTGGCTCTTTTTCAAGAGCCACTACTACAATATTATTTCAATACAATGTAATTTGATCTTTACTTCTAGGAACGACATCACGCTCTTGGTAAAATATCCGAATCCAGATGGCTTCCATGGCTTCATTATAACCTACTATATATTAAGAAACCACTTTATAATTCGTGACAATTGGCTACATTGAGATCTTCCAGCTCATAGCTCCTCCATTGAGACAGAAAACTTATCATAATTGTGACATTTGATCATTCTTGTCTGTCTGAAGACCATAATCAACATACCCTCTGATGAAATGATCCTTGTATCCTCCATACACTAGGAAAATATCCTATGTTCTTCTCAAATTATTAAGGATATCCCTAATAGATTTCCAATGTTGTTTTCCTAGATCTTCTTGATATCTTACTACCATGATTACTGAATAGGAAACATCATGTCTGGTACATATCATGGCATAAATTTTTCATCCTATCTCCAAAGTATATGTGATCGTGCTCATTCTATCATTATCCTATTATGTATGGGGACAAATTTTCATAGAAATATTTATTCAATGAGACGATGGAATGAACCCCCTATTGTATTGTTCCATACTAAATATCTTTAGTATCTTGTTAGTGTATTTACTCTTACTTAGTCGAAACAACCTTTTGGATCTATCACGAATGATCTTGATCCCTAGAATATAGGCTTCATAACCTATGTCCTTCATGGAGAAGAACTTGTTCAATCGGTCCTTAACAGACTGTAATACTGGTATATAATTTCCAATAAGAAATCTTTCATCAGCATATTCTAATAGGATAACGAACACATTCCCATTAAACCATTTTTAAACACATGGGTCACATTCATTCTTAATGAAACCAAATTCTGTTATGGTTTCATTGAATCGAGTCTTCCATAACCAAGATACATTCTTCATTCCATAAATAGATCGACGAAACTTGAAAAACTTTTTGGAATCCCCTGGTGTAAAAAACTCTTTGGTTGCATCATAGTGACATCTTCTAGAAGGTTCCCGTTAAGGATTGAAGTTTTTCCATCCATCTAACAAATGTCATAGTCATGGTTATATCCAATAGAACGTATGGTTTTGATGGATTTAGACATATAAAATGGAAAATAATCTTTATCATAGTCAATTCCTTGATACTATTTAAAACCTTTATCCACTACCCATTCATTATAGGTACTTACTTTACCATCCGTGTCCAAGTTCTTCTGGAATACCCATTTTTATCCAACATGCTTTACATTAACTTTATCATCGACCAGAACTAAACATGGTTCTCATACATGGAATTTGACAAAGAGTTCATAGCCTATAGCCATTATGAAACTTTTGAACTATCCTATGCCTCCATATAGGAGAGAGTTTCATTATTTTCCAATAATAATGAGTTACCATCCTCAGTGTATAAGGCCCCAGCCTTAAACCTTACTTAATCTTGAGTTATTACAAGATTACACATTGAGGATCTTTTCGGGTTTAGAGTTTTAGAGAATTAGATCATAAAACTTGCATTACATTCCACATATAAACAAAGTGGTTACATAAAGATAGTATTATTCATTCCCATCAATGGAAACACATTTAAAATAAAACATGGATTATTTCTTGACACTTCCTTGACACTATCATCATATCATGTACCTTTCCCTTGACCTGTGAAAAACATTTCAAAAAAACTTGGGATGAGCATAAAAAGCTCAGTATGGGTTATAAAAACATGGAAAGGTAACATGAGTTCATATATACATAAGAATGAAATCATACTTTACCCATAAAACATAGGCACTTTAACATACCTCATAAAATCACGAATAAATCATAGAAATCATAAGACATAATGGTAACTGGAGGCATTAATAACATTCTTACGTAGGGAGTAACCCTCTTGGTTACGTTTGGAATACCCATCACAGTATATTCCCTAAAATCTCTTCGGAGAAACCTTAACGTTTCACTCCTTCGCGTTACCCAATGCATTGGAGAGCTATAACAGGCTCACCCGCCCTTAGTTTATCACGGAACCACCCGTCTTCATAATAATTCCCAAGAACCATAACATAATCATATCACATAAAACATGCATAAAGGAAACATAAAATTTCCACAGTTCAAACACGAGATATCAATACAATACATTGATATAAAAACATTATGAAAACCATTTTCAATACTAAAATAAAAGAAAATTAAAACATGGTATTTATTTTTCTTTTAAAAAGAAGGTATGGCTTGTAGAGGAAGCCGAAACTCAAATAACGGTTACGACGGCGGAGAAGTCGTTGTCGCCACATACGTACGACAAAACATTCCCTTTTTTTGTTTAGTAAACGCTTCATATAAAAAAGATTCCTTTTGAATAAACGTAAAAGTCAAAGGGGTTTATACACCGTATAAAAGAAAGTTGTGTATAAAATAAAATATGCCTCAATGAAAGGAGATTGAGACGAAGTCCCATACCATGTATCCGACTTGACCCGACCGTTCTTTAATCTCCTGAATAATAAAGTTTAGTAAATCTCTAATTGCTTATGAATCTTTTCAAGTTCATTATTCCTTTTATACCATGTTGTGAACATCATGTAATCAGTTAAGTTAATAATGTTTATTTTGTCGGTATATGGTTCTTAAGTCAAAAATAGACTTCTTACACTTACATGTTGTTAATTTGGTCAAAGGTTCAATATATCCAGAATGTTATTAATGATGTAGATATCATATATGTCATATATATCCAGTACATACATGCATTTATAATATTACATAATCATTTAGAGGTAAGAAATGAAATGCACCGTTCATGGAGACGGTAAGCCGTACGTACGCATGAACGCTACTTTCATTTCTATTTTGTATTTTATAGAATGGAATCATAATGATATAACGGTATATTATAATTCCAGTATAATATCATATATAATATCATAGTTCCATCCTTTATATGTCCCACATATGGTATTAACGAATCAAATCACTTTTAGGGGGCGGTAGTCCGCACTTCCTAAAATGAAGATATCGTGTTTACCCATAATGGAAACCATAAAGTTATGCCCAAAATGAAAAAAAACATAAGCTTAAGGAAACCATAAACATATTATATATCATATATAAAAATAGTGACATCATAATGGCCACCTTTGAAGGTGTTAAATGAGTATTGAACAATCATCGTTTCGGGAGGCAGAATTTCGCCATCCACGGAAACCGTATGTTCTTTAACCATTTGATGTAGTTTTGTGATAGTGTAGCTCAAATATATCTTATAACAACATCCTAGTATATTGAAGATACTGGTGTTGTCACAAAAGAAGTAAATAAAAAGAGTTTAGGGGGTTGGAGAAGCAAAAGAAAACAAATGAACATGAGAGAATGAATTACCTTAAAAAGTGTAACTCCTTTTGATTTGAGCCTAAGGGCTTCCTTTGAAAGGATTCTGCCCAAAGGGAATCCTCTAGGATGAGGAGAGGGATGTGGAGAGAGTAAATGGGCAGGTTTTGGCCGAGCCAAATGCTTGAGAAGTGTGTGAAATGAGGTAGAGGTGGGGGCCTTTTATAAGAGGAGAGGAGGGGCACTTTTGGAAAGTAAAGAAATATTACTTTATTTGAAAATGTGTTTCGGTTTTAAAAGGTCCCACATTGATAGAATTCGTGGATAAGGTGATAAGGGTTCGAAATACACTCATCCAATTGGTTTTGGACATTTTTAGTTTATAGAGTTTTCATTATCATTCCATTTTATTTAAATCGTCAAATAATGATGTCATCGCTGCATCATTATTATGTCATAAATAATTTAATTTATTTAATGTCTAAAAATCATAAAAAAATACTATGATGTATGAAATATTTTTATCTTTCCAATGACTATTTATAATAAAAAATATGATCTTTATAACCCCATGGAAAAATTGTTTTCGTAAAACATCTCTTGTTTGTGTCATTTTTACTTTAACATTTAATAAAAAGTTATTTATGTCATTTCCAAACCAAAGTGTCTCCATGGGGTCCCCAAGTTGACCCATGGCTTGTCTTGGTCGGCCATGACACAACCAATAAGTTTGGGACATGTGTATAGGTCATTTCCTATTATTAAATCATTATTAATACCTTAAACTACCCTAATTACCACTAATCGCGATTAAGAACGTAATAAGTTACTATTCACCAAAAAATTATTATAATCTCATTGAACCACATTTTACTTCTTAATGACAACCATGTATGTCGGATTTTCAAAATTCAATACACATTAGAGGTAAACTTTCAATTAACTGAAAAATCAGTTTGCTTGATTACCACTTAGTGGTTTCACTATTAATCAAAAATTGAAGTTTTTCAGAAAATTACCAAAAATTTACCCTAAGCTATATTTGATATTCTGAATTAAAAAATGAAGTCCATTTTACAAAATTCAAATCATATAAGTCACATTAATTAATTCAATAATTAATTCCCGCTGCCAGAGCAAATAGCGTGTTTTTACAAAACAATAAGTATCAAAAGATTGACACCAGTTTAAGTCTAATTTCAAAGTGAAATTGATTCCAATGACCACCATTGGATAAAATGGTAAAAATACATTCTAATTTCACTTCAAAACCAATTCAAAACATAATCTAATCGTATAAATAAATTAGATTAAAAAGCAGTTTTGATGTAAAATGCAGTATTTTTCACTATTCATTAAAAAATGAATATTGTCAGAAAAATACCAAAAATTCACACAAGGTAAATTTTTATGTCCCAATAATAAAGGAGAAGTTTATTTTGACAAACATAGTTTATAAAATTGTCAAAATATAGATTCAAAAATGGTTTTCCATCAAAAGGCAGTAAAACAATCTTTTAAGAATATTAGTTTATTCCATGCATAAGATTGTATTTATTTTCATTTTAAGCCTCTAAAACACTATCTTAATCATTAGTAGACATGGATAAAAATATCTATTATTAATTACTTACTTGGGATGTTACATCCTTCCCCCCTTTAGAAAATTGCGTCCCCGCAATTTATTTACTTATCGAATAAATGGGGGTACTTATCCCTCATTGCATTTTCAGATTACCATGTTGCCTCTTCAATCATGTGGTTTTTCCACAAAACCTTTACCTGCTTAATCACCTTATTCCGTAACACTTGCTCCCTGTGGTCAAGAATCTGGACCGGTTGTTCCTCATAAGATAGGTTCTCTTCCAGCTGAACTACCTCTGGACTCAAAACATGAGATGGATCTGGCATATACTTTCTCAACATCGAAACGTGAAAAACATTGTGTACCTGAGATAAACTCGGAGGTAAAGGCACTCGGTATGCAACTGATCCAACTCTCTCCAGAATTTCGTATGGTCCAACAAACCTTGGACCCAACTTTCCTTTCTTACCAAATCTCATCACACTTTTCCAAGGAGAAACCTTGAGAAAAACATGATCACCTACCTCGAAAGATAGATCCTTCCTCCGGTTATCCGCATAACTCTTCTGTCTGCTCTGAGCTGTTCTCATGTGTTTCTGAATCAGCTGAACTTTTTCTGCCATCTCTTCTACCAATTCTGGTCCCATCAACTTCCTTTCACCCACTTCATCCCAGAAAGTTGGAGTTCGACACCGCTTCCCATATAATGCCTGAAATGGTGCCATCTGTATACTGGAATGAAAACAGTTATTATATGAAAACTCAACCAAAGAAAGATGTTGGTCCCAACTTCCCTGATAATCCATAGAACAAGCTCGTAGCATATCCTCCAATGTCTGAATTGTTCGTTCTGACTGCCCATCTGGGATCACGATCTGATACAATGGAGAGAGGAAATCCATGTAACCTGACTATCTCTTTAAGATACAAACGGGAAAGTTGATCAAGAGAGAAAGTATCTCGTATAGCAAGGAAATGAGCAGATTTGGTCAAGCGATCAACAATAACCCAGATTGCATTATTACCTCGAGATGTCTTCGGTAATCCAACAACAAAGTCCATGGATATATTCTCCCATTTCCACTCTGGCACTGGTAAAGGCTGAAGCATCCCTTTCGGTAACTGCCGCTCTGCTTTAACCTGTTGACATGTCAAACACTTCACAGTAAAATCAGCAATATCTCTTTTCATTCCATCCCACCAGTAATACTCCCGCAGATCTCTATAAATCTTAGTACTGCCCGGATGAACTGAAAACGGAGAACTATGAGCTTCACATAACAGCTCTCTCTTCAACTGTGAATCACAAGGCACACACAATCTCTTCCCAAATCGCAAAACACAATCACTATCAATGTTGAATTCAGGCAAGATACCTTTCTGAACCAGCTCTACCTTTTTCTGCAACTCACTGTCTTGCTTCTGTGCTTTCTTGATTCTATCTGATAGAGATGATCTCACTGATACCTGAAACAAAACAGAAGGACATCCTGCACCAACAACTTCTATGCCAAAGTTCATCAAATTGTTAACCAAAGGATCACGTTTCAAACGCAACATTGTTAATGAAGCATTACTTTTTCCACTCAAAGCATCAGCCACTTTATTTTCTTTTCCCGGATGGTAATGAATTGTACAATCATAATCTTTGATTAATTCCAGCCATCTCCTTTGTCTCATGTTTAACTCTTTCTGAGTGAATATATACTTTAAACTTTTGTGATCGGTATATATTTCACACTTTACTCCATACAAATGATGCCTCCAAATTTTTAAAGCAAAAACAACAGCAGCTAATTCCAAAACATGTGTAGGGTAATTTACCTCATGAGTTTTCAACTGTCGTGAAGGATAAGCAATTACCTGATCATTCTGCATTAGGACGCAACCAAGTCCTTTCAATGAAGCATCACTGTATATAACAAACTCACCATTCCTGGAAGGTAGTGCCAAAACTGGAGCATTCACCAATCTTCTTTTCAATTCCTGAAAACAATCATCACATTCTTTTGTCCAGATAAACTTAACACCCTTCCGAGTTATCTTAGTCATTGGACTAGATAACCGTGAAAAATTTCTAACAAACCTTGGGTAATAGCCCGCCAAACCAAGGAAGCTACGAATCTCGGTTACATTTGTGGGTCTTGGCCATTCTTCCACAACTTTTGTTTTTGCAGGATCAACAGTTATGCCATCTTTAGAAACAATGTGACCAAGGAAAGAAATTTGTTGCAACCAAAACTCACACTTGCTGAATTTCTGATACAGTTTCTTTTCTTTTAAGGTTTTCAAGATAACCCTTAAATGTTTTTCATGCTCCTCTTTACTTTTAGAAAACACCAAAATTTCATCAATGAAAACCACCACAAACTTATCCAAGAACTCATGGAAAATTCTATTCATTAAGTCCATGAATACAGCAGGTGCATTGGTTAGCCCAAAAGGCATTACTACAAATTCATAATGGCCATATCTCGTACGGAACGCGGTCTTCGGAATATCTGCCTCCTTTACCTTCAGATGATGGTACCCCGATCTCAAGTCAATCTTTGAAAAAAACTGAGCTCCCTGGAGCTGATCAAACAAATCATCGATATGAGGCAAAGGATATTTGTTCTTAACAGTGATATTATTCAAGGCTCTATAATCAATGCAAAGTCTCATAGAACCATCTTTCTTTTTAACAAATAAAACAGGAGCACCCCATGGTGATGTGCTAGGTCTAATGAAACCTTTCTCTAATAAATCTTGCAATTGCTCCTTCAACTCTAAAAGTTCAATTTGTGCCATTCGATAAGGGGGTTTTGAAATTGGCTTAGCATCAGGATCTAAGTCAACAGTAAACTCAACTTCCCGATCTGGTATTATTCTAGGCAACTCATCAGGAAAAACATCAGGATACTCATTTACCACTGGCACATCATTAATCTGAATAGTTCCTTTATTTTCAACGACGTGTGCAAGGCAACATTCATTTCCATCTTTTACAAGTTTCTCGGCCTCTTGATATGTTATCAAAAGTAAGGGTTCATTCCTGTAAACAAATTGAAAGTCTTTCTGAAAAGAAACTTCTTTAGCTCTACAATAAATCTTAGCATGGTAAATAGAGAGCCAATCCATTCCCAGGATAACATCAAACTCTACTAGAGGTAGAACAATAAAGTTTTCAAGTAGGTTCTTTCCACAGATAAGGATAAGAAGATTCTTATAAATTCTTTTTGCCTCGACACTTCCCCCAGGTGTTTTTACCAAAAGTTCAGGATTCATTTCTTGAGATGGTATTCCCATTTTACCAGAAAAGGTTTCAGAGATGAAAGAATGTGTAGACCCCGAATCAAACAACACACTGGAATAATCTGAAAAAACAAACAAAGTACCTGATACAACTTCATTGGATGGCCCGACATCAGCTGAAGTAGATGCAAAGGATTTCACCACCCCTTTCTGCTTGTAGTCCAACTGCTTCCCATCACTCAAGCTCCTTGTCGGACACTCGTTTGCATAGTGACCCATCTCATTGCACTTATAACATTTCACTAACTGCAAATCAAATTTGTTCTTACCTTCACCATGATCCTTTTCAGTGCAATCACGAGCCTTATGTCCCATCTTACCACATCGGTAGACCTTCCCAGAATTCAGAAGACATTCCCCAGCATGCCTTTTTCGACATTTATCACAAACTAGAAACTTAGTTTTCTTACCATCAGACTTTTTTGAAGAATTCTTACCTTTCTCCTGCCACCTCGGTCTCTTCTTCTGCTGGTTGTTATAGAAAACTTGGTCATCGGCAAACTCCATTTCCACCCTCTCAGCACATCGAACAAGCTTTTCATAACTTTTAAACTCAGGAGAAGCTAATGCCCTTCGATATTTTGGATTTAATCCTGAGTAAAAACGATTGATTTTACTATCAAGGTCCTGGATAAAATTTGGAGCATACCTTTCCAATCGAGTGAACCTTTCTTCATAGGCAGCCACTGAGTCTTCCTCTTGCCTCAATTCCATGAATTGCTTTTCCATCCTAAGTCGAAAAGCCTTAGGAAAATACTTCTCATGAAACATACCTTTGAATTCATCCCAGTCAAGAGCATCAATCTCATCGGCGTCCCTGATATTTTTAACCATAGACCACCACTGATCTGCTTCACCCTCCAAACGGTAAATAGCAAGACTAACCTTTTGATTGTCTGAACACCCCATGACATCAAAAATCTTCTCCAGTGCTTTAAGCCACCCTTCAGCTAGCACAGGGTCAGATGATCCTCTGAATGATGGGGGATGTTGCCTCATGAAATGTTCCACCACTGACATGTTCCTCTGCGGTTGATCTGCCTGATCTCGTGCATGGATACCACCACCATTTATCGCTTGAGTCAACTGCGCCATTACTGCCACAAACTGTTCAGTTCCAATTCCGACCATTTCTGGATGCTGATTCGGAAGGTTATTTCCTTCTGGATGCCTTCCTAGCACTGCTTCCCTGTTTCCTCTGCGGAAAACAATTCTGAACAAACATGTCTTAGATGAAGCAACATGGTAATCGTTAAATGCTATATCATTTCAAATTTTTTTTTTGGATAATCATTTAATAGAATTCTAACTCCTAATGTTATCTAAACCGACCTCTGATACCAACTATAAGGCCCCAGCCTTAAACCTTACTTAATCTTTAGTTATTACAAGATTACACATTGAGGATCTTTTCGGGTTTAGAGTTTTAGAGAATTAGATCATAAAACTTGCATTACATTCCACATATAAACAAAGTGGTTACATAAAGATAGTATTCTTCATTCCCATCAATGGAAACACATTTAAAATAAAACATGGATTATTTCTTGACACTTCCTTGACACGATCATCATATCATGTACCTTTCCCTTGACCTGTGAAAAACATTTCAAAAAAACTTGGGATGAGCATAAAAAGCTCAGTATGGGTTATAAAAACATGGAAAGGTAACATGAGTTCATATATACATAAGAATGAAATCATACTTTACCCATAAAACATAGGCACTTTAACATACCTCATAAAATCACGAATAAATCATAGAAATCATAAGACATAAAGGTAACTTTAGGCATTCATAACATTCTTACGTAGGGAGTAACCCTCTTGGTTACGTTTGGAATACCCATCACATTATATTCCCTAAAATCTCTTCAGAGAAACCTTAACGTTTCACTCCTTCGCGTTACCCAATGCATTGGAGAGCTATAACGGGCTCACCCGCCCTTAGTTTATCACGGAACCACCCGTCTTCATAATAATGCCCAAGAACCATAACATAATCATATCACATAAACCATGCATAAAGGAAACATAAAATTTACACATTTCAAACACGAGATATCAATACAACACATTGATATAAAAACATTATGAAAACCATTTTCAATACTAAAAGAAAATAAAAGTAAAACATGGTATTTATTTTTCTTTTAAAAAGAAGGTATGGCTTGTAGAGGAAGCCGAAACTCAAATAACGGTTACGACGACGGAGAAGTCGTTGTTGTCGCATACGTACGACAAAAACATTCCCTTTTGTCGTTTAGTAAACGCTTCGTATAAAAAAGATTCCTTTTGAATAAACGTAAAAGTGAAAGGGGTTTATACACCGTATAAAATAAAATTGTGTATAAAATAAAATATGCCTCAACGAAAGGAGATTGAGACGAAGTCCCATACCTCGTATCCGACTTGACCCGACCGTTCTTTAATCTCCTGAATAATAAACTTGAGTTAATCTCTACTTGCTTATGAATCTTTTCAAGTTCATTATTCCTTTTATACCATGTTGTGAACATCATGTAATCAGTTAAGTTAATAATGTTTATTTTGTCGGTATATGGTTCTTAAGTAAAAAAATAGACTTCTTACACTTACATGTTGTTAATTTGGTCAAAGGTTCATTATATCCAGAATGGTATTCATGATGTAGATATCATATATGTCATATATATCCAGTACATACATACATTTATAATATTACATAATCATTTAGAGGTAAGAAATGAAATGCACCGTTCATGGAGACGGTAAGCCGTACGTACGCATGAACTCTACTTTCATTTCTATTTTGTATTTTATAGAATGGAATCATAATGATATAAAGGTATATTATAATTCCAGTATAATATCATATATAATATCATAGTTCCATCCTTTATATGTCCCACATATGGTATTAACGAATCAAATCACTTTTAGGGGGCGGTAGTCCGCACTTCCTAAAATGAAGATATCGTGTTTACCCATAATGGAAACCCTAAAGGTATGCCCAAAATGAAAAAAAAACATAAGATTAAGGAAAACATAAACATATTATATATCATATATAAAAATAGTGACATCATAATGGCCACCTTTGAAGGTGTTAAATGAGTATTGAACAATCATCGTTTCGGGAGGCAGAATTTCGCCATCCACGGAAACCGTATGTTCTTTAACCATTTGATGAAGTTGTGTGATAGTGTAGCTCAAATATATCTTATAATAACATCCTAGTATATTGAAGATACTGGTGTTGTCACAAAAGAAGTAAATAAAAAGAGTTTAGGGGGTTGGAGAAGCAAAATAAAACAAATGAACATGAGAGAATGAATTACCTTAAAAAGTTTAACTCCTTTTGATTTGAGCCTAAGGGCTTCCTTTGATAGGATTCTGCCCAAAGGGAATCCTCTAGGATGAGGAGAGGGATGTGGAGAGAGTAAATGGGAAGGTTTTGGCCGATCCAAAGGCTTGAGAAGTGTGTGAAATGAGGTAGAGGTGGGGGCCTTTTATAAGAGGAGAGGAGGGGCACTTTTGGAAAGTAAAGAAATATTACTTTATTTGAAAATGTGTTTCGGTTTTAAAAGGTCCCACATTGATATAATTAGTGGATAAGGTGATAAGGGTTAGAAATACACTCATCCAATTGGTTTTGGACATGTTTAGTTTATAGATTTTGCATTATCTTTCCATTTTATTTAAATCATCAAATAATGATGTCATCGCTGCATCATTATTATGTCATAAATAATTTAATTTATTTAAAGCCTAAAAATCATAAAACAAATACTATGATGTAGGAAATCTTTTTAGCTTTCCAATGACTATAAATAATCAAACATATGATCTTTATAACCCCATGTAAAAATTGTTTTCGTAAAACATCTCTTGTTTGTGTCATTTTTACTTTAACATTTAATAAAAAGTTATTTATGTCATTTCCAAACCAAAGTGTCTCCATGGGGTCCCCAAGTTGACCCATGGCTTTTCTTGGTCGGCCATGACACAACCAATAAGGTTGGGACATGTGTATAGGTCATTTCCTATTATTAAAGCATTATTTATACCTTAAACTACCCTAATTACCACTAATCGCGATTAAGAACTTAATAAGTTACTATTCACCAAAAAATTATTATAATCTCATTGAACCACATTTTACTTCTTAATGACAACCATGTATGTAGGATTTTCAAAATTCAATACACATTAGAGGTAAACTTTCATTTAACTGAAAAATCAGTTTGCTTGATTACCACTTAGTGGTTTCACTATTCATCAAAAATTGAAGTTTTTCAGAAAATTACCAAAAATTCACCCTAAGCTATATTTGATATTCTGAATTCAAAAATGAAGCCCATTTTACAAAATTCAAATTATATAAGTCACATTAATTAATTCAATAATTAATTCCCACTGCCAGAGCAAATAGCGTGTTTTTACAAAACAATAAGTATCAAAAGATTGACACCAGTTTAAGTCTAATTTCAAAGTGAAATTGATTCCAATGACCACCATTGGATAAAATGGTAAAAATATATTCTAATTCCACTTCAAAACCAATTCAAAACATTATCTAATCATATAAATAAATTAGATTAAAAAGTAGTTTTGATGTAAAATGCAGTATTTTTCACTATTCATTAAAAAATGAATATTGTCAGAAAAATACCAAAAATTCACACAAGGTAAATTTTGATGTCCCAATCATAAAGGATAAGTTTATTTTGACAAACATAGTTTATAAAATTGTCAAAATATAGATTCAAAAATGGTTTGCCATCAAAAGGCAGTAAAACAATCTTTTAAGAATATTAGTTTATTCCATGCATAAGATTGTATTTATTTTCATTTTAAGCCTCTAAAACACTATCTTAATCATTAATAGACATGGATAAAAATATATATTATTAATTACTTACTTGGGATTTTGCACAGTTACAAGGAAACAATATCTCTCTGGTTCCCCAACCTGTCTTGTACTTCTACGCAGTACTTGTGTTTCAGGAACTACTTCTTCTACATGGACCTATATAACATTCTCATATACCAACTCATGTTTATCTTGAGAATCAACTTCATAGATGTCAATCATCATCCCACTATCCTTTTTGAGGATGCGTTCCCTCTTAAGAAAGACAGTTTTCCTGGTGATAATTAATTTCTTTCCCAAGGGATTGAATAGGTCGCATCCCGTTTTTCCCATGGGATATCATGAAAATATACACTTCATGATTCAGTGTGTAATTGTTTTTCTTATGGAGGCCTTAACAAATGCTTTACAATTACATACATGTGTGTGTGAAAAAATGGGTTTCCATACATTCTATATCTCGGAGGGGATCTAGTTCTCCACCTTAGTTAGTACTCAGTTTAATTTGTATGCTATAGTTTTTAATTCATATGCCTAAAAGGATAATGTAAGATATGTATGACTCATCATTAACCTTATCATGTCCAACACGGTATGGTTCTTCCTTTCACTAACACCATTCCACTATGTTGTATAAAGTGGAGTGAGTTTAGATATAATCCCAGACTCCCGTAAATGGTTGATGAACTCTTGGTTAAGTTATTCTTCACCATGATTTGATCTAATCTTCTTTATCTTCTTACCACACTGATTTTCTACTTCATTCTTTAATTCCTTTAATTTATCCAAGAACATGGACTTATACCACTTTAAGTAGACATAACCTTATCTACTCAAGTCATCTGTAAAAGTAACGAAGTAAGAATATACAAAGCTAGCTTCAACTAGAAATTTTCAACACACGTCAATGTGACCAAATACTTGAAACTCTATGGCCCTTGCACCCAATCCAACGAAATTTGGTTTGATCATTTTAACTTATAAACAAACAAGACATCTATCAACTAGTTTTAGATAAAAAAACTATGTAACCATCTTGAGAGAGATTTTTCAAGAACTTATCTTTAACATGACTAGGACGGTGATACTGTAACATGGCGCTTTATGAGTCAAGTGAACTAGATTTTTTATCGATTTACAACACCCAACTTTCATAATTTAATACATACATACTATTATTTAAATACACAATACAATAACATAAGTCGTACTTATAAGAGAAACAACACATACTTCCAAAAATGAAAGTAAATCCATATATATCTGAACTCGATACATAAATTATATTCATACTAACAATTTATAGATAATAAGAGCCATGTAAAACAAAATCATCTTGGTTGGAAATATGAGGTGTTAGTCAACAATTGAAAGAGTAGACAACTTCTCACTTGTCGTGGATCACATATCCACCTATCCACTAGAAATCATCCAAAATATACTTTTTTTTACATTTGAATACAGATGTTAACCCCACAAGAAGTATCTAATACCCAATGTGTAGAATTGGAAATATTATACTCGATAATGAATGAAACTTTTGCTTCCCCTAGACAATGGGTGTTGTTCCTCTTCAAATGGCATGTCTTTCTACATGAAAATCATACTACTCACTTTTACTTTCCCTTCCTTTTTACCTTCTTCTTCTTGGTCGGATGGGGCTCTAGGGATTTTGTATATTTATAAATCTTAAAACCCTTTTCCTTGTCCTTCCTCTTCCTATTCACAATAAGGACAATGTTTTTATCATTCCCCATATCCTTATCTATTTGGAGAATAAGGGTAAGAAGCTCCAATAGACTCTTCTAATAATTTCTCATATTATAATTCACAATAAAACTAGAGTATTTCTTGGGCAATGATGATAATATGATATCTGTGCACAACTCATCTGAAAAATTAATCCCTAAGATTTCCAAATGGTCAATGTTGCTATTAATATTTAATACATGAGGTCCAACTAGTGAAAACTCTCCATGTTTATTAGTGAATGAAGCATTTTAGATCTCATACCTCTCTTGTCTCACATTCTCTTGATAGAGATCCTGAATGTGAGACATCTTGATATAAGCATCTGTTTCATCATGTTTCTTTAGTATCTCAGTAGACATGGATGATAACATGAATCACTGAACATATGTAGCATCATTCAGATGTTTCTCGTATACAGAGAGTTCCACATCACTCACCTATTTTCTAGGAACAATTGGCAAAGTTTCCTCCAACAAATATAATTTCATCTCGGGGAGAAGGATGACGCCTAAATGAATCTATCATTCCTAGAAATTAATTCTTTGAGAATGTTTTAATTTTCAAGAATTGAGCACAAATATTTTTTTGAAATAGTTTTGTTTGTGGTTTATAAAAATTAACATTATCCGAATATTATTACATTATCTTGATAAATTTTTACAAATAAATAAATTAATATTTTTTAGTCTCCCACTATTTTGTCGAAACCTAGTATCCCTCACCATTGGCATTTAAATATCATGTTCATTGGATATTCTGGTGTAAAGGATCCATATTCCATTCTCATGAACCCAACTAGGTTTGTTCTGGTAACTTTAAAGGTATTATGTAGGAATTCTAAAATCCAACTACATTAACTCATAGCTCCTTGATCCATTGAGTGGACTCCCCAATATTGAAATCATTAATGACTTCCTCAACTCATGCCTCTTAGTTACACCACGTCCTAGTAGTGAAGTCATCCTTCAATTTAATCAATGTTTACTCATCAAATAACCTCAAATTAGAATTCCCTAATAATTGAGTGCACCCTCACTAGGGTTGGTCATGCACTTTGAACTATGGTTTGATTCTAACCGAAGTAATGGATGGCTATACCGACTTAATATTTAATTGAGGGATTATATACATTATGTGTAAATTTTTATTACTATCTTTTTACATGATTATTAATATTATGTGGGATATAATTATGTGATTAACCATGTATATATAAGATTTACACAAAAGACAGTTTTATTTTAGTTCCATCTTGTATGCTTGTAAGTTCATTAATTATGTGATTGCATTAAAAATCTATAATGAATAAACCTAGAACTGAAAAAATAAAGGGTACGATACCAAGCTTTATTATTGGTAAGTTTATCTAATGGTTGGTATACTAACACTAACCTTGGGTATAAAATCATTGAACCATTTGATGTTCTTATTTGTCGCTTCCCACCTATCCACCTTGGTATCTCATTGGATTGGTTTCGACTCAGCTCCTATCTTGATCTCCCTCAACTGGCATTAGTTATCCACCCATTACATATTCATTTAAATCATACACATCTAAGGGGTAAAAGGGGTTTACCTAAAAGAAACCATGGGAACACTGACCCTACATATTAATGACGAGAAGGAATGCATGCCAAAAACATTAAATTAAAAAATAAATTAAATAGAAACCAATCACAAACAAAGGTCTGGTCTAGGTCATGATTATCCACATACATGCGATGAATTACACTATTAATATATCTATCATTAAATTCTTTATTAATTCATATATAGAAAAATTATGCTCGAATCGAATAATTATTATCTTTAATTAATCAATAATTTTTATCTTAATACTTTTTCTAAATTTCCTTATGATTCTCATCCATAACATTATACATAACTTGTACATTGGAGGCAACATGGTGAATACCCATGTTAATCTACCCAACATGTATTATCTTTGTATACTGTTTTACTCTTATGACATATAACATACAATATTTAATGCATATAATCACAATATGTACCTCATAGTATTTTACAGGAATCACATGATTATTTCAGCCACATATATGCTTCAATGTACATGAGTAACAACATGTACAATGATTTATAAATGATATGCAGTTCTGGACATTACAAAATATTAATGTTATAATGATTTGTAATTTGGTAAAGTAAACAGCGTGTAGATCCAACTACTAGTGTATTCTACCATTCATCGTCTTATCTGACATACACACCTAGGGACTCAGCGTTTGAGGCGTACTTTAGAAATCTCAGATTACACTGCGTGTATAGTGGGCCACACATTGTGTTGTCTCCGGGTTACACAATCCTCGGTCGACTGAGTTGTGTATCCAGTACTTGGTTTTGCCCTGATGCAAGTGCGACTACACGCCATATGTAGTGGGACACATGGAATGTAATGTAACATCCCAATTAAGTAATGAATAATAGATATTTTTATCTATGCCTATTAATGAATTAGATAGTGTTTTAGAGGCTTAAAATGAAAATAAATCAAATCTTAATCATGGAATACACTAATATTTTTAAAAGATTATTTTACTGCCTTTTGATGGAAACCCATTTTTAAATCTATATTTTTACAATTTTATAAGCTATGTTTGTCAAAATAAACTTATTATTTATGATTGGGACATCAAAATTTACTTTGTGTGAATTTTTGGTATTTTTCCGATAAAGTTCATTTTTTAATGAATAGTGAAAATGTTGTATTTTAATTCAAAACCTATTTTTAATCTAATTTATTTATATGATTAAATTATCTTTTTAATTGGTTTTAAAGTGAAATTAGAATATATTTTTAACATTTAATCCAATGGTGGTCATTGGAATAAATTTCACTTTTAAATTGGGCTTAAACTAGTGTCAATCTTTTGATACTTATTATTTCATAAAAACACGCTATTTGTCATGACAGCGGGAATTAATTATTAAATTAATTAATCCATCTTATATGTTTCGAATTTTGTAAAATAGACATCATTTTTTAATTCAGAATATCAAATATAGCATAGAGTGAAGTTTTGGAATTTTTCTGAAAAACTTCAATTTTTGATGAATAGTAAAACCACTGAGTGGTAGTTAAAGAAACTGATTTTTCGTTTAAATGAATCTTTGCCACTTCTGTGATTTGATTTTCAAAAATCCTATATACATGGTTGTCATTAAGAAGTAAAATGTGGTTCAATGTGATTAAAATATTTTTTTGGTGAATAGTAACTTTTAAGTTCTTAATCGCGATTAGAGGTAATTAGTGTAGTTTAAGGTAAAAATATTGTTTTAATAATATGATATGAGCTTGAAACATGTCCTACACTCATTTGATGTGTCATGGCCGACCAATAAAATGCATGGGTCAACTTGGGGACCCCATGGAGCCACTTTGGCTGGGAAATGACATAAATAACTTTTCATTTAATGTAAAAGTAAAAATAACACAAACATGAGATGTTTTACTAAAACAATTGTTACATAGGTTTATACAAGTCCGATTTTTGATTATAAATAGTAATTGGAAATATAAAAGGATTTCCTAAATCATAGTATTTTTTTTAAATTTTTACACGTTAAATAAATTAAATTATTTATGACATCATGATGATGCAGCGATTACCTCATTAATAAAGGATTTAAATAAAATGAAATGATAATGTAAAATCTATGACCTACACATGTCCAAAACCTATTGGATGGGTGGATTTTGAACTCTTATCACCTTAACCTCGAATTATATCAATGTGGGACCTTTTTAATCCGAAACTCATTTTAAAATAAAGGAATATTGCTTTACTTTCCAAGAGTGCCCCTCCTCTCAACTTATAAAAGGCCCCCACCTCTACCTCCTTACCCACACTTCCAAAGCCTTTTTCTCGACCAACCCCTACCCATTTTGTCTCTCCACATCCCTATATTACTCCTTGAAGCCTCACATTGGGCAGAAGTCTTCCCAAGGAAGCCTTTGAGCTCATACCAAAGGGTGTTACCCGATTTTAAGGTAATGTCTTCACTTGAGTCCTTTTGTTTTATTTTACTTCTCCAACCCCTAAACTCTTTTTATTAATTTATTTTGTAACAACTCCAGTAACTTCAATATACTAGGATGTTGTTAGAAGAAGGATTCAAGCTAAAACTACACACACCTATATCTAATGGTTAAAGAACATACTGTTTCTGTGGATGGCGAATTCCTGCCTCCCGAAACGATGATTGTTCAACATTCTTTTAACACATTCAAAGGTGGACATTAAGATGGAACTATATTTATATATGATATATAATATGTTTATGTTTTTCTTAAGCTTCTGTATTTTTCATTTTGGGAATACCTTTATGGTTTCCATTATGGGTAAACGCGATATCTTCATTTAAGGAAGTGCGGACTACCGCCCCCTCAAAGTGATTTGATTCATTAATACCATATGTGGGACGTATAAAGGATGAAGTTATGATATTATATATTATATTACACTGTAATTATAATATACCTTTATATCATTATGATTACATTCTATAAAATATGAAATAGAAATGAAAGTAGCGTTCATGCGTACGTACGGCTTACCGTCTCCATGAACGGTGCATTTCATTTCTTACCTCTAAATGATTATGTAATATTATAAATGCATGTATATACAGGATATATATGATATATATGATATATACATCATGATTATAATTCTGGATATAATGGATACATGAACAACATGTAATTATAAAGTGTTTATTTTTGACTCAAGTACCAATGATCGTTAAAATGACCGTTATTAACTTAAATAATTACATAGTGTTCATGACATGGCAATAAGTGATATAAAAGGAATAATAAACTTTAAAAAGGTTCTTAAACAAGTAGAAATTAACTCAAGTTTATTATTCAGGAGATTAAAGAATGATCAAGTCAAGTCGGACCCGAGGTATGGGAATTCGTCTCAATCTCCTTTCATTGAGGCATATTTTGTTTTATACACAACCTTCTTTTATACGGTGTATAAAACCCTTTGACTTTTACATTTATCCAAAAGGAATATTTTTTATACAAAGCGTTTTACTAAACGACAAAAGGGAAGGTTTTTGTCGTACGTATGTGGCGACAATGACTTCTCCGCCACCATGACCATTATTTGAGTTTAGGCTTCCTCTACAAGCGATACCTTTTTTTAAAAGAAAAATAAATACCATGTTTTACTTTTATTTTATTTTGGTATTGAAAATGGTTTTCATAATGTTTTTATATCAATGTGTTGTATTGTTATATTGTGATTGAAATGTGGAAATTTTATGTTTCCTTTATGCATGTTTTATGTGATACGTTTATGTTATGGTTCTTGGGCATTGTTATGAAAACGGGTGGTTCCGTGTTAAACTAAGGGCAGGTGAGCCCGATATAGCTCTCTAATGCATTGGGTAACGCGAAGGAGTGAAACGTTAAGGTTTCTCTGAAGAGATTTAGGGAATATACTGTGATGGGTATTCCAAATGTAACCAAGAGGGTTAATCCCTATGTAAGAATGTTTTGAATGCCTCAAGTTACCTTTATGGCTTATGATTTCTAGGATTTATTCATGATTTGATGAGGTATGATAAAGTGCTTATGTTTTATGGGTAATGTATGATTTCATTCTTATGTAAATATGAACTTATATTTCCTTTCCATATTTTTATATCCCTTACTGAGCTTTTTATGCTCATCCCAATTTTTTTTGAAATGATTTTCACAGGTCAAGGGAAAGGTACATGATATGATGATAATGTCAAGGAAGTGTCAAGAAAGAATCCATGTTTTGTTTTAAATATGATTCCATTGATGGGAAAAATCAATACTATATTTTATGTAACCACTTTGTTTAAATGTGGAATGTAATGCAAGTTTCATGTTCTAATTCTCTAAAACTCTAAACCTGAAAAGATCTTCAAGGTGTAATCTTGTAATAACTCAATATTAAGTAAGGTTTAAGGCTGGGGCCTTATATGTAATCAAGCCGAACATTTTCCAGTCTGTCCTTGTCAACATCTAATGTTGTATTAACTACACCATATGTAATAAATGCAGAAGGATTAAGTGATTTGGAAAATCAATTCGGATACATTGAACCCAAATACATGACATGTAGTTCCAACTACACTGCATGTACTTTTGTTCTATCTTGAAAATACTGTCAGAATATCTGGATGAGATTCTTGATTTAATTTTAATTATAAATTTATAAAATTTCTGTAAAATTTGAGGGAAACAATAAGGGAGGAATAGATCTAGAAATTTAGATTATAGGAATGATTAAACATAAATTGAAAAACTAAATTATTAAAGTGTAAAAAATCAATGAATTATTTAAATAATTATAAATGAAAATATGACCTGCACAACTTGTAGGTTTCGAGCATAGTGTAATCGCATGATGACGATGAAATTTGTTTTTCCTGTAATCAACATATTAAGCTGGGATCAATATGATGATGAAATCCAGTATCCATGGATTGGATCCAACAAAATAGGAAATGAAGAGAAAGGGATGGAACCCCAGAAATAGGATCATCATATTTCATTTATAAGAAATTTAATTAAATTAAATAAATACCACCATGTATTTTTTTCGTTAAAGAATTCAACCACGAATCCATGGTGAGCCTATGTTGCGATGTAGAATCAAATGATTGGATCCCACTAGTGGTGATCCACATGTAATAGAGATATCTTTGGACATCATTGGAGGAGTCTTTGAATACTAGTGTAGAAGATCCTTGTGCTTGCAATGTACGCCTTCGATTTCCTTCAGAATCGCTTCCAAATCATTCTCTATTTTCAGTGGAGGAGGATCTCTCTCATTATTGAGAGAGTTATTGGGGAAAGGATATCACTTGAGGATTAAGAGGATTTCACCAATAATGTTGTGCACATAATTATTAGATAGCCCAAGGAATGACCGCTTAGATAATTTAGAGAGTAATAACATAATCAAGAATTTAATTCACCAAGTAATAATAAATAATTGACACAAGATCCGTTACTTATTTTATTATTAATTGTGAAACCCCATGCCAAATAATAAAAACAATGCTATTATTTTCATGGAATGTGCTTAACATTCACATTGTATTTAAATATTATTTCTCAATATACCAATAACCCAGTCTTCCGATTCTCCTAAATATTTACCGGGCCTAGAATAGTGACTATTTATTTATTTAATAAATATAACTACATTACAAGCCAATAAATAAATATTTTTCCCACAATATATTCTCTCAAAAAACAAGAGTTTAAATAAATGAAATGATACATAATTAAATAATCATTAAAACTCAATAGATAATAATATTTGTTAAACTTGTTGAATAATATATTTTTTAATTGATATACTGGGTACACTTAGTGTGTGACCCTCTAGACCTCTTTCTCATTGTAATTAGGCAGTCATTCTTAAATTCCAATATTAATATCTTGAAATAGGTCAAGGAACCCATGATAAAGAAGCTAATATCACAACGATGTGTCAGCTCATATGAATGCTTACCGTGTAATATAATATTGTTGTCCCGAAATCACCAATCAAGAAGGTTGCATGAAAGTTCCATTAACTTGTGTGCCCCATTTATCATTCGTTGACTTCTATAAATTGAACTTTCCTAGAGAACACCGTGTTCATGGATTTATTTAGGCTATATAATTTCCATCAAATGTGTCTAAGATATCTACTTCTATAGAAGCGACAAATAATTTATATCATTATTCATTAATGGAGTATTACTCATGACACAAAAATATATACTACTTAGTCGTGTACATCTATCATCATGGTTTCTATCAAAACATCTAAGTGTGTGTGTCACAATACCCATTAATAATAATCTTAAATTCTAATTTCCAATACATACATCTGTTTATTGGAAAATAAAATGATACTTAAAAATGTGGATTTTCTACTAGTGGGTCTTGTTCGCATAATATCCTCTTATATATTACCAATAGAAAACACCATGAAAATTTTCCGCAATGTTTAATGAGTCCCTGAACCTAATATCCTATATTATTTGATTCCCTTCAAATGATATCATCTGGACATAGAACATTATTCAAGAATATTATCATAGAATTTTCAGGTTCTCATCATATTAGGAATCCATTATGACCCTTTAGTATGACAAAAAATATTATGAAATTATTTCATGAAATGTCACACATAAGAAAAATCATGAAGTGATAATGATTTTATTTGTATTCATCCAATGAATACGAGTTTATCCTAGAGTACAAAGAAGTAGGTTTCTACGACACCAACTCCAAATATTCTAATATTTACCCAAAATATTTTTAATCTTCATTATCAACTACGTTTTATGTTTTTACAATGGCCTAAAGTGGAATAGTTTCAACATTTTCTGTAGCCAACACTTTAGAATCTTTTTTATCCTATTGATAATGAATTTTCTCCTTAAAATTTAGCACATGAACTTATTTTTCATATTTAATTGATGGTAATCAAAATAAATATTCCTAATTATGTATTCATAGTTTTTAAATTATGATAATATTCCCATTCTTCAAGAAATATTTGATTTTATGAGTTTTCAAAAGTAAATGATATTTCTTCTTATTTTTATTTGAAATGGAATGTGATTTTTCTTAGTGGATGAAATTATTTATTAATGAGTTCTTGATGATAGTTTTCAATATCATCTACAATTTATTTCGGATATTGTACTTAATAATTATATATAAAGACTGGTGACCTAGGGATACATCTCTCTAATGCATATGATAATGATGTAGTCCTAAAGGAAGAAATGTTGTTGATAACTGATCTGCATAATCCTACTGAAATGGTTATCTAAATGAGTTTAAAATGTGTTCCAATTAGATTTACCACAGATCAACCATGGTTTTACAATACTTTATGGAGTTATCATATAAATATTTTTATTTGACGAAGATGATATCCGAATATTTATAAGTAACATTTTCTTATTATTGGAAAATATTTCATACAGTTTCTTATATTATTCTAGAATAACATCAATGATTTTATATAATTGATATAGTTTATAGGTTTTAATTAAAAAATGTATTAATTATATATATCATTATAAATTATTTTAAAATATCAATATTTATTTTAAACAAGATAAATTTTTTATGGGTTATCATTTTTTCATTAGAGTAATTCAATTAATCTATTTTTATATCCCATACTGTGCTTTATTTTGTTCATTACAAAATTTCACCATATTTTGATGTGAAATATTTATAATTTTTATGTATATCTAAGAAAATTGTTTCTCTATGGCTAATCATAAAAAATAGAAACAATTGTCAATAATGGAAATTTTTTGTAAAGAAATGAACTATTTTTGTGGAAAAAATGTACACTATATAGTAGTGTGCACATTCTTATTTAATTTTTTTCCTAATTCTCTAAAATTATAATCATAAAAGATCGTCTAAAATTATTCAAGTGGAGTTCTCACTATTAAACACATAATTATCAGTTATGTATATTATAGGTCTTCATAGTAGGTATCAAAAAATGGGTTTATTTAACATTAGATGAATTGATATTATTTTATGAGAATATATTAAATTAATAAATACCTTTTAGTGGTTAATATGAAAGTTTATCATTCTAGGATGAAAAATATAATTAGTTTCAAGAACAAAATATGATAATAACCATGGATAAACATGATTAAAACTATGAAATTAAAATTTTTATATATACATGTCATAAATAATAAATTGAATCATGGAATACTATTAGAGAAATATTACCTAAAAATTTATTTTTGGGGGAAAAGGTCTTCCTCAGTTTTGATTTGTGGAAGGAGAAAAAAATCCACCATTACCTTGTAGAAGTTTTAATTCTTATAATATTTGAAAAATCTAGCTCAAGTGATTTAGATAGCTTCTCAAATATACATCTCTTATACAAAACACATTATAATATATCTTAATACTATTATATCTTTAGATTTAATAAAGGGTCTTGGCATATATTTTAACATGTTTTAGAAAACCAACTATCCCATCATAGTCACTCCAAAAAAAACATATATATCATTTTAAAATTTCAATGATGATTGACAAGGGTGACCTTCAAGTGACATTCATCTTTCTATTATTTTCATAATTTTATTATTATCATAAATTTTATTCCATATTCCAAAAAAATCAAAATTTATCCTCAATAATTATAGAGAAAAATATTAGTAGGATTTTTCAAAACTATATATTCAGATCCTAATATTTTTTACAAAATGTTTCCCTCTATCAACTTCTATTTCAGTCAGTATGTATAGACATAGTGTTTCTATGAGAATTTAACATTAGAAATCTTTCTATAATGATTGGTAATCCATATTTCAAAGGTATGATTTATTTTAACAGTTTTCATCTTTCTAAAGTGTATTTGAATTATATTGATGATCAATATGACATAATTCTAATTTTTTTATTATAGAAATTATGTACCAAGGAATACGAATTAAAATCATGGTTAGAATATTATTAAAGAAGCTAAAATATTGATGAATCTATATATATGGTTTTAAGAGTAATTATTTAGTGTTATTTTTCTAAGGGTTGATGGATATAAGATAAAAAAATAATTTTAATAGTATAGATAATATTTTTAGTTATTATGTGATAATATTCAATGGTGAATAATGATATTTGAGATCTGTTTATTGGGATTTATGAATAATACATGGTTTAAATATAAATCATATTTTTTTATATTATTTTTAATGTTCAGTTAATTATGGTTATTTGGTATACATTATTATAATGTTTTTTTGGAATTTATGTCTTATATTATAGATAATAATGTGTTTTAAAAGTGATTTGGTGATTATGTGATTAAATATACTCTATAAGAAGTTATCTATATTTTTTGGGGACCATTATAGTAATTAATGTAAATGGGATATTTTTATCCACTATGTAATTTGATGTAAACATGGAATATATTCATTTATGAATAAATATTTAGTTTCCTTTTTGAAGAATATATGAAATTATTGTTTATTTATGGTGATTTGGGATATCTTTAGAAAACATTAGTATGTTTAGAAATTTACATGATTTGGATATAAATATTATATATATATATAACATTATGAGTGATTAATTTTGATTGGGATTAAATTTTATGATTATGATTGAAGATTATGTGATCAAATATTTCTAATATTTTGGTCTGTAATTTTGATTGAAATGTTTTGAATAGTTTTACTATCAGCTATTTATGGAATTATATAATTTGATATTTGGGTTTTATTAATGGAGATATTAGAAATTAAATAATTTCATCACCATATATGTGTTTATTAATATTGGATATTATAATAACATATGCTAACTATTTTGATTTGGTTAATGTATACAATAAGGAGGATTAAATTATCATACTATTTTTGATATTGTGATACATCAAACGTTAACATAAAATACTCAGGAAGTACCACTTCACCTTTTTCATTTATCATCTTGAATATGAGATGAAGTATGGATAGAAAACAGAATGAAGCATAAGGAAATGTTGAAATTATTCATAAGTAGTTGAATGAAATAGATTATGAATATTATCTATTATTATCTATCATGGTGGTAATATAATTCCTTAGTATCAAGAAATAGTAGTATAAATCCATCGAGTATTTTATGGAAAATATATCTTAGTTATCAAGGTATTATTTTTTTAATGTCATTAAAAAATATGAGTTTCCTAATGAAAAATGTGTTTTTTGATAATTATCTAGGAAATGATAGTTTTTATAGAGCTAAAATAGAAAATTAATTTATTTTCAATTTTTTTTATCAATGTGTATTCTTCAAACCCCTCATAAAGTAAAATATGTATTTATTTAATCTTATGTATATTTATCTTCTACTATATATTCCTTCCCTTTTATACTATTTTATGGTTCCTTTATTACATATAATTTTAAATTAATTATATTTGTAATCAAATTCTACTCTGTGTAATTTATTATAAAAATGTTTTAAATCTTTGGCCATTATAAATGTGATAATCAGTTATAGGGTGGGATTTCATTAATTATGTAGAATGTAATGCCCTTAAGATTTATCACATTTTCATTTATGAAAATATATTGTAAAATAACATTTGATATATACAACAATAAACTAAATATTTTATAACAATACATTAATTAAAGATACACATATATTTTTTATCAATATAAAATTTCAAATGAAATAAATTATCACTCATTGGTACTTATATGATATAAGGTTAACAAAACTTAATGTTTAAAAGAGCTAATTTGATTATAATATTGGATTTTCATTATAATTTTTAATTTTTATTGTCATATTATATTTTTAGATTTTTTATATTTAATTTATATAATGGAAATCATTTTTTACATCATCATTTCAAAATGTTATTAATGTGAAATAAAGGTATTTTTCCAAAGTACATGTTTTTTTCTTGAATTGTGAAAAAAATCAATTTTATAAATACTCAACCTTTTATAACATTATCATGATTGAATAATGACATAAAAGTTTATGAAAGAAATTTTACATGATTAATTATTTTTTTGTAATTAATAAAACCCACTTATAAATATATATTAGAACTTATAAATCAATTTTAGACTTGTTCAAAATCAATCTACTATTCTAATTCAAACAACTATTTTTAGTTGTGTAATTTTAATTATGTTTATAGAAGGATAATTTAAAATATATTCTTGTTTCATTTTATAATGAGTCTACTTTTCATAACCATAATTATGTTAATTCCATGGGAATTATCTCTACAATTTATTGTTCTATAAAATCATTTTATACATAAAAAAGAAACGTTTCCCAAACAAAATTTCATTGAGTTTTATGACTTTATATTAATTTTTTTTACAAATTCTTAATTTTGTTTTGTAGAAAATGAATACCATATTCAAATGTATAAAGTAAATATTTTGTAATTAGGTTGATTATATATTTATTCATGAGGAAGAGTTACCATTTTAAATGTTTTTCACCAGAGTAAAGGTTAACAAGATTAATGAGGGAGTCAAACATAGAGATAAGGAATGAAATTTACATAAGTAATTTCTAAATTTATTTGGTTTATTGTGTTCAAATATTAACATATATTATCTATCAAATTGTTTTTCCATTGATACACATTATTATAGAATTACATCTTCTATATTCTAATGTTCGTAACATTTTAAGGGGATCTACTCCTCTAACTTATAAAAAAACCATCTCTCCTAAATTAACCACAAAACATTAGTCCTTTTGATCAACTAGGGAATATCTAAAAACCATTCCAATTTTCCTCTATTTTTCAATGATTTAATAGTCTCATAAAATAACCAATCCCATAAATATTAATGTGTTGAAAAAAAGAAGATATCCATAGAGGAGGTATGATTTTTAAAAGAATTATTTCCTGCACATTTATTCTTCTACCTCTAATAATTGTATTATTAACATCCTAATAATAATAAATAAATAAATATTATTCTATAATTATATTATATTATGTTTATAAAAGAACTATTTTCTTCAACATTTCCATTAAATATAAAATTTAAATGTTTTCTATGCAAACATATGAGATAATGCCTCCCCATAGAGATGTGTTTCATATTTTATCACCAATATAAAAAGGTTTCTTTAAAGATGAAAATAATTAATATATATATGATGTTTTTATTATAATAATTATTATATAAGAATAAAATATTGTGTAATGTCATTATGTGGCATTCGTTGTTAAATAATATTGTTGCTCATGGGTATGAGTAGACTATAAATTAAAATAAAAAATGTGATTCATTTTTCATTTCCAAACTATATGGATGGTAATAAGGATGGATTTAAGGAATAAGTATTATTTTTATAATATTTTTTTATTATAAATATCTTAACATTATCTAATTTATATATGTTTCATTCAGTAGAATAATGAAATTATCACAGATGGGTATGTCTAGACTATCTCCTCCCTGAATTGAAAAATTCCATTTCTCATGCTCACCATTAATGAAAAATTATTAAAGTTATATTCAATTTATAAAAGTGGAAATTAATTTTTTTATGATCTTTAATGAGATATACTTTTTACACCATTGGCATCTATTAACAAATCTATTTTATTTTAATGGTTAAAGACCAAAAAATCTTAAAACATATGATAATAATTTTTATTTATAAACTAATTGAAACATGTTAGTAAATGAAATAAACATAATTATGATATTGTAATGAACATGATGAATGATCCCAATAAATTAAATGATTAATAATATTTAATATTTCTAGAATTATGATTCATATGAAACATGTCCAGACTATAGGTTATAGGTTTTCATTATAACTATGTTTTCATTTTCTTATATAATTAAATTTCTCTTCCATATCAATTTTATTCCATATTTTTTAATTTTTTTTATTATTTATAATAAAATTATTTTTAAATAATATTTTTAATTAAATATTTTACATCATTAATAAAGGATTTGAAAAGGAATATTTTCACGTGTTTCTATAAATGTCATTGTATACTATTTTTAACAAAGTGTAAGGAATTATTTTTTAACATTTACCATATGACTGGATTTTCAAAATATCATAAATTTTATTTTTTATCAATATTAATATACAATATGACATTTATTTTAAAATTATATATATTTTCTATTCTTATTGAAATATTTTTTCTATTAATTTTTAAATGAAATTGATATTTCAAGAAATTTTAATATGATATAGTTACATGTTTTTTATGGGATGGAATGATTGTTATAGGGTTTTATGATTAAAATGATGAATATGATAAATTATTTCTTCTTCATATATTATGTATATTTTATATTTTATGTTTTATTATCCTTGAAAATGTCATTCTAATGAATTAGGTGAATATTTATTATTCAGATAGAAAATATTTGAGGTAAACATTTAGATAACCCCAATTGGAAAGGTTATTTTAACAAGTTTAACTCTTTTTAGAATATTATTTAACAAGGTTCATAAATATATTCTATATTCATTTTCATATTTCAAATTAAAATATTTAAATTTCATGAATATATTATATGATATTTTAAAAATTAATGGTTTGTTTTCCAAGAAAATCATTTTCATGGGTTATCATGCTTTGTCAAGAACAACATCGTAGATTTTAAATGATTTATATGGAATTTAAGGTTTTTCTTTTATAAATGGTTGTTTTATACATTTGAATAAGAATAATTTCATAAACTCATTTTTTACCTTGAAAAAGAAAAAAATATGTTTTTTTTGGTTTTTCACATTACTACTGAATTTCCTTTACTATTATATCCCTAAACAATAATGTTTTTTCTAATACTACATTTTAATATGTCTTTAATACTATATATGGATATGTATGAACTGTATCAATGTTAATACATCTTTTATGATTACTCTCCCTAAATTAAGATGATGTATCTTTAAGGAAACAAGTGTTTAAATATAAAAAAATATTATTTTGTAAAAATGTACATTGTGTTGAATTATAAAATTTTTTATATAATAAATTTTCTAATTATATAAAACACTAAACCTAATTTTTTTCGAAAATTTTGAAAAAAAATCCTTACTATAAAAATGGTAATTATGGGATTCTTATGATAGGAGGTATCGTAGAATGTTTTATTTCTTAATAAACTAATCCTTATTTTTAATCATGATCTTATTATTTATCATTATAAAATTTTGGATAATGTAGTATAAAAATCAATTCATCAATTTTAATGATTATTTCTCCTATAATTTCAAAATATTTTGAAATATTACTCTTGATTATAGATAAAGGACCACTTTGGAGACTTACATTTCTAGAAATCTATTATTTCCTCTTTCTATTTAAAATTTCTTCGTTGTTAATTCACCTCATCATATTTATTTATTTAATGTATATGTATAATTGGTTTAAATATATCCAAATTTACCACATTGAATGATATGATTGGATTCTTCAATTTTAACTTTCATTTCACCCTCTTGATATAGAGGATACGAATTTCATTAATTAAATTAGTTTTCATAATATTTATTAGCTTATATAATAATATCTTTTAGGTAGATGATTATTATATATTTTATTTTATTCTCCTGTATTATATTATCCTCACGCATCATCATATATTACTAAAGTGGTGTTCACTATTGAATATCTAAGGAAACTATTTTGAGATATATTTTATAAAAAATTAATTAATTTTTATTATATTAAGGGGGTAACTGTTATAGGATAAATTTCACAATTCTCACATATTCAATGAGTTACCAATGAATATTCATATATATTACAATGTTACTCACCCAAATCAATAATGCATTGATATGATCATTTCATAGCTTGGTCAACTTAGAAAACATGTTCTCTTAATATTAGATCCATTTGTATCTTTCCTTTGAATCACATTCATAGATATTAAATATATTTTCCCATATAAATTATAAATATTTACATGAAATATAATTATTTTATATTTTATTTGTTGGGATTTAGTTCTAAAAAATATTTTCAAAACATAATACTATAACATATATCATAATATCCAACCATTTCATTTTAAATAAATTTAAATAAACATTAAAAGAATTCTTTGTGAATGGAATCCAATTATTAAATTCCCAAATTATTGAAGGAGATTACATAGATGAATTAGATGAGTTAATTTGTTTAATTTCATCAATAGGATTTATAAATATAATAATTCTTAGAAATATTTCAACCCTCACTCACATACTAAAAATATATTTGAGTTAAAAAGATGTGATAAATATCCAAAAGTATTTCTAATAATGATATAATAATGATATTCATGGAAAATTTCAAAAGGATTGAACTTATATTAAGACACCTCTAAGGAAACACATTGGTCTCATCAATAACACTTACATTTATCAAATACATATAATTGGATAAAAATATCAATATGTTACAACAAATTGTAATATTTATGTCAATAATAAATGAAACATTTAAATATTAAAAAAGTTCATAAAATATTAGAAAACACCATTAAATACCACTAGATGATGTTATAATAGATTTATGATATATTATTTTAGAAAATGATCGATACATGATTTAACTCACAATTCATGAACATTCATGAAACTAACAATACTATAGTAACCTTCATATTTTGATTTTTTATGATAAATCCATATGTTATGGTACCATTGATCCCATAACAAATTTAAAATAGTATATAATTTCTTCAGAATAAATTTTTTTCCCTCATATGGAATTTATCCCATTATTATGTATTACAACATAAAAATAATGTCAATAAAAATTTCTTCAATAAATTTTCCAACATTTATTACATATATCAAAAAAACATAAATATCTGTTGGACTCACCTGATTTGATAATCCCAAATTATGTTTCATTTATATATAGCATCTTGTTTCTCTAATAAGATAACCATTTATGTGAAAATCATGTTTATAACAAATAAATAACTTTATACTTTTATTCTCATTTGTCTCTTGTTTAAGCTCACAATGAAAAATTTCCCTATGTATGAAAATTAAATGATACAAAGGTCACTGATACAAATGTCACCAATGAAAAGGTCATCGATGTAAATGTAACTAATGCAAATTTCACTGATGCAATAATCACCATTGAAGGTAATCGATGAAAAGGTCACCAATGCAAAGGTCACAAATGAGTAGGTCACCGATGCAATGTTCATCAATTCAATGGTCAAAGATGAAACGGTCATTGATGAAAAGGTCATCATTGAAGGTTACCGATGTAAGGTTACCATTGAAGGCTACCAGTAAAGGCCACTGAACGAAACCTAATGTTGATTCTTATCTGTTTGAATGCTACCATTACAAGTCTATAGATACGGTTTTACTCCATACTTTTTTAAATTCTTAAGATTATTCTAACAGTCATATTTTGTAAATTTAATGCTTCCAAATTTAATTAATGATAATTGTAGACATATCAAGAGACTGTATCTGGGGACAGTATGAGGTCCACGAATGACCACACATGATTTACTTATTCTTATTTTGTACCTCAAATATAAAAGATAAGTCTGTGGAAGAAAATAGGTGTGGCATGAGAAGCGTGTATATGCATGTGATGGAGATTAATTTCTAGATCAAACAATAACCATCTAGCACTAACACCATCAACCCACAATCATCATGAGGATCATTTTGGAAAAAATCACATTTTACTTATCTGCTTTATCAACTCCTGATAAACAAAAGATGCAGAACACTAAATTCATGGAAGCTAGAACCTATAGTTGTGACACTATGTTTTGAGGAAAACTTCTAGAGAAAGACTCGAACAAGAAATTATTAACTCCAATGAGTCAAGAGATTAACTGCAAACACATAATGATTTCTAAAGTCAAGTATAAAGTCTTAGATCTACTGTGTTACTTTATTTTACAATTCTGAGAAGTATATGTGTATCTCTATGAAACACACTATCTCTTGTTCTTGAACTAGAGGATACTGAATATCCTCACATCAAACATAACTTACATCATGTTTCCCACATATAACTTTGGAATAGACCATGTGTGGTCTATAGTATTTTTTCCCATGAATAACTATGGTAGAGGGTGTGAACCCTAGACAGTTTGTGAAAACTGTTTTAAATCCCAATACATGATTTGTATCAATTTTATTATTAATATAAACAGCTTGGTGGAAGGTGAACATCAAGTGGATAGGATGAAATCTCAGCATGATACAGAACCTCTTGTTTAACATCACTGTGTTTTATATTGTTGTTATATAGTGTTTTATCTATTTTACACAACTTATAAATGATAAAACATAAAACTATTTTTCATTCACTTTGATAGTTCGGTTAGTGTATATATATGTTTAACTCAGTAAACTTATATCAAAAGTTTAAGAATTTTTTTACACTAATTCAACTAAGGACTAATCACCCTTTGAGAAACCTATGGACAAAATAGACATTTATATCTCTACTTCCATAATTAACTAGGTCATTTCAAAATTTTAGGGATCTTTATAATAATTTTTTCACTTTGATGGGTTTTTTTATTTTTTTTATTTTTATTTGTATTTTTTATAGGTGAGTAATGCATAATACTAGAAATTATCTTTATTAAATGTGTAACTTAATGTTCCACATGTTGGTGATGAATACCAGTAGCACTGGGGTTCTCTGTTGTAGGTGGTTTTTTATAGAAATCTTGATTAATTTGGCTAAATATTATCCTATCATTGATTAACTCTTGTATAGTATGTTTAACATTTATTTGATGATGATGGTCAACTATAGCATGATGTATGGATTTTAATGTATCCATATCCCGATGTTTTCAAGAAAACTATTTATCAGATAATTCTACTAACATGATTCATGTGGACTCAATGAAAACTGTGATACATTAGGGATTCACTAATGATATTCATGTTTGAGGGTATAATAGATTCATTTTGGAGGGATTTTAATCATCATTATTTTTTTACTTCATGTTAGGATGGTTGTCACATGTTTTCAACCAATAAGACGTATTTTTGGTAGGTGAAGCGTCACTTTTGATTTATTCTATTTATGAATTGTGATTTTTCCACATAATATTTAACCATGTACTTGTTTGTGAATTTTATATATATATTATTAGGATTATGGATTTGGTCTTCAAAATATGTGGTTCACACATTTTGGATAATAATCAATGGGAATAGTACCATTTTATACAAAACGTTCTTTTAATATATTATATGGTTTACTTTAAAAGTATACATTATTATCTTTAGAAATTGAATTGGATTAAATAAAAGATACATTTGGGTTCATGATACCAAAATACGGTAAGATGGATTATTATATAGTTTTATTAAAACTAATATTACTAAATAAGATACAAGTTACCATGGTTAAAACAAAATGGTAAAATGAAAATAAAATTATGGTAAATTACTTCAAATATATTAACAAGATGTGTGAATATTAATATTTGGGGATTTCATGAAATTAGATCATCACACAATACATCATTTACCACTTCTAGAACCCTTGAAAAATGAATTTCATAACATCTAAAAACCCACAAACACAGATCCTATGAGGAAATCCATAACTTCAAATTCCATGATTTGGTGATGATAACTATGACCTTATTTTTCCCATAAAAACTGTATAATAAAAATGGAAAACATGGATCACATAAATTCTATATGACGTTTTAAAATTAGAGTTTTAGAAAATAAGGACAAACTCCTACAAATACAATTCAGATGTCACTAAATAATCACTCTTTCAAATTAATCCATCTTTTCTTTTTCACATTGATATATCATCGTCATCCATATGAACTCCATTCTTTACATTAGTCATTAAATATAATTAGTTAAAAAATAGGGAAATGGAAAAATCTGAAGTGTGAGAACATATGATTTTTATGGGTAAACATAATCATTAGAAATTGAATGACATCAATGAACACAAAAATGGAATAATTATATGATAACATAATCAATGTGAATGAGTGAATCCAAAATGAACTCATACATATAAATATCTAGATCATTGAATATGAAAACATGAAAATATAGAAAACATTAGAATCAATAATCATGAGCAATTTGATATCAATCTCAATCATTAGAGACATTATAAACATATTGTATTAATAAATAAAGAAAATACATATTTGTGAAATAATTTTAATTTCCCTCTTACAATAAAAATTAAAAATAAAATTTAAATACAATTGACTTCCATTCCTAAGGAATTAGGGGGCTATTATAGACACACACATTGTTGGTTTATAATGTAACAACCCTTAATTGGATTATCATGAAACTACCCATCATTTTATTATCACAAAATCACCTATAATTGGTTTATCATGTATCCACCTATCAAATTTTCAAGTACCCTTAAAATTTCACACCCCATAAAATATTTCATTTCATCATAAACTTATATAGAAACAATTATCCATTTTTATAACATGGGAAACTCATGTAAAAGAAACAGGTTCTATATCAATCTATTTGAAACATGATTAAAACATAGAAAAGAAATGGGATGCATAAATAACTATTTAAAATATCATTGCCCCATGAAAATAAAATGGGATCCATAATAATATCTTTAGGATTTAATGAACCTGTAGAAATGAAATAAATTTCCTTGTAATCTCTTTGAAACATGATTAATAAGTGGAAATAAAACGGGTTCTATATGAATATATTTTGGTAATAATATACCCATGAAAAATTAATCGATTTCTTAAAAATATATTTGAAAAATTATTTACTTATAAAAAATAAATGGGTTCCATAACAATCCCATTAGGATATAATCACCTTTGAGAAAAGAAAAGGGTTTTATAATAGTTTATTGGAAACATTATTCACACATGGAAGATAAATGGGTTAAATTAAAATATCTATAATATATAAACAACAAATTTAAAGGAAATAGGTTTTTTAGTATTCTCTTTGAAATATTATTTACCCATAGAAAGTAGATGAGTTCCATATAGTCCATTTAGGACACAATAAACCCATAAAAAGAATCAGGTTTCATAACAATATATTGGAAAATTATTTACCAATTGAAAATAAATGACTTCTATAAAAAAACCTTTAGTATATAATCAATACATGGATATCAAGTGGGTTTCATATCAATATCTTTGAAACATGACTAATTAGTGGGAAAAAATTGGTTTTGTAACAATCTCTTTATGACATAATCAACCCCTGGAAAAGAAATGGGTTTCATAACACTCTATTCCAAACAATCATAATCCATTAAAAAATGAGTATGGTATAAATAAAAAATATTACATATGGAGGATATGTACCACCTTGTTGAAAATGATGAATTTTAATTCCATTAAAAATAATTGAAAACATTCCTGAGGAAAATAATTTCTAAACCTTTCAATGTATCTCATGCCACATTGAAACAGTTGAATCATACGCCCCATGAAAGAAAAACATTAAATGAATGATAAAATATAATTTAAATAAATATTTTCCTGATATATCATGTTAAATTAAATATATTTACACCTCATAAAATATTTAATGTGTATAACGTAATAAAGCCCCAAAAGTAGAAAAATGGTGACAAGAAACCATTATAGATTTAGTGACTTTGAAACCATAAAATCAATAAATTATAGATAATAAAATGGCTATGTAAATCACCATAAATTAATATATAAGAATCATAAAATACATTCATGGGTATTATATACATCATATAAATTTAATTAGGCGCATAATAAAAAAACTTATCAATGGAATGTAAATTAATATGAAGCCCCTTAAAACTGTGGTATCATCTAAATTGGAAACCCCAAAAAGTAATAACAATCAAATGAAAATTATAAATACAATAAACAAAAAATAATCCATGATATAATATATCTTATGTGTAAGTAGATACACCACATAAAACAAGTGTGTTGTGTAAATGAATTTTTTCTCAAAGATGTAAAATGTGAGATGAAAATACATTATCTTGAGCTTGAATTGTCATGTTTCTCCTATATAATGATAAATAATAAATTTATATATGATATTTACTTGATAAAAAATATTTTCCATTTCTATTATTGCTTTTATTTCAATTATAAAAATTTAATAAATAAATACTTATTCAATAATGATTATGTCAAATGTTTTGACTATATTCAACTTATGTGTTAAAATTGACATTGATAAGACAACTATGGTCAGTGAGGGAAATATTTAGACATGTAAACAATAATAAACATCACATAATTATAAAATATAAACATAAATTATATTTATAAAATCAATAATCTATGATAGATATGAAAAATGAACCAACATTACAATCATGGAGACGGTAGGCCGTAAATACAGATAAGTAACATTCCTACTTTTCGATGATCATTATGGAAAAAGGTAAGTAAAATTTAACTTTACAGAATGAAAATTATATCAAAAATAAAATATCATTTAATTATATATGTTTTATATATTTATATATACATAATTAATGTGATGTGGAGATAAAAAATGAATAATCATATCGCTTTGTAGATGCGTTAGTCCACACATCCATGAACAACGTTATCACTTTTTTGGTGTTTAAAATGAAATGAAGAACATTTTATGATATATAAATAGATAGATTATATTTTCATTAATATCATGATGAATTAATTTATATCATATATTTTTATTTAACTATCATTATTAATTTCCATGAAAATCATGAAACAGTCCCATCACTTTGAGGAGGTGGTTGCCTATATGTCCACAAATGATGTTATCGTATTCCCAAAATCGAAATATTGTTGGTATGTGTCATATAGAAATTAAATAAGTATTAGTACATAATTAATATCCTATATATTATATAAAAATAGTATTTTCATCATAATTACCAACCATGATAGGTGTTAAACAAAAAATGAACAACATTGTTTCACAAGGAGGTAGTCCTTCTTACTCACGAATGGTGATTCCATTACCCATAAGATGGATGTGTGTGAAGGTGTAGGTAAAAACCCTGACATGAAAACATATTTGTATATTTAGGATACTAAGAGAATTGTATAATCATGTAATAAGTGTAATTTAATTGGTGGATAATAAAATAAATCAAAAGTGCTTGTTGATGAATGTTGCATCTTCTTCATGTAACTCATTTTGGTTTCCACCAAAAGTCTCCATTGGTTTTATTTATTCCTATAGAGATTCTTATAGGAAGATATTAGTGATGATTTTAGCTTATTTAGGCATGGTTTTTAGGACAAAATTTCTTGATAGGTGTAAGGATTTTGGATAGTGAGTGCTTTTTTATAGTGGATGGGGAATGTCATTCTAGTCAATATAAAAAGTTGAATAATGTAAAGAGGTCTCCATTACATCATGTTACTCCAATAATGAACCAAATATGACGAAATTTTGGATATGTACTATATATGTACATAAAATGGATTTTTTTACAATTTTACAACCCACTTGTCGAATTATGATTAATGTTTAACCACTACGAAAACTCATTTCTACATTTATCGATATAATTAATTTTAATTTCATCCACTAATATTTTTTGGTAAAACAAAAGTTGAACATAATATGAATTATTAATTATTATGATTAAAAATATATAATCCTTGTTTCCAAATTATATTTGTATATGTGGAAGATATTAATTTAAAATTAATCTCAATGACGGAATGAGAATGCATGTTTCTAAATTAAAAAAAAATATTGAAATTAAAATATATCAAATTTAAATATAAAATTTATTCCAATGATATAAATTTGATTAAAATATATAAAATTGATCTAATTATACATTTAAACTAATTTTTTGTATAATTTTAGATAATAAATTATTTAGATGAAAAAGTAGTTTTCAATTAAAATCAATATTATTAAATACTCATCAAAATATGAATGTTATAATAAAAATACCAAGAATTGAGCCAATGTAAAATTTTATATCCTTCATTTAAAAATGAGGTTTTGTTTTCCAAAAAAATATTTAAAAGATACAAAAAATAGTTTTTACAAAAATTCTACTCTTAAAGGAGGAAAAATTACCTTTAAAAAATATACCACATTTTGTACTTCAAATTTGATTTATTCTTTTATAGGCATATAAAAATTATTGGAATAGTTTGAAAAAAATATTAAGTATATATAATATAAATTTAATTAATACTATTTTTTTACATTTATTTTTTTAATTTATTAATATAAAATTTTATTATGGTCATAAAAATCATTTTTCATAAAAACAAATCATATATATTAAATTAGTATGTATTTTCATTTCTAATTAATTGGTAACCAAATAAATAATTTTATTGTCATTTCCAAACTATAATTTCATAATTTAGTTAATATCATTCATTCTCTCCATTCCAAATGGCTATGATATAACTATCATGTTAGATAATTATATGAATATTATATCATTGTATGCTAGACATTGGGTTGTGAGTGACATAAGTCATCAGAGGAACTATATGTTGTGTGACATAGAACATAAAAATGTTGTTTCCTGTTATGTAATATAAATTATATATTGTGTTTAATTCCATTGATTAAACTATTTAATCTATTTTGGAATGATATATTTTCTAAAATCTTCAGATGTTACATCCTACGCTCCTTAAAACCAATTTATCCAACAAATTTAATCATTTTTATAAAATTATTAGTAGTTCAAGATTTAATATATTGAAACCCACATTGTAGATTGGGTTAATAAAATATATTCTTATAATGAAAAAGTGGTAAACATAAAGGTCATCATCATTTCTTCATAACTATAATTCGACATAGGGGAATAATTGGTGGGAAATTAAAAATGTATTTGGAAGGGGAAATAATTCTCATTGACTAATAGAGGGAAAAAGAGTATGTAGTAAAGAAGAATTTAATGACAAAAAAATCACAAGAAAACCAGTTGTGGAAAATGGTCATGTATAATATCACAGAGGATGATAATAGGATAAAATTTTACATAATGATCCTTTTTGCGAAGTTAAAGAATTATCTTACCATATAGACAAAGATAAATAAAGGAAATATAATTACATGATGAGTCGAATTTCATCAATTAGTCAATTTACAAAAAAATATAAATTGTTTCTCCAAACGATGAGTATTCCATATGAATTTCTCATCCCTGGAGATCTAAATTCAAAAATTAATGACCACATAATCATAAAACAGATTGTAATTATATTACATCTATCTTTAGATATTTACCAAATCCAAAATGGATAGACATGGAATCAAATTACCCATATTGAGTAATACATATTATGATACTTTAATCTTCAATGTAATACTGAGAGTTGAAACTAATTCATTACACAAACAATTATCCTTTAAATTTTTCAACAATTTCATGACTAAGTTCAAAATCTATAAACTATAAGGATTTGATCATTTTCTTCAAAGATATATCATCCATTATTATGGACATAAAATCCAATTTGTTTCTATAATAAAAAGTGTCATTACCTTTAAAAAATGTAATTCTAGCCAATACATTATGTATGCCAGTGCTAGTGAATTAAACACTTATCATCTTTCAGTCATGGTTCCAAGACCCACAATTTAGCTAGATGTAAATAGTTTTCACATAGTAGATATATTTTCCTATTTTCACATTAATTTGAAAAAAATAAATCTTCCCAAAAAAAATTCATGTTGATCTTAGGTGTTTTATATACCACAACCCTGGAAAAACGTATCCAAAAACATTATTGATAAACTCAAAACCTTTAATACTTAAAACCCCCAAATGAGGTGTCTAATGAACTTTTAACTTTTTATCATCCATAATCTTATAAACCCTTGACGATATCCATAAATGTTAGTATAACCTAATATGAAAACATAATACTCTACAACGTTATCTAAAATAATATTTGATACAATATATAATAGCCTATAATTAGCACTCATCGATCTTGTGGTTACATAGATGTCATTACATTCATGTCACTAATGCTAATAATTGTGACCCATTTCTTCCATAAAAATCATATAATATGAAAATGAAAACATGGATCTCATACATTCCATAAGACCTTTTAGGTTTAGATATTTTAAAAAATTGTACAAACTCATATATATACAATGAAAATTACATTAAATGGCTATTATTCCCACCAAAACACGATTTTATATTTCAAATTAAAACATCACTATCATCCAGATTAAATGAATTCTATACATAACCCATTCAATATCATTCTATAAAACCTGGGTAAAAGGAAACATATAAACGCTAAGATCAGATGCTAATTAAGGATAAACATAAGAATTAATAATTCAATGCCATCAATGATTATAAGAAGAGAATGAGGGTATGATTAAATAATAAATGTGTATGAAAGAATCCTAATTATACTCATAATCAAAATTACTAGGATAAAAAAATATGAAAACATGGTAAAGGAAATAGACATCAGAATCAATAATCACAAGCCATGTGATATCAATCTAGGTTAATGAATCATTATGAACTATAATAAGAATAAAAGAAAACACTCACATTTTTTGTCCATCATTTTCAATTTAATCTTACATTAACTATTACAAATGGAATAACCTTATGATCTACTTTTATACATAATTAATTGGAGGGTCGTCACAGACCCACTCATCATCGGTTTGTCACATAACCCACCTGTCATTAGTTTATCAGGGAACTACCTAGTAATATATTTTCATGAATCCACAAATCAATTGGTTTATCTTATAACCACCCATAAAATGTCCAAGTACCATTACAAAATTATATCACAAAAAATATTTCATTTTATCATAACCTCACAAGAAAAACCAATATTCCTTTATATATATTTATTAACCCCTGAAAAAATGTATTCTATAACACACTCCTAGAAACACGATTAACCTATTGAAATGAAATGTGTCCCACAAAAATTTCATCAAAACAAAATTATCCCCTATAATGGAAATGGGTTCCCTAATAATCTCTTCAGGACATAATCTACCCTTGGAAAATAAACGGGTTTCATAACAATCTCTTTAATACGTTTTTAACCCATGTTAAAGAAACATGTTCCATAAAAGTATATTTAGGGAGTAATATACTAGTGTAAATTCAGTATGTTTGATAATAATCTCATTTAAACATGATAAAGCTTTGGAAAAAACGATTTTCATAATATTTGTTTCACGACAAAATCAAACCATGGAAATGTAATGGGTTTCATAATGGTATATTTGAAATATGATTAACCCATACAAAAATGCATGTTCTCTAAAAAATATCATTTTCGTACAATCAACATATAAAAAGGAAATGAATTTAATAATATTATCTTTCAAACATGTTTATCACAAGGAAGAGAAACAAGTTCCATAACAATCACTCTACGACAAAATCAACCAAAGGAATGAAGCGGGTTTCCTAACAATCAAATTTAAACATGATTAACTCATCTTAGTGAACAAGATACAATAAAAATTATATTAGGACATAATCACGTCCTATAAAATAATATAGTTTGATATCAATCTATTTGAAACATGATTAACCCATGGGAAAAAATTAGGTTGCGTAAAAATATCATTATGAAATAATGAACTTGTGGAAAAGAAGTGATTTTCTTAACAATATTCTTGAAACAATAATAATATATCCAAATAAATAATGGGGATGGTATGAATAGAAAATATCACTAATAAAGTATACGTGAGAAAAAAGGTTACTGATGCTGAGGAATGGAAATACGATTTAAATATCATCAAAAACATTCTTGAATAAAATAATTTTTAAACCTTCCAATGCATCCCATACCACTTTGAAACATTTGAATCATACTACCCAAGAATTAATATCATTAAATGAAACATATACTATCATGTGAATAAGGATATTCATTCTATATCATGCCAGATGATAAGTACACACCCAACCTATAAGAAATTAGGTGTATAACATAACAAATGTCTCAAAGAAGGCTAATTGTGAAAACAATACATTACCATATTCATAAATCTATAACCATAAACCCAAAAAAATAGTGAAAAAAGAACGGATATCTAAATTCCCATAAATTGAAGTATAATAATCATACAATAAATTTATGGGAAGTATATACACCATATAAAATTAATTTATGCCTAATAATAAATAAGTCCCAATGGAATGTAATTCTATATAAACCCCCTTAAAAATATAATAACATTTTAATTAGAAACCCCAAAAGTAATAATAATAAAATTAAACATTTAAACACCATGAATATTAAAGAAACCATGATGTAATATATCATATTCGGTAGTAGATAGACAACATCAAACAACCTGGGATTTTGTGAACTTATTTTTAATAAATAAATTTTCATTGATGTAGTCTGTTGGATAATAAACTTTGAAAAACATTCTTTATATTCTATACCACATTATTCTTAAACTACATGAACCAACAACTTTTCATACGTTACACACACCAGTAAATTTCTATGAAACAACACTTAATTATTATAATTATTCAAATGGGATAGTTATTACAAATTCATTAAACATAATAATATAAATTATAATAACTAATTATTAAATATTTTTATTAATGGTTTTATATAGATAAATCATATTGAAAATAATATATATAATTGTTTTAGTAAAGTATTTATATTTCCGAATATTCTATATTCCTAAAAGGATGACATTTTATTTCCTACTGTGAACAATAATAAAATTAATTTTAGACAAGTTTAGAAATTTATTTTGTTAAAATTAAATTAAATTTTGAATTCATAATTCCAAAATTATCTTAGGGTGGTTTTGGGACTTTTTAGAGTCATTTCATTTTTAGATGGATAGTGAAAAATATTGAAATTTAGATCAAAACTGTATTCCCATCTATTTTAATTATATAACAGTATTATATTTTAATATGGTTTTATTGTCACCATAGATCAATTATATACCTATTAATCAAATTTTTCTAATTAGATAAATTTTTTATATTGAATTTATATATATATTCACAATGATAATTTGAAAATATTGACCATAGATCAGGTTGTCATTATCTGAGAATTAGTGTTAATGATGTTCCCATGAAGAAATTTTAGACATGATATAAACATGATGAATTCCTAGTTATGTAATACATGTTAATGAGAAAACAATTATGTTTATTTCCTTATTTAAATTTATTTTCAGTCCATATTAGGATTCCAAGGTGACTATTTACTTAATGATACAATGATATATTCATGATCCTATGAGGAGTATTTGGAGAATTGTTTGACTTCATGGACTTACTTATAGATAATACTATATATAATAGGATTTCATGGTTTATTTTACAGATGTGGATGGTAAATTTTCATTGTATTATCATCCCTGAATCAAGGATATCATTTGATTATAAGAAGGATAAGGCTATTATTTCATGGAAAATTCCGAATAAATCATTTGAGATTTTTTGGTTTTTTGGGCCTTATGGGATATTGTCATCAATTCATCCAAAGGTTATCCCACTCAGTTTTGATTTTGATGAAACACAGTACTAAAGGAGAGGAAATTGAATGGAGTGATAAATGAAAATATATTTTTCATGAGTTAAAGAAAATGATTCCATCACCACCCATTCATAATTTACCAAATATATATAAGTAATATATGGTTTCATGTGATGCTTCCTGTGTGGGATGATATGTAGGATGGTTTTAATGACTTTAGAATTAAGAATGATAAAATTATTATTTTCATTAATAACATATGTAACATGAAACACCAAACTAACACAAAATCAGACTAAAATAAACTATTATATATTAAAATTAATGAATAATATAATAATTATTGGATGAAAATATAAAAATTATGTTCAAATTTTAAATATTATTCATTGATTAATATTTTAACAAATTATGGATTTCAAAGAACCTTTTAAAAAATACGTATTGTATTAGAAACTAATAAATCAAATTGATCAAAGATAAATGTTTGTTATAAAGGATAGTATTTTATATTTTAATTTTTTTTCAATATTCAATTAATTATAAATTTATACGAAATAAAAAAAACTTCACATGAAGTTAGAAAAGTTCTTTGTCAAATAAAAACATTTTCTCTTAATATATTGAATTTTCATATAAATGGAGAATTTAAAAATTTTAGAATTTTAATCTAACAATATTAACATAATTTTTGTTTAATATTATTTTATTAGTTTAGTATGATTTTTTTGATATTTTTATAAATAATTAATTTTTGGGAGTAGTGAAAAAATATAAATAATGTTAAAACCATCACATTTATGACATTATCATAATAAAAGAGTATCATAAAACGTTTTTGAATTTTTTTGTATATAAACATATGTTAATAAATTAAATTAATTAATTTAAAAATTCAATCTTAAATTTATAAAACACAAGTACATCATTTTGTAAACATGAGTCATATTTTATCGTAAAACTATTTTATCCCCTAAAATTAAAATTTTTGTTTCATCATTAATATAAATTATGTCACAAAAAATTTATTTCATATTTTACATTTAAATTTTCATTTTATTTATTAATTTAGTATTTCATATTTTTTCAATAAAATATGTTTACTATGAGTAATATTATTTAACCTTATAATGGTAAAACTATTATATCAAATGAATAGTTTTATTAACATTTTTTAGTTTTTGTCTACCAAAATAAATTAATATCATCTCAACAACAAACCTATATGAAATCTATAATCATATATATAAATACATCACCACTTATTCAATTTTTAATCAATACTGAATATTATTAATAAAAATTATTGGTAAAAACTATATTTTTCTACAAAAATTGTTATTTATAAAATAGTTGTTTTAGTTTTTATGTAAATATTAATATATATAGAAAATGACTTGGATTTAATAGTTTTTATTTTTTGGATTAATCACACTTGTAAATAGAGTGTATTTTATATTTTTATAAAATATATATTACATTTTTATAAACTATTTTCCATGGTAAAAACAAAAATGTCAACATATAGAAAACATAATGGTAAATTACCTCAACATTGTTTATAATGGGTGTGGGAATTTATTTTTTATTATTTATATATTATCTCACCATAAACGGTTTTATTTCTCACTTTTCAAATAATTTAACCTTGAATACTTTCATTTTATTTTTGATAATCAATGTGGGTTCACAAAAGTACCCTTTCTTTATATATAAATAAGGATCACCACCACCATATTAAATATTCACATAATAATATAAAATTAATTTAAAACCAACCAAATTAGCCTATAATAAATTTCAATTTCATTAATTAATTCCCTAATTTACTATAATTTTTGCTAAGCCCATAATTTCCAAAGGTAATTTGAAATGAAAATCCAAGGTTCGAGAGATAGTATTACATAATCATTATAATTTAATTCATAATATTTCTTGAACATAACTATAAAGAACCTAGTAATATATTTACCTTAGTATCATTAATATTATAATGTTTTATTATATTATTGGACCAAATATTATTAATTACATCACATCCATTCAAAAAAACAATAGAACACTAATTGTGATTTTGGTCAGACTATAGCCTTCACAAAATAACATCTTTAGTTTTTCAACACTATATCACTTTGATGGTTATAAGTAATAAATTTATGAAAAATTTGGAATACATAATATAGTTGTAATGATGGATTGATTTATTATAATCCACCAAAATTCACACTCATTCCATGGGAAATGAAAATGTTAACCTTGTGTTGCGCAAACTACCACCTCTATGAAGAAAGGTATGTATTACTTCACCAAGTTTATTATCATGGAAATAAACTCAATTTATATATAATTCTCCATATTATAAATATATAAATTATTTCATTATGATTCTATAATAATGATATTATTCCCAAATAAACCACTTTAAAAATGATATGCTTTTTTATGGTATGTTTACGTTTTTGTTTCTTTAACCACCTTTAAGAATATCGATATAAAACACTATCATAGATATAAATGATAACTTAAATAAATTTTTATTATTATTTAATAATAAAATAATTATTTATTACGGATCTATAATGGATTCATTAGGTACTTAAATTATTATTTCAATATCATCTTTGACAACTAAAATTATCGAAATATGTCGACACAAATTAACTTTTCATGGATCTTAACTAAATAAATTATGGAATGAGATAATTGATATAAATATAAGTTATATATTACAATAATGTAAATTATCTAGTAATTATTATCTTATTATCCTGTAATTTTTAATGAAACAAACATCACCAAGAATGCATTGAACAATTAATGTCACCATTATCTGATTGTAAAAATAAGCTATAATTATATAATTATTCATAAAAACTTATTAAAAATGAAGTATATAAAATATAATGCATATGATTAATGTTCTTATATATAATATTAATATTTTTATTTTTGTTTTAGTGGAGGTAAGAATACATTAAACTATGTGTGGAAACATGGTAATGGGTTTTTATCTCTAATTTTCTCCCCTGGAGAAAACATTCTTATAATACATTATGTTTTATTTGTAAAAGTGTGTATATTTAAAATTTTATATTTTTATTAATAATTTTTTTCTAATTATTATTGGTATTTGTTGATTTATTTGAAATCATTTCCTTCAAGGGTTTTGGAATTAAATACTTCTAAGGTTGTAAGGATTTCTTTGTCACATTTTATAATTCATGTGACATGTATGATATTGCGCACCACAACATTTGTTATATGGTGTATTAATTATAATATTTCCATAAATTTTAATTATTACCATATATATCATGAAATTTTAATTTCTATTTAATGTTAACTCTTTTATGTTTATTGATTCTAATGTTACATTCACTATAATTTTAATTGAACAAATCTTCTTTTGTTTAGTTAGAATAAAATTTCATGATCATAATGCTCTAATATTTGGTTTATTCTAAAAGAATATATTAGTTCATTCTAAAATATCTTCCTCTTTTGGAATAATTAGTTTTTTATCCAATTATCTCAAATTGATGATTCAATTCCCAAAAAATTATATCATTGTTAATAATAATTACCCTAAACTATAATGGAATCCCCTATCATTTTTTTCCTTTTATTTTAATTTTTTATCCAATGATCTCAACATGATGAATAAATTCCCAAAAAATTATATCATTGTTAATAATAATTACCCTCAACTAAAATGGAATCCCCTATCATTTGTTTCCTTTCATTCAAATGTTTTCATTTTTAATTTGATACATAATTATAAATTACCATAGGGACCTCTATAGTTTCCATTTAATCATGAGAAATATTTTTACACTTTTTATGATGTGTTTTATTAACAAATATATTTAAAAATATAATATTTCCCCAATTTTACAATAATTTTTTTTGATTATCTACCCCACATTTAATTTCATACCAATTATGTATTTTCATGTTTCAATTATTGATGTTTCTTTCAAAACATTAAATGTATTCCAATGTTTTCACATAAATGTTTTTACCAGACCATTTTAAAGTGACCTGTCACATAACCTTTTTTATATGTTCCAAAACATTTAAAGACCTCTTTATAAAAAATTCCATGTAAAAACATATTTCAAATTCCATTGTAATTTTATATGAATCATTATCTCTACATGTCCATTTTTTATAAAATAAAATATTTTCCTCCTATTTTTATAAAGAATTTATTTTAAAATACTTTTAAAAGATCAAGGATATTTGTTATTTCCTATTTTATTTTTCTAAAAAAAATAAAAAATGGTTTCATCTATGTCATTATCAATTTAAATATCTTATTAATAATTAATGATATTGATAAAATGAAGATGAAAAATAGGTTTCACTATATGTCTTATAAAATTTTAATTTGACTGATTCATCTCTACCTTTGTTTATCCTAGTAATTTAAGGCCAATAAACATATGTTTTCTTCCAATTTTATTCCTTTATAAATAACTTGTTTAATGTTTATTTGATTAAAGTGTTTTAACTTATATTCCATTGATCAATTGGTTGGGAAATTATTAATATACCATTTACCCTTTTTCATTTATTTGTATAGACCATATGCGCTATTATATTGATTGAATGGTATTTTCCTATAATATTATTAAATATGTTTATATACCTATTTATTTACCATAGGTATATCATGTGAAGATAATTTAGGAAATAATGAATATTTTTTTATTTTATTAGATTCGAAGAGTATATGAAAAAAAATTTCATTGTAGGGCATACTTTTGATGACTAAAGGATTTCATATGGAAGATATAAGAAAGAATGATATGGGGTGCATTATTATATCTATATCTAATTAATTAGTTTATATTTATTTCTATTGATATTTTTTGTCATATAAATAATGATTTTGTTCACATTGGAGTAGGAATATTGTGTTTTATAATATTTTTCACGCAAGACCTAATAGCTTTTTTAACAAAGGAATTGTCATGATGATTTCACTGACTATGTTTCTTATGTGTATAATTATTCCATATCTCTATGTTGTTTTTATTTAAATAAATTATTGTATGATACTTCTCATTTATAGGCAATGCTATATTTCTAGGTGTATGCCTCTTCCATGATATTTCGGTCTTTTATGTCATAACATTCCATATTCAGTGATTTATGATCAATTCTTTGTCGGGTAAAACATTATTATATTCCTTAATTTTTCCTATGTTATCGTATTATTCCCACATATAATATTTTATGGTTATCCAATTTGTTTACCATTATTAAGAATTTTTTCTCACCAGTTTCTTATGTTTCCATTTCCCATGGTTATCATGAAATGTGATACAGATGATGTATATAAAATATTATATTATATAGAGAGTCTTTTGGGAAATATTAAATATCTTTTAGGGATTAAGATGATTCTTACATAGTGGGTAATATTTATATAAGTTGAAAAAGGGATGGGTTTCATTATAAAATGTTTTCCCCAAAATCTATAAATCTTTAAACTCAAAAGATCATGGGAATATTTTTTTTGATAAACTTCATTTAAAGTCTTTTAATTGGAAAAGTCACATTTTCTTACTGCCGAAGTTAGTATCAGAGCATGGTTTAGATAAATTTAGATATTAGGATGTTATTGACTAAGGATGTAAATGAAATAAATAGGGGATACTTTTATGTAGATCATAATTTTAAGGGTATATCTAACCCTTTAGGTTAGTTGAAGTAATATTTTATATATTAGATATTTTTTATTAGAACATATGTAAGTCTATGATATAATTTTTGGTGTGGGATAATGTCTCAATATTTAGTTTAAGTGTTTAATATTTGATTTTATATAAAATTAAATCTATTTTTGTATACTGTAATTTTATAGAGGCACTAGAATAGAATCAACTATGTGTAATAACACTAGAAATCTTGTATTGGGGATTACCTCAGTCATCACATTGTGCATGAAAATGATTCCGAACAACACATGTTGATTGACACTATAAGGGATTTACTATGGTTAATTCACAGTCCCTTTAATGAACCATTTCTATGGATTTTAGTATGATGTTAAATAATTAGGTTTGAGATCAAAATATGAAAATTTTCATTTATAACTATGGATTAATCAAACTGATTCAGTAGTCAAGATGAAAGAATAATAAGATAAAAATAATGGGGTTATAAGGTATGATATCTCTGAAGAGATATTTTCCTATCAATATTTTTTGATAATAACATATCCATTTTGGTTGTAAAATTTTATTCAATCATGAATATGAAAACAAAGGATAGAAATGTATGTATTTATAAAATGGTATGTATTATACCTTAATGATGAAAATTTAATAAATCATTGAGAATGTCATTATATAACTTTTTTGAGAGAAAAAAATATTTTCCATGTCTCTTAAAATGTAGTCATATTTACATCATAATAGAAATTAAATCATGATACAATTAGTAATTTTCACTAGTGAATGATATTTTTTGATGATATTCCGGTATATTCTAATAATTATGAGGATTAGGTGAAACATCTTTAGATTTTTCATTAAAAATTATTCATAAAATGTTTTGAAATATATATTAATGGTATCAATGTCTGGAAAAATGGTATTATGGTTTGGTTATATATTTAGGGATAACTATTGTAGAGATCCAAATTATCGTAAGTATAACTCATAGGTTTAACATAAACATTATGTTTTGATAAAAAAAGGAATTATTAATTTTGAAAACATATTTTAGATAATACTTATAACCTTTGGATATATAATTTTTCATGATATTTTAGGAATTGTGGATAAAATTGGACACTATATGATTTTATGACCTAGTGATTAATACCATGTGAGGATTAAATTTCTTATACAATATATAGTTTAACTTTTGATTAATTTAATTTGGATTTAATCAGTTTTGGGAATGTAATATTTTAGAAAATGTATGATTATGGTATATACAAATTATGGTACGTGATTGTTTTAATTATTAATATTGTTTAATGAATGATAATTAACATGATATGTCCTAAGTCAAAAAGGTAGATTTAATAATCGAATCTATATCTACAATGATGATTATTTTAAGATTATCCTTACCTAATTATGGTAGTAATTTGTAATTAAAACTAGGGTAAAACAATTCATTTAAGGAGGTAGAATATAATGACCTGAGTTTTTTATCCCCTTGGATTAATGCTATTATCAATAGATTGTTTCATATAGAACATACAACTATTGAAACATCTATTAAAAATAAATCAAGACATACAAAGATGGTATATAAATAAATTTCTTTTTATTGATCAGTGAAAGAATTATAATTTTTCTAATACCATTAGTTTTATGACATTATCATAATATATGTGTTCCTCTTGTATTTTATAAACATATTTTCATATATAAATATATATTTATAAATTAAAATAAATCATTTGAAAGAAATCTATTTTACTTATAAAACACATGTGTAACATTCTGGAAATGTAAGTAATATTTTATTCTAAAAACTATTTCTATTCACCTATATTAAAAAAGAACATTTATATCAAATAAAACAAAAAATGGAACCAAATTTTATACAAATATTTTAATATTATATAATAATGAAATTGTAATTATTTTCCTTAAAAATATGATTATTATGAATATAGATAATTTTTAAATAATTAAAAGAGAAATATATCATAAAAAATTGGATCATATGGTATCCTTTGTTAATGAAGAGATATGATCTAATCCAAAATTGTATTTCAATGCCATCATATAGTATTGTTAATGCATCTGGTTCGTATGGGTGCCTTAATTTCTCTATCATTGTTTGGATTTTCATAAAATTTCTTCCCTTTAAGGAACATTCTTGATTTTTTGGGATATTTATCAGTATTTTTTATTGGATATCTACAAATAATAGTGGAAGACATCTTTATAAATTGTTCAACATAATGTTCCCCTTATTTTTGATGAATACCAGTAACACTGGGGTTCTCCCATGAAGTTGGTTTTGGCTGTAAGTCATGGTAAATTTATGTAAATACCAAGAAATATTTTATTCACTCTTTAATAGAAAGTTTGACATTTACTTGATAATGATGGTCATATGAAGAATGATGTGTGGATTTTAATGTTTCTTTATCTGGAAGTTGTCGAGAAAACTATAGATCAGATGATTCTACTTGCATGTATCATGTGGACCCAATAAAAAGTGTTATCTATTATGGATACACTAATGATATTCATAGTTGAGGGTACAACATATTATTTTTGTGGGGTTTCAAACATCAATATTATTTTACTTCAAGTTGGGATGTTTTGTCACGTGTTTTCCACTTATATCAGGTATTGATGGTAGGTGTAGAGTCACTTTTCATTCATTCTATTTATGAATTGAGATTCGTTCTAGATAATATTTAACAATGTACTTTCTTGTGATTTTTTTCATAAATATTTTTAGGATCATGGATTTGGTCTTCAAAATCCATAGTTCACACATTTTAGTTAATAATTAATGGGAATAATATCATTTTATTACAAAACAATGTTTCTATATATTATATGTGTTACTATAAAAGACTTAATTATTATATTTCGAAATTTAATTGGATTAAATAAAAGATATATTTTGGTTTATGACATAGAAATACGGTAACATGGATTGTTTTAAAGTTATATTAAAACATATATTAGTTAATTAAAAACAAGTTTCCCTGGTTAAAACTAAAATGATAAAATGATTAAAACAAATGGAAAATGACTTAAAATATGATTAGAACATGTGTAAAATTTTATGTTAGGGGATTTCATGAAATTAACACAACGCAAAATAAATTATTTCACACTTTCAGAACCCCTGAAACTTGAATTGTATAATATCACAAAACCCGCACACCTGGATCCTCTGAATAAATCCATAACATTACATTCCCCACTTTGTTGTTTATAATTATAAACTAATTTTTTCCCTCTATAACCATATAACATTAAAAGGAAAACTAGGATAAATTAAATTCTAGGGTACCTTTTAGGATTAAAAATTTTAAAAATTAATATAATCTTCTACATATTCAATTCAGATGAATTTAAATGATAATTATTCTAACATAACCCTGATTTTATTTTTCACATTAATATATCATCGTTATCCATATGAAATCCATTTTAGACATTAGTCATTCAATATAATTATTTAATATATAGGGAAACATAATCATATGAAGGGTGAGATTAGATTCCTTGTATGGGTAATCATAAGCATTAAAAATTCAATGGAATCAATGAACATATAAATGGAATAAAGATACGATGACATAATCCATGTGCTTGAGTAAATCCTAAATGAAATCATACATATAAATATCTATATCATCAAATATAAAAACTTGGAAAAGGAAGAAGACAAAAAAATCAATAATCATGACCCATGTGATATTGATCTTAATCACGAGAATTGTTATAAACCAATAACAATAATAAAGAAAACATTTGCATAATTGCGAAATATTTTTCATCTCACTCTTGTAATGACAATTACAAATTTAATAATCATAGTTTTTTATTGAATGGACTCTATTAAATTTTGGAACTATTTTTCAAATTTTGTTGATTAAGAATAGAATTTTTTTCATAATGTATTACCCTTTTTGGGGATAATCAGATCTTGTACTAACCATTTTGGTTTTGGTTAATGTCTAAAGACAATATAAATATTTATATATATTTTTTGGATTTTTTTGATTCTCTAGAAGATGATTCTAGTGCTTCAGATGTGACCAAGTTATCTTGAATACTCATCATTTGAAGAAAAGATTAGTTTTTGGTAGAAATTTTTTAAAGGATGAAAGTCGATATGACAAGTACATTTTTTTCCTTATGTCCTTATTCAAAATCATAAATAAATTCATCAAATTTAGGAATTGAAACATAAAAAAAATATGTCCATTTAACTTTTTTACTGTGGAATCAATGACTATTTGACCCATCACAGGTTTGTGATTTTCTAGTGTTTAACTTTATCCTAATCTAGTTTTATATCAATCTTCATCCAAACATAACACATAGTTTCTCCTCCATATCCATGTTTTCATGGAATCGTATTATGTGTCATCTCAGGTGACATTTTTAATTCTCTTCTTTCTTTTAAAGTGATAGTTTTATTGACTCTTTTTCCAATGTGGGACATTTAATGAAGTTTCCATGATCAATTTTAAAAATTGCAAGGACGCAATTTTTAAATGGGGGGAAGGATGTAACATTCCATGTAAATAAAGAAAATGATATTTTTATATTTATTAATATTTTATAATGAAGTTTTAATTTTAATTTAAATGGGATTCTATGTTCAATGGTATACCCAACTTGTAATAATGGGTTTCTCCAAAATCCCTTGTTGCACACACGGCTGAGTCATACTGACAAATAATAACATAATATTATTTTAAATGGTAGTTAACGCCTAGCTGTTTTATTAGTCAGAATGAACAGACCTAGCCATATTATTATTACGCATATTTCTAAATGTTTTCACATTTATCCAATAAAATCTAGATTCTTAAAATGAGAATGATTCAAATTTTAAGCAATAATACTCTAATATTTTCAACAGGTAGTTGACCACTTTATAATAGAGACCCATTTTAAATCTATTTTTTGTCACTATTATATTTTTCATTTGAAAAAATAGAATTCATCTTTATAATAGGGATATGAAAATTTACTTTGGTTAAATTTTAGTTGTTTTTATGATAATGTTCATTTTTTAATGAATAGTTAAAAATAAAACATTTTAATTCAAAACTGCCATTTCAACTAATTTATTTATAAAGATAGATTATATTTATAAATTGTTTTAATGTGTAATTGTATTATATTTTTACCATTTAATCCAATGATGGTCATTTGATGTCATTTCACATTGAAATTGAACATAAACCCATGCCATTCTTTTTGTAGTTTTTAATTCTTAAAAACACGCTTTCTAGTTTTGAAAACACAAATTCATTTTAAATTAATTAATGAGACTTATATGAATTTTATTTGGTAAAATATAAATTATTTTTTAATTCAGAGTATTAAAATTAGTAGTAGTTTAATTTTTGGTATTTTTTTAAAAACATTCAATTTTTTATGAATAGTGAAAAACACTGTATAGTAGCTATTAACCTGACTTTTTCATTTAAATGAAATTTTAGCACTTATGTGAATTGAATTTCAAAAATCCGATATAAATTTTTATCATTATTAAGTAAAATGTGGTTAAATGGGATGAAAATAATTTTTGGTGAATAGTAACTTTTTGATTTTTAATTACCATGTTTAAATGTAAATAGGGTAATTCAAGGTAAATATTATATTTTAATAATATAAAATTACCTTAAAACTTGTCCTAACCTTAATAGATGAGTCATTTCCAATCATGAAAACCCTTGGGGAGACTTTTGGCATTTGAAAGCTACTTGGGTAAGATAATGACATTAATAACTTTTTATTTAATGTAAAAATAAAAATATCATAAAAATGAACCATTTTAGTAAAAAAAATAAAATGGGGTTATATATTTGTTATCTTTGACAATAAATATTAATTATAAAGATAAAATGATTTCCTATATCATGTTATTTTATTTATAATTTTTAGAGATCAAATTAATATGAATATTTATGACACAATGATAATGTAATGATTACCTCATTAATGAATGTTTTAAATAAATGAGATTCTAAATATTAAAATAAATTTATATTTATACTTTTTATTCCATCCATTAATTTTATGGATGATAATGACTTGTTAAATTTGAACTAATGATGTTTTTTTTCGAATTTATCATGTTGTTTTGGCTTTTTAAAAATCTATGATATGAATAATATACCAATTGACATAAATATGTTTTAAATAAAATAATATTTTATTAAATTATAAAATAGTCCTAAAAATATAATATTAGGACAAATGAAATATATGATGTTGAAAATTTCATTAATGATCCATTTTTGGTCACTTGGAATTTTATTGTAAATATATTAACCATATTGTATTAATATAAAAGAAGACATGGTAAAAGATAATTAAGTTTGCAAAGGGTTGAAAAAAATGGCAAGGATTAAACAAATATAAAAAAACTGTCCAATTCTTATTGGATGATTTTCATTCATCTTATATTCATATTATCCTCTAATGTTATGTGATTTGGACCTTTTTAAAACCAAAAATCATTTTATTATAAAATAATAATTTCAAACACTCATAAAGAGCCCCCTCCCTCTTATAGAAGGAAACCAACTATAAACCATTAATCACACCTATCAAGACCCTTTTTTAGTCCAAAATCTTATTAAATAGTCTCCCAACATCACTATATTCCCCTTATATGCCTTGAGTTATGAAAAAGGCACTTCAAGAAAACCATTTGGTTCAAACGAAAGGGAGTTACCCGATTTATTGGTGGAGTCTTCTCTCAAGTTCTCTTATTTTATTTTATTTATTCACTCCCTATTCTATTATTATTATATGATTAAATAATGACACCATTATAATAATTATTCTATTTCGTTTTGATGAGATTTATTTGAACTACACTTGCTCACACCTACATCTAATGGATACAAACATATTGTTTCTGTGTACGACGAACAAATACCTCATGAAATGATGATTGTTCGATTTTCCCCTACCACCTCTCACGGTGGACATTATGATGGAAATATATTTATATATTATATATATGATATTTAATTTATTTATATTCTTAGGTAATTCTCATTTATAACATACCATTATGCTTTTCATGTTTTATAAATATGACAATTTCATTGAAGAAGTGCGGACTACCGCCCCCTCAATGTGATATTATTCGTTCATACTATACAAGGAACATATAAAGGATTATGTTAATGAACATATGTAACTTATAAAAAATATTAAATTATACTGGAATAATTATATACTTATGTATCATTTGGTTTTTATTTCTTTATAAATGGAAAAATGAAATGAAAGTAGCGTTCATGCATTCGTACGACTTACCATCTCCACGAACGAAGCATTTCATTTTCATATATCCAAATGATATGGACTATTATAAATAAATATAAACTTGATATATATTATATATATTATATCTAAATCATTAATATTATTATGGAGATAATGTAATTTTGACCACATGGACAATTTGTAATTATAAGAAGTTCATTTTTGACTGATGTTCAAAATATTGACAAAATGTCCAATTGAACTCAAATATATAACTAATTATTATAGAAAGGTAATAAGTGATATTAAAGGATTAATAAAATTGAATACGTTTCTTAAGAAATAATAAATTAACTTAATTTTATTATTCAGTAATAAAAAGGTACATACAAGACAAGTCCGACTTGATATAAGGGGGTTTCATATCAATTTTTATTCTCGTGGGATTCATGCTATATTTAACACTATTTCATTTTATGTGGTTTATGTACATCCCATTATTGTATTCTTTTTGCAATATAATTTAATTTATGGGTATTTATATCTTTAATTTATGTTCATTTTTTCATGGTGTTTGTGTCTCATATGATATGAAATCGATAAGGGAACCTTTCACCCCCCTCTTTTAGTCAAAGACTTAATTTATGTTATGTATTTGAATTTCCACTTTCTTATGTTGGGATATGATATTATATATCCTAATTCATTTACATTTTATGTCCATGTTATTATATCCCCTTTTATCTCTCATAAAATCATTTTCTTAATTTTTAAGTGTTGTCGTTAGGCTACCGAATTTTTGTAAGGGTACTTCTTAACCCAATTTTCATTCATTGGGTTAAACATGAACTTATTGATTATGTTATGCTATGATTTTTTTTGAATGACATTTTATTGATTAAAAATTAATATCCACTTACATTTTTTGTATTTATATTTGTCACCCAAAATTATTTCATTGGTTTATCCTTAAATGGTACAATCATTGTAAGGGATTTGATCACAATCTCCTTTCATTGAGGCGTATTTTGAATTATAAAAGACAATATGTTGTACAGTGTATAAACCCCTTTTAATTTTAATTTAATTCAAAGTCAATCATTCCCTATATAGCGTTTAACTAAAAGATAAAGGGAATGTTTCTTTTTAACATATGTGGTGACAATGACCTTTCCTCCGCCGTGAGTTTTATTGGATATTTTCCTTATATAACAATCCATAATGTTTTTAAAAGTAAAATAAATACCATATACTCATTTATGTATTTTGGTATTGAAAAAGGTTTTGATAATGTATTTATTATGTCAATATATTTAAAGGCAATATTATGAATTTCAATGTGGAAATGTTATCTTTACTTTATGTTTGTTTTATGTGTTATGAATATGTTATTGTTCTTGGGTATTGTTTACTAATATGAGTGGTTGTGTGATAAACTTTGGGCATGTGAGCCCGAGATAGCTCTCCAATGAATCGGGAAACATGACGAAGGTAACATTAATGCCTCTTCTAATATATTTAGAGAATATTGTGTGATGGGTATTATAAATGTAACTTCCTATGTAGCTATGAAAGATACAATGTAAGTATGATATGTATGACACATGCTACCTTTATGTTTTAAGATTTCTATTTGTTATTCATAAATCTTATAATTTTGTGAGGTAGGTTAAAGAGATTGTGTCTTAAGATTAAAAAGTATGATTTCTTTTATTTTTATGTATTTATGGACTAATGTTCTCTTTCCTTATTGTATATCCCTTACTAATCTTTTTATGCCCGTCCCATGTTTTTGAAATTTTTTCCACGTGACATAAAGATGAATAGGGTCAAGGATGGGATCATGGAAAAGTCATGCTATCTAAAAAATGGAACTATACATGTTTATATATATTATAAATTTTTATTTTATGAAAAATTGGATACTCAGTAGAAGTGTCTACATGTAATATTCAAGTGGTAATGTATATGATACAACCTAATTCTCTAACGGTCTGAACCTGAAAAGATCCTCAATGTGAACTATTAACTTAACTCAAGATTATGTAATGTTTAAGGTTGGGGCCTTATAGTTGGTATCAAATGTCATTTTAGATAACATTAGATGGTACATTGTTATTTAAGCATAAGTGACATAACCATAATGGTTACTTTATTAGAGTGAGTAATAGTTATATTAGAATTGATAAATTATTATTACATTCTGTGATGAAAAATGAACTGTATTAGATAACCTTTTTGGTTAAAATATATTAATGTTATTTGTGAGGATTTTTTTAATGTTATAAAATAATATTGTTTTTGAAAAGGGGAAACATGCGAATAGTGTGAGAACCTGTCACATTGGACAAAGCTGTGGGAATCAAACCCACAACGAATGTGCGATTGGGATTTATTTCCTACCATAAGACTACGTGAAGTACCTAGTTAGGATGACTAATTGATTTTAGTTAAATGATTTAATGGATCAAGAATAATTTGATTTTGGGAACTTATGTTTTATTAAATGTATATCCTTAATGTAGGAAACTAATTTTTTGATTAAGTGATAATGGTTATTTTTAATGACATTCTATCTTTTAGGGAACACTATATTCCTAATGAAAATATAATAATCTGGTATTTAATTGTTTATGTAATGGTTGAAATATTATTTTGGAAATATCTTTGCAGACATATGGCTATTTGGGTTATTTATTGAAATGATTAACCTATCATAGGGAATATGAGATTAGGTTAATTACTTTTTAGTATGAGACATTAAGAGTAGCCGATGTTATTGGGAGATAAATGTTATGATTTTTGTGGAAGAATATGTGACTAAATCCTTCTAATATTTGGGTTTTGATCTTAGTTTGGATTATATTGAATAATTTTAAGGACATTTGTTTATTGACTGGTCATTGTTGAACATTGGGTATTGTTTGTTGAATTTTTGAGATTAAGAATAGTATTTCTTTTTATAATTTATTGTCTTCTAGGGATTATTTGATCTTCTACTAACCATTTTTTTTGGGTTAATGTCTAAAGGTAGGGGAAATATATATTTTGTTTTTTTTTTGGATTTTTTGATTCTCTAGAAGTTGATTCTAGTGCTTATGATGTGACTATGTAATCTTGAATACTCATCGTTTGGAGAAAAGATGCTTTTTTTTTATAGAATCATATTAAAGGATGAAAGTTTACATGACAAGTAAGTATGTTTCCTTATGTCCTTAGTCAATGTCATGAATAAATAATTTAAAATTATAAAAAGTAACATAAAAAAACCGTTTCCCTTAAAGGTTTCTACTGGGGAATCAGAAATGCTTTAACCCATCACATTTTTTGTATTTTCTAGTTGTTAACATTCTCCTAATAATGGTTTCTATCACAGTCCCTCAAGAATTGACACTTAGTTTCTCCACCATATCCATGTTTTCTTAGAATCCAATTATGTGTTATCTCAGGTGACCTTTTTACTTCTCTGCTTTACATTAATTTCATAGTTTTATTGACTATTTTTTCGATGTTGGACATTCAATGAAGTTTCCAAGCCCAATTTTAAAAATTACAAGGATGCAATTTTCAAAAGGGGGGAAGGATGTAACATCCCGAGATAATAATGGATATGATATTTTTATATTTATTAATATTTGTGAATCAAATATTAATTTCACTTTAAATGGGATTCTATATTCGATAGAGTTCCAAACACACAAAAATGGGTTTCTCCGAAATCTTATGTTGCACTCAAGGCTGCGTCATACTGATAAATAATAATATAATATTATTTTAAATGGTAGTTAACAACTAGTTGTTTTTCTGGAGATAATAAATATAACTAATAATATTATGATTACACATTTTTTTTAAATGTTTTTACATTTTTCTAACAAAATTTAAAGGCTAAAAATGAGAATGAAATCAATTTTAAGCATAAATACTCTAATATTTTTAAATGGTATTTTTACCGAATTTTGATGGTGAACCCATTTTAAATCTAGTTTTTGTCACTTTTATATGTTTTATTTGAAAAAATAAACTTTTTATTTAGAATAGGGATATCAATATTTACATTGGGTAAATTTATTTTATTTTTTTGATAAAGATCATTTTTAATGAAAAGTGAAAAATACCACATTTTAATTGAAAAATATATTTTCATTTAATTTATTTATTGTTTTAGATTACCTTTTTAAATGGTTTTAATGTGTAATTTTATTATATTTTCACCATTAAATCCAATTTATATCATTATATGTAATTTTTCTTTGATATTGGACATAAACACATATCAATATTATTCTTGTTTTTACTTCTTAAAAACACGCTTTCAAGTTTTGACAATGAAAATTAGTATTCAAAAAGTTAATTAAACTTATATTTTATGAATTTGGTAAAATAGACATAATATTTTAATTCATAATACCAAAATATGTTTTAGGTGAATTTTTGGTATTTTTCTAAAAATGTTCAATTTTTGATGAATAGTGAAAACACTACACAGTAGTTAAAAAACTGAGTTTTTCATTTAAATGAGATTTTACCACTTATGTGAATTGAATTTAAAAAATATAACATACATGGTTGTAATAAGTATGTAAAATTTGGTTCAATAGGATGAAAAATATTTTTGGTGAATAATATCCTTTGATTTTTGTTTACCACGGTTAAAGGTAAATAATGCAATTCAAGGTAAAAATAATATTATAAAAATATAAAATTATCTTAACACATGTCCTAAACTTATTTTATGAGTCATGTATGACCATGGAAACCCTTGGGTGAGACCTTTGTCTTATGAAAGCATCTTGGGTAAGATAATGACATTAGAAACTTTCTATTTAAATTAAAAAAAAATAAAAATATCATAAACATGAATCTTTTTACAAGACAAATTTTATAGTGGGGTAATATAATATATATCATTGACTATGAATATTAACTATAAATATATAATATATTTCCTACATCATTTAATTTTATTTATAATTTATATACATCAAATAAATCAATTTATTCATGAAACAATGATGATGTATTGATTACCTCATTAATAATTGTTTTAAATAAATGAGATTATAAATATTAAAATAAATTTATTTTCAAACATTTTAAACCATACATGAATTTTATGGATGATTATAACTTTTTATGTTTTAACTAATGATTTTTTTTTCTAATTTATCATGTTCTTATGGTTTTTTAAAAAGTCAGTATATGAATAGTATAATAATTGAAATAAATGAGTTTTTAAATAAAATAGTATTTTATTAAATGATAAAATAGTCCAAAAAATATAAGATTCGTCCAAATATAATATATGATGTTAAAAATGTCATTAAATATCTATTTTGGGTCTCTTGGAATTTTATTGTAAATATATTAACCATATAGTATGAATATACAAGTAGACATGGTAAAAGTTAAATAAGTTAACAACGGGTTAAATTAAAAAGATAAGGAATAAAAAAATATCCAAAACCATTAAAATTATTATTGGATGATTTGGTATATACATATATTCATTTTATATTCGAATCTAAGGATTTTTGGAACTTTTGAAAACCTAAAATCATTTCATAATAAAATAATTGTTTCAATCTTTAACAAAGAGCCCCTCCTCCCTCTTATAAAAAGACACCACCTCTTACCCGTTACACAAACCCATCATGCCCCTTGGATCATCCAAACTCTACCCTAATAATCTCCCAACATCCCTCTATTCCTAATAGTTCCCTTTCCCTTGGAATAAGAATCTTCAAGAAAACCTTTTGGTTCAAACCAAAGGGAGTTACCCGATTTAGAGGTTATGTCCTCTCTCAAGTTATCTTATTTTATTTTACATCTTTACTCCATTATTCAATTATTATTATTTGATTTCATAAAAAACCATTATAATAAATATAATTAGATATTAATATAACAATTATTCTAACTAAACTTGCACATACCTCCATCTAATGGATACGAACATACTGTTTCTGTGTACGACGAACCATGGTCTCATGAAACGATGATTGTTCGATTTTCCCCTACCGCCTCTCATGGTGGAAATTATGATTTAACTGTAATTATATATCATATTTATGATATTTATGTTATCTATATTCTTCTGTAATACTCATTTTGAAGTTAAATTTATGTTTTTCATGTTGTATAAATATGATAATTTCATTGAGGAAGTGGAGACTACTGCCCCTCAAAGTGATATGAATCGTTCATACCATACATAGAACGTATAAAGGATGGTTCTAATGAACATATTTAAAATATATAAAAAATTAAATTATATAGGAATAATAATATGCATATTTTTCATTTGGTTTTAATTCCATTAAAAATGAAAAAATGTAATAATGTAGTGTTCATATGTACGTACGACATACCGTCTACAAGAACGGTGAATTTCATTTTCATATATCCAAATTATATGGACTATTATAAATAAATATGTGCTGAATATATATGATATATATGATATTGAGATCATTAATATAATTCTGTTGAAAATGGACTTTTGACCACATGGACAATTTGTAATTATAATGAGTTCATTTTTTACTCAAGTTCCGAACATCGACAAAATGTCTGATATGAACTCCAATAATTAACTAATTGTTATATTAAAGTAATAAGTGATATAAAAGGAATAATAAACATGAATTTTTTATTAATAAAGTATAAATTAACTTAATTTTATTATTCCTGAATAACAAAGAACATACAAGTCAAGTCAGACTTAAGGTAAGGGGTTTTCATCTAACTTTTTATTCCCATGAGATTCATGCTATAATAGCCAGTATTTCCTTTTGAATGATGTTTTTAAATCCTAGGAATGTATTATTTGTGTAATATAATTTAATTTATTGATATTTAAATCTTCATTTTATGATCCTTCTTTCATGGGGTGTATGTTTCGAAAGTTACCAAATCGGTAAAGGAACCTTTCACCCTCCTCTTTTAGTCAAAGACTTCATTTATGTTATGTCTTTTAATTTAAAATTTCTTATGTAAGGATATGTTCTCAGATATCCTTATTGAAAAAAAATTATTTCCATGTTATTAGAAATACTTTCCTCTCTCATGAATGCATTTTCTTAATTTTTATGTGATAACGTTAAGCTGTTAATTTTTTGTAAGGGATATTCTTAACCCAATTACCATTCATTGGGTCAATCTTCTACTTCTTGATTATGTCATGAAATAAATATGTGTAAATGAACTCTGATTGTTTTACACTTAATATCCACTTATATTGGGTGTATTTATATATTTTCCACATTATTATGTAATTGATTTATCCTTAACTTAATGGTATAATTATTATAAGGGACTTCGTCTCAATCTCCTTTCGTTGAGGCATATTTTGATTTATAAACGGTTTTCTGTTATATATTGTATAAACCCCTTTTAATTTTCATTTCATTCAAATGGAATCTTTTTATATGTAGCGTTGTACTAAATAAAAAAGGGAATGTTTCTTTTGAACATTCACAGTGACAATGACCTTTCCGTCGTCATGACCGTTATTTAATATTTGGATTCCGGAACAAGCCAAAATGTTTTTAAAAAAAAAATAAATTTCATATACTCTTTTATGTATTATATTATTGAATTTTTTTTTGATAATATATTTAATATGTAAATATATTTAAATGATATATTATTAATATCAATGTGGAAATGTTATCTTACCTTTATGTTTGTTTTATGTGTTGTGAATATGTTATGGTTCATGGGAATTGTTTATGTCTGTGGGGAGTTATGTGATAAATCTAGGTTTGTTGAGGCCAAGATGGCTCTCTAATGCATTGGGTAATGAGAAAACGGTAATCCTTAAAGGTTCTCCTAAGAGATTTCGGGAATATACTATGATGGGTATTCCAAATGAAACTCCCTATGTGGCTGTGAAAACTACAATTTAAGTATGAATTCTATGCCACAAGTTACCTTTATAGTTTATGATTTATATGTGTTATTCATATATCATATGATTTTGTGAGGTAGGTTAAAGAGAGTATGTTTTAAGATTGAAAAGTATGATTTCATTGATTTGTATGTATTTATGGACTAATGTTTTCTTTACTTATTTTGTATCCCTTACTGATCTTTTTATGCTCATCTGATGTTTTTGAAATGTTTTCCACAGGACATAAAGATGAATATAGTTGTGGATGGGATCATGGAAAAGTCATGATATCTAAAACATGGAACTAGACATGTTTCATTTCTTTATATTTTTTTATTTTATTAAAAAAATGGATACTGAGTGGAAGTGTATACATGTAATATTCATGTGGGTATGTATAAGTTATGACCTAATTTTCTAATGCTCTATACCTAAAAAGATACTCATTGTGAATTATTAACATAATTTATGATTGTGTAATGTTTAAGTATGGGGCCTCATATTAATGTCGATTATTGTGACCCATTGTTTTCCATAAAAACATATAATATAAAAAAAAATCTTTGATCACTTATATTATGTAGGACCACTTAGGTTTAGGGATTTATATATTTTTTACAAAATCATACACATATAATGAAAAAAAAATTAAATGAACATTATTCCCACTAATTCATGATTTTATTTTTCAAAATAATACATCACATTCAACCTTATTAAATTATTAATATTAAAAACCCATTCAATATGATTCATTAAAACCCGGTGAAGAAGAAAAATATGAAGGTTGAGATTAGATGATCATTAAGGGTAAAAATAATAATTAATAATTCAATGTCATCAATAATAATGAGAAGAGAAAAATGATATTATGACATAATTAATGTGAATGAAAGAATCACAAATAAACTCATACACAACAATACTGGGATCAACAAAAATGAAAACAACGTAATAGAAATAGACATCAGAATCCATAATCACGAGCCATGTGAAATCAATAACAATTAATGATACATTATAAACTATAATAAGATAAAAAACATCCACCCATAAGGGACATCATTGTTCTTTCTCTCTTACAATCATTCATAAAAATGGAAGAACAATACGATCTACTTCAATACATAATTCATTGGAGGGATATCATAGACCCACCAATAATCAATTTATCACATAACCCACCCGTCATTAGTTTATCATCGAACTACCGATCATTAGTTTTCATGGAACCACATGTCAATTGGTTTATCGGAAAGCCACCCATAAAATTTCCATGTTCCATTACAAAATTATAACACATAAAATATTTCATTTTTTCATAAACCCATAGGATGAACCAATATTCCTTTTTATAACTTGGTTAACCTGTGAAAAAAATGGTTTCTATAACAATATTTTTGAAACATGATTAACATATAAAAAGGAAAATTATTCACTAACAATTTCATGGAAATAATTTTATCCTCTCGAAACGAAATGGGTTCCCTAATAATCTCTTAAGGATATAATAAACCCATGGGAAATAAACGGGATTCGTAACAATCAATAGGAAACATTACTAAACCATGAAAAAAACGGGTTCCATGATAGTATATTTAGGGAATAATCCACCAGTGGGAATGAAATATTCATCATAATTGTCTTATTTAATCTTGATAAACATATGAAACAAATATTTCCATAATAATTTCTTTAGTACATAATCATGCTGTGGAAAACAAATGGGTTTCATAATGATCTATTTGAAACATTATTGTACAATGAAAAAATGTGGGTTCCCTAACAAATATCGTTAGTACATAATCAACATTTAAAAAGTAAATAGGTTTTATAAAAATATCTTTCAAACATGACTAACCCATTTAAAAGAAAAAGTTTTCATAATAATTTCTTTTGGACATAATCTACAAAAGGAAAAGAAGCGAGTTTCCTAAAAATCACATTGAAACATTATTTACCCATGGAAAATAAACGAGTTAAATCTTAATTCTCTTAGGACATAATCAACCCCTTTTAATAGAAGTTAATTTCGTAGAAATATCTTTGAAACATGGTTAACCCTTGTAAAATAGGCAGGTTCTATAAAAATATCTCTATGACTTAACAAACGTATGGAAAAGAAGCGGTTATCATCACAATATGCTTGATAAAATAATCATGCATAAAAATGAAATAATGAATACAATGTGAATATAAAGTATCCCTAATGAATTATAGATTACAAAAAGGATTTTTATTTTGATGAATATAAATACAATTAAAATATCATTAAAAACATTCATGATAAAAATAATATTAAAACATTGCAATTCATCCCATACCACTTTGAAACAATTTAATAATAAACCCTATGAATTAATATCATTAAACGGAACATATAATATCATGTGAATAAGAATATTCATTACGTATCATTTAAAATGAGAAGAATATACACCTCATTTAATAAATAATTTTTATAACATTACAAATGTCTCAATGAAGGATAATTATGAAAAAAATACATTAAAAAATTCATAAATTTGAAACCAAAATCACCATAAAATAGATAAAATAAAATTGATGTGTTAATACCCAAAAATGGAGTATTAATAATCGTACAATACATTCATGTGTAGTATATACACCATATAAAATTAATTAGGTCAATAATAACAAATAAGTCCCAATGGAATGTAAATTGAGATGTAACCCCTTATAACAATGATAAAATATGAAGAAGAGATCCGAAAAGTAATTATAATAAAATGAAACATTTAAACATCAGGACTATATAATATTCCATGATGTCATATTTTAAATATTGTAGTAGATGCACAACATATAACACCCCTAGGTTTTATGAACATTAAAAAAAATCATTAATGTTTTATGTTTCATGATACACTATGAAAAACGTTCTTTATATTCTATAATAAGTTATTCTTGCAGTACATGCACCAACGACTTGTCTTATATTACACACAATAATTAATTTCTATAAAACAACATTTTATTATTATAATTATTTAAATAGAATATTTATTACAAAACCATTAAACATAGAAATATGAATATAAATAAATAATTATAAAATATTATTTTTTTATGGTTTTATATAGATAAAATATATACATAATAACACATATATTTGTTTTAGGAAAGTCTATATATTTTTAAATAATCCATTTTCATAAAATAAAATCTTTTTTTTGTCTTACAGTGAAAAATAATAAAATTAATTTTAGACACTTTTAAAAATTTATTTTGATAAAATAAACTTCAATTTTGAATTCATAATTCTAAAATTATCTTTGTATGGTTTTTGGGACAAATCTGAGTTAATTCGTTTTTAGATGAGTAGTGAAAAATATTGAATTTTAATTCAAAACTTCATTTTTTTCTAATTTAATTTTATTGTAAAATTATATTTTAAGATGGTATTAAATTCACACTATATCAATTATACACCAATTAATACAATTTATCTCATTGGAGTAATTTTTTCATAATTAATTTTGAAATATATTCTTAATGAGCGTTGGAATATTCTCACTTTAAACCCTCCCTTTCTCGCCAAGTCTACAATATAAGAATTAACATTAATTTATTCAGTTATGTGAGTTGAATTTTGAAAAATGGGGTTAAATGTTTTTAAATGGTATAATATTCATATTAAATAAGACCAAATTAATTTCTTACCCTGACAATTTGTGAATGTGATTAAAATTAACTACAACGATTATGGTAATGTTATGGTTAACAAGGGACTAAACCTTAATATTAAGGGGAAAAATTGTCTATAAACATGCAAAAAACCCGTTGGATGGCCATATTTCGTATATAAACCGTCCATTATTTATTTTTGTTTATTTTGGATGATTGTTTAGGTAAAAATGTGGGTACAACTAACTTGTTTTTAAAAAAATCCATGTGTGTCACATCCCTCTCTTAATAAAACCCACCACCTTACCCTTGTATTTAATCCTATAAAGCCACATTATTTCGGCCAATATATATCTAGTTAACCTTTCAACATACCTCCCTTCATCCTTGTATCCTCACTTTGATAATAAATATAATCAGTCAAGCCCCTTGGTGAAAAAATTAGGACTTCCCCAAAAAAGAGGTAACATCCTTCCTGAAGCTCCATTTCGTTATTTTAATTTTCCACCACCTCAATTTTTTGGATTCAATGATAATATAATTACTAAGGTATAATAAAAATACTATTATTTTTTATTCTAGGTTTTTAATCTTCACTGACACACACTTACGTCTATTGGGTAACGAACATACTCTTCGCGTAAGGAGAACTACGACCACTTGGAACAGCGATATTTCGTTTTTTTTCTTTAACACTATTCATTGATTGGAAATATAATGGAAACAATGTTTATATTTGGTATATTTAATATTTATAATTTTCTTAGGAATATTTAATTTACACATAAATAATAACTTATTCTTTCTATTTTTTGTATCTGCGATTACCTAATTTGTGGAAGTGTGGACTACAACCATCTAAAAGCGATGTGAAACATTGAAACATTATGTGGAATTAAATAAATATTTGTTTATTAAATGTATATCATATATATTAAATATGAAATGTATAGTAATTATATTATCTATATAAATAAATATATGTCATTTACTTTCTTTTCATTCAATATGATAACAAAACAGAAGCAGCATCCATGCATACGTATGACCAACCATCTCCATGAACGGTATATTTCATTTAATATATATTTTCTTTATAGATTACAATAAAAATTTCTGTACTGAATATATATGATATATAAATCATTATTTAAATTATGAAAATAACGTAATCTAGATATATGTAATAGAATCAAGAATAACAATTCAAAACATGTACGATAAACAAATGGTTATTACTTGAGACATTGCTTTAAAAAGTAATTGTTATTGCCTGACTAATAAAATTTCATATGGGAATAATATATGGTATTGGATAAAATAATATGGTTCTATGTTTGACATATAATAAACTTATATTTATTATATAGTAGGTTTGAACATGCACAAATAAAGTCAATACTTAAGGTAAGGGAATTTCATCTCACTTTTTATTTCATGAGATACTTGACTTATTCACCACTAATTTCAATTTTGTGTTGTGTGTTCTTCTAATAGATTTATTATATTATTCCTATACTAAAATATTATATATATATATATATACATTTTATCAGTTTACATTCATGGGGTTTAGATTTCAAAATTTACCAAAACTGTAATTTAATTTGTTTCACTATTTTCATTCTTTGAGACATATTACATTTTATACACCTATATATTCGTATGAGGTGTATATAATCCCTTTGAAATTATATTTCAGGATTATAATTCTTTCTGTGATATTTTAAGCTTCATGTAATATTATTCTTTACAATGTATAATGATTCAATGTTACTAAATTGGAAACTGTTTATGGCTGTAATATAATCATTTGCTGAGATTTTTTATGATTATTCAATTATTGATTAAATTTTATGGTCCACCCCCCAAGAAATTTCAGGTATTTTCATACCCTTTATTTCATGTTATATACATTTAATGGTACCATTTTTACACACTTCGGTACATAAGATAGTCAAGAATGTGTTTTTTAGAATGTTAGACTTAACCTATCTCTTCAGTCAGAAATCTATGTTCTTTCAAAATGAATTTTTCTAAATAGGTTTTAAAAATGGTTTCAATATTTATTATAAGTTTTAATTTTATTTTAAATGTAATTGGTTTCAAAACATTTTCAATAATTCATTATAATATTTAAAAGATGTTTCGAAAAAAATATTTTAATTGTTTTGAGGATTATTTTATATGTTTCTAAGGAAAATAGTTTTCAAATATTTTTCAAGCTTAATTTATATGTTTTATAGGAAATATGGTTTCAAAATGTTTTAATTTTTTTTATGTTTTAAAGGAAAATGTTTTACAAAGAAATTTCAAGATTATTTTATAGGTTTTAATGTAAATATTTATTCAAAATTATTTCATTTAATATTTCTATGTTTAAAAAGTATTTATAATGAAAATGAATTTATAAAGGTTTTATGTTTGAAAGTTACTTTTTCAAAGAAAAAAAAATATTTTCCTCAATAATTTTTTTAAAATGATATATCATAATTATTTTCTTTCTAAGATGACATCTGTTGATGTTACTCATGCCTTTCTGATAAATGATCCAATGAATTCCTATATATTACTTCTCTGAATGGTTTATATTTTTATAGGATGATGTTTATGAAAAACTAGTTTTATTTAATGGGTTATAAGTCTATTAATCTCATTATTCTTCCATAGGATATATGTTTATGAAACTTGTTTCTCTTTAATGGGTTATACCATGAAGAATTATTATGAAACTCGATTCTCTTCTAGAGTTACTCTTTAATGAAATGATAATGAAACCTATCTTTTTTTCACAGGTTTTTATATGAATACACGTTTGTGAAACCCATTTAATTTCATTGGTTATGATATGATACTTATAAAAATCATCCATTTTATGGGTCATGATATGATGAAAGTTTTATTTTCTTGTCGTACATATATTTATTCTTTTATTGTGATATTGGTGGGACCTATATCTCCCTCTAATGCATTAGGCAATGATTTAAATATCATGAGATAGTTATGAGAATCAATTCAAAAGGTTTGATTCATTAGGGTAAATTAGGGAAAAAATCCCCTTATAGGGAATGGACTATGAATGGGGATGGTCATCTGTCCTATCCAATAGGTATACACACCATGAAGATGGAAGATATGGAAACCTAATCCACTATGAGAATAAAGGGAAACCCAATAAATTATGGGATTATGGGGAAAGTCGATCAAATATGAAAAAAGGACTACAACTAAGGATGGTGGTAATTCCCTATGAGTGAGTGTAGTCCCCATAAAGTTTCATAATATATCCTATGAATTCATCTTTACTTATGGGGAATAATATTAGATAGTTATGTTTTTTCCACAATTCCATGTCTTATTCTTATGTTAACATTTCATGGATTATTCACTTGTTTTACCTTATGATTCGTGTCTTATAAACTATAAATAATTATTAAACGATTCATTTTTATGATCTGTGAGATGAATGGAATTATTCTCTAATGTTAGGATCAAGTTCTCGTACCCTTTTTCTAATATTTATACTTACATATCTCCCTTGTTTACCCTAACTAACCATCCGAGATCACTAATTCTATTTTTTACATCCCATGTTTATTAAGATATATTCTATGTATGATATTTCTAAGAGGGGTTATAGTCATTTAAATCCTAGTGGGATATAATGTGGCTCACTCATATAACATCATTTATGTTCTCGTATTTCAAAAGTATTTAAACTATTACAATCTTTAGGAATCTCATTATATTATGTTTTACGTACTCTGTAAAAAATGTTGTAACGTATATGTACATTAAGAATGAGTCATTATTGTTGATATCATTGACAAATTTTAGTAAATATATGGAAACTACAATGAGAAAACATTAGTGAAATCCCTAGGTTTATTTATAATGATATTTCTAGATATGTATTGAAGTTTATGTATATGGATGAGATAATGTTTAGGAAAATATATTAGAATTTTTGTAAATGATAGAGTTAGTGGTTTCCTAGAAATACATCAATGTATTAACAGAATAATTTTACATGGTTTTGGTATAGATATAACTAGGAGTAAAAACTATGAAAAGGTTAATCATTCCTGACATGAGAGTAACCTAGTACACAACAACAAGCCTTACTTCACACCTGGTTCAACATTCTCTGGGTATATTCCTTGGAATTAAAAAAGTATTTTTGAACCATCATGAAGTATTTAAATATTATATGACTATAAATAACCATAGATAAGCCTATGGTGTTATAGATCATTGAATTTGGTTTCATTATTCAGAAATCATATAAGTAAACATTCATGATTATTTGATTTTATGCTATGATACGTGATTCTCACCATATGATTTCATGTCTAATTCAATAGTATAAACCAGAAGGATATGGGTTAATAATGAATTTTTCAGATGTTAAAATTCTGGGACCTATACAAATTGATATCCTAAATGTAAATCGCATAATGATAATCAAGGAATTACTTGAGTATTGGTTATACTATTGAAGATAATGAGACAGAAAAAGACATGTGAATGGTATGTGATATTCTCCTAGTATGTTTTAACATATACATAATATGAATGATTATATTGATGTAAAGGAATAGAATTATATGATTTATGTTTTATATTATAGGAATGATATATTATGGAATAATATAATGAATCATAAGTAATGGTTTAAGAAAATATTATGATGATTGAAGTGTATATTATTTGGAATTCAAATATTATGATATATGAATCATGAAATATATATAAGTATTTTCAGTATTATTAATTCATCAAGGACTGAAAAGGCTATTCTAAATGGTTATAAAGTCTTAGATAGTGATATTTTGATGAAGGGAAGGTAACCCTTAAGGTGTCAAAGATTTTGTGAAAATTGTTTTTAGCTTGGATATAGAGATGATTGATTTGGATAAAGTAAATAAGATATTATCAATGACCGCAGAACCAATTAAGGGTTTGTTGAGAAAGTATTTTATGTCATCAAGGATGAATATTTTTTTTGGATTTATGGATTATATCCCATAATCAATAGAATTGGGAAGCATGCATGTTTCTAAACGAATTTACTATAATTGAGAATTATTACCATGTTCCTAGAGAATGCATGGTGATGGAATTCACAATATTTGACTGTGACAACCAATAGTTTCTTGGATTATATGGGGGATCATTGATAGCCTTATTCCGTGATCATCTTTCTAATATTTTGGATTTTCATCATTTAGAAGGGTTATAAGGTTAATCATAAATGAAAATTTTAAGCTAAACTTATGATTTATGATGAAATCTAGGAGACATGCGAACCTGATCCTAAGGAAATAAATTAAAATAAAATAAATGTACATTACAAACTATATTATCTCACATCATTAGGATTTATGCATATTGTATAACTTATTATAAAAACTGTATATTGATGGTAACCAAAGATAGATGGGATGACTTATCATGGATCTCATGATCTAGAAGTTCTTTTGAATGAAAAACTAACCATCCTTTTTGGAGAATGCGGTGGGGTGTAAATCGGTCAACATTTTACCAATATGTGAGATTTTACTTATTAATGGGAATTAAATCAATTAAGTATATCTTCATTGGAAAAAATTCAACAATAGGAAATGGTCTTAAAATAAATATTTTTCCCATTATAATTATTTTTAATGATATCAATAACATATTTCATGATACTACAATTCAAGGTTTTTTTAATAATAAAATTCCCCAGATTACACATATGATTAGTGATGTTTTAAAATATCTATGATTATTTATGATTTTTATGCATTTCAAATCATCTCTTCCAACCAATGTTAGCCAATGTTGAATCCTAGTTATGTGATACTTTGGGTAAATATTATGTTTCAAACAGTTATTTTTAATAGTATGTTTTAGTATTCATTTTTATGATGAGTACTTATATTAATGGTAGTTACGAGTATTAAACTATTGATATCCCATATGAATTTCGAGGGAAAATTCATTTTAAGGGGGGTAAAATGTAACAAATCATGTTTTTGTGAACACTAATTTTTTAATAAAATAATTTTCATTGATATAATGTGTTTCATGATACACTATGTAATTATTTTTTTTATATTTTATACGATTTTGAGGTTTCACTACATACTGCAATAACTTAACTAGCGTTATACACAACATTAAACTACTATGAAACAAGATTTTAATTTTATAATTATTTAAATGGTATTTTTATAACATTTACATTAAATATAGTAATATTAATAATAATAAATAAATTTGAAATATTATTTTTAATGGTTTCATATAGATCAATTATATTGATAATAATACATTCAATTGTTTAAGTAAATAATTATTTGTTTGAAAATTCTATTTTCATAAAAGAACTGCTATTTTCTGACACACATTGAATGAAAATAAAACTAATTATAGACACTTCTATAAATATACTATTGTAAAATAAAATTTATTTTTCGATTGAGAATATCAAGATTATATTTGAGATAAATTTTTGGATTTTTCTCAGAAATTTCATTTTCATATGAATAGTGAAAATACTGAATTTTAATTCAAAACTACTATTTTCTCAAATTTATTTATATAGTTAAATTATATTTTTGGTTTGTTTAAAAGTCACAAGAATTCATTCATTGAAATATTAATCCAATTTAGGTCATTGTTTTCATTTTTATGTTGAATTTAGATGTAAAAACTTAATGAACTTTTTAACATTATCACATTAATACCCCAGTTTCTCATCAAGTTTGTGGGTTTAGAATTAACTATAATTTTCTAATTATAAGGATTTATTTTTCAAAAATTGATATAAATTATTCTAATTTTTTTAATATTTATATTCTAATTGGATAAACATTGTTGTTGACCAACAAAATTAATGAAGGAGATTAAGGTAAAATTAAATTTAACAAGGGGATAAACCTTAATCTTAAGGGATGGAATGAAATATAAACATTTCCAAAACCCATTATATGGACATATTTTGGATATAATCCATTAAATATTTTTATAACATATTTTTTGTAATAACATTGGTACAAAAAACTTATTTTCCAAAATTCTGATCATGTCCCCTCCCTCACTTATGAAATGTCACCAACTCTCCTCCTTCTTCATACCTCTAAATACTATTATGTTCAGAAAATATCTCACCAATTAAATTCAAAAAATCTCTTCCATATTTCATAAATCCATCCTTTTTTCAAAAATCCATCCAATGAATACCTTTGGTGTAAACCAAACGTATTTACCCCAAGAAGAGGTAATGTACTTCCTCAAGCTACTTATCTTAATTTTCATTCACCACCACCTCAATTATTCTTTTTCAATGATAATATAATAACACTAGTATCCTAAACACATTGATATATTTTAATTTTTTTGTTTTTGGTTTATAACTGCACTTACACACACTTCCATCTAATGGGTAATGAACTTACTATTCATGTACATCGAACTACCACCTCGTGAAACGGTGCTTGTTTTTTTCCTTTACCACCATTAATGGATAGGAATTATTGTGAAAACACTACTTGTATATGATATATGTGATATTTATAATTTTTTTATTCTTCTTAAATTTTTACATATAACATAAATTTTTTCTTTCCATTTTGTGTAATTATGATAACTTCGTTTAAAGTTGTGTGGACCACCATATCCTCAAAGAGATATGATTCATTCACAATTTAAGTGGAATGTATTAATAATGTGATTAGTAGTATTATGTGATATATATTACATAATAATTATAATTTAATTATATTATTTATATATATAAATATATGTCATTACGTTTCATTTATTTCAACATAATAACAAAATGGAAGTCGTATTCATTTGTAAATACAACCTACCGTATCCATGACCAATATGGTTTGTTTAATATTTATATCATTTATATATTATAATAATAATTTATATACTGAATTTATATGATATATAAATCTTGTTATACATTCTTGAAATAAGTAAATCATGATCTATATAAGAGGATCAAGAATAACAATTCAAAATATGTACGATAAACAAAGCAGTTATTACACAAAACGTTACTTTAACATAGGATTGTTAATAAATGAGAAATATAAAGTCATCAATAAATCATAAATTGTATTATATTTAATAATATGGTTCTATGGTAGATTTACAATAAACTAATATTTATTATACAAGAGGTTTAAAAGTGTAAAAATAATCTCAAGTCTTGAGGTTAGGGAATTTCATTTCAGTTTTTATTTGAGTGAGATACAACCTTATTCACCCGTAATTTCTTTTATGGGGTGTGTATACTTCCCATATATGTATTCTATGATTATCATAAAAAATTTATTGGAATTTACATATCCATTTTATCATATTTCTTTCATGGGGTTTGTGTTTCAAAAGTTACCAAATTTGTAAAATAATTTTATCTAAATTTCCTTTCATTAAGGAACATTCCATGTGATACACCTATATTTTTCAATGAGGTGTATGTTACCTTTGAAATGTTATATCATGAATATAATTTTTATGATATATTGTATGATTCCTGTAATCTTATTCATTCCAATACATTATGATTGAAATTTTAAAAAATTATAATGGTTTATAGATACAATCTCATTGTTTATCAGGATAGATTATGATTATTCTTCCATTGAAGAAATATTTTGTTAAATCTCTCAATAAAAATCATAAATATTATTAAACTCTAGTTATTCATGCTATATCCATGTTATTTTAGATTATTTACACTCTTTGGTACGTAAGGTGATCAAGAAATTACTTTTAAGAACGTCTTATATTATCTCTCTCTTAAATCAGAAATCTGTGTTTCTTCAAAACATTCCTTTCTAAAAAAGCTTTCAAATTGTTTTGAGGAATAATTATAATTATTTAAATTTATTTAAAGTAACTTTTTTCTAAAAATTTCAATCATTTTTTATATGTTTTAAAAATATTCAATGAAAAAGGATTTTAAAATGTTTTGAAGCATATTTTAAAAAAATCAAGAAAAATGGTTTTCAAAATGTTGTAATTTTTATTCTATATATTTTCATATAAAATGAATTTTGAAATGTTTTGAAACTTATTTTTTATTTTTTCATGGAAAAATATTTTAAAAATTATTTCTAGCATTGATTTTATGTTTTCAAATAATTTTCAAATAAAATGGTTTTCAAAAGTTTTGTTTTGTTTCTAAAAAATTTTTCAACGAATAAATGTTATTTTACTCAATAAATATTTTTAAATGATGTCTAAAAATTATTTTCAATATAATATTACTTCTTTTTATTTTACTCATGCCTTTATAGGAAATTTTCTGTAGGTTCCATTCATATTGTTTTTTGAAGGCATTGTGTTTTAATAGTGTTCTGTCTATGAAAATCCATTTATCATTCACATGTTTTATGTTTTTGAAACTCATTCCTCTTCCATGGATTATGATCTTTTGAAACCAATTCCCTTCAATGAATTATTATAAAAAAATTGATATTGAAACTTAATTATTTTCATGGGTTATACATTGATGAAATTAATATAAAATATGCCTTTTTTCACAGGATAAGATAAGACTAAATGTTAATGAAAACGATATAATTTATTGGTTATGATAGGATGATTATAAAACCAATCCTTTTTATGGGTTATGATATGATGAATGTTTTATTATCCTGTGGAGCATGTGTGAATGATTTTATTAATAGATGTATGGGCCAATAATTATCTCCATGGAATTGAGTAATAATTTATACCTCAGGAGATGATATTGGGAATGCAGTTGATGGGCTTGATTCACACTGGGAAGATGGGGAACTTGGTCCCTTATAAGGAAAAGGCTAATATATGGGATGGTGGTTAATCATACCCAATAGGTGTGTAATCATGAAGATGATATATGCGGAAACCTGATCAGCTATGGGATGATGGGTAAACCCTATCCACTATGTGACGATGGGGAAGCCCGATCCCTTATAAGGAAATTATTGTGACTAGGTATGTATTCGTGTCCCACCTAGTAGGTTTATTCCCCGTAAAGTGACATGATAAGTCCTTGTAAGGAATCTTGACTTATAGATAATAATATTACACATCTATTTGTATTTCAGATTTTCATGACATATTATTATGTTATGATTTCATTATGTATGATATTTGTTTCCCTTAGAATTCATGTCATATGAACATATAATATTTATAACATGGTTTATGTTTATGATCTTTGATATGAAAGGTATGATGTTCTAATGTTATTGTCACATTATGATACCCCTGTGCACATTTTTATTCATACATGTATCAATTCTTTAACCTTACAAACCATCTGATCTCACTCATTTTATTTTTTCCATCTTATGGTTATAAAGAAATATTTTCTATATGATATATCTCTATTGGATTCTAATAATTGAGATCATAGTGTGAGATAATGTATCTTGCACATGTATCGTCATTTATGTTTCAATGTTTCCAAAGGGACTAAAATAAAACTAGATATGGGAATATATTTTTTATTATTGAAATTATTCCCCTTAAAATATGTAATATATATGTAACTTAAGAATTTGTTTGTATACAAATCAAAATAAGTAAGTGGTGGATGTGACATTAACTCACAGATGTAGAAATGGAGATAAAAGTACCTTACCATAATTATGATTTTTAAAGGTTATTCTATGTCATCATGAATGATAAACATCTATTAATTATTTAATTTCATTATAAACTTTCCCATGTTTGCTAATAATCTTATGTCACTTATAATCATGTTATATACAATTACTTAATCAGTTATGTTTATGTCATATGTTTTGACCATATTCGATTTATGTGTCAAAACATACATTGATATGTTTATAATGGTCATTGAGGTCATTATTTAGACACCTATAGAAAAATAACCTTAAACAATTATCAATTTTTACATAAATTATCATTTTGAAATAAATCAATAATGATGGTTATGATAAATGACCCAACATTACGATTATGGAGATGGTAGGCAGTGCACATGCATGAGTAATGTTCCCATATTTCAATGATCAGAATAGAAAGAGGGTATGTAAAATTTATCTTTATATAATGACCATCATATATTAAGAAAAATATTATAAAATTATATATATTTCATTACTTTGATGTGTTGATTAAAATTGAAGGATCACTTTGCTTTGATTAGGCGGTAGTCCACACGTCCACGAATGAAGATTTCACTTTTTCATTGAATGAAATGGTCTGAAAAAATGATATGTTTTATTTATTGATATATAGTAATGTTATAAATTTCATAACGATTTAATTTATATCATATATTTTAATTTAATCCATAATTAATACATTTCATGTATGGTGTGAATAAATTGCATCCCTTTTAGGAGGTGGTAGACCATAATCCATAAATGATGTTATCGTATTCCCAGGAAGTGGAAATAATGAATGTATGTGTTATATAAAAATTCAACAATTAATAACACATAATAAATATATATATACCATATTAAAATATTATTTCTATAATTATTCCAAACCATGGGAGGCGGTAATGGAAAAATGAATGACATCGTTTCGCGAGGTGGTAGTCTACCGTACACACAAACATTGATTTCATTACCCATTTTATATATGTGTGTATAGGTTTATATCAAGACCGTAACAAAAAAACATCATATTATATTTTATATATTAAGGATCTTATATTATCTTGTAAAAAGATGTGGTTAATGGGTGGAGAAAGAGTTAATAAAAAAAATTATCCGTTGAATTATATTACAAATTCTTTAAGTAACCATTTTTAGTTTTCACCAAAGGACTTCCTTGGTTTGTTACTGGATATTGTGAGGCTACTAGGATAATATTATTGATCTTGGTATATTATTTTTTCAAGGTTTGGTCGAGATAAAATGATCTGTAGGTGTGATGAATTGGGGAGAGTGAGTTTTTTATAGTTCCTTGAGAGTGGTATTCTTTTTAATATAAATAGGTAAACACTATTGGAAATTCTCTATTACATAATGTGGATATAATAAAAAATAAAATTTCATAAAAGGTCATATATGGACTCTATATTACCATACAATGTATTTGTACATGTTTCTATGTCATTTGGAATAATAATGTTTAACAACTTTGTAAATTCATTTTTACCTTAATCGCTATAATTAATTTTAATTTCATTCACTAATAGTTTTGGTAAAAAAATGATGAACATACTAGCCATTATAAATTATTATTACATAAAGGTATTTCTTCCATTTCTACAAATTAAAATCAAATTAGTTGATGAAATTAATTTAAAACTAATCTCGTAGATGGAATAAGATAACATGTTATTAAAGTAAAACATTCAAATGTTTGAAATGATTTTTTATCTAATTCCATTGTGAAATTTATTAAAATTTCCCAAATTGTATTTCATTATAAAAAATTGATATAATTATACTTCAAAAAATTAAAATATAATTTATCGTAACTAAATAATTATCAAAATTATTTTTTTCAGAAAAAATTTAGTATTTTTTACTATTCAGCTAAATATGAATGTTCACAGAAAAGTACCACAAATTCAGCCAAAGTAAAATTTGATATCCCCATTTCAATAATAAAATTTATTTTTTCTAATTAATAATATAAAATTGAAAAAAAAATTGTTTTAAAATAACTATTAAATTAAATGGCAGCCAAACTGCGATTTGAAAATATACATCCTTTTTTTTATTAAAATTAGATTTGTTCTTCTATTCCGCCTGTCAATGTTATTAAATTAATGAAAAATAATTTTATTAAATATATAAAATATAAATTTCAATAATATTTTTCTCTAATAGTTAGTAGATTATTATATTAATATAAAATACCATTCTTTTCATAAAAATAGGTTTTTCATAGAAACAGATATGTTATGTTAAATTTTTCTTTATTTCAATTTCTAATTAATTGGTAACCATTGATTTTATTTTTCAGAAATGTGTAAACAATAATTTCATAATTTATTTATTCTCATTAATTACTTCCATTCCAATTTCTATTTGTTAACTATGATGTTAAATAATATTATTAATAGTATATCATTGTTTGGTAAGACTTGGGATTCTGTGTAACATCAGTCATCAAAGGAACTCCATGTTGTGTTCAATGTAAGATAAAAATTGTTTTTCATTTGGTAGAAGATAAAATATGTATTGTTTTTAATGTAAGATATTAAGGAATTTAAAATCATTTGAATGAATATATTTTTAAAAATATCAAGATCATACAAATACTTTCATTTCATTATTGAATTATAATGGGTGTTCACCAAATGGACGTTTTCATAACATATAAAACGGTATCAATCCCACCCTCTCAAATTAAAAAATAACCTGTGAAATTTTACACATAACCTACCCATGTTCACAACCCTCTAATTCCCAACCAATAATTAGTTCCCCTGGTCACCATAAGTTTTCAATGTCTACTAATTTCAATTGATTTATTCAAGATAAACATCATATTCATAAACTATATTTTACTCAATCCTTAATATTTCATTGTTTATATTTATCTTCCATAAAATTGAAAAAATAGTAATATAATGACCCAAGAAAAAATATTAGACCTAAGTGTATTTACATTAATAGAAAAACCCTTTATATTTTCCTCCCTATCTGCTTAGAAAAATAAATGAATAGTGACCATGCATTTATACAGACTAATGAACCCTAAAAAATACATCTTCCATTTTTCAATAATTCATAACATGAATATGTATAAGGATTTAATTGAATAATAAATATAGAACTAATAATATGATTATAACTATAAATTGAATTTTTTCCACTTACATTCCCTCTCATTCATTTGGAAATGTAATCATCAATCATCTATTCTGTGGACTACCACCAACAATATCTAATGTTTTTAATTTTTAATCTAGTTGCATTAATAGTTAATAAAACGTATTAAAATATCATTTTCAACCTCAAAAACTTCTAAATAAAGTCATTATGATTTTTAATAATGATTTTATTCCAAGAAAAAACATTAGTAATCACACATATCCATAAATTATAATATGTTTATGTTTGGGTTGGTCTTACCGTCTACAAGAATGATTTTCTAAAACTATATAAAGGATGACTATAATAAATTAAATACTATTATTCATATAAGATAATATGAAAATAATGACTGTTTTATTATTCTATAATTGTTTTATTGATAATTTTACTAAATAAAATTATCATATTTGATATCTAGAATTACAAAAATAATCCAACACCAATTAAATTTTAATAGAACATAATTAAAACACTTATACTAAGAGATAATATATTTGTAAATAAATATAATTTATCTATTATTGTACATTAAGTGATCTGTAATAGTTGAAAATGGAATCAAATAATGATTACAAAATCAATATCATCATCCACACATGAAACAATTAAAGCTACCAACTCACGATGGTAAAAACAGGATATAACTAACTAATATAATCCTAATAAATTATTATAATTTAAATATATTAAAAGAAATATATATATATATATATATATATATGATTAAGGTTATCAAACACAATATAAATATAAATATATTTTTGTAGTAGGATAGAGTGCATTTTACTAATAGGGGAAATGTGGTAATGGTTTCTAGTCTCAATTGTTCATCTATTGGGAAATATTTCTTATCATATAACATTTTTTTCATTGTAATAGTGCATATACATCCCCTTTAATATTTTTTTTATCTTGACCAACTCATTATTAATTGTATTTATTTTCTAATTTTATATCGTATCCTTTAATTGGATTTCACTCCAATGTTTCCATGGTTTTATGGGATTCTTTACCTTTCATTCAAATTCATGAGACATGTTTTATTTTTTCACCATAATTTGTTTTATTTATTTTATTATATAACCTACAGACTATAAATATAATGAATACTTTCAATCTCATTATATTTTAATTTCTCTTTATTGTTAAATCCATTATGTTTTTTTTATTTTTACATTACCATTACCGTAATGGTTTTTTAAATCAACACCCTTTGTTGAGTTAACATGATTTTTCTTGAACATTTTTTCCTAAAATGTATTAATTTCACCCTAATAGTTTTTTTCATATAAATTTCACTTCATCCGTAATCATTAATGATGGTTTCACCTCTATACCCAAATTTTCTTCTCCCACCAATGTTATCCTTTATATTTATTGACCACACGTTATTTTATTTCATTGTATATATATATTTTCTTTCATACCTTTTAAAAAGGATGTTTTATTAATCATTTTATGTTATTGGTTTTCAAAGAAGACATTTCAAACTATCAAATGGTTTTCCCTCCAATCAAAATATACAGTTTTTTTTCGTGAACCACAAATTTATTTTCATATCCTTTATGTATTTTCAAGGAACTATACTTGATGTTTATGCAAATAATTTTCTTAATAAAAAATGTAATTTAATTTTTAAAAAACTTTTTTAATTTCAACCCTAGAATTGTGATTTTAAGAATATATAAAATTTCATATAATGTTTATTTTTAATTATATCCATGTGAACACATATTACCAACACCTTTTTTATTTTATTTGAATCTTTCTCTATACATTATCACTATAAATAAAACAATTTATTTTTCTTCTTTCTTATTAAATCATTATTTTGAATGCCTTTAAAAATATGAAATATTTATTATTTCAGAAATTGATTCTTCTTAAAGCTGAAAAATGAATTTCCCATCTATATTATTTTCCTTTGATCTATCTTATTCATGATCAAGGATATTCCAAAAATAATATCATCCACCATTAATCTCTACTTGGATTTTGAAATATTCATTTCTCTTATATAAATGATCCATCACTGCCTTTTCCTTTCATCGTCACTAATGGTCAATGACCCTAATTTTTATTCCAATGTAAATACTTCATTAACACTAGGTTTCCCTATTCCATGATTTAAGGGTTTACATCTAGACATTATAATTTAATTTATTATTAAAATTATTGACTAAACCATAGTATAATTACCGATGTGGTGCATATATCATATCATCTATTATATTAATTAAATGGTATTTACCTATAAAGTTACTAAACATCATATTATTACAGTTTTGTTTTAATAAGTAAATAATGTTAGGATTATTCATGGAATTATTAATGATTTTCTTATATAAATCCATTTCATGGGTATTTTAAACCCTTATACCTACCACATGTTCTTTTTTATTAAATGATTTATTTCTTATATAAAACTAATATATTGGTTAAAATAGGTGGGGTAATATATCTCCCTCTAATGAATTTATTTATGTTGATATATCATGACATATGTAGGATTATATATAATGAGTTAATTCACATTGGTATGGTAATTAATGCTATTCATCACATTTTTCAGCCATGCACATAATGAGTTTGTTTAGATTATATTATCAAAATTATATTATTATATATCCTAATTAAACCCATTTACTCATATTATCCTCACATATTATCTTTTATGGTTATCACATATGTTTATAATTACTAAGCATATGATCTCACCACTTTCTTATGTTTTCATTTACCTAGGTTATATTGAAAATTGATACATATGATGGGTATAAAAGAGTATATTATTTATATAATCTAAGTATATATATTAGTGAGTTTTTATGGATTATTTAGTTGTTTATATATTTATAAAATGACATTTTGATCCAAAATAATTGTGTTATTTAGTTAATTCTCTTTCATAATTATCAAAAAATATAAACATGAAAGTTCAAGGAAATGTACCATAATAATATATTTTATTTAAAGTAATATAATTATGGCTTTTAATTTTTTTAGTTTTCATATTGATAGTAGTGGGGATATTAGTGGAACATTATTCTCTAAATCTTAGGAAATATGAGAATAATTACCCTCTATATTACCTTGAGTTGGCTATAATTATGAATGATCTTAAATTTTAGTAGTTTTATTTATTCAATTAGAATTTTATGTTCTTCACTCACTGTAAGAACATGAATTTCATATTTTTACATATATATTGAAATATTTTACATTGAATTATGGTTGCGTATCTTAATTATTTTTATTTTTATATGACATATACTCTGGAGGAAGGGGTTATTTTTTGTATTTATTGAGCATAATGTCTTATATAGGCTTTTTAATGGTCAATATACAAGTAAAATATTATTAATTTATTCTAAGATATTAATCTTGATGTGTTTAATTAAGAGGGTATCATTTTTCTAGGTTCTTTTTAATAACCTCTTACTCGATGTAGCGAGTGAACGAATGATGTGGTTCTACTTCCACGAACTATGTTTATAAACTAATGTTATATTGGGGGGAGAATATGTCTGAGTAGGTACATGGTTGTGTTTTTTAATTTACATAGAATTTATTCATTGACACCCAATGAGAAGATGATATTAGGGACTAAAATATGTATTTATGCGTAGTTCATCCTGGTTTGAAAAAAGTGCGAGAGTTATTAGAATAAATTTTGTTAAAATGAATTAAGATATAGATATCTGGTTTTAATTCAAAAAAATTCATCTATCATTCTTTGAATTCCAAGTATAAATTGCTAGTGGGAATTCTTCAGTAAATATATGAATCAAAATATAAGTGTGATGAAATCCATTTGGATTTCATGATAGGATTCCTAATATTGTAAAAATGTAATGATGTAGTTTTGATCATTATTGACTAGTTTACTAAAGATGGATATTTTATTCTAGTCAGTAAGACTCATATAATTGGGAAAATTAGAACATTATATGTTAGAAATAATTATGAGGATTCATAGGATACCTAATAGGATTATGTATGATCATCAAGTGATATTCACATCTCTTTTTTACAAGGATTTCAAAATTAATTTTGTTCTCTGGTGAAGTTGAGTAGGGGTTATCATACATAAAAAGAAATTCAATCTTAGTGTAATATACATATTCTTGAGCATTTGACCCATCCAAATATTATTGAATTTAGAGTGGTCTAGGAGGACTATGTGGTGATAAAACCTTCATTTGGGATTTGTTTTATGACATGTTGGTGGAATTTATTTTATTTAGATAATTGTTTTGATAACCAACTCTTTTTTACTTTGGAAATAAGTTTTAATTTATATCAAGTTCAAATCTAGTCTATTTTCTTATATTTTAGTGATTTCATTAATTATCCTTTCACATAGATGTGATAATACATCATACCTTGATCATTTTTTATTTATTGACTGATATAGGAGATATCATGTATTATAAATTATTAATATTCAATATTTCATATACATTTTTTCAATATTATTTTATTTAATGAACTCTTCAGTTTTTATTTTATAAGTATTATTAGTATTATTTGTAGATAATAAATTTTAATGAAATTTTAATTGATTCTTCTGAATAGATAATGTGTTAAAGTATTGGAAATATGAAAATCAATTATTAAATTATCAAAAAGAGAATATTTGTGGGATATATATTTTAATTTTTTTCTAATAAAATAAATAACTATTGTTTAGTATGTGTTGATTTTTTGTTTAGGGGGTAAAAATGACAGGATAAGTGTGTTTCATGGTTGATAATTCAAATATCTTCATATATCTTCACCATGTTTTTAATTTATAATTAGATATAATATTTCACTACTTGAGATGTTATTAGTGATATAATTAGGAATGAATTTTTAGAATAAATTTATGAATGTTAATAATATTTTAATGATAATTTGAAAGAATCAAACCTAACCATGTGAATTGAATAATGATTCACTTAAGTGGATTAAAATTCTATAGGGTATAATAAAACTACAATAAAACCCATGGAATCACCCAAAAATTTACATCATATAATACAAATAATTATTATATGGAGGAGGAATTCATTGTGATGTGAATCAATATGATGTAATGCTCACAAGTATTCATAATTAATAAGATATGAAAGAATATATTTGGATGATGAAGTATTTTATTTAGTTGAATCATTAATAACTATTCCAAATCTATTATATATAATATTAATGTTAAAATATTATGGAATGCTGTATTATAACCATATCCTCACAATAAATGAAGATAAAAGTGGTAGATATAGAAAATTTAATCTAAAAACTAACACTCCAACCCATATTCAATTCCACAACTACATCAATGGGATATTTATAGAGTTTCAAACTAGTACAAAATATATCTGAGGTCTCTTTATGATAACAAAAATATCTTTGAATTTGATGGATGGTCATCATATTTTAGGCCACATCCCAGCCTTTTCACTCTTATATTGGTCAATAAAAATAAATATAAGGTATTCTTAATCAGTCACAATTTTTTCAGGTTCATTCATGATATTACTGTGGTCTTTAAATATTTCATGATTCCCTTGGTTTTGGGACAAATAGAGATACAATGGTCTAGAATAGGGATGAGGCATTCTAGTTTACATTGATTTTCTAATGTAAAGCCCTGAGAATGAGATAGGTTTTTGTTCAAAACTGATTTTCATTATATTATATCATTTTTTCATTTTATTCTTCCATGTGAATTTATGAACCAAATCTTATGTTAACGCATCCACTCATGACGGATTACCATTCCATAATGAGGGACTAATCTCTCAAGGGATGGTCAAATAAGTGTAAAAAAATGTTTTTTATAAAATTAATGATTTATTTTTTTGTTAAAATGAATATTTTTTCCTTAGATTAACATCAATATTTAGTATTTATCTAACAAATTGGATTCTTTCATATATAATTCTACATTATAGGAGGATCTATGATGTTATAGGGGATGATTGGTTTGAAAAATCTAATTTTTCTCTTACTTTTATTATATATTTTCATTCATAATGCACTTTAATTTACCTTTGGTTCATTGATTGTATATAATTAAAAATGATATGGTATTAATAATCAAGATTAATCACATGAATATTAATTACCCAAATGAAATCATTTACTAATTTATTCATGTCAACCCAACACATAAAGAATTAAAAATTTCCAAGAAACACATATTCTAAAATTTATTCAATGTCATTATTTCCAATAAACATTTTCACTTTCAAAAGGCTGATTTTTTTTCTACTTTCAGTATCTTTTAGAATCAAATTGTCCCAAAATTGTGTTAAAATAAAATCAAGAATGATTCATTAGGATTGTATTTTGATCACTATCATTTGATTCAACCTAGTAATATACATTACTATTCTGCAATTTTATAATTTAGTGGTTAGGTATCGTACTAATAAAGTATTGAAATTTGACGCCATACAGTTTTGAGGTGATGATTCTAATGGTTATGTTAATGTTTTAGTATCAAAATTCAGGAATGGGTATGAAACTGTCTAAATATTTTAGTATTGATTATTGGACCATTATTATCCTTTATATATTTTTTTATATTTTTTTTATTTTACATGATTGGATTCTTTTTAATTGTATTTTTTAAGGGAATTAACTACCCAAAAAATACACATTTCAAAACATAAATTACATGAAATCAATATAGTTCCATCTTGAGGTTTTTATTTTTATTCTTTGTAATGATATTACAATTATTGAAATTAATAGACCTCCAGATTTTCATGAAGATTCGAAAAACATAATCAAAGAATTCATAAATTAACCTTTAAAGAGGACTTTGATGGATTCTGTAATTATTTCCATAGATGTAGCCCCTCTGGGAAACATATTTAAACCCTTATAAGAAAAAAAAGTTGAATTAAAGATAGTAATCTAATAAATATTTTAAAACATTGGTCATTTTGGTGCAATGATAAATGAAATCCCCGCAAAACCTCACAGAAATTCAATAGAATTGTGATACCTTAAACTGTCGTGGTTTTACCGATGATGTTATTAGAATTTTATCCATTCTATTTTCATTAATGGTTCGAGATAATGAATTGTGGAATAATAAATTGCAAGGTTCAATCAACACTTTGAATTATCATACAAGGTTAATATTGGAAATGTATTTCCAATCGACATTGATATAAATTATCTGATATTTAATTCAAATAATTATCTAAAAGATAATAAATCTAAATATTAATCTTGGGAGAATATAAAAGTGAAATGATAGAGGTGTATCCACTATAGACTATTAATTTTTATGGAGTTACCGACATATTAAATTATATTTCAAAACAAATCCTAATTAGTGGCATATTTAGTTGGTGGTGGAAATATAAAGAATACATGTATGAAATCATGATCCTTAATTAATGATTTTATAGGAATCATGTCTTAATGGAAATGATAAAGAGACCCACCTGACTGAGGAGTTCCATAGTTAGAGGAGACTAACTTTCATATAAAATAGTAGTGATTTCTTAGAAGATAGTAAAACCTCTATAAAAAACAAACCAAGGGGACCAATGCAATCCATAATAATTAATCTTAGTTGAAATGTGTGGGATTATACACCTCTTACATTATTTTCAAGTAGTAGAGGAAATTACCATAACTGAGGTGAATTTGGTAATTTAAAAAAAGGAGTAACATTATTATCAAAATTAATTTGGGTAACAAGATAGTCAGTGGATTAAAATAATTTTTGGATAAATAAGTGTGAAAGAAATGTAAAATATGTTCAATTTACATTGGTTTATCCCCTAAAAATAAAGGACCATGGAATATTAGTCAAAACTTTTACCCCAAAATATGAAAATATGTGACATTTTTGGATAAACAATTTCTAAAAAATGTTTAATAAGTAAATCCCATAATAAAGGAATTTTTTATAAAATACATTATAATAATAAATATTTTCTCTACCAAGTGGAAAAATCCTTAAAAGTAATAAAAATAATTATAAAATCATAATTCCTTGTTGTAGAACATTGAGTATCTCTTCAGATTGAATTTTTAAAATCTTTTCGTGAGATCACTCAATGTCCACCTAGGTAATATACACAAAATTCACCATCCTATATGCAACTCGAAAGTGTCATAGAAGGAAAATATATTTAATATAAAGAATTAATCCTCATATTCCAAACACTTCAAACTGTTGGTGAGGGCCTAATCCATACAATGGGGATAATATTCCCATATTCAATGAAAAATGGAAAAAATATGTATAACAACCCAATAATTTCATATATAAAATATTACATATTATTATATTAAACATCATTACATACCATTATGATACACTTCATAAAAATAATGGTTTAGTGTCTTTGAAAAAATTTATTCAAAAACAATAGGTTCATAAAAAATATTTTTCATCCTCCAATTAGTTTTTCATACCTAACACCATTCTTAGAGACATCTCACTTAAAAAATATCTTCATATCCTAGGAAAATAAAATGTAATAAAGGCTATGCTCAGATGCTCATCAATGTTATAAAAGGGAGATACCAATGATCACATAATCATAAAATGATCATTGGGGCTTGAGAAATTGAAATTAAAATTTGAAAATAATAACATTTGTCTCATATATCATATTCTTGAGTCACGGGATAATTATTTTCAGTTCATAACAAATGAATCATAATGAAATTAGATAACATGTGCAAGGAGAGAATCACATTAGTATAAGACATAGATTTGTGGAAGACACATAAGAAGAAAAATTAATTTCCTTAGTAGTCAATGATCACTACATAGACTATAATAGTAGATTGGGTTCACACCTCATTCAATCATAGTTTTCTGGGTTTACTCTATTGACTATCATAGTGTATTGTTACACTTAATAAACATGGTTCACATAGCCTTATAGTGATGTTTGTTTCATGATAAATCTATTTTAATAAATTCATTCAAGGGATATATACATATATATATATATATATTGGCCTACAAATAAATATTTCAAAATATTACCTATGTGTTCCAAAAGAGCATAAAACATTCATAAAATAATATCCGCAATATATTTAAATTATTTCATTAAAAATTTATCATAGAATAACCTATAAAAAATAAATTTGTTTCATAAATATTTCATCTTTTAATAATAGTATAACTTGTGGAAACTAAACCGGATTTATAAACATATTTTTAACATAATCATAAACCATTTAGAGGGAGAATAATTATGTTGTCATTGGATAATATCCATCGTAAAAATTTATATAACACCATAATTGTTTATCATAGATGAAAAAATTAATTTAAAATATGACTTATGTCATGCCTTATGGAAAACACCCTTTTCACTTATAAATATTCTATTTAGAATAAATAATATTAACAAATATTAAAGACTAACTTTTGTTTGAAAATAAATATATAAAATTATAAATAAATATTTAAGGAATTAAGTTCTCCTGATGGTAGAAATTTTTTACATTGTCATATAAGTGAAAAGAGAACATTCTTTTCACATTGTTATAAAAAAATTACGTCATTTAGGAAATAACAAGAATATTTCATTTTAAAATAATTTTTAAAAAGTAATTCATTTTTAAAAATGAATTTAAATGAGAATATGATAATATTAAAAAAATAAAACATTTTTAAGAAACATGTGTATGTAAGAAAAAGGTGTTTCTACGTAATAAATAAATAAATATGGGTTTTTGTAAAAATATTTTTTGGTATCTTGTGTACGTAAATTGAGGTAAATAAAAGGAAAAAATTGATACTTACTAAATAACTAGATAAAAATAATTTTTTTGAGATTCTTGATAGTTATATTATGAAATTTTTTAAATTATATCTTAATCATTAGCATTTCAGATAAATAATGAGATAGTAATATAAATCACATAATACTCTGGTAACATTTCAATCATAAGACCCATAAATGAATAAGTTCAAATTATCCTTTTAATATAATTAAAATGAGTAAATTAATTATATATAATGTACAAGGGATTGTATATACATCTCATAAAAAGAGGATATGTTTATAACATAACCTATTTGTCATGACCCGCCTTCACCAAAAGGAGGGAAGGGTCAGCTGATTGACAGGCCCTTCCTTATTTAAGTCGAAGGAGAGATAATGACCCCCAAAACCTGCCTTCAATAGGTCCCAGAGTGGCGACTAGCACCAAGGTTATAGAAAATTCTCGCAAATGGAAGTCATTACCCTTTTTATTTTATAAGATCGAGAGATAAGGAGAAGAAAACCCAACAACACCAAGGTAGAGAGAAAAGTAAAGCAAAAAATAAACCATTCCCACATGCATGTGTCAAAAGTAAAAGCCACAAGGTGCAAAAAGGTGACTACAAGGTAAGTACCAAAAAAGGAAAACAACAACTGCAACTGCTCCAAAAGTCCGAGCTAGTAAGGTCCTGCGTAATCCCCGAAGTCCTCCTGGAAACCTGAAATCAGTTTTATATACATAGGGTGAGCATAAAAGTACACTCAGTAGGGAAAACCAAAGACTCTCATGCACAAGTGGGGGAACGTGCTAATGTCCCGTGAGAAAAGATTAAACTAAACACCTATCAAGGTAAACTATCCACCCCAGGACTCACCAAGGCACACTCCCCAAATAACGCAAGTCAAGTAATTTATATAGTAAGAGCACATCGATGTTTGGGTACCCCGCACCACTTTCCCACTAGTTATTGAGACATCCTACGCATTGGACCAATCCCGTCATTCTCACCGCAGTCCCACTGCCACACCCACCTGCACACACCTGGGCCACAACCACATGCAGTCCCACTGCCGAAACCCGCCTGCACACACCTGGGCCTCAACCGCATGCAGTCCAACTACTGAAACCCGCCCGCACACACCTGGTCCACAACTGTCACACGTAATCATGCCTGCAAACACCAAGTCCAGAACAACCACCACCACTTTTGAAGACACCTAGGCCTCATTCTGAAGACACTTGAGAAACCACCTGCTGCACACACCTGGCCAACCACCACACTATCCAGCCCGAAGGTTCTTGGGCTAATAATAGACTTTAGGCCATCATAACCTGCCTGAAGATACTTGGGCTATCCGGGAAAGGGAGCAGAAAAGGAGCTAATAACCAGCCACTAAGAATAGTGTTGGGAAAAACACCCTCCCCCATGAAATGGGGGTGTTCGGCACTAGGTTCTCAACTTGTGTGGGGCGCGAATAAGAAACACAAAATTAAAAGAATAGATATAGGTAATAAGCACTCACCCAAAGCTAGGTTTTTTCTTTAGACAGCCTATAGATCACAACAACACTCAAGCCCGAGTCACGACTCATGCTAACAACCCATCATCCCATTCTTGTTTCATGTTCAGTGATAATATTTGAGTTAAGCACTACTGGGCATCTAATAGGCATAGGCATAAGTCCAGAAAATTAAACAGTCAAACATCAACCAAAACATCCACACCTGGTTCTCAACAACAGAGGATTCCAACCCAATTTGTGATATGAACAAGTAACCTCCCGGGGTTTGAAACTCACAACCACTGAATCCAGACCAACAATAGATCCCATCCCCCAAAATAAAATCACACGACCACCGAGAGTATAAAAGAACAGGGGATCCCATCCCCTCCCACATCTCCAGCAATTGGCCCAAAGGGAAAACAACCAACTACCACCACCAACACAAGCAGGGCCTTGCATGTATTTTCAGATTTAAATGACTTAACACACTCCATGATTCAAATTCCGTGTGTTTTAACTGGGGGTTATCACAAAAGGAAAGATCATGGTGCCTCGGTTTATTTGGCCGGATATACGTGATTAACCAATTCACTTTTCACAGCAGGAGTTTACAACCACAACAAGCTATTTAAAACATTAGAAGGGGTTCATTAGTGCACAAACAACAACCACCAACGGCCTAGATTTTCAGGAGGCATAATCCAGCACAACTCAACAAGATGGTCATAAGAGAAACAACATCAAAACATAAGACAGTATCAATGATCACACCCCCCCTTATTTCTTTATAGAATTCGTTCGTTATCTTTAATTAGGTCTGGTTTAACCAATTCTATAGAAAAAAAGCACGCCCACCCCGCATGATACACCAGGAGAGAGGAAAAGGAGAAATTCCCTACTTGTTGTTGATAGATGATCGATGTTTAGGCCGGGGTCGCGGAACATTACAGATAACGATGCGGACGGTCCGACGCACCAGAAGCTGTTTGTGAAAGTCACGATGGAGGAAAGGAGAAACCACGGCTATCCCTTAGTTTATAGGAGTCGGGGACGGTTGAGGTGGAAACGCGAATCTGCGTAAGGCGTGGGGGTCGTGGGTTGATCACGCGGCTCCACTCGTCACAAAAGGGGTCGGGTGGTTTAAGCGAACTCATGAATTGATGAAGCATTTAATTAAAACTCTTATGGGCGTTACGAGTCTTAAAACACGGTTAAACGAGTCAGAATATGGTTTAAAACCCTATTTACACAAAGGAGCGTTACTGGAAACAACTTGACAAGGCCAGGTGACGCCGATCAGTCTCACTGATTGGTCTCACCGATTGGTCCCACCGATCGGTCTCACCGATCGGTCTCGCTGATCGGTCACGCCGATCGGTCTCACCGATCGGTCTCACCGATCGGTCGTGCCGATAAGTCTCACATAGACGCCACTCCTTTAGAACCCAGATTTTAGCAAAGGGAAGGACCAAGAGAGTCTGGGTCATCACACTATTTCTCAAATAAAACTATTCGAGATGATTAACCATTATAATAATATCCACATACTTTAAGAGTACTATACTGATTGGAATAATAAATTTAACTTAATTATAATTCTATAATATATTAATATACATAATTATTATATCATATATGATCCCCTTATATCATTTTATCATCAATTTATTAATAAATCATTATTATAAAAAGGGTTTGTAGGTCTTAACTATTTCTTTTTCATTGAAATTTCATTTCTTTAGTTCCAATCCTTATACTTTGATCATGGTCCTATCATAACCATGTTATTAATCATGATATAAATAGTATATATATTCATTATCTAAGTATTTAAATTCATCTTTAAAATTTTGATAAGGAAAAATAATTTACACCATTTATAGAGGTGGTAGGTCGTACATACTGTTAAGAATATTTTCTCATTTAATTGGAAATAGTGAATGAATTTTTAAAAATAATTCACATTTATAGAATAATTATTATATAATTCATATCATATATATGAATTAAATATATTTTTATTTCAATCTATGAGAAATATATTTGATAATAAAATTACATCACTTCATTGAGGTGGTTGTCCACAAGTATACACGAGCGAAGTTATCAATTTCCAATATATTGGAAGGTAAAAAGGTATAATTGATATTATATTTATAGAATAATTATTCTTTCATTAATATAACTCTTAAATAATAAACCCATCATAATAACAATCCATTAATTATGGTGATGGAAAATAAATTGCACTATTTTGTGGGGATGGTAAGTCGAACATACGCACAAGCAATTCTTTCACTAACCATTTAATGGAATAGAGGTTCAATAAAACTATTTTCATAATCAAAATAGGATTTTAATATATTTATGATAATATTTTAATATTTTATGAAGAATATCATAATTTTTTTGAATTATAAGAATAAAAAAATTGAATGAAGTCGGGGAAAATGAGTATGTCTTCTTCAATAAGCATTCTTTAGATTTCTTCTTAATGGACAATTTGATTGTAATTTAAGGGGAAAAGTACCTTTACATCAGGTATACAGATTTTTAGAGGAATTTTATGTTTATTTTAGAAGATCTAGAAGTCTCAATGTTTTGCAAATTATTAAAAGGAGAGGTTGAGTATTATTTTTGTGATGACAAAAATTCTTGGAATTTCAGAAAAGAATATAATATAATAAATTCATTCACTTGAGAAATTATTAAAAATGGATATATATTTCGAAAAAAGGCCACATATGGTCTAAATAACATCGATAAATAAAATTTATATAGATTTAATCAGTTTTTAAACCTTATTTATATTAACCCCTCAGTTAACCATGTTTAAATTTAACCATAAAAGTTAATTTTTTACACTTAATGTTTAATAAATTTACTTATAAGGTGTCAATTGTATCATAAATGGACATGGTAGGACAATTAAAAATAGTTTTTTCACGATGTCCTCTTTAAATAATTTATGTTATTTAAATAATTTTATTACATTTTAATTTCATAATATATCATTACTGACATTTTTTACACCATTTATTTTATTTGAATTTAAACAATTGAATATAAAGATGGAATACTAATATAATCCCTTAAAACATCCATAATATTACAGATATATATTCAAACAAAATTACATGATAATTCACTAAGATGTTATTACTTGTAAAATTTTTAGGATAATTAATTTTATTTATCTAACAAGTGATAAAATACTATGTTGAAGATGCATATGAATTTAAGTTAATTATATAATCAATAAAAATACAAAATAAATTTCCATTATAGAAACAATTAATTAAAATTTCCAATAAAATTTATTAAATAATTTGTCCTCTTTTTATTCTTATGTATAAATAAAAGATATATTAATGTCTAGAGAATTTCAATTTAAATTTATTCATTTCATAAATAAAAATTGATATCATAATCAATGAAATATGGAACCATGTTTCCATTTAATCTATAATTATATGTATGTCATAAAATTAAACTCAACTAATTGGATAAATGAATGTTATAGGTCAATTTTAAGACCTTATCATATTAGTTTTACCCCTAATTAAATCATTTTACCTTTACTGTTATAATAAATATTTACTGTTGTTATTATTCATAATGAAAAAAACATAGGGGTTTATTTAGAAAATTTGGACATCCTGATTGAAAATTTGTAATTAATTTTTCAATATTCAACTTATATATGTTTATGAAATTAATTTATGATAGGATGAAAAATGAAATGAAAATTATTATTTAGAAAATTGTATTTTATGTATTAAAAAATATTTTTTTAGATAATTTAAAAATAAAATTGTTTATAATGAGTTTAATTGGATTATTATTAATATAATATATCAATTTTCTCTTTTAAATAATTTTAAAAAAATATGGATCATTTTTAATTCCTGAAATAGAAATTTGGCTTTCGATAAAAAGAAATATTTTTCAAAATTCATCATAAAATCAATCTTTTTTAGGAAATTATAAAATATTTCAATAATATATTATTAAATAACTATTTAAAAATAGTATTTAATTTCTTGAAAAATATTTTACAACATTTGAAGAATTTACTTATATTATTTTCCAACAAATATAAAACACACTTTTGATTAAAATATATTTTTAACTAATAAATTGACTAATAAAAATTTAGTTATTATTTACTAAGAATTAATAAATAAATTTTTATTGATTATATATACATCATAATGTGGTTAAAACTATTCATACATTCTAATTTAATGCCTATGTTCTGATGGTGACATTTAAGAAAATAATTTTTTTTAGTATATCCCAATTCACTTATAGTTTGGTGTTGCATGTGAATCAAGCTGTCGAGAATATTATTTTTTGAAATATAATGGGGTCACATTATCCCACTTTAATAAATTGAATCCTTTGAATATTTTCATGATCATGGTAATAAATGCCTTTAAATTAGAGAATATCTTTGTTGAAAATTCAAATAGTAAAAAGGGGTTAAATGCACTTAGTCATGAAAATAAGGAAAGGAAAATATTAAAGACATCAAGAATAAAAAAATAAATTGGTTTTGATATAAAAGAGCATTGGTGAGAAGTGAAATCATGACCCTAAAAGTTAATCATAATTTCCAATTTTTTTTAAAGAGTGATAGAGATCATTGATCACAAGAAATTAAATGATCATGAGAAAGTTAAAAACCAAAGAACCACAGATAAATGTGGTTTGAAGAAGATAATTGATTCAAAAAAATCACTATAATAAGATAACATTTCGTTTTAATAATTTTCCCACAATTTGAGTAATTACATTAAAATTTTTATTACAAACATATGAAAATATACTTAATTTACAAGTGTAATATGATCCTATAATAAATTTCCAATAAAATCATATGTTTTATCAAAATGGTGTGTATTCAAGATGACTTTTTCAGGCCCAATACACTAAAATCAACTTCTAATGGATCAAAAACATCAAAGAAGGATCAAAAAATATTCATTATAAATTTAAACATTTTGAAAAAATTATTATATTAAGGTTAAATAATATAAAAAATGGGTAATCCTTCAAGAGAAGAAGTAAAATGTTTTGCCCCAAAATTTACATGATAACACCAAATGTTCAACTTAGATAATTAAATAAATAAATATCCCCACATCCCAAATTAACTCAAAACCCTAATGATTAAATAAGTTTTAAACATCAATGTTTATACAATACCATTCAATATATATCCTTAGAAATTCAATTTCATTCTTTTGAAATAATCTTATATGTTATACCAAATGATAAAGAAAAAGGTTACCTATTACTCAACATAATGAAACATCTACATAAACATAATTAATCACAATTATATGTAATTATATAATCATATAATGTGTGGATATTTTCCAAAATTTCATGAATAAAATTTTGCTTCTAACATGGAAGGTAATCGTTATCTTTACCACAAATATGTTTAAAAATATCTCAATCTCAATAAATCACTTTCTAACCATTAAGATTATCTATATCCCACTATCTAAAAGACCTTAATTAAACCAACATCAAATAATATTTCCACCCAAAGGGTTATTTAATCCTCAATAAATTATTATTTCTAAAATCCTATAAAATTTTAAAATCATGTCAAAACCCTATCATATAAAACCTCAAAAGGGATATTTATTCCTTGGAAATTATGATCATCCTTAACCATATAGACCCATGATGGTATCTATAACTCTTATGTTATCCAAAAATGAGAATATATATTATTTAAATAATTTATCATATTCTTTATTCCTCAAATAAAATTACCAAATGTTGAATATATTTTATAAATAAAAAAATTTAAAGACTTCGCCAAATATGACCTAAATCAATTTTTCGTCAACTCGCTTACCAATTTCCGGGTTACCAATACAATCTATTTTAATTCATAAATTTCAATCATATTTTTACCCAACTACACATTATAAAATTAATACTAAGTCAAATTTCATTATTATTAGTTCTATTCAACATATGTTTTCAAATCCATAATAAAAAATAATGTGTAATAATCCTTAGATGTTTTCTGATTCATATAATCATAATATCTATAATATACTGAAAATAAAATATAATGGTTGAATCCCAAAACATAGAAACCCTAATACATAAACTTAAATTATTTGCTTAACATAGGTCATTACTTGGTCAAGTAGTTATCCCTTCTATTAAGATCTCAAATTTGATAATTAAAATTTTTTCCACACTTAATACTTTAATTTTATCTACATTTAATTTCAATAGTACCTTGATTTACAATAAGAAGAAAACTCCCCCTTCATTAGAGAGACTCTCAATACTGATTATTAATTTATTAATTATGGGATTAAAATTTAAATTTTATTACTCTTTCGTCATTATGACATGAAGTTTCATAAACATCCATCTTACTTTTATTCAGAATGTTCAAAAACTAACAGATGTTAACATTTTTAGTCATATATCATTATATCTAATTATACATTTTAACAAGTTTTTTTCATTCCAATTATTATTTCATTTATATTCTAATGAGCAACATTATTGCATTTTTAATCACATTAAATATTAACATGAATCCTTATACTTCCATCGATTGTCTAAAATATAAAAATCCTAGTGTTAGATACAATAATCATAGTGGAAATTACATAATCCAAGATTATAATATGTAGGATATCTTAATCATGAAACATTATTTTCACCATATGAAAAATTATTTTATTCTAGGTCTTACATGGTCACAATATATTAATATAATTCCTAATGGATTTTAAATATAATATGAATTGACCTTAAAATATCCTACAAGAGTTTCAATCTTGGTGTGTAGTAAGAGTAAACTCATCATGCACCCGGATTATGGTTAATATAAAGTCTCAAATCTAATTTAGATGTTATTACATATATATGAATTTGTTTCAAACGAAAATCAACTATTTTATCCTTGAAAAGGATTTATTTAATGGAAAATAACATAATATTATCCCTACAAAAATCTTTTGGATATTATCATATACTAAGGCTTGTCCCCTAGATGTTCCCCAATGTTTTCTAATCCGAACATATAATGATTATCAAAACCAAACCCTATTGTAAACTACTATAAAACATAATTTTGAAAAATAGATATTTCATCTTATTAGAATAGTATTTATTATATTACTATATGATCCAATCCAGAACATTAATGGCATAGTTTCATTATAAACATGGACGGGTAAACAACATGTTCATAAAAAAATATGAATCATATCCCACATATATCAACATAGATTTCACATGTAATAGTGACATATTATAAAAAATATTCCTTCATATCATTGGTTTAAGAGAACATAATAAAGGATGATCTCAGTTTATTTTAAGGGAATAAATGGGAGATATAAATGATCACATAATCTTAACATGATAATAAGTATTTGGGAATAAGAGATTTACATTTTAGAACCATAAAATGTATATAATTGATCATAATATTGAGTCATAGAATAAATATTTGATGTTTATAATACATGATTCATAATGTAATCAAAGAGAAAGAATTATGAGAGAAAAAAAATATCACAAGACAAATAATTTTGGCATATACATACACATAGAAAATCATTTTTTGTATTAGTTAAGGCCCACACCCATGACTATCATAGTGGATTGTGTAAGATCCCCATTATATCATAGTATTCATGGTTCACTAAAATTACTACCATATTTTACATATCCCATTACAAAATTTGGATCACATTTCATTCTAATCATGTTTATATCATGAGATATCTAACTTTACCAAACTCTATAGAGAAGTGTGTATTTTTGGGCCAATTCATAGAATAATGATAATCATACATATATGCTCCAAAAAATCATAAAATATTCATAATATAACAACCAATTAGAAGGTATGGTTTTTAGGAACATTTTTTTATAGAATTACATATAGAAAAGAAAAGAGTTTCGTAAAAATTTAATTTATTCATCAAAAAAAAACCATGGGAAGGAAAAGGGTTTCGTAAACATCTTATCATCCTATTCATAAACCATTGAGGGAATTAATAATAATGGTATCATTGGATCATTTCCCCAATATTAATATATGTAACATTAATTAAAATAATCAAAGATAAAAATCCTTCAAAATATCACAAGAATCTTATCTCGAGGAAAATAGATTTTTCAATTTGTAATCATTAATTTAAAATCAAACAATTTCAAATGTTTTAATGAATAAATTTTCCATAAAAATAAATTTGGAAGCATTTAAAGGAATATAAAAATAATTTATAGGTATTGATATGGAGTAATTCCATTTATTTCATATAATAGAAATAAAAACAATCATTTTACACTATTGTAAATTATTCAAAAAGTAAATTATTTCAAAAATTATTATATTTTTCCAATTTAAAACATTTCAAAAAAGTATATCAAATGTAAAAATGAATTTAAAAAGTAATAAAATAATAGTAAAAACATTCATGATTTTTTTATAAAACAAGGATGTGGATGTATATGAGTTTATAGTTGATTAAATAAATAAATCCGAATTTCCTTAAAAATGATCATTTAGAATCGTGAGTATATAAAGTGGTGAAAATAGAAATGAGACATGTATACTCATGAGATAAAATGATTTTAAAAAATTTATGAGATTCATGAGATGTATATAATTAAATTTCATCATCAGGATGTTAATCATGAATCATCCCAATAAAATAAGAGATTGTAACATAAAACCCATGATCCTTTAGTAAATTTTGAATCATAATCACAATAAATAAATAAATCTAAACAAAACAATAAATATAATAAAAATAGTTATATTTAGGATATAATATTTCTAATGGTATATATATAACCCTCATAAAATAAAATATGTTCACAACATGACATATGTCCTAAATAACACAATTTTATATGAAATCCCAGTATCGTGAGTTCAACATACTTAAAATGAACTATAACCACTTATATAATGAATTTAAATTTATTTTTCATCTATAAAAGAGTCATTTTCATACTTATAATATCATATATGATCCATTTTTTATATTTTGACAACTATTAATTAATAAACCAATAATAAAATCATCAATTATTATTATTAACTCTTTCATTTTTCATGAGAATATCTATTTTTTGTAAATGTCATTATACTTTTATCATGGTTACATAATATATATAATTTTAATAATGATTTAAATATCATATTTATTCATTATAATCATATTTACAAAAAACCCAATATTTTAGAGATAGAAAAATTAATTACACCATTGATTGAAATTGTAGGTCACACATACATATAAACAATACATACACATTTTATGAAATGAAATGAAAGAAATTTAAAAAATAATTCACATATAAAAAACATTCTTATATCATATATATCATATATATTCATTAAATAATTCCTTATTACAATCAATTAAAATGGGAATAAAAAAAATGAAATCGCTCTGTTGAGGTGGTAGTCCACACATACGCACGTATGACGTTATATTTTTTAACAGATTTGAATATATGAAGGTGTTCAAGATATTATAATTATGGAAACATTATTATTTCAGAAATATAATAAATAAAAATTAAATCCATTATAACAAACATCAATGAAAAATGGTGATCAAAAATGAAAAGTCTTACTACATTGAGATAATAAGTCATGCATATGAATAAGTTATACCATAACATAAAATTTTATGAAAAGGGGAGAATAATATTTATTTCAAAATCATTATAAAAATTAATTACATTTATTATACATAATATATTATTTTATGATTAATATAACATATTTAGGGGAATTAATGTAATAAATAAACTGTAAGAGGTTATGTGATATGATTACCTCTTCTCCAGTAAACCTCTTTTAGATCCATTCTTGAGGAACCTTGGAATAATATATTAAAATTAAAAACACCATTAATTAGTTTATAATTTTTTTGAAATATTATATGGTATGGATCGCGCGAGGTAAAATCCTCAATACAGAGTAAATAATTGAAAGGAGAGGATCCCTTTTAAAACTCAGGGGAGGGGAATCAAGGAATTTCTTAAAATATTTATATATAATAAAGTCAATCTCAAACAAAATTCATTCACATTTCCAAATATTTTAATCTAAGGTATAATTTCATTGAAATCCCAGAAAATAATAAAATTTGGATTGGTTTATGTGGTTCTTTAAACATTATCTTATGGATTAACACCTTAGAAAATTTTATCCATTAACGTGGTATTGACTCTACACATAGAGAAGGTGATAATTTTACTTATAAGGTGTAAATTGGATCATAAAAGTATAGGGGATGAACATTCTGGTCATATATTATTCACATATTTCACTTTACAAATTTTATCTTTCTTTAATAATTCAAAAAATTATTATAATCATAAAATATCATTAATGCAATTCTTGACACTATCCATTAAATTTGACTACAATGACCTAAAGACAATGTTGGAATTTAATTACAATCTTTTCAAAAATGTGTAATTTTAAATATATGTCTAAAAATTACTTTTAACATAATAAATACCTTAAATTGATTATTTTTAATATTTAATATTCATTTATTTTATTTATCTATTAATTTAATAAATATTTTGTCAAAGTTTCATAGTAATTTATGGAAATTATTAAATCTAAAAAATTTAAAAAAAAATTATCCTCAAAGAAATTTAAATACGAGTTCATATTAATATTTATAACCAGAAATATCTGTAACACTCCAATATTTTAGGGTACATTATCTTTTTAAATAATATTAATTACTTATATTGTATGCAACAAAGAGTTCAAGTGCACCATGATCTATTAATTAGTGACTATAATAATCTAGTCATTAAAATGTTGGGAATTAATAGTATTAAAACATTATTATATTTATATATTTAATGTATTTCCATTCATCCAAATGATTTTATAGGAATTATATTAGAATAAATCAAATTTTACGGAATAAGATATTGTATTTTACTAATGTTAGTTTTTCGGTCTTCCAAAGAAAAAGTTTTTTAAAAAAAATTGGACACATTTAAAAAATTTATTTGAGAAAATAATAATCATTTTTGAAATCATAATATAAAAATTTAAATTTAATTATTTATTTTTGTTGACAGATATGTTTCATTTTTTATGAATAGTACAAAAACTATTTCATTTTAATTCAAAACAGTAATTTCATATAATTCATTTCTATAGTTTAATATAATATTAATTTGTTGTTTAATTATAAATAGTAAAATTATAGATCATTTAATCCAGTGTGGGTCATTGGAGTTAATTTCACATTGATATTAGATTAAAAATTTCATTCTTTTGAACATTTTTACTTTAAAAATTCTTTGTTTCACCACATCTACAATATTAATTTTAAATTAATTTATGAATCTTATTCTAATTAAATTATTAAAAATAGATTCTAGATTTAGAATAATAATGTTAAAATTTCATAAGTAGGACCCTTTTAATTTTTTTACAATATTAATTGTAAACATAGTTATTTTAATTACCATGGTCACATGTAAATTATGTAATTAAGTGTTAAAAATAATATAATAAATATTAATAAATTAGCCTAACACATGTGCCAATTTTCTTTTAGTAGTTATTTTTGACCAAAAGGATAATTAGGATGATTTTATCAACTCATGGAGCCAGTTCGATGACTTTATGCCTTTTATAGTATTTTATTTTAAGAAAATTCAAAATTTTCATACTAAAGTTTTAATAAGTATTAAATTTTTATTATGTGTTTATACATAACACATCTTCAACTAATTATAGCCATTTGAAAAAGAAAATTTTTATCTTCTTGAAGATTTTTTTTATATTTTTTTTGAGATAAATAATTAGAGTAAATTATTACAGAATGATGATGGTGTAATTATTTAATTAATTAGGATAATAAAAAACTAATTTTAATTTTTTTAAAATAAATATAATTAGATATACTTAATTTAATCATGAATTTAATAGATATATTTCACATTCCATTGATATATTATAACTGATAGTTTGAAGATATCTGGTTTTATTCATTTTTCTATAAGTCAATGTAATGAAAATTTTAAAAATAGTCATTAATGTTGTATTGAAATAAAAAATAATTTATTAAATGGAACATAATTCATAAAAATATAAAATTATGCCAAATTATTTGGATAACATTTAACATTTCAACAATGATCTATTTATTGTTATTTTGTCAATTTATAGTAACGATATTAATCCATTAGTGGTAAAAACACATGTCATCACATTTAGAGTTAAAGGGATTATTAAAGGGTTAAATCAAAAGGAAAAGGGTAAGAATGTGACCTAAACATATCTAAATAATAATTTTAGATTATTTCAACACATAATAATAATATAGAAGAAATAAGTCACATTGGTGCCATTTTTAATAGAAAATTCATTTATATTAGTTTAATATTTTGAGTGTTTCCTAATTGGTCCATCGCCTCAATTATAAAAGGAAAACTCCTCCCTCACTTTTTCACAACATAGTGAGCCTTATATATTGCACAAAAAATTCCAATTTATCCTTCGATGATCCTTATAAATGTTCTAGAGATCATGTTATACAAGAAACACCAACCCTAGATCCCTTAAGAATATATCTAAAGGGAGTCCACCATATAAGAGGTGATCAATTTTACCAACTCATTAAAGATCATTTCATCTTCTACTTATTCCTCGTGTGTTTTTTAAATTATAATGTAATAAATATAAAATAAAATATATTCCAAAATGTTATTATGTTTTTGTTAAAACCATATTTTACCTTTATCCTCCCAACAAATAACAAAATCAATGTGTGTGCGTATGTATGGCTTACCATGTACACGTCATCAGGTAATATGTTTTTCATCACCCCATTACACGGATGAGTATAATGGTAGAAATAATATATATATATATATAATAAATATGACATTGTCGTGATTCTGGAAGGAAAATAATATACCATACACTTCATTACAATTTCTCCATTTAGTGAATGATATCGTCGCTCGTGTGTATGTATGGCCTACCGTCTCTACAACAAGATATGATTCATTATACATGTTTACCATTAGATAACAATTATAAAAATTTATATAATGATTAAATATGATATTTTTAAAAAATTTATCATTATTTATATGATGGATCTCAATAACATGGAATAGAATAATGATTTTCAAGAAAAAAACAATAATAGAAAACAAGGAAATTAACATCAGAAGTAGTGAAATGAATAAAATGTTATTAATAAAAGAGTATGAAAATGATATTAGGGGATCATATGTGATATAATAGAAATTAATAAGATTATATTATAGGTTTATAATTTTTTTTAAAACCACTATATATGAATTTTGGACACGTACAGAAGAAATCAGGCATAAAGTAAGAATTATTTGAAAATCGCATTATTATTGGAAAGTATTTTAGTATATGTATCCATAGGGGAATATTTTTCATCCACATCCATGTCATGACCCATCCCCAGGGGCCCGTGTTGTGACTAATCCAAGTCTGCCCTCAATAGGCCAAGGGCTGGTGACTAGCACTGAAAGGCATATTCACTAAAAAGGGAAGGAAATTCATTTATACTTGTACAAACACATGGTCCAAGAACACAACAAGAATAAATAGTGAAGTAAACTATTATAGTAAAAGTGTGTTGAATGTAAAAAAAGGGTACAAAATACAAGCCCAACTGTAAAAGTACAAGTACGGATGAAAGTATAATACAACTAAAGAAAAAGGGAATGAGATACCGAGTTTTCCTATGAGGTTCTTAATAGAAGGGTAGGAACAAATCGCCTCCTCAGCAGTCCATGTCTGTTCTTCTCCTCCGCGTACCACCAGGTCCTGGCTCCCTCAAACCGCATCTCAGCTGATCGTCATCTACACAAGAAACAACAACGTGCGGGCGATGCTCGTGCAGGGGTGAGTATAACAATACTAAGTAGATACCCTAAAAGTATCCTATAATTACACAAATAAAAAACACAGGGTACACCACGAAGGTAAAGTACCACACAGATAAAGTACCACATATCATAACCTCAATCACAAGGAAAATGTAAAGACATCTCAGACCATGGGTCATTCTAAGGGTATTAACTAGTAACATCCCCAGTTACATCGTCAAACACCTCATCATCTAGAGAAATCATCTCCTATCAAGTACAGTGGGCATTCCACATCACACAGATGCGCTTCCCACTATCCTTGAATTATTGAGGTACTCCTCACCTTCGCATATCGTGGGTCTGTCGGGTCAGATAGAGTCGTCCCTCCCCACCTTGGTCTGCAAAGGTTATCCTCCCCATCATATATCAAGTTTGTTCCCCAATATGGTCTTCTGAGGTACTCCTCCCAATCGCATACTGTGGTCATCGAGTCACTCCGATTTGAAAAGTCAGCAGTCATCAGGCCTCAGAGAGTGGTAGTGTTCTATACATAGTGCTCTTGGGATAATAGCTCCCCAAGCCATAAATCATATTTGAACTAGCACGAATTCTCACAAGAAGTAACCTGATGATCCTCCATGTCATAAGGATTAGAACGCAATAGACGAAACGTCATTCAGATGCCAGGTCTATGGGTTATTGGCATTTCAGTGATGACGACCCAGTTGGATTCAGGTTCAATCCAACCCATTAGTACTCCACATTTCTCTGAAACTCTAATGGAGTAAGGCCAATGGAACGCCTTTCTCCAAGGGTCCGAACACCATAGATGGTTCATCAAACGGGTGTCCGGTTCTACAGATAAGGTTCTTTGCGTGTTTTTTGCCCCGATTTGGCTCATGTCCGGTCCGACCCGGTCGGCACGACCCAACACGACCCGTTGGCCGATTTACAGTGTAGAGACCCGTATCTTGACGTACATGGACATTACATTACTTTTGCGGAATACTTGGTACATAACAAAAACACACACACAAGGATCGTAATAGTTTAGAGTCTTTGGAAACTCGGAACGTAATCTTCTAATCGTGGTGAAAGATCTTCAGTATCTCCCATAAAGATCTTCCCTTTTTTTTTCCTAGAACCTTTCTTTTCATCCTGGGGAAAAGAAAACATAAAAGGGTGAGCTCAAATGCTCAGTAAGGGTAAACAAAAGAAATATCAATCACATCATATTCATAAGAACATAACATTTTGGAAATCATAACCTGCAAAAGAGAGCATAATTTCATAACATGGGATAAATCATGGAAGTGAAAATGAAATCACCATAATCATAACATGAAACTTGAAACTTTGTGGCATTCACACATAATCATAGAGAATCATTTCTTGTTAGTCAAGACTCATTTCCAAGACTATCTTAGTGGACAAAGTCCCTTTCTGAATCGAGTAACCCTCGTTTCAGTCCTGTTTCACTGAACCGGTATAACCTACCATTCCAGCCATGTCTATCTCATGAGATATAAAATCTTTACCCAATGCATTGGAGGGAGATATAGGTCCCACCCATCTTATAATGAATCCTTTCTTATGTGTGCCACATAATCATAAAACATACATCATCGCATAACACATGTAACAAAAATGGGATTCTTGAAACATCATGACATCATAAATCTATTAATATAAGATAAAGGAATTCATAAAAATAATTCCATCACAACATGATCAAATCAATTTAATAATAGGGATAAAAACAGAACCCTTTATTATCTTAGATGGAAAATAATTTTGATAAAACACTTCAACTCCATTCTTGAGGAAAATATCCTTTCTTCTTCAAAAACATTTTTCCTTTCATAACATGTCATACAACTTTAAAATAAAAGAAGTTGATTAAAAGTAAACTTGAAAACTAGTAAAGGAAGTTTCTTGGAAATAATGTTTTAAAAATCCATTCATGCCGTATAAGTTAAAAAAAACATTCTTCGTACTTTTGTCAGAAAAGTCATAAAGTACCTCGTACGAAAAACGACAAAAGATTCCTTTAATATCTTTTACAAAAAACTTACCGAAGGGTAAAATTGGATATAAAATATTGTAGAAGGATGGAAATAATATTACATATTGATGAAACATGGATGTGGATGATAAAATACACCCCAGTAAATACTTACGAATAAACAATCTCGGATAAAAATGAGATTGTGATATTTCCCTTACCTTAGGTCCGATTTGCTTCGTATGTGTCCGAACCTCCTGTATAATGATTTAAATAATGTCATTGACTTATTACAGAATCATATTCATTGTTATGATATCATATATGGTTCACTTATGACATTATATTACCCGTTCTTTTGTAAATTCCATGTTAAAGAAGCGTTTTGGGTAAAATCGTTTCATTTATCGTAGGTGTTTTGACTTGTTGTTCTTGACATCATTATTACTTATATCATGATTTACTTACTTCCAGAATATAAAATATGATTTATATATCATATATATTCAGTATATATATATATATTATAGATAGATAAATAAAATGAAAAACACCGTTCATGGAGACGGTAGTCCGTACGTACGCATGAACGCTGTTTTCCATTCCTTATTGTCTTGAAATGGAAGTAAGTAGATGACATACATATATATATATATACATAATCCAGTAGCTTTATAATGTCATATATTTCATTATTATTTCTTATATATACTTTATAATCATTCTTAAATGTTTAACATGGAGAATTAATCTCATCGCGTCGTGGAGACGGTATTCCGTACGTACGCACGAGCGATGATATCATTTTCATAAATATTGAATTGAATCGGAGTGGATTATACAATATATCAGAATCAATATGATGTTTTAATAACTATGTATAGTTATTCTTTACACCATTATACCCATCCATGTAAGGTGGTGGTGGAAAATAGATTACACCACGGCGTGGAGACGGTATTCCGTACGTACGCACGCGCGGTGATTTCTTTTTCCGTAGGATAGATAGATGGTGAAATAGGGTTGTTTCATACTTATAATAACATATCAGTATATGAGTGATACTGATGTTATTACTTCATAATGAAACAACCTAAGAAGAAGAAGTGGAAGAAGAAATAAAGATGAAAGAATTGGTAATGGTAATTACCTCTTCTTTGAAGCGCCTTTTGGAGACCTCCTCTTAGGGAACTAAAATTGGTCTTTGAGGAAGACCAGAACCTCTAGGATGTTGCTAGGGAAGTGGAGAAGAGATTTTGGCAGGGGTTGGCCGAGCTTGAGTGCTCAAATTGGTGTGAGGAGGAGGGGGAGGAGGTTCCCTTTTATAAGGGAGGAGAGGGGCACCTTAGGAATATCTCAAAATATTATTTTATATTAAAGTAAAAATCGGTTTATAATGGTTCCAAAGGGTCTTATTTCGAAGATAAAGTGGGGATGGGTCGAAATCCTATCAACCAATAGGATTTAGACAAGTTTAGGGTATTATTTTAACCTTATCAATTAGATTTAACTCTAAGTTAAATAATTTAACTTTTACCGTGTCTTTTTGTTTTCTTTCACTATATGGTTAATACACTTACTATAACATGACAAACGAACCCTAAATTGTTTATTATTAATACATATATCCTTATCTAAGTCATTTTTCCGAACCTTAGATTTTTAGGAATAAAATAACAATTAATAATATAATATTTGATTTTAAAACTATTTTGTGTCAATTTTGACACTATTTGATATATGATTTTTTTGAAAGTCATAAAGGAATTATATGTTCGAACCAACTTGATTAAATCAACACTAATATATCATAGTAACCTAGAAAATTAGTGGAATTCATAAAAAGTCTCAAATTACATTTATTTGAGTATTTATAACATCAATTATGTTAATATTTCCTTAAAAGGGTAATTACTGCATCATCGTTGTGTCATAAATAAATTAATTTATTTAAAGTCTAAAAATTATAAATAAATATTAATTATATAGGAAATCTTTTTATATTTCTAATGAATATTTATAGTCGAATTTATCTTATGTATAACCTCATATTAAAAATGTTTTAGTGAATAAACTTTGATTTTAACTCTTTTAACTCTTCTTTGAATTAAATAATAATAAATGTCCTAATCTAATCCAAGTGGGCCTAAATGATAATATTTTACACTTAAGGTTGTTTTTGGTCGATATACACTTGTCCAATAGAATTAGGACATGTGTTAGGGTAATATTAATTTCATTCTTACCCTTAATTACCCTATTTACTTTTAACCGTGGTAAATAAAAGTAAAAAGTTACTATTCACCAAAAATTATTTTCATCTCATTGAACCACATTTTATTTACTGACATCAACCGTGTCTCTCGGATTTTTGAAATTCCATTCACAGAAGCGGTAAAATTAAGTTTTATGAAAAATTCAGTTTTTTTAACTACCACTTAGTAGTTTCACTATTCATCAAAAAATGAAGGTTTTCAGAAAAATGCCAAAATTTCATCCTAAGCTATATTTCATATTCCGAATTCAAAAATGAAGTCTATTTTACCAAATTCATAACATAGAAGTTGCATTAATTAATTTTATAATTAAATCCCGCTGTTAAAACAAATAGTGTGTTTTTAAGAAACAATACCTATCAAAAGATTGACACTTGTTTATGTCTGGTTTAAATGTGCAATTACATCCAATGACCAACATTGTATTAAATTGTAAAAATATATTCTAAATATACTTTAAAACTACTCCAATTAATAATTTATCACTATTAATTATTTCGATTAAAAAAGTTGTTTTTTAATTATAATTTAGTAATTTTCACTATTCATCAGAATATGAAAGTTATCCGAAATGTACCAAAATTTCACCTTAGGCTAAATTCGATACTCCGAATCCAAAAATGAAGTTCATTTTGAAAAATAAGATTTACAGAATTTTAAAAAGTGGTTATTACTATTCATACCGGCTAGTTTTAATAATATTTTAATAGCATATCGTTGTTTAGTGAAACTCGGTATTGCGTATTACACACGCTATCGAGGAAGGTCGCGATTGCGTGTAATGCAAGGCAAGTCAAGGATGCGTGTTGTGCAAGCTCCTTTTGGTGTAGCGTACAACACAAGACATTAATAAAATTAAAAAGAATATTTTTTTATAAAATCTCGGGCTGTTACATTCTACCCCCCTTAAAATGAATTTCGCCCTCAAAATTCGTCGGGGTTATAAATGGTTTACTATTTGAAAGTTTCTTTAATAGAAACCCACATCGTAAAAAGGAATATCAAAACAAATCTTTAAAAACAAAAGTATGAAACGTAACGGTTACCCAAATAAACCAATCACTGGGTTTCCACATAGGTGAAAATATGGATATGGAAGAGAAATCTAACCATCATGTTCTGATGGAGAGTGGTAGAGAACATGGCTATGGAAAAGCCAGTAATCACAAATCCATAGATTTTTGATGATATAAGGTACCATCTGATTCATCAGGTATAAGATCACTAGGACAACATTTTTGGTTTTCAAGATCATTTCCCTAAAGTTGAAAATTTGAATTGGAATAAATACTTTCTTTATTTTGGTACAATCTCACTATTGTTCGTGCCTAGAACAATTTCCACTTCATCTCTTAAATAAATGAAGTTGAATTTGTTATTCGTGAAGTGTTAGCAGATCATGTGATAGAATGACGGGTCATTCCATCTGTCTCAAACAAAAGGTTAGCAAAAATTATATACATAAGTCGATCTATAGTGAGATTAATCATATATAGTTCCTAAAATGGACTTATACTTCATATATCATACTTCTTAATATAATAAAACTAGTTTCTACTAAACAGGGACTTCCTGTAGGCCAGTGGTAGGCGATAAAGGCCAGTCGCATTTCGGTTGTGGGTTCGATTCCCACAGCCTTGTCCGAAGCGATGGGCTGTCGCCCGTCCTGCAGGTTGTCCTTTTTCTAAAACTATATTACTATAACATCCCATCAATAATATCGAAAAACTGCTATCCTTAAACAATACTAACTTATTTCCAACATAATCCATTTCAATCTTTAGGCTTATCCATAATACTGCAGTCCACTCTCATAACATAGTGAAAACGATTACCAGAGATTTAATACCATTGTTGATCCCCATATATCATAAGATATGTCTTGTTGGTCACATTACAGACATTCAAAGGCCTTAATCATGTACTCTCTTGAATACCCATTGAACCTTAGTGAAAACATGAATATAGTTAAAAGTTAACACCTTCCACATACCAAAATACTCAAAATTCTATATACTCAAACCATGATATCACTTAGTCCTTATATCAATCATGAGCTCATGAATACTTTCAAACATTTAATTTTCTCCTTATCCCTTCATTATGCGCATATCATCTACATTCCAAAAATATCTGTATAACCTTTAATGGATACTGGTAACATTAATCACACACTTTCAAAACTCAAGGAAAGACAACAATGTAACAATCCTTAGATGTCTCTTTATTCCATAGTACCATGAGATTCTTTATAGAACATTACACTTGATAAACATGTAATCATTCCACTACCTTCTTAAACCATTGACCGAGCTTCAACAATTCTTTCATCTCACATATCATTTGTAGTCTTTTCATCATCATCCACATAAATACTACCCATATGACCATACTGATTCTCTTCATGAGTCTTTCCCTTAGGGAATTTGTTTGCATAATGCCCATACATTCCACATTTAAAACACTTAACCATTTTTGATGTCGTAGCAATACCATTATCCTCATCCATGGTGTTAACCGACCCTTTTCCTTTGCACTTACTTGCTTTGTGTCCTTCTTTTCCACACCCAAAGCATCTTCCAGTTCCCTTGAAACATTCTCCTTGATGCCTCTTCCCACATGATTTACATAGGGGAAATTGAACTTTCTTTCCTCTATGATCATCATGAAACTCCATCTTTCTCTTATTAGCCGAGTCAGAAAACTTACCAAATTTTACTTTATTGATCATATTATGAGATTGCTGATTCGGCATAATAATGATTTTTGGACTTCCAAATCCCATTTCATTATGAAGAATATCATTCCATTGTCCATCATATCCTCCATTATCGTGAATCATCTTGTTTTCAGCCATTTTCTAAAACCCAAAAAGAATAGTGTGAGAGGCAAAAATCATGCTAGGGAAAACAACATTATAAAGGGGGAGTATCCTCAATATCTAACTTCTTAGGTTAAATTCTAAGCTCGTTACCGTAGTTATAGGACTGTATCCTATACGTATACTTATCCTTAGGGACATCCCTAGACAAACCTTATAAATATCTCTAGGGATCTCACTAAAGTTCTCACATCCTAGTTTCCAAAGGTTGACTAAACCTTTCCTCTGATACCAACTGTAGAGACCCGTATCTTGACGTACATGGACATTACATTACTTTTTCAGAATACTTGGTACATAACAAAAACACACACACAAGGATCGTAATAGTTTAGTGTCTTTGGAAACTCGGAACATAATCTTCTAATCGTGGTGAAATATCTTCAGTATCTCCCATAAAGATCTTCCCTTTTTTTTACCTAGAACCTTTCTTTTTATCCTGGGGAAAAGAAAACATAAAAGGGTGAGCTCAAATTCTCAGTAAGGGTAAACAAAAGAAATATCAATCACATCATATTCATAAGAACATAACATTTTGGAAATCATAACCTGCAAAAGAGAGCATAATTTCATAACATGGGATAAATCATGGAAGTGAAAATGAAATCACCATAATCATAACATGAAACTTGAAACTTTGTGGCATTCACACATAATCATATAGAATCATTTCTTGTTAGTCAAGACTCATTGCCAAGACTATCTTAGAGGACAAAGTCCCTTTCTGAATCGAGTAACCCTCGTTTCAGTCCTGTTTCACTGAACCAGTATAACATACCATTCCAGCCATGTCTATCTCATGAGATATAAAATCTTTACCCAATTCATTGGAGGGAGATATAGGTCCCACCCATCTTATAATGAATCCTTTCTTATGTGTGCCACATAATCATAAAACATACATCATCGCATAACACATGTAACAAAAATGGGATTCTTGAAACATCATGACATCATAAATCAATTCATATAAGATAAAGGAATTCATAAAAATAATTCCATCACAACATGATCAAATCAATTTAATAATAGGGATAAAAACAGAACCCTTTATTATCTTAGATGGAAAATAATTTTGATAAAACACTTGAACTCCATTCTTGAGGAAAATATCCTTTCTTCTTCAAAAACATTTTTCCTTTCATAACATGTCATACAACTTTAAAATAAAAGAAGTTGATTAAAAATAAACTTCAAAACTTGTAAAGGAAGTTTCTTGGAAATAATGTTTTAAAAATCCATTCATGCCGTATAAGTTAAAAAAACATTCTTCGTACTGTTGTCGGAAAAGTCATAAAGTACCTCGTACGAAAAACGACAAAAGATTCCTTTCATATCTTTTACAAAAAACTTACCGAAGGGTAAAATTGGATATAAAATATTGTAGAAGGATGTAAATAATATTACATATTGATGAAACATGGATGTGGATGATAAAATACACCCCAGTAAATACTTACGAATAAACAATCTCGGATAAAAATGAGATTGTGATATTTCCCTTACCTTAGGTCCGATTTGCTTCGTATGTGTCCGAACCACCTGTATAATGATTTAAATAATGTCATTGACTTATTACAGAATCATATTCATTGTTATGATATCATATATGGTTCACTTATGACATTATATTACCCATTCTTTTGTAAATTCCATGTTAAAGAAGCGTTTTGGGTAAAATCGTTTCATTTATCGTAGGTGTTTTGACTTGTTGTTCTTGACATCATTATTACTTATATCATGATTTACTTACTTCCAGAATATAAAATATGATTTATATATCATATATATTAAGTATATATATATATAATAGATAGATAAATAAAATGAAAAACACCGTTCATGGAGACGGTAGTCCGTACGTACGCATGAACGCTGTTTTCCATTCCTTATTGTCTTGAAATGGAAGTAAGTAGATGACATACATATATATATATATATACATAATCCAGTAGCTTTATAATGTCATATATTTCATTATTATTTCTTATATATACTTTATAATCATTCTTAAATGGTTAACATGGAGAATGAATCTCATCGCGTCGTGGAGACGGTATTCCGTACGTACGCACGAGCGATGATATCATTTTCATAAATATTGAATTGAATCGGAGTGGATTATACAATATATCAGAATCAATATGATGTTTTAATAACTATGTATATTTATTCTTTACACCATTATACCCATCCATGTAAGCTGGTGGTGGAAAATAGATTACACCACGGCGTGGAGACGGTATTCCGTACGTACGCACGCGCGGTGATTTCTTTTTCCGTAGGATAGATAGATGGTGAAATAGGGTTGTTTCATACTTATAATAACATATCGGTATATGAGTGATACTGATGTTATTACTTCATAATGAAACAACCTAAGAAGAATAAGTGGAAGAAGAAATAAAGATGAAAGAATTGGTAATGGTAATTACCTCTTCTTTGAAGCGCCTTTTGGAGACCTCCTCTTAGGGAACTAAAATTGGTATTTGAGGAATACCAGAACCTCTAGGATGTTGCTAGGGAAGTGGAGAAGATATTTTGGCAGGGGTTGGCCGAGCTTGAGTGCTCAAATTGGTGTGAGGAGGAGGGGGAGGAGGTGCCCTTTTATAAGGGAGGAGAGGGGCACCTTAGGAATATCTCAAAATATTATTTTATATTAAAGTAAAAATCGGTTTATAATGGTTCCAAAGGGTCTTATTTCGAAGCTAAAGTGGGTATGGGTCGAAATCCTATCAAACAATAGGATTTAGACAAGTTTAGGGTATTATTTTAACCTTATCAATTAGATTTAACTCTAAGTTAAATAATTTAACTTTTACCGTGTCTTTTTGTTTTCTTTCACTATATGGTTAATACACTTACTATAACATGCCAAACGAACCCTAAATTGTTTATTATTAATAAATATATCCTTATCTAAGTCATTTGGCCGAACCTTAGATTTTTAGGAATAAAATAACAATTAATAATATAATATTTGATTTTAAAACTATTTTGTGTCAATTTTGACACTATTTGATATATGATTTTTGTGAAAGTCATAACAGAATTATATGTTCGAACCAAGTTGATTAAATCAACACTAATATATCATAGTAACCTAAAAAATTATTGTAATTCATAAAAAGTCTCAAATTACATTAATTTGAGTATTTATAACATCAATTATGTTAATATTTCTTTAAAAGGGTAATTACTGCATCATCGTTGTGTCATAAATAAATTAATTTATTTAAAGTCTAAAAATTATAAATAAAATATCATTATATAGGAAATCTTTTTAGCTTTCTAATGAATATTTATAGTCGAATTTATATTATGTATAACCCCATATTAAAAATGTTTTAGTGAATAAACTTTGATTTTAACTCTTTTAACTCTTCTTTGAATTAAATAATAATAAATGTCCTAATCTAATCCAAGTGGGCCTAAATGATAATATTTTACACTTAAGGTTGTTTTTGTTCGAGATACACTTGTCCAATAGAATTAGGACATGTGTTAGGGTAATATTAATATCATTCCTACCCTTAATTATTCCTATTTACTTTTAACCGTGGTAAATAAAAGTAAAAAGTTACTATTCACCAAAAATTATTTTCATCTCATTGAACCACATTTTACTTACTGACATCATCCGTGTCTCTCGGATTTTTGAAATTCCATTCATAGAAGCGGTAAAATTAAGTTTTATGAAAAATTCAGTTTTTTAACTACCACTTAGTAGTTTCACTATTCATCAAAAAATGAAGGTTTTCAGAAAAATGCCAAAATTTCATCCTAAGCTATATTTCATATTCCGAATTCAAAAATGAAGTCTATTTTACCAAATTCATAACATATAAGTTTCATCAATTAATTTTATAATTAAATCCCGCTGTTAAAACAAATAGCGTGTTTTTAAGAAACAATATCTATCAAAAGATTGACACTTGTTTATGTCTGGTTTAAATGTGCAATTACATCCAATGACCAAAATTGTATTAAATTGTAAAAATAAATTCTAAATATACTTTAAAACTACTCCAATTAATAATTTATCACTATTAATTATTTCGATTAAAAAAGTTGTTTTTTAATTATAATTTAGTAATTTTCACTATTCATCAGAATATGAAAGTTATCCGGAATGTACCAAAATTTCACCTTAGGCTAAATTCGATACTCCGAATCCAAAAATGAAGTTCATTTTGAAAAATAAGATTTACAGAATTTTAAAAAGTGGTTATTACTATTCATACCTGCTAGTTTTAATAATATTTTAATAGCATATCGTTGTTTAGTGAAACTCGGTATTGCGTATTACACACGCTATCGAGGAATGTCGCGATTGCGTGTAATGCAAGGAAAGTCAAGGATGCGTGTTGTGCAAGCTCCTTTTGGTGTAGCGTACAACACAAGACATTAATAAAATTAAAAAGAATATTTTTTATAAAATCTCGGGCTGTTACATACAGTCTGAACCGCAAGAGGGGAATCCCGCAAGGGTGGACCATCCAGATTATGGGGCCAACACAGGAGGTCCGAACCGACGTGGGGGGGGGGGGCGCTAGGGCAGGGGCCCGGTCCGGGGTCAGCGGACCGCTTAAGTAGCAGCCCAGCTCAAGGTCGGAGACCCACACTAAGGGTGGCAGCTCAGTCCGAGGGTGGCGTCCTGGTCTGAGGAAGGCAGATCGGTTCGAGGGTGACGGCTCGACTCGAGGGTGGTGGCCGACTCTGAGGTCGGTGCCCCGGTTCGAGGGAGGCGGCCTAGTCTGGGGGCGGTTTCCCGGTTCGAGGACGGTGTCCTGGTTCATGGTAGGGGCCCACTCCAAGGGCGGAGGCCCGGTTCGAGGTTGGTGTCATTCTATGAAGGTGGAGGCATGCTCCGACGGGGGTGGCCCGGTTTGAGGGTGGAGGCCCGCTCTGAGGGTGGAGACCTAGTTCGAGGGCGGCGGCCCAATCTGAGGGTAGTGGCCATGTTCGATCTGACACGGGTTGCGTGACCCCCCAGTCTCCCATATTCCCAAACGGCCTAAAGGTCGTTCCATTTAAGAGGCATTGGTGTCGTGTAGTAACCGTTTGGTCACCGCATAATCCCATTAGAGGAATATTTATCCTCCGGTGTAACTTCGGTTGTGGCATCTGTTCGCTGGCGGCGTGGCGGTCGTGCCGCCTCCCTTCTTGTGGTCGGTTGTTATGTCGGCCGCCTCCTCTGTTCGCCATGGCTGATGATCTACGTACCTCCTCTTACGGTGTGTTTCGTGGAGATCATGGTCTTCCATGGAGGCGTATGGATAACAAGCTAGCGGAGTGTTCAGGCTGGGATTGTTAGGCCTGCACCCTCCGTATTAGCTCATAAAATGGAGGATGAATGGGTTTAACAATTTCTCATGTTAGACTACAAAAATACCCCACAAGGACACCTAGTAACAACCTCCCGCAAAATTAATGAATCACAGATCAACCCGTTATTCGATTAACCCACATTCTTCGTATAATTTCAAAAAGGGGGAAGATGGAATAAAAAATGCACAAATGAAATAACCCCTACTTCGAATCATCGGAGAAATGTTCGCACTTGAAGGTGGATTGAGATCTTCATTCCCACAACCGGTTACCAACGACTACACTCGCACATCATCCTTCGGTTCATGGTTCGGTGTCATCTGTCACCTAACACTGGGAACGATTTTTTTTCTAAGGGTTTGGCATTGAGGTGCTCTTTCAGCACTTTGTTTCATGGCGAAGCTGTGCCAATAACCCTCCCCAAAATCCATATATATAAGAGAGGCAGAGGTTAAGTAACAATGTTGGGAAATAATGGGGCTTATTAATTAGAAATATTCCTAATTTCTCCAACGTCGTCATTACTTAAGGGTTGAAGGTCAATCCATTTAATGGCTTGACACACCGCCGACCCCACCCTTTAATTGGTCCATTAGTGGTTATGAGATAAAATAACAAAATTATTTTATTTCCCTTCTTTTAAAAATTTGCAAAACATAACATTTTCTCCAGACCTACTGTAGTCTAAGTAAATCCTCCCTTAATAGAATCTTGGTGTTACAGATTCAATGGTTCCCTTATATTTTTACTCCGAGGAATAGTTCAAAAGTTAGAAAACGCTGCTCAGGCGTTTACTGAATGTACCCAAAAAAAAATTCATAAAATAATTAACAGTCACCCTCGACCCATACTGGTCGTGGTTATGCTCTTCCTAAGTGAAACACGCCCCAACGAACCCAACGGCACTCTCAGATTTCCAATCCGAGTAACCGTTTATAAGTCATGTATTTGACAATAAACTAATTGTTACTTAATTATTTTATTTACGGCCAAGAAATAGAATTTCCTCATGGACAGTTTCGGCCAATGTTAGTATCAGCCTAAGGAAATTATACCTCCTGAGTTCAGTGGTGGTCTTGGATTTTCAATCCGAGTTACCATTCCGGAGTTATATGAATTTGAAAAATAAAATAAATTTATATAATTATTTTATTTACTATTATTCCATTTTCAGGTTTTCTCACAGGAGGCCCACACCGAGTAAGAATAAGTCGCGCCTTGTGTAAACCATTCAACCTTATCGCTACGGTGCCCACAGATTTTTGATTCAGGCAACCTTTTAAGATTTATTCCAATTTTTCTGGAAAACAGCTTACTCACGCTAATTAAAGCTCAACCAAACGTTGACGGATCATTCCGGGCACTCTGGGCCTCGAAATCACGCGCCGTTAGATTTTGCAGTCTCAAAATAATTCCATATAATTAAATATAATTATGCATAAATACCAGGACATTACATTATTCCCACCTTAGGGATTTACATCCCCAAAATCCAAAACAAAGGAAAATCAAATAAATGAGGTTACTAAGCATGACTTTGAGCCTCCTACTCCCATGTACTCTCCTGGAGGGCCTCATGAAACCACTGAGCTCGTTATAGAGGGATCAACTATCCACAAAGGACTCTCTCTTGTTTATCCTTTATCTCCACCAGGAACTCCATAAAATTCACCCCGTCGTCAAAGTCCAGCTTTTTGTGTTCGATGATGTGAGATGGGTCGTGCACCTATCTCCTCACCTGCAACACATGGAAAACATTATACACCAGGTGAATTTGTGGGGAAAGATATAGACGGAACACCACCTCACACACTCTTCTGAGAATCTAGAAAGGTACGATGAACCCTAGAGATAACATGCCCCCTGCCAAATCTCTGCTAACCTCACCGAGGTTACGGGTAGCGTAGTTCTTCTCATCAATCTCTGTCTCAACAGATAAAAACTTTGATGACACTTCTCTTCCCAAAAGAACGTCACCCCCTTTTTCATCAAGCTATAAGTGGTGTCACAACCCTGGTTATGTCTAGTTCAAAAATTTGGTAGTACCCATCCAAAGAAGAAGACCCTCTCCCCTCAAAGAGGTAAACATGGATACTTCTTTTGAAAATATTTCCCCACACTCTACCACTCTTGTTTGGAACTAAAAACACAAAACTCATTCCTTCATGAGGTTATGCCTGGACAACTCATGATTTATCAACTGCGCCCTCCTATTCATGAGTTTATCATGTGATGCCTGAGTTTCCTTTTTCACCGATCAAAGAAAACCCATTTCCAACGTTGTAGATAAACCCCAACCTTTTTTTCCTAATACAGTAAATATGAGTATGAAATGTGGACATCGAGTCTAGACCCAAAATAACGTCATATGGCCTCGACGCTGCCACCAAGAGGTTCCAACAGAAACTCTCACTTCAATGGTCAAATCACACCATCGTCATATGTGTGATTATTGAGTCTCCTCCAAAAGGTTTCTACAGACGTGAGGGTCAAGTCAATAGCTTAACTGGAAACTGTAAGTCTTGAACAAGGTTCGTGCAAAGAAGGAATGAATGGAACCTATGTCTATTAACATGGTAGCTTGTAGTAGACACATACAATACCTAGAATAATCCATGGAGACCTCGGGACACACTCCTTGATCGCATGCCACTACTCCCTTCCCTTGTCCTCCAGCTCCATGAGCCAGGTGGGGACCACATAGGGGGGGGGGGTGGTTGTAACATGTCAAAATGTACACCACCTCATGATGCTCTCTAAGATTTTCTTCCACATATGAGTCCCTACAGATTCATCATTCCCTATAACATCCTCTTCCCAAAACATTTTACACGCCCATGTTTCTGAGACTGGCACTAGTTTCCTGCTTTCCCACTACTAACATTCACTGTCTGTATCTGCGCATCGAAATAACATTCAACCACAAAGGTTCTCTCTAGAACCATAATAGAAGTAGGAATGCATAGAGGAATAGTTTTGGCTCAGATGTCCTTAAACACACCTCACTCGGATGTCCAAACACTGAAGCACTGATCGTATCATATTTATCGAGTACCAGGAAAGGTGGGTACACCTCGATAAATACTCAGCTACCGAGATGTCGTCTTGCCAAAGTTGTAAAAGCTCTAAGAAACTCCCAACCACCTCCTCAGTCCAGTACTTTGCTGCACGCGAGTCGGTCTTACATTAGAACCTGAGGGGTATCTACTTCTGAAACACGTGTAAGTTACTAAGTCTACATGTGTCCTCTACTAGTATCACTGGTTGTAGCTGATAACCAACGAGCGGTGGTATGGACAACACACTACTCGAAGGTACCATATCGGGAAACGGTCCATGTACGGAAGCCTTATCACTATTTGGACCATCCTCATGGTAACTCACTAGAAAAGACTAACAGATAAGATCACTATATGCTCTAATGGGGTCTCAACTAGGTGAGAACCTCTAGCCATGTCATCCAGCCAGTCCTCAACTGCATACGTTTCCGTCTCACCTAAGAACCTTGGAGGCCTCAGCTGATAGAACTCATGCAACACGCTCAGTCGGCAAGAACCCTCTAATGGTGGGGCTGGTGGAAACGACTATCCAACAGGTAGTAGTGCTGCTGGTACAACACTTGAAGGTGCTACTTCCATAAGGGGGCCCTTTACTGAGGCCCCACCGCTTGGTGGGCCTTCATCATACACTCTCTTAGGGAACCTGGGTGGCTATCTTCGTGGAGGCATCCTGAAAAAATAGGTCTTCCATGGTTAAAATTTATACCTGGTGATCCGACTCAAGAAAACCTGAGAAATAATTTTCAAAACACATGAAATCAGTTTTATCGTGCATTGAGTCAGAAATAAGAACTCTGGGTCCTGGTGTAAGTATACGTCGAACGCCTCACCAAACACTAGATTCCCCAAATTGAAAACCTCATTCATAACATGTAACACTATTTCCACATAGAAAATATAAGAGTCCTAGTTCTTCGGTAGAACTGAACTCCTCTGATACCACTTTTTCACGACCCTTCCCCTGAGGCCCATGCCATGATTACCCTAAGACCGCAGTCCATAGGCCAGGGGATGGAATCTAGCACCGAAATGAATATTCCCTAAAATAAGATGATATTTCCTTTAAACCTATACAAACACATGGTTTGAGAACACAACAAGAAACAACTGTGAATGAAAATGCTTTAGTAAAATAGTGCTAAAAGAAAAAAGGGGTCAGAATACAAGCCCAACAGTCAAAGGAAAAGTAAGCCTTAATGTACAATACAACTGAAAGAAAAAGGGAAACAACTACTAGGTCTTCTTCCGATGTTCCTACCTGAATGCTAGGTACAGATCGCCTCCTCAACACTCCACTTCCTTCCATCTCCTCAGTGTACCACCAAGTCCTGGCTCCCTCAAACCTAAGTCTATTTACTCGTCGTCTGCACAAGACAGAAAAAGGTGTGGGTGAAGCCCGTGCAAGGGTGAGTATAACGATACTCAGTAGGTACCCCAAGATCCCAAACGTCTCCTAAAATTACCCAAATAAAAACCACAGGGTAACACAATGATGGTAAATTACCACACAAGTAATGTACCACATAGCATAACCTCAATCATAAGAAAAAAAGTAAAGACAACTCACACTATGATTTATTCTAGGGGTATTAACAAGTAAATCCCAAGTCACATCATCAAACACCTCGGCTGCTGGAGAACTCCTCCTCTATCGAGTATAGTGGGTCTGCTGCGACACACATAGGGGCTTCCCACTAACCTTGAACTATTGAGGTACTCAAAAAATATTATGCGGAAATTTGAGGACATTACAATAGATGTTTTATAAAACTATTTTAAAATGAATTTTTACTATTATACTAAAATGTTTTATGTATTTTTATAGATTTCAACATATTATAAAACTTTTTGAGAGGAATATTTTTTCTTCATTTTTCAAACGAGGTACTTTATGATGATTTCAAAAAATATACTAATATAATTTTTTTATTACTTTTGTTGAATGGGCTTATTTTTCCACCTTCACGACTCTTTAATGAATTTAATCCTCCTTTGCTTGTTTATAAGGTTCTTTTCAATACAGTTTTTTATTTAAAATTGCATGAACTATTATATAAATAATATCAAAGTAACAAAGGTGTATTTCTCTCAAGAATTAATAATGATTTTTGTAGGGAATTTTCATATAGTTCAAAATCATATTTTAAATTTTATACTTTAGTGAGGAGGATCTATTATGATATCATCTATCATATATATTAAATTGTGTTTTATCATTTTGACTGTGTATGTGCTATTTTGATATCATTCACCATATTACCCAAAATGATTCATGATTATATTTTCTAATTGGGAAGTGATATTTACATTTCTTGTGAATATGTTGTCTATGTTCTACCCCATTAATATGAGGAATTAAATGGACTATGTAAGTGATGGGGGAGGATCATTATAGGCCCTAGATTAATCAATAGGTCTAATTAGACAATTTTTTTAGGTATTTTCCAAGGCATTACCCCTTTATAAATGGTGTCTTGGCTGAAGACTTGGAAGTATGTTTATGATGCTTGAGGTTTGGATCCCCTAATAATGAGATTAGTTATTGATTTACCATGTGATTATTCGATTATTAGAATATACATGTTATTATTTGTATAGAATTATTTTAAAATCATTTATTTCAATATTTTTCAAAAGATTATGTCTAAATGTATAGTGATTCCGTTATTTATCTATCCACAATGTTTATGATTAATTGGTCAGGATAGCTTCTCTTCTTTGAATACACATACTAAGAATTTTATCTCACCCCTTTCTTATGTTTTATTTTTAATCAGGATACCATGATGTATATGATGATTGATATGAAAGATAAATCTATTGCGAACATAAATTTTATTACTTAACATAATAAATCAATCAAATGAAAAAATTAATTAATTACATTACCAGGATCCAATCGTTTAATTTCTTGGGGAACCTAGGACCGTACATAATATGAAAAAAATTAAAAAATAAAAATTTACATAATTACATTTCTCTAACTTTTTATTGTCCCTCGTGTTCTCCTTAGAAGAACTAATCACCTGAGGATATACATAAAAAACAGGTAAGCTAAAATACAAGTAAGAGGAAAGATAACAAAATTTATCAATATAAAATGGGATGAGAATAATCATATCATTATAATCATTAGAGGAATAATTATGAAAAATAATGGAATGTTGAAATGGAAAAGAAGAATCCTCATGTCTTAGTATTTATATGCCACACATAGTTTTTAACAAAGATAGCATCATATTCATGGATCTTTTACTTTTACTCATGATATATTTCACATTACGCTCTGAATTATAGTTCTATATAATTTCGAGGGATGCTTTCACATCATTACATTTACACTGCACTATGTAATTATGGGTTCACTCGTCAAGTCATAACATTTACATAATCATGAATTCCACATAGAAAGTATATCAATATTGGACATAAAATAACACATGGAAAGGAATGGGTTTAATTTCATAAAGAAAAAAATCATAAACATTGGGTTCCCAAATGAATGAGGGAATAACATACTTGATATAATTATCATCATCCTTGAGTGAAGAAGAAAAAATATCAAGAAGTAAAAGGGGTGTTTTTTGAAAGAAGTGGTCTTTTTGAAAAACATTATGTTTGTCATAAAGTAATATAGAAAATATTTATATCAAATAAAAGATAATATAATTATAAAGTAAGTATATTTATAGAATATCCATACTGAAATTGTCGTCAGAGAAAGAAAACCCAATGAAAGAGTGTTGGGTTTAAGAATTACCCTTGCCTTGCATCTAGACACATTATTCACTTCAATGTCTTGTATAAGGACATTATATTCACAAATTTACAAATTAAGAACCTTTTATTCATTAGAACGATTCATTTTGGTTTTATTAATTTCATTTATGGGCTTTCTTATCATTTATAGTGCTTAATTTTGTCTTTTAGGAGTGTTTTTTTCTTAGTTTTCATGACTAGTTCACTTTTATACAGGAAGGAATGTTCGTGTAAAGAGTGGATAAATATTTAGAATCATTATCATATATTATTAATAATATTATATAAGTTTAAATTATATTATACTGAATTTCTTTTTATTGTATTGGGATTAACTATTAGATAAAAGTTAATTATTATCATTTAGTTTAATTTTGACGGTTTTTTATGACAACAAAGTCATTTTCTTTTACCCTTTAGTATTATGTATATATTTTAGTTACATAATATAAAATGGGATATAATATAACCTTTAAAGTATTTTTTAATCCATTTAATAGATATGTTATCATCCTTGAAGGTTTTGAAGGTAAATGAATGTACACCAACCATGATGTAGGTAAATTGACTCCTTACGGGCGACAGTTTCTTTTATAAAAATAAAACAATGAGGGAGGGAGGAGTTTAATGATGAATCTTACATTAACATGATATAATTCTGTTATATAAAATATAATATAGTTATCATTCTATTTGGATATGATAATGTGTGGATAAAAGTAAAAAAGACAAGGAATTAAAAGTAATTAAAAGTAAAATGAAGAGATTTTTCCTCTTCGATTTATCCTACTTGAGAATGACCTTAAGGAAGTATTTTTTACTATTTTGATGAGAAGAAGAACTCCTGGACTTGGGGAATGGTCTAGGGAAGAATATTGAGGATAATTGGTGAAAGGATCAATATTGAGAGGTGTGAGGATTAGAGGGGGTGAGAGGTGGTATTTATAGTGGAAGAGAGTGGTGTTTTCCCATTATTATATTCATTAGTTTATTATTTTGGCTCCAGTCTATGAAAAATTTGAGTATAATCACTAAATATATTAAATTAATGAAAGATTGTTCGATATATTGGGCTTACATCTACCTTACATCATCTATGACTCCATAATTCAAGTACTTAGCTTTTATTGTTAATTATCGTATTTTACTATTCATCACAAATTAATGTATTTTAGAAAAAGACAACAAAATCACCCTATCAATTTTTCTACATGTAGAATTAAAATATTTACTCCATTTTATAAAAACAAATATCTCAATATGTGTAATATAATTTTTAATTAAAATCCTTATTTACTTGTTAAATATAAATTTTAAAATTATAACAGATTTTATAACACTTATAAAAATAACTTATGGTATCAAATAATTATCTTAAAATCATAAGAAATAAAAATAATAATTTAGGAATACCTTTTTTTAAAATAAATTATCTTTTAAATTATTATATTAATAATAAAATTGTTATTATTTATTTATGACTAACAAAAATTCCAATACCTAATTGATTATTTTTCATTTTTTTTATTTATATAAACTATGGATTGATTATACCGTAATTTTACTTAAATATGCCAAAATTTTATTTTTACATTCATGGGTGAGGTCACTATTTATTTGGTTGTTTTACTATTCATAAGGGTCATATTAATATTCCTAAGGTCATATTACTATTTAATCTGTAATGTCCCGTAATTTATGTATAATTTTTTTAATTATATAGAATTATTTTGAGATTGTGAAATCTTGACAGCGTGTGATTCTAAGGCTCGGAGTTCCCAAAATGATCCGTCGAAGTTTTTCTAAGCTTTAATTAGTGTGTGTAAGCTTTTTTCCTCAAAAACTGAAATAACACTTAAAAGGTTGCCCATATCAGAAATCTGAGGGCACCGTTGCTTTCAGGAGGGCAGGTTTACCCTTGCCACGACTTATGTTTAGTCAGCGCATGCCTCATTTGAGAGATCCCGAAAATGGAATAACAATAAATAAAATAATTAAATAAACATATTTTATTTTTCAAATTCTTATAATTCACGAACGGTGACTCAGATTAAAAATCGGATACCACAGCTGAACTCATGAGGGTATGGTTTCTTTATGCTAATACTAACATTGTATGGTTCCGGCCACTAGTGAAAGTTACTTTTTGTCTGTAAATAAAATTATTTAGTGAAAATTATTTTATTGTAAAATTCATAACATATAAATGGTAACTTGGATTAAAAATACCGGAGTACTATTGGGTTCGTTGGGTCGTGTTTCCCTTAGGCAGAGCCTAACCTCGATTGGTGTGGGTCAAGGGGGTATGTTAATAATTTATTGAACTTTTTTTGGTAAGTTCAGTAAATGCGTGAGTGACATTTTCTACCTTTTTGACCGTTGCTCGTATTAAAAATCGGATGGCACCATTGAATCCGCAACACCAGGATTCTCTTAAGGGAGGATTTACCTTGACTGTAGTAGGTCTACAGAAAAGGTTATGTTGTGTGACTTTCCAAATTAAATGAAATAAAATTGTTTTATTATTTTAATTTATTTCATATCCTCCAACAGAGAAGTGGAGTGTGGGGCCAGCGATGTGTCAAGGCAATGAATGGCATGACTTTCCAATCCTAAGTAATTAAGTCCTTGGATAATTAGGAAGGTTACTAATTTTTGAGCCCCCATTAATTCCCCACGTCCTTACTTACCCTGCCCTCCCCTATATATATAAAGCTTGGGGAGGGGTATCGGCAAAATTCCACCAAGACAAGAAGTACTGAAGGAGAACTGTAATGACGAACCATTAGAGGACGGAGCTGATCTCATTGGGAAGTGATGGGTGACACCAAACCAAGAACTGGAGGACAACGTACAAGTGGCGTCGTTGGAATCCTGTTGCTGGAATGAAGAACACTGACCCACCTTCAAGCGAGGGTGTTTCTCCGACGATTTGAGGTAGGGGGTCTATTCATTTACACATTTTAAATGTTTCCCCATTCCCCATTCTTGAATAATACAAAAATCACGGAACAAACGACTAACAGGTTGATCCGTGATTCATTAATTCTTGTGGGCGGTTGTTGCGGGGTAACTTTGTAGTGTTTTTTATTGGTGTTTAATTCAATTTATTATTAAAAACTTAACCCCATAATGTTTGTGAGCTAACATGAAGGGTGCGGCCCTAATGAACCTGGCCTAAACCCTAAACTTTTTGGATAATCTTGTGCCACCATGGAAAACCGACGGTGCAGAAATACCGACCGACTACGTTTGGGATAGTGTGCCAATGCACGCCGTAAGAGGAGGCCACGACACAGAGCCGCATTGGTCATCGGAATGGCTGGTGCTGACCAACCGTAGAGGAGGCATGGTGCACTGTCGTGCTCCGCTGATGAACAAAGGAGGTTGCAGCTCATCATCCTCGGCGACTGAATAAAGTCGGCCGACACACCGGCCAACCGCGGGTAACGGTGCGGTGCAACGTTGCGTGCTACTGGAGAGGTCATCTGGAACGCCTGCTGTAAATGACAGAATTGTAAGGACCCACCCTAGTGGGTCCCGCGTGCCACCTAACAGTGCCCCGTGGCACCGCCGCTCTGAAGAAAATCGAACGTCTTTCGGCTGTTGGGGAAAATTAGGGGGTCGCTCCCCCGGTGGAGGCTAGAGCAGACCCCTTGCGTGTTGCGCCTCATGCGGCCAGGCTGGCGCCCTCCCCGGTAGCTACTCTCCAAGTCCCCTTCCATCATTGACCTCACCCAATACGGTTCGGTCCGCCCCCTTGTGGGCTGGGTCAGTCTGATTTGGTCAGACCGGACACAGGCCCATAATCACTTAAATGGTCTTATCTTGGTAATCAGACATCCGTTTGATGAACCATTTACGGAATCGGAATCCATGGAGTGAGACTATCCTTTTTGACTAACTACATCAGATATTTGGAGAAACTTGGAGTACGATCAGGTCGTATCACACCTGAATCCATCCGTGCCCTCCGCAAAAATATCAATAACGCACAGACCGGGTGTCCGATTGAAGTGCCATATGTTGCATTGGAACCCTTATGACATGGTGGATCATCGAGGTACTTCATTGTGAGACTCAGTTCTGGTTGAAATATGGACAATGTCTTGAAGAGCGGTTTTCCATAGCACACAACGTTCAGAACCATGCGACTGGCTGAGTCGTGACGACTACTGATCTTTTCAACTCGGTTGGACTCAATGGCCTAGTGGGGAGCACCTCTGTGTGACGCGGTAGACCCATGGTACTCGATAGGAGGATTACCTCAGCAGGACACGTTGAGGAGTGATTCTATGTGACACGGTAGAACCATGGTGGGGAGCGCCTCTATGTGACTCTCCAGACCCACGGTACTCGACAGGAGGAGTACCTCAGCAGTCCAAGGTTTTTGGGAAGCCCCTCATTGTGTCGACCCACTGTACTTGATAGATAAGCAGTTCTCAAGTAACCGAGGTGTTGGACGTTGTGCCTGCATATGTTACTTATTACAATGCCTAGAGAATCTTGTGGCTGGATATCATCTTTTATATAGATCTTGTGTGGGTCGGCATCAAAATCATGTTTCACTGAGTTGTATATCTGGTTTGAGCTGTGTCTATTTCTTTATGATTTTTGGTAGATAACAGGCTTTTTTGATTCCTTTTGTGGAGTTCTAAGAGACCTTTGGGGGTCTCTGGGTCCCTACTGGGTATTGTTATACTCACCCCTGCACGGGCTACACTCGCACTTTGTTGTGTCTAGTGTAGACGACGAGCAACTGGGCTGAGGTTTGAGGGAGCTAGGACAAAGAGGTACCTAGAGGAAACAGACAGACATGGAGTTCTGAGGAGCCTATATGTACCTACCATTCAGGTAGGATCCTCGGAGTATGAGCCAATAGCTGTTTTACCTTTTCATTTGTATTGTTCTTTCAGTTATGATTGAACTTTAATAGTTGGGCTTGTATTTCATCCCCTTTTTCTTTTAGTACTCTTTTACTACATCAGTTTACTTCATAGTTGCTTCTTTTTATGTTCTCGTACCGATTGTTTGTATATGTTCAAAAGAAAATTCCTCCCCATTTTAGGGAATACTTATTTATGTGCTAGCCTCCTTCCCCTGGCCTATTGAAGGGTGGCTTGGGGTTGTCACGACACGGGCCCTAGGGGACCAGTTGTGACATAATTAGTATTGGTTCCTTAACTTCTTAAAATAATTCTTATATCATTAACTCTTCATTTATAATGATTTTACTATGTGTGTAAAGTGAATGTATGTTATTTATAGTATATGAAGATACTATAATAATTTACAAATTGCATTTCTAAAATTATGTTTCGTTATATTCTTCGCCCATTTTGAAAATTCTCCCTAGAAAACTCATTTCACATAAAAAGGTGAGAGTAATTCTCCTTCATCACCTCCTATAGTTCCCAAGTTTCTTCTTCATATATATGGTTCCTCAAAAACACATTGACATGGTTTTTTTTTCAAATTGTGTGGATCCTTATCTCTCTGATACAAAATCATTATGGGCTCCTCCTCATAAGAGATATCATATTTAAGTTGAAACACCTTTGTGTTTAGTATATATTAGGAATATGGTTTTACATTCTCAGGAGTGACATGTGAAACACATCATGAACTCAAGCCATATTTGGTGGATGTAAAATCCCATGGGCCACATATCCTATGAAATCAAGGATATCAATGGGGTTAATGTACCTTGGTCTTGGATTTCCATTCTTTCGAAACTACATTATTGTCTTAAATGGTGATAATCAAAGGAAGACTTTATCTCTACCATTGAAATGCAATTCCCCATGACAACTATCATTATAGATTCTATTTTGACTCTGATCAGCATTGATATGTTGTTGTAGGGATTGAACCTTTTCTCTCATCTCTTTCTTAAGATCCAGTCCATGTATCTTTCTTTCACTAACTTCATCCCAAAAAGATGGAGTTCTTAATCACTTTCCATACAGATATTTATATGGATCCATATGAATACTCAAGTTAATTATATTTTTATATATAAACTCAACTAGTGGGAGATTCATATCCCATCCATCTTTGAATTCTAATGAGATGGCTCTTATCATATCTTCGAGCATCTGAATAGTCCTTTCATATTAGACATCAGTTTGGTGGTGATGGGTCATGCGGAAATTTAATTCAGCACTCAAAGCATGTTTAAGGCTCCACCAAAATTTAGATGTGAACCTATGATCATGATCAGAGACAATCGAGAGTAGAAATCCATACGTTCTTATCACTTCCATAACATATATATTTGAAATTTTTTCAACTGATAGATCATCCCATGTATTAATAAGTGTGTTGTCTTGGTGAGTCGTTCCACCAAAACCCATATTGCATTATTTCTATTGGATTTTTTCAGTGGACCCATGATATAGTCCATAGTTAAATTCTCCCATTTACACACGGGTATATACAATGGTTTCATTATCTATTTCAACCAATTTCTCTTGGAATTAACTTGTTGACATATCAAGCACATTGAGATATACTGAGCAATCTCCATATTCCTATTATCCCACCGTATGTATTATTAGAGATCATAGTACATCTTCGTACTCCCTGTATGGATATAGAATGCTGAGAAAAGCAAATTTTTCAATAGCTCAATCTTCATTCCAGGTGAAGAAGGAACACATAGCCTCATTTCAAAGACAAACACACCTTCATCATCGAAATAGAACTCTTTTAATTTCCTTTCCTTTACATCATTCAAATTATTTTGTAAGTCCAAGCCATCCCTTTATGCATAATTAATATTCTATTCGATATATAGTTAGGAAATTATTTGGGAAAGGTAGGATGTATTCCCTACATATATGATTTTAAAATCAATAATTTTCATATCAACGAAGATAAGGTCTTTCTCAATCCGCAACATGGACAAAGTAGTAGGTTCTTTTCTACTAGGAGCATCACCTACCTTGTTTTCCTTTTTTGGATGACCGTGAATAGAGTAATCATATTATTTTATTATCTCTATCTATATCCTTTAAAATATATTGATCTCATTTTTTGTGATTATATACATTCGTCTCTTGTGATCGGTATATATATCACACTTCTCACCATAGAGGTAGTCCCACCAGATTTTCAAAGAAAACATCACAGCTGCTAAATCTAGATAAAGTGTTGTGTAGTTTTTCTCATTGATCATCAACTGCCAAGAGGTATAAGCTATCAATTTATCATTTATCATGAGTAAAAAACCATGCATTTCTTTATAGAATCACTATATATCACAAAATACTGTCCAATTTTTGGTAATTTGAGTATAGGTGCAATGATCATCCTTCCCTTTATCTCCTTGAAGAATTCCTTGAATTATTATATCCAGACAAACATTACCGCTTTCCTTGTTAACATATTTAGCAGCCTAGAAAATGTTGAAAAATATATCACAAATGTCTGTATTACCCTCCAAATCACTTTTTTTATTTTTATGAATAAATCAATTTGTGGTGAAGTGGGAACCTCACAATCATATTCAAACATACCAAAACCAGTTGTAAGGCTAATTAACGTTAACAGTAGATTACAAAGTAACAGAAATCTTGAGCCACTATTCAAGATTTAAAATTCAAAATGCAACATTAATCAAATTTTAAACAGGTCACTATCACACCACCTCGGAAACCAATACATCTTGAACCATGTGAGTAGTAGAAACCTCGATCCACGAACCAGAATTCTCCCCTCATCACTGCCTTCACACAGTTATCGGAAAAAATGCCGGCTATCATGAGGACCTCCAGAACAAAATCACATCGTTGTTGCCAATGTAGAACCAAAATCACCTTGCCCAGAAGTATAAAAAATGGAAAACCAGCATTGAAGGGACTCAAAAAGGGAGAATACAACCATAGACATGCCTCCTGGAACACCCACCATTCACACGAACACATCCCAAAAATCTCCATGGATTCTATCTCACCCAACTGACCCGGAAAGGGGAAATGAACCTAGAAGCCAGAGCAGCGTGCTAGTAGATGTCAAAACTAGAACAAGACATATTTATTATTCATTCTACTTCATTCTCTTAGAGTAGAATAGAATTTAATTTACAAATACTACCATAAATTTGTAGACGTAATGAATTAAGAATCTATAAATCATATCCATAATGATTGAAGGGGCATTATTAAGCTTGAATGGAATCACCAGAAACTCATAGTCACCAAACCATGTTTGGAAGGTAGTGTTCTAAATATCTTACTTCTCCACCTTTAGCTGATGATATCCAGAAAAAAAAATCTAACTTTGACAGGTACTGAGCTCCAGGTACGGTATGGAACAAGTCATCAATCCTTGGATGATGATACATTTTCTTTATAGTGGTCTTGTTAAGTTCATAATCATTGATACATTGCCTCATTGATCAATCCTTCATCTTTATAAAGATAACTAGCCCACCCCAAGGTGGTACACTAGTGTATATTAACCCTTTTTCCAAATTCACTTACAACAGATTCCTTAACTCATGAAGTTCGATAGGAGCCATCCTATAGTGACATTTTGAGATTTGAGTACCTCAAAGTTTGAGTTCTATTTAGAACTCTACCTTATGATCCTATTTAATTCCAGGCCACTCTTTAATAAATACATTAATCTATTCCCTCAAAATGAAAATTTCCCTTACGTTGATACCTCCCTTTGAATCAACCATTTCAATGAGGTATGATTTTTCATAGGGAATCAACATCCACAACATTGACTGTTTCTCCAAAAGGGATTCATGGTCTTACTTTTATTTTTAAAGGATCATGGGATATTTCGGAATATGAAAATATATTTCCTTTTCCCATAAATTTATATGTTCTCTATATAATGAGAGCTAATCTATTCCCATTATATCATCAAACTACACTAGTAGAAGTATCACACGATTTTCATGAAAAATATTCCAACATATTCCAATAGGATAAGAGTCTAACAATTAGGTTTCAGTGATTTCACCACTTAGGTTTTTTAGATATATCCACATAAATGTTTTGGGGATTCGATTCAATAGTTTTAGAAAACATTAAATATATAAAGGAATGTGTATAACCCAAATCAATGAAGAAATTTTTTATTATTTAATAAATTAGAAGTGTACCTTGTATCACTTTATTTTAATTCTCTACTTTATAAGTAGTTATAGAATATACATTTCCTTTTTCCCTCAGATTTGGTGGCTACTGCTGCTGATTAACCTTGAGGAATTGTTGATTTGTACACTTTCATTCATATTTCCCTTTCTCCATAAAATTGTATCATTGGACCATGGGTGGTTCTCTCCTTTACTCCACCACATTTTCCAACTTCATCATGTCTTTTCAACATTCATTAGCAGGGTGGAATTCTCTACCACATTTGAAGAATTTTCCAATCTCAAAGATATAGTTTCCATGATGGTTCATCCCACATTGTTTACATGTGGCTGGTTGATTTTGGTTTCATCCTTATCATTAGATCCTCACTCTTGAAACTCCATCATTCATTTATTATCACCATAGACATGGGATTGTTTTCTTAACTCCAAGTCCAATTTGAGAGAATATCAAGAAAATTCTTAGAAAATATCAATGTCTCAAATTTCAAGATAATTTCTAAGGTGTTGTTTTAATCCTCTAAAGAATATGTAATTTAATTTTTCATTATTTAATATAATCCTGAAGAATACCTTGAACTCTTTTTGAAATTTAATTCACTGTCCATGATAGATTCTAGATAATTTTGCATCTGCTCTATTAATTCTATCATTATAATTGTTCCAACAGATCGATGGAAATACTTGTTAGGAAACATTATCTTGAAGTCTTCCCACTCCAACTCTTAAATTTCTTCCCTCAGTATTGTGTTCTTAATCAATACCCACTATCAGTCTCCCTCTACAACTAGATGATAAATAGATTGAGTCACCATCCACATATTAGAAACTTTTATCACAGAAAATATATTTTCCATTGAGTTGACTCACTATTGATTTACAACTGGATCTAAAGATCCACTAAACATCATTGGTATTTTCAACATAAATAATTGAATACTCGGTTTTTCCTAATTAGGTGAAGGTGGTCCTTCTACATTATTCATTTTATTATTCATAACCTAAGATAATTGGGTATGTATCACTATAAAAATTTAAACTCATCTTCCAAATGCATTGGGGTTATCATTTTGGAAATAATTGATTTGTCCCTATCTTGGATTGTTAGACTAGTTTCTCTGAGATCCCACCATTTTCTAAAATAGAAAATTATAGAACAAAAATTATGTCAACAAGTCATGAATAAATAATTTCTTCCTTTGTGGAATTAAGTATTAAGTCATATCTTGGTAGATCCCTATATTTATCATTCTATAAAATAAAATAATCTTGGGTTATTACATAAATTTTGTCTCCTACTAAAGGTTTTTACTATGGATATATATTACTAATTCCCAAAATTACTAAACTGTTCTCTGATGCCAAATATAGAGACCCTTGATTTTCATACAAAAAAATATTACATAATTTCAATGATAAACAGAATAAAATCATTACATGAATAGGATCCAATAGATTAATGTATTGGGAAAACTAGGACCATACATAACATCAATAAAATAAGATATAAACATTTATTTAATTCCATCTTCTATAGCTTTTTATTGCCCTTGTGTTCTCTTTAGTAAACATAATCACCTAATGTTATACATCATCTATGGGTGAGATAAAATACCATTAAGAGGATTTATAAGAACATGAAACAATATAACTTGGGTTTATAATAAAAATAATAATCATAATTAGAGGAAGAATTAGATTAAGCCATGGAATGAGGAAATGCATAAAAATTAAACATCATGTCTTAGTGGTTAACTACCCTACCACACATTGTTGTGAAAAAAATATAGCATCATGGTTATTAATATCTCATATTTACTCATGATATATATCACACATCAAAATGAATTGCGCTATATAAGTTTTGGCACACCTGTAACATCATAACTTTTAAATTGTGCTATATAATTTTGGATGCACCTGTCACATCATAACATTTACATTATCATGAATACCACATAGAATATATATCAATATTGTACATAAAATAACCCATGGAAAGAAATGGGTTTCATTTAAAAAATCATAAATTCATAAAAACGAGGTTCCCAAAAAAATTTGAATAACATATTTGATATAATATTCATCAACCTCAAGTGAAGAAGAAACAATATCAAGAAGTAAAAGGTGTGTTTTAAAAAAAAAATATTTCTTTTAGAAAACATTGTGATTGTCTTAAACTAAAGTAGAAAAAATTTATATCCCCAAAACAGTTAATATAATGATTAATAAATGATATTTAAGTAATATCAATACTGAAAATGGGGTGAAAGAGGGAAAACCCAATGAAATAGAGTTGGGTTCTAGAATTCCACTTACCTTGCATCCGAACACTTTTGTAACTTTAATATCTAATATAATGAAAATAAATTCATTAATTAAAAAATATAAAACATTTTATACATTAAGGTGATTTATTATGGTTTTATTAATTAAATTTTTAGTCTTTTAGATTAGTTAGAGAGTTTAAATTCATCATTTGAGAGTGCCTGTTTTCATTGTTTTCAGAATCAGTTCACTTTTATACATGAATTGAAGTTCGTGTAAAGTGCGGATAAATATACATAATTTGTTATTATATATAATTAATGATATTATAAAATTATAAATGATCTTATATATAATTTTTTTGTATGTTATGAGGATTAATAATTAGATAAAATTAATTATGAATGTTTTATGTTAATATTGGTGTCTTTCCAGTCACAACAAAAATGTTTTGTTTTATTATTTATTATTATGTATATAAGCTATTTTCCAAAAATAAAATAGGATATAAAATAAACTTTAATATTGTTTTAATAATTTATAGGTTATACTAACATACTTTATCGTGTTAAGGGAAAATGAAAGTGAATCGCTCACAATGTCGGTAAATTGACACATCAATGGTGATGATTACTTTTTTAATGATAAATGAGAGAGTGGTAGTATATTAATGATTAATATTAAATTATCATGATATAATTCTAGTATATGAAAAATACTAAAGTTATCATTCCATTTAGATTAGGTAATTTTAGGACAATAGCTGATAAGATATGAAATTTAAATAAAATTAAAAGAAAAAAGGACAATATTGTATCTCTTTGATTTATCCTCCTCAAGATCCTCCATAGGGAAAATGTTTTGGACATTTGATGAGTACACGATAACCAATATATGGGTGAAGGTCTATAGAAGAGTATTGGGCCTAATTTAGGCAAGTTTCCAAGCATTAGAGGTGTGAGGTGAAGAGGGGTTGAGGGTGGTATTTATAGTTGAGGGGAGGGGTGTTTTCTCATTATTATTTTCATTAGTGTATTATTTTGGCTAAAGAATATGAATATTTAGTGAAATTAAACTAAATATATTATAATAATGAATGGGAGTTCAATATTTTGGTCTTATAACTTCCTTACATCATCTATGGCTCCATAATTCATATATCTAGCTTTTTGTAATTTATCATATTTTTCTATTCATCAAAAACTCATGAATTTTAGAAAAATATCAAAAATTCACCATAAGTATTTTTTAATGTGAAGAATTAAAAATATGAACTCCATTTTATGAAAATAATTTTTTAAATATGTATAATTTTAATTTTAAATAAAATCATTATTTACATGGAAAATGCAGATTTTTAAATTTTAATAGATTTTATATGACTTTTAAAAAGTACATAAGGTCTCATAAAATTATATTATAATAATACAACCAAAAATACTAATTTATGAATACATATTTTGAAGAAAATTTTATTTTTAATTATTATTATATTCATAAAATAATAAATAAATATTTATTACATACAAAAGCACCAACAATTAATGAATGATTAATAAAACATTTATTTACTTAGACTATGATATAATTATAACATACATTAATTTATAAGATTAAAAAATTAAATTTTTATTTTCATTGGTGGTTTCAATATTTATTCGTTCAACTTAAAATTCATAATGGTAATAATACAATTCATACGGTCAGATAAATATTTCATCAGCATTTGCTCCATAACTTCTATAAATGCATCTTATATAATTAAATTGTCATTTATAATTTACTAATTATGGTCTCTATGTGATTCTATGTGATTTATACTATAAGAAGTTACTATAATATGGAAAAAATTACATTGATAAAAGATTGGGTCATTACAAAATCTTGAAGAAGAGGGTTGTTTCCAATGGAGTTACTATGATGTGATTAATTTCAAGTTGTGTTGTAAGATTTATGTATGTAACATTTTTTCCAAAATTACTAAACTATTTTGTCCTTTTAGACGTGATATTTCTTACCTACTACTAATGTAATGATGTAATTACTAGTTCTCTCCTATTGGGGTCAAGGTCTTTAAAGTCGGTATCAGAGCACATTTAGTAGAATCATTGGAAAATATAGTTTAAAAAATTATAGAATAGGGAAAAGTAGACCTATAATTGTTTTTACAAGATTCAAAAAATAAACAATCAAACAATTTTGATATTTTTTTTTAAAATTTATCTTATGTGTTTTACTGTTTCAAAATTGTGTATTGTGATTGCTAACCTAATATATTGTATGAAACAGCTTTGAAATGGCGTATATGGGAATAAATTGAAACTGTATCAATGTGCATAATCTATATAATGATTTCCATCCTATCAAAGATAATAATGTTGGAGATTGAGCTAAAACTCATGATAAAAAAACTTATAAGTATAATAATTGAAATGACTCAGGTTTTGAAGAATAAAATTACCCACATAGATCATCCTAATATACAATACAGAGATACAAAGTTAGACCTCTTCTTGAGAAAACAATATCAATAATTGAATGGGACTTAAAAATCCATTTTTAGTTGAGAAATGTTTAATTTACTTATCGAAGATATTTCTCATGTTGTGATGTCACAAAATAAAGAAGGTTATCATAAATGTTTATTAATATATTGAGTTATATAGATCAGTGGTTTTCATTGATTCATAACATGAAGGAGGAGGAAAAAAATAAAAAACATGGAATAGAAGGATTTTATGGAAATTTTTTTGGAAAAATATTTCCCTCAAAAATAGTTAGAATATATAGAGAGACAATTATTCTATCTGAAAAAATGAGGATGAGAATATTGCTAAATATGATGCCAATTTTACAATGTTATTAAATAATGCTATCGATTTCATTCCCAAATGAAAGGGAAATATTGGTCTATTATTTGATGGGTTGAAACTATTCCTTTGAATGGAACAAAACTCCCAAACATTCTAAACATATGATGATATAATATCATGGGTTATGATGATAGAGGATGAATTATTTATTTCACGTGACATAAACGGAATAAAAGATTATAAGGGGGATTCTCAATACTCTAGAAAAATAAATAAGAAAAATGTGAATAAGGGAAGAGTTGAATTTTCATCCTGTAATAAATGTCAAATGAAACATCATGGAACATACCAATTGGGGATGAGATCTTGTTAAAAGTGTGGAGAAATTTTCTATAAAGTACATTATTGTAAGGTCATTAAATAATTTGTTATTGTTCATTGTTTTAACTATAAATAGATGGGATACCATGAAATTGATTTTCCTATGAATCAAGCAAACATTCCCTTGAAAAGTAAAAGCGATCAATTCCAAGCTTATATGATCAAAAATAATTTGGTTTAGGTTCTTAATTATTTCATGGTGTATACATTAATCATTCCTCATATTTAAATAATTTTTTATTTGATTCTAGATCATCAACTTTTTTTATATCATTGTAGTTTTCCAAGAAAATTACAAATTTTTCCTTTTTTATTTAATAAAGAAGTTGTCATTCTAAACATCATGAGATGTCCCATTTCAAAAAAATTATGTGTGAAGTCTCCTTTATGACACATAAAAAAAGACTTAAATATTAACCTTATCATAATACCTATGGTTTAATTTTATATAATCCATGGTTTAGACTGGATTTCAAAATATGATGACAATTTTTATTTAATGATGAATGAAATTATGATTTGTGATAATGATATAGATTTTCCTATATTTATAGAAGAAAAATTGTGATTGGGTTCATATCTAGATCCATGCCTGTAGGTATACTGAGTGAAATGTTTTAAGAGTAATTTAATACAACATATATGGATAAAGAAGGTGATACTAAAATTTAGGATGTATATATTATCAAAGAATACATTGATGTATTTATTGAAGAGTTATATGGACACCCCCCAAATCCCAATGATGATTGTTTTAATGATGTAATCACTATTGAAAGACTAAAATAAAAAACTCTTTATATAATGGAAATGGTGGAAATTTGTGGAGGTGAAGAAAAAATTAAAGGATTTCGGTAAACATGGATTTATTTTCCCAAGAGTTTCTCCTTGAGGAGCCCCTACACTCTTTATTAAGAATAAATATGGATCCATTAGTCTTTTTATTGATTATAGGGAAATCAATGTTATTACAATAACGAATGGGTAACCTCAGCCTTACATTGATGATTAATTTGATCAACATCATGGAGTTAATTTATTTTAATATTTACCTTCATTCTATAAATCTTAAATTATGATTAAATAAGGAAAACATTCCAAATATAAATTTTTGAATGTTGTATGATCATTACATGTTTACAACCATTCCATTTTTCTTGAATAATAAACCCTCTATTTTTTAGGGATAAAATGAATAGAGTATTCATGGAATATCTTGATGATAATATTATGGTGCTCATTGATAATATTTTGTTGTTTTTTGAAAATATCAAGACCATGAGAATCAGTTATAGATAATTCTGGAGACTCATAAATGGAATGATTTATATGGTAGATTTATAAAGTGTGAAATATGGATTCACAAATTTTTTTTTCTTGGCCATATTATCTCTAAATATAGAATCATTTTTTTAATGGTTGGGTCTGAAGCCCCATTAATTATTAAAGAAAAGTAAAGAACTCTTTAAAATGGGTAGAGTGAGACCCATTACATAGCCCAAAGTCCAAGTTGGCATTTGGCCCATTACATGGCCTGTAGGCCCAAATTTTTGGCCCAATGCCAATTATGTGAATAGTACTGCTACAGTACCCACCTTCTACAGTGCCTCCTGCTACCCGCTGCTACTACAATGTCATGTCACCACTATAGTGACCTTCCATCACTACTGTGCATGTCTTTGCTATAGTGCATCCGATACTACATTCCTGCTACAATGCTTCTTCCCAATGGGTTTTGAGACCCCATTTTTTTCATCTACGATTATGGGATTCTAAAGATAGAATCATTATTGGTCTTCTAAAGACAATGGGAATATAAGAATGGAATTCACCCACAAGGATAAACAAGGTACATAGTTTCAATGGTTTAAAATGTTACTATCAATAATTTATTCATCGTTTTTCCCTTTTTCATTACCCGTTAATTAATATCACACATATAGGAGTTATGTTCATATGGATAAAATAATGTGAAAAATGTCTTTAAGAATTGGAGAGAATACTAACCAATTCCTTGATCTTTACATTACAATCATGAAATATTAAATTTTTGATTTATAGTGATGCATCAAGTAAAGGACATGGTTATGTCCTAATGTAGAATAATAGAGTTACTTTTTATGAATCACAATAGTAAAAAATGAACAGAACTATCCAACTCATGATATTGTGTTAGCACCTATAATATTTTCTCTGATGATATGGAGTTACTATCTATATGGTGAATGAATTGATATTTATACACATCATAAAAATTTTAAACACATATCTTTAGAGAATTAGATCTTTATTAGGAAAAGGATATGGCTTGATCTACTTAAGGATTATTATTTCTCAATAGACTACCACCCATGGAAATAAAAAAAGTGGTTGATGCACTAAGTAGGAAGGATTATGGAGTTATAAAAAAAAAGGACTGGAAGGGGTCATGTGTTCATAGATCTGGTAAATATGGATATGGAAATTATTAAGGAAAGGGAAACATCACCCATATATCAAATGGTTTCCAAACCATCTTTATTGGAAAAGGTAAAATTATATCAGTTTGATGATAAAAAATTTAAAAAGAATATTAATGTTGTAGGTGAGGGAGAATTCGAAGACTTCATATATGAAGAAATTATTTGGAGATTTGTATTTATTAATTTTGTTTCCTCTAAACCCAAACTAAAAAAAGAATTATTGGATGATGCCCATACCTCAAATTTCCCTATACACCCCAGTAGGACAAAGATGTATAGATATTTGAAGGATAATTTTTTATGAGATAATATGATGAAGGAAATTGCTGAAAATGTCTCAAGATGTCAGGTTTTTTAACAAGTTAAGGATATGAGACAATATCCTAGGGGATTTATGAAAACTATTCATAGAAATATGTGGAAATAGGATGACATTACGATGAAAATTTTCCTATGACTACCAACGACTCTTAGTATGGTTAATGTTATATGGGTTATTATTAATCACTATATGAAATAAATACATTTTATTTATATATTATAATATTTAACTTTTGAATTCATAGAATGACTCAATATTAATGAGTTTTTAAGACATAAATGGCTACCTCTATCTAATTTGACAGATTGATATCCACATTTTCCATCGAAAATCTGTAAAATTATCCAGAAAGACCTTGATACCAAACTTCATGTGAGCACAAATGATCACCTTAATTCTTATGTGTAGTCAAATAGAACAATCCAAACATTATATTACATGTTGAGGTCCATCTCACTTGAATTTCAAGGTATGTGGGATCAGTATTAACCTTTGGTAGAATTTTCATATAACAATATGTTCCAATAAGTATTGAAATAGTGTTGTATGATGAGTTATGTAGAAATATATTTCATAAAAAACATATTGAGATGAAGTTGGTGAAATGAATCTTCTCGTCCCAAAACATGTGGTGGAAATGAAGGAAAAGTTAAAGAATACTCAAACTCCTATCAATGCAGCTTAATGTTGATAATATAGCTATGAAGATTACCGAAGGAATGATTTGGAATTTCATGTGGGAGATTATTTTTTCTTATAAATATCTCCATGGAAAGGTGTCATAAGATTCAATATGAAAGGTAATCTAAACCTCAGGTACATCAGACCTTTTGAAATTTTACATCAAATCGGAATTTTTGAATTATAAATTGGAAATTACACCGAGACATTCTAAAGTACAAAATGTGTTTCATATATCTTTTATAAGGAAGTACATACAAGGAAGAAAACATGTTCTCACTTTCGAATAAAAAGAATTAGAACCTGACTAATCTTTCTATATATAGCCTATATAGATTCTGGATACTAGAGAACAAATGTTGATGAATGCGATAACATTGCTGGAAATGTTACTTCATTAAACTCATAAAATAAAAGAGATGGTGTGGTTTCGAAAGGAAATTATGATGGAGAACATTCCAAATATTATTTCAGTTTATATTCTTGAAAATTTTAAGATTATATTTTTTGAAAGTGGGAAGAATGTGACTATAGAAGATTTTATGGTATGTTTTCTCTTTAAATGAATTTAATATATTATATTACACATAACACCATGTTCAAACACATCGTGTTCTATTAATAAGTGACTGATATAAACTAGTTCTTAAAATGGAAGGAATGAATAATATTAAACACATTATGAATTTTATATATTTAATTTTTTTTACATTCATCCAAATTTTCTATATACATAAGATAAGAATCAAAACAATTTTATCAATTAAAAGGCTTAATTTTTTTGAAGGTGGTTTTATAACATTTTAACAGAACACTTATTTTAAAACTAAATATTTACACACTAAAAAAATTCATTAGATAAATAAAATACTATTTTTAAATCAGAATATCAAAAATTATTTGGTTTTTTTGTGATATTTTCAGATATGTTTAATTTTTTAAGAATAGTACAAAATTCATCATTTAAATTTAAAATTTCACTTCCATCTAATTGAAATATATAGTTAAATAATATTTTCAATTAGTTCTATAATAAAAATAGTCCAATTATATATCATTGAATCTAATTTGGGTAATTGGAATCAATTTTACATTGACATTAGATATAAACACTTTTCAAACTTTTGACCATTTTTACTTTAAAAATTAATTTTTATCCCACATGTAGGATTAATTTTGAATTATTTTCTAAAACATTTTTGAATTAAATTATTAAAAATTAGTTCCATATTTTTAGTCATAATGTAAAAAATAAGGAAATATAGCCCTTTTATATTAACAAAATATGAATAGTAAACATAATAATTTTAATAATCCCGATTAAGGGTAATTAGTGTAATTAAGAGTTCAAAATATTCTAAATATTAGGAAATTTCCAAACAAATTGCCATAATATTATTATATTAGTGATTTTTGTCTGGAATGTTTTTTGGTTTATTTCCTGGTCTCATGGAGACACATGGATGACTATAATCTTGTTATTGTATTTTTTATTAAGAAAAGTAAAATCTGTCACACAAATGTTTTTAATAACTATTAAATTTTTAATGTTAAGTTATTCCAAACATATCTTCATTTAAAAATAATAATTTGAAGTATAAAAATTTTATCTTCATCATGATAACTTATTTTTATTTATTAAGAAATAAATAATTACCGTAAATTCTTACACAATAATGATTTATTAATTATTTAATTAATTGGAATATCAAATAACTGATTATAAAAAAAATTAAAATAAAACTAACATGATATAATTAATATCATAAAAAATAAATTAGATAAATTGGAAAGTTTAGTTATATATTATAAGTGTTGTTTAAATGATATTTTTTTATTTCTTTTTGTTAAAGCCAATGTAATGAATAGTATCAAAATTGTCATTAATGATATATTAAATTATAAAATATATTGTTAAATGATATAAAATTAATAAAAATCTAGATTTCATAAAATTAATTTTTATATGGATTTAAATTTCATCAATAATACATTTATTGTAAATTTGGCATGTTATAGTAAAAATATTAACCCTTAAGGTGTAAAAACACATGTCATCATAATAAGAGTCAAAGAGATTAATTAAGGGTTAATACTAAAAGATAAGGCTATGAACATGAACTACACATGTATAAAATTTGTTGGTATAGAGTTTTAATACCAATAATCATCATATCTTAAAAATTAATCAATTTGAGCAATTTGGAATTGAAAATTGATTTAATATTTTGAGAGTTTCCTAAATTACCCCCACCTCAAATATAAAAGGACTCTTCCACCCTCACTTATTGACACCAAATTGAGCATTAGAACTCAAAAAAATGATTCCAATTTATCCTAAAAATTTATTTAACCACGTTCTAAAGATCGATTTCCTACGTAATGGCCAAAACATGATCCATTAAAAAGAGACCTATTAGAAGCCTTCCAGTGAAGGGGAAATTGTTTTTACAAACTCATTCAAGGTCATATCTTCATCTATAACCTATTCATGATTTGTTTCCTTCAAAAATTTATAACTAAGGTATAATATATATTTTAGATTCTATTTTCATTATGGTAAAACCATATACCACCTTTCATCAACTTTATGAAAAATGAAAGCATCGCACGTGTGTGCGTACGACCTACCGTCTCCACCTCGTAGTGTAATATGTTTTCCATCCCAACTATACATGGATGTGTTTAATGCTGGAAATATAGGATATATAAATAAACATTACATGATATTGATTCTATAAAAATTAAAATACCATGAAATTCCTTACCATTTCACAATTAAGGGAATCATATCCTCACTCGTACACACGTACGCACTACCATCTCCATAACACGATGCAATTCTTTTTCCATGATATCCATTCAATAGTGATTATACTAATTAATATAATTAATAAATATTATATTTATAAACATAATATACATCTGGATATGATGAATATTCTTTCAAATTAAAAAAATATGGACTTTCAATACAAAACAATCATGGGAAAACAAATAAACTAACACGAGGAATATTGAAATGAAACAATATTATTAAAAAACGAGTATGAAAATAATATATGTGGATAATATATGATATAATAAATTTTAATAAGATTATATAATAATTTAATAATATGATTAGAACCTATATAAATGAATTTTGGAAACCTATGGAAGAGATCATACATATGGTAAGGGTTATTTTATAGTCTCATTATTATTAGAGATTGTTTATATTTAGGTCTCCACTGGGGAAAATTTATACTTCATGCCCATGTTTAAAAAAATGGTTACAAAAAGGATTTTACTATTACCATAATAAATTTAAATTTATTTTTAACTAAGTTCAAATTTGTTTAATACTATTTGAAATGAATATTTTTTTGGTTTTTGAAAGGAGGTACTTTCTGATTATTCTACAAAAAATATTGAATGAATGTTTTTAACATATTGTGGTATGAGTGAATTTTTCCATCCTCATAAATTCTAAATTTCATGAAGCTCTATTTTTATGTTTACAAGGATCTTTAAAATGAAAATGATTTATTTTAAAATTTCATGACGTTTTAAATATATGACCTCAAAGAAAAAAAGAAGTATTTCTCTCAAAAACATTAAATGATTTTATTAAATTGTTTTTATATTTGGGGACAACAATTTTTGAATTTTATGGTTCATTGATTTTTATTTATTATGAAATCCTATAATATAATTACTAAATTGATTATAATATGTTTTAATCTAAATGATCTATTTTGATACAGTTTCCCATTTTATTCCGAATTTGTTTTGAATTTTTTTACTGATTTTGGAATGTAATTTAAATTTCATATGTATATGTTTTTTATGATTAAACATAATAACATGAGGAATTAATTGTAATTATTAAGTGATGGGAAGCTGATATATCCCCTTTATTCATTATTAGGTCTAATGAGACAAATCAGTTTGGGTATTAGTTGAGGCCATACCCATTTATTTTTGGTGTCTTAGCTGAAGGATTGATGGTATGTTTATGATGTATGACAATATACATTCCCCTATTATGTGAATTGATTTTTATTTTCCTTTTGATAATTAAAATAGTACAATATATATTTTTTTATTTATATGGAATTATTTGATTATAATTTATTCTTTCCATATTATCCTAATAAATACGTTTAAATTTATTCTATTTCAGTTTTCAAACATTCCTTAATGTTTATTTTTATTTATTCATGATATATTCCTATGTATGAATACCCTTATTGATCAAATAGGCACAACAATTTATCAATTTTTTTTCACCAGGATTCCCATATGTATATTACGATATTTATGTATTAAAAATCTTGGGGAAAAGGGGTGTTTCCAATTGATTTAATATGTTGTATTTTATTTGGTTTTGTGTTGTAAGATTTATGTATGTAAGTAGTTTTCTAAAAATAATAAACTATTCAGTAATTTTAGATGTGATCACTCGTACCTAGTATGACCATAATAAATTGACCAAAAACTCTAGGCTACTAAGTTTGGGGTCTTTACTATACCATCATCTGATACTTATGTAAATCTATTAGATATATTAAATTTAAGAGAAAGTGATTATGTTTTTATTCTTTTTGAAATTAATATAATGGTCATAATCAAATACATGAATCTAGATTTTAATCAGGAAATAAATATTTATAGAAACATGTTAAAGAATATAGAGAGATTAATATTGGAAAAATTCACCTAAAAATTATAATTCATATATTGATATAGGGGATACTATAAAACCCCACAGTTTAGGAAAAAAAATTGATAGTATATTCAACACGCAACACCAAATATAAAATACTTGTGAAATATATAAATGTTATAAACTAGTAGTTATATTGGTGGGAATGAATAGACTAACTAAATTATGATACATTGGTTGCTTTAAATATTATAAAAAAATTTAATCAATTTATGTTAATTAAAATAAAATAAAAATTTGAATGAAAAAAAATATATTTTCTAAACAACTACATTTTCATAAAATGCTATTTCATTCATCTTTTTTGATATAAATTAAAATTAATTTATACCATTATTATATAAATAATTTTTAAAAATGGGATAAATTTATGAATTCATCATAACAGGATTATATTATTGTGAAATCAATTTATTTTTTAAAACATCTTGATTTTTCATTAGAGGGTGATAAATAATGATTTTTACAAAAATAATGTCATTTATTTTCATGAAATTATAAAATTTAAAATTATCACTACGCGTGGAATATTATTCCATGTAACATAAGTATTATTTAGTTATATTTTATCCAATTAATTACTTTTGAATCAACTTTATATCTAATGTTAATATAAGTAATTTTTTTTCATAGAATGACTTTTCTCTTAAAATTGATTTAAAGTGCATAATGTTTCCCATTTTTAATTAATTAAAAAAACTAAATGAGAAATGATTTAAATAATATTGATATATTATATTTCAATAAAAATTAATTTCAATGCATAATATGGTTATTATAATTCATATAGTTCACATAAATTCATTATTTTCATGAAAAATACACTTCTTGAAATCCTATTGTTTTGTCACATGTGTAGGTTTTATTTTAAAATAAATTTTTCCATTTTTTGGAATTTAATTTGTTAAAATGGATTCCATATTTTGAATAATAATAACATATATTATATAATATTTTCTACATAATATATTATGATAATGAATAGTGAAAACAATATAAATAAATTTTCGTTGATAAGGTGATAATGGTTTTACCCAATTGTTAAACTAAATTAATCAGAGTAAAAATTACCGAAAATAATATTTAAAAAAATATTTTATTTTTATATTAATCATTTTTCATTTTTATGTATCTATAATTTTTTATTTAGGAGCCTTTTGGAATGAGTAAAATATGGGTATAAGTTTTCCTCTGAAAAAATTACAAGTGTGCCACCCACCTCCCTTATAAAGGTCCTCCCCCTCTCTTCACTTCCACACACCTTAAAACCCCATTATATCAGCAAATACCTACCAAAATCCCTTCCTAAACAGAATCCCCACATAATATATCCCATTATTTTATCATAAATCTATTATATATATCCTTTTGGTTCTTACCTAAAGAGGTTGTCCGAAGAAGTGGTACAATTCTCAGCCAAGAGTATTTATTTTATTTCTTCATCTACATCCTTCTAATGTTATTGAATAATTATTATATAATAAAATTATTGTCTTAAATATAATTATAATTTATTATGTTTATTTAATATCCTAAACTCTATCTCCTCTTACATCTAAATTTTATATGAAATCATCAATCTTGTGTACGGAGGACTACCACGTCACAAACCGATGACATTCATTTGCTTTCATCACCTCTCACAAATTGATATAATAATAATTTAAATGTATATATATTATATTTATAACATTTTTATACTTTTATAGATATTATGTCATATATTCCATTATCACTTTCCATTCCATGTGGCATACAATAATGTTGCTTGTGTGTATGGTGGAATAACGCTTCACAATGTAATGTTAATTGTTTATTACAAACTCTTTGCATGAAAAATAATGAAGATAATATGTAATATAATTAGAATAATTATTATATTTATGACGTACTTATCATTATTAAATGGTAAATTTTCATTTTATTTCTTACACTAAAAAATTATAATATCGTATGTGCACACATGTGGACTGCTACCTCTACAAAGCGATGTGATTAATTTTTTCATCACCAAACTGTATGGATGATATATATAAGTATATTTAATGAAATAAATTTTTTACAGGATATTATTATCCTTAAATAATATTAAAATATTAAAAACGTTTTTCCATATTGATCGTTGAAGAAACTATCAAGTACTCATGAATATGATGGCCTAACATCTTCATGATTGAAACATACTTCATTTTTCATCAAAATATTTCATTAATAATTTTATAATTATAAAATATGTATAATTTTTATAAATATTTATTTTTTATTATTCTGGAGATATTTAAATAATGATCCCTTTGACCACATTCATGAAACGAAAGCCATTTTGAAACAAAAAACCAATCACCCCCAAAAACTAGATGTGGAATTCACTAATTAAGTGTTTAAAAATATCGTTATAAATAAATAAAAAAAAATTAGGTATAAATTATTAAACATATAAAACACTACTATTGAATATAATAGTTAATATACAATTATTAAAATGGAGACTCAAACACTTATGAATAAATTCAGACCACAAGTAAGGTTATTCTTGTCTAGCTTTTTATTTAGGGGACACATATTCTATATTCACCACTCAGTTTTATTATGGGATATATATAATACCCATTTTTAATTGAATAATATGAATACATCATACTTCATGGTGTTTTATTTTTTTATTTGAACTATTTATTTTAGGGTTAATTGACATGAAATTTACCATGTGGTAAGGAATTTCATGATGTAGTTTCTTTTCATTGGTTTATAATACTTCTAAATTGAAATTATTATTTTCTCATAAGATATTTAATGAATCTTTATTATCTAATATTATATTTACACTTATTTTAGGTGGTTTTAAAATTTTTAGACATAAATTATTCATCTATTAATTATCTAATTCAATGGAATGTTTTTTATAATTTTTATTTTCCTCAAACTATTTTTCTTTGAGATATACATTTTTTATATTCACCTATATTCATTTATGAGGTGTATATACTTCACTTTGACCTCTTAAATATTTAAATTTCCCTTTTTCATGATATTTAATTTATCATTTTATTTTATTCTTTCTTGATGCATATGATTTAAGAGTAACTAAAGTGGAAAAAGATTTATGTCACAATCTCCTTTTATTCAATTTTGTTTATGTTCATGGTTCATTTGGAGGAAATATTTTTACCCTATTTTATTGAAGAAAATAAATTTTATTATCCTCTATTTATGATTGTTTTTCACATGTTAAATTTCTATTTCCTTCCTTACAGATTGAACAAACATGAAGAAATTCATTATAAAGTGATACATATTATTTATTCTGTTTCACATTTAGTATCATTATCATCCATATCCATTCTTTCTAAATATTTAAAAATTCTATTTTATGAAAATAATTTATTTCCTAAAGATATTTTATATGATCTTTTACCCTTTTTTACAATGCTTTAAAAAGAAAATTTCCTAGAATTTTCTAAATGGTTAACTTTTGACTCTGAATTTCAAATGGTTTTGAAAATAATGTTTATATTTAACATTTATAACATGAATCAATTTACCCATCATAATGTCCATTATTTTCCTTGATGTTTCCTATATATTTTTCAAAGTTTGTTTTAAAGAAAAAATAATCTAGCTATACATTGGTAATTTTTTGTTATTATAAGTGAATTTAAAAATGAAAAGTTTATTTTGCAAAAAAAATTGTAACGATCTTTTAACAGTTATTACCATTCATCAACATCAAAAACCATTATTTTTTAAATATGTTCCAATGGTTATATATTTTAATGATAACATCCAAATTATTTCATTATCTAGACTATTCACATTTCATAGATATTATTTATTGAAACTATTTCTTTTCCACTAGTTAATCATGTTTCCAAAAGATTATTATGTAACCCGTTTCTTTTCTACGTGTTAATAATGTTAAAAATATATTTTTATTGAAAATATTTTTTTCTTGTTTTCATAAATCTATAAAAGTAATAATTAATTTTTATGATTTTTATGATGAAACTGAATCAATATTTACCCAAACTATAGTACTTCAACATTGTTATATGATGGGTGTGCCTAAATAGATTTTGGTGTGTCTGATATAGCTTATACGATTGGTGAGCCTGGATATGGATATAATTGATTTGGTAATGATTATTTTCTTTGGAGAATTATATTTTATGTAATCAATATACTTATTACAATTTTAATGGTTATGTAAGGATTCAATGAATATAATGTCCCAAGATACAAACATAATTCTTTTATGTTATTATGGATTTGAAATGATTCCTTTCATCTTGATTGATATAACTTTGTTCATGATTATTTATTCTGATGAATAATTCCTTTTAAAAAAACCTTCTCCATTATCTATTATTTCTATGATCCATGCATTTATGGGTATGAATAATCATATATTTTTCTCATTCACATTGATTATAACATCATACCATTACGGTCATCTTAATCTCACTTATGAAATATAATTGTTAATGTATATATTTACATATACTGATCATTTGATCTCACCCTTATTAGGATTAATATTCACTAGGTCATAAAAAATTATGTTAAATGAAATATTATTATATGGTTTTCAGATGTATGATATTGATGAACTGATATGGAATATAAAAATATAAATAAGGTAGTAGAGATAGTGGGATAAATTATTGGGTGTTCTTTATGTAAGAGTATTTCCATATTTTCCAAACATATAGAACTAAAAGGTACTTGGTTATATAAGTGATCTTATATTTTAATTTAATGTCTTATGTTTTGGATGGTGAAAATTGGGTCACCATCATCTATATCAAATCTAGAAATATAAAGTTTATGATTTGAGAACTAGATCCAGGAGTGCGGGTTCAAGGATGTTATAGTTGATATTAATGGACGGTTTATATTTTTTTTATAGATTTTAATGTTTTCATTTGAAATTTTCTTAATATTTATGGATACGACAATTTGCCCATAAAATTAAGGATGATCATAATTTCAAATTATATTACTCAAATTTTGAGGACACATTTGTTTAATGTGATGTAAGAAGTTACATTTTTTGAAGTTTTATTTAAGGAATTGATAACCTTTAGGGTTTACGTGATCTTATATGATTAAGGTTATTTTTTATAATTTTCATCGTATTTCCTATAACATTACAAGGATATAATTTTAGTAAAATTCAAAACCTTAGGGTTGGCCAAAAAACATAACTTTTGATAAGGTTACAGGGATTGTACCTATAATGGAAGGGCTGTAAGGGTGAAACATATACCACTTTTCTATGTGATATACAAAAGAAGATCAACATAATTTTGTCTTGTAATCTGTAACATATGATAAAAAACACTCTTCAATTTTTAGGTTGTTTGGGATATAGGTTTACTCATATATGGAATGATATAGTTTAAAATTTGGGTATTTCTTTTATATAATAAAGATTTATGTATCATTTCATCATATGAAGTTTTATTAATTTTATGAATTATCTTACATTATTCTAAAAATAATGGTTTTTAGTAACGTATACATGCATGTGAAATAGATTTATTATCTGTTTTAGTGTTATGTAGTCTTCAATTTTTTAGTTCATGAACTATGAAATCATAATCTTAAGTACTCATCTTCTAGGTAAATGTATGGTATTTTGGTGTAAATTGGATAAATGATAAATTTGTATAATTTAACTAATAATATTTCACTATTTTTGCATTATATATGTTAAATTAATTCTTAAACTCTTGTAAAATGATCTTCATACACATTTTTATCCTTGTACCATCATTTTTTATGAACTGATGGTCTTTTTAGTCATTATAGATTTATAGTTTTCATATCCTTAACATTAAACTCATCAATTAATTTTTTAATATAAAAGATATATCTCACTCTTAATAATTATTTATTTTTTTCATCAATCTAGATATATTTATCTTCCATCACTATTCTCCTGGGTAGAAACATGGTTAAAGGATTACCTTCATATTTCCCTATGAATATATTTTTACGAGAATATATTATTAACCCATTTTATGAAGTGGGTTCACAAAAACATTATTTTAAAATATCAAACATATTATTTCCAAGATAAATTTTAAATATTGAGGAAAAATATTATAAAATGTGAGAGGATGTAATAACCTGATATTTTTTAAAATAAAACTATATACCATAGCATTTTAAAAACCCAACACCATTATTAAACAACCCATGAAATAAATAACTATTATAACCATTCCAAAAAAAATCGCATATGAATAGGACTAACTAATTAATTAAAATCATATGTTTAAAAAAGTTCAAAATAAATTCAATGAATATCTATTTACTTGGAAATAAAATAAAATCATTTGAATGAAAGAATAATGCTTTCTGAAAAAACATTATTTTTCTAAATAGAGTTTCCATCATGATTTATGCGCCTAAATTAAAATTTCTGTATACCAATTTCAATTATTTTTTCAATTAAACATATTTAAAATATATTACTTTATGTTTTTTCAATGAATATTAATTTTCTTGTAAATAATTAAAAATAAATATTTTTCATAAAAAATTATTTGTTTTTAAACATTATTTAATTTACAAGTCACATTATGTATTGAAAATTATTTAATGCTACATAATTATTACATAATTTTATTTATTCCACTTAATTATTTTCTAATATACATTATATTGTATTTTAGTATTAGTTAAATAATTGGTTTAAGAATTTACTTTTTCTGAAAACTTTTTTAATGCCCATAATGTTACTAATTATTAATTATTTAAAACAAATACTATTGAGGATTTTTTTAAATTAAATTTATATATTATATATAAATAAATATTAATTTATAATCATACAATGATTATTATTTTTTCGTAGTGTAAATATAAAATTACTTTTTCTTGAAAAATAATCTTCTTTAAAACCCTCTTTTTAGTACTGTCTGTGGTTTTAATTTTAAATTAAAATTTTCTACTTCTATGATTTTTATTTCCTAAAATAGATTAAATATTTAGAATCAAATTAATTTATATTATTATATATGGTTAACTTAATGTTTTCCATAATTAATAGGGGAAATATTATAAATAAATTACTATAGTTAAGGTGAAAATGGTTTTACGACAGGCTTGAACAAAAAATATAATATTCAATATGAAATGTAAATTTTATAAAAATGGAAACAAATATATACATATTATGATGAATAATCTTCTATAATTCATTATTTTGGATTCATAATTCCTCATAAAAACTTGTGTAGAACATTTTAATTAAAAACATTACAAGTGTGCTACTAACCCCACTCATAAAAGGTCACCCGCTATCCTCACATATTAACACCCTAAAATAATTTTAAATCTTCCAATTCTTTCCCAAATTTCTTCCCTACATCCTTCATGACATCCTAGATAAAATATATGTATCATGAAACTATCATAATAATACTTTTGGTTCTTATATCTGGAGGTTGTCTAAAGAAGTGGAATCATTCTTAACCGAGTGTCTTCATTTTTTTCATTTTCCACCACATTCAAATATTATTAAATTATAATTAAGTAATAAAAATATATATATCATATAACGAGTTTCTATTTTGTTTATATCATAACCTAAATCCACCTCTTCTTCCTTATAATGGAAAATTAAATCTTCATTCGTGTGTGTGGGAGAGTACCGCCTCACGAACCAATAACATTCTTTTTTTCATAATATCGTCTCGTGGATTGAAATAATGATGGATTGACGCTTATAGATTATATTTATCAAATATTTATACTTATTAGAATATTATATCTTATATAAATTTTACAATTTCTATTCTATTAGGAGTACAATAACTTTGCTTGTGTATATGGTGGACTACCACCTCACGATGCAATGTTATTCATTTATAAATAACGTTTTACATGGATGGTAATAAGGATAATTAAAATAAATATATTTCATATACGTGGAATAATAACAATATTCATTAAATATTCACCATTATTAAAATTTAATATATAATTTTCTTTCTTACACTAGAAAATGTAAATTCATTTTTTTCATCTGTAGACAACTTACACCATGAAGAGATGTGAATTTTTTTTCATCAACATGAAACATGGATGATATAAATAAAATGATATAATATAGTATTTATCATAATATTATATTTATAAAAATATTAAATATTACATACTTTAATTCCATATTGATCATTAAGAAATGGTAACATTACCCATGCATATAAACATCATACAGTCTCCCTGAAGGTTATGTAGCTAATTTTTAATACCAGATATCATGAGAAATTTTAAAAAAATAGATGGTGTATAAATATAATAAATATATCATGATTATTTTTCTAGATATTTTTAAATAATTAATTTATTTACCATATTTAGCACACTGAATCAATTTTGAAACAATAAACCAAACTTCTACAGAATACCTAACATGGACTTAACCGATCAAGTATTTAACCATATTATTAAAATAAATTAATTAAATAGTTTATGTATAAGTTATTAAATTAGTAAAAGTATCTCAAATACTCAAATAATTACCATAAGATTATTATATAGGATATTTGAAAATTTATAGATAAGGCCTGACTTGGGGTAAGGGTTTTCTCCCCTCACTTTTTAATTTTTTGAGCCATATGTATCATTTAAAACATTTTTTTTATTTTAAGGTTTATATACTAAAAATTTTACTGTTAATTAAATAAATCCATCATATATCATGGTACATTAATATTATATTTGATATATTTCATTCAAGTGGAGTTAAGATTAATTTTTCCAAGTGGTAACGAATTTCATAACTCAATTTCTTTTCATTGGGTTATAATATTTCATTATTGAAATTATTATGTTATAATTTTGTGTGTAATGAATGTTTATTCTATTCTGTTGTATTTATAATTATTTTATGTGTTTTGAAATTTTAAATAACATAATTAATTCATTTATTAATTTTAAAATTCAATTTCATGATATTGTTATATTTTATTCGTCTTAAATTCTCTTTCTTTATGACATATGTTTTATAACATGCACCTATATTCAGTTTTTAGAATTATATAATTACCATTTAAATTTATATATCAAGTAACTACTGATGTTTATTATATTCTATGTATAGTTTTATGTTATTATTTTACAGGGTTGTAATTGAATAGTTACCACAGTAAAAAAGGATGAATGTTACAATTTTCTTTCTTTCAACATTATGTATGTTCATAGTTCATTTTGTGGAAATAATGTGATTCTATTTTCTTAAAGAAAATTAGTTTTATTCCCATATTTTTATGAATTTGATTCACATTATTAATTTCCATTCACTTCTCTGTAGATTATGTAAACATAAAAGAAGTCATTTATGTTTCACACTAATGCATATTTTTATTCTAGTTCACTGATCATTCCCTTCATTATCCATGTTTTTAAAAACATTTTTTAAAAAACTTAATTTATAAAAATAAAAAATTTCTTCAAAAAATTTCACATGATCTTTTATCTTACTTTAAAATTAAAAAAAGTAAATTTCTAAATTTGTTCCAAATTGATTACTTTTCAATCCATTTTTCAAAAATTTTAGAAAATAATTTTTTAAAACATTAATAACATACGCTGATATTCCCGAATTCATTTCCATTGGATTCCTTGAAGTTTCCATTATATATTTCTAATAATTTTTCAAACGAAAATGAATTTTCCAATATTTTTTGAATATTTAAATGTTATAAGTGATTTTTAAAATGAAAATATATTTTCCGAAAAAAATATTTTTAATGTTATTTTAGTGGTATTTCCATTCATCAATGTCAACATATATTTTTTTAATTACTCTAAAAGGATGATATTTTTTAATGATACTAGATAATTCCTTATATGGATGGATTAATCATGTTTTAAATATATTTTTTTAGAACCCATTTCTTTCCCATAGGCTAGAAATTTTTATAGATATTTTTTTTGAACACCTTTCTTTTCTACAACATAATCATGTTTCAATGATATTTCCATAGAACCCATTTCTATTCCATAGGTTAATTATGTTGCAATAGGATTAATGTTTTTATGAGTGTTCCAATGAATCATAAGCTATATGTACATTATTTTTTGTTCTTTGACATTTTTATACAATGGGTGTTCCCAGATTGCACTTGTTGAGCCCGATATATCTTATACGACTGGTGAACCAAGATATCACTCCCATGCATTGGATAATTATTATGATATTCAGATATTTATATATAAAGTAATTATATGGTAATTTCAATTTTAATGGTTCTTTAACTGTTCTATGAATATAAAGTCCCAAGATAACAACACCTTTTTGTTTTGTTGTTATGGGTTACAAATGGTTCCTCTGATCATGATTTTTATCATAGTGACTATGATTGTTGAATAAAATAAATATTTTGGGTATTAAACCCTTATTCCATGTTTAATTATTTTATGATCTAGGTAATCATGGATATGAATATTCATATGTTATTATCTTGCATATTGGTTATTTTATTACACCCTTATGTATAAATTAATATCAATAATGAAATTCAATTATTAGTGATTATGGTTACACTTACTAAAAATTTTATCACAAATATATTATGTTTAAATTTTCCCATGATATCAATAAATTTGATAAATGAATAATTATTAAAAAAATTCATGTGTATGATTTTGATAAACTAGTATGTAATATGAAGACCTGGGTAAAAGGTATAATACACTCTATAGAATTATATGGTGTTGTTTATTTAAGATCTTATCATATTTCTACAAAACTATAATCCTAAACGGTCCACCATCATATAAGAGATCCAATATTTCCAATTGTCTTTCTTATTGGATTGAAAAAATATTTTCACTTTCATCGGTATCAAATACATAAATTTAATATTTATGATTTCAGCACCAGATCTGGGAGTGTGGGTACAAGACTATAATAGAAATAAATTCTCAATCAGATCAACGATTCATAATTAATCATAATCATGATTATTCAAACAATATAATTTGAGATGTTTAATTTGAAAGTAAAAAAATAAGAAATCTGTTATGATTTTTTTTTCCAAAATACCCTTTTCTTTTCCATTTTTACTTATTTATATCAAAGAATAACTAAAAGATACCAATTATTAAGTTTCAAGGCAATATAATCTTAATCAAGATACATGAAATAATGTTTTTCCTTATGTTGAATCCCAAATAATGAACATATTACATGACATAAAATGATCTTTAGAAACAAAATGTACAAATCTAGTCAAATAGTAAGGAATAAAGATAGAATAATTTTTAATTTATTTTTTTCTATTAAAATAAATGGTTTATTAAAAAATAATTTAATTCATTTTTATCATTAATTTATTGAGATTTTATTTGGACTTTTGATCTTTTAATGGTATAAAATTATATTAAATTGATATCAAAATAATTTTTATATGGATTGACTTTTAAAGATGCATGTGTTAATCCACCACCATATTTTGAACATGAAAGGTTCTAAAATAAATATTTTAGGCTCTCAAAAGATTTAATTGGTCTTAAGACAAATTATAAATATTTATATAATAGAAAAATCATTTTTAGTGATTAATGGTGTTAGTAATGGAATAATCAAAGCAGAATTAGTTTTAATGAATATATTCAAATATATAATTATTATTAAAATATATATGGTTGATATTTTATTTCGTTGTAAATGTGATTTTTTATGTAATAAATTTTATTACTTAATGAATTCTGAATATGACATGAGTTTGATGGGAAAATAAATTTTTTTTCGTAGATATAAAATTATTAAAAAAAATTGGGGTTTAATTTATAATTAATATAAATATGATAATGAACTTTTTAGAATGTTTAAATTTGATTAAAGTAAAACTTTTATAATCACTAAAAGATCTCATTCTAAAAAATATTTAAATTAAATTAGAAAACCTGTGAAGAATGATAAGAATTTAATTATACTTGAAAACTTAATGAAATGATATTATATTCAGTGTATATATGTGTATATTATTTCTTCCTAATATAAGTGAGGAATATTTAATGTTTTCTAAACTAAAAATAAAATATCTTAAAGGGACATGTATTTTTAGGTAAACATAATCTATTTAAAGCTGTTTGGATTTAATTTCATATTTTTATTCTTATTTGGGATGTTGTACGATTGATAAAATGACTTTTTATGGTATTTGATATTAACTTGGTAAAAGTTTGATTTCACGAAGCACTATGTAATTTTAAATTACTTTATCTATAGTAAATTTTGGGTGTAAGAATACAACTAATTATTTCTTTTAATGTTTATGGAAAAAAATAACTCTATTTGATTATAATATTTATTCTGATACATTTATTATTAATTATTCTAAAACTTAATCTATTTCAATTTTAATGAATCCATTAAATCATTTAATAAAAAAAATTATATTAGAATAATTTTTTAAGAGATTATGTTAATAAATGAGATATTATCTTTGAATTTATATTAATTGATAACTAACCTGTTGATATATTTACTAAACAATTAGATGTTAGGAAATATGACAAAATAATACATGAAATTGTAATAAAGAAAGATTATAAAACAAGGAAATTATTAATTAATTCAATATATTGTACTATCTAAATATGTTTTTATAATTCATTTTTATTGAATTTTTTAACAATTTCAGAAAGTAAAAAATATTATTGGTAAAATATTTTCGATTTCTTTGGTGACTGATGATATTTTCTATATTTCATTTATACAATAGAAATTTGAATTTATTATTTATATTTTATTTTTCTAACATATATTCTTGTACTATATCTATAATTTATAACATTATTAATTTAATATTTATTTTTTAGTTTTTTGTTTAATTTATAATCTAGTACCATTGTTATAATTCTTTATTTTTTATTCGATTTAATATGAATTTAATTATAGTGAGTTCCAAATATTTTCATTTATTTCCTTAGCGTGAAATTTAATAAAAAACTAAACATGCCAAAATCTTCTTCATTTAATATTATTTTACTTTTAGATTTTAATTTTATTCAGTTTGATTTTGTGTCGTTATGCTTAAATTTACTATATAAACGTCATTTTTATTGAAATATAATAATGAAACTATTTTATTTTTCTCATTATAATTTAATTGTTTTATTGAAAATGAGTATTATTTTATAAAAAATTATTTTTATAAAATTTTTGTAAAAGAAATAATTTTTTTGTAAAAATAGATAATAATTCAACATTTTAATAAATTTTAAAAATGGGGAGTTTTTTCTGTAAAATTCAACATGGTTTTTATAATTATAAAATATTGGAAGTTTGATAGTGATAATATTGAGTTTTTATATTGGAGATTGATATCCTTGATGTTTTCTTTTTTATGTTTTAATTATTATAATTACCTCAAATGTTTTCATTTATATCATTGGATAATTTCAATTTCTCACATCTCTATTTACGTTTTTGTCATTATTTCATTATGATCTTCTTCCCTATATATTAATTTTTTTTGGAATTTAATTTCTTTAAAAATCATACATAGATGACTCATATTCATATTTAGATGACTCTTACACTTTTTAAAATGAATCATACATTATTTTAAATGGATTACATATAAATGTAAACAACTAAAATAAAAATAGAAAATCAATTTTAAAAAAATAAATAAAATTACACATACAAAGAATTGAAAATGATTCTAATGTAGAGAATTAAAATGATGCTTATAAAAATTTTAGGTGATACATAAGGATTGTAAAATGATTCTTAAATTTTTATAAAATCTTTTTATCAGCTTTATATCATATGAAATTCCTCTATAATTTGAAAATAATTTCATATCACATTACACTATCATAAAAATATATTTTTTTTATAGAATTATGTTTCCCCTATGAATATCTACTTTTTATGACATTTTGTTATGTTAATAATTCAATAATAAAGATTTATGTTATAAATATTATACATCATATGATTTTTTTTCTTGCATAACTATATATTATGATTATTTTTCAAATCTATTTTATCTGTTATATATTTATATGTGTGTGTGTGTTTGTTTGTTTATTTTTCAATTTTAGGATTGTATAGTTTTCTATGAGTTCTATTAAGTCATTTTATGCAACAAAAATCTTCTCAAAATATTAAAAAATTTACATTAACTTTATTTTAGACATGATCAACTAAACATTCATGAAGTTTTATATAAATTCATCTCATGAGAACCCAATTATGAATGAACAATTGGTTGAAAAAATATGATATTTCTAAATCGTTATTATTATGACTAATGTATACAACTATGATCATGAAGAAACTTGGATGTCCAGATTTTCACTTTTCCATCCAAATGAATAACATTATATACCTTTTCTTTTCTCTTTTTCTTAATAGTCAGTCGATACCTTTCATTTCCAAAATTTGGATCATCTATTTTTTTAGAACTCATAAATAAATCATTTTTATATGATATTGTGACTCTCCTCAAAAGGTATTTTATTTTCTAGGTTGTATCTCTAGGTGATAAAAATAACTAATATATAATAGGTTATCTGATAATTTCAAAATTAACTATTGTTTTTGTGGGTGTCATTTCTCTCATGATGATACTCATGATTGACCAATCTTCTACACCACATAAAGAAGTAACATGACCAACAGTTAACTTCATATCTATATTATGATGTATCCAATTGAAGAGCCCAAAATGTAGAATATTGTAATTAATGTCATATTGTTATTTCAGTTGTACATCATATCATGAACCTATGTGTGGAAACGCATACTACTCAACAATTATGAGTTCATCGGTGTTCTTGATCCTCTATGTGACCATGTGGTACTTCTATGGCTACCCAAATGGTATGGTCTATGCAACATTTTTCTTCAACCGTGCATATATATTATATTCATTTGTCCATTACAAAACTCCATCTATAAAATAACATATACTATGTCAATGTTTATAGAGTTTCTTCGACTATTTATGATTTTCTAATCTACAACTATGATTTTGGCTAATATTATATGACCATGAATTTATGTATATTTAACTCTAGGATCATGTGTGTGTGTGTACGACCATGTATATGTATAACCTAAAATACAATCATAAAACTATGTATATATATATATATATGAAACTATTAATATATATATATATAACTAGGGATTTATATATATACCACCCATTATATATATATATATCCTTATATCATGTGTGAAGTTGTGAAAAGACGTCAAACCATAAGGCATTCGTCCGGGATGAGTCCATCCATAAAGATTCTTACTGTATAGATTTATTTTATGTAGAGTAGTGCCATTAAAACTACTACTATGAATTGTAGAGTTAAACCATGTATCATGTGCCTCTATGACCATTAGTATAATCGACTTTAAGTATTATTCTATTATATATTTACATATTTTTTTTTTGTTTCATGGTTTTTTAATTATGGAATCGTTATAGTATATATTTAAATTTATCTTTTAATCAATAATATAAATATATTATTTTACAAATATTAATAGATTATTGTGAAAATTTTATTGATAAATTCATTATTCTAAATTGTTTATATGTGCTAAATATTTTGTGATAGTGTATTTTATGACAATTTTATGTATTAATAAACATCAATTTCATTTATTTAATTTTAGTAGTTCTATTTATTTAAAAATTCATATGTATAATCTAATGACTCTATTGAAAATCATTTGGTAAATAAATCTCATGCGAGTAACATTTCTTGAATTAGTGGGTTAGAAATTATTTTATATCCTTTTTTTATATTTTTATGGATTTACTAAATTTTCTTTAGATAAATTTGGTATCCTTATATATTTAAAAAATTCACTATATTCTAATGTACATATTTGAAAGAGTATTAAGGAGTTTTATACATGGATAAAAATCATGTAATATTTATTCATTTACTAAAGTGGATATTTTCAAAATACAAGTCATCGTGTAACTACATATTTTAAAATATATTATATGAATCATTTCATGGAGTTTGTTGTATTGAAGGAAGATCCAATGCATGGAGAATCAAAGGAGGTATAAAGTTGACCATTGGTGATTTGTCTATAAATAAAGATAGGGGATTTTGTGCGGTATATTTAATAGATAACTAATACAACATACCCATGTATTTAGATCTTATTTGATTATTGTTTCATTGGTGTAATCATTTAGGAACATAAATATTCAATTAATTGCTTCTAAAGTGGTCAAATTTACACGACCTACATGGACTTCCAAATCCATTATTTAGTTATTGGATCTAATTTATCACTATATTTATTTGTTATATATTGGAATCATAATTTTTTTCTTATGTAGCAGTTAATTAATCTTCTAAATAAAAGAAATAGAATAATTATTTATTACATTAATTTGAATGGAAGGTCATTGGGTTCTAAATCCTATAAAAAGGTCAAGATAGCTTAGGTGGTGACTCATATAAATTTCCAGGTTGGTTCAATCCCATGGTATTTTGAAATACATGGTCATTAAATAGGTTACCACATTTTTAGAACTAAGTTATTAGTGAGTACCATTCTTCTCGTAGATCATAGAATATTAATGTGCATACATAGGATCTTGGTTATCCGACTTTCTATAAAAATAGTATGTGATTTTTTAATTTTTAAGGCATATTATTCGAAACACTAAGATCATAATACATTATATTTTAAAATGATATTATATTTTAAAATGATATTATATTTTATTTATTAAATAATTTAATTAAATAAATTTTAAAGGGAAAACCCAACCCCATAATTCATTGTCTCCATATATCTATGACTACAAATTAGTTCCCTAGGATGACCTAGTTATGGTAAATTACTTAGAATTACTAAATGTTTTAATTTGGTGCAAAACAATTAGTATCTATGTGCTTCCTCTTTGGGGATAGTGGTTCTACTATCTTATCTTGATTCTATAACAACAATTATCAGATCTTATTCCTCTTTAATATAGGTTTAATTTCTTACATTAAATTTTACCGACCATATCTTAGAATAAACCATCTATCGAAAAAGATCTATTCTCAATGATGGAAGGTATTAATAAAAATGGTGGATGGATAGATCGAAATCCCCCATATTTTAAAGGAATTGATTACGGTTTTTATGAAATACTGAATAGATTCATACCAAAACAAATTTGATTATTGATCATTAGGGTATCATAGAGAAACCATAAAAATTACCTAAATGTGATTTAGAGACACATGTATGTAACAATATGAAAAAATAATTTTTGAATTATAATTTAAAGAATGTTTTATATTGTTATATAAGTAGAACCATGTATATATAAGATTTATGATGTAATATATCCATTGAAATTAAGATAATTATATATTTAACTCATTATTGGATAGAAAATTATATAAGAACCAAGGGTAGAATGATACATGTGGAATACCACAATTTCAACATTGGATAAGGTGAGTTAGGGAACCATATGTTTCACCAGTATATAATAATGAAAAAATGAAAGAGTGAAATTGAAGAATAAATTGCAAATAAATAACTTATTGGATTTTTATGGACTAAATTACCAAAAATATGTGTATTTAATAATTTTTCAATAGAAAAATAATTATTTTCAATGTGTATACTATAGATGAACTAATAATATTTTTGTTGAAGATTGAATATGAATTAAAAAATATTATCAGTGAGTAGTCTATGAAAATAAAATTTATTACTTTTTCCTATATAATTAATGAAACCCACAGATAATCTTAAGACACATTCCATGAATGTGATAATGATATGGCTCATTTTAGGTGGACGACAACTGGAGTTGGCGATCTGCGATGGCTCTTGGCGATGGCGATCAGCAATGGCTCATGGTGAAAAACCCTAATTTATGCTTGTGGGTGGGTTCCCCCACTTCCTGGAGGTGGGAGGGGGCGTAGGATCTCCCTCAACCTCTGATTCCACGGGTGGCCTTTGTACCTTTCTCTAACCCTAGATTTATTCCAGGTTTTCCGTCGATTTCCTTGATTCCGAAGGTTCCAAATTTGCATCCTCGGAACCCTCAGCTTACGATCTCTTCCTTGGAGTTCTATGGGGCTTCAAATCTCCTGAATTTGACCATGGTGGCTCGCTTCAGTCATCGAAGACCCTCGGTTGATGAGTTTGACAGATTCATGTTTAGAAAATGGGATCTGCAGGATCGCGCGGTGGTGGGTTTGATCGATAAGCATCATATGATGATACATTTTTCATCAGAGGATGAATTAATTTATTCTTGGTCTAGAGCTCCTCGATGGTGTGGTGGTTGTAGGTTCTTTTTTTCTGATGCACATTTTATTTCTACATGAATCGGGACTCGCCCTCTGTCGCCAACTGGGTATGTTTTCCTCATCTTCTCATGCCTTTCAAAACCCTGTGATTATCCGTATGTTAGGGAATATTATGGGGTGATTTCTTTGCTCTGATGATCGCACTTCATTGTTAAGTCATACTGTTAACCTGCGGCTATACATTGAGGTGGACACTTTAAAGTTTCCAACTGATGGATCTAGATTACGGTTGGTGAGGAGTTTCGCTAGAAGTAAGCGGTGGTCTTTGGATCGTGGGTTGATTACTATTCATGATGCCATCATCTGGGTCACTATGATGATCAATGTAACAATGGAAGCATTCCAATTCCAGTGAAGCGAAATGGTAAAACTACTGGTCAGGGGTAGATGACGGTCGATGTTGCAAAGGATGGAAATGGAGTGGGTGGCTCAGACTTGAGAAACCCATCTATTTCTGTGGTGACTGAGAGACTGAAGTAGGACCTCAGGGTCGATGTGAGTCATGTGGATGTTGCTTCTCCTGGAGGTGGCCCGGGGAAGGATAATGCAATGGAATTTTCTTAGGGAGGGAGTGCTGTTAATACTGGGCATGGGACCTGTGGTCTTAAGTAGTGTGTTGATGGTGTTGGGTATTACCCTGATGGTCCGAAGGGGGGGGGATGACTTCAAATTCAGCTGGCTACAGGAAAATTTTGGATGACAGTCCATGTATGCAAATGCAATCTGCTATTTCAGGGTGCACTGCTGAAACATGTAACTAGTTCCAAGACATGGCATCTGATGAAGTTTGTTAAGTGGAAGTGGGTGAGGTAATTCAACATGGAACTGATATGCAGCGTGTTTCAATTGATGCAAAGAAGGGGATGGATCTTAAGAAAGATACTGAGGGGAAACCTGAAGAAGTTTATCAAGTGGAGGTGGGTGCACCAATGAAGGAAAGTAACAATATGTAGTTAGTCTGGATTGATGCACTGATGAAGATGGATTATAGCTAGTAGATTTTAGGGTAGCCACCATTCTTGGAAATACTTTACTATAACAGGTGCAATGATCAGGCCAGAGGGTTGGGTGATCATTTCCATGATGTTTTGGTTAATGGAATGTGGGGGAATTTCTCGAACAGTGTCATGGAAAACGTGACAGTGAAACCTTCCTATTGTGAGGTTCTCAAGGACGGGAAAAGGAAATCTGGAAAGGAGGTGTTCACTACATCAAGTTGAAGGATGAATAAGGACTACTCTATGTTTTCGAAGCCGCTATACACTAGATCCTCTTTCAAACAATCACTGCAGGAGTTGATCTCACTGGAGAAATTGAACCTTAGAAGGAAGTATGCCATGATCCAAAGGCATTATGAAATCTTGGAATGGGAGATGGCCACTTCGGAAGGAGGCTCTAATATAGATTGTGATGGGTATGATGTTTATGATATGTAATCGGATTTTGAATTGATTTTTTGTGTTTTGATGTACTTTTCTTTTTCTTTAATAAATATTTAGGGGCCTACCTCTGACGGACTTTCCTGGTATGGCTCATTTTATAAATATGTTTTGAAATTCATTGAAAGAAAGTGGTAAAAGGCAGTTAAAAATGAAAAAATAGTATTAGAGATATAACAATAGATAAAATAGTGATACTTTAGATTGAAGATTTTATTAATTAAGGGAAAAGGACAAATCAGATTTGAGTGTACAAAACTTATGCATTCAAAGAATGATAATGAAAAAAAGATAGAAAAAGAAAAATTTATTTTTGAAGGATGTGATTCTAAAGATAGGTTAGCATCATGGACTATCCCTTGAAGCGATCTCGAGATTGTGAACAATACTTGTAGGGAAATATATTGTGAGATACTTGAATCATATCTTACTCAATTAATAAATAATATCAATTTTGATCATAATGAAACCATTGAATATGTAAATCAAACTAAATCTGATTCTAGTTCTGATTCTGATTTTGATTCTAATGTGAAAAAATATATAAATCGAATATGTATTTAAGGAATGATTGTTTCAATGTTTTTATAAAAAATACTATAATAAAAATCTTAAATAATATATTTTTATATAAAATTGAGACAAATTAAAAAATCATTGTAAAAAATATTAATATCTGTGTTTTACTAAATGATAAATATAAATGGTATTTTTATTTGGAGATATTGAAATTGAATGAAATAAATTCCAAATTAAAATTAATTGAATGGGTAAGATGGTGAGTTAAACTCGTGCTCTCAAAAAATTGTTAAACAATAATGTAAAAGGAAGGTGATTACATGAGGTACAATGAATTTTTACTAGTAGGAAAAATTTGTAAAGAAAATAAATTGACAAGAAGTACATAAAAACCAAACATGCAAGGACATGTGAGAACATAGTAAAAAAATCATCAATAATAACCCAAGAAACATCCTCTAAATAAAATTCAGTCATTGAGAAAGTCATTTATAAAATTTCAGGCTATAATCAGACTTGTTCTTCAACATAAAACCGAGGACAGTCACATAATCAGGTGTCTTCATTCATCATTGATGTTGTGAAAAATCAGACTGAGTTCCCCAAAACCAATATTTCATTTCTACTCCCATTTGGAGCTATCTTCATAGTAACCACTTTAGTTTTCCCCATTTAATGAATTCCAAGTAGATCATATCCTCTTTAGAAGATTACTTGAAAAAAATCAAACCTTCCACAGTCTACATCATGTTGTACAGATTAAAGAAGACCTTCAGGTATAGTGAAGGCTTGATTTATGGTTATTGAATGAATTTTTTAGATAAAATAACATTACTTCAACTGATTCATCAAATATACCACACATTGAAGAAAACCATGAGGGTGAAATAATGATCTTTTATATTCCTTATATACATTTTAGTATAATGGTATATCTCTCATTGATACAAAATTTTATGATTCCAATCATTTAAGAAACTGTCAAAAATTTTAAAATGAAAAAAAGTGTTTCATGGCCTTTGTAGTGAATTCAAAATGAAGTGCCTTCATGTAAACAAAGAAACATCTATATAGATAAATTCTATGTAGAGACACTCTAGTGGGTCATCCTGATAGTAACATTGTATAAGGATAATTAGAATCCAATGATGTATAGAGTCGTCTGTAGAGGAGACACTTAAATATTCCAAAAACTATCATTGAATTAAAAATAATACTTCAGAAAAATCAAATTATCATGAACTCAAAATATGTGGGAAAAATAAAAAGATAAGACAAAGAAGACACATACACCATTCCTATAAAAGATCTACTCCCACTAAAGTTGAAGATAATAAAAATTAGGGTATCACTTATGTTCAAATTCAACGATATTAAACACACATTCTCGGACCTTGATATATTCATCAAAAAATATCTCATTGTTATGATATATTCCCAAAGACACTTGTTCTTGTTCTTCAATCCAAGGGTAGTCATCTTCCTTGTATCCATCCTTAATCACACGAGTCAAATTTTTTTGATTAATGTTTTCCTCTTGATCATCTGCATTGGAGGAGGTGTCATCTTCATCTGATGTGGAGGGGCCCTCTTCATCAAAAAATGCTGAATTAGATATATTTTCCTTGAACACTGGATGTGGAGTGATTTTGATTTCCTCTATTAAAATCCATAAATGTGGACTGGAAATGGTTTTCTCCATCTTAGAGAAATCCATTAATTTTTTAGACTTCATAGGATAAGGATTGATAAACCCATAAGAATAATTAAAGGGTTTCTTACGTTTTTTGGTGATCGAGTGAAGATATTCCTCCTTAATTTGATGTTATTTCTCATTATCCTCATGCTTGGAATTACTAGAAATAGTTTCAGTCTCATGTTCCATTTCATGACTATTTGGAAAAACTACGAAATTATATATAATAGAATCAAAATTATTTATTATATCCACAAACACAAACAATACATCAACTTGAGCATACTGAGGCTGTTCGAGGAAAGATATTGGGGAGGATGATGACATTACAATGACCTTAGAATTAGTATGTTCATCTTGGTCATTTGGAATCCTTCTAACTTTATCAATCAAACTTATTTCACTGTACTTGGGGGAGGTTTCCCAATGTTATGATTTCTTATGGGGTCCTTCCCAGAGCCATAATTTCCAAGGGAGTGTCCATGGTGTATATTATTAGAGCAGTATCATGGTAAGTTTTCATAGACCAATTCCAGGAAAAAAAAATCACCATTCTATATCCAGATAAATAAAGGTAGGTATTTTGTAAGGTCATCCTCAACATGCACATGCACAACGGATGGCCTTGTGATTTTTTGAGTAGCAGAATCTAGTATATTGGTATTCCCTATTAGTTTTGAATTAGGTTACATGTTAATTTTTTTAATAAGTGGAATTGTAGACCTTAGAATCCTAACTAAATAAGGTAAATAGGGTATTCAATGCTAAAATCAAACATATGGGACAATTTTAGGACATTCATTGAAAAGCCCCCAAAACTCCAAGAAAATCTATACCAAAGTCGATTATAGTCATTCTCAGAAGATAAGTGAATCAAAAAATTTAGAAAGTGGAGAATACATATTTTTAAATCAACGATTCCAAAGGATTTAATGTTTTTCTATGGGTTGATAACTGAGGAATGACACTTAATGAATTTACCCTCATGAAAAAATCTAATGTGATAGGAATGAAATTGAACTTGATAAATAAAAAAAGAAATGGATGTGTGACCGTTGTGGGTAAACTACTTCATATGCAGGAAATAATTAAGCATTATAAGGATGTCATGATCAAGATATATGATATTAACATTCCCTATAACTAAATCCATGATGCTTTCTGAGTCGCATCTTCTTTATTCATTTCCCTCACTTTCATTAGGATGCTATGTCTCTAGACATATTGAAATTGTTTTAGTAGTAAATGATACTGATTAGGAAACAATGTTTAAATTGGGTGTGTATTACTTTTCTAAATGTTATAATGACTATAAGAATCGCATGTCTGAAAATAAATAAAACACAAACATAAATTTTTCTTCTAATGACAATGCCTATACTGATTTAGAAGATATTGAAAAGGAGAGTGTGGATTTAAAACAGTTTGTTTCTAATCATAATAAAAAAATTTCAACATTTATTCAAGGAAAAGGGAAATATGATAAAATGATTTCTATGATGTAACCAAAAATTATGAGAATGGTTTTAGTTATAACAATATTATAAATGTATGAATAAAGATACATTAGTTTAAATATCAAAGGGGGGTATTTCATGTCTATCATGCTACAAATTTAGAATGAGAGGTATTTATACCAATGAATTATCTCTATTATTCATTCCATAAATTTGACATAATAAAACAATTATTTAATAAATAGATACTCTATAATCATCCCATGTTTATATTTTTTATTTTTATTTTTGGATCCCAAATGTTCCATAGCTTGTCTAATTAGATAAAAAATAGCATGGGTCCCCAACCATTCTACTCGATTGGTTTCATTATGAAATTTTCAACCGAGGTCTCAATTTTTCATGGTATTTGGGGAGTTAAATTTCCTTACACAATACATGTATTATTTCATATTTTCTATCCTTTAATCTATTATATGAAGGACTAGTCACATTTGGCGAAAAATTTAATGGTCAGATTAAAGGAATCAGGGACGTATGTTTTTATATAATTGTTATTACATGAAAATTACTATTAATAGATGATTTAAAAAAATAATTATATATTTATATAAAAATAATATGATGATGGATTAATTTTATTTTATTAAATGGATAAATTTAAAAATATGGAATATAAAACTTTTTTATTTTGTGAAAAAAAAAGTTATTGTATACAATGTTTACTATTCTTATCTAACGAAATAGAATGTAATGTTTATAAATTTTGTATAAGGAGGTGATATGTTTTGGAATTTGAAACATACAATTGAATATTTCAATCTATTCTAAAAAATTTTATGGAATATATATATTTTAAAATTTCAATGATTAAATACATGTATGATGTTTTATATTCATGGATAAAGGTAGACTAGAATATAGAACTATTAAAGATATATTTATAATATAAAAAATATTAGATCACTTGAATTTGTATATCATAATTTATTTTTCACAATAAAACATACATGTTTAGTTCGAAATAAGTACGTAGTTGTAATATCTGATTATTAGAATAGATTCATCTCGATTTGTTACTTATCTCCCTAAAGGTAAACTATAACCATGTTTTCTATTAGTGATAAAATTAATAAAAATTTAGAAATTCATTTAATATCTTTTTTATAGTGATAGAGGTGGTTAGTTTTTTAATTTAATAATTGACAATTGTTTTGAATAAATTTGAATTAAATATTATTTTTTTGGAATTAGGATACCCTAAAAAAAGGTGTTACTTGAAGAAGGAAAATTCTAATTGATTAAATATATTGATCAATTATTATTGAATTTGATATATATGAATAGTTTCAAGCCAATGAAATTAATACACCATGAAATATTTTAAATTGTGTACCTATTATTGCATTTTTAATTAAAACACATTATGAATTATTTGAAAAGTTTAAATTTAAAATTAGATTTTTTAGTGGGTTTAATTATAATGTTGTGAATTTAAATACATAAATTAATTTAGAAAATTTTTATTCTAAATTTATTGAAGTATTATTTTTATATATTCTACTTCGAGTACTCAATTTAGTGTTTTTCTAAAGATATGTTTTATTTTTTGAACAGTGTGTACAAGATAAATTTGGTGCATATAACAATAAAAACAAGAATTTATATTTGAATAAATATGAAATATAATTCAACATATTTAAAAAAAATATATATGTAAATAAAAATACATTACATTAGGAGAATAAAATATCTTATCAAGATGATCCTAAAGAGTGGAAAACACATAATATTTATCCTCCTGAAAACATTATTTAAAATATTGAAACTTAAAAACAAATATAGAAATTTGTATTAAATTATTAGGTTTTTTTTCATTTGTTAGTGATTTGTTTCTATAAATATTATTGATGATTTTATTGAATGAAACTATTTTGATATTATAAAATAAAAAGGGAAACATTTTTATGAATAAATGTTTGGAATCTGGTTCAATTACAAAAACATAAACAAATAATATCCAATAAGAATATTTTTAATAATAAACTTGATAAAGTTGGTAATATAGATAGAAATATTGAATTATTTATTTCTCAATGCTTTTCTTAAGAAGAGGGAGTAAACATTGAATATTTTTCCCCTATTTATCGGATAGAATATATTTGAATTTTTTAAGTGGGTTTTTATTTTTAAAATATCATAATATTACAAAAATATGAAAATTCATCATTTATTAATGGAATAATTTCAAAAGAAGGATTTTTTACAACCACCTTGATTTGATAATGAAATTTTTTTCACTATTTTTATATAAATCATAATATTGTGTGTTTTCTTTAACATGATACTAGATCATAGTATGAGAGACTAATACGATTTTTATTAAAAATAATTTTACTAAAAGAATGGTTGAACCTACATTAATTATAAATTATTTTTCAAATGATATTTTAATTGTAAAAATATATAGTAACAATATTTTATTTGGTTCTACCAATGATTTACTTTCTAGTGAATTTTATAAATTCATTACTAATGAATTTGATATGTGTTTAATGGGTGAATTGAAATTTTTTCTCGATTTCAAATTATTCAATGAATATATGTTATTTTATATATCACAAAAAATATTCTAAAGAACATGTTTAAAGGGTTGAAGTTAATTCGTGAAATTATATTCAAATACAAATGAGTATTGATTCCAATTTGTATTTGGATGATTTTGTAATGTGTGTGGATGTTAAACTATAAAGAGTCATGATAGGAAGCTTACAATATTTGACTGCATCTAGACCAAATATAATGTTTTCATTTTTATCTTGTGTTATGTTTTAATATTATCTTGAGTACATTAAAAAAAATCACCTATGAGAATTATTATATACACCAAAGGAAATATTAGTATTTATTTATTTTATTTATATGAATAATAAAAATATTTATTATCAAATTCAAATTTTGATTTTATAGGTGCTATACGTTTCCGAAAAATTATATTTGGTATATGTCATTTTTTCCGTATTAGATTAATTTCAAGGAGTTCTAAAAATTTGATGTCAGTTACATTGTCTGCAGATAAGGCCATGCATGTTATTTTATTTATTTATTATTATCAAATACCTTGGATTAAATGGACTTTATGTGATTTTATTATTATTTTTCTTATTATTAAAATTTAAATTAATAATTATAGTGATATATTTATATCTAAAATCCATTAAAACACTCAAAAAAACAACCAGATCTTGGATTACATTTCATGAGGGATCATGTGAACAAAGGAGATATAGTTTAGAGTTTTTTCTAGTGGGAAAAAACAATATAATTTTTTTAGTACCCTAGATTCTATACGATTTTAGAAATTAATGGGTTAACATGGTATGTTAGAAATATATATTTTTATTGGTTTTATTAATTGTAGAGTAATAATAGGTATTTATTTTTATTTACAATTTTCAAAATCTTCGAACATTTTCACTATTATTTTTTATTAAATATTCATTTAATACATTTTTGTGTTATAAATAATATTAAATAATGATTGAGTGTGGGTATTACTATTTTCTTAACATATATTAATTTCTAAAGGGTGAGTTTATTGATTATTTTTTGTAGATATATTTATAAATGGTGGAGAAGGTTTTTTAATGTTGAGAATGTCTTTAGATATTTAATTTTCTTTCTTTTTGAAAATTTCATAATGGGAGAGAATATTTTAGGAAAGTTGATAAATTTTTCCTTTTATTACTTTAAATGGTGTGAGATTTTTTGTTTTTTATTTTTAGTATTTTTATTTTTACTTTTTCGTAAAAGTTATGTTACCTCATATTTTTATTATTTTAATTTCCTAAAATGGAAATTTTAATTTTTTTTTAATGGATTGTAGATTTTTGTTTAAAAGGATTTATAAAAAATTATTTCTGAATTTTCCAATTAATATTGATATTATTTTTTTCAGAGTTTTTTTACCAAATGATATCATACATTGAACATGTACGTGATGGTACTCATGCTAAACCTCTCTTTTATATTCCATGAAAAGGTAACATATCTTATAATGCATTGAAAATCTATATTATTATTTGGATACTATAAGGAATTGACATGGAGAATTGTTGAAACTCACCTCGACAGATATTGTCTTAATATATCTAGATATTTATACTATAAAATTTAAAAAACAAATTATTAAAATAATCATAGGATAAAAATATTTTCCAATATAATACATCAAGGTGTTAAAGCCTTTAACTCCATTCGAGTTGTTGGGTGAAGCTGAAAAGCATTAAGGACATTTACGCCTTTCACCTCAGAAAAAATCCAAAGGTGTTAAGGCCCCTGCCACTATTGGAATATTGTTTTTTGGATTATTATTTTTATTAGTCTATATGAGAATTTAGATTATCCTATTATTCTGGTTTAAATTTTTTACTTTAATTATTCTAATTCCTTATGACTATTCACTCTTTTTTATGTATTATTTTTCTTTATTATCCATATTCCATGTTTTTATGTGTGTTTTGTGTTTAGATTCATAAATATACAAATAATTCATTTACAATACCATTAATATTTATATTATGTTATAAATATTACTAAAATAATTAATATTAATTTTAACATTATATTGATTACTATGTTAATAATTATATGTTTTACATATTCAATGTTATTTGTTATTTTAAATATTATAAATTTTCAATAATATACTTAATATTTAATAGTAAAATTATTATTTAAAAGCATTATTTATATTTCTTAATAATTTAATTATTAATGTCTAATTATAATAAAAAAATTAATAATAATTCATAGATATGTAAATAATAATATAAAACATAAGTAGAATTATTCCCAGTAATATTTTGATGTTAAAATGTTATGTTTTTAAGAAATAATATTGTTAACATGTAAATTATATTTTTTTAATATATTTATGTTTTTAAATTTTACATTATTTTTTAAATGACGAGTCATTTTTTAAAATTTCATTTATATTTTTTTTAAACATCTGAATTTATAAATATTAAAGGCCACCAGCATGAAAAATAATAAAGTGTCCAATATGTGGATTTGAAAGGATATAAATAATAATGTAGAAATATAATTTTAATTAAACTTAAAACTCCAAAAGAAATATTATATATAATTGAAAATAAAAATTATTTCTTAAATAAAATTACTAAAAATTATTTTCAACGATATAATTTTATTTAAACATTGAATGTTTATTAAAAAAAATTCATCCTGTTCATTTTCAGTTATTTCTTTCACTAGTAATCCCCCATGGATTTGAATGGTGATATGAATCAATTATGATTTTCAAGAAGACAATACTATATTTAAAAATATATAATAAACATGTATATTCAATATGTTGAAATCTAAAAATAGGGATACTTATTAATGGAATACCATTAAAAAAAATATAGATATCATTAAGATAGTTGATAACATTTTGGAAAAACAGATTTGAAAACATTGATGGGAAATTATAAGGAAAGAAAAAAAATCATTATGGGGAATTGAAATAAATGAATAAAAATAACATTCAAATGAACACTTGAAAATCTTTTATTTATGATAAATAATGTTGTAGTAGAGGGCATAAAAATTTAAACAATCTTCTTGAATAAATGATTAGATTGGAAAATGTAATATCATATATTAATAATAGAATATATATGACTGACATAAAATATTGAGAACATATAATCATAAAAATGACAAAATAAGATTTAATACAAGGAAAGTCAACTAAAATCGAATTAAAAGAAACTAACAAGTAATATTAAATTAACATACATAATATTTATTGAAAATAAATACCAAAACACTATATTTCAAGTCACATCAACAAAAACATGGGGATTTATAGTGAAATATACAAAATTATAACAATAATATATGAAAATTATTTTAAAGATCATTAAGGAAATATATAAAAAGAGAAGATTGAAAACATATTAAAAAAAGGTATGTCAAATTATACCTCATAAATATTCATATTTTTATTTTTGTAACTGTATCACTCATTCATAGTGAATTGAAGCTATAGATTCTAACCAAAATTATCATGTCACATTATACAAATCATTATCTTAAAAAACATCTAATAAACGTTTCTACATAGGAAAAAATGTTTTGAAATAAGAATAGGTATTAATTCCTATTATAAATGAAAAATCCAAAAATATGAATATAAAAATAAACCCAGTATAGTCCACAAAGTATGATCCAAAAAAAAGATTTTCAAATCTTATGTTAATAGGTGATGTAGGTTATAACTATATGTTTATTTTTTATCTAATCTTTAAAATCAATTCATATGGGTGGGTAGTTTTTCATGTAGTGAATATTTATATACATCCTATAAAAAGTTATTAATTCAAATGAATGTACAAAGAACTGAAGTTGTTATATTGAATGTAAAGATATAGTGTTGTAAATAACTAGTTAAACCAGTATATTTGCAGTGGAGATGTCATAGATACGAGAAAATAAAATTCTATTGGAATAGAAACATGTTAAACTAATATGGAATAGAAACATGTTCAACTGATATGTGAAGTAACCACATGAAATGGATGTTTTCAATATTATATTGATCAGACAAAATACATAAACATTGAACATATGTTATTTAGTACCCATACCAGAGGATCATTTAGAAAATAGGGTAAATAATTCTATTACAACTTATATAAAAATAATAGTCTAATACAGTTTTTAATGAATAAAAATAACGCAGAGATTAAATATTAAAATTAATGAAATGATCAAACTACAATATTACCTTTCAATTATAGCTAAAAAAAATTAGTTAATTTTTTCACCCTTTTTTCTATGTTTTCTTATGTTCGGGAGTGTAGTTCTCTAGCTTGGTTTGTTGTAGCGGCATTGTCTGAGGATATTAAAAGTTTATGCTACACCCCATCTTAACTATCAAAATAAGAAGACATGTTTTTCTAAAAATATATTATTGTTAAAAGAATTAGTATGAAATATAAGCGAAATTTCTAATGATACAACAAAAAAAGAAAATGTTAAAAATAGAAATTTCAAATAATGAAAAGTAATCTATAGTTTAAATATATAATGAATATAAATGACATAAAAAATTAATTTTTCCAATGTTTTAACGATTTCATGAAAATAACATTTTGTCATGAAAATATTTACATACCTAGGTAGATTAAATACCCGTGGTTGATATAAGAAATATTGTCTCAATTTTCAAACTTAGTAAAAAATATCCACAAATCTGATGATCCCATTATTAAAGGATAAAATGAATATAGAAATAAGTTGATATTTAATTTCTAACAATCCAAATTGGGGTAATATAAATCATTTTTACCTTGTATTGTTCAATCCCATTACTCCCTCATGAGGTGCCACTAATATGATGATCCTATATAAAAGGGACATAAAGTGTAATGTTATATAGTTTATGTTTTGAAATGAAATTAGAAATATCTAATTAGTAGTGCCTTATTCTCTACAAAGTTGTCATAAATTTTTTTTATTTAATTTTCATTTTTCCTGATCATTAGTACATTAAATGTATTTTGTTCTATATATAATCATCCTTCATCTCTTATCTCATTATTTCCACCTATTGGCACATCCCAACGTTCTCCATCCATAAGAGTTGAATCTGTACATAATTCTTACAAAACCAGTTGCATAACATGAATAAACATAGTTTTATCAAAATTAAAAATGTAATATGTTACCTTACATTATTCATAGGTATTGAGATTAAAGAACACTGATCCAGACACATTGCATCAATGAAAACTAGTTATAAGTAGTTGGAAAAAATGTACCTTCCAATTTTAAAAATACATTCATTTAGTTAATATAGATTCATTTTTTTAGAATACAGACCAATTGAAGGTTGTGTTTTTACCATTCTAATAATAGATCAATAAAGTTAATAAATAGAAAATTGAAAACTTAGATACTTCTTATAGTTAGTTCCATTAATTGGTTGAACATTCAGTATGCATGGAAACCTGAACTAAGACTATGAAGAAGCTCAAAAGTGTCGTATTGTTGGTTTTAATGATATATTTGATAGAGACAAGTAATGGGTAAGCACAGGGGTTTCCATATTTGTTTTCACAGATTATAGACATTCACCCATTCTAAGAAGCTTGAACAATGGACTCTTAAATACTTTAGAAGAGCTAAAAACAAGAAATTGAATTTATAAATATTTATTAAGACATATTTAATCTTGGTGTAGAATGAAAATGAATAACACCATTCCATTATACATTGAAGTTGTATAAATAATAAGTGCACGTAGATTATTCAATGACAGAGATACCCATACATTTTCAAAAAACCTAAAACTTACTTACTATATGAATGTAGTTATCACAGCATGTGTTGGATGGGTGATCTTTATTATTGAGCCCATGCACGTGTAGAACTCAATGAAAAGTCTAGTCAAGCATGTTTCTGCAATGGGAGGAAACATTTCCTAGATTCTAGCATGATAAACGTTGAAGGGAAAGAAAAAATCTTCTAATGAACATATTTTTTGTACTTATTAAAACATGAATGTACAAATTTAAAATGAATCGTTTATCATGTTTCTAATAGAAAATAAAATATCATATGTTTTGATGCTAGAAAAACGGTTTATCATAAAGTGTTGCAGTGATTAGAATTCCATACCATATTGTGGTAAAAAGATAGTATTTCTTCATAACCATCATAGTAAAATTATGTTACCGAATCAACCCACAGAAATAAAAAAACTGTCAATGGAAAAATATTGTGAAACAATATCAACTCCTCCAAATAGAAAATAAAAAGTAAAATAAAATAAAATAAAATGATCGAATTGGAAGAAAATACATACAAAGAATATGAGAATTAATTTTTTTACGACTACAATATGGGAAGGAAATACATACATTGATGATATTAGGGTGACTAAAAAGACAATTCCTGGATGGTTAGGATATTCACCACATCTTGATGACTGATATAATCCTCAATTTTCTAGTAAAAATGAAGACAATATTATGAATATGAGTATGTAATTAAAGATAAAGAATTAATTATAAATTATGGAAGAGGTAAGAAAATAATAAGGATGTAGAAATTTCTATGATTCAATTTTCCAAAAAAATATCATCATATTTTCATTTTGAGACATAAATATTTATTAAAAACATAATTATATATTGTTTATTAACACAAACACTACTCTAAAATAACTAATTTTTTATCATAAAAATGATTCATTGATCTAATAAAACATGTGATCCACTTCTCAAAAAAATTATATGATCCAGTACCAACAAAACATGCTTGAATCACATGCTCAAAGAGAAAAATTGTTCAACTATTGTAAAAAAAGATTCATTACTAAAGTAAAATCCATAATACAGTAATCAATAACACTAAAATACTTACAGTAAATGATTGTATTATTTTCATAACATCATTCACCTAGACATTATAATAATATTTATCTTCCTCAAAATCAATATTCTGTAGCAAAACAATCAGAAACCAAATCAAAGGTTTGGCCCAATACCAAGTCTTGGAGAAATCAAGATTGATATTCAGTGAGAACCTGATTATAATCATCATTGTAAATGCGCTCTTCAATCTCATCCTGGATCTCATCATCTCCATCCTCATCTACGCCTTTCTTCTTTTCCTTCATTCTTTCACCCTCGTGATCCTCCCCAATTGGAATTAAGAACTTTAACCAAGAAAAATATTCGACCATAAAATCACCCCAGTCCGTAAATTTAAATATGATTTTCAAATTTAATCACAGGAAATATTTTTAATGTATCCAAATCATTCAAAAATATACTATCTCATTCTAAAATTGAAAAATTGGAGTAAAGCATGAATCCAAATTCCACTAAACTGGTTTTATATTTAATATTTGTAGTCTGCCTAAAATTTCAAAACCACATCAAGATAGAGAGTTAAAGAATTAGAGAAAGGAAAGATGTAAACCAAAAATATCATATGAAACATCTAAAGTGTTATGTAATTAATTTTTTGAACCAAATGAGTAGATAATAGAAAGTATAAAATCCAACATGAAAAATTATTTTATCGGAAAAAAACTTATCCCAGGTGTGAAAATATTATTTAGGAAATAATATATAGTTGAATTGCATGAATTAAAAAACTTAATTAAATAACCATTAATATTATCATTAATTGTACCAGTGTTGGCAAAATCAAATATTGTCTGTAGTAAAAAACACATATGAAACATAATTAAATTATGATAAAAATTATAAGAAATAATGATAAAGCTGACCTTAGAATTATCATCACTTGTACTCTAAAAGAATGTCTATTTGGTGATTCAAAAAAATATAAAATAAGAAATTTATGAGATTAATTAGTACTATAAGAAATTTATTTAAAAAAGGTTTGATGATTCCATAAGAATAGAACAAATAGTTGTCTGGAATAATAATATTTAATGGTCGTTAGTCGAGAAATTCAAAAACTAACAATATCTCAATAGTTAAGAAAGATCGTTGATATGAATCCATGTGTAGGAGGTTTCCACCTAAAATAAGGGATGAATCACATATTTATAACCATAAATATGTACACAAAATTAAGATCATCAACCCATTAATATGTAAGAAAATTAAGAGCCTCAATAACAAGATGGTGTTTAATTTATCATATTCAAAACAAAGAGTGCTAGAATAATATAACTGTAATGAAAATAAATAGATATTTTAAGAACACATATAAAGGACTATATTTAATATAAATTTTAACATTACCATACATAAAAATCATGTAAAAAATATCATTGTTGTTCATATGAATAATCCAGTGGAATTGAAGATAATATTAGAAATATAAATATCTGGGTTGAAATAAATTATACAGACATCATATAACATTATACACTTAAAAATTCAAAATGATAAAGGATAGATTATAATATTTTTGTTTTAGTAGAAAAAAATTTCTCTATAAAATTTAATAGAAAAACTAAAAAAAACTTTTAGGGATGGTAATCTAAAGTGGAAAACCTTAATGAAGAGTTGGCATAAGATTCAACAGGAAAATTACATCAAAATGAAGTGGAATGTAGTAATATGAGTTCTAGTTGTACTTGTGATCTGCCTAATGAAATAAAGGCATAATGTGGTAAAATATTGTAAGTTCAATAGATGGAAGAAACTGAAATAGAAAAATGTCAGTATAATGAAGGAAACTATGTGATTATGAAATGATGTCGTACCAGCTAGGGAATGTGAGGGTGAGACTGGGAGAGGATGAGAGACTGAGTGGGGAAATAACAACAATTAGAGTAATGGGACTCCAATAAAAGTATGTGACAATAAGATATGTGTATTAGGAGATGTTGGTTCGACGTTACAGTGAAGATGGTGTGATGGTAATGAATATAATATGTTAGTAGAGAATCATTATGGGAGTGGGGAAAAATAAGGCAGTTAGATAAGATAGACGTCTAGTAAAACCTATGATAATGACGAGGAAGAAGGCGAAGCTGGATGTGGAGGAGAAATAGGTGGTGAAGTCGATGAGTTACAAAGTAGAGGAGAAAGTAGAGAATGAGATGATGACCCCAGAGTGACATAGACAGGGATACAAAGGGTGATGTATGGAGACATCATGCCAGGGGTAGGAGCTAAGATGACGAATGAAGGTACCAGATGGTAGGAGATCTGAAACCCTAGGGTCGAGGGAATGAAAATCTAGGAAGAGGGGAATGGTGAAAGGCAGGTAGGGGAGGGAACAAATCCATAGAGACATGATTGAGGTATGTGGATGATTGTGGAGGTCACACATAAGCTAGAATAAACCCAGCATTAGTAATGATAATATATTTCCATTCAATTTTCTAAATTTCATTTTTATATTAATTATACTCTAACATATATGAATAAATATTTTTTGAATTTGTAAATATTATGTTTTTATTCAAAAGTTTTTGTATCTGGAAAATCATCGATTTATTATATTTATTTAATTTTTTTTATATTAAATTATGTTTTATATGTCGAGTTAGTATGTGAATGTTAATTTATATTGTAATTAAACATTTTAAATAAAAAAATTCAAATTAACCTACATGAAAGAGAATAATGTTTCATGTTGGTTGATTTTATGTCTATAATTTATAATGTTGAAATATATAATAAATGAATTTGTACATACATACAATACATATATAAAATAATTTAAAATATCAATGATTTTATAAAATGAATTATTGAAAATTACTTTTAAGAGCACAATATATTATTGTTTTAAAAATTTTCATTTTTATTAATAAATGTTTTAAATTACATTCATTTTAAATTACTTTTTAACTGTTTAGTCAATGTTCTAAATCCCATTGATATTTTAATTATACTATAATTTATGTGCATGTATTTTTTAATGTGTAACTATTATGTCTCTAATAAATAATACTTGTGTCATGTATATTAGATTTTATTTAATTTATTTTTTAAATTATTTTTATTTTGGAAAAATGTTTATATATTTAGGCTTTGTTTTATGTTTTAATTATAATTTTTTTTAGATTATATTTTATATGATTTTAATGTTACCTACTTGAAATATAATGTTTGTTTATATTTTTCTTATTTTCAACTTTTAAATAATATAAAAATATAAAATTAAAATAAAATATAAATTAAAATTGAAACAATAGCTAAAAACATTAAAAATGTATGACTATAAAAATAATTTCATAAATTTAATATGAAGAAAATCATATAAATTATAGAATACATTATTGTAAAAAAAACTATTTCAACATCAATCATATAATTAAATGAGTACAATTAATTTATATGATGTGATCCAGTCCCATATTTTGGTTCATAAATGGGAAACATATATCAAGATTATCATCCTATATGATTGGGTGGAGAATGATGAGCTAGTGGGGGAACATCTTGGGACATTAGGAACTCATATTTTTTATACTCTCATCAGGAGGAGGTGGAATCAAGATATCTCTATGTTCACATGATCATTCACCCACTACATATTTAGAATGACCATCCATTATCAAATTGGGAACAATAAATCCTGCTAAGGTTTTCTCATGAAGGGTGGAGGCATTGGAAATGACCCCTAATAAGAAATTTGGTCAGATATACCCAGGGAAAAATATAGATAGCCATAAATTATAAATGGATCTCATTACTCCTAGATCACATCTGCAATCAGATAATGTCGGACTACTTGAGACGCGACCTATAACCACTGATTAGGTGAGGCCTCACATGCTACACGATAAAATCTATTTCATCACTATTGTGGATCCTCAAAATTAGAAAATGTTAGATTAGTTTCCATTATAGGAAAATGTACTGATTGAGTAGAAATAGAATATCCTTGTGGTTGAAAATCAAAAAACTTATTGTGTAGAAAATGATACACTAGCATCAGCTCTTCTTCTGTTACATGGTATGCTAACTAGCTAAAAACCTTACCCTTCTCCAGTTCAAAAATATCAATAATACATTTTTTCCATGTATTCTATAAATAAGATTAAAAATTATTTTAAAATTTACAATAATAAATTATTTTAAATTCATTGACTTAGCATATCATGATGTGCTCATCTGTGTTGAGTAAGATATAGTATAGTCTTTACTCTATTCTATTTCTCATACTCGGCCTTTTTTGATTAATGGAATCACATCATAAGAATGAACTAGATAATAAATGATGAAAATTTTTCACAGAGGTCGATATACTCATCATATCGTCACCAACAACCAATGTAATGTATCCCTATCACCTTAACAGAACGATGGGATGGTGAGTGTCTTGGTGGAACATGAATATTCGAGTAACTTTAAAATAAAGATTGACTATATATAGTTGGTTCCACTCAATAATATAAAAGTGAATGGGAGGAACTAAAACCATGGAATTCATAAACCATTTAGTTTAGTATCATGGACGTTGGACTAATAGAGCCCAGTATGACAACCATGATATCTGAAATGACATATGATTTTTTTAAATATTTTGTAATGAATTTTAATAAATGATTATTTTACGAAACTGATTAGTCATAAAATGAATGTACATACTTATATTTTTGGGAAGAAGACTATCCAACATTAGATGGTATGCACCCTAAATGTGCCTCAGTGTCCTAATGAATTGGTGTTGCTTACTTCACATATAAAGTAAAACATTGAAAGTGATAAAAAAACAATGAAATATATTATAACAAATAAAATTATCATAAAATTAATAACAATGAGAAAACATTCCAGTATCGACATGAGGAATCAAGAAACACATATATAAAATTTCTAGACCAGCAATAATATGGGAGACTGGAGGGATACACTCTAATGCCTTTATCTGAATATGAATAACACATCCCCCGAGATCACTATTAATAGATTATCAGTAATTGAATAATACTTTGTATGTGTATTCCATGAATAAAGATTCTCATCTATATCTCACATCCTGATCAATATCATCTAGTAGCCTTAGATACATCATGTAGACATGCATACCACAATGATTAATGAATAGTGTATCTCTAATGAGATATGAGATATATGAATTAACGTGACGCATGATAGTCTCGTCATCAACGTTAGTGGGTAAATGTGGAATGTGGATGTCAATTCATCTCATTGATATCATCTGGCCACCTATATCTGCATCCTCCCCCATAATGTATAGGTATATAAATTGATTTACGATTTTAGAGAAGTCTTCGTAGTTGGTTCCTATAACTGCATACCCTTAGAAAGGAAGACCAGGGAAAACTACCATATATTCAAGGGTGATAGTCATCTCTCCCTCAGGTAAGTGGATTTTTTGAGTCTTATGTCTTCATCTCTCATTGATGGAAAAAATGATGTGGAGAACAATGATTGTAAAATCCTTTACAAAAACACAATAAAATACATCAACATATAGGTATTGTATTATTTCCAAAACAATCTGAATGTGATGTTAATGGAGGGCTCTTTGTACCCTAATATGTCAAACCTCATCATACAAATTTATGTAATATGAAACAATCCTAAACTTATCAGTGAGTAGATTAGTTTCCTCTATCTCTACATATAAAATAGAAATACATCTTACATAACTGTAAAATATTAATATACTATTATGTATAATATATGATAAAACATGTTTATTCCCATTGTTTTATAAATTTTTTATTACAAAAAGAAAATGAAATGTCTACCTGTTTGTCAAATAATATTTCAAATGGTTTTTGAAAAGTATTATTAAGACACCTACATGTTAACTAGTATGTATGATTTTATGTTTAATTTATCAATTAATGATTATATAGAGTTCTCGGGGACTTAAACATGGTTTTTGTTGTTTTTTTATTTTTTCATTGGCATGTGAGGCTTTATTCTACCTCATCCTAATGGATTTTATTAGAGTCAATGTGCTTTAGATTGAATTTGATGTCGGTGTCTCTATATAAAGGTTTTTTCTAGCGAGTTAGCCTTCAATGAAGACCTTATGAGCATCATTTTCAAAGATAAATAACATAATTATTTACTTAATCTTGATAAGTTATCTGGTTAGTTCCCCTAAATAAACATTACCCATGATGGGTTGTTTTATATTCATTATTCTTTTGATTACTGCCATTTTATATAAATATATTTATTATAACCGTTTATTCATTTACATTTTATATGGTTATATAATATTTATTTTAGGTTTGGATTTATTATTACCTTCATTTATATTTTATTATATTGTGTATTGTGGACTCATTAGTCTTTTTATCTAGGTTTCAGATTTTTTAGAAAATCATTTTTTTATAAAATAAATACAAAGGGATTTCAAAAGGTTCACTTGAAGTTATATTATTTTCTAGTGCGTCGGCATGTAATTTTTTTCAAATAATTTATAACTTTACATGGATAATATCCTAAGATATAATATTGGTGTTATTTTATAGGGATTCATGCCTAAAAACATTCTTGTTCCCTAATTGGGAGTTTTTAGTTTTCATTTTACTTGTTTTATTTTATTATGATGAATGGTTTTTACCAATTATTATAGGAATAGAGTCATTTTTTACGGGGTTTTCATTTAAAACTATTTTTTTTCAAATAGGTTTTATGAGTTGGATCCACCTTATGTATTGAGGATTTATTTAACATCTAGTATGTACGCCGCATGGATAGAGCCCAATTCATGTGATTTTTCATTTATGTATTACTTCTGACATGATTATATTTTTTTTCTTTATTTCATCACCTGATTTAATTTTTATATATTCACGAACTATTTGATCATACTGTCATGTCATCTAAAATGTACATTTTATATTCCTTATATTTTGAATGTGAAAATGTTTTTCTGGAAACCAATGTATAGTTTTCATAATGGATGTTGTTAGACCGTAGATATTGTTGGCCACTATCTCTAACTATAATGTTTTTAATTTTTGAAAATCATGTCATATATTAACATCTATTTTACCTTATGTTAAAGATTCTAAATTATGTCAAAATATTATCTTGAATATTAGATAATTTCAATCATATAAATACTTATGTGTGTATAAGTCTAAAAAAACTTATACTTAATTATCAAAGATTTTTTATGGGTATTAACACTCCTAGACTTTGTTGAATTGTAAGATAGACATTACATCTTCAAATTATCAAGGTATGAATCACTGACATCAATAGACATATGACTCACCAACTAACATATGAATCAATGACGGATAGTTCAAACAGGTATATGTTCTATTTATACGAAGCTGACACCATTGTAAAGACTCACCAGACTCACCGTTGCATATGATTCATCGATGCTGACGACCTATTGTCAGTCAAAGTGACCTACAGTTTCATGGTGCTACCGAATCAAGGACTCACCATCAATTGAAATGAGACATCGTTTGTTCATCTATCTCACCTAATTAATGAAGGATTCATCGTTGATATGAGTCACTAATAGATCAAGTATCACACCAACAGAAGGAAGGACTCACCGTTGAAACAATTCACTGATGTAATGAGTCACTGACATATGGAAGGACCAATAAAATTACATACAGATGTGTAGAGACACTAATAGAAGGATACACTGATAAAAGGAGACCCCAACATAATGAGGCACCGGTATAAGGAGACACCGGCATAAGGAGAACCCAATAGAGTGAGACACTGATAGACGAGTCACCAACAGATTGTTTAAATCTTCATTTATTAATAATATTTCAAATGGCCATATTTGTGTCATTTAAAGACACTAACATATTTAATGATAATTTGTAGGAATTTTAGTAGATAGTACAAGGAACTATGAGCTGATGCATGTTTAATGTACATTCTCTTTTTCATCCATGGAAAATAAGAAGTAATTTAAAAGAAATAAGATAAACATAGTTGTGTGGTGCATATCTACAAGAGACATACTAAAGAACATCTAGCACTCTCATGTAACCTCTGTAAATTCAAGAAAATAAGAACAGATGAGCCGATCTCAATCAAGCTTAACTACAAATTGAAAAACTATTTCATCACATCAAGAAGGAGAATAATATACCTACACAACCATATCTATAGCTGGAAGCCAGACTACGACACTATGTTTTGTGTCAACTTCTAGAAGATAACCTGAAATTCAAATCAACATCATCAAAAGAGTCTAAAGGTACACCGCATGACACACAGAGCATTATAAACCTAAATCAACATCTTTAGCAATGATTTTTTCTTTTAGATATATTTTTGAGAGATGTGTGTGTATCTGTACGTTACACACACACTTACACCTGTTCATAATAGAAGGATACTTGATATCCTCAATCTCACACTCTTTTTGTCCATTCGTATCCCACGTAGAACTATGGAAGAAGTTGTGTGTGACCTATTTGATTTTTTTTACATGAAGAAATGTGTTAGAGGTTAATGGTGACCTAGAAAGCCCTGTGTGATGTTGTGAACCCTGATCCAGGGTTTTGATCAAAATTTTTATTAATTTCAACTTCATTATGGAAGGTGATAACCAAGTGAAGTGGATTAAGTCTCTTCTTGAGACAGAACCTCTGGTTTTATTTCCACTCTATTTTTACCTTTTAGTTTTACTTTATTTCATCACATAATTCATAAAACTAAATTGAACTCTAATAGTTATTCTTATCAAGTGTTTATAGTATTATTGACATACTAGATTAGTTTCAAAAGAATCATTAATTATCAAATTGATAAAACGAAGACCTAATCAGTCTGTTGAGAAATTAATAAAATAGTCAAACTCTTATAAATTCACTACTTTATAACTTGGAATTCGAATTATAAATATTGGGGGAATGTCAAATAATACCTTTTTACAGAAATGTTTTATAGATACTCAATTCACCCCACTTGAGTACTCTAATCCGACCAATATTTGGTATCAGTGGTGTTAGGAATTTTTAGTTTTCAAATATTTTTCATACTTTTTCAAGTTTTATTTTAGTTATATTTCAAATATCATAAAATTTTCATTAATAAACAATTTATATCTCTTGAAAATCATGTTCTAAAATTTTTATTCTGGATAATAGGACGGAAGGTGTTGCTACCAAGAAACCTCTATTCTTTAATGGAAACAGTTATGCACAAAAGAAAATTTAAATGAAAATTCCATTAGAAAGTATTGGTTATGAAATATTTTCTTCAACTTTAGATGAGTATAATATTTCTTTCTAATACTAGAAAAACATTTTATGATGTTACAAAGACTTCTTATAAAAATAATTTCAAATCTTTGATTTCCCCATACTATTCTTTAAGAGATGAAGATTTTAACAGAATTTCTACATGTAAAACATCCCATGATATTTGGGATAATTTTTCTGTTTAAAATGAAAGAACCTCTAGTGTTAAGGAACTGTGACTTAACACATATAATATTAAATATGAAAATTTTATTATAAAGCCTGATGAGCCAATTTTTGACTTTTATCTCAGGTAAAATGAAATTATGAACACTATGATCTCTCTCGGAATAGATGTTATAACCAAATAATTTTTTTGTGGATTCTCATATTCTTACCTGATATATAAATAGTAACTTCTATCTTAATAATAGAATCAAATGATATCACAAAACTACCTATCAAATAACTAATTTGAAAATTAACGATGTGTGAGGAAGAGATGAAAGACGACAAAGAATAAGAGGATGAACCTAAGAAAAAATATGTAGTCTTTAAGACTACTACCTCTAAAAATAATGAAAAATAAAAGGTTCTAGACTTTTTTGAAAGCTCTAGTAATGATGAATCAACATAAGATTGTGTTTAAGATATGGATCATCTAGCTATAAGATTCAAGAAATTATATAGGAAGAATTTGTTCTTTAGGAATCCCAATTAGAAGGGATGATATGATAACAAAGGGAACTAGAAAATGAACGGGAAAATAAATGAAAAATTATAGGATATTTTCTTCTATGAATGAATGATGATAGGAAATGTCAAAGCTGCATGTATAAAGTTAAAATACAAAAGGAAGTATGAAAACAAATACAAGAAGGATAATAATGAAATGAATTCCACTAGGATTTCCTCTAAGGATTGCTCTAGTGAATCAACATCATGTTATGATGAGAAATATGACATGGAAAATATGTTTTTTATGACAAAAACATCTGAGGTAAATATAGATTCACCTAGAAACAATTCTTATTTTTCAAAAAATGAAAGTGAGTATGAAAATATGACAAGTGATGAACTATTTTCATATTGTAACATGCTAGAATACACATGTTATAAACTAAAAGATAAAAATAAATCTTTATTCAAATAGCATGATCCTACTGTAAGTATTAAATATGAACTTACTAATAAAAAGGGAAATAATGATCAACTGATCAAGGTAAACTTTGAATTAGATATTTCTAATGAGTAATTGAAGAATGGTCTAGAAAACATTAACAATGGAAAAAATACTCTTACATGAATTCTTGGAAAATAGATAGATCCTAACTACAATTATAATATTGTATATCATCCTAGATAGAGAAACATATCTAAAACACATTTTGTCACCAAAGATGGAAAATATATTCTTTTACCTAAACATCAAAATTCTAACAAGAGTACGAGTTATGAAAATTCATTTACCACTCCTAGTTTTCTAGAATAAATAGAGATTAATTTTCAAATATGTTACATAATTATTATAGGAAACCCATAAAAATTGTTGGTACTTAACGAATTTATTACTAATGTCACTATACCCAAACAATTCTGGTAACCAAAATCAATTTTTTTTATTATCATGAAGGAAATCTGTTTGAAGAGCTCCTAAATGAGATACTTTTACACGGATATTGGATGGTCAGGGCACATGATCATAGATTATTGAATCTTAAAGAAAATAATCAAGATGGATGGTGGATATGTCACCTTTAGTGACAATGCTAAAGGGATAATAATTGTCTTAGACCATCATGGTAACTCTAACTCAGTTTTAATTTCTAAAGTTTGTTGTTGGATTGAATTATAATTTTGTTATTATTTAACAGTTATGTGATGATGGGTTTAAATTTAAATTTGAGAATGATTCTTGTAATGTTTTTAACTCTAAAAATGAATTAGTATTTTCTACTTTTATAAATGAAAATATATATTCTATTAACATAGATTCTTTAGTTTCTCAAAAAAAATTTAAGTGACTTTCATAAAGAGTATTTCCATTAGAATAGGAGATTAGGACACTGTAATGTACAATGTCTTATAAATCATACTATAAAGGTACTTCTAAAGGATATACCCAAACATGAGTTTCTATATGAATTTTTTTAATCCTTGTCAAAAGGGTAAACAACACACGATATATTTCAAATCAAAGAAATAAATTTCAACTTCACAACCTTTAGAGTTGGTTCAAATTGATTTGTTTGGACCATCTTCAATTTCTAGTTTAAATGGGAGGTACCATGTCTATGTTCTAGTAGATTATTATTCGTGGAATACATGGACATATTTCTTAGCTCACCAAAGTGAATCATGTACTTACTTCACCAAGTATGCTAAAACAGTGGATAATCTAAGTGGACTTAGAATTAAAACTTAAGAAGTGATCACGAGCTTGAGTTTGAAAATCAATAATTTGAATCATTTTTCTCAAAAAATGGATATAGTCATAACTTCTCTTCCCCTAGGAAACCTCATAAAATCGAGTTGTAGAAATAAGGAATAGAAATTTACAAGAGATATCCTGAACAATGCTTAATGAGTATGATCTTCCTATTTACTTTTGGGTGAGGCTCTAAATACTGCTTGCTACATAATTAATTGAATCATAATCCGACCTATCCTCAAGAAGACTCCTTATGGGATGTGGAAAATGAGAAAACCCAATGTTAGTTACTTTAATGTTTTCCGTTTCAATATCTATATCCTTAATAGTAAGGAAAATCTTGAAAAAATTCACATCCAAGAGTGATAAATGAGTTTTCTTAGGTTACATAACCTCTAGTAAAGTGTAGAGAGTTTTTAATAAAATATTCAAGTGTGTGGAAGAATCTAAAAATATAAAATTTGATGAAATAAGTCAACATGAACCACAGACCTCACTTGAAAACTTTGAATATGATATTTCAAACCTAGACAAAAATGAAAAATCATCTTATCCTCTTGTCTTGCAATCTGTTAAATCAAGATGTTTTGGAAATTCTTCATAATCTGAACATGATGATCTTGATCCGATAAATAAACTTGAAGTTATTATCCCCTCCTTTTCTAGAACAACTAGAACTCTTAAGAACCATCCTTTAGATGTTTTTGTTGGAGACTTAGATAAAGGGACACACAGTAGAGCTTCTCCTAGAAATCTAGTTAAACATGAATAATTATTGTCACAACATGAACCTAAAAGAATCAATGAAGCAATTAAAGATGAATTCTGTGTGATTTATATGCAAGAAGAACTTAATAAATATGAAAAAATTAATTTTTGTAAACTTTTGTATAGACCCAAAGACACCTTGACCATAGGAACTTAGTGCGTGTTTGAGAATAAAGTATATGAATCTGGTAATATTGTTAGAAACAAAGCTAGATTGGTTGCACAGGGTTATAGTCAAGAAGAAGGCATTGACTATGAAAAAACTTTTTCACAATTTTCTAGACATGAGGCCATCAGAATCCTTCTTTCATATGATTCCCATAATAATTTTAAACATTATAAAATGGATGTTAGAATGGAATTCCTAAATGGGTATATAGTTGAGGATGTTTTTTTTAAAACCTCTGGGTTTTACAAACCCTCAATTTCAAAATCATGTTTTTAAATTTAAAAACCAACTATATGGTTTAAAACAAGCTCTAAAATCCTGGTATGATAGATTATGTAGTTTTATTATTTCAAAAGTTTTTACAAAAGGAATTTATGATCCTAATATTTTTATAAAATGAATTTATAAATATTTTGTAGTAGATCAAATTTATGTTGATGATATTATTTTTAGGTCATCAAGAAATTCTTTATGTATTAAGTTTTTAAAGATGATTCAATATGAATTGGAAATGATTTTGATGGGTAAACACAAATTCTTTCTTAGATTTCATATATTTTTAAATAATGATGCTATCATTTTATATCAGAGTAAATACACAAAAGATCTTTTAAAAATATTTGGATTTGATAGTAATAAAATTAGTGAAACTCCATTTAGTACTACATGTAAGTAGGATCTTGAAAATGATATTAAATCTGTTGATAAAATTACTTATAGAGGAATGATTGGTTGTTTGATCTACTTTACTGCCTATAGGATGGGTATAATGTTTAGTGTGTGTATGTATGCCCATTTTCAAGGAAATATGAAAGAATATCACTTATATGTTGATAAAAGAATCATCAAATTCCTTAAGAATACTCTAAATTTTGGTTTGTTTTACCCCAAAGGACAATCATTTAATATATTGAGCTATTCTGTTGATGAATTTGGTGGTTTCAGGTTAGATAGAAAAATATCCTCTTGGAAATGTCACTTTTTGGGAAAGTATTTGGTTTCATGGTATAGAATGAAACAGAATTCTATTGCATTATCTACTGCCAAAGCTAGATACATAGTTATTGGTAGCTGTTGCGCTGATATTTTATGGATGAAACACACTCTTCTAGACTAGGGACATCAATTTAGACATTTAACTATAAAATGTGACAATAAAAGTGAAATTAACATTACTAATAACCTATTTTATGATTATATAACAAAAACATATTGACGTAAGACTTCACTTTTTGAGAGATAATTGTCAAAAGGGTGATATCACTTTAGAATTTATTGGCACTTAATATCAGATTTTGTAGATATTCACCAATCCATTGAACTATAAACAATGAATTACATGATACATGATTTAGGAATGATCAATCAGTAAGAACCTATATTTTATGTTCCTTTCTTCTTTTTCTATGAAGTTATAACACTAACACCATTGTCATGCTGACACTATTTTCATGCTGATACTATTGTCATGTCGACACTGTTTTCATGCCCATATCATTGTCATGCTGACACTATTTTCATGTCGACCCTGTTTTCATTTTGACACCATTGTCATGTCTCCAACATTAGCATCATACGAAGTATGTCATGCCGACACCGATGACTCATGGTCTCTATATGTTTTATGTTTTTTTTTCAAAACGAAATTGTTTCATTAATCCCAGTGAACCCGTTTCTTGATTTCGTGATTCCGTAATTTCAAAATCCCTAAATGATATAAATTTGAATCTGCCCACTCTAATAATTTACCTATACTCTCTCTCATCCACCAATCTCTTTCTTTTGCCCCTGACCTTTCACCTTTTGACCTCCAGATGGAACTAAATAGAATATTGTGAGTGTAGAAATATCTTGAAGTGGGTGAGTCTTGTGCGTCCAAGAAGAAAAAAGGGGAATCAAGATAACCTTTAGGTCCTACAAATCCTAGTCTCGAAAACTGTGTTTTAACCTCAGAGAAAGAAGTATTGGTGGAATGTCTCTTGGAGAGCAAGACTTTTTTGTTGAAGGTGTTGCAAGATCATTGATGGCTTGAATGTTTGGAAAACATTGACAATGTATTCTACCAGAATATGTTATATGAATTTTAAATGAACATTGATCATTTTTTTGAATGAAGCAATTTTTCTTAGGTTAAATAGATTGGGAAAGAGAAGTGAATCTCTTTCTCTTCATGATATTGGGATGAATGACTTAAGGTACCTCATGAAGAATGGTTTGATGACTATCTGGGTATTTATCCTCATGAACGTGAGTTATTGTTTTATGAGGATGCTCTAAAAGATCTAATTGGAAATGAGGAACATAAGAGTCTGATTGCCTCAGAATTGAATGGTCAGTGCTGTATTTTATTTATGTTTATTTAGCACCAGATTTGTCCAAGGAATGGGGCCTATCATTATCTCAAGTATCAAGATGACTACATAGTGTATTTATTATACAAAGGAGTTAAATAGAATATATGTAGATACCTTATGGTAAACATTAATGAGATGATAAAACTTGGTATAAAGTCAATTTCCCTTTTCTACTATAGAATTATTTCAACAATTCTAAAGGAGAAAGGTGGTGTAAATGAAGTTTATGATGTTGTAGTTAGTGAATGTAGAGGAATATTTTTAAGTTATTATATCTGTAAGAGAATGAAAATTAACTATATCCCGTGGAGGAACTAATGGTATAGTGATGAAGATAGGTTCTACGATATGTTCAATCCTATATATCATCCAATTAGACAACGATATCTAGTGGATCCTGGAATCAATCCACATGAACAGGTAATTTATTCTTTAGATGAAGTGAAGGAGCCTATTACTCTTGTCAGAGATGTGGGATCACCAATCAATGATAGAAGTGACCCAAACAAAACTATACCAACAAAAAGAGTTTCTATTGAACCTGTAATTCCACCTTTGGTCTTAGAAACTCATGAACCTATTATCATTTCTTCTCGAAGTGAATAAATAGAAGTTAAAGGGAGTGTATAATATGTCAGAGAATCTACTAAAAAAGAAGATGATGAATAATAAGATGGTAGTGGTGAAAGTGGTTAAGAATCAGGTAGGGAAGTAGAAGATAATAAATTTGGTGATGAAAATTTCTATGAAAATAATGAATATGGTGATAATGAAGAAATTAGTGAAAGTATAAGCGGCATTGATCTGATCATCCTGATGAAAATCCAGATGTTGTTAGTATAGTATTTTTTGAAGATATTGATGGTGAATCTTTTAAGGGTATTGTTGAAGTTGTAAATATTTCTCTAGATGAACTAGCTTCTCAAGTTGTATATACTAGAAAAAAGAACTCTACATAAGGGGAATAAACCTGGACATGAATAATTCGCTGAGGGGATAAATCATCCATGAATTCTGACACTGAAGGGGAGCCTCAAGAAATTTTTGATCAAGCTAATAAAGAGTATAAAATTTAAAGAGTATAAAATTTAAAGAGTAAGACATGATACTCTTACTCCTCTATATTATGATATTTTGGATGAATTGGTGATGCATCCTAGTTATGTGGCATTGGGAATGAAATATGAATACTCTATTAATGAAGTCTTTTCAATTGCTAAAAGGGAACCAGAGGCTGGGACCTCGTCTAGTGACTATGTCACTAATGCCGATATTGAAATTTCAAACATTACATCTTTTCATCCATAAGACACGTAGTAGAATATCAGATGAGATATGTGATTGATGAATCCATTATATAGAACAATGAGATGTCTAAAAATTTTAGAGCCATCTCATCAATGTATGATGGTGTAATGAAATCAGAAACTTATAGTTCTACTTATGCCTCTATTAAGACCCAAAAATTTCATGGAAATTTTTTTCTTAATTTCTTTGGAATTTTATGAGTATATAGTTTCTGACGGCGCCTGATTCCGAGGACCGGTGTGCCCGGAATCAATTTCTGAATTTAGGCTCGGGTACGTTCAATGAACGAACGAGCGTGTTTTTCTAAATTTTAATCCGGTACTCAGAATCAAAATCTGAGGGCAATAATGAACTCACAGCGCTAGTATTTGCTTAAGTAGACTTTTACCGTAGGTGTGTTTGTTCGGGGAAAGAAGATAAATTTTCGGGTTTAAGGAAGAAATAAATAAAATTGTGTACAATTTTATTTTTGTTATTCAAGGAAGTTAAAATCTAGCATGGGAAGTTGTTTGTGGGGTCCTCAACCACCCAAATTCCCATCTGTGAATATGTGGTAGGTGGGGCCCACACCCACCTAACCTCCCATGGGAGAGTTTAGTGTGGTGGGGCCCAAACGAGACCATAACCCCTTAAACTTCTTATAACCCCCTTTAACTCCCTTGCACTAATTGTGCCAACTTCCCTTAATTCTCATTAACACCCATTGTGTTTAATTGTATAACTTCTCACCTTCCTAACTCCCTCTTAATTTTTTGGGGAACTCCTTCTCTCTCTCTCTCCCTCTTTATTTCATACCAACTCACGTTAAATTAATTGACTAAACCTATTCAATTAATTTAACTAAAGAGTTTGAATTTTAAGTTTGAAATGCTTGGCATGTTGTAATAAAATAAGAGTAAGTTTTATTTTATTTGGGGTTGTGATTGTTGGGTGGGAGAGCCTTTGTGAGAAGAATAAGAACAAGAAGGAAGAGAAGAGAATTCCTCCTTGTCGAAGAACGCCGCTTCCTTATCGAAGAATGACACCCTTCCTCGACGAAGAATGAGACGTCGACTATGGAGACCTACAACAACAACAATGTTCTTCTTCTTCTTTCGATGTCGATGGAATAAATACCGTTCTTCCACGACACCCAACTACCGCGATGTTCGACTTCCGCGACTCGACGTAGTGAGACGTCCATTTCGAGGTAGGGGTTTGTATTTGTGTTCGTGTTTATTCTTTTCCATCCAACGTCAATTCCTTTAGCTGTTAGGTATCAGATAATGGGAGGGGGACGGACCGTACGAACACGGCCGAACCTCCTCCCCCTTTTGTAATTGATTTCTTTGAGGCTCAAACGAAGGCGAAGCAGTGCAACGGCACCACGCGGAAACAAGGAGGAACACGGTAAGAAGCGTGGCGCCGTCACGTCATGCCGTTGAGGCCGAACGAAATCACGGCCGGAGTCGGGGCCGCAGAGGCTATTCGAAGACTCTGCAGTTTGTTTACTGGTGTGCGGATCGACGGGCGACAACGAAACGGGCCGCAGAGGCGTTTTTATGACTTCGCAGTGAAGAGAAGGTCCCGAGAAGACCACTAGCACTAGTAGAATACTAACCTATACCAAAGGTTTGGAGAACCATTGCGAAGTAAGCCGTTGGGATAGGTCTATACCAACGGTTTTCCCAAAACCGTTGGTATAGACCTATCCCAACGGTTTTCAAAACCGTTGGTATAAGTAATATGAAAATCTATTCCAACGGTTATAAAACCGTTGGTATATGTATTTCAAAAAAAACATGTGGTGGGATTTGATCCCACAACCCCCCGTTTATAATTAAACGCCTTAACCACAAACCTAACATAACTTTTATAAACATAACTTCATAAATATATATATGTATTATCATAATTATTTAAAATTTATATTTATATAATGTTCTCGGGTACTAGACCTGGAAGAAATCAAAGAATATATCCCAACGGTTCTCAAAACCGTTGGGATAGGTGATAATTTCCAGGAGGGAATGCTGGATTTTGGGCTGAGTTTTCCCAACGGTTCTCCCAAACCGTTGGGAAAGGTGGGGTCTTTCCCAACGGTTCTCCCAAACCGTTGGGAAAGGGGTGTTTTGAGCCCCCTTTCCAAACGGTTCTCCCAAACCGTTGGGAAAGGGGGGGGGGGGTCTTTCCCAACGGTTCTCCCAAACCGTTGGGAAATGGGTGTTTTGAGGCCCCTTTCCCAACAGTTCTCCGAAACTGTTGGGAAAGGTGGGGTCTTTTCCAACGGTTCTCCCAAACCGTTGGGAAAGGGGTGTTTTGAGGCCCCTTTCCCAACGGTTCTCCCAAACCGTTTGGAAAGACCCCCCTTTCCCAACGGTTTGGGAGAACCGTTGGGAAAGGGTGTATATAAGTGTTGGGAAAGATCCAATTTCCAGTAGTGTAGCGAACACGGCAGGCAAAACAGACCACCGGAGCGCGTCTGGTGGTCCGCAGAGGACCCTGCCAGCTCGCCACAGCGGCACGGCGGCGCCGGCAGCCGGCACCCAGCACGCCGCCAGGAGGAACCGCCACAGCTGAAGCTGCGGCAGCAAATGGCCGGATCCCACGGTCGTGCGGGATCCAGAGGGTGAGGACGCGGCAAGCGCGCCGCTTCCGTTGGGCGAGAAAGGGGTAACGGTTCCCCCCTGCTCAGCCGTTGGCCGAGCCAGCGCACCCCCCACCCCCCGGCCGGGCTGGGGTGGGTCACGAGGACCGGGCCGGGCCGCACCCCATTGGGCTGGACCCGGACCCGGGTTGGGTCGACCTGGTTCGGGCTGACCCTGGGGGGGTTGGGCGGGGTCGGACCGGGCCCATACCCCATTTTCAGATCACTTCAGATCGTTTGCCCATATATTAGGCTACGGGACTCCGATCGACGCACCGTTAGTTGAGATGCAATCCTTGGATCGAGACGGCCGTTTCTGTATATTACACCAAAGGTTTCAGAGAACATGGGGTATGGCCGGGTTGGTTCGAACCCGAAACCAACCGGGCCCTCGGAGCGGAAACGCTTATAACTTGAGTTTCGGACGTCTGATTGATGTGCCGTCAACATTGTTGGATTCCTCTTGATGAGATGGAACTTTTATCATACTTCTCCTGAGGTTTGGAAGCAGTTGGATAGTGGCTGGGTTTGATTGAACCTGAAATCCAACCGGGGTGGAAAAGCTGATAAGTTACAGACCAGACGTCCGTTTGACGAACCGTCAGCAGCGTTGGTGATCACATTGAGAAACAGTACCTATGAGTATACCCTATGAGATTTTGGGGTACAGTTGAGATATGGCTGGGTTGGTTCGCACACGAAACCAACCGGCCCCCTATGATGAAAAGGATAATAACTCACACACCGGGCGTCTGATTGACGTGTCGTCTGTTGCGTTGAGACCCCATATGATGAGGCAGTCCTTTGAGATACTTCTTCGTGTAACTTTGTGATACTTGGATTATCGACATGTAGCTCATGGAGCGGACCCTCCCGAAGACGAGCATACGGATTATGAAGACCGTGTAGCCAGATGAGACCTGACGACTGCTTGACCGACTCGACTTGGTTTCAGTCGACTAGCCCAGTGGACGGAGCGCCCGATATTTGGAGATAGACCCACGGTGGACGAAGCGCCTAGTAGTTGGCCACATACCCGCGGTACTCGACAGGAGGAGTACCTCTTTAGGTTATTAGGTAGAGCGCTTGGTATTTGGTGGCAGAACCTCAGCGGACAGAGCGCCTGGTAGTTGGAAGAAGACCCGCGGTACTCGACAAGAGGAGTACCTCAACAGTCTAAGGTTAGTGATCAGTACCTCAGACTCGTGACCGGATCACTGTACTCTTGAGAGACGGAGCTCTTCATCAGTTACGGTTTCGATAATGAAAATCCTGGTTTGAGATGAGTCTATGACCTTTGTGTTTACCTCATGATTGAGATGGGTCACTTGATAACATAGGTATATGTATGGGCATATACCTAGGTAGTGGTTATCAGTTGAATTCATAACCTTTGTGTTTCCTTATGATTGAGATGGTTACTTGATAACTTAGGTATAAGTATGGGCTTATACCTAAGTAAGGGTTATCTGTTGGGATTCTGCTTTGTGGTTATCCTTGTTGGATTTTGAGAGACCTTGAGGGTCTCGGGGTCCCTACTGAGTATCGTTATACTCACCCATGCATGGGATATGCCCGCACCTCGTTGTGTTGGATGCAGATGATGGACAACGCTGACGGAGGCTGAGTGTTCGAGGACTGGACGATACCCGGAGGGGGATCTCACGACGAGTTGGTGCCTGGAGGAGATAGACGGATGGACGATCAGATGTGGAGTGCTGGGGATGACATCTGTACCTAACCTTCAGGTAGGATCCGTGGTGGACGAACCAGGAGCTGTATGTCATCTTCCAGCTGCTTGTCTTTTCTGTTGTAATTTACCTTTAGTTGTAGTTGTACCTCTCTGTTGGGCCTGTAATTCCGTCCCCTTTGTACTTTCAGCACTTTTTTTACTGTTGTACTTAGTGTTTTCTTCCTCTTGTACTCTGGTTGTGTTTTTTTATGTTTATAAAGGCAACACCTTCCCAGTTATAGGGATTTACGTTTTTGGTGCTAGTCTCCAGCCCCTAGTCTATGGAAGGTGGGCTTGGGGTAGTTACGACACAGGCCCCGGTGGACGGGTCATGAAAAAATGGTATCAGAGGTGTCGGTTCTACCGTAGAACTTAGGACTCTGATATTTTACTTTCTATGAAGCAATAGTGTTAAGCATACTAAGTGTGGTTTTCAGTTCAGCGAGTCCAGTGTTGGTGCGGGCGGCCGGTGTATCCATAAACTAGGACCCTGACTTCTGATTTCCGACTTAGTGCACGAAAACACTGATTGTGTGTGTGTTTTCAATAGTTTCTTTTAAAACATCTCAAACCAGGTCAGCTCACCAGGTAAATCATTTGACCGTGTCATGTTTGTTTCTTTCAGGATACCTCCCCGTGGATGACCAGCTAGAGCCCCGACGGTTGTACGTACTGACAGCCCGCCGAGCGATGTGGCCTCAGTACAGGGCCCTATCCTAGTTGAGGCACCAGCGGTACTACCACCTATTAGGCCACTGATGCCACCAGCCCCACCAGTAGAGAGTGCACGTCGCTTGAGTGCAATGTATGAGTTCCAACACTAGAGGCCACCCAGGTTCAGGGGAGAGACGGACCCGCAGGTGGCTAAAGATTGGCGGGAGGCTATGGTGAGAATCTTCAGGCTAATAGGGACGCCAGCAGACATTATGGTGATCCTTGCTACCATCCTTCTTCAGGAAGCAGCAGGCATATGGTGGAGTTTGATACTCCAGATACATGACGAGGCGATACTTCTGTGGGGAGACTTCGAGAGCCTATTCCGGGCAGAGTTTGTACCAGCCACCCTTCGAGCGGTGCATATACAGGAGCTACAGTATCTACATTAGGGTATCATGATGGTGGCGTAGTACTCAAAGAGGTTCAAAGACCTCTCACTCTACTCCACAGATATGGAATGGGACCCATTCATCAGGGACCGAACCTTCAAGCAGGGGCTCAGGTGAGAGATTAGAGCTTCTGTTGTTTCTCACAGCATCCTGATGCAGACACGGGTGTTGGAGATAGCCCTCTAAGTAGAGAGTTTCCTTGCTGATCAGTCTCAAGAAGCAGGACCCACCACTAGCCGGCATGCGGCAGAGTCTTCTGCAATGGGCCGTAGACAGTTGATGTAGAGGTCCAAGAGGACCAGACCTACTGGTGGCTGACTGCACGACTCAGGTTCAGTTGTGCGGGGAAACCGGGGTGGAGTCAGATCCAGTCATGCCAAGACTGGGCAGTGTTACTCCTGCAGTGGGCTTGGTCACCTGGCACGTGACTGTCCGACCCACCGTACAGATGATCGGCAGATAGATGAAGAACCCCTTAGACAGAGGAAGAGGTTCGATCAGGGTGGACCGTAAGGAGAAGAATACCGAGGCAGGGGAGCTGGCCGTGCAGCTAGAGGTGGATGACGCTTTGAGGTGTTTCCACCACAACCACCAGGAGGTCTACCCCAATCGCAGGGAATAGGTGGACATGGGAGATCTCAGCTTCAGGCAGCCGAAGCATATGACTACGGAGCTCTGGAAGCTGGCGGACAAGTGCAGGACTAGTTCCAGGCATGGGACTTTTGATCTTGGTGCTTCTAGTTTCCTTATTTTTATTGTTTTGTGTCTTTGTACTTCGTACCACAGCAATAAAAGACACTTTTCCTTGTGACATTTGATTCCTTTTTTTGTGTGCAAAGAGGTTCCAATTTAAACTATTAACTTGACACTCACTTTCGAGATTTCTACTAGAGGAGAACCAGTTACCTCACACTGATGCCGATAGTGTGACTCAAACCTTAGAGGTGAGAGTGACGGTTGGATCTCTTGGTAGTAACATCGAGGACTTACGTCGTCGTCCATGGCATGAATGCATCATTCATGTTCGTATTGACTGTATGAGGAAAAGAACATGGTTCCTCTAGGGGATGAGACATGATTTCTCTTATCAACAAAGAAGAAATCTTAGCAGCTCTTGTGGGACCAGAGATGGTCCAGGCCATGACAGAGAAGGTCCAGGTCATCCAGGAGCGGATGAGGACAGCTCAGAGCCGACAGAAGTCTTATGATGGAAGGAGGCAGATACCACTAGAGTTCGAGGATGGAGACCACATTTTCTTATGGTTCTCACCTTGACGTGGAATTACGGAGTTTGGGCTGAGGTGGTAGGTTATCTCCGTGCTTCATCGGACCCTTCACGGTCCTCAGCAGGGTAGGCGAGGTGGGTTACCGCTTGACCCATCAACCTCAGTTGCACCAGGTGCACGACGACTTCCACATATCGTAGCTGAGGAGATACGAGAACGACCCTTCGCATATCAAAGACCATGGGGAGCTGGACTTTGGAGATGGGGTGACTTTTGCGGGGTTCCAGTAGAGGTTGAGGATCGACAGGAGTGGATCTTATGAGGATGGTCTATTCATCTTGTGCGCTTTCATTGTCAGCACGGTAACCTCTAGGAGAGAACATGGGAGCGGAAGGCTCAGATGCATGCTATGTACCACTTTGTATCCCTAGTTTGTGTTAAAGATTTACGGGGACGTAAAGCCCTGAGGTGGGAGTAATGTTAAGACCCTTAAATTTCAAGGAAATTTTTTTCTTAGTTTCATTGGAATTTTACAAGTACATAGTTTCTGACGGTGCCTGATTCCGATGTTCGGTGTGCCCGGAATCAATTTCTGAAGATAGGCTCGGGTACGTTCAGTGAACGAACGAGCGGGTTTTTCTAACTTTTAATCTGGTTCTCGGAATCAAAATATGAGGGCACCGATGAACTCACAGCGCCGGTATTTGTTTCAGTGGACTTTCACCATAGGTGTGTTTGTTCGGGGAAAGAAGTTAAATTTTGGGGTTTAAGGAAGAAATAAATAAAATTGTGGACAGTTTTATTTTTGTTATTCAAGGAAGTTAAAATCTATCATGGGAAGTTGTTGGTGGGGTCCTCAACCACCCAAAATCCCATGTGTGAATATGTGGTAGGTGGGTCCCACACCCACCTAACCTCCCATGGGAGTGTTTAGTGTGGTGGGGCCCACACGAGACCATAACCCCTTGAACTTCTTATAACCCCCGTAAACTCCCTTGCACTTAATATGCCAACTTCCCTTAATTCTCACTAACACCCCTTGTGTTTAATTGTATAACTTATCACCTTCCTAACTCCCTCTTAATTTTTTGGGGAACTCCTTCTCTCCCTCTCTCCCTCTTTATTTCATGCCAACTCACGTTAAATTAATTGACTAAACCTATTCAATTAATTTAACTAAAGAGTTTTAATTTTAAGTTTGAAATGCTTGGCATGTTGTAATAAAATAAGAGTAAGTCTTATTTTATTTGGGGTTGGGATTTTTGGGTGGGAGAGCCTTTGTGAGAAGAAGAAGGAAAAGAAGGAAGAGAAGAGAATTCCTCCTCGTCAAAGAACGACGCTTCCTTATCGAAGAACGACACCCTTCCTCGACGAAGAACAAGACGTCGACTATGGAGACCAACGCCTACAACAACGTTCTTCTTCTTCTTCGGACGTCGATGGAATCAATACCATTCTTCTGTGACACCCGACTACCGCGACGTTCGACTTCCGCGAATCGATGATGTGCGACATCAATTTTGAGGTAGGGAATTGGATTTGTTTTCGTGTTTATTCTTTGCCATCAAACGTCAATTACTTTAGCCACATGGTATCAGATTAACGGGAGGGGGCCAGACCGCACGAACATGGCCGAACCCCCCCCCCCCTTTGTTATTGATTTCGTTAAGGCTCGAACGAATGCAGCGCAGTGCAACAGCACAACACAAAAACAAGGAGGAACATGACAAGAAGCGCGGTGCCGTCACGTCGCACCGTAGAGGCCGAATGAAACCGCGGCCGGAGTCGGGGCCGCAGAGGCGATTCGAAGAATCCGCAGTTTGTTTACTAGTGTACGGATCGACGGGTGATGATGAAACGGGCCGCAGAGGCGTTGTGAAGACTTCGCAGTGAAAAACAGGTCCCAAGAGGACCGCTGGCGAAGACGGCAGGCAAAACAGACTACCGGAACGCGTCCGGTGGTCCGCGAAAGACCCTGCCGGCACGCCACAGTGGAACGACGACGCCAGTGGCCGGAGGCGGTTCCCAGCACCGGGCGGCCTCTAGGATGTGGCGGCGCTTGACATGCTGCTAGGAGGAACTGACATGGCTGAAGCCACGGCGGCAGGTGGCCGGATCCCGCGGCCGCCCGGAATCTGGAGGTGGAGGACGTGGCAGGTGCGCCGCGTCCGTGGGGCGAGAAAGTGGGGAATGGTTCCCCCCTGCTCGGCCGCTGGCCAAGCCAGAGCACCCCCCCCCGGCCGGGCCACGCCCCGCCTGGCCGGGCTGCGCCCATCCAGGTCGGACCCAGACCCGGGTCGGTTCGACCTGGTTCGGGGCGATCCAGGGGGTTGGGCCGGGTCGGACCAGGCCCAGACCCACCATTTTCGGATCACTTCCGGTATTTTTCCCATATCTTAGACTATGGACCTCCGATCAACACACATTCAGTTGCGATGCGATCCTTGGATTGAGACGGTCGTTTCGGTATATTACACACAAGGTTTTAGAGAACTTGCGGTATGGCCGGGTTGCTTCGAGCCTGAAACCAACCGGGCCCTCGTAGCGGAAATGATTATAACTTGAGCTCCGGACGTCCGATTGACGTGCCGTCGACTTTGTTTAATTCTTCTTGATGAGATGAAAATTTTAACATACTTCTCCTGAGGTTTGGATGCAGTTGGATAGTGGTCGGGTTGGATGAACCCAAAATCCAACCGGGATGGAAAAGCTGATAACTTTCAGACCGGACATCTGTTTGACGAACCGTCAGCGGCATTGGTGATCATATTGAGAAACGGTCCCTATGAATATAACATATGAGAGTTCGGGGTACATTATAGATACATACGGGTTGGTTCGCACACAAAACTAACCGGGCCCCTAGGACGAAAAGGCTAATAACTCACAGACCGGGCGTCCGATTGACGTGTCGTCTGTTGCGTTAAGACCCCTATGACTATGTGTGCCTTTGAGATACTTATTCATGTAACATTATTATACTTGGAGTATCGACCTGTAGATTGTGGAGCGGAACCTCCCGGAGATGAGTCTACGGAGAATGAAGACCGTGTAGCTGGCTGAGACCTGACGACTGCTTGACAGACTCGACTTGGAGTGAGTAGACTAGCCCATTGGACGGAGCGCCTAGTATTTGGCGACAGACCCACGGCGGATAGAGCGCCCAGTAGTTAGCCGCGGACCCGCGGTACTCGACAGGAATATTACCTCTGTAGGCTATTAGGGAGAGAACCCGGTATTTGGCGGCAGACCCTCAGCAGACGGAGCGCCCGGTAGTTGGAAGAAGACCTCCGATACTCGAAAAGAGGAGTACCTCAGCAGTCTAAGGTTAGTGAGCAGTACCTCAGAGTCGTGACAGGATCACTGTACTCATTAGAGATGGAGCTCTTCAGCAGTTACAGTTTCGATAATGAAAATCCTGGCTTGAGCTGAGTCTATGACCTTTGTGTTTACCTCATGATTGAGATGGGTCACTTGATAACTTAGGTATATGTATGAGCATATAACTAGGCAGTGGTCATCCGTTGAATTCATAACCTTTGTGTTTCCTTATGATTGAGATGGTTACTTGATGACTTAGGTATAAGTATGGTCTTATACCTAAGTAAGGTATATCTATTGGGATTCTGCTTTGTGGTTATCCTTGTTGGATTTAGAGTGACCTTGAGGGTCTCAGGGTCTCTACTGAGTATCATTATACTCACCCTTGCACGGGCTATGCCCGCACCTCGTTATGTTGGATGCAGACGACAGACAGCGCTGACGGAGGCCGAGCTTTTGAGGACTGGACGGTACCCGGAGGTGGATCTCACGACGAGTCAGTACCCGGGGGAGACAGACGGACAGACAATCAGACGTGGAGTGCTGAGGAGGACATCTGTACCTACCTTTTAGGTAGGATCCGTGGTGGACGAACCAGATGCTGCGTGTCATCTTCCAGCTGCTTGTCTTTTATATTATACTTTACATTCAGTTGTAGTTGTACATATCTATTGGGCTTGTATTTCTGGCCCCTTTGTACTTTCAGCACTTTTTTTTACTGTTGTACTTAGTGTTTTCTTCTGCTTGTACTCTGGTAGTGTTTTTGTTTATGTTTATAAAGGCAACTCCTTCCCAGTTATAGGGATTTATGCCTTTGGTGCTAGTCTCCATCCCCTGGCCTATGATAGGCGAGCTTGGGGTAGTTACGACACGGGCCCCGGGGGACGGGTCGTGACAGCCTCAACTAGTGTGTCTCAAGAAAATGATTCTTTGTTTTCCATGATTGTGATTAAATAAATTCATCAAAATTTAATTACTACTATTGAAACAATTGTGAAAAGAAGAACTAATATCTGAAATTAAATGAAGAATTTGTCCACTGGCATCAATTATTTGACCACCTAGTATAGAAATACAATGTAATGTGTCATGAAAGGTCTTCATAATCACGTCTCTCACATTAAAGCTCTCGAGGTTTCCATGATAAGAAAAAAAAATTAAAGAACTTATATCCTCTCCTCTTGCTTCATCCTCTTCTCCAAAAGTTCATCTTTCAAAATCCTCAGATCTCACAAATGTTATTTCATTTTTAAAATAAGAACTGATATATTTATTTTCAATCATCTCCATGGTTGATGACACTTTAGATAAGGTGCATGACCATGTGAAGTATTATACAATGAGTGCTTCACACACTCGGGTAGAACTGACCAAAAATTATAATGAGTTTTTCTCCAAAATCCTTACAAGGAATCAAATAAATTGTTTGGTTAAGTATTTGGAAACCAATATTACACTTCCTCTAGTGACAAAGGATTTTAAGGATCAGATTCTGAAGCTGAGAGAATTTACTCTCTTGTTGGACATGTTTATAGAAAACAAATATTTCGTTGAAAAGGAAATGAAATATGCTGGAGAGATAATTTAAGAGTTCATCAAGATGTTAAAACCATATCTCCATGTCCAATGTGGATCCATTGTGGTACCTCCTATTGTACCACTTGGACCTATTGGTTTAGTGACTCTGCCATCTCTGATGTCCATTTCTTTGGATTTATCTCAGATCAGACCTGTCGTTATAGAAACAGTTCAGCCTCAACATTCTTCTAAGCACAGACCGTCCCAAGCCTATATATATTCCTAAAAGAGTGCATATACCTCCTATAAAAACCCATTTAGACCCTCCAACTTCTCATAATAACCCTCATGTTAAACCATCCATTGATCCTACTGATACGGGGAAAGAACCCCTTGAACCAACTAAGTAGAGTGGAGTGATCTTTTTTTGATAGGTCTGAGTCAATGTATTTTTTCTCATTCAGTGTACTTTTCTTATGAATTCTATTTCCCTATTTTTAGTTTTCCACCTTCCACTTTTTGCTAATCGAAAAAGGGGGAGAATATTATTCAACATTATTAAAATAGGGAGCTCATTATTAAGAATTATTTTGTGTTTATGTATTATTATCCCTGATACATTATTATCGTCATTGTTATCTCTGATACATTATTATCATCATTATTATCTTTGTTACATTATTTTAATCTTCTCTATGTTACATTATTATATATTTACTTTAATCGTTCTGTGATGATACTTAATAATGGCACTATTGTTTTTTATAAAAATAGGGGATATTATTTCCTGATAGATTCTATTGGCAAATATCTATGTCTATAATGGTTTTCATTGTAAAAAATCATGTAATATATTAAAATCTATTTTAAATTATGTCAAGGATTCTAAATTATTTCAAATAATTATATTGAAAATCATATCAGATCAACCATATAACTATTTTTAGTGTTTATATCTAAACAAGCATATATGTAATTATTGATGGGTAATTATGGGTTTTAACCCTCACTTACATTTTTGAATTGTAAGAAAGATAGAAAATATAAAATTTATCTAATAATGAGTCATTGAAACTGACAGAAAGATGAATCACCAACAAACATATGACTCACTGATAGACAGTTCAAATAGAAATATGTTCTATGTATGTGAAGTTGACACCATTAGAAAGACTCACTGAACTCACCGTTTCACATGACACTGATGCAGACGACTCACTGTTGCATATGAATCACTAATGAAAATGACCTACTATCAGTCCAAAGTGACCAATCATTGTGTGGTGATACTGATTCAAGGACTCACCATTAGTTGAAATGAGTCACCTTTTGTTCAACTCTCTCACTTAAAAAAGGAAGGATTCACCATTCATATAAGTCACCAATAGATCAATTATCTCACCTATAGAAGTAAAGACCCACCATTGAATCAAGTCACGGATGTAATGAGTCACAGACATTTGAAAAGACCGAAAAAATGACATACTGATGGGTTGAGACATCGATAGAAGGAGGCACTGACATAAGAAGACACCGACATAAGGAGTCACTGAGAGAATGAGACCCTGATAGACGAGTCATCAATAGACTATTAAAATCATATTTTATTAATATTATTTCTCATAGTCAAATTTGTGTAATTTAATGATGCATACATATATAATAATCTTCTATAGGATTTTTAGTAGATAATATGAGGTATGATGATCCAATTCATGTGGAATGTACATTCTCTTTGTCGGTCCTCAAAAATAAGAATTACATTAATAGAAAAAATATAAACCTAGTCATGAGGTGCATACCTGTAAGAAACATACAGAAAAACATACGAAACTCTCATAAAACCACTGTGAACTCATGAACAAAAGAACACACAAGGCTATCTTAATCGAGCTAAACATCTAATTGAAAAACTATCTCAGCATATCAAGAAGGTGAATAATATAACTACAAAACCATAACTGTAGCTTGAATCCAGACTACGACACTCAGTTTTCTGTCAACTTCAAAAATGTTACTTGATCATAAAATCCACTTCAACCAATGAGTCCAGAGATACACCTCATAACACACAGAGCCATCTAAACCTAACTCTATATATTGAGATATGTTATGTTCTTTTAGTTACATTTCTGAGAAGTGTTTGTATCTTTTTGTTACACACACACACTGAACCATGTTCATAACTGGAGGATAATTAATATACTCAATCTAACTCTTTTTATCCATTTGTATCCAATGTAGAACCGTGGAAGATGTCATGTGAAACCTTTTTGATGTTTTTCCCATGAATAACTATGGTAGAGGTCAAGGGTGACTTGGACAGAACTGTGTGCTATTGAGAAACTAGATCTAGGGTGTGGATCAAAATTTTAATTAATTTAAACTACTTGGTGATAGGTGATCACAAAGTGGAGAGGATTAATCTCTTCTTAAGACTGAACCTCTTGTTTTATTCCCACTATTTTTTCACCTTTTTTTCACTATATTCCATCACATATTTCATAAAACTAAATTTAACTCTAATTGCTAGTCCTAGAAAGTGTTTAAAAGTGTATTGAATTATTAGAATAGTTACAAAATCATTATTAATTGTCAAATTGATACAACTGAGAACTAATCAATCTTTTGAGAAATTCATATAATAGTAATGCTCTTATAAATTCACTACTAGATAACAGGGAAATCGAATATTAAAGATTGGGGGAACTACAAACAATTCCTTCTTATAGAAATTTTTTATAAATGTCAATTCACCCCCTATTGATTACTATATTCTGACAAATAAATGTATCATGTGAAAAATAATTGTAACTTGTCAAAAAATATTTATTTATTGAAATTGTATAATGTTTGGTAATTTTTAGAATTTGTTTGATTTATGTAAATTGTTTTTTAATTTATCAATCTTATTTTATTTGATAGTAACCGTATTCTGAAATGTCTGAGGATTAAAAAAAATTGATTTATTTTTTATAAACACCATGTAATGGATAAAATGAAAATATTTACATTACAGGAAATACATTATTTTTTATGAGAATTTAAACTGGATACAATAATTTTAGAGAATCATTTCATATTTGGACCTTCCTGAAAAAGTAAACTGCATCTCGAAAATTACCCTTATTCTGGAGGCCATTCCATCGCATTCCACATCCTATTGAACATTGTCTCCCTCCCTATCGCAACATATTGATTTTAAGAATAAATATAATATGGTCTTTAAAAAATGTTAAATGTTGAAACTCCCCAATAGGCTACCATAGTATAGCATAAAAATTTTCAATAGTGTCCAGTCGGTACACTAGGTCAACATATTCTTCCTATGAAATGTTTATTAAAGAACATATTAAAATGACGCATGCACATGGATACCACAATTCATGGATGTTTCTAAATTTTCAATTCCTATCTTTGAGTAATACCATATAGACTCCACCGCTGAAACCTATGATGGGGTCCTGACAATCTTTCACATCAAATTGATAGTCTTATCAGTTGAAAATGTATAGTAAAAAAGTAGAATATTATTAAATTTTCATTTCAATCCCCATTGAATGTTTTATCCATACCATAACCCATGTGGAATCCCATTATTAGTTTTTTTTCCTCTTTAAATGATGTAGATGAAATTATGATTAAATAACTTCAAAAACTATAATAGTTATAGGTAACTTGTGAAGCCCTTTGATGTTTCCATTTATGAAATACACAATGTACCCCATCATTTTTCCATACATGTTACCCCATAATATTCCAATGTCTCTTTTTTATTTATGAGTATCCATCATATAATCATACACTAACATACTATCCTTATAGATTTATTCTGATAATTATTCAAACCTTTATTGATTTAAAACAATTGGAACATGAAATTGATCATATTTAAAATAAATTAATTTTATCAATAGTTTTAAATATTAAAAATTAGTAAAGATATTGTATATTAATCCATGTGATAGCCTTATTTGTAAGTTCATATTGTAATGTTTTTCTCACATTGATAGAATTGTGTAAGAAATAGTACACATTATATGCATTTAGGGGTATTTAGGTAAATGGGTCTTCATTGATTTCCAAATTGATTTCCATATGAAAATCAAATATCATACAGACACCCCAAATGTGGGTGAAATGGTTGATGATACATGTAAAAATGACTCCATGAATCATATATTACCTTCCCCCGAATGGAAAATCCATGTGTCACAGGTGAAATATATAATCTTCGATTACCAAAAGAAAAAATCAGACTCTGCATTTACCATATATAAAAATCTTATCATTCTGTATGAATTGTTTGAACATACTGACTATGGAAATTCCTTTTCAAGGAGTGCCTAGAACATAAAATTAAATTTTACCTCAGGTGTATCTAGTTGGTTATATTGAGGAAAATGTTCATTCATATCAATATACAACACAACATTGTCATTTCATATCAGTATGGAGAGAAATTGTGGAAACCCCCAATGTGAGTCATCCAAATCACTATAGAACATGAAAATTTTATTTCAATTTCTCCATCAAATCCTTTAATGGGGAATCTTATAACTAAAATATTTTTGTATCCATTCTTACACAAGGGACACATTGTTACGACTAGAACCTTTATACATTAAATTATGATTTTAATTGAATTAAAATCACTATTATAATTATAGAATAAACATGCACTTACATGGTTTTATTCCAACCAATCATATTTAAGATCCCTTTAGGAATTATAAACATTTATAATATAATCATTAAAATGTTATCATAGGATTAGTATAAATACCCATATTGGATGAATACAAATGATTCAAAAATAATAATTGACAAACTCATCACGCAGGATCATTACCCTGGAAGTCCATTTATTGGTGAATTTGAGGGAGATAGAATTGATAGAATTGTCCCATGACCAATCACAATTCGAGATTGAACAACTAAATCATGAGAGAAACAATTTACATGAGGAGTTCTAGTTCATCGATATTATGAACCAAACAATATACAACAAACCCCTCCATGAAAATCTCACCATAACACACCTTACCCTTAAAGTATTTTTGGGTGTGATAAAAATATCAATATAATGGATCTAATTTAATGAATATGTACATATTAATTTTAATAGAATAATGGTTATATTTACTTTTAGTATTTTTACATTATAAATAATTTTTATTTTTATTCAAAAAAAATTTCATTTGATTTTGGGAAAAATGAAAATTAAAATAAGACATTAATTTTAGTTAAATAATGTTTTTTTATATATAATATTTTAATAATATTTTATTATTAAATAAATTTATTAAATATTTATATCAATGAAACTTTTATGAAGTCAAATGTAATATTTATTAGGGTTAGAAAATTTTTACTATAAAAAATAAAATATTTCTTAATAGACGTAAATTCTTATTTTAAATGTAAACACTAGTAGATTGAGGAAATTATTTCGATAATATAAGAATCATTTTTCAACTCAGCATCTCAATATTATCCAATAGAGAATGTTTCAAAATTTTCTGAGCAAGTCAATTTTTTTTATAAAAGTCCAAGATGGTATAATTATAAGTTCTTTAATATGATATATTAATGACCAAAAACTGACATAATATATGCTATAAAGGGTATCCATGACCAAATTAATGTTTACTACATAAAATAATCCGATTCTACAGATATTTTACAAAATTTATAATGCCATTATGAATCCTCCAAAACCAATATTGTATATTAAGTTCGTAAAATAAATTCATTATATAAATGACTAATTTCCATATCATTAATGATACTATTTTAATGGGTTATGACATTTTCTTGATAAAATAATTTGAAACTCTCTATTTTGAGTGAAATCATGGGAAAACCCCAGAAAAGTTTTTATTTTTTATTACATTATTGTATAGATTCAAAAACCTATGTTTGAAAAATAATAAACAACTCCCCTATCATTTTATTTAAAATCTCACCCATGAACCCACTCATTTTCACACAAAATACATGTAGGATCCTTAATCTTACCTCCCATCCCGGGATTCCTCCCAAGTATCCTTGAAGTTCTCAGGAAGCACCAACCATGCTATTAGAATCACCCTCTCAAGGTAAATGATTTCCCTCTCTTATTTTCGATTAAAGAAACTTCTTTATAATTCATATTTTTAATATCAATTGTATTTTTAATATAATTATAATGATCCCCAAAATGAAAAATTGATTTAATAAAAAATATTTGATAATTTTACTATAACATTATTTCATTTACCCAAATCTTTACTATGTATAAATTTAGTAAGGGATCATATCCTTCTCCTCTTTATTAAATAATATTATTCATTCTAATATTTTTTTCAAATTCTTAATGTTGGGATATTGTTTCTTGTATACATGTTAATTTAAATTTGATTCCAAAAATTTGAGAGACCTTTTCACTCTAATTATAAATTTTTATGAACCATTATGTAATGCTATTATGCTACCAAAATTTCAATGTCATTTTTTCCATGAATTTTTTTTTATTATGACTGTTGTCACTATTTCCACTCAAGGTTATTAACCTAGACACGACTATATTTATTTTATAGAGTAATTCCATGTATTTATTCCACATTTGATGATTATGGAATTCAAATTTATAAAATATATGTTTATGTTATATGATTCATGTGGCATACTTATGAATTTAGAAGATATGATTGTGATATTTGTGCCTAGATAACGCTCCAATACGATGGGTAATGTTATTGTCTCATGAGATGATATGTATGGTGTGTGAGAGGTTATCTAATAAACATTATGTTTTGAGTTATTATTTTTTAACCTTTACTTATGTTTATGATTTCATGTTTAATGTTATTTCCACATTACCATTATTCTATTATGTAGTGATGTTATGTAATGACTCATTATTTGGGTTTATGATTATCAAGTCTTTTATATTCCATTGATATTTCTATTGTCAAAAATGTAATAACATCATCATGTAATTAATTTATTATTCTCATACTGGGATTTATATCTCACCCATTTATTATGTATATCCCAAGGTTATCCCATTCTATTTTAAGAATGGTGGAATAACATAATCATATTCCTGATGTTTTAAATAATGTTAATTTATCTCTTTTTTTAATTTTTTATGTAATATTCCAAATTCCCAAAGATACTATAAATCTAAATTTAAATTCATAGTTGGTATCAAAGAATGGTTTATTTGTTTTTTGGATTAGGAATAAAACACCCTAGATACTTCCATAGGGATCATTATAAACAAATAAAACATCTATTTATTTTGTTAAAGTATATAGTAATATGTTCCAAGAAAATAAAATATTTCTAGATACTACAAGTTGATGTGGCTCTAACAAAAATTTATATAGGTGTAACACCTGAAAAAACCATATCAAGCTAGAATTGATAAGAATTGGTGCATGAATATACGAACCATTCGCACACCTGATTTGACAATATTTTGGAATATTCATTTGTGAATTCACAATCTCATTATGAATGATTATTAATGGATCAAAAAATTCAAAAAATTTAATATTAGAAAGTATAGCATGGATAACATAAAATGAAGAAAATAAATTAATTATTTAATGAATAGATTTTATTTATATTTTTTCCCTTTAATGTTACTGGATTACCATTATATTTTATAATAGTTTAAAATTACTCATTCCTAATTTCCCTTTATTTTTGATAATAGTCCAAAATAAGAGCAATTATGTAAACAACTAATTTAATGGTTAATGTGATGACTACCCAAATGAGTTTCCCAAATTGATAGGAGTAGTTATCTCAAAAATTATAACGATACTCTCTCATTTGATCAGGATTAGAATAAAAACACAATTATTTAGAACTGCCAAACCCATTAATAAATAACAACATATAATTGATATATTTATGAGAAAATTTCCTGACAATTTAAATAGATCATCTGATCCCTTAGTCATCAAAGAATGGATAAAATCCATGGTGAAGATATTCACCATCCTTCATTGTTCTGAAAAATAGAATGTTATAATTGAAATTTATCATATGTATGGAAAATCTAAAAATTGGTTGGAATTGATTAAGAATAAAAATCCTAAGAAAGAGTTAAAAGAGATGAGGCTAATGAAATTCTAGAAAATTTGTTTGAAAAAAAATCCTTTCACTCTCCATCGTAAACTCGAAAGGAATTTAATTTCCCTCAAGTAAAAATAATGATTAATCCATCTTGGTATTTGAGGAAAAAATAAAAAATACATTCACAATATGACTCTAACTTTTTAATTTCCCATAAATGCAATTTTAATGCTTCATTGGTGGTCTAAAACCATGTATATGAAATGTATTAGACATCTGATCCTTTAGATATATATGAAAAAATTGTTTAGTGTTACCTTAATGTATAAATGGTTACTAGAAAATCTAAAGTGTCATATGGGAATAAGAACTGGAAGGTGGAGTTTAATTTTGGTGGTGTGATGGAGAAATATAATGGTTGTAAGAAATTTCAACATCACACATTGTCAAATGTGTGAAAAGTATCAACCCAAAAATTTCCCAAGTGGGAAGAGGAAATGCATTAGATTCATAAATGAAGAGTTCATAGAAATTGATTCATGAAGGGAGAAACCCACCAAGGTAATAGAAGATATGAATTCTCAATTCTACCCTCATCCAATTTTACAATGTTTAATCTTTTATAATTAATTACACTATGTGAACTGATTCCCTAATCTAAGGGTTATTAGATACAATCAATACCAATAACCTCTAAGGTAGTAAGGGTGATCATATTATATAATAGTCATTAGGGTTTATACTAAAATGACATGGTGAAATGTATTCTAGTAAATCAATCAAGAAAATAGAATATATATTATGATTTCGGTTCTACAGATTCTATCATATCACATATTTATTGTATAACTAATCAAATATCACAATAAATCATGAAAGTATAGTTATTGGTAAAAAACATGGGAAATTATTAAATCCCAAGTATATAAATCCTCCCTAATCAGAATTTGTGGGATCATCATCCCAACTAACCTTGAGATACTATATTTGGGGGTATTTTTGAAATTATGTTTATCAATTATAATTATGTATATAGAGCCAACATAAATTATTGTGAGAAATAAGTAACTCTATGTATAACACATCATCCTCACATTCTGTACAAGTGTATGGAGGTGGATGAATCTTATTTAGAACCAACATATCAATTCTGATATTATTTCCCTATGATAAATCATATTGAGCTAAAATTATTGAGTCCAAGGAAAATATTCTCCGCGAATACATTCACATTTTAGGGGAATAAGTTTATGTGTTTCCAAAATAATAACATTCTCTCCCACCTAGACAATATGTTGAGTATTCAACATCGATTATACCAAGGGAATCTCCATTATCCAAGAATATATATAGAATGACTATTTTGGAACTATATGATATTATGAAATGACTAAAAGAGATTCTGGATAAATGGTTCATACACCCATGTGTTTCACCGTGGGTAGAAATTGTCCTCTTCCTCAAGAATATAGATGGTTAAATGTGATTTTTCATTAATTATAACGAGATAAGAAAAGATTATAATAAAGAAAAAGTACCATATTCTTTCAATTAATGAAATTTTTTATCATTTATGTGGAGAAAAATTATTTTCTAAGGAGGATATTTGGTTAGGGTATTATCAAGTATGGATAATAGAGAAGGATATCCAAGGTATATGTTCCATAAAAGGTACAATCATTATGAGTTCATATCAATGTCATTTTTAATCACTAATGCTCCAGAAATATTAATCGTCTTGATGCATAGAATCTATTGAAATTTGCTCAACAAATTTTTCGTGGTATTTATAGATTATATTCTAATATAGTCCATAGGTAAAGAGGATCATGAGGAGGATTTGAGTACTGTTCTACAGTCCTAATGAAAGGATACTATTTATGAAGAGTACATAAAATGTGATTTATTGTTAAAGGAAGTCTCATTATTGGGGAATAGTATCACAAAAGATGGGATATTAGTGGACACTTAAAAGATTGAATAAATTTGAGGATATTTGCGGACAACATCAATGACAAAAATTGATAGTTTCCTTGGATTAGCTATTTACTATCATCGATTTTTGCAAACATTACCATAATTGGAAAACCCTATAACCAAGCTTACTCGGAAGGGAGTCTTGTTTTTTTAGAATAATTAATATTAAGAGAGCATTAAGGATTTGAAGAATAGTATTATAACATAACATATACTTATCCTACCCACAAATAGGGAACATTTCCTAATAAATTTTGATGCTTCGAAGAAGAGATTGGGTTTTGTACTTATTTAGAAAGAAAAAGTGGTAGTATATGAATAAATTAAATTTAATGTTCATGAATTTATCCAACCAAAACATGATATAGAATTATTTTTAGTAATCACCTCCTTAAAAATCTATTGGGATTATCTTCTTGGGGTGAATTATGAATCATATATGGGCCTTAAGAGCCTAAAGTATATATTCACACAAAATTAGATGAATATGTTCCAATGATGTTTTTTATAATTTATTGAAGACTATGACTTCTCAATACAATATAATACTAGGAAAGCTAATAATGTATAATACACTCTCGGTAATAAAGATTCTAAAATTTTTTCATTGATAAGAATTGAGAAGGACCCAATCATCGAAGACTAGAAAATGATGGACGTGAGATTCATAAATGAATAACATCATCAATAATTTACATAATTATTTATTAACCATATCATCTTTAGAACTAAAATGATGCTCCAAGAGATGATGGGGGTAATAAAAAATAATGTTGAAGATATAAGAAAATGGGAATCCTTATAGATCAAATTTAACGAAGAATGAGTTGTAGGATTTGGTTCAAGACTATGTGTACCACCAAATCCTAATAAAAGGAAGAAGATGTTAGATGATATGCATAGCTAAAAAATTTCTATCTATCCAGAGAGAAAATATACATATCCAGATCCTTGACATCTCTATTGGTGGGTAAATATTAATAAGAAGGTTGTGGAATATAAATCAGGGTTTTTTATATGCCAGTAAGTGAATACTGAAAATAAAAATGTCCATGAGGATGATGAAACCATTAATCATACCTCAATGGAAATGAGATAATGTACCACTTGAATTTTTCACTGGTATTCTGAAGAAATCATGATTAAACTATTCTATATAAGTTATATTGGATCATCTTACAAATTATAATCAATTCATTGAAATCTAAGATTACATCTCACTAGATCAACAAGAATGTATAATCATTAGAGATGTATTGAGACTAAATGGAACACCATTATCGATTACATGTAATTGAGATCCAAGATTTACTTATAATTTCTATATTAATCTCCAACATAATATAAATATTGAGTTTAAATTTAGCACAAATTTTCACCATCATGGTGACGACCATTTTAAGTAATCTATCATGAACCTAGTGGGCATGTTTAGAGCATTCTCAATGGACATCAAATAAGGATGGGATCAATGTCTCCATTTGTTCATGTTATCATAATATAATATGTCCCACTAAAATATTAAAATGAATCACTATAAATTCCTTTAATAGAGGATGCGAAGAACACTGGCGAACTATGAAAAAGGTTTTCAACTCTAATTGATAGGCCTTGAAATGGTTGAGGTTAAGGTCAAAATGGCAGGACCATTCAGCAACACATTAGTGATGGTCGGGGTTGACATAATACCTATACTGGTTATTTTCAGTGAGACAAAGAGTTTGAGTTTGGAGAAAATTTATTTCTCACAGTATCTCTATTTTGGAATGTCATGGGATTTGGGATGATGGGATGGATTTACCAAATATACATCGGTACCTTTCAGATCCTTGATCACATTGAAATAGTGGCATATTGACAAGAATTCCCTCCAAAAATATCTAATGTACATTATATTCTCCATGTATCCCTATTAAAGAAAGTACATAAGAGACACCTCACATATACTCAATCCATAGGTGGTAACATAGGATAATGATCTTTCATGTGAGGAGAATTTGGTGAAGATATTATATTTTAGATACAATGTTCTAAAAAAATAAGACAATTCACCTAGTCAAAGTGCTATTAATAAACTACCCATTTAATGAGGGGACATGGAAACTTGAGGATGCAATGAAATAGAATTACCCTCATATGTTTTAGTTTGTGAAATGAAAATTTTGACAGTGAAATTACTTAAGGGAGGAAGATTGTAATAACTTGAACATTTAAAAAAATTACCTTTTTATTGATTTAAAATCTCAATTAAGATTATAAACATAGATAAAGTTAATTAGTTTTATTATATCCTATCATATTTAAATGGAACAAAGAAATCATAACCAATGATAATATAATGTTTGAATAGTGATCTTATGATCAGTACACATATAGGGTTATGATAAGTCAAATTGATACTGACAATAGAAGTGATAGCCTCGCCATGTAGGATCATTCCCTATGAAGACCATTTAGCAGTGCCTCTAAGAGAGATAGATTCACAAGGATTTTCTTTTCATCAAGCCTAAGATGAGATCCAAAAACTATATCATGAGAGAAATATTTTATGAGAGAGGTTCAATCTCATTGAGATCACATCCCAACACATGTATGTCGAACCACCACATGAATATATCACTATCACAAACCATGAAATTATAGAGTTTTCTGGCATAATAAAGTTGTTTGTATCAAGACTCTAATAATAGGAATTTTTATATTACATTTCTAATTTTATACCGGTTATATTTACATATTTTTATTTTTCAATTATTAATGATTTTTATTTTGATTCAACAAAACTAATATTATACTTTTGGTAATATACTATTTCAAATACGAAATTTCTTTCGATGAATTAACGGATTTTAAATAGATGAATAATATTTTATTAATATATTATTATTAATAATTTTTATTAAATATAAATTATAGTATAATTATTATGAAGTCAATTGTAATTTTTGTAAGGGTTCAAAAACTATATTCTTCAAAATACTAAACATTTCTCAATAAATGTCAATTATATTTTTAATATGAAAATTCACATATATAGAAAATTATTTTTTTAAGAAAAATATTATTTTTGGAATTATCACATTGATATTATTAAATGGTGAATTTTTCAAAATATTCTAATATAGTAAAATTTTTTGGTAAAAATTAAATATAGTACACATATACTCTGTATATTATGATATCAAAATGACCCAAATTTGTGGAAATAAATTATATAAAGTGTATTAACATACATGTACAATTTTTCCCTTTTTAAAAATTTTATATTTAGGTTATTGGAATAATTTGATAAACCCTTTATGATTCCTCTGAAACCTATATCATATATTATGGTTTTAAAATTAATCCTTTAGAAACAGGAAGAAAATCCACATCACTAAGGATACAATTTTAATACATTTAGATCGTTCAAAAATTCTATAATGAAAATCAATACACTTTGGAAGAAACAATTGGAAAACCCATGGGAATGTTTTTGGTTTTCATTATATTATTATATAGAGTCCAAAACCTATGTTTGAGAAATAATAAAGAACTACCCTCTATTTTCCTATATAAACCCACCAAATATCAATGTAATCTTCACTAAAAATACATGTCTAATTTCTTTAATCTTACCTACCCTCTCAAGAGGCCTAACAGGGTTCCATTAATCTATCAATAATCTCCAACCATGATTTTGGAATTGCCTTCTCAAGGTAAGGTATTTATATATCTTCTTTTCCATTCAAGGACCTTATTTAAAATTATCATTATTAAAATCGATTGTTTTTGTTTGGATGAATTTATAAGTACCCCTATACTAACTAATTTATTTTCTAACATTGATAGACTATTTAACCCATCCTATTATTTCATTTATTAATGTCCTCACTATGCCTAAATTTATAATATTATCATATCCTTCTCCTCATTATTCAAGGTTTTTCTTTATTTTATGCATGTTATTTATATTTACTAATGTTTAAATATGTTTTTCCATATCATTTGTATGTCCATTTTATCACAAAATGTTGTGATACCACTTTCCCTCTCATGAAATAGTTTTCTAAACCATTATGTAATGTCGTTATTCTGTAGAAATTTCACTACGATTTTTTTCATGCAAAATATTATTCTTCTAAACACCATCTATATTTACACTCAATGGTATTCACATAAACCCATATTTTTTATGACATACATGTATTGATTCCACAGTCCATCAATATATAATTAAATATAATGAAATGTCTATTTATGTTATATAATCTATGTTTCATCCTAATGAATGTACGTGATATGATTATGGTGGGTGAACCAAAATAGTTCTCCAATGCATTGGGTAATGTTTTACTCTTGTGGGTGCCTATTTATGGTTAAGGGGATTTTACATTTATCACATTATGTTATGGTGACTTTTTTGGTTTCCCTTGACTTATGTTTATGATTTAATGATTAATTTGTTTTCCACAATCTTGGGTTCCCATTATGTTATCATGTAAAATCATGCCCCATTATTCATGTTTTTGATTGTTACCCCTTTTATATTCCATTGATATGCCTATTTTATAACAATAAATACCTTCTTCATGTTATGATTTTCATTTTTCCATACCTAGATTTATTTCTACTGATTTATTAAGTATGTCCACAGGTTATCCAATAGATTTTTAGTAATGATGGAATAATATGAACATGTTAAGGATATTTAAATTAATATTGATGTACCCCCTGTTTTATGATTCTATGAAATGTTACTAATTTCTAAATACAATAGACATCTATAAATTCATGGGTTTATTAGGTGTATTATAATGTAATAAATCATTAATTGATTAGTGATAAAATAAAGGTTATACTTATACTGGAACATCTTGGAAGGTTCAGATCAACTCAACAATATTAGATTATACAAATTCAGATTGAAATGATTTGTTAACTTGTGTAAGTTTTGGTTGAACACAAGTATTAGGTGAATCAATATTATAAATTCTACAACCACAAAATACAATGTAAAGAATCACCCACAAGTTGAATCTATAATTATCCGAAACTTTCTATCAACATATGATTTATTTTGTATGGATTGCATATTAAACTAAAAATCTATAATGTCACTAAATATGAATATTTATAGTATTTCTTTCATTAAATCATTACCTGGAAAACATCTTCCAATATATAATTTTTTTCCCACAAACTAAATCTATACACATTAACTCTAGGAAACTTATTTTCTAGTGTAATAATATTCTAGTAAAATTCTAGAAAATGTTAAATTTATTATGAATAATAAATGAATAGTGGGGAATGATTATTGTTAATCTAGGTTGTTACATAATAACATAATTATAGAAACGTGCTCCCAAATTATTACAGTTTCCTTCACATCAATACAAATTTATCCATCATTAACATCATTAAAAACATCATCATCATCCAAATGACATTGTGGCATATCCAAGAAACCAATTTTGTTATCATCTTCTACATCATAGGGAACAACCTCATTTTCATGGGATGTAACTTCATTAACAACTATTGTATGTATATGTTTTCATACAATTGGACGTTAAAAATGTATACTATAATCCTCAGCATATGACTCCATCCCGGAACCATTTGACCATAGGGAAAATATAGTTATTATGTTGACGCAATCGTCATCAGTAACTGATGGAAAAGCTAGATTCTATAGAGCATATGGGAATTAAAAATGTTTATATCTAATATGATGAATATTTTCCTCACATCCGAGAATTAAATAACCATAAATTCTAACCAAATTTTATCTTAGGGTTACACAATTCTATTTTCTAACTATTTTTTAAAGTTTCATACAATATGAATCTCCGTTCTCAGTTTGAACAACCTCCTTATAGTATTTGAAAAAAGAAAACATGATTCTCTATTTGAAAACTTATTTTTGATCTATATTATTATTGTGTAGTAATCATTAAAATGAGTAATAATAATATAGAATTTAGGACACAAAATTTACTATACCACAATTTTAAGACATCTTATTATATCATAAAATAGTGCACAATTGATTATATAGTTGAATTTATAATCTTATTAAGGTATGTTTAGGAGTTTACAATAGTGAATGTGAATCATCTAAAGAATATCCATTGGGAGTGTCAAAATAGGTGTGTAGAAAGGCATGTAATCATGCATCAGTTCCCAATGATTCTAGCTCAACATGGTATTTTCACAGTTCTGTCCCCCTATGTTCATTTGTGAAAGGGCCACATCAACTTGTAGCATCCAAATAAGGATTTCATTTCATAGATAACCAGAAAATAATTAAATTTTAAAATATTTGTATTATATTTTTAGAAACTAATATATGAAAAAAGTGTGTCATCATATAATTATTAATCTTCCAAAATTCTTGTTTAGTAGTTTAAAAAGATAATTTGAATAATCTATATAATATCCAAGAGAGTGTCAAACTAGCTGTGCAGTAAGGATCGATTTTGTGCACCAGTTCTCAAATGAGTCTAGTTCAATATGGTGTTTCTAGGGTCATTATCAATAGGCACATCTGTGATAGAGCCACATCCACTTGTAGTATCTAAACATGGATTTCAGTAATTATATAACCAAAATAACATTACATTGCAGAAATTTTTGAAATTTTTCTTATACCCTAAAAAATTAAACTAATGTTTCATAGTATAATTTTTAATCTTCCTAAAGATATGTTATGTAGTTTATAAATAGAACATGAATTACTTAAGACATATCCTTTGGTGTTTTCAAAATATGTGTATAGTAAATCTCGTTGTCATGCACCCTTTCCCGGTCAAGTCTAGATCAATAAGTTTTTTCGGTTTGATTACCACTAGGTATATCTCTTCCAGAGCCACATCCACATGGTTTATCAAGATAGGTATTTTAGTAAATAGATAACCAAAAATTAATTACATTATATAATGTTTAGAACATCTTATTTTATACTAAAATATGACACAAATGATTCATAGTGAAAAATTTAACCCTTCTGAGGGTATGTTCTATAGTTTATAAAGTTAATGTCAACTATATAATACATATCCAATGAGAGTATGAAACCATGTGTGAAACAAGATAATAATCATCTAAATTTTTGGAGTATCAAATCTTCCATGCAGTTAAGCCTCATTTTCATGAATTTAGCCATATCTTATCTAATGTTATTTAAATATTAATTCTAAGTTATTCAGTAGATAAATATTATTTAAAACTATTTTATTATTCAGTTAATCATTACATAGTAAGTAGTTAAAAACTCATTAATAAAAATTTAATAATTAGTTAGTTTAATGGTAAATAATGACTACTCATTAATTAATCATAAATTAAACATTTCATAATTCTTTCTTAAGTATTACTTATTACTATGTTAATTATTCCTAAATCATTCTATAATGAATCGTTAATCACCCCTTAATAATTCATTAATAATTTTATAACTAACCATTATTTAATTATTATTTAATTGTTAAACATTAATTAAATATTGGAAATTCATTCCTTCATGGTTAATAAATACAATTTTATTCACTCATTAATCATTATTTAGTAATCGTAATTATTTAATTACATTATATTGAGTTTGGGGTTAATTAAGTGTTTATCATTTATAATCATTATCCAAACATTAATTAATTAGTATGTAATCATTATTTAATATTTCATTAATCTTTTGTTATTCTTTAATTAATCATTACTTTATCATATGTTAAGAATTAGTTAATCCTAAGTTATATACTCCTTAAATATTAATTAATCTCTCATTAATCATTACATAAATAATAGTTATTAAATAGTTAATTATTAGTAAATTATTATACAATCACTATTTCAGTAGTTAAATTAATATTAATTAACATTTAATCATTAATTAATTATTGGTTAATCATTACATCATCATTAATTAATACTATTTTAATTATTCGTTAATCATCGATTAATTATTCTTTAATCACTGGTTAATAATTATTTTACCATTCATTTATCATTCACTAGTCGTTAGTTAATCATTGTGTAAGCATTCATTATGAATTAGATGATCCTAAATTAAGAATGTAATAATCCATAATTGATCACTAATTAATCTTTATTTATTAATATATATTAATTTTTTACTTAATAGTTTATTATTAGTTAATTAATAGTTACTAATTACGTAATTATTGGTTAGTCATTCTTTAATCATTAGTTAATCTATAAGGCCCCAGCCTCCGGTAGCCCGGAGCTGGTGCTCTGGTTATGATGTGTAATTTATTTCATACAAAGGAAACAAACAATTTACACAACATAACCCATTAGGAGGAACTTTCAGGTTTAGATCCTGGAGAATCAGAGTCAAACGCTTCACTTCTTCCTTACAAAGCTAAGATCAAAATCCCAAAACATGGAAACACTCTATTAACTTGTAAAAATTTCATCAAAAACGTAGGGTGACCATTGAAGTACCCAGTAAGGGGTTTTGAATGTAATTAAATCCGTCTTTTGAAAAATATCTTTGAAAATACTTTTCCATACTAAAAATAATTTCTTAAAGGAAAAACATCAAGACAGATCAATGGTTGATATAATAAATTTCAAGCACTTCATACTTTTTCATTACAACATTTAGCTGAAAACCACTTAATAAACAAGGTAATAATACTAGTATAACAATGTGGCATGGGTTTTACTAAGTAAAGAGGATATAAACAAGCAAGGTGTGTAAGAAAAATTAGGTGTAACCGTCATAAGAGTCATGCATAAGAACATACTCTACAACTTAGAAAAATACACATCAGGACATTAAAAATGTAATGAAACATTTGTAATAAAATTCTTGAAAAGAAAACTGGTCATGCATCAACATTGCCTCATCATATTCCATGTGTATTTTAATATGATACTCATAAGTGATGGTTCTATAACCAAGGATATTTCTCTAGTTGGAATAATCACTTGGTTGTTCATATACTAAAAAAATGTAAACTGAAGGACTCATGGTCTCTGTATCAAGGTCTTGTGCCATGACCTTGGGGTAATATCCCACTCTGACTGTCTCAAGAACTATCGATGCATCGAGGAGCTTACTTTTACCGGTCTCTGACCCGGAGGGCTTACTTTAACCAGTCCCCAACCTGGAGGGATTTTTTTTAACCGGACCACAACCCGGTAGTCCAGTATATTTTTCACTTGTTAATAAGGTCTGATATTCATGGTTTCCCATGCCAATTTGAATATTTAATATTTATTTCTTATTACCCAAGGTGTCCAATACCACTTTGGGTAATTTAATTTTTAGTTCATTAACAAGATATGTCTTATGCATGAATTATTTAAAATAATATATAATGAACCCATTATACATTTAGTCTTAAAATACTTTATATAACATAGTAAATACGGATATAAATAATCAAAGGCATAAAAAGTGTAGTGAACATTCTTTTCACATAAGATAGAACATAAAATGACCGATGATTAGGGTTTGCCACCTGAAATGATAGCTTCTTAATTAAAGAACCTTATCCATGGAAATGAATACTTACTAAAAATACATGTCATTCATCATGATGATAATGAACATGAAATTAGATTAAAACATAACTTGATTTATCAACAACATTCACTGCTTCAGGTAAAAGACTATAGGGACATGTTACTTTAAATCATTTTTAACATAATCTCACGAATTCAAAACATATGAAGTTAATATAATTAATACTTTTTAAATTAATGTATTTTTGACACAAATACATTTTAACTTAGAAAACACCAAAAATAACATTTATTAAATACCCTTCAAGTATTGGTTGCATTTAAAACACTACCTCTAATGATCAATACTTGAGATTAGGGTTCTAGAAACTACATAATTATAAATATATAGATATATGTATATAACCATAACCATATTAACCACTAATAAACACCGCAACAGGTTTAAAAATAAATAATAAATGGATACTACATGTTAACATAAACCCATGAATTCTTACTCCTTTAATTTAAAATAGGCAAAAGCACATTCTTTTAAACAACATAAATTACATCGACGATATATGAAAGTATGACTATTTAATTAAACGGGATCTTTAATGTATTCTCATATATAAAACAAATATAGGGTTAGGAAAACACTAAAACTTTACATGTGTTAAAACATCAATTAAATCCTGATAATTGTATTTGAAAATAGGGTTAATTATATATGAAACCATAAACACATAAACATAAAAAACTATGGTTTTAAAACTATAACATAGTTTCACTTAAACCAGAGACCTAGTTCGCATAAAAAATCATTCATAGATAATTATTCAAACAAAACTGATTTGTATTGAAATACATAAACTTATAAAAAAATATAGTTATATATATAAGGCATAAAGATCATACAAGTTAGGAATTGATTTTAAAAAAAGAAACATTTTCAAATGTATAATTCCTAATATAAAATACTGAATTATATGGAAATTTTAGAAATATATTTGGATTGGTTACATATATATGTGTATACTTAAACACCCATAAATACATATAAATAAGATAAGTAATGGTTTTTTATAACAGAAAACCCTCTCACGACTAAACTTATATAAATACTTGATTAAACAATAATAAAAAATAACCACCTTGGAATCCCTTAATCTGGGAAAGTTTTTAGGGGTATACCTAAACATATACATATTGTATCCTGGGGATTATATAAACAAAACCTAAAGGAAATAAAAACCCTTAAATCTTTTTAGGGAAATAATAAGATTTCATAATCCATAAACCGGGTCCTCAAAAGAGGGGAGAAACGGTGCCTATACCAAAAATATATATGATTATATATATATTCATGTCACATAACAGAGTACAAATAGTGTGTGTGTATTGTGTTTTAAATTATAAAGGGGTTGGGGTATCCCACTATATTTGTAGATATGAAGTCAAGCACCCCTCGATGCTCTCTGTTTGAAAATAATGGTTTGAATGGAATGTATATACCAGTAAATATAAGCTGTATATATATATTCATGTATATATAAGTATTGGGGAGCATGGGTAGGTTTGGAAAAAACACGTAAACAGGACACCCTTGACTGGTTGCAGAGGACACTCGGATCAGAGGAAGCTCGCTGGGTTAGCTGGAGAGACTGAGTGCAGTTCGGGAGTAAGAGGCAGATCGTGGGGAGAGTGTTTATATAGAGGATTTAGTGTACTTAATGGAACTAGATCCAGAAGTTAAGTCGAGACTACGGTGTCCAAGGAAGGTGGGGTGCACAAAGGTCAAAAGAAACAGTAGAGAAGGGGGTTATCGTTTTAGAGACCCGTAGCTTGACGTACATGGACATTACATTACATTTGCGGAATACTTAATACATAACAAAAATATACACACAAGGATCGTAATAGTTTAGTGTCTTTGGAAACATGGAATGTAATCTTCTAATCATGGTGAAAGATCTTCAACATCTCCCATATAATCTTCCCCTTTTTGTTCTCTTACCTAAAACATTTCTTTAAATCCTGGGAAAAAATCATATAAAGGGTGAGCTCAAATGCTCAATAAGGGTAAACAAAAAAATATCAATCACATCATATACATAAGAACATAACTTTTGGAAATATTAACCTACAAAAGCGATCATAATTTCATTACATGGGATAAATCATAGTAGTGAAATGTAATCCCAATAATCATAACTTAAAACATGAAACTTTGTGTCATACACACATAATCGTAGAGAATCATTTCTTATTAGTCAAGAATCATTTCCAAGACTATCTTAGCGGACAAAGTCCATTTCTGAACCAAGTTCACTCCCCGTTTCAGTCCTGTTTCACTTAACCGGTTTAACCTGCCGTTCCAGCCATGTCTATCTCATGAGATATAAAATATTTACCCAATGCATTGGAGGGAGATATAGGTCCCACCCATCTCATAATGATACCATTCATATGTGTTCCACAAAATCATAAATCATACATCATTGCATAACCCATGTAATAAAAATTGAATTCTTAAACAACAAGACATCATAAATCAATTCATATAAGATAAAGGATTTCATAAAAATAATTCCATCACAACATAATCAAATCAATGTAATAATAGGGATAGAATCAGAACCCTATATTATCTTAGATGGAAAATAATTTTGATAAAACACTTGAACTCCATTCTTGAGTAAAATATCCTTTCTACTTCAAAAACATTTTCCTTTCTTAACATGTCATACAATTTTAAACTAAAAGAAGTTAATTAAAAATAAACATGAAAACTTGTAATTTAAGCTTCTTGGAAATAATGTTAAAAATCCATTCATGTCATATATGTTAAAAAAACATTCTTTCCGTACTTTTGTCGGAAAAGTCAAAAAGTACCTCGTACGAAAAAAAACAAAAGGTTCCTTTCATATCATTTACTAAAAACTCACCGAAGGGTAAAATTGGATTTAAACAATTGTAGGTGGATGGAAACAATATTAAATATTTAGGAAACATGGATGTGGATGATAAAATACACCCCAGTAAATAACAAAGTATAAACAATCTCGGATAAAATGAGATTGTGATATTATCCCTTACCTTAGGTCTGATTTGATTCGTATGTGTCCGAACCTCATGTGTAATGATTAAACTAATGTTATTGACTTTTTCCAGAATCGTACTTATTTTTATGATATTATATATGGTCGTATTCTTGGCTTATTATTAGTAATATTTCATTTCTTCTTGTTATTCGGGTGTTTATTACTTTTTGTTCTTATGCGTGTTTTTTCGAATAAATTCTTATTCTTATCTTTAGGTTACAGATACCTCATTTACAGAATTGTATTAGTTTAATATATATCATATTCATTCATTCAATTCATTTATATAATCATTATCCAATGAAGATCATGTATAACGAGTCGCATCACTCTTGGAGACGGTATTCCGTACGTACGCACGAGCGATGATATCATTCCCATGATCGTTGAATTTTATTAGAGTGTATGTATACTATTTCAGAATAAATACCACTTTACAATAATCATATATAGTTATTATTTACACCATTATACCCATCCAAGTATGGTGGTGGTGGAAAATAGATTACACCACGGCGTGGAGACGGTATTCCGTACGTACGCATGCGCAGTGATTTTGTTTTCTGTAGGATGGATAGATGGTGAAATAGGTTTGTTTCATACTTATAATAAAATATCCGTATATGAGTGATACTGATTTTATTACTTCATAATGAAAAAACTAAAGAAGAAGAAGTAGAAGAAGAAATAAAGTTGAAAGAATCGGTAATGGACATTACCTCTTCTTTGAAGCGCCTCTTTGAGACCTCTTCTTAGGGCACTAAAATTGGTCTTTGAAGAAGACCAGGACCTCTAAGATGTTTCTAGGGAAGTGGGGAAGCGAAATGGGCATGTTTTGTCCGAGATTGAAGGCTCAAAGTGGTGTAAGGAAGAGAGGGAGGAGGTTCCCTTTTATAAGGGAGGAGAGGGGCACCTTTGGAATAACAAAAAATATTATTTTATTATAAAGTCAAATTCGGTTATTAATAGCTCCAAATTGATATATTTGGAATCTAAGGTGGGTATGGTTCTAAATCCTCTCATCCAATAGAATTTAGAAAGTTTAGGTATCAATTTTAACCTAATCATTTAGATTTAACTTTAAGTTAGATAATTTAACTTTTACCGTGTCTTCTTGTTTTCTTACACTATAAGGTTAATAAACTTACTATATCAAGACAAACGAACCCCAAGTTTTTTATTATTAATATATATAACCTTATCTAAGTCATTTGGCCGATTCTTATATTTTTAGGAATAAAATAACAATTAATAATATAGTATTTATTTTAAAAACTATTTTATGTCAATTTTGACACTATTTGGTAATTGATTTTTTTTAAACTCATAACAGAATGATTAGTTCGAAAACATTTAATTAAATCAATAATAACACGTCATATTAACATATAAAATTATTTTAAGTCATAAAAAGTCTCAAATTACATTTATTTTGGTATTTATAACATCAATTATGTCAATATTTCATTAATAAGATAATTACTGCATCATCATTGTATCATAAATAAATTAAATTATTTTAAGTCTAAAAATTAAAAATAAAATACCATTATGTAGGAAATCATTTTAGATTTCTAATTAATATTTATAGTCGAATTTATCTTATGTATAACCCTATATTAAAAATTCTTTAGTTATTAAACATTGATTTTAACTATTTTAACCCTTCTTTAAATAAATTGATAATAAATGTCCTAATCTAATCCAAGTGGGCCTAAATGGTCATATTTTATTCATGAGGTTGTTTTTGGTCGAATTAAACTTATCCAATAGAATTAGGACATGTGTTAGGGTAATAATAATATCATTTTTACCCTCAATTACCCTATTTATTTTTAACCGTGGTAAAAAAAAGTTACTATTCACCAAAAATTATTTTCATCTCATTGAACCACATTTTAGTCCTTGATATTAACCGTGTGTCTCGGATTTTCGAAATTCCATTCATATAAGTGGTAAAATTAAGTTTTATGAAAAAATCAGTTTTTTGACTACCACTTAGTGGTTTCACTATTCATCAAAAAATAAAAGTTTCAAGAAAAATACCAAACAATTTGGCCTAAGCTGTATTTTATATTATGATTTCAAAAATGATGTCTATTTTACCAAATTCAAAACATATCTGTTACATTAACTAATTTAAAAAGTTATTCCCATCGTCAAAACAAAGAGCATGTTTTTTAAGAGAAATACCTATCAAAAGATTGACACTTGTTTATGTCTCGTTTAAATGTGAAATTACATCCAATGGCCAACATTGTATTAAATTGTAAAAATATATTCTAAATATACTTTACAACCACTCAAATTAATAATTTATCACTACTAATTATTTCGATTAAAAAAGTTGTTTTTAATTAAAATTTAGTAATTTTCACTATTCATCAGAATATGAAAGTTATCCGAAAAGTACCAAAATTTCACCCTAAGATAATTTCGATATTCCAAATCAAAAAATGAAGTCCATTTTGAAAAATAAAATTTACAAAATTTCAAAAAGTGGTTATTACTATTCATAACGTCTAGTTTTAAAAATATTTTAATAGCATATCGTTGTTTAGTGAAACTCGGTATTGCGTACGACGCAACCTCTCGAGGAAGGTCGCAGTTGCGTGTAAAGCAAGCCAAGCTAGTGTTGTGTGTAGTGAAAGATTCCTTTGATGATTTATATAACATAAAAACAAAGTATTTCTCATAAAAGTCTCGGGTGTTACATTCTACCCCCCATAAAATTAATTTTGCCCTCAAAATTCGTCGGGGTTATAAATAGTTTACTACTCGAAAGTTTCTTTAATAGAAACCCACATCGTAAAAAGGAATACCAAAACTTGGCTTTAAAAATTAATTTATGAAACGTAACGGCTACCCAAATTAACTCATCCCTAGGTTTCCACGTAGGAGAACATAGGTGAAAATATGGATATGGAAGAACAATATAACCATCAAGTTCTGATGGAGAGTGGTAGAGAACATGACTATGAAAAGGACAACAATCCCAAAGCCATAAATTTGTGACAATCTAAGGTACCATCTGATTCATCGGATATAAGGGCACTAGGACAACATTTTTGGTTTTCAAGATCATTTCCCTAAAGTTGAAGAATATGAATTAGAATAAATACTTACTTTATTTTGGTATAATCTCACTGTTGTTTGTGCCTTGAGAAATTTCTACTTCATCTCATAAGGAAATGATGTTGAATTTGTTATTCGTGAAGTGTTAGCCGATCATGTGATAGAATGATGGGTCATTCCATCTGTCTCAAACAAAAGGTTAGCAAAAGTTATTAAATATACATAAGTCGATCTATATCGAGATTAATCATATATGGTTCTAAAATGGACTTATACTTCATATATCATACTGCTTAATATAATAAAAATAGTTTATACTAAACAAGGACTTCCTGTAGGCCAGTGGTAGGCGATAAAGGCCAGTCGCACTTCGGTTGTGGGTTCGATTCCCATAGCCTTGTCCGACGCGATGGGCTGTCGCCCGTCCTACAGGTTGTCCTTTTTTCTAAAACAACATTACTATAACATCCCATCAATAATATCGAAAAAAGTTTTATCCTTAAACAATACTAACTTATTTCCAACATAATCCATTCCAATATTTAGGCTTATCTAAAATACTTCGGTCCAAGCTCATAGTATAAAGAAATAGATTACTTGAAATTTCACATAACAATCACATGAATTCCATCATTTATCCCCAATATATCATAAGATATATCTTGTTGGTCAAATTTCAAACATGTGAATACCTTAATCATGTATTCTCTTAAAGAATGAATACCCATTGAACCTTAGTGAAAACATGAATGCAGTTAAAAGTTAACATTTTCCACATACCAAAATCCTCAAAATTCTATATAATCAAACAATGATATCACTTAGTCCTTATATCAATCATGAGCACATGAATACTGTGAAATATTTCATTTTCTCCTTATCCCTTCATTATCCGCATATCATCTGCTTTCCAAAATATTTGAATCACTTTTCATCGTTATCAGTACCATAAAATTATTGAAAACCACAATAGACTAATACAAAAAAAGTTTCTAATACAACATAAAAGTACCTCAACAACATTATTCTTGAATACCAATACATAAACACTTCAGTCTATCTTCTTCAATGATTGTCCTGGAATAAGTCCTTCCTTGATTTAGAAGTAACTTTTTAGGTCAGGGCATTGAGTTGGGTAATGCCCATGTTCTCCACAAATAAGACATTGAACTCCATAATAGTTTTTCACTCTATGACCCTTTTCTCCACACAGATGAAATCTTCCCCTCCATTTGAGGTATTCCTCAAGGTTCTTCTTCCATTCTTTATAAATCTCAATCTTCCTTTCATTATGCTCCTCAACATGTGAACATGCATAAAAGTCTACCTTCCTCTTATTTAATGAATTAGGCATACCACTAAATTTCACCTTGTTAATCATATATTGTGATGACTGATTCGACATAATCAAAATATCTTTCTCTATAGGTATTATGTAATTTTGTTGCTCATAGTCACCATTTTGTCTGTTGGATTCAATGTTAACCGAATTCCTTCTGGTTCCCTCCATTGACTAAAACAAAAAAAATATGTGAGAGGCAAAAATCATGCTAGGGAAAACAACATAGTAAAGGGAGAGTACCGTCAATATCTAAAATCTTATGTTAAATTCTATGATCGTTACTGTAGTTCTATGACTATATCCTATACGTATACTTATCCATAGGGACATCCCTAGACATACCTTAGAAATATCTCTAGGGATCTCACTAACGTTTTCGCATCCTATTTTCCAAAGGTTAACTAAACCTTTCCTCTGATACCAACTATAGAGACCCGTAGCTTGACGTACATGGACATTACATTACTTTTGCAGAATACTTAATACATAACAAAAACAGACACACAAGGACCATAATAGTTTAGTGTCTTTGGAAACTTGGAACGTAATCTTCTAATCATGGTGAAAGATCTTCAACATCTCCCATAAGATCTTCCCCTTTTTGTTTTCTTACCTAAAACCTTTCTTTAAATCCTAGGAAAAAACATATAAAGGGTGAGCTCAAATGCTCAGTAAGGGTAAACAAAAGAAATATCAATCACATCATATACATAAGAACATAACTTTTGGAAATCTTAACCTATAAAAGAGATCATAATTTCATAACATGGGATAAATCATAGTAGTGAAATGTAATCCCAATAATCATAACTTAAAACATGAAACTTTGTGACATACACACATAATCATATAGAATCATTTCTTATTAGTCAAGACTCATTGCCAAGACTCTCTTAGTGGAAAAAGTTCATTTCTGAACCGAGTTCACTCCTCGTTTCAGTACTGTTTCACTGAACCAGTTTAACCTGCTATTCCAGCCATGTCTATATCATGAGATATAAAATCATTACCCAATGAATTGGAGGTAGATATAGGTCCCACCCATATCATAATTATACCATTCATATGTGTGCCACAAAATCATAAATCTTATATCATTGCATAACCCATGTAATAAAAATGGAATTCTTAAACAACATGACATCGTAAAACAATTCATATAAGATAAAGGAATTCATAAAAATAATTCCTTCACAACATAATCAAATCATGGTAGTAATAGGGATAGAAACACAACCCTATATTATCTTATATGTAAAATAATTTTGATAAAACACTTGAACTCCATTCTTGAGGAAAATATCCTTTCTACTTCAAAAAAATTTCCTTTCTTAACATGTCATACAATTTCAAACTAAAAGAAGTTGATTAAAAATAAACTTGAAAACTATTAAAGTAAGCTTCTTGGAAATAATGTTAAAAATCAATTCATGATGTATAAGCTAAAAACATTCTTTCTGTACTTTTGTTGGAAAAGTCAAAAAGTACCTCGTATGAAAAACAACAAAATATTCCTTTTATATCTTTTACTAAAAACTCACCAAAGGGGAAAATTGGATTTAAACAATTGTAAGTGGATGGAAACAATATTTCATATTGAGGAAACATGTATGTGGATGATAAAATACACCCTAGTAAATACCAAAGTATAAACAATCTCGGATAAAGTGAGATTGTGATATTTTCCCTTACCTTAGGTCCGATTTTCTTCGTATGTGTCCGAACCTCCTGTATAATGATTTAAATAATGTTATTGACTTATTACAGAATCATACTTATTTTTATGATATCATATATCGTCATATTCTTGGCTTATTATTAGTAATATTTCATTGCTCTTGTTATTCGGGTGTTTATTAATTTTTGTTCTTATGCGTGTTTTGTCGAATAAATTCTTATTCTTCTCTTTAGGTTATAGATACCTCATTTCCAGAATGGTATTATTGTAATATATATCATATTCATTCATTAAATTCATTTATATAATCATTATGCAATGAAGATCATGTATAACAAGTCGCATCACATCGTGGAGACGATATTCCGTACGTACGCACGAGCGATGATATCATTCCCATGATCTTGGAATTGTATTGGTGTGTATGTATACTATTTAAGAATAAATATAACTTTAAAACAATCATATATAGTTATTATTTAAACCATTATATCCATCTAAGTAAGGTAGTGGTGGAAAATAGATTACACCATGGCGTGGAGACGGTATTCCGTACGTACGCACGCGCGGTGATTTCATTTTCCGTAGGATGGATAGATGGTGAAATAGGGTTGTTTCGTACTTATAATAACATATCAGTATATGAGTGATACTGATGTTATCACTTCATAATGAAACAACCTAAGAAGAAGAAGTGGAAGAAGAAATAAAGTTGAAAGAATCGGTAACAGACATTACCCCTTCTTTGAAGCGCCTCTTTCAGACCTCCTCTTAGGGCACTAAAATCGGTCTCTGAAGAAGACCAGGACATCTAGGATGTTTCTAGGGAATTGGGGAAGTGAAATGGGCAGGGGTTGGCCGAGCTTGTAGGCTCAAAGTGGTGCAAGGAAGAGAGGGAGGAGATGCCTTTTTATAAGGGAGGAGAGGGGCACCTTTGGAATAACCAAAAAGATTATTTTATTATAAAGTCAAATTCGGTTTTTAATAGCTCCAAATTGATATATTTCGAAGCTAAGGTGTGGATGGGTAGAACTAATCTCATCCAATAGAATTTAGACAAGTTTAGGTATCAATTTTAACCTTATCATTTAGATTTAACTTTAAGTTAGATAATTTAACTTTTACCATGTCTTCTTGTTTTCTTACACTTTAAGGTTAATAAACATACAATATCAAGCCAAACAAACCCCAAGTTGTTTATTATTAATATATATATCCTTATCTAAGTCATTTTTCCAAAACTCAGATTTTTAGGAATCAAATAACAATTAATAATATAGTATTTGTTTTAAAAACTATTTTATGTCAATTTTGACACTACTTGGTAATTGATTTTTGTGAAAATCATAACAGAATCATTAGTTCGGAAACATTTAATTAAATCAGTACTAACATGTAATATTAACATATAAAATTATTTTAATTCATAAAAAGTCTCAAATTACATTTATTTGGGTCTTTATAATATCAATTATGTCAATATTTCATTAATAAGATAATTACTGCATCATCATTGTATCATAAATAAATTAAATTATTTTAAATCTAAAAATTAAAAATAAAATACCATTATTTAGGAAATCGTTTTAACTTTCTAATGAATATTTATAGTCGAATTTATCTTATGTATAACCCTATATTAAAAATTCATTAGTTATTAAAAATTGATTTTAACTATTTTAACCCTTCTTTAAATAAATTGATAATAAATGTCCTAATATAATCCATGTGGGCCTAAATGGCCATATATTATTCCTAAGGTTGTTTTTGGTCGAATTACACTTATCCAATATAATTAGGACATGTGTTAGGGTAATAATAATATCATTTTTACCCTTAATTACCCTATTTACTTTTAACCGTGGAAAAAAGTAAAAAGTTACTATTCACCAAAAATTATTTTCATCTCATTGAACCAAATTTTAGTCCTTGATATTAACCGTGTCTCTCGGATTTTTGAAATTCCATTCACAGAAGCGGTAAAATTAACTTTTATGAAAAATTCAGTTTTTTAACTACCACTTAGTGGTTTCACTATTCATCAAAAAATGAAAGTTTCCAGAAAAATACCAAAAATTATGCCTAAGATATATTTGATATTATGAATTCAAAAATGATGTCTATTTTACCAAATTCCAAACATATCAGTTACATTAACTAATTTAAAAATTTATTCCCATCGTCAAAACAAATAGCGTGTTTTTAAGAGAAATAACTATCAAAAGATTAACACTTGTTTATGTCTGGTTTAAATGTGAAATTACATCCAATGACCAAAATTGTATTAAATTGTAAAAATATATTCTAAATATATTTTAAAACCACTCATATTAATAATTTATCACTATTAATTATTTTGATTAAGAAAGTTGTTTTTAATTAAAATTTAGTAATTTTCACTATTCATCAGAATATGAAAGTTATCTGAAAAGTACTAAAATTCCACCCTAAGCTAATTTTGATATTCCGAATCCAAAAATGAAGTCCATTTTGAAAAACAAAATTTAAAAAATTTCAAAAAGTGGTTATTACTATTCATAATGGCTAGTTTTAATAATATTTTAATAGCATATCGTTGTTTAGTGAAACTCGGTATTGCGTACGACGCAAGCTATCAAGGAAGGCCGCGGTTGCATGTAATGAAAGCCAAGCTAGTTTTGTGTGTAGTGAAAGATTACTTTGATGATTATATAACATAAAAACAAAGTATTTCTCATAAAAGTCTCGGGTGTTACAATCGTGGCGTCCCTGGGTGAACCAGTGTGCTGGTCGCGGGACCCCGACGAGAGGAAGGAGACGACGGAAATCACAGGTTTTAAAAATGAAACGATAGTTGTGATCTATATTTGGAGAGATTGGACGACTTAGGTAAAATGGGATGAAACAAGTTTTTTTAAAAAATCAATAGCTTGGATTAGTCCCGACTTCAATCGGACGGATGAGGGCTACGTGGGGTCAGGATTAAACTCGGGATGTCCTGGATCGTGTGATTGGCGAAAAACTAATTAGATAAAAAAATGGTATAATAAACATGTAAAATTAGATATTATACTACATTTTTTAAATAATATAAAACATGAACAGTATAAATTGAATTTTTATACAATTTAATAAATACTTTTAACTCATAATTTTCAAATCTAAAAATCCCATTCTAGATTATGTAAAAAAATGTTACTATTTGATATAACTCTTTTAAAAGATATATATTTCATACTAAACTTTTATAAATATTAGGATATTGTAACTTTTAAAATCTAAAATTCAATTTAAAACATACTCCACTAGTTGATTCATAAAATACTTTTTAAAAAGACCAATAATTTTTTTAATTCAAGATACATTGTTTTAAAGATCCAACAAGATATATTTTTAAATTATTACAGATACCCTTTAAACATGACTACTATGTTCTCAACCATGTAGGAAAACATTAGGATTTTATAAAATTAATTAGGTTCTTTTATAAGAATATTATTTTATTTTAAAATCAAGAGACTTGAAAATATATTTGAACATTTTGAATTATTTGAAATACCATAAAATTATGAAAGCATCATAAAGACCAATTTTTATAAAAAGATAAACATTATCAATTTAAACCCAATGATCATATATATAATGGTCATAATTTCATAAAGGACCTTATAAAACAGGGGGCAGGGTGTTTCACATTTTCAAAACACTTGGCCCTAGGAGGATGGCTCTCTTCATTCCATTGGTGCTGAGTACGTGTGTTGTGGTTCTGGCGATTATGTTTTTCACACTAATAGACCCAGAAGATGATTAATATCTGATTAATCGAGTTTTGGTTCTTATCATCCTTTTTGTGGCCATGCTAAGTCTTGTATATGGTGTTCTCGGTTAGTTTGAGTCTTTGTTGTAGTGTAACATTTTAATGTATACGAGTTCTATTTATTCTCCTTGTTCTTCATCTATTTAGTTTTATTTCCTTTATTAGTACCAAAGAAAAACCATTTAAAATAAGAAACATCATTATAAAGCATATAATTGTTCACTAAGTCACATTCATAAATCCCAGGGCGTAACATTATCCCCGTCTTAAAAGAATTGTGTCCTTGAAATTCGATTGGCGTACTTGCACTGACTCATTCACACGACTTCCCTGACACCCTTGGTGATGTCCCTCTTCCTCCACCACCTAAGGAATATGGTACTATTAAACTCTACTCCCATAGAAGAAAAAATCTTGCGGGTCTCATCTTCCCAAATACGTTCTTGGAAAATTTGATCGTGGTTAAAAACAAGCTACCATTTGATACAGGTGGTTTTCCAAAGATGGGAACTAGTGACATCAAGATCTGCGACATCTGCTTGGATTTGGTTCCTAAATATCTCTCGAACCATGTCATATATGAGGGACTCGCTGAAAGACTCAAAATCGCAGAGGTCCCCAAGCATGCAAAAACATAGGATTGGGTACATAAAGACTTCACGGATGTCTAACTCATTTGTAGCTTCTCCGAAGGCCGTGAAGGACAACCATTTCTTATTCATGGTGAAACAAAAGAAAATTCCCTCATAGTACTTCGCTTTATTTTTATAATTCTTGAACAGTGCATTGGCCATTTTTTTATACACAACTTACGATCCCAGGAAGATTCGAAGGACATTCGAGCGTTTCAATATTTCATAGAGGGTTTTGCATGTGAGTCGTAAGTTAACAAATGGTTGGTAACTTTTTTGGTAGGATTTTTCTAAAATAGTCTCTATGATATCTGTAGAGAGATTCAATAGTCTAGGTGTGGATCGCTGGCTTGCCATATGAGAATTTTAAGAATAAACCCTACTTAGTAAAACATTAATAATGTTTTTGTCTTGTCTTAATTTTCCAGGGTTGCCTAAACCATTCCTCTGATACAAACTATAAGGCCCCAGCCTCTGGTATCCCAGAGCCGGTGCTTTGGTTATGGTGTGTAATTTATTTCATACAAACAAAACATACAATTTATATATCATAACCCATCAGGAAGAACTTTCTGGTTTAGATCCTGGAGAATCAAAGTTAACCGCTTCACTTTTTCCTTACAAAGCTATGATCAAAATCCCATAACATGGAAAGACATTATCAACCTATAAAAATTTCATCAAAAACGTAGGGGGAGAATTGATGTACTTAGTAAGGGGTTTTGAAAGTACTTAAATCTAGATTTTGAAAACTACCTTTGATAATACTTTTCCATATTTAAAATAATTTCATAAAGGAAAATATAAAGAAAAATAAAAGGTTGATATAATATTGTTAAAGAACTTCATTCTTATGCATTAGAACACATAGCTGAATACCACTTAATAAACAAGGTAAGCATGCTATTTTAAACAAATGGCATGGGTTTTACTAAGTAAAGAGGGAATAGACAATCAAGGTGTGTAAGAAAAATTGGGCCTAACCATCATCATAGTAATGCACAAGCACATTCTCTACAACTTATAAAAATGAAAATCATGACATCAAAAATGTAATGAAACATTTGTAATAAAGTTATGGAAAAGAAAACTGGTCATGCATCAACATTGCATCATCGTATTCCATGTTTATTTTAATTTGATACTTATAAGTAATGGGTCTATAACCAAGGATATTCCTCTAGTTGGAATAATCACTTGGTTGGTCATATACTAAAAAATGTATTCTCAAGGACTCATCGTCTCTGTATCAAGGCCTTGTTCCATGACCTAGGGGTAATAACCTAGTCTGACGGTCTCAAGAACTATCAATGCATCGAGGAGCTTATTTTTACCAGTCTCCAACCCGGAGGGCTTACTTTAACCAGTCCCCAACCTGGAGGACTTTCTTTTAACCGGACCCCAACCTGGTTGTCCAATACATTTCTCAAATGTTAATAAGGTCTGATATTCAAGGTTTCCAATACCACTTTGAAAAATTAATTTTTATTTCATATTACCCAAGGTTTCCCATACCACATTGGGCAATTTAATTTTTATTTTATTAACAAGATATGTCCTATGAATGCATTATGTACAGTAATAAATAATTTATCCATTATAAATTTAGTCTTCAAATACTTAATATACCATTGTAAATATGGAAATAATTAATCAAAGGCATACAAAGTGTAGTGAACATTCATTGCACATAAGTTAACACATAAAATGATGGATGATTAGGGTTTTACACATGAAATGATAGCTTATTAATTAAAGAACCTTATCCATGGAAATTAATACTTACTAAAAATACATGTCATTAATCACGATGACAATGAACATGAAATTAGATTCAAACATAACTTGATTTATCAACAACATTCACTGCTTTATGTAAAATACCATATGGACATGTTACCTTAAATCATTTTTAATCTTATATCATGAATTCGAAACATATGAAGTTAATATAATTAAAACTTTTTAAATTAATGTATATTTGACACAAATACATTTTAAGTTAGAAAACACCATAATTAACATTTATTAAATACCCTTCATGTATTGGTTTCATTTAAAACATTAATTCTAACAATCAATAAATAAGATTAGGTTTCTAGAAACTACATAATTATAAATATATAGATATATATATATATACAACCATAAATAGATTAACCACTAATAAACACTACATTAGGTTTAATAACAAATAATAAATGGATACTACATGTTAACATAAACCCATGAATTCGTAGTCCTTTAATTTAAAATAGGCCGAAGCACATTATTTTAAAAACATAAATTACATAAAGGGTATATGAAAGTATGACTACTTAATTAAACATGATCTTTAATGTATGCTCATATATAAAACAAATATAGGCTTATGCAAACACTAAAACCATAAATGTGTTAAAAAATTAATTAAATCATTAGAATAGTATTTGAAAATAGGGTTAATTATATATCAAACCATAAACACATAAACATATAAAATCTATGGTTTAAAAACTATAACATATTGGCACTTAAACTAGATACCTAGTTCACATCAAAAATAAAATTCATAGATAAGTATTCAAACAAAACTAATTTGTATTTAAATACATAAACTTATAAAAAAATATATTGTTATATATATAAGGAATCAGGATCATACATGTTAGGAATTGATTTTAAAAAATGAAACCTTTTCAAATGTATAATTCCAAATATAAAATACTGAATTATTTGGAAATCATAAAAATAGATTTGGATTGGTTACATATATTTTTGTATACTTAAACACCTGAAAATACATATAAATAAGATATGTAATGGTTTTGATTAATAGAAAACCCTCTCACAAGTACTCTTATATAAATACTTGATTAAACAATAATCATAAACAACCAACTTGGAATCCATTAATCTGGGAGAGTTTTAAGGGGTATTCCTAAATATATACATATTGTATACTGTGTGATATATAAACAAAACATAAAGGAAACAAAAACCCTTAAATCGTTTTGGGGAAAAAAATACCAAATCCTAATCCATAAACCCAGTCCTCAAAAGAGGTGAGAAACGATGCCTATACCGAAAATATATATGTTTATATATATATTCATATCATATAATTGAGTACACACAGTGTGTGTTTATTGGGTTTTAAATTATAAAGGGGTGGGGTATCCGACTATACTTGTAGATATGAAGGAAAACACCCCTCGAAGCTCTCTGTTTGAAAATAATGGTTTGCATGGAATATATATACCTGTAAATATAAGTCTTATATATATATATTCATGTATTTATATATGTACAGACGAGCAAGGGTAGGTTTGGAAAAAACATGTAAACAGGACACCCATACCTTGCTGCGGAGGACACTCGGATCAGAAGAAGCTCACTGGTTTAGTTGGAGAGACCGAGGGCAGTTCTGGAGTAAGATTAAGATCGTGGGGAGAGTGTTTATATATGGGATTTAGTGTACTTAATGTAACTCGATCCAGAAGGTAGGCCGAGCCTATGGTGTCCTAGGAAGGCAGGGTGTGGAAATGTCAAAAGAAATAGTGGATAAGGGGTTGATCGTGGTGTCCTTGGGTGAACAAGTGTGCTGGTTGCGGGACCACGACGTGAGGAAGGAGATGACAGAAATCACAGGTTTTAAAAATGAAATGAAGACTGGGATCTGACTTTGGCGAGATCGGACGTCTTAGGTTAAACGGGATGAAATGGGCGTTGAAAAAAAATCAACAGATGGGATTAGTCCCGACTTCTATAAGACGGACAAGGGATGCACATGGTCTGGATTAAACGTGAGATGACCTAGATCGCGTGATGTGAGAAAAACTAATTAGATGACAAAAAAAGTATAATAAACATGATAAATTAGACAGTATACTACTTTTTTAAAATAATATAAAACATGAACATTATAAATTGAATTTTTATACAATTTCATAAATACTTTTAACTCATAATTTTCAAATCTAAAAATCTCATTCTAGATTATGTAAAAAGCATTACTATTTGATATAACTCTTTTAAAATATATATATTTCATACTAAAAATTTATAACTATTAGGATCTTATAAATTTTAAAATCTAAAAACCAATTTATAACATTGTCCACTAGTTGATTCATAAAATTCTTTTTTAAATGACCAATAGTTTTCCTAATTCAAGATACATAGTTTAAAAGATCCAACAAGATATATTTTTCAATTATTACAGATACACATTAAACATGACTACTAAGTTCTCAACCATGTAGGCAAACATTAGGATTTTATAAAGTCAATTAGGTTCTTTTATAAGAATATTCTTTTATGTCAAAATCATGATACATAAAAATATATTTGAACATATTGAATTATTTGAAATACCATAAGATTATAAGAGAATTATAAAGTCCAATTTTTATAAAAAGGTAAACTTTATCAATTTAAACCCAACGACCATATATATAACAGTCATAATTTCATAAAGGACCATTATAAAAATAGGGGGGGTAGGGTGTTTCAAATTTTCAAAACACTTGACCCTAGAAGGATGGATCTTTTCATTCCATTGGTGTCGAGTGTGTGTTCTGTGGATTTGGCGATTATGTTTTTCACACTAACAGACCCAGAAGATGATTACTATCCGATTACTCGAGTTGTGGTTCTTACCAGCCTTGTTGTGGCCATGTTAAGTCTTGTACATAGTGTTCTTAGTTAGTTTGAGTCTTTGTTGTAATGTTACATTTTAATGTATACCAGTTCTCTTTATTCTCCTTGTTCTTCATCTATTTAGTTTCGATTCCTTTATTAGTACAAAAAAACCATTTTAAACAAGAAACATCATTATAAAACATAGCATTGTTCACCTAGTCAAGTTCATAAATCATGGGGCGTCACATAATCATTACATAAATATTAGTTAATCCAAGGCTAATTATGACTCAGTCATTTTTAATCCATCATTAACCATTATAGTGGTAATAGTTATTATGTAATTACGTCATAGTTAATAGTTAATTAGTTTTTCATAAATATCTAATTATTAGTTACTCATTTGTTAATAATTAATTAATCGTTATTTGACTTTATTTTTGACTTATGTTATTCCAAGGTTATTCTTTAAATAATCATTCATTGAATCTATGTAATTTATTGTTATTCATTAGCTAATAAACACATAAAAAGTAATTTATCATTTTTTAATCATTATTTATTTAATAGTTAATTATTTTTCAATAATTTTTAACTAATAATTATTCATCATCTAGTTAATATTTATTCAGAATCATGTAATTAATATTTAATAATTTAATGTTACCCTAAATATTTATCTTATTATAATTTGAAATATTTTTCTATGTCTATTTATAAATTATTTACTCAAAATTAATTATTAATTGATAATATTTTAATTGCTAATATTATCTATTATTTATTAATTATTTCAACAAAACTAAAAAACGTAGTAAATAACATTATTAAAAATAACTAATAACTAAAAAAATTATAAATAATTTATATTAAAATAAATAAAACTAATAATTCAAAATGATTCGTCACAAATTCTGAACTTTAAAATTTTTTCACTATTTTTGTAAAACAAAAACACCATAGACAAAGAAGTAAAAATTAGGAAAGTCAAAGATATTTGGTGAGTGGAATTATAGAGAGGTGGGTATAATTGAGTGAGGATAATTGAGAAGATAGGGTGTATTTTTATAAGATACGTTGGAAAATTCATTTTTAGAAGAACCAAAATTCATCTTAATCAAGAACAAATATGTTCAGGTGAAAAAATTGTTTCACTATATGTAAGGAAGAAGTCATTTTTCACATTAACTTCTTTCAAATTCTTTCTCGTGTAATCGATCTAGGTTTAAAATTTTCAAAGGTCACATCGTCCTAAACACTTTTTTGAGTTGTTTTATATTAAATTTTAATAAAGGTTTATTTAATAACTATATATATATATATATTATTTCCATTTTATATTAACTTAATAATCTCTTTACAACCATTTATATTAGTCTAATACCAAGAGTTCATCTGTGTATTATATTTTGATCGACCATGCATATGTTGTGTCACCATCTATGTGTTATCAGAATTCATCCATACATTAATAGAGACTTTATCCATGATTATGGGGTTTCCTCAATCGTTATAGTTCTTCTAGTCCACAACCATGTGTTTGAAAATTATTAGGTGTGTGTGTGTCTATTCATTTTATAGTATTAATACTTCTGTTTGTACATATATGACCATGTTTACATGTTATTGTGAAGATATTTATTCAACTATGTGTATAATTAAATCAATGGATAAATATACATTCAACCATGTTTTTATATATCCTTCTATGATATTTTAACTCATGAAAAAGATATATAACAATAAGACATTAGCTAGTGAAGATTCAGACTGTGATTAGGTGGTCAGATCGTACAAAGTACCACTAGGGATATGTTTCTCATGGAGGGCCATTTCATGGAGAGTTTTATCATATATATTGTGCTTTGATGACTATGGATAAGACTGACAGTAAGTATTCATTGATTACATATTTATTTTTTATTTTTATTTTTATTTTTATTTTTATTTTTTTTACCTCAATTGATTTTCATATCTTCAATATTATAATAAATGTTTTGATTGATATTATGATTTGTAACAACATTTATTAGATAAAAATATTAATATATGATTGATTAATTTTATATTGTATAAATTCATTATTCCACATTATTTATATTCCACATTCATTTTATGATGCACTATTTTTTTTTACATCTAACCATTTTAATAAACTACATGTTTATTTACATTATTTTTAATATTATATTTCATTGAAATAAAAATTTATAATCTGAAACTTGTGGTGATATTATTTTGGTAGAGAAATATCATGATGAATATTTTTTTCTAATTAATGAGTTAAAAATTATCTCATACACTATTTTTTATATTCAATGATTTATTAAATGTCTGTTTAAGATTTTTTAATAATTTTATTTATTACAAAACCATCCATATATTAGAACATATATATTTGTATGAGTTTTATTCATTTTAATACATGGATAAGCATTTAATGAAAATTACTCTTTAATTAAGAATGAAAATACTATATCATATGAAATTATTTATTTATATATTATTAAATTTCATGCATAACCTATTGCAACTAGGTTGTCATGTTTTAGGAAAATCATGTGCAAAAAGGATTTAACAAGGCATCTAGTTGACCATTTCTGATTTTTCTATAAAAAATGATTGAGGCATGCAATGTGATATATTGAACATATAGATAATACATCATAACCTTGTGTTGTGATATTCTATACTTACTATTTAATTTTTATGATCATGAAGGAACTTCAATTATTGACCCATTGGTACTGAACTCCCCGAAAATCCAAGAGCTACATCGACTTCCACATCCATTTCTCATTTATCATTTTTAATTTTTATATGTTTCTCATTATAATATATTTTATTTATCTATTTGTTTTTAAGAATCAATTTATGATTTTCGAAATAAAATGTATGTATTTATATTTTATTCTTTCTAACAAAAACTATGTTCTATGGGTTGTTTTTCATTATAAAAAGTGACTATAGATTACGTTGTTATTCTGATAAAACGTCATATTGGTTAGGACATTTATAATTATAAATTTCCTGGTCTAAAAATAATTTATCACACATTTAAAATTTATTTTTTTAGTGGTTGTTGACATTTTCACCGAGTGTAGATGATTGAAATGAGGATGTGGGATTTTTATTATCATAAATACTATAAAAATTGTGTGTTCAATTTCAATTTTGAAAATATAATATTCTTAAAAATATCATAACATTTAGGTGTATTTTTATAACTGTAATATATTTTATTTTATTGAAGAAATTTTTTAAAAAATTTAGTGGACTACCCCCCCCCCAGAGTCCATTGTTTTCATCTACCTTGGAGAAACAAATAAATCATATAATCACATTCATCTAAACCAATAAAAATATATTATCCTCTTTTTTTATTTCCATTTTATATATTACTATCTAAATTTTATTATTCATTTTACTATATTTAAACTAGTTAATATATTTCTCTGTGTCTACTCTAATATTGAACACAAATTTAAAAAAATTCTTTATTTTTTAAAATTGTCTATTCATACCCACACTATACCTACTCGAAATATATAACTGTTTAAACCAAGGAATGGTATATATTATTTATGGTATCCTTATATTATTTTTATAGAACCCATGATACACACATTAGCATGTATATCATTATTTTATCCTTGATATTGGATATAGATTACTTGTTTCTATGAAAAATGATTTTTTTTAGAAAATAATATAAATATTCTGATGTGTAGGCTATCAAGTGTCGTATAAAGATGAATCCATTAATTTTTAATACATTTTAGTTATTTTATATTTCATGTAATTTATAATTTATTGAAGACAAAAATGTTACCCTTTATTTATCTCTCTTCATATTTATAATAACATATATGAACATGGATTCAATTTTTATAATTTAGTTTTTGTATATTTATATCATTTATTATTATTTTGGAACCACTAGTCTGTTAATATGTTAAAAAATATTATTTCATACTATGGATACTCAATATATAAATACTTTATGATAGATTCATTATTAGATTCTAATGAATTATTTATTAATTTTATAGTATTAATTTTTTTCAAATTTTCTTATTTGAAAATTGTGGCACTAGTTGTTAGCACATAGAGACTAGAATGACTTTTAGTCCTTAATGTATATTTTCATGAGTATTATTCTAGGATGACTCAGAGTTATTTTTTATAAATTCATATCAAGTCTCACAATCTATTTTAGTGGTAAGTCTTGACCATTGATAGGATTGTTGAAACTGAATATATAGGTTTAAGAGGGTTTCTAAAAAAACCTTCCTCCTATAAATCCTTGATTTGCCTATGAAAATTGAGATATGAATTAAAAAACAATTCATATTGATAATTATTTAATATATTTTGAATTATTTCAGTGTTATTACTGTTATATAGATTTTATATAGGTTATTATGAGACATTTCAACGCATAAATATATAAAATTAGAAATTTATAGCATGAATTTTTATTGTGATTGGATTTTTAAACAATGTAAAAACTATGAATTTGGTTTTATATAATAATTTGGGGGTTTTTCATAATTGTTATTTATTTAGGGAAAATATATAGAAAAACCATGAATCTATGATGTATCATCAATTATTTTACATATTTATTTCATAGGGTGAGAATTTTAATTTTTTTATTTAATATTGTTTTGACATACGTTGAATGATATTTTCCATATTATGTATGTCATTTTGTCTGGTAATGTTTATAATTTTATTTTTTAACTTAAGATATAACTTTATACCAATAAATTTTTACACATGAGGTGTTTAATAAAATTAATATTTATTTTATTATTTAATAATTGAAATCAAATTGTGATTATTATTTATGATTAATATAGAATGTTTGTTTTCATGTTTTTTTTAAAACTCTGGAACATTAAAAGTATCCAAAATATTATAGAAATAAATTTTTTAAGATGTTTTTAATTGAAAGAAAATTTTATTTTGTACGTTATGTATCATCCCTATTTTTTTGTTTTAATCATATATTATTTTGTTGATAAATGGTTACGGGGTATTACTATGATGCAAACATTGTTTATAAGAAATAATAGTTTTTTTAATTGATTTATATTTTTTATATGGTTTCTAAGATGTGGTTATTTATCAGTCTTTATGTTTCCTATTATTATAGAAGTATGCCTATTAAAAGGGTGTGGGGGGATTTTTGATATGATTATATGATATATTGTCTATTCAAAAGACCTTTAAAACCCCAGATGTAATAATTTAATTCATAAAATGTACTCAAACTCTAGATAGAGTAATAAATTAGGGAATTATTTGACCTACAAACTAGAAAAAACAGTATTTGAAGTAAAACCTACATATTTTTGAGGATGATTAATATTCCCATTGGCTAATATGATCATGAATAGGGATCAAGGGGATAATTAATTATCTGGAAAACACCAAATTGTTCTAAATTTTATCTCTACTCTATAATTCGTGAGGCAATAAGTCATAGATGTTATGATTCCACTATTCCAACAAAAGTGAACGAAGATTCTTCTTAGGAATATTTTCAAACCATTCATATTCCATGATATCACCCTAAGAATTTAATGGTGGATAATGTGATGTAATTTTTAGGTATTAACCAATGAGATCATTTGATTACATTGTGTAACATTTTTTATAATATAGTACTTTTTCACCTAATATTGGAACCAATGACTCCCTAAACATTGAATCCTATAACGTAAGTCTTAGTTATAATATTCGGTCACAGGTGAACAGATTTGGAATAACTTATTATAAAAGTATATAAAATATTCTATGGTGATAGAGGATATTACATTAAAAACCTATAGAGTATGTACAATTTATTTATACTAGATGATGGGATACTTAATGAAAAGTGGGAATGTGGAAAGATCATAATGGGATATGGATATAAAAAATGTAAATTCATGATTATATCTATATTACTTCCATAGTTAGTTTCGCCTCATTTCCTTTCAATGTAGAAACATAGTTTATATTATGACCTTTTATTGGGAATATCTATAGAAAATTCAGTTATCTAGTTTTTTGGGTAATATAAAATATATATATATATATATATATATATAAACTACATAGTATTGGTATTGAGGAAACTCCATGCTATTAAACATTTCATAGGGGAATTTTTGTGTATCTAACAACATGATGATTTTCACTTAGAAACCTAAAAAGTGGAGTTAGATTTTGTATGATATTTAGTTTAGTAAAGAGTCTCAAATAAATTTAGAGTCATGTTGAGTTATTTAAATAGATAAAATGGATGATAAGTCCATAGTTTGAAAATAATCAGTTTAAATTATTAATTTGGGTATATATTTTACAGTTATTTCATTATTCAATACATTTAAATCATTCATTTGGATTTTATTAACATCATTTTTTATATATAAATTGAGGTTTTTATATCATGGTTAATAAAAAAATTGGGGTTTTATGTTTGATGTAATTTTAAAAGTTATATTTTTCTTTCGTTGAGAGAATCCTTGGTAGTTCTCCAGGGATATATATTTTTATTTTTTGGTTGGAACAAAATAAGTAAATTTTCCACAAAGAAAAATGAGTCTCTATGGGGGTTACAAGGTGGGATGCTTATAAATCCATAGATTTATTAAATTGTTATAGTAATTTTTTGGTGGTTCAATAGTAATGTGTCAAGATGACTACTATATGACTAATGATTCTTTAAAAACCACATAAATTGAGGAAAATGATAAAGTGGTTTTCAATTTTAAAGTTTTTTCTTTATTATATATATAATACTAGTAGATTGAATGTTTTATATAATATTTCAATTAATTAGGAAAATCATGAATGCTGGGGATAAATTTTGTAATCCATTTTGGATGGATAGCTTGGGAGGGTTAAAATTAGATACACTATCTACATAAAATTATTGTTGATCTATGTCATTCATATGTTTGGGAAAAATATATATAAATGATTTTTCTTAATTGATACATCAAATATTTGGTAATGTTTAGGTAATTAATTGATCTGATGTGATAGTAATTAATACATTTGATTGAATAGGTGCCTTTTTTTCATTCTTGTTCATTTATATTCTTATGATGGTATAGATATTAAATATTTTTGGGGTTTGTTTTCTATAAAATACAATTTTATCATTTTATTTGAATCATAATTTATTTTTTTGAATCTAAGGGTAACATGTGGCATGTTCTGTATAACTGTTACATCCTTCATGTGACTTATATGAGTTTATATTTAATATTATTTATTTACTAGAGTTATATATGGGCTGGTATTTAATTTTTTTACCTTATAATAAATTTAATCGAATTCAATTTTTTGGAGAAAGGTTGGGAACACCATGTATCTTGACTTTTCTATGGGTGTGTTATTTTTCCAGTGACCAATTCATGGTTCGAACATAGTTTACCTAATCTTTTTTCCTAAACAAGCATATTTCACTGTATTTTTTGTCATAGTGAGTATTTATTTTATATATGTTTCTTTGGTAAAATTTTATATTGGTTGGGGGACCTCAAAATGATATATAGTCAATCCTCTCTCTTCCTCAAAACTTTTTTCTGGTTTTCCTTCTTCACTCATTTAATGAATTATCCTCCTTGTCATCTTTTAAACCCTCCTCTCCACTCCTTCCTCTCTATTATTTCACTTATTTTCCATACATTAACTTCTTCAAACAGTAGCCATGTTTGTGGAAATGTTCATGTAGTATGATATATAAACTTTTCAGAGCTTTTAAATGCATTTGGTATAACCTTGATCCATAATATCATTTTGGTTGGTGAATATAAAAACATTCCTCATCTTTAAGGAAGGTTTTATAAGGACCAAACCATAATCAATCAGTAAAATAGATTATTTAAATATATAATCATTTTCAAACATTATAAAAGGACTTTTCATAATAGTGTTTTAAAGAATTATTTTTTCACCCCTATGTAATGAAATATTACATCACAAATTTTACACTTCCACTATTTACACATTTCCCCACATTACTAAACATTAATATATAATATGTTTTATTTTCACGATATATTTTTCAATTTTAATCTTAAACTCATAATTTTCCATACACATATTTAAAAAACTATGAAAAAAATTATAACATGGTATGAGAACAAAAATTTCAATAGGGGACATATAAAAATAAATAAATGAAACTATTAGTCCATTAATACTCATAAAAATTTTTATTTTTCAAAATAAACTTTCAACTAAAAATAATCATTTTCATACCCAAGAGATCAACTTCACTACCCAAGTATTTAGTTAAAATATTTAAAAGTAAATTTTAAAAGTAGTATAAAACTCATATAGTATTCATTTAAATCATGAGAAAATAATTAATAATTTTTTCATGAATGTATACATTTCACCATGAAAAAGTATCAAAAAGTTCCATTTTAATCCAATCCTCCTCAAAATTACATTATTAAATAAAAATAATTCAATAATAAAATACTATATTAATAGAAAAATCATGTTTCTTATTTGGGTCATAATATTTATATATCCTTTATAGTCACTACTAAAAATAGAATAACATACCATGTAAATTCTAAAAATTGCTTAAGAGAATCCTATAACCATTTCAGTTCGTCCCTCTTACAATTTCATTAGAGAGAAATAGTTGGCTCACCCATCATCTTGTGTTATATAAGGATCACACATAATAATGAGATATATCTGGCTCACCTATCATCAATTAAAATTACCAAAAACAATGAAATAAACATAACACTTGAAATATTTCATAATCAATAAAATATTTTATTCACCCAAAAAAACATTCTTATATATCGAAAGATCCATTAAATTTAAATACACATTTCAAAATGACAAGAATAAAGGGAAGGAGGATTCTATTATATAAAAAAATGAATTATTGTAATGGAATCCAAACATAAAATAATTTTTATGCTGATAATTAAAACCCTCTATTCCAAATACTTTGAAATATTACATTCCTTTTCCCATTTCTGTCAATACATTCCATATAAAATATATAAAAAGATTCCTTTTGGAATTTTTTGAAACAAAGTAAACATTTAAATACAATGTTCATAATAATTAATTTATATTATCATAAATACATTCGTCAAATATTATTTATTAATATTGATATGGATTAAAATAATTTTAAGGAAAAAAATTAAAAACATTTCAAATGATTGTTTTAAGGTAATGTGTCTCTCACATTGATTCTATATTTTCATGTACATTCATTATCTCTTTTATAATATTCTTTTAATTACATAATTTATTAGTAAAATTTTATGGGTTGAAATTTTTTTCATATAAACAATTTATATCATTAATTTCAATTTCTTAATCTCTAAAATCCGCATTGGGTTCTTTAAGGTTATTTGATTCATATATCCCAAATGACATGGTAGGTTGACTCTAGTAAAAGTGGTAATTATTCCACAATATATAGAATGATAATAATTATATATTTATTATTTTATTTATATTTATATTTAAATCCAACAAGGAAATATTTTAATGAAAAATGAATTGTGTTATAATCAAGAAGACTGTAGATCATACATACATATGATTAACGTTTCCATTTTTTAGAAAACATGAATGAAAGAAGGTATGTATTATTTTATAATCATATAATTGATATTATAAAATTAATATCATATTATATCTCAAAATAAACTAATATAAACCAACCATTTGATGCTATGATGAAAAATGAATCACATCACTTTATGGTGGTGGTAATCTACACATAAGCACAAAAGACATCATAATTTTTCAATGGATAAAATGGTAATAAAATATATTATACATTAACATTATAGAATTAATGGTATGTCATTAATATCAAATATATACTTTAAATCATTTATTATAACCTTCCATGATAGGAAGTTATTGAAAATGAATTACATCAGTTCATGAGGCGGTGGTCTTCCGTATAAGGGATTTATGATTTCATTTCAGAATTTATGGAAGTATATATAGATATAGGTTGTATAATTTTCCAAATAAAATTTAAGTATATGATATATACTGATTTTATTATTCCATTGTGTTTTAACAAGATTTTATGGAAGTAGAAGAAGAAATAAAATAAAAATGCTCTGTTAAAAATCGTACATCATCTTCAGACAACCTCTTATGGTTTACACATAAATCCTTACATGGTTGGTTTTTTTATGAAACCATGACTTCTAAGTCATTGGATGATTTTTTATGATTGAATTTGGGTAGGTCATTGATGAACTAGAGTTCTAAAAATATTTGAGGAAGAGAGAAGAGTAGGTGTACTTTGGTAAACTAGGAGAAAGAGACACTTTGAATTGAATTAAATATTAAATAATATAAATACCATAATCATGTCATATGGATCCAAGGAACCAATATATCAATATAATTTGAAATTATATGGAAATAAAATCATCCATTCATGTTTAAAAATTTATTGCCTAAATTTTAATTCTTACATCCCAGTTAGATCACATTAATCTCATTTTTACCTTAACCATGGCAACATAGCTTCTTACCATGATATCATAATAATATGGAAAAAATGGGGAATTATAAATATTTTTGAACATTATTACAGAAAATATGAAATAAAATTTATCGAAATTAATTTCTAATTTTTTAGGAAATTACATTTAACATATAAACATAAAATGCACAGAAAATAGTTTTTTTCAAAACACATCATTTAAGCATAAAATTTATATTACCATGAAATTAATTAATAAATCATTTTCTATAAACATTTTTAAATAATAGGAGGTGAAGGGTTTCATAAATTTTAATGAAGAAAAAACATAATTAAATCATCCAATCATGCTATGAAATGTAATGATCAAAAAATAATTTTTCATTTGAATAAAATAAAACGTATCATCTCAAATGTCCTGTTTGTGATCCCAAATTCAAAATAATGTTTTAAAATACATATTTTAACCCATTAAATATATATTTAAAAAATATGGATAATATAGTGTTTTTAGGAAAATATAAAACTTATCACTTTATATTAACACTGTGTAAACTTATTTTAACCTTAATTGTGGTAATATATTTTTACTATTTATACTATTCATTATCAACAAAAATTAAGTAAACCACATTTCATTAACATAATAATACTAATTACAAATATTGAACCCATTTTTTCAAATTAGATACCCAAAATTTGTAAAATTTAATTTAATATTAAACCCACAAAACATTACAAAATAAGATTTCACAAAAAAATCCCTCTAAGTATAAAAATATATTTATACTAATTTCAAGTATAATATTTATTAGAAATAAAATTATTTGATAAATATGAAAGAAGTAATGAATTTTTAAAAATAATAACAAATAGAATATAAATTTATAAATACATGAAAATAAAAAAAAATCAATAAAATATTTTATTTTTCCTTATATGTTTGAAAAAATAAAACATTTCATTAAATTTTAAATAATTAATCAAAAGATTATTTGAATATGATAAATTTTAAAATGATGAAAAATTTATCAAACAAAATGTATAGAAATTGTAATCCATGATTTTAAATAATACTAATATAATATATGTAAACAAATTATATAAGAATAAGAGTTTTTTATTTTTGAGTGGAAAATTACGTTATATTATTATAATTAATATTAGCCTATGAAATCTAATTAATGAGTATTAATAAAATATTTAATTGATTTATTAACTAATTTATCTAGTTTGTTACATTTTCCACCAATTGCAAATTACATCCTTAACAATTTTATTTTTTTTCAATAATTTAGGGATATCTTTTCTTCTTTTCATTTTACAATTCCCAAATTTCGTATTCAATCATATGGGTTTTCCAAAAAAAACCCTAACAAGGGGAATTGACATATTCCATTACACCACTAATTTTGATCAATTATTTGAATTGCATCATCCTCATAGGAAATGTTTTCATTGAATTGAACTAATTTAGGGCTCAAGATGAGGGATGCATCTGGCACATATTTTCATAAAAAAACTATAAAAGACCTAATGTACCAGAGAAAAACTCTTAGACAAGGATATACGGTAAGGAAATGATCTAATATTCTCTATAATTATATATGGTCTAGTTAACCATGGATATAAAATTATATTTTAAAACATGAATAACTAATTTCCCTATACATACTTTATGAAATACATGATTTTCTACCTCAAATAAAATACCTTTCCTCTGACTACCCATTGAACGTTTTTTTTAATATCAGTCATCCTCATATAATTCTAAATCATGCTCATGCACTTAACTATTTCTTCTAAAATAATTTTCCCAATAAATTTCCTTCCCAATTATTATCTTAATAAGATGGATTTAAACATTACTTTTCATATAATTCCTCTAAATATTTCCTTTGAATAATGGAATGAAACCTATTATTACAAAGAAAAATGAACTGAAGACAAATATTTATCCCAACATCTAGTATAATCCATTTAATGAGCTAAAATAAAATCCCAAAAAATATTAATAGTTATCTATTCCTATCTATTATAATGTGGATGAAAAGATGTAATGGAATTTAAATTAGTAGCCAAGGACTTTTATAGTTTTTTCTAAAAATTAAAAGTAAAATTTGGATCTTGTTTATATACAATCGAGAGTGGAACTCAATGTAACATGAATATTTTGTTGAGATATAGTCAAGAAATTTGATCTTAGGATATAATATCTTAAATATAAAGTTAATTTATATACTTAATTTGACAATCTACAATCAAAAATATCACATTATTAACTCATGATATAATAAGTAAACCAACCAAAAAGTCTATAAATATATTTTCATATATCTATTCCAACACAAGAAAACATTGAATCAACCCCTTCCATAATTTTAATTCTACATTATCCTATTTAAAATTCAAAATATACATAATAAACACATCTATATATATTTTAATTAAATCACACGAGAAATGATATTTATTTTCAATATACATCTAAGTGTTATATCGATGAATTGAAAATGTTGTTCGCTAAGCCTCAACCTATTGATTTTAATTCAACTATGGGTCTCCGAAAACAGATAACATTTTTGAGAATATAAAAAACATTATTTTTTCAATATTATAATCAGGAAACATACAATTATTAACTAATTATACCTTTTCTTTTAACTCTCTTTCTATCTCTTTAGGTTTCATAATCAATCCTAAAAAAATCTAATTGTAAAGACATCTAAAAAAAATAGGTTAAATTTTTTCATGCACAGTTTCTAAGAAAACATTCATCAATCAATTAACAAATGTTTCATATTCAAAACATAACATGGTTTATATAGAATTATCTTTCTAACATAAAGGATAAAATAATATGTTTCCATTCCTATATTCTAAGGAATTTGAAATAAAAATAATTTATTAGTTCGGTCCATCTCTTACATCTAAAACACAATATGTTTTAGTGAATATATACTGCAAACTTTTATGATAAGTATATATTTCACAGATACTCCATATCAATGTTGTCTCAAAATTTTTAAATCAAACACTCCAACCACAAGTTCATGGTCATGTACAGAATAATGTTTCTTAAGACTTATTAATTAATGTGAAGCATAAGCAATTACCTAAACATAATTCATTTATACCCAACTAAGTAAATTCATTAAAAAAAATTTTAGATAAAAATAACTTATTTTTTGATGGATGTTCCAAAACAATATCATTCACAACTCTTATTTTCTTTTCGTTGAAACATTCATCACATCTCTTTATCCAAATAAACCAATCTAATTTTTATTATAACATTATTAGAGGGATGGTTAACCATAAACCCATTTCAAAAAACTACCATGTTTTGTAATCTGATTTATAAATTCTAGGAATATTAGTTATATTTATTGGTAATTAATATTCATTATCCACTTTAGTTTTATAATGATAAATGATTATTTCATATTAATTTCCATTATTTACAAGTAATGAAATATCTAGAAATAAAAAACACATTAACTAAATTTCCATATATATTTTTTTATTCAAGGTATGAAAAACCCCACAAATATTTCATTTGACCATTATAAATTTTAGAATTTATCACCATTTAATCAATTTAAACAACCAATAATTTATCCAATAACTCCAAGAAATCATTACTCACTAGTTATGTAAATATAGATAGAGTATTGGTTAATATAATAGTAATAAATAAAACCCCATATTTTCCATACCTAGTATAAAATTATATATTAAGGATTTTATAATTCTTCACCTTCAATTAGTTTCATATAGACCATACATCATGCTTTGAAATATATTGATCTCCCTACATCTTATGAAACAATTCATCTATATGAGGGGAAAAAGCTTATTCTTAATAATATTATTATTCAATTTTTGATAGTTATTGAAAATCCTTATGGAACCATATATATTCTTACCAAATAAAATAGAAGATTAACATGGTGATGTTTTAAAATGAATTAAACCATTATTGTTAAATTATTTTATCTTCTTTTTTAATTCCAGAAGTCCTCATTAGAATATTATTTAAGGGGGTTTTAATACTATCGTTGCATCAGGACCGAATTCAATAATTAATTCAAATTCACAGTTTGGTTTAATAGAAGAAAAAACAATAAGAAAAACATTCACTACACCCTTCTGTATATATAACTTCTAATTAATAACATTCATTATATTTTTCAGACATGCATCCGTATAAGGTACCATATCATTTTATTCAAAAACATCGTAATATCATCTTATTAAAATTATACATACTACTAACAAGATAAATTTATCTGAAATAAGAAAGAAAATAACCAAACGATCCTCATTAAAAACAGTTACCATATTTTATAAGTCATTCCCCATGGTTCTTTTTACCACATATATCAAAACCCAGGAACCTGATTTTCATACCATCAATTTTTCTCGATGGATGCATCATATTTTTCTATCACATAGACCTATTTTCTATATTTTTTCATAGAAAACATTATCATCAACAGAAACCATTTCAATGGTTTCATTACAATGAAAATTTCACATAATAATTATATTCTTAAGAGTCCACTTATCATTTATTTAATCTCTTTAGGCTTGAAAAACTTCAATTAATTTTAGTATCGAGATCTAGGATAAAAATAGTATTCCTTTACAAACAAGTCATGTTTCCCACATATATTAACACTATATTTTCCTACTCCAACCTAAATTCAAATAATTAATTTTCTATCCAAATTAAAACATCCTTATGAAAATAATTCTCATGGAAAATATTGTTAAATATGTATCATTCAATGGAATCATTGACTTTTCATTTTCTATTTTTCTTATCTATTGACAACCATTAACCAGATTCGCCTTTAAAATGATTAATATCAATATTTACCTTTTAATGGTCCAAACAATCGATTAATTATAATATAATTCCCATATAATTAATCTATTTATAAGGTATTGCTGATTTAGAAGATAAAAAAATATTTGAGGGTGATGTCTCGTAAAATGATCACATATCGACATAATCCTATATGATAGATCCGGTTTCACACTATTATTAATTCCACAACAATTAAAATAATGTATCAACTAATCCATCATAAAAAACTACATACTTTCATTTCTAACCATTTTAGGTTTTTTATTTGGAAGGATATTTTTCTCATACTATCTTCCTACTACTACTTCCATATTTCTATTGAGGAAAACAATTCTGAATGGAAATTATTTAGATGAAGAAAAATCATAGTCCTAAAATTAAATTTTCATGATAACATTAAAATCCACTCTTTTAAGGGTATTTGATTTAATTACCAAAACCTTATGATTTATTTAATCTTTTTCTCTGATTCCAACTATAAGGAAATGACATTAAATATTCAATAAAAATGATTATTTACATAGGAATGAATTATATTTCATTACCAAATACCTATTAAGAATATATTATCATCTAATTATGTAATCCCACTTGTTAAATGTAATATAAAATCACAAAATTAAAACTTTCACTTAGTATCTATTTACCCATAATACTCACCTTTAATTACATAACATGTTTTCTATTCATGAAATATCTTTAAAATTTTAATATTGAGAAAATAGATTTCCCAAATAATAACTAAAACCATTTGAAAATAATTTCAAAATATTGTAAGAGAAATAAGTCTCAATAATTTTTTTATAAAAATAAAAAATAAAACTCGTCAAACAATGATTTTTCTTTAAAATTTTCAATTTTCATAATAAAATTTGATGTCAAATTAAACATTTTCTTGCTCATAAAATCAACTACACTACCTAAAACATTTAATAAAACATTCATAATGAATATTAAAGTTCAAAATAAAACTCATATTGGTTAATTTTCAATCATGAGAAACTCATGGAAGTTTCTTTCATGAAGTTAGAAAATTTACCCTCAAATCTAGAAAAAACATCCCCTTCGCACCTAATATCATTAGAATCCTTATAAAATAATGAGACTTTTGAGAAACCCAAAATAATTGATAGATAAATCATGTTCTTAAGTTAAAACCCCATTTTCATATCACTATAATAATCAATCTTAAAATTTTATAAGAAACCATATAAATTATTAAAATAACTTTGGATAAAGATATAACTACTTACCTCTATACCTTTACCCAACGCAAAAGAGAGATATATCCGGATCACCAAAAATCATGATATATACTAGGCTCATCCAACATCATGAGATATATCAGGCTCAACCTTAAATACAATAAATTTCTAATGAGTATAACATTATCATTACACATGAATTCTTTCATACTGAAAAAATAGTCCTTACACCTATAAAAAACCTTTTTGTAAGTCAAAATATTCCTTCTAATTTTTTTTTTCAAATTCATTGAGAAAAGGTAAGGGTGGTTTTTATTTAAAGAAGAATTTAATATTCTAATGTAATTAAAAAATAATTATTTTGGTTGTAGGAAAAATGGTTGCCTTTGTATATATTGAAATAGAATATTCTTTTTTCTCATTTTTTCAAAACATTCCATATAAATTACATTAAATGATTTATTTTAAAAACTGATTAATGGAATTCCATTAATAAATAAATATTCCTCTATAATTTATTTATTTAAATATAAATACATTTTGAAAATAATATTTTTGAATATTGACATGATTTAGAAATATTTCTAAATAAAATATTTATATTATTTTAAAAGAAACTTTTAAGTTAATGTATCCTTTACATTGATTTTGAATTCTCACATACGTTATTTATATCTAGTATAATAAACATTTATTAATAATTATTTTTTATGTACCTTTTTTAGGTTTAATAACATAAAATTTATTCCAATTATATATATTATTTCAATTACATAATCGGTTATGTCCACTTTGGTTTTTTTAAGGATGTTTAGTTCACATATCCAAAATGAATTTGGTAAGTTAAATATTGTTAATGAATTCAATATTCCATAATCAAAAAAAACAATCAATAAAAAATTATAATCTTTACCTATTAATTATTCTTCTAAACCATCTATAAAATATTTTTTATGAAAAATGAATTACTTTATAATCACAAGGAAGGTAGGTCGTATATATGTGTGTAACGTTTCCATTTATCAATGAAAATGAAGTATATTAGGTAAGTATTATTTTAAATTTACATAATGATTATTATATAATAAATATCATATTGTATCTTTAAATAAAAAACATATACTAACCATGTGATGCATTGATGAAAAATGAATCGCATTGCTTCGTGGATGTAGTAATCCACATGTATGCATGAATGACATAATCACATTTCAATGGATTGAAAGGTAATAAAATAGATGATATATTATAAATATCATATTATAATTATTTGATTAATATTATATATATAAATTAAATCCATCATTATAACCAGTCGTGATATATGGTGATGGAAAAAATTAAATTGTTTTGTGAGGCCGTAGTCAGCCGTACACACAAACGATGGTTCCATTTCCCATTTGATTGATGAGGATATGGATATTCAAAATAACATTAACATTAAAACATCTAATTTTATTTATATAAAAATAATTTTTATAACAGTTTAAAAAGATTTGAAATAGATATAACATAAAATAAAATGAGAATGCATTATCAAGAACAATATCTATTGTTCAAAAAAGATCTTTTGTTTAATACCTTAATCTATACAATGATGGTTTTTGACCAAAACATATCCTATGGTAAGTGGTGAGGTATTTCAGGAAAGTGTGGGGGATGTTATTTTCTAATATAGATTGTTACAAACATTTAAACAAGATATAGGAGGATGTGGCCTTTTATAAGCCTTTGAAATGTCACAATTAGAATTATATAAAATATAAAATTATATGTATATATATAATAATCTTGTCATGAATAAAAAAGGAAAAAAATATTTGATGATAAGGTCTTATAGGTTCAAAATAAACTGAAATTATCACAGTTATACAAGAAATAATGAAATTTGAAACATTATCTACTAGTTAAAACAAATTTAAACTCATTTTAACCTTATCCATGATAACTTGACAATTTACAATGATAAATTAATTATATAAAAAAAAATAAAATGGGACTTATATTTTTAACTATATTAATTCTAAATAGGTACTCCTTTTTATTAGGCTGGATTGATAATGGTATAAGGCATTTCTTTTTAATATCATAAACCAAAATATATGAAAAATAGTTTTTAGAAAAATACATAATTTAATCATAAATTTCATTCTATAGAGAAAAAAGTAACAAATTGGTTTCAAAATATTTATTAGGAAGAATAATAAGAAATAATTTTTTTCATACTTTTTTAGAGAGACAAAGTCAAATTAAATCTTTCAAACCTGCTGTTAAATGTTATGATACAAAATAGGTTTTAATTTAAATAAAATATAACTTATCTGATCAAAATTCAAGATTGGATTCCCCAATAAAAAATAATATTTTAAAATATATTTTTTACTCTATGAATAGATATGTAGTTTTTCTGACTCATCCAATAGGATATTGGGGTTTATTTGGATAATCATATCCCATATCACTTTATTTTATCCCTTGGTAAACATGTTTTAATGTTAATTATGTTACTTGATTTTTACTATCTATACTACTCATTGTGAAACAAAATTCTATTTCCCTTATTAAATTATATTAATTATTCTCATTACAAATATTGAATACATTTTACAAAAAGTAAATTTGAAAAAATTGTTTAATTTAATGTAATTTTAAACCAGAAAAATGTAATGAAAAGCGGCTTTCCCAAAAAATGACTTTTTATTTAAAAAAATATTTTTAAATGAAATTCTAGTATAATTATGATTAAAAAAAGATTTATTATATTATATTTAATAAATAAAAATGAAATAAATTTTAAAATAATTCCAAAATATAATCTGAATTTTTAAATATTTTAAAAGAAACATATATTTTTCAATAAAAATCATTGTTACCACTATTCATTCAAAAAATAACACATTATAGAAAAATATGAAACATTCATTGTAAAATTATTTTGAAATTATGAATTGTAATATATGGACTATTTTTAAAAAGTTTAAATCTAAATTTTCCTAACAGTTATTTTTAAATAAAATTATATAATATAATTTTAAAAATTGATTAAGAATAGTGTTCATTCATTTTGGATGAAACAATACATAAAATTCTTATAGTACATATAAGTATGTAAAAAAATATTAACTAATAATAATTTGGAATTAAATTTATTTAGTATTAACATTACCTCAGTTGTTACATGTGTTTCCATACCCGTCCATTAATTTGAGGAATTATTGATTGTTTGGTGTTATAAAATTGTTTTATAACTCAAATAAATGTAAAATATGATATCTTTGATTGATATAAAATATAATTCTCATGATAATTTTGGTTTTAATTATTAAATAGAAGGTATATTTAACAAAAAAAATGCATTTCCCATTTAAAATTGTTTTATACACACTTTGTGTTTGAATAAATTCAGTGATAGTTTATTTCAAAATAATTAAATTATAATTTTTTTAAAACATATAATTCATTTATTAAATTACTTCTTTAGGGGTTTTTATTGTATACATGGGAATAATGAAATACTACATTTTAATTAATGTTTTTTTTTAGAAGTGAATAATTTTTTATTTTAATCTATCTTTTATAAGTATTGTTTTATTTTTTGAGTTACTTATAATGTACCAAAAAATTAATATAAGTACAAGTTTTTATTAATTATTCACTCCATTTTATATGGTGTTTCATTTATTAAAAATTATTTAATGATTTTTTCCGATTATGTGGTATAGATTAATATTATATAACTATGCCACGGGTTGAAAAGGGGTAAAATGTGTGTTTATAAATGTATTTTGTTAATTTATATTAATTTTCTTCGATGAATGTTTTATAATATTCTATTTTTATTTTATTTTATTTAGAAAACATTAATGGAAACATGGGTATCTATATGTGGATTCAAAGAATGAATGATGAAATAGTTTTGGAGTTACACTCTAGTGAGTATCCCTAAAATGAAATCATATGCTGAAAAGGTATTTTCCACGTTGTGAAAGAAATAAATGAACTTTTTGGTTCGCTATATTCATAAGACCATGGTTGTTATCCCTTAATGTAATTTATATGTGATTAAAAGTTTCCCTTGATGAAGTTGAGCTTTCATTAATGATGTTTTTATTTTAGAAATTTATTTATATTCATTTTCAATATTATTTACTCATAGTTTTTTACTGATGAATATTTTTTATATGTTGGTATAATTTTTCTCTATGTTATTCTTTTTTTCTTTTAATTTTCCCCCTCTTTTTCTTATTTTAGTTCCCGAAAAAAATCAATTTTTTTAATGGTGAGACAAAAATGGGAATGTCCATTTTCACATTCTATCTTTTTCAAATAAATAAATTTTCCATAAAACACATTTATAGTTTTTCATAGTATTCAAAAATATTTCTTTATTTCAATGTTTATATTTGAAAAGAAGGAAAAAGAATTATTTTTTCTAGATACAAGGTGGATTTGAATTGAAAATGGATAGTTTAAAATGTTAAAAGTTTTCTCTATCATAGAAATTTAAAAATAAAATTTATAAAATTTATTTTCATACATGAATTTTTTATTTATCATATTGAATAAATGGTATAAATTATTAATGGTATCCAAAGTAGTTTTTTCTCACAACGTATGTACTCACATTAGTGCATATATAGAATTGTTTAACCTTGATACATGTTTTCAGTTAGGATTTCTATGATGGATGATATTCTTTTCCCTTTTCAAAAGCACCTATATGTTGGGATGTGGAGGCGCACATGTGTCATATGGATTAAATGTCCTTGATAATTGATTATAATTTGGGACATATATATTTCATGGGATATAAAATATATTGGACACATCAATTATACCATTTCATTTAGTGAATTTATATTTGGAATAACAACTACAATTTTGTTTTAGTTCTTTTGTTTTTCCATTATAGTAATTTTAAATCATTTATTATGATTTTGATGTATTTTATATGATTAAAAGTTAAAAAGAAATATACCTTATCTTGTGTGTCTAATGTAAGGATATGTCCTAAAAGATTTGTGGTAAGGGTTCGGTGGTTTATTTATTTTCCTTATGTGGTTAAATCATTCCCATAGTGTATGTTAAAAACCCTTATAACATCTTTCTAACCCGTATAAATAAAGAACACAATTTATGACATGGATTTGACTAGGGTGCTCAATCAGGATAAATAGATCTTGTTTGATTAAAATATAATAAAGAAAATATGTGGGACCATAAATTTTCCAATGAAACCTAAAATGTACCAACAAATAATATAATAAATATTATCAGTGAAAAATGGGTAATTGTTAAAATAAGTATGGTACATACCTTATTCATTCTATAATATGCATTATTTAATAGATAGATCCAAAAATAGAATATAGATAGTTGACCAATCAATGAGGGAAATAGAAGGGATGAGAATAAATGTAAAAAAGACAAAAAACTTGCTTGGTTGAACCCCTAAAATAGAAACCCCAAAGGGGCTTAAAGAGTAAAACCCTTAGAAAAAGACTATAAATTAACACCAAAAAATATAGGGGATTTCAGACCTAGACTAATTGGTAGATGAGCTCACCAACACCATGTGTACTATGAAAAGGTATAACGACTAGAAACAATGTATCTAATAATAAAACTATACGAATTGTTTATAAAACTATATCTTCAGTTCAGATAAATTTTAAATGTCATCCTCCCTCATAAAAATAAATTTATATAAATAGTATAAAATAAATAGAAAAAAAATTTGAACTATGAAGAACTCACTCATTTAACATATATCCATGAAATACAATACATAGTAAAAACCACAATAAACCCCTTTTAAGTAAAATAAATCACAATATTGGTGATATAAATATAGTATCCAAAATGAAGACACTAAGATAACGTACACCATTTCAACAATAACTCTATAGAATCCATGAACTTCTACAAGAACCACTTTCTGATTTTCATGAACATAAGATAATACACTAAATTTTGTGCATGAAGGGGTGAGTAATATTTCTAATCAAGGTGATAAAAACAAAAGGGTGAATCAAATTTTAAAATAGTGTCTAACTGTGTAAAGACCCATAAAATTCAAAGGAATTTGTTTTTCTTAATTTTCTTTAGAATTTTACAAGAACGTGGTTTCTGATGGCACCTGATTCTGAAGCCCGGTGTGCCCGGAATTAATTTCCAAAGTTTGGCTCGGGTACGTTCAGTGAACGAACGAGCGGGAATTTCTAACTTTTGAACTGGTGCCCGGAATCGAATTCCGAGGGCAACGATGAACTCGTAGTGCCGATATTCGCTTAAGGAGACCTTTTCCGAGGTTGCGTTTTATGCGGGTTGAGAGTTAGTTTTGGGGAAATTTAAATGAAGTTAAATAAATTGTGGAAACACAATTTATTTTAAACCATGTTGGTTATATCCTCCCAAAGGGAGTTAGAGGTGGGACCCACATCCACTTAACCTCCCTTGAGAGGATTAAGTGTGGTGGGGCCCACACGAACCCTAACTCCCCAACTCCCCTTTAAACTCCCAATAACTCCACTCAATTTAATTTTGACAACTTGAGTTTTAATTGAGATGAGTTATTGTTTTCAAACTTTTGAAATTTAAAGAGGTGAAGTTGTGTAAATAAAATAAGGCTTAAGCTTATTTTATTTTGGTTAGTTTTCTCTTGCCACCTTGAAAGAATTTGGGAAGCATTATCCATCTTCTTCAACCACGACGAAGAACACGAAGAACACTTAGGATCCGACGAAGAACGTTGTCACCATAAGAAGAGAAAGATGTGTCGTCTCTTCTCTTCTTCGCAGCCGGTGTGTTTCCGAAGATCGACAACGTCACTTCTTTCTATCTTCTTCCCGTGTCAACGAAAGGAGATGCCGCTTCCTCCTCGGACTTTCTTCGTCAGCTTATGAAGCTTCTCCAGCGACAATACCTCTTCAGATGCACCTTGACGTCAACAGAATAGACGTTCGATTACCGGGACACCCGACCTCCGCGACGCTTGTCTTCCACGGCTTGTTGGCGTGCTCTGCTCTTGAAACCGAGGTAGGGGAATTTTTCTGTTATTTATTTAATTATTCCGTTCTTGATTCTAGTATGTTGAAATTCGTGGATAATCAAATAAATGATATCATTTAACGAGAGGGGGCCGGACCGCACAAACACGGCCGAACACCCATCCTTTGTTCATGATTGTTTCTTGCGGATGGAACGAGATGGCGTGGTGTCGTCGCACCACGCGGGTATCCTACGACAAGTATTGTGCGGCGTCATCACGCCGAGCCGTGGAAAGAAATCCAAGAACGAGATGCTGTCGCGTCACGTCGAAGGAAGTCGAAGGCGCCGCGGCCGGAGCGGGGTCGCGGTGGAGGGGAGCGGTGCCATCGCACCGCGCCTGACGGCATAGGCCGCGGCCGGTTCTGGGCCGCGGCGGAACAAGGTGACCGACGGCCAGCCGGGCTGCCGGTATCGGAAGCCGGAAGGGGACCGGCCCTTGCTGGTCCCGTTGAGGAGGAGCCGGCCGGCCAGGTCGAGCCGGCCGGAAATGGGAAAGCTGGGGAATTTAAATTCCCCCGACCAGCACAAAACGGCCCCCCATAATGAGGGGGGGGGGGGGTTTCACAAAGGGGGGAAGGCGCCCCCCATTTTCGAAATCAGCTCGGCCGAAGGCCGAGCTGGCAGTGCGCCCAGCGCGCTGCCTTGAGCCGGACCGGTGCCTGGCCGGGCCGGGCCAGGCCGCGCCGCGCCGACCCTGTCCAGGGCGGGTTGACCCAGTTCGGGCAAGCCGTGGGGGTCACGGGCCGGGTCGGCCCGGGCCCGAAACCCCCGATACCGAATTGTTTAGGTTCAAAAGCCCATAACTCGGGCTACGGACCTCCAAACGACACGCTGTCAGCGGCGATGCGATCCTTGGATCGAGACGGTCATTTCGGTATATCACACTCAATGTTTCGGATTACATTGACTGCGGCCGGGTTGGTTCATACACGAAACCAACCGGGCCCTCGGAGCGGAAACGCTCATATCTTGAGCTACGGACGTCTGATTGACGTGCCATCAGCTTTGTTGAGTTCCTCTTAGTGAGACGGATCTTTTAGCATACTCCGCCCAAGGATTGGATGCAGGTGGAGTACGGTTGGGTTGGTTTTTCCTTAAAAACCAACCGGGTCCCTGGAACGAAAAAGCCAATAACTCTCAGACCGGGCGTCCGACTGACGCGCCGTCTGTTGCGTTGAGTTCCTGTTGACGATACAGAACTTTTGGATACATCAACTATGGATTATGTGACAGTTGATGTATCAGCCTCTCGGCTCGTGGAGCGGACCCTCCCGAACGAGCTTGCTTGTGCGGGAACCCTAGTGCTGGCTGCGACTTCGACGACGACGATTGTGCAGAGATCCTCAGTGGACTGCGACAATGAAGATAGCTGGTCTTGTATCCTATGTGGGTCTTAGCTGTGCTGGTCTTGTATCCTATGCGGGTCCCAGCTTAGATGATTCAATTCTGGTCTTGTATCCTATGTGGGTCCCAGTATAGATGTATCAATGAAGACAGCTAGTCTTGTATCCTATGTGGGTCCTAGCTGTGTTGGTCTTGTATCCTATGTGGGTCCCGGCATAGATGATTCAATATTGGTCTTGTATCCAATGTGGGTCTCAGTATAGATGAATCAATGAAGACAGCTGGTCTTGTATCCTATGTGGGTCCTAGCTGTGCTGGTCTTGTATCCTATGTGGGTCCCAGCTTAGATGATTCAATACTGGTCTTGTATCCTATGTGGGTCCCAGTATAGATGAATCAATGAAGACGGCTGGTCTTGTATCCTATGTGGGTCCCAGCTTAGATGATTCAGTATCTATGTCTGATCATCTCTTTCACCTTTTCGATGATGTATACATGTGTGAGCTGAATCTTGTTTGCTTTCCTGAGTGGATTGTGTTGTACTATCCTGTGTGGATTACGTTTTGTTTTCCTGTGTGGAATACGTATACTTTCCTGTGTGGGATGAGTTGTACTTGGGCTCGGAGGTTGGAGCATATTGGAATTGATGACTTAGGTATATGTATGGGCATATACCTAAGCAGTGTCGGTTGTTACTTCGTGTTTGTATCTTTCCTTTGTGGTTTATCCTTTGTGGATTTTGGGAGACCTTCGGGGGTCTCGGGGTCCCTACTGAGTAGCTTATACTCACCCCTGCACGGTCTATGCCCGCGCTACGTTGTGTTGGATGCAGACGACAGACAGCGTTGATCGTGGTTGAGGCTTGTGGAGCAGGACGGTACCTGGAGGTGGACCACTGAGCGGGACGTCCTCGGAGCAGTCGGCGGGACCCGAGGAGCTGTGGAGCTATCTGTACCCACCCTTCAGGTGGGATTTCCAGAGGACGACTCGTCGTAGCTGCTTTTACTTTTTAGTTGTTGTTTCCCTTTTCGAGTTGTACTTTACTTTCCGTTTGGGTTTGTATACTCTCCCACTTTCTTTCCGCACTTTCAGTTGATCTCAGTTTTTACATAGTGTTTACTTTTCCGCTTGCTTACTCTGTGGTGGTTTTTTACTTTACAAAGGCAATGCCTTCCCTTTTTACCGGGAATTACACCTTGGTGCTAGTCGCCAGCCTTTGGCCTATGGAAGGCAGGCTTGGGGTAGTCACGGCATGGGTCCCGAGGATGAGTCGTGAAAAATTGGTATCAGAGGCAGTTCGGTTCTACCGCGAACTCTGGTCTTTTCTATGTGAGGCAATAATGTTTAGCGTATTGAGTGTAGTTATCAGTCCAGGGAGTCCAGTGTTGGTGCGGCGGCCGCCGTATCCGTACACCAGGACCTTGACTTCTAATTTCCGACTTAATGCACGAAATCATAGATTGCGTGTGTGTTTCAAGTTTGCTTTGTGATTACTTTGTATCAGCTCACCAGGTATACTGTTCTGACCGTGGCGCACCTGTTTCTTTTTCAGGATGGCCCCACAACGGCAGCCAGCTAGGGTTACGAGAGTCGAGCGTGATGACAGCCCACCGAGCGACAAGGCCTCGGTGCAGGGCTCTTTGTCAGCAGTGGAACCGCCGGTAGCACTACCCGCAAAGCCACAGATACTTCCCGAACCAGCCGCTGACGATGCACGTCACCTTAGCGCGCTGCACGAGTTTCAGCGTCAGCGACCGCCCAGGTTCCGCGGGGAGACGGACCCCCAGGTAGCCGAGGACTGGCTGGAGGCAGTCGTACCAGTTTTCAGGCTAGTGAGGACACCAGCAGACCTCATGGTGATCCTCGCAGCGAGCCTACTGCACGCAGCAGCGGGCCGATGGTGGAGCTTGATGCTCCAGGTGCACGACGAGAAATCTCTTCTCTGGACAGACTTTGAAAGCATCTTCCGCTCCGAGTTCGTCCCAGCTACCCTCCAAGCAGTGCGCATCCAGGAGCTACTACAGCTACGGCAGTGCAGCATGATAGTAGCCCAGTACACGACGAGGTTTACTGATCTCTCGCGCTACTCCACAGATATGGTACGGGACCCGTTCTTCCAGGCCAGGACATTCGAGCAGGGACTGATGCATGAGATCAGGGCTTCGATGATCTCCCTCAACATTCCGACGCAGGCAGAGGTGTTGGAGAGATCCCTTCTAGGGGAGAGTTTTCTCACCGAGCAGACTCCAGTGACAGGGCCCTCCGCAGGACGGCCCGTAGCAGGGTCTTCTGCAGTTGGCAGTAGATAGGTGACGCAGAGGTCCAAACGGGCCAGACCATCAGATGGGCAGTCACTGGATGAAGATTCGGTTGTGCGGGGAACACGATGGAGAGCCAGCTACACGAGGGGAAAGCATTGCTACTCATGCGACGGGCAATGTCACATGGCTTGAGACTGCCCGACCCGTCTTACAGATGAGCAGCAGGTGGTAGAGGGACCTCCCAGACAGAGGTTCGGCCATGGAGGTCCGCAGGGTGGAGGCGGACGAGGCAGAGGAGCTGGCCGAGTAGCAGATGGTGGGTGACACTTCGAGGTGTTGCCACTTCCACCACCAGGAGGTCCGCCCTGACCGCATGGAGTTGATGGACATGGGAGAGCTCAGCTTCAGGTAGCTGAGGCCTTCGATCATGGAGCTCTGGGAGAAAATGGACAGGAGCGGAACTAGTGGATACGTCTTTTGTACTTCTAGTTCCTTGTTGCTATTGTGTAGCATCTTTGTATTATGAGCTGCAATAATAAAAGACGCATACCTTTGTCATGTTTTCATTCCTGTCCTCTTTTGTGTTGTTACTAAGAGGGTCCAGATTTGACTGTTGACTTGACCCTCACTTGTGAGACATCTACTGGAGGAGACCCAGTTACCACACACTGATGCCGACAGTGTGACTCCACCCTTGGAGGCGAGAGTAACGGTTGGATCTCTTTGTAGTAGTGTCGAGGCCTTACGACGACATCCTTGGTATGGATTAGTATCATCCATGTCGGGATTGACGATATTAGGAAAAGAACGTGGTTCATCCAAGGGATGAGACCAGATTTCTCTTAATCGGCAAATAAGAAATCATAGCAGCTCTTTTGGGACCGGAGATGGTCCAGGCCACGACAGAGAAGGTCCAGGTCATCCAGGAGCGGAGGAGGACAACTCAGAGCCGGTAGAAGTCATACGCTGACAGGAGGCAGAGGCCACTAGAGTTCGAGGATGGTGACCACGTCTTCTTGCGGGTCTCACCTCGACGTGGTATACGATGATTTGGCCGAAGCAGCAAGTTATCTCCACGCTTCATCGGACCCTTCCAGGTCCTCAACAGGATTGGCAAGGTGGCTTATCTCCTGGCTCTACCACCTCTGTTGCACCCGGTGCACGACGTCTTCCACGTGTCTCAGCTGAGGAGATACGTGCAGGACCCGACACACATCATTGACCATGGGGAGCTTGACGTTGACGATGGGGTGACTTTTACGGAGGTCCCGGTGGAGATCGAGGATCGACATGAGCGGGTCCTACGTGGATGGTCGATTCCTCTAGTGTGCATCAGATGGCAGCACGGGAATATCCAGGAGAGCACTTAGGAGCGGGAGGCTCAGATGCGTGCTCAGTACCCTCATTTGTTTCCCTAGTTTTGATGTACCTTTACGGGGACGTAAAGCCCTGAGGTGGGAGTAATGTAAAGACCCATAAAATTCAAAGGAAATTTTTTTTTCTTAATTTTCTTTAGAATTTTACAAGAGCGCGGTTTCTGACGGCACCTGATTCCGAGGCCCGGTGTGCCCGGAATTAATTTCTGAAGTTTGGCTCGGGTACGTTCAGTGAACGAACGAGCGGGAATTTCTAACTTTTGATCCGGTGCCCGGAATCGAATTCTGAGGGAACCAATGAACTCGCAGCGCCGATATTCGCTTAAGGAGACCTTTTCCGAGGTTGCGTTTTATGCGGGTTGAGAGTTAGTTTTGGGGAAATTTAAATGAAGATAAATAAATTGTGGAAACACAATTTATTTTAAACCATGTTGGTTATATCCTCCCAAAGGGAGTTAGAGGTGGGACCCACATCCACTTAACCTCCCTTGAGAGGATTAAGTGTGGTGGGGCCCACACGAACCCTAACTCCTCAACTCCCCTTTAAACTCCCAATAACTCCACTCAATTTAATTTTGACAACTTCAGTTTTAATTGAGATGAGTTATTGTTTTCAAACTTTTGAAATTCAAAGAGGTGAAGTTGTGTAAATAAAATAACGGTTAAGCTTATTTTATTTTGGTTTGTTTTCTCTTTCCACCTTGAGAGAATTTGGGAAGCATTCTTCATCTTCTTCAACCACGACGAAGAACACGAAGAACACTTAGGCTCCGACGAAGAACGCTGTCACCATAAGAAGAGAAAGACGTGTCGTCTCTTCTCTTCTTCGCAGCCGGTGTGTTTCCGAAGATCGACGACGTTGCTTCTTTCGATCTTCTTCCCGTGTCAACAAAAGGAGATGTCGCTTCCTCCTCGGACTTTCTTCGTCCTCTTATGAAGCTTCTCCAGCGACGATACCTCTTCAGACGCACCTTGACATCAACGGAATCGACGTTAGATTACCGTGATGCCCGACCTCCGCGATGCTCGCCTTCCGTGGCTTGTTGGCGTGCTCCGCTCTTGAAACCGAGGTAGGGGAATTTTTTTTATTTAATTATTCTGTTCTTGATTCTAGCATTTCGAACTTCGTGGATAATCGAATAAATGCTATCATTTAACGAGAGGGGGCCGGACCGCACAAACATGACCGAACCCCCCTCCTATGTTCATGATTGTTTCTTGCTGATGGAACGAGATGGCGTGGTGCCGTCGCACGACGCGGGTATCCTATGGAAAGTATTGTGCGGCGCCGTCGCGCCGCGCTGTGGAAAGAAATCCAAGAACGCGGCGTCGCCGTGTCGCGTCGAAGGAAGTCGAAGGCGCCATGGCCGGAGCGGGGCCGCGGCAGAGGGGAGCAGTGCTGTCACACCGCGCCGGACGGTATAAGTCGTAGCCGATTCCGGGCCGCGGCGGAACAAGGTGACCGGCGGCCAGCCGGGCCGCCGGTATCGGAAGCCGGAAGGGGACCGGCCCTTGCCGGTCCCGTTGAGGAGGAGCCGGTCGGCCAGGTCGGGCTGGCCGGAAATGGGGAAGCCGGGGGAATTAAATTCCCCCGGCCAGCACAAAATGTCCCCCCATAATGAGGGGGCGCAATTTCAGAAAGGGGGGCAGCCGCCCCCCGTTTTCTCAATCAGCTCGGCCGAAGGCCGAGCCTACAGCTCGCCCAGCGCGCTGCCTTGAGCGGGACCGGCGCCTGGCCGGTCCGTCAGGCCGGGCAGGGTCGGGCCGTGCTGGGCCGACCATGTCCGGGGTGGGTCGACCCGGTTCGGGCCAGCCGGGGTGGTCACGGGCCGGGTCGGCCCGGGCCCGAAACCCCCAATACCGAACTGTTTAGGTTCAAATGCCCATAACTCGGGCTACGGACCTCCAAACGATGCGCCGTCAGCGGCGATGCGATCCTTGGATCAAGACGGTCGTTTCTTTATATCGCACTCAAGGTTTCAGATTACTTTGAGTTCGGCCGGGTTGGTTCATACACGAAACCAACCGGGCCCTCGGAGCAGAAACGCTCATATCTTGAGCTACGGATGTCGGATTGACGTGCCGTCAGCTTTGTTGAGTTCCTCTTAGTGAGACGGATCTTTTGGAATACTCCGCCCGAGGTTTGGATGCAGGTGGAGTACAGTTGGGTTGGTTTTGCCTTAAAAACCAACCGGGCCACTGGAACGAAAAAGCCAATAACTCTCAGACCGGGCATCCGATTGACGCGCCGTCTGTTGCGTTGAGTTCCTGTTGATGATACGGAACTTTTGGATACATCAAATCTGGACTATGTGATAGTATATGTATCAGCCTCACGGCTCGTGGAGCGGACCCTCCCGAACGAGTTTGCTGTGTGCGAGAACCCTAGTGCTGCATGTGACTTAGACGACGACGATTGTGCAGAGATCCTCAGTGGACTGCAACGATGAAGACAGCTGGTCTTGTATCCTATGTGGGTCCTAGCTGTGCTGGTCTTTTATCCTATGTGGGTCCCGACTTAGATGATTCAACACTGGTCTTGTATCCTATGTGGGTCCCAGTATAGATGAATCAATGAAGACAGCTGGTCTTGTATCCTATGTGGGTCCTAGCTGTGCTGGTCTTGTAACCTATGTGGGTCCCGTCTTAGATGATTAAATATTGGACTTGTATCCTATGTGGGTCTCAGTATAGATGAATTAATGAAGACAACTGGTCTTGTATCCTATGTGGGTCCTAGCTGTGCTGGTCTTGTATCCTATGTGGGTCCTAGCTTAGATGATTTAGTACTAGTCTTGTATCCTATGTGGGGCCCAGTATAGATGAATCAATGAAGACAGCTGGTCTTGTATCCTATGTGGGTCCCAGCTTAGATGATTCAGTATCTATGTCTGATCATCTCTTTCACCTTTTCGATGATGTATACCTGTGTGAGATGAATCATGTTTGCTTTCCTGAGTGGATTGTGTTGTATTATCCTGTGTGGATTACGTTTTTCTTTCCTGTGTGGAATATGTATACTTTCCTGTGTGGACTGAGTTGTACTTGGGCTCGGAGGTTGGAGCGTATTGAAATTGATGACTTAGGTATATGTATGGGCATATACCTAAGTAGTGTCGGTTGTTACTTCGTGTTTGTATCTTTCCTTTGTGGTTTATCCTTTGTGGATTTTGGGAGACCTTCAGGGGTCTCGGGGTCCCTACTGAGTAGCTTATACTCACCCCTGCACGGGCTATGCCTGCACTACGTTGTGTTGGTTTCAGACGATAGACATCGTTGATCGCGGTTGAGGCTTGCGGAGCAGGACGGTACCTGGAGGTGGACCACTGAGCGGGACGTGCTCGGAGCGGTCGGCGGGACCCGAGGAGCTGTGGAGCTATCTGTACCCACCCTTCAGGTGGGATTTCTAGAGGACGACTCGGCGTGGCTACTTTTACTTTTCAGTTATTGTTTTCCTTTTCGAGTTGTACTTTACTTTCAGTTTGGGTTTGTATACTGGCCCACTTTCTTTCCGCACTCTCAATTGATCTCAGTTTTTACTTAGTGTTTACTTTTCCACTTGCTTACTCTGTGGTGCTTGTTTACTTTACAAAGGCAATGCCTTCCCTTTTTACTGGGAATTACGCCTTGGTGCTAGTCGCCAGCCCCTGGCCTATGGAAGGCGGGCTTGGGGTAGTCACGGCACGGGCCCCGAGGACGGGTCGTGACAAATTGTGACACTAATTGTTATATTGTTAAAAAACTAATCAACTAAAGAAATGAATAATCATTATTACCAATAACAATTGTTTTATATCAACAGTAGTTGTGCTTCCTAACCTTAATGATATCTCGTTAACATACATGTTTCATTTCAAATCCTGGATACATATCTCTAATATTATTTGTAATGATCCATATAAAAATTATTTTAAGTGTTTAGTGAGAGCATTATTACAAAAAAAAAATTAATAAAAAACAACATTTAATAACAACAAGAAATAAATTTTAAACTTCATCAAATAAAGATGCTAAATATTTCCATGACATGCCTCAAATGAAACATTTTTTTAATATTTAATGGTTTTTGTAAATGATATAGATAACAAATCCTATTACTAAAAAAATATTGATTGATATTATAGTAATTTACCTTCATTCTATAATAAATCATTTCACGTTATTATTTAAAAAGTAAATAATTTATTTATTATGGTGTACCATTGTTATTTATTACTCCATTCTTCTACATTTATAAAAAGTGAATTCGATTTCTACAAAAGATACAATACCACACTCTTCCCTTGAAGATATTCTATAGACTTCGATGGAATCTGTCATTAATGGGGTATAATTATAATAGTATAGAGAAATTATCCATTATTTATCTTATAAAAAGCATACATGGATTAAGATCAAATCGATATTAGTTTCATATTATATTGTTGATGGTGTACTCAGAAAACAAGGGATTTGGTTTTTTGAAATGTCGATTTTATGTTTCACTAGATTGAATTAATCAAAGAAACTACGGTATATTTTTTTATTTTTTTATTTTTTTCAATAATGTTTTCATTATATTATGGTAAATGTGTATATTTAATGACCAACATTTTGTATTCATGTATAGATAATATATTATCATACTTCTATTATAAGAAACCAACCTTAAATCATTACATAATATTGAATTAAATGAATAATTCACATTAAAGATATTATTAGGTTTAGAGTTTTAGAGAATTAGGCCATAACAATTACATTACATCTCAAAAATAAAAAATTATACATTTCTACTCCGAAACCATTTTTTTCATAAAATAATGACTCTTAAAAAATAGTAATGTCCAGTTCCATATTTTAGACAGCATGAATTTTCCTTGATCTCATCCTTGAACATATCCCACTTTATGTCCTGTGAAAAAAAATTCAAAAACTTTGGATGAGCGCAAAAATCTATGTATGGGATACACAAAGAATGATAAATGTAAGTTTTCCAAAACAACAAGTAAACCCTGAATACTTTATCATAAGTAATAATTTTCACCTTTATGAAGAAGTAAATACTTTTCACTAAATAAAATATCACTGCTTACCCATTTATAACCAAAAGATTACCATAAAACTCATATAAATAACAAATAAAATATAAATGTAACTTGAGACATAAGCATACTTAAATGGAATAACCAAACTGTTGACTTCCCCACATATCACTAAATGGAATAGCCATACGACTGACTTCCATACCAAATGCATTGGTGGATATAACGTAACCACCAGTCCGGGTTTATCATGGCACCACCCGTCATTTGGATTTTCACGTAACCACTTGTCAAATGTCCAAGTACCATTAGAAAATCATAGCACATAAAATATTACAAATGTAAACATTTCACTATTAACATTTCATTTTCAATCAGATTATATCTTTCTAAGATATCGACACAGTCTGTGCATTATCAAACAACTTTCAAAACCACTTATTAAATAGATTTTGGAATCAAAATGTCACATACAAAATTGAAGATTTTAAAGAATTAAAGTTTTAGAATAGTAATGTCCATATAAATAAATCCTTAAAACCATTTTTAAAACCTAGAAATTAATGAGAATTATTTGGAAGAATAAATCTTTAAAAAAATATTTTAGTTAAAGAGATCTTAACCAAATACAAGATATGATTAAATACAAATAATTGAAGAATAAAATTTAATAATAACATTATAATATCATAAGAATAAAGGTATTAATGATATAATATTCCAAAGGAATGTATATAAACCATATCAATGTGAATTGGTGCATAACAACATTGAAGTCTCAATGGAATGTAAATTGAGACGAAATCCCTAATAAAGACTGTATCCTTTGATTAAAGATAAATAAATTATATAATTATGTGTGAAAAATAAAAATACAACCAATATAAGTGGATATTAAGTGTAAAACAATCATAGGTCATTCACACATATTAATAGGATTACATATTCAAGAATTATATGTTTAACACAAAGAATTGAAATTGGGTTAAGATGTTCCCTTACAAAAATTCTACAGCCTAATGGAATCACTTTAAAATTAAGAAAATGAGTTAATGAGAGAGATAAGGGTATCTCATCACTTTTAAATAATATTTAAATAAATAATGATATAGAAGAACATATCACAATATAATAAGATGTAAATTAAGAGACATAACAAAAAGAAGCCTTTTAAAAAGAGGAGGGTGAAAGGTTCCCTTACCGATTTGGTAACTTATGAAACATACACCCCATGAAATAAGGATCATAAAATTAAGAATTAAATACCAATAAATTTAATTATATTACATAATGAATAAAATAATGGGAATTACATACACCAAAAAATGAAAAAGTGGCAAATATAGCATGAATATCACGGGAATATGAAGTGAGATGAAAACCCATTACCATGTTGTAATCAATCTAGTCGTAAGACCAAAAGTTAATAACCACCAAATTAATCACAGAATACCATGAATATAAACGTAAAAATGATAATATATATCATATGGTAGTACACAATACATCACATGCAAGGAATAAGTGACGAACAATGGAAATCCCACTAATTTAGATGTGAGACATGAAATCCCTTACCACGTTGTATTCAATCGACTCGTATGACTAAAAATTACCAACGACCAAAATAATACCATAAATATAAATAGAATAAGGATAATATATATCAAATTGTAGTACAAAATACACCACATTCAAGAAATAAGTGCCGAAAAATTGAAATCCCACTGAATTAAATTTGAGATAAGAATCCCCTTACCACGTGTCCAACTTGACTCGCTTGTATGTTCCTCATTCTTCCTAGATGATAAACATAAGTAAATTTATACTTAATTTAGAATATTTTTCAATTTTACTATTCCTGTAATATCACTTATTATCCTACTATAATAATTGGTTAATTTTTTTGAGTTCATATCAGACATTTTGTCGATGTCCGGAACTTGAGTCAAAAATGAACTTGTTGTAATTATCAATTTTCCATGTGGTCGAAATTCCATTATGTACAGAATGATATTCAAAATTTAGATGTAATATATATCATATATATATAGTATATATATATATATTTATAATAGTACATAACATTTGGAGTAAGAAATGAAATGCACCATTCTTGGAGACGGTAAGTCGTACGTATGCATGAATGCTACTTTCATTTCTATTTCATATTTTAATGGTATAAAAACATAGTGGTTAATAGGTATGTTATAAATCCAATATTGTATCATTTATAATATAATTAACTACATCCTTTATACATACCACGTATGGTATGAACGAGTCATATCATTTTCAGGGGGCGGTAGTCCGCACTTCCTCAGATGCAATTATCACGTTTACCCTTAATGGAAACCATAGAGGTATGATATAAATAGAAAATACAGAAGTATAAAGGAAAAATAAAAATAATATATATAATATATAAATACAGTTCCATCTTAATGGCCACTAAGAGAGGCGGTAGGAGATAATTGAACAATCATCATTTCGTGAGGTGTTAGTTTCCCATGCACAAATATAGTATGTACTTTACCCATTAGATGGAGGTGTGTGTAAGTGTATCTCGATTCCTTCTTATAATGACATCCTAGTATATTGATTATAATTTTTATGTTATAAAAGAAAGTATTAAAAAGAGTTTATGGGGTTGGAGAAGTAAAATAAAACAAAAGAACTTAAGAGAAGATGTTACCTTTAAATCTGGTAACTCTCATTCGTTTTCACTAAAAGGGTTTATTGATGTGATTTATTCTTAAAGTAAGGCTTATAGGTTGAATATAGGGATATTGGGTGATTATTGGAGTAGATATTGGTACAGCCAAGAGCTTGACAAGTGTGAGAAATTGGTAGGAAGTGATAGATTTTTATAAGGGAGAGGAGGGGCTTATTAAGAAAGTTTGAAATTATTATTTTATTATATAATGGTTTTCAGTTTCTAAAAATCCAAAAATAATTAAATTGGAAGATAATGTTTCCCATGTTCTAAATAAAATAATCCAATAAAAATTGGACAAGTATTGGATATTGTTTTAATTTGTTTCTTCTTATTTATTTAAGTCATTCATTAATGATGTAAACACTGCATCATCATTGTGTCATAAATAATTTTATTTATTTGATGTTTAAAAATTATAAAAAAATTACCATTATGTATGAAATAAATTTATATTTCTAATGAATATTAATAGTTAACTATATCAATTATATAAAACCACATTAATGTTGTTTTAGTAAAACAATACATGTTTATCACAATTTTTAATTTTACTTTTAATAAAAAGTTATTATTGTTATTATCATACCCAAGAGGCTCCATGGGGTCCCCAAATTAACCCATGTATTATCTTGGTCGTCCATGACCCATCCAATAGTGTTAGGACAAGTTTCAAGGTAATTTTATGTTATAATAATATTTCGTTATCTTAAATTACCATAATTACCTTTAATCGCGGTTAATAAAAGTGAAAAGTTACTATTCACCAATAATTATTTTCATCCCATTGAACCAAATTTTACATAATAATGAAAAACATGTATGTCATATTTTTGAAATTCAATTCACAGAAATGGTAAAATTACGTTTTATGCAAATTTGGAGAAGCACGTAGAAGGTGGGTAAAAAGACGTTAAAAAGTTCAATAGAATTTTATATATCTAATATTATTATAAAATGACTCCAATTAATTAAATTGTATTAATATAGGTATTATGTATCTTTTTTTAATTTAAAACAAATTAAAATTTAAAAAAAATTGTTAAATAAAAAGTAAGTTTTAAACAATAATGGAGTGTTTTTCACAATTCATCAAAAATGGAAGGTTTTCAGAAAAATACCAAAAATTAACCCTAAGATAAATTTGATATTACAAATTCACAAATGATTTCTATTTTACCAAATTAGAACAATTTAATATTCATTAATTAATTTTATAATTAATTCATGTTGTGAAAACAAAAACTGTGTTTTTAAGTAATAATAACTATCCAAAGATTCATTCATGTTAATGTCTAATTTCAATGTGAAATTACATCAAATGGACAAAATTAGATTAAATGGTAAAAATATAATCTATTTACACATTAAAATCAAATAAAATGATAATCTCACCATAGAAATAGAATAGATTAAATGTTGCGTTTGAATTAAAATACAGTATTTTTTCACTATCCATTAAAAAATGAACATTATTAGAAAAATTCCAAAATTTCATCCAAAGTAAATTTTGATGTCCCAATTCTAAATTTGAATTTTATTTTGTCAAAAATAACATATAAAAGTGAAAAACACTAGATTTAAAAAGGGTTCTCCATCAAAAGGTGATAAATAAGCCTGTTAAAGAATATTAGAGTATTTGTGCTTAAAATTGGATTTCATTCACATTTTAAGCTGCTAAATTTTTGTTGGACGAATGGAAAAACATTTAAAAGACATATATAATCATATTTTAGTTATTTTTATTCCTCCTATCTAATACAATGGCTCGGTTTTGACTACCATTTAAAATAATAATTTTATATTATTTGTGTGCAACGTAAGATTTCAATGAAACACGTTGTTGCGTATTGGGTATGCCATCGAACATAGTGTCCCTTTTAAAGTAAAATTAATAACTAACTCACAAATATTAATATATATGAAAATATCATATTCTTTATTTACCTGGGATGTTACATCACTTATTCACTATCAAAATTAACAGACTAGAAAAATGTGACATACTGGTATTGAAATTAAACTAATCTTGATTCACCTTATATGAACCATGAAAATTAAAAACATCAACCTAATAAATTTTAAACAACCCCCATCACACCCAGATCAATCCCATATCTTACTAAAAAATATCGACTAATAGAATTTTATTCTAAATTAATTGATAGTAACGTAGTTCAAGAAATGTAATGATGTCATTCTTGAGGAATAGATAACAAAACTAACTTCATATAAGAATCTACAACACTCCAATACAAATGATGTTAAAAATTCATTATATACTTATATAATACATAAATTTAAAAGATTATTCCACGCATCTCATAGTAAATCACTCCCTGGAACATATTATTTTAAATTATTTTTATATTAAATACATAACAATATTATTTTACAAATGTTCATCAATATCTGCCACAAATATTCTAATTATGTGATAATCATCTAGATATACCATATACAATAATATTATACATAATCTAGGGTAAAGGAAACATAATATATAGGATATTATATGATTTTTAAAAATGAATATGGTATATAATAACCGAAGATTGAAAGTGGGAAAATGATGAGTATGTGGGTGTGAGAACATTGTTAGTATTCATGACCTTCAAGTAATTTAATAATTCTTAATTAAAAAAGTGCATAATTATTATATCATGGAATATATATTTTGGAATAAAATTAGACTTGAGTAATAGGTTTATAGAAACATGAAAAAATACCCATGAACCTAGAATTAATATCATTGGAATGCTTCATAAAATAGAGTGGAATAAGAACATGGAATAAACATAATACTATAATTTTTTTTCTTATTGAAATTTTGTTTACCAAGACAATTGTAATACCTTGTTTCTTTAAGGTTTGTAAAATTATAAATACAATTTGATTTTCTCTATTAAAGGAAATTTTGTCTTTTGAATCAGGACTCGAAATTGGATTAAAAGGTTTATAAAATCCAAAAATAGTGGTAATGGGTGTGGTTTATGCTCTGGTTTTATGAAAGGGGCTTCAATAAAGGATCAAAGGGAGAACTGGTGATCGAGGTAGCTGGAATTAACTATATTAGTCCATTCACACTATAAATACTAAATTATAATGTGAATTAATTCCATGAGATATAGTTTAGGGAACCAAAGGAAATGTCTACTAGTTCATGATGTGATCATATGTGTCCTATTTTCACAAATTATAGTATCATATTCTTTTAATTAAATAGTGAGCTTGACCCCCACTTTCTTTTATGTCTCATGAACCGACTTTTTGGAAGGCCAATGACTAACACTTCTTCCGTATTATTTCTTGATTATTAGATATTCTTGAATCATTTTTAAAACATATGAAAGGTTTTTCCTAAATCCTATCCCATTATATTTATTTCCTTTATTTTATATTAGGTTTTTGTTTTTTTAGTTTAAGGATAAAATGGTGGTTTTCATTGAGGATTTTTATGTCAACCATTTCCTATGAAGAATTCATGTATCCTAGCTAAAGGAAATATTGGGATTGGATCATCCTACCCACATTCATCATTTCATTGAGGTATGTTAACATAGTGTTTTCTTATAATTTTTTATAAAATTAAGTTATTTTTTCAAATAATCGGGTGTCATGTGATAGTGTTTATTAATGGAAAATGATTAGGTGGAGTGTTATTGACCCTCTAGGTTAATTCTGTCTAGGTTTTGTTGATGCAATAGTGATAAATTTGTGGTTTGGTGACTATTAAATTATTGGAAATAATTTAATAATTATTTTTAATTTTTTATGATAGTTTATTTATTGTGTGTTATTTGATGTAGGTTATCTTGTGGTGGTATGATATCAAATGGTACATGGAAAATATTGGTAAGTAATCAAGTAGTCAGGAAAAATATTAACTGGGAATGTTCCTGGTTGAGGTAAGTGTTCCTCTATACATTACCTTTGGTATTTATTAATTTTTTATGTGGAATTGGATATTTTGTCTTACAACTAGAGTAGATAATGTTTTTTTTTCAAAAATAGTTTTACTTAGAATGAAATGTTGTCTTTAACTGAACAATATTCCATGAACATGTGGTTCCTAGTCACTGACTTAATTTACTCGATCATTCGTTGGCTGAGGGATTTTTTATGGTCTTGTGTTTCATGGAAGTTAAAACACCAGTGTCAATGATTTAAAATTTAATGAATTTCATATAGAAACCATAGTAGTAGGATCCCTTAGATACCTCTTGGTAAACATTTGTAATTATATGGGAAGAATTTCCAAAGGTTTTCTAATGTGGGACCTTTTTGTTTCCATTAAAAATTCAGGAAATAGATTTTATCTTAGGGGTTAATACCTATTTATAAATAGTTACCTGGATGGATATACACTAATAAGATTAGCATAGAGGTCAGGTGTTCAGACTGAAAAAGTATATATGGGAAAAGATATTGATTAAGGTTTTGTCCCTTTTAGGGTTTTCTAAGGAGGCTAATTAGGCCTCAATGAGTTGAATATATATTACATGGAGGTTATAACCTTTGAGATATGACACATGTTTGAGGTAAGAGGACCCATATGAGGTGTTCATGATTTGTGAGACTTTGGGGAACCTGATTGGTTCCCTAGTGACATATATTGACATTAGTGAGAGGGTTATTAGGGACATGGGTAGTATTTTGGGCGTCCCCTTATGACACATAATGATGATATTGCACATTTATGGAAAATAGATTTTTATTTCCATGGGTTATCACCATAGGCATCAGAATAGATCCTCATACTCTTAGAATATTGAAAATTACCTCCTAATGTTAATTGATGATATCTAATATTTGGGAACAATGAAGTTGATACCCCTAATTTTAGACAATAATACATTATATTATAGAATTTTACGGTTCGCACTTCTTTGGATTGGTGATGAATTATGATATATAGGAATTCCAAGTGTAAAACACCGTGGGATTAGAAATTATATTTTACTACTATTTATTACATAGGATTACCTCCTACAGATTGTATCAGCGCATGAATACATAGAATTCCTTAGTAGATTTGTATTTGTCTCAGAATACTACCAGATTACATGGATTACTTAAGTTCACCCCTTTAGGAATGAGGAGTTATTCTTGACACTATGGATTTCATAGGATGATCTTTTAGGGGTTGTAATATTCACCTTATAAGGTTGGAAAGGTTATTTTATGTGCCCAAAGGCTATATCATACTAGCCAATGTAAGTAAAATATTTTGGGGTTGATGACTTAGGGATCAATATTGATTTTTTATTTTCAATTGTTATTAATTTATTTGAAAAATAACACTTAAAATATAACTATATTTATAGTATGTATGAGAATGTTTTGTAAATTCCCTACTAATTTTTATACTAACACCCAACTTGGTCCATCAATTAACTATGGTACTAGAGTAGACTTTAACATTTTATAGTTATGTGTTATGCAAGTGATCAGGTTTTTCATGATTGAGGTAGAGAATTTTGAGTGGTAATGTATTTTTGAAGGAGGTATTTATTACTGATACAGTTGGGAATTTGTGTATTTTATTTCATTTGTATGTTATTTATATATGGGAATCCTAGAGGTAAATTGATCATGTATTCTTGTATTACTTCATTTATTTTTTTTATTTCATGTTTAATCTTTTATTTCATAGTTTTACTCTAATATTTATGATTTCACACACTAATGTAGGGGTATATTCACCCCAAAACACATACTTAGACAAATGATACTAGTCAAAGATCTCTATAATATGGGGAGACTTGCATTGGGCCATGTGGAAACTATTGTTCTATGCACTGATTAACATCTTAGGGTAGCAGGATATTATAAGGTGCTACTAGAGGAATTTTTATTTGTCTTACTGATTGTGTTATAGCATTAATGAAAAATAATAATGTATTAGAGATTTTGATAAACACTTGACAAGTACATAATTAATGAAATTTTTAAAGAGAAAACTAGGTTTTTCGGATGATTTTAATATTATATTTTTTTAATGATATGGATATATTATTTTCACCTCATGTGAAACACATGGTGTGTTGATGTAAGATTATTTTTTTATTTTTTTGATATTTTCCCATTTGAATGATCCTAGTTCTAGGTTTGAATCATTTCTTCTTGTGGAAATAGGTATATCATTCTAAACTCTTTTAATTTTGTGATTAACATAACATATATACATACAATTATCTGATCTATTTCACTAATATGAGGCCTTTTGGTTTTATATTTTAACCAAGATGGGAAAATGTTTTCCCAATAAACTCTCTTGGTGTAATTTTATTCATCTAGATCGACATGTATATACATTTATCTAATGGTGGGTAATGCGGATCTATAGAGACATACATGATGATTAGGATGATGATGCAATAAATTTCCACAAGAGGTTTTGTAATCCTATCAGGTCGATATAGGTGTGGGATTTCTTATCCTAAAACCTTGTTGAGATGTTATTATATGGGTTTGGTTAACTTTAAATTACAACCTATATAGTTTTTTCCAACATATCATGGAAGGTAACACCAACTAAGTGAGTTTTTTTACTATGGATTACTTGAAATATATTGTAACAACCTACGATTTTATTTTTTGTTATCCTTTTAAATAAATTTAAAAACTCGCATGGCACACAACATCAAGTTCAAACACACCGCGTTCTATTAACAACTCACTCGTATATCCTTCAAAACAAAATAGATGGAATGAATAGTCTTAACCAAATTTTGAAATTTATATATTTATTGTTTTTACATTCATCCAAATTATAATATTAGTAAAATAAAATAATGAACCCAATTTTATACATTAAAAGGCGAAATTGTTTCTAAAAGAAGATTTACCACCTTTTAATGGAGTAATTATACTAAAACTATGTTATAAAAAATTTATTATTTATATTTGAAAAACAAATATTAATTTTTGAAATATGAATATAAAAATTTACTCTGGTTGATGTTTTATTGTTTTTATGATATGTTTCATTTTTTATGAATCGTAAAAAATTAATGCATTTTACCTGAAAACCGTATTTTCATCTAATTTATTTATATAGAAAAAAATATTCAATTTTCTATAATATTTAAATATTTCAATAATAAATCCTTCAATCACATTTGTGTCATTAGAATCAATTTCACATTGAGAGTAAATATAAAAACATTCTAGCCTTTTGATCATTTTTAATTCAAGAACCGGTTGTTTCATCCTATCTACATGATTAATTTTAAATTAACTTTTCCAACTTATGTGAGTTGAATTATGAAAAAATGATAAAATATTTGGAAATAGAAGTTACAAATTTAGTAAAAAGGTTTCTTTTAGTTTTTTGACAATATTAATTGTAAACACATGAATTTTAATTTCCACGATTAAGGATTAATCAGGTAATTAAGAGTTAAAAATAATATTATAAATATTGGGAAATTACATTAAATCATGTCATAATTTAATTTAATGAAATTATATATACCATAATCATAATTGGTTCATTTATATGGTCTCATAGAGCCACATGGATGTCTTCATTCCATTTAATGTATTTTTTTAGAAAATCCAAATATATCATAATTATGTTTTAAATAAGTATTAAATTGTAAATATGGGGTTATTGAGAACATATATTAGTCTTTAAGTAGTAATTTAAAATATGAAATGATTATATTTCACATGATAATTTATTTTAAATTTTTAATAAAAAAATAATTACCTTAAAATATTACACAATGATGATGCATTAATTATTTTATTAATGGGAAGATCAAATAAAAAACTAAAAAAAAATAAAAAAATTATAATTTGAAGTAATTAATATCATGAATGAATTTTATAGATAACATTGTAATTTTATTGATATATTATAAATGTGGTTTAAAAGATATCATGTTTTATATATTTTTTTAAAATTAAATGCAATGAATAGAATAAAATGGTTCATTATTTTTATATTAAAATAAATAATATTATATTCAATGAAATCAAATTCATAAAAATCTAGAATTCAGAAAACATATTTAAATAATGTTTAAAATTCCACTCATTATCCATTTATGGTAATTTTTAAATTTTATAGTAATATATTAACCCTTCTGGAGTAAAAACACATGTTTTCAGTATAAGAGTTAAATAGATTAATTAAGGGGTAAAGCATAAATATTGGGAAAATAATGAAAAAAAAACATATCTAAAAATTATTGGTTAAAATTAATGAAAACCCTCCCAATAATATATTCAAAATAAATCACGTTTTTTGAAATTTATAATTGAAAATTAATTTATAAAAATATAATATTTGGAGTGTTTCATAAAGATATACTCACCTCAATTATAAAAGGACACCTCCTCCTCACCCATTCACACATATTTGTGCCTTGTATGATGACCAATCTGAGCCCATTTATCCTCAAAACATCGTTATATATTTTATTGAGATCCTATTATTACAGACATACAAACCCTTTATCCCTTAAAAAGAGATCAAAAGGAAGTCCACCAAAGAAAAGGTAATCGTTTTTACCCACTAATTTATGATTATTTCATATTTTAATTCCACTTCATGTTTTTTCCATAAAAATATAATAACCATAGAGTAATATATATTCTAAGATGTTATTATGATCTTAGGGATACCATATTCCACCTATTAATCATCCTATAAAAAACTAAATCACCACATGTGTGTACATAATACTTATTATCTCTATTCCACTGTGTAATATTTTTTCAGAACAACTTTAATTAGATAGGTATAATGATGGGAATAATGGATATATATAATAAATTTGAAATATTATTAATTCTCTAAAAATAAATTTACCATACACTTCTGTACCATTCGACCATTAGTGGAATGATATCTTAATTCCTTCATACGTATGTTCTACCGTCTCCACGACGCGATACATTTCATATTCCATGTAAAACATTCAACAATGAATCCAGGAATTTTTATAATTACTAATTATGATTTTTATGAACATAATAGAATTATTTATATGATTTATATCTATTATATTTAGAGAAAATATACATTTATTTCAAAAAAAGCATAGGAAAAGAGGCAATTAAAAGCAGAAACCGCAAAATGAATAAAATATTATTATTTAACGAGAAAGAAAATGTGATAATGGGATCATATATGATATAATAAATTTTAATTTGAATCTATTATAAGTTAATAATATACTTAAAACTACTATAAAATTATTTATTACATAAATAAGTTAAATCCGACCTAAGGTAAGGGTTAACTTCACAATCTCATTATTATTCATTATTATTTTTATATAAGTATCAACTATGAAAAATTTATCTTCAACATTAATTTGTATTGAAAATATTTTCCAATTTTTTATTAATCTTGTACAACTATTTAAAGTTACTTTTAATTTTTTTTAAAACATTACAAAATAGTCGCAAAGGAATATTTTTATCAATTTCCAAAGGTTGTTCATTGTGAGTTTTTCAGAAAAAGTATATAAAAATATTTATTTTAATTCTAACAAATGGACATGTTTTTTTGATTTCAAGAATCCACGATTCCTTGAAGCTTCCCCAATAATAAAAAGAAGATATTTTAAATGATAATATCTTTCATTATATTTTTTTAATTTTTAGTAAATTATTTCAATGTAAGAAATAGTATTTTCCTTACATTTTTTCAATGATTTAATTAGAGTATTTTAATTTATGTTAGCATCCTTTTTTGTAACTTATAAAATTTTTAGATTGTTATCATATGATATCATCTACTAGATTTAATTGAATGGTTTATGATCATTTTGATTGTGGATGTTCTATTTTGATACCATTTATGCATTATGGTTAAAGCCTTCGCATTTTGTATATTAGTTTTTCTATATGAATGTTTTAAATTTTTATGTTTCACACATATGAGTAATTCATGGAACATAGTAAGTGATGGGAGGGTCCCACTATATCTTATTAATGTATCAGTTGTTCTCACCAGATAAAATATGTTTCTTTTGGGGGTAGGCCCTACCCATTTCTTTATTGTATCTTTGATGAATCATTGATTGTATGTTTATGAGTTTGGAATTATGAGTTCGATCATTATGATTTTATTTATTGACTTAAAATTTTATTATTTTATTAATCAAATTTCCATGTGATTATTTATATGGAATTATTTTATTATTATTTATTCATTAAATATGATGCTCAATATTATGTTAAAATTGCATGTGTTTCAGTTACTCACATTTCCTTAATGTTTATTTTTATTTATTAATCATTGAATCCACTATAAAACCCCCCTTATTGAGCATCTCATCTAACCCCTTTCTTATGTTTTACTTTTTCATAGGTTTCCATGATATATATTATTATCGAAATACATGGGAAATATAGGAAAAAATGGGTGTTTATAATTGGGTTACTCTGTTGTGTTTTATTTTATGTTTTGTTGTATGAATTACGTATGTAACTATTTTTCTGAAACTAATAAACTATTTGGTCATTTGGGATGTGATATATTCTACCATATACAAATGTAACTAAGTAACCACTAAATATAGGCTACTAGGGTTAGGTTGTTTATACTTGGTATCTGAGAATGATTAGTATAAACATTGGAATCTAGACTTAAGAAAATATAGATTAGAAAAATTTGACCCACTAACAAATGATGTAAATATTCTGAAACCAAAAAAGAATATTATTTTCATATTAGTTATACAATTTCTATTATATATTATATAATTTTGAATTTATGTACTATGATTTATAACATAATCTAGTGTACGCCATTGTTTAGAAATGACACCTCATCAATGGAATGGAACCATATTGAAATATGTAATCTATGTAGGGAATACCCCCCTATAGAGGAAAATGATATTAGAGTAGGATCTAGAAATAATTATAAAAAGATTATAACTATACTGGGGTATCTCAAATAGGTTATTAACAATAAACTTACCCATATTAAGTATCTTGATCCATAATACAGTGTAACAATGTTAGTATATTTCATGAGACAACAACATCCGTCATTCAGTGTGGGTACAATTCCATTTGTTGTGAAGAAATGGAAACATTCCATAGAGTTGATATTTCCTATGTTGGGATGTATTAAAAGAGAAATGGTTATCATGGTAGTTTAGTGTCTCTCAGGAGATGTAGGAAAATTCTGGTTATCGATTAAAAATATAAATGGGGAGGAAGAAATATAAAACATGGAATAGAAGGGTTTTAAAGAAATTTTCTTGGAAAAATATTTCCATCACAAAAAATATATAGAGAGATAGAGATAAGAAATTCTTTAATCTATTGAAATAGCATGATAATAATGTTTATGAAACTGAATCCAACATTATATGGTCAGTAAGAGATACCGTATATTACATAAGTAATCAAAAGAGTAATATTTATTGATTCTCTGATTGGTTAAAACCATTCCATAGAAGGACACTAGTTAGTAAAATGTTATTTTCATAGGAAGATATATTCTCAAGTTCTATCAAGGAAGAGAAATAATTCTTTATGTATTATGATATTAAGGGAATGAAATACAAGAATAGGGATGTTGAAAACATTGGAATTAGAAATAATAAAAATAGGGAAGAAGTGAATTTTGCAATTTCCATCCTATAATAAATGGGGAATGAAATATCATGGAACCTGACTATTGGTGATGTGATATTGTTACAATTGTGGAGAAAAAGGATACCAATCCCATGATTTAACGGGATATAAATATGTCAGTAATGTGAAGTGTTTTACCTGTAAGGATATTGGAAACTATGAAAATGATTATCCTAACTGTTAAGGAATCATAGCCCAAAAAAGAATAACAGAGAAAGGACAATATTATTCATTCACAACTACTGATGTTGAATTTCATAATGATTTGGTGTAAGATACTTTAGTGATCTACTTAAATTTATATAATTCACTGTTTTATTATTGATCTTCACATTATTAAATATCTTCGTAGTTTTCCATGAAAATTAGACATTTACCTTTAAAATTAATAAATGATATTTCAATAAAAACTCATAATGGAAGTATCATTACAATAAATTTGGTTAGTGATGTAGCCTTAATGAAACATAAATGTGATTTACATGCTATCAATATCATCGTCCCTATGGATTAATTTGATAAAATACATGGTATGGACTGCCATTAAATATATTATTCAAAAATGCATTTCATAGATAAGGAAATTACGATTTTTGAGAAAGATGTAAAATAACTAATAATTATAGGAGAAATTCATTAAAGAATTATTTTCTAGTTCCACCCCCAATAGATCTACTGAATGAAAATCAAGGGTATGATGAGAAAACAAATCTATGGCTGTAGAAGGAAATATTAAAATTGAATATGTGCCTATTGTAAAGGAATACATATTTGTATTTCATAAGGAGTTACTTGGACACCCCCCAGAGTTCAATTATCAATTGTCTAATAATTATATCTCTTATGATAGAACAATATTAGATAATCCATACATAATGTACATAGTGATTTTACTGGACCTGATGAAATAAATATATGAGTTGGGTAAAAAGGGATTTGATCACCCTAATGTCTCTCCATGGGGATCCCATGTTCACTTTGTTAATAAGAAATATGGATCCATGAGTTCTTGTATTTATAATTAGGAAATCAATTATAATACTATGAAGAATATATATCTTATTACTTTATTTTGTGATGTATTTGATCAATATCAAAGATCTCAATTTTTTTCAAATATTGATCTTCATTCTAGATATCATCAATTCTGAATAATGAATGAAGACATTCTGAATACAGATTTGTAGATCAGGTATGGACCTTATGATTTTATAGAAATTCCATTTGGATTGATTAATGGATCCTCTTTTTTAGGTATTTAATTAATAGATTATTTATGTAATATCTTGGTGATTTTGTTTTGGTCTCATTTATGGTATTTTGGGGTATTCTAAAAGCTAGGAAGACCATGAGAATAACTTTTAGATCATTCTTGAGACTCTCATAAGGAAAGTGAATATTGTTAATTTAATAAGTATGAATTCTAGATTTTTAAAATATATTTTCTTTTCTACGTAGTCTCCATGAATGAAATCTCTTCTGATCCTATAAAGAATAAGAAAGTCGAAGAATGGAATGCACCATAAGAATAACATAGGTATGTAGCTTTATTTTTTTGTAGGTTTACTATTAGAGTTTTATTTATAATTTTTCCCTAATGGATATTCCATTAACCAATACCACACAGAATGGGGTTAAATTTGTATGGACAAGATAATGTGAATAGTGTTTTTAAAAATTAAAGATAATATTGGTCAATAATCTGATATTTCCTTTATCATCTAGAAATAAATTATTTTTGATTTATAATTATGAATCACAGAAGGGACTTGGTTGTTTACATATGCCGGACACTAGAGTTATTTCATATGTGTAAAGGTATTTTAAAATAAATGAATTGAATTATCCTTCTAATGATCTTTAGTTATTAGATTTAATAATTTATCTAAATATATGGAGGCAATATCACTATGGTGAAAGATGTGACATATATACAGATCACTAGAGTTTTAAATAAATACTCTCGTAGAAAAAACACAGTATAAGGAAAAGGAGATGGCTTGAACTCCTACTAGATTTAGATTCTCAATACACTACCCCCAGGGAAGGAGAATAAGGAGGGAGATACATTTTGCAAGAAAGATAAGTGAGTTTTGTACAAAATGAGGATTGAAAGGGATCATGTGCTCATGGATTTTGTAATGATGGAGATGTGAATTAATAAGGAAGGACAAAAACACCCCACTATCAAATGGATTCCAATTCATCTTTGTTGGAAAAGATAAAATGTTCTGAGTTTGATGATGATAATTTTTGAAAGAAAATTTATGTTGTGATTTATGGAAAATTTTCTAATATCATAATAGAATATTGTGTTTTCATATTTGTAAGGATACATTGTGTTACCTCTATACCTTAACTAAAAATATAATTATTGGATGATTTTCAAAGATCTGATTTTTCTATACACCATGGTAGCCATAAGATGCGTATATATTTGAAGGAACGTTTTTTGTGGGATAATATAACGTGGGAACATTTTTACTATTTGTCAAGAAGTCTCATTTTTCAAAAAATGAAGGGTGATAGACAAAATCCTAGAGGAATCATGAAACCTATTCCTATAACTACGTGTAAATCTGATGACGTTACGATGGAAATTTTCATAGGACCACAATGGACTCCCAGAAAGAATGATATGATATTCTTTATTGTTGACCTTCATACCAGATCAGCACATTTTCTTCCTATAAGAGAATATTGACCAATTGAACACCTATATATACTCTATATTAATTATTTTTGAATACATCATGGGGAAACTCTAATAATTTTTTTCTGATTAAGATATCATTTTTACATTGAAATTATATAAAAGCCGTGAAATGGACCTTGATACCAAACTTTATGTGATAACCTCTTATCACCCTCCAAACTAACGGGAAGTCAAAAATTTCTATCCAAAAATTACAATAAAAGTTGAGTTCCTTCTCACATGACTTTAATGGTATGTGGGATCGGTATTTAACATCAGAGGAATTTACATATAATAATAGCTTCCATTAATGTATTGAAATGGCATTGTATGAAGCGTTATGTAGAAAGTTTTATCGTACACCAACATATTGGAATGAAGTTGGTGAAATGAAGCTTGTAGGACTAGAACTTGTAGAAGAAACAATGGTATTGGTAAATACTATTCAAACCCATATCAAAGATGATTAATGTAGACAAAATAGATATGATGGTAAGGGAAGTAAGGATTTGGACTTTCAAGTGGGATATCATGTTTTCGTGATTATATCACCATGAGAGGGTTTTACATGACCTAGTGAGAAATTAAAACTGAGCACTTAGTACATCCTACATTTTTAAATTCTATAATTAATTGAAATAGTGAATTTTTATTTTTAAATGCCATATAGCCTTTATAATTTACATGATGTGTTCCATATCTCTTTGCTAAGGAATTACATGGAAGACCCAACACATGTTCTCAATTTTAAAGTAATATACTTGGAGTCTAATTTATCTTTCTATGAAGATCCAATCTAGATTTTGGATACTAAATAAAATGTTTTGATGAATCATACAACTCTCCTAGTAAGGTAACGATGGAAAATCAGAAAATAGAACTGGTTCTATGGGAACCTGAGGAAATTATGATGGAGAAATACCCAAATATATTTATGAGAGGATATTATTGAAATTTCATTGATGAATATTTTGGATGGAATGAATAATTTAACACCCAAGGATTTTACAATATTTTTTATTTTTCAATAACTTTAGTACCTTGTGTTGCACGCAATACCAATTTTAAACGCACAATGATCTATTAATAAGTTATTGTTATAACCATGCATTTAAAATCAATGGAATGAATATATTAACCAATTTATGAAATTTATGTATTATAATTTTTTACATTCATCCAATATATTTTATAGGTATAAGATCATAAGGAATAAAATTCTATGCATTAAAACGCTATATTTTTTTAAAGGCGGTATTATGGATTTTTAATGGATCACTTATTTTAAGAATAAACATTGAAACTTTTACATAATATTTTTGGCAAAATAAATTTATTTCTAAAATTGGCATATCACCATTTACTTTGTATTATTTTTTACTATTTTTCTAATATGTCTCATGTTTTATGAATAGTAAAACTATAATACATTTTAATTGATAATTGTATTTTCATCTAATTTATCTATATAGTTTAATACTATTTTAAATTTCTATTAAAGTATAAATAGATAAATTATAATACATTTAATCCAATATTGGTCAATGAGATCAATTTCACATTGATATTAGATTAAAAAAGATTTCAATCATTAGAATGTTTTTTCTTGAAAAACGTATTATTTCATCATGTCTCTAGGATTAATATTAAATAATTTTCTACAAGTAATCTAAATTTATTTATGAAAAATGGATTCCATATTTATAATCTGAAGGTAATAATTTAGTATATAGGGTTTATTTATTTTTCGGTCAATATATATTGTTAACTTATTAATTTTAATTACCACAATTGAGGATAAATGAGGTAATTAAGGCTTAAAAATAATATTATAAAAATTAATAAATTACCATAATACTTTTCCTAATTATATTTGATGAGATAATGTAATCCAATATCATCCTTGGTAATATCTTACTATCTCATGGTGCCACATGGATGACTTCAATCGTTTTATAGTTTTTTATTTTATAAAAATACAAATATGTTGAACTCATGTTTTTTGTAATGACCCAAAAATTTGAATAAATTTTGTTTCCAAACATTGTGTTTTATTTTATTTTATACTCAAAAAAACAATTTTATTTAACAAAATGAGTATAATTAAAATAACATCATTGGGTTTCGACTGTTATATGACCATTGGTCAATAAGACCGTTGGAAACTAAATGTTGTGATTATTTTCTATAAATACAGGTAATCTTGATTAATTAATATAGAAAGAATATTCGATGGCACCATCCAGTAGTCTCAGGCGGATCGAAGAAAATCTAACGAAACTCAAGAAGGAGGTAGCACCTTTGGGATTTTCTCTGGACCAAACCCAAGCCGAACATCATCGTGTGAAGCTGGAATGAAATCACCTTCACGGGAAGTTCAAGCTGATAGAAATCACTACTCGGGCAATGTTGGCCAAGATGCCCCAAGATTATATCACCCTAGCACAACATAGTCTTAGTTCTTGTCCTGGTTTAAAAGTGGCTATGTAATGAGACCATAACTGCCTTGTGTAATACTTTGATTTAAATAAAAAATTTGATTTCTTCTTATGGTGATGTTTGTGAATTTTCAACTGTCTGGATCAATATAGTATGCATATTATTAATGATTTTTAGAAAAAAAGAAAATTTTCAATATATTTATGTAAACCTTGAATAATTAGTAATATGTAATGATTTTCAAAAAATGGTCTTCTACAGTTACGTTCAGTGAGAAATTTAGAGTCTAATAATATCAACATAATTTTTTATTAATAGTAAATTATAAATAGTGAGTTTACGCTTATGATTAGTAATGTGATCAAATGGATTAAGTAACCTCACTTAATAAAGTATTAATATAATCTAGGCACCTTTATTAAGTAATGTGATTCAATAAAATAGGTAAATAACTATCTCCGAAATTATTGGTTAAGTATTAGTTTTTTCGGTTGAATAGAGTTTTTTATTTAAAAATTAAATCAAAATAATGTAGAAAATTATTTTCATAATATGGAGTTCATTTTTGAAATCAGAGCATCGATATTTGGTTAAGGTGAATTTTTGGGATTTTTCTGAAACAATTGAATTTTCAATGAATAGTGTTTTTATTTAAAAATTAAATGAAAAAATATTTAGAAAATTAGTTTCATAAAATGGAGTTCATTTTTGAAATCAGTTCATCGATATTTGGTCAAGGTGAATTTTTGTGATTTTTCTGGGAAAGTTGAATTTTCAGTGAATAGTGAAAATACATTTTTTGAGTTTCCTTTGTTGAATGACATCATTAAGGATGTAATAATTATGAAATAATTATGGCCGAATTATGAATAGTAAGATAACGTATTAGGGGTCCCAAGTGGCCAATACCATGGGAAAATACCATGGGTAAGCTCATGGTTTTTTCAATACCACTGATGAGGTGTCCCTTGGGAATTAATGCTTTGTCCCCTCACTTCTGCTATAAATACCAAGCCTTTCCCTCATTCAATTCACTCCCAACTCTCCCTAAACGAAGCTCTGGTCTCAATACCTCAAAAATTGTCCTCCCAAGGTACCCCCAAGCTCTCAAGGTCCCAAACATCGAGTTTTAAGAGTTACGTTTTAAGGTAAGGGATCCTACCTCTCTCTTTCTTTTCATGTATTCTCCTTTATGTCATTTATTTTAAGCACAATGTTCTTATGTTGGGGATGTTATTTTATATTCATAATACAGTAATTTTAATGTTCATATGATGATAGACCCCCTATTTCTCTCACTAAATCATTTTAAGAATGTTTAAGTGGTGTCGTTAGGCTACCAAATTTTTGTAATGGATTCTTTCACCCTTCACATTTTCAAGTTCTGTTTTCATGTCATGTCTTTCAAGTTCCTTTTAATTAATTTGGGGAATTATCACTATATCCATAATACTATTATTTTATGTTAATATGATTAGTGACCCTATTTTATCTCATCAATTCGTTTTTTGAAGGTTTAAGTGACTTCGTTAGGCTGCCAAATTTTGATAAGAGAAATCTTATTTTTTTCTTCCTTCCATGTTTTTCATTTCATATGGTATGTCTTTAAATTTTAATTACAATGTTCATATATCCTTTATATTCTGTACCAATACTATTTTATGGATCATTTATGAGTGGGTGCCCCATGTCCCCTCTCCTTTTAATATTTTCTAAAAACCTATAACATAGCCGATATCCTGCAGAATTTTCATCTCAAAATGTCTCTCTCATTTTATCAAATTATTTTATTTTATTAATTGAATACTCAAAGCCCTTTCTTCTATAGGGTTATTCGCATATATATCAAAATGTTCTATTTTAATTCTGGTATTTACAGACATGAAACCTGCTTTCCTTTTACGTGGGTTTAAAGTGACATAAAGATCATGTCTTTAAAGTAGTTTTTAAAACGTTATGATTATGAAATGAAAACCATTTCATTTATGCTATATAGGTTATTTATAAATTTTTTGATAAAGAAAAATTAAGGTTGAACCCTGATAGCCCTCCAATGTATTGGGTAAAGACTTAATCTCTAGAGATGACCATTTTAACGATACCTTGGTGAATAACCTTCGTAATATTTTTAGGACACCTTGGGGATGGACCCTGGTGATACAGAAATGATTGTCTAAGTTAAATGTTGTGGCCACATATTCAAGTTATGTAACACGTTATTTTTATTATGATATTCCTCATGATCTCTTTATCATTCCTTAAAGTTATTTTTCATGACTTTATTGATATATCTCAAGTTCACATATAAAATGTTTCTCCTGTTTCCTTTCTGCGCCATCGGCTCACCCTTTCCTTTGATGTATGCTCCCAAGTTATGAAATGCTATAATGAACTAAGGATGAATAATGAAAAATACATTCAAGTGGTTTAAAATAATTTTAATGTTGTTTTCATGTATTATGATCCTGATTTCCAAGACAATAGACATAAAAGATCTTCTATTTGAAAAATGTAATGAAAATTAATGTATTAAAAAGGCGGGATGGTATAGTTTATATCAAAGGATTGTTTAGTTATATATAGAAATTAGCATATGAAAACATTTGAAAGAACCCTATAGAAAAGTTTAAATATAGGAAATCTTCCTGATATTTTGGTGAGTCTAGAGTAAGTGGTTTATCAAACAAATACATCCATGTCTGGATACGAGCAGGTAGAGGTGGCTCTGGCATAGATATACATAAGGGTAAAACCCAAAAATACTTCTTTGAGATAAAATTGAATGGGAATTGGTACACGTCAATTTTTCTTGCTACACTCTTGGTTACGACACTCCTGGGGGATATGTTTGGAAAATCGCAAGCTTTTTATGAATCATTATGATAGAATTATAGAAAAATGTAATTTTCTAAGCATGATGTTTTAAGACATAAAATCCTTTTTAGTTAAAAGATTCATAAATGAAATAAGTTTCTCATGAATGATTTATTCTTTTAGAAAATGTCACCATCTTCTTGGAATTCGTTGACATATATCCTGAGGAGTTAACTAGACCTCCCCCAGAAAGAGAGGTAGAGTTATCTATTTAACTCATACCTAGATCTCATCTGATGTCAAAGACCCCCTATAGGATAAACAATTTGGAGCTAGGGTAATTAAAGAAACAACTCAAAGATCATTTGGAGAATGGGTTTATCCGACCAAGTGTGTCTCCATTGGGAGCACCAGTTCTCTTTTTGAAAAAGAAGGATGGATCGATGCAGCTATGTATTGATTATAGAGAACCGAATGGGATCACAGTGAAGAACAAATAATCTCTATCATGAATTGATGACTTATTTGACCGACTTCGTGAGGCTCAATTATTCTTTAAAATTGATCTTCATTCTGGTTATCATCAATTGAGGGTGAAGAATGATGATATTCCAAAAACTACCTTCCAATCAAGATATGGGCATTATGTGTTTGTTGTTATGCCCTTCGGATTGAATAATGCACCTACTATTTTTATGGATCAATAATAAGTTTATTTTTTAAGATTTTGTTTTATCAAATGGATATCCTTTGTATATGAAAATGATTTAGTGATTAAATGATAAAGGTTATTTTGGATGATATTTTCTATTTGGGAGTACTATATTCCTAAGGGAAATAAAATACTACAAAATTTTATTTGAGGAGGAATGATTGATTTGCTTTTGTAAGAATTTATGTATTTATTGAGGACATATGGTGATTTGGGTTATTTTTGGAAAGATATGAACATAGCCTAATGAATATGTGGATAGGTTAATTACACATTAGTATGAGACATTAATAGTAGTCGATATTATTTGGAGAAAATGTTATGATTTATTGGGGAAGACTATGTGATTAAATCCTTCTGAGTTTTGGCTTCCAATCATAGTTTGGACTATTCTGAAGGATTTTAAGGATGGTTGTCTATTGAATGGTATTTCTGGAACATTGGGTACTTTTGAAGAATTTTGGAGATTAATAGTCATATTTCTTTTTATAAAGGATTACCCTTTTTCAGGATTATATGATCTCTTACTAACCATTATAGTTTTATTTTATGACTTAAGTCCAGAGAAAAATATTGTTATTCTTGTGTGGATTTTTTGATTCTCTAGAAGACGATTCTTGTGCTCTTGATGAGACCAAGTCTTTTTGAATTCTCATTGTTTTGGGAAAAGATTAGGCTTGGTGTAAACATATTAAGGGATGAAACTCTACTTGAAGGTAAGTATATTTCCTTATGTTTTTATTCTTTATAGTAAATGAATTTCTCAAAATTATAAAAAGGAATGTAAAACAAAAACGTTGTTGGTTTACATTTCCTACTGTGTAATCAAAGACCGTTTGACACATATTATGTTTGTGATCTTCTTATGGTTAATTTTCTCCTGGTCATGTTTTCTATCACCCTTCATCCGAACTTGACCCTTTATTTTCTCTTCAATATCCATGTTTTCCTGCATGGAATCCTAGTATGGGTTATCTTGGGTGGCCTTTGTACTTCCCATTCTTTCTTTTAAAATAATAGTTTTACAGACTCTTTTTTTGATGTGGGACATTCAATGAAGTTTCCAATACCAATTTTAAAATTGCGAGGATGCGATTTCTTAAGGGGGGAAGATTGTAATGAACCGAACGTTTGAATAAATTTTTTTTCCTAACTTTGTGTATTATTTTATTTTATACTCAAAAAAACTATTTTATTTTATAAAATGATTATAATTATAATAAGACCCTAGGGTTTCAAAGGTTATATGACCATGGGTCAATATAACTGTTGGAAACTAAATGTTGCGATTATTGTATATAAATAAAATTGATCTTGATTAATTAATATATAAAGAAGACTTTACGGCCCCATCCAGTAGTCTCGGGATGATCGAAGCCCATCTGACAGAACTTGAGAAGGAGGTATCACCTTTCGGCTTTACTCTGGAGCAAACCCAAGCCGAACATCATCATGTGAAGATGGAATGGAATCTCCTTCACGAGAAGTTCAGGATAATAGAAATCACTACTCGGGAAATGTTGGCTGATCCGCCCCAATATTATATCACCATAGAACATCTTACTCTTAAGTTTTATGCTGGTGTTATAAGGTTATATGTAAAGAGACCGTAACTTCCTTGTGTAATACATTGATTTAAATAAAAATTTTGATTTTTTCTTATGGTGAAGTTTATTAATTTTCAAATTTCATGATAAATATAGTATGCATATTGATGAATTTTAGAAAAATGATATTTTAAAAATATTTATGTAAACCTTGAATAATTAATAATGTCAAATGATTTTCAAAAAATAATCTTCTACAGTAACGTTCAGTAATAAATTTAGAGTCTAATAAGATCAACATAATTTTTGATGAATAGTAAATTATGAACAGTGGTTTTATGCTTATGATTATTAATGTGATAAAATGGATTAAATAACCTCTTTTAAGTGACGCTGTTAGGCTTTCGAATTTTCATATGAGAAATATTAATTTTGTCTTCCTTCCATGTTTTTCATTTCATAAGGTATGTCTTTAAAATATCATTACCATGTTCTTATACCATTAATATTATATACCTATACTGTTTTATGGATCATTTATGAGTGGGTGACCCATGTCCCCTCACTTTTCAATATTTTCTAAAACCCTGTAACATAGCTGTTATGCTGCAGAATTTTCATCTCAAAGTGTCTCTCTCTTTTTCTAAAATTATTTTATTTTATTAAGTGAATAATGAAAGATCATTATTTTATTAGGGTATTCACATATATATCAAAATGTTATATTTTAATTCTTGTATTTACATACATGAAACCCGCATTCCTTTTTTGTGGGTTTAAAGTGACCTAAAGATCATGTCTTTAAAGTAGTTTTTAAAATGTTATTATTATGAAACGAAACCCATTTTTTTATTCTATATGGGTTATTCATGAAATTTTTGTTTATGAAATATGTGGATCACATGATAATAAAGACAAATTAATGGTGCACTCTGATAGCGCTCCAATGCAATGGGTAAAAACAAAATCTCTACCGATGACCATTTTAGCGATACCTTGGTGAAAAACCTTGGTAATATTGTTATGACACCTTGGGGATGGACCTTGGTGATACAGAAATGATTTTCTAAGTTAAATGTTGTAGCCACATATGCAAGTTATGAAAAACATTATTTTTATTATGATATTCTTCATGATATCTTTCTCATGCCTTAATGTCATTTATCATGACCTTATTGATGTATCTCAAGTTCACATGTAAGATGTTTCTCTTGTTTCCCTTACTGGGCCTTCTACTCACCCTTTCCTTTGATGTATGCTCCCAGGTTATGAGATGTTTTAATGAACGTAGGATGAACAATGAATAATCCTTTAAATTGGTTTCGAATAATTTTTATGTTTCTTTCATGTATTATGATCCTGATTTCTAAGACACTGGACTTTAAAGATACTCTGTTGGTAAAATGAACTGAAAAGTTATGTATTAAAATGCCGGGATGCTATATTTTTAACATGAATTACATTTTAAATATTTAGTTATTTAGAACATATATTTAACTATAAATATTTAATTGAAATCTAAAGTTTATATCTTCATAATAAGAATTTATTTCTAATTTTTCAGAAATAATTAATTACCATAAAAACATACACAATGACGATACAATAATAATTTAATTAGTGGGAATATCAAATAAATATTAATAATATTATTAAAATAAATATAATTTGAAATAGTAAATTCCATACATAAATTATAGAGATAATATTTAAATTTTAGTGATATATTATATGTGTTTTTTCAAATATATCTTGTTTTATAGATTTTTTAAAAATTCCATGTAATGAATTGTATCAAATTTTGCATTAATTTTATATTAAAATAAATAATATTTTATTAAATGATATAAAATTCCTAAAAACATAACAATTTTCTATCCTACTGGGATAAGGTTTATTATATCATCAATGGTCCATTTATGGGTATTTTTTTATATTATTGTAAATATATTAACCCTTAAATAGTACAAACACAAGTTGTTGTGTTAAGACTTAAAGGGATTAACTGAGGGTTAATGACAAAATATAAGTGTAAGAATATGACTCAAACATGTCTAGAATTATTTTTTGAGTTAATATCTACCCATCCTCATCTTATATTCGAAATAAATAACTATTAATCTACTTTAAATAGAAACTATTTTATATTAATTTATTATTTTGAGAGTTTCCAAATCTGCATGTCCCCTCAATTATAAAAGAACACCTCCTCCATCACTTATTCACACCACATTGAGCCTTCTATTTCGACAAAATATAGTCCATTTATCTTCCCAGCATCCTTTGGCATGTTTTCTAGATCCTTTTATTACAAAAATTCCTACCTTAGATCCCATAAAAAGTGATCTAAATGAAGTCCTCCAAATAAGAGGAAATTATTTTTACCAACACATTCAAGTTATTTTCGTCTTATACTTCCTCCGCTTGTGTGGTTTCCATAATAATGTAAACTCTTCTATGATATATATTCTGATATTTCATTATTATTATGGGAAAACCGTCTTAAAAATTTAATCGGACAGACCAAAAATTAATGCACTGTGTGTGCATATGTAGGGCTTACAGTCTCCATGTCAATGTGTAAACTATATTTAATAACGACATTACATGGACAGGAATTACAATGAAATTAATTGATATATATATATATATAGTAAATATGGAATGATATTTATTCTTGAAAAACTAATATACCATATAATTCCTTACCATTTTACCATTAAGGAAATGGTAACATCGTTCATGCGTACGTAGGGCCTACCGTCTCAATTACACGATGTGATTTATTTTTAATTTTAACCATTAAATATTAATTATAATAATGTATTAGAGAATAAATATGAAATTTATGACCTTAATTCTAACAACTCATATTTTACCAATTTTATCTGTAGATGTATTTTGGAAACATTCTCAGACGATGAGCTGAGAGGGAGTGTGATTTCGAGGCCCGGTGTGCCCAAAACTACTCATTGAAAAAGTATATGTTTTAATATTAAACATGAAAAATTTCCTTGAAAAGGTTGAATAACACTTAAATGGGTGCCCATATCAAAATTCTTAGCGCATAATTGAACTGAAAAATGAAGCTTTATCCTAGGAACGGCTTAAATTTGGTCGGAATGAGTCATCTGTATAAATAGTAACCAAATATGAAATAGTAAAAAAATAATTAAATAAAATGATTTTATATTTAAATCCTCAGAACTAATGAATGGTGACATGGATTGAAAATATGAGACCACCGTTGACTTTGTAATGTGTTTTTTCTTACGTGTGACTTAACATTAGTCGGTGTTGTTCTTCTGTTGAAAAACCCAAAAGGATGTAATCATCATCGAATAATTTATAGATAAATTATTTTGTTGATTCATCTATTATTTCTATTAAAATTATCCTTATGATGAAATATCAGCTTTATCTGCATGACCTTGGGAACATTGGGGAATCACTAGGTAGAGATTTAAGTATTTTCCATTGATGAATAAGAATCAAATCCTAGATGGAAAATCGGCATGCAACCGATTTGAGGGAATCTCACCGACTACAACGATACAATGATCCTCTATCTGTAACTGATCCAAATAGAAGTAGGGTAGTTAATTTTGTGTTTCTATTTCCCGTTCTTGGTTTTCACAATTAATGTGGGTTAATACACCTATTTATTTATCCATGGTTTGATCATTGCTGGATGGTTATTAAATTTTGGTCATTATTTTTGAGATTTTCATGATTGATCATCGTTATTTATTCTAACAAGAGTGGTTTGAGGATGATACAAACAAATTTTGAATTATGTTCCTTTGGGTGTTCATTGTTCTACTCTTTCCCCCATTCTTGGTGTTTTTCAACATGGGACTCTCATGGTCATCGATAGAATTTTGGGGAGGTTCTGAATGTGATCGGACCCCCTGATTGGGGGTAAATTGACAACAATGACATGATCTATGAAGATTTGGAACCAGAGATCTCGGATCTATTGCCATTTCAAACATCATGCATTGAAATAGGATCATGGGTGTGAGAAAGGGAGCACCCGCATGGTGGTCCATCAAATGTGGTTCGTGGTGGTGAGGTGAGGACGAGGTTGTAGGTAGTGAGATGGGATGCTACGTACGGGCGAGATGGGTTGTTGATGTGGTGGGATCCACATGTGGCGATGGAGGATGTAGAACATGGCGAGTTTGCAGGGTGTGGAGGTGGAGGTGGCCACGTGGAAAGTGTGTATTGACTGTGTTGATAGGGCTGGCCTAGGTGAAATGGTCCAGGCCAAGTAGATACATACAAGGCCAAGTGAGTCGGCTGGGTCCAGCAAGCAAGGTCGTGCCTAGTGGGACAGGTCAGGCCTAGTAGTACAGGTCATCCTAGTGGGGTGGGTCAGACCTGAGGTGATGATACCGGGCCACGGTCGACCATGGAAGTCTACCAAGAGCCATGGTTGATCAAGATACCATGTTTCTATGGAAGTTGGGTGTGGTTTGTCCATGCCATCGATAGTGGTAGTTGACCACAACTGTCAATCCACGAGCCCAGTGACCCCCTTTCTTCAGAATCTTCAAACTCTCAAAACATTCAAACTATACGTCTGATTGAAAATCTGCATGAAAACATTTGAACACTAACATTGAGACTATCCTTCCGAGACTGAGGGTGGATTTTCAACTCAGAAATGTTTCAGTTACACTGGCCATATAGATGAACTGTACCTAAGGTCAAGGGATACAGTGGGTGTGACCACTACACAGAGTGTACTCCCTTTCTATGTGGAATGATTCTCTCAACAACCATATCAAGGATGATTTTCATTAGGGTATGTTCCCTTTGTCACTCCCCTATAGGTTTTTCAGTTTAATATCCTTCTCATATGATTATGATCCCTTCATCAGAATTTATTGGACAGAATTATTGGAATCCCCATAGTGAATGGTATGAGATCCTCTATTAGTCTTCATAACATAGGTAGTGTTCTTAGACATGATGGAACCAGTCCAACTAGACACAGATCATCTACATAGAGGGTTAATCTAGACGTGGAAGTTGGTATCACACCACAGACCAAGAAGTGATCCTCATATGATGTATCATATCTCTCTCTTCAGATTTGTCATCATATCTTTCTATCATAGTAGTTGTCGATGAATAGTAAATCTCAGATAGACTTCATCTGGGCTATCAACCTTAGGAATGTGTTCTTTTAGATGAGTGATTCATGGAATCTTCAAACTAAATCCCTAGTGTTTTTATACAGTGGTTATGAATTACACAAGATTGTGTGGTATGGATTGAGTATATCTAGAAATTCTCATTATATTGTCTGTAGAAATATACTTGTGTAGATATAACATTAACTTTCATTTGTATGTTACTGTGTGGTTTTTAGGGTGTCATACTGAGTATTGTTATACTCATCCATACATGGGATTTTCCAACATGTTTCATTTTTTATGCAGATGAGATACCTTTGGACAGAGTATAGGGAGGACCAGGACCGGATGGAGCATTGTAAAATCAGATAGGCTGAGGTGTTTTGATGGCTTCAGATAGCAGTCCCAGTACCATTTTTTAAATGTTGTACATTATATTTTACAAACTCTTTTTGGTGGGCTTGTATTATATCACTGTTTACTTTCCACTCTATTCACGGTTGTACTGTGGTTGTGGGATATAGTGGTTTGCATGCATCGTTTACATAGTGTTTTTAAATTTCAAAATTTATGGTTCGGAGATGCTTGTGTACAATTAGTTGCATTAGAATAATGAATCCTATTTGTTTGATTAGCCTACTCAGTGCAAGTAACTAGCCCCATGCCTATTAGAGGCGATCTTGGGGTAGACACGTCATGAGCCCCAATTGGACGGGTCGTGATAGAGTGGTACTAGAGGTTGTCAGTTCTACCTTAGGATAGAGAGTCTATGAGGGTGGTTTGTGGAAATGTGTTAAGTGTTTTGAGTTTAGCTTTCAGGCCAGTGACTCCAGTGTTTTTGTAGTAGCTGGTATATCCATAGACTAGGACATTAATTACCTACTTTTCAACTCAGTATATGAAAAAATTGGTTGCTAGGAAAAAATTATATATGTATCTAATATGAATGGGTTGTGGTTTACATGTCCTTCTTATGTCATTTATCCAGATATACTCACTGACTGTGCTACATCTTTTCTTCTTACTAGATGACTCCATGAGACATAACAGCTATGATTTAACATCTTGATCATGATGATGACCCCCTCAGTGATGAGGTTTTGATACTTGGACCAATTTCCACATATGTTACCTATAAGTGGTGCACCAGCAATACTACCACCTGTGGTATAGTACGCCGTACCCATAGTACCATAATATAAAGATTACATGCTAGCGTACTTCACGAGTTTCATAGATAGAGCCCCAATATGTTCCATGGGGACTCCAACCCTCAAACAGCCGAGGACTATATTGACGTAGTGACCCGATTTTTCGGTCAATTCATGAAACTAGTGGATCAAATTGTTGTCCTGGCATTGATCCTTTAAGAGGGCTCAGTATGGATATGGTGGGTTTTCTCCCCAAATACTTATAATTAGGCGACTCTTTTGTGGACAGATTTTGAGAACTTCTTTAGAGAGGTGTTATCACTAGTTATGTTGTGATATATGTGTATAAATATATTATTTGGATCTAGATGGGGAGATTAATAGTGGATGACTATTCCTCGAGGTTCACCAACCTTTTCAAGTACATGATTGATATGGATAAATATCAATACAATAAGGATTGGACCACTGAGTGAGTTCTATGTGGAGACATCCAACATAGAATTATCTCTCTATGAATTTTGACATATGATGGGGTTCTCGAGCGAGAATTAATGGTCAAAACCTTCAAGGATGAGTATATATGGTCATTGACAGTTAGTAGTGGACATACAGGCACAAAAGCCTTTGAATTTGGGAGCCTATGTCAACCTCAGGGTTCTAGAAATGGGATATGTTTCATGAGGAGGTCCCTGGATATAAGATTTGTAGTTTAGGGTTCACAGGTTGGGTACAATAAGTCTTGGGATAGGAGGTTCTATTCGTGTAACTGAAGGGGGAATCTCACTCAGTATTATACAACTTGTTGTGTTTCGGACTGAGAGATAGTGGATGGACCACTAAGGGGGGTACAATGAAATTAGCAGCTATATCTATAGGGAGGAGGATGTGGCAGAGGAGTTGGGAGATCCGGAGGTGGTGTTCAACATTTAAAATTGTTACCCCACACCCCCTAGGTGGTAAACTATAGGCTCAGACAGATGGAGTTTAGGGGAGGGTACAGCTTCATCCGGTCGAGTATTATGACCCTAGGGTTGGCAGAATAATCCATGTATGATATTGTTCCTTTATTATTAGATTCCATACTCTTAGACATGGGTGATAGTCATTATTTTCTTCCCAATATTTTTTTTCAAGACTCTAAGATTCCATTTGGACTATTTAATTGAACATCATTATTGGAGACTTCTACAGAAGGAGACACAATGATCATGCACTAGTGCCAACAGTGTTCCATAACTCTTAGAGTTTAGTGTTTTTGTTGGGTTCTCCTAGTAGTGGCATCAAGGCCTTATGGAATCATCGTGGTATTGACTAATTATCCACATTTCATGCATAGATTGACTATTTTATGTGAAGAGTGTGGGGTATCTATAGTGATGGAATAGGTGTTTCCCTTATTGACGAAAAGTGGACACATGCAGCACAGGATGGACTCACACTTAGGAGGGTGCAGTCAATTAGTCATAATTTGGAAATCTTGACCGTCAGTGTAGTTTATTTTATCAATCCTTGATTTTCTATAATAGTGGATAAGTTGTAGTGGATCCAATGAATGATGAGGCATTTTTAGCATGGGAGCCACCCATGAGAAAGACAGAGGTGCGAAGATTCCATCGGCTAGATGGATATTACCCGAGATCCATCACTAATTTCTACATGATATCATCACATATAATAGTTTTTACTTATAAGGGGTTTCCTTTCATGTGGACATAGAAGTGATAAAATGATTTTAAATTGTTTATGGAGAGATTGAAGAGATATCCCATCTTAAGATTTCCAGAGTAGGGCATCTAGTACATGGTGTTTTGTGACACATCAGGGACGGAGCATGGTTGTCTCCTAATGTAGGAGAAAGTAGTGATTTCCTATGGTTCATGATAGTTGATATTGCATGATGATAACTATAAGACCCATGAAATTGAGATAGAAGTGGTATTCTTGGAATTAAAGATGTGGAGACACTACTTGTTGGGTGATAAGTTATTCATGTATTCTAATCACAAGAGTCCCAAATATATCTTCTACCTGAATTATCTCAACATGAGACATGTGATATTGTGAGAGTTCCTCTCAGGCTTTAAATTTGTGATTGTATATACTCATATGAAGGGGAATGTGGTGGTTATTCTCTCTGAAAGAGATCTAGTTTGCAGTTTCTGAATAAATAATCATAGGTGTTGTCCGCATTGTATATATCTTTTATGGTTGGAGATAGATCATATTTTCTTCAATCTATGTTTTTCACCCCTCCACTCTTACAATTTTTAATGAGGTACAACTTGGGGATATGACTGCAACACCCATCATGCTCAGTTTTCCACATGACATGCTTTTAATGGATATTTGAATGTTCGGGAGAAAATAATTATTTTATGAGGAAAATCAGATCTACCACTTATGTTGTGGGATGAATATAACAGGGAGATCCAATAATTCTTTTGGAGGCACATCATGGTGTGAAAAATATGTACATGGAACTTCAAAGTCGGTTATGGTGGATAAGGATGAATAAGAGAGTTGTAGATTTTATCTCTCGATGCCTCACATTCCAGTAAGTGAAGGCTGAGCACCAGTTTCCAGTGGGTTTAGCTCAACCCCTTGAGGTGACGAAATGGAAGTGGGATGGGATATCGATGGACTTCATGATGGCTTACCATGTGCATCCTGGGGACATGGTAATATATGGGTGGTCATTGACCGACTTAACAAGTAAGAATATTTCCAGTCTATCTAAGAAAATAGTTCCATAGAGAGTTTCAGATGCCATTAGGTATAGGAAATAATTTGAATCAATGGAGTTCCATCGATGATAGATTCAAATTGTGATACTCTCTTTACATCCCTGTTGTGGAAGGGATTATCAGAGACATTTGGGACTCAATTATGCTTCATCATGGTGTTCCACCCAAATATGTATGTCCAGATGAAGAGGACTATTAAGGTTATTGAGGACATGAAATGGGAGTACATGTTGAATTTTGGCCATAGTTGGGAGGATCACCTTCCACTAGTGTAGTTTTCATACAACGAAAACTATCACTTCACTTTTGGTATTACACATTTCATGGCCTTGTACGGGCGACCCTGATGTTCACCACATTGTTGGATAGAACTTGGTGAGTAAGCACTCATTGGCATGGAATTGGTGTGAGCTACTATGGAGAAGGTGCAGATCATCTAGGAGTGGATTAGGACTTCATAGATCCTTCCAAAGACTTATGTTGAAAGGAACTCATATTTCAAGGAAGGATACCACGTCTTCCTTCAAGTCTCATCTCAATATGGATTAAAAATATTGTTCTGGCTGACAAGATAGCTCCGAGGTTCCTCGACCCTTTCCAGATATTGTGCAGAGTTGGAAAGGAGGAATACCACTTTGATCTACCACCTTAGTTAGATCGGGTACACAACTTCTCCCACATGTCATAGTAGAGGAGCAGCATGCACGATCCATCACACATCATCGACTAAAGAATGATGGACATTTAGGGTGGAGTGAAATTTATATAGTACTCTATGGAAAGTAAGGATTAACAGTAGAGGATCCTTTGGGGGTTGTCATTTCCATTAGCATGTGTCCTGTGGAAGAATTGGAATCTGCATGGGAACACATGGGAGTGGGTGGCACAGATTCATTCTCAGTACCCTCATTTTCTACAGTGTCCATTGTATGGGCACTCGAGGATGTAAATCCCGGAGGTTGGGAGAATGTAATGAATTTTATTTTAATTTTTTTTATAAATTAATTGGAAAAATTTCAAGACCAGGAACTAAGACGACATGTGATTCTGAGGCTCGTTGTTCCCAGAACCATTCATTGAAAATATTATGTTTTATTAGTACACAACCACGGTTTCCATGAAAAAAGTGTAACACTTAAAAGGGTTCCCAAAAAAGAAATCAAAGGGAACTGTTGAAATCAAAATGGTGTATTTACCCTAGGAAGGGCCTAACTTTGGTTGGCATGGGACAAATGTATATAAACTCATCAAGGACATAATTATAAATAAAATAGTTAAATGTAATTTTGTTATTTTGATATCACTATAAAACATGAGCAGTGACACAGATAGAAAATCAGAGACCACCATTGAGTTCATAATGATTTTTTTCATAGGTGGGCCTTAATATTAATCGGTGTGGGTCTTCGATGGAAAACTCAAAAAGGATGTAGTCATCATAAAATAATTTAGTGATAAATTATTTTGTTGTCATAGTGATGATTTCATTTAAATGTTTCCTTATTCAAAAATACCATGGTTAGCTTCATAATCCTGGGAATACTGAAGAATCAATATGGATACTATGGATGATTTTCCCTTGGCGAATGATGACTGAATCATGGATTAATGATCCACATAGATCCCACTCTAGGAAATCTCACTTATGATGATGATGTAATGATCCATCATTAGCAACTGATCTGAATAGAGATAGAGCAGTTGATTTCTTATTTCTTTTCCGCATTATTGATTTTCAAGATGAAGGTGGTTCAATCCATGAACATATGGATTTGTAGTTCGATCGTTGTTGGATGATAATTAAATTTTGGGGATTATTTCTGATCTTTTTCATGTTTAATATTTATTCATCATTCTGATGAGAACTATTTGAGGCCGACATGAAAAAATGTTGAGGTCCATTCCTCAAGGAGATATTTGTGCATTTCTCTCCCCCATTCATAGTTTTCTTTTCTATCAAACCCACATGGTCATGCCTCAACATTTCAATAGGATCTGAACATGATCGGACCCCCAAATTGTAGGTAAATAAACAACATAGATTAGATCTGTGCAGATCGGGACTTGACGAGCCTAGATCTATTACCAATTCAAATTTTAGGAATCGAAGGTGGCTTAGTGGTCTGTGGAAGGGACCCCCGGTGTGGTAGTCTATCTAGGCATCACGAGGAAGTGTGGAAATGATAGGTCCATGGGCGGTGAGATAGGGAACCACGTGCAATGAAGGTGTGTCGCAGATGCGGTTGGCCTACGCGTGGGGTGACAACGGCCACAAAATGCGGTGGAGCTGTAAGGTGCGGTAGTGTTGGTGGTTGCATGGGATGAATATGTTGACTACCTTGATTGGGATAGACTAGGTGGAATGGGATGTGATAAGTGGAGATGGGTCGAGCCCATCAGAATATGCCCGACTGGGTAAGTGGGTCAGGTCCAGCCATCCATGTCAGGCCTAGCATGCCAGGTCAGACCCAGTGGGTTGGGTCGACCTAGTAGGACGTGTCAGATCCAAATGGGTCATATTTGACTTGGTTCGTACATAGGGTGGCTAGAACAGACCATATATGACCATGATCTGTGGTCGATCTATCTATCGTGCAGCTGAAAAAACATTGTTTAGTCAGTTCAGGCGGTCGACAAGAGCAGATGACCTCTAAGGTCTGCCTGTATGCCTAAAGACCGCCTTTCTTCTCAATCTTCAAATGCATGTAACATTCAAATGGTATGTCCAATTGATGATCCGTCTGCGAAATTGGGTCCCTAATGTTGGGAAGGTCTTTTTATATTTATGTGGGTTTCTAAATTTTACATGTTTTAGTTAAATTATCCATTTACAGGGGTAGTAGCTGGGGTTAAGGGACAGAGTGTGTATGACCACTACACAAAGTGTACTCCCTTTCTACGTGGATTGATTCTATCAACAAATATATCTTATATGAGTTTAATTAGAGTTTTTTATCTTTATCACTTCCCTAAAGGTTGGTCATTATCATTTCATTCTCATACGAGTATGATCCCTTCATCAAACATTCCTTGATAGAGTTGCTTGAATCCACCGAGAGTCCTGGTGTGGGATCCTCTATTCATTTTCATTCCCTAGGTAGAGTTATTGGTATTGAAAGGAGGAAGCCTACAAGATGTTGATCCTCTACTTAATGAGTTAATATATATGGAATGGTCGGTATAACCACATGTCCTAAGTCATGATCCTCATCTGATGTATCATATCTGTCTCCTCATATCTATCATCATATCTCTCACTCATGGATGTTCCTGATGAAAAGTAATTCTTAGACAGATTTACTATATCTGAATATCCTCTTATACATTCTACAAACATATAATTTTGTATAATTTAATGTAATCTTCTTTAAAGTTGGACCTTATATTTTATAATCTCCTTTTGATGGGTCTGTATTTGGCTGTGTTTACATTACAGTAATTTTTCTTCTATAATCTAGTTGTGGGATATAGTGTCTTTCATGCATCATTTACATTTTGTTCTCACATTTCAAAAAATTTCATGGAGATGTGTTCTTGCATCCAGGTACATTTAGCTAATGTCTCTCGTTTGTGTGATATTCCTACTCGATGCTAGTCAACATCCCCTGGCCTATTTGAGTGGGGTTGGGGTAGTCATGGTATGGTCCTCACTGGGACAAGTGGTGGCATTAATATCATTCTATATATTATGGATCTCTATCATAATAAATAGAATATAGACTTTCACAGAAAAAATGTTTGGTAAATCCAAGAAATTTACTCAAAAAACAATGAAATGAATAAATTATTAATAATAAATTAATAAAAAATGTTATAAGGGGATAATATATGATATCATATATATTAATATGGTTTTATTATATATTAAAAATATGTTTGAAACCACTATTCTAGAATTTCTGACACGTATGGAGAAAATTGGACCTACGGTCAGGGTTAACATCACAATGTCATTGTTATTTAGGATTGTTTATATATATGTTTCTGATGGGGAATATTTATCTTTCATGTCCATGTAACATAAAAAAATAACCAACATATTTTCAATATTCATCAAAAATTTTTGAAATTCGTTTTTATGGTTTGCCAAATTTTACTAAATAATTTGAATGGATTTGTTTCATTTTTCAAAATATGTTCTTTATGACTTTTTGGAAAAAACTACCTTATTTTTTTAATTAAACAGAGAGGTAATATTTTTCCTCTTTCATGAAGACTTATACATTTAATATTCCCTTGAAATATTATATGGTTATTTTGAAATAAAAGTTTCTCATTTATAATTATGTGGCATTTTTATTAAATAATTTTATGGTAAAAAGTGTATTTTCATAAATACATTCTATACTTTTATTATAGTATTTTTATCTCTTTCATCATCCTTTGATGTAACATATAAATTTTTGATACTGACCACTAACGATATCTTATACTAAAATTAATTGAATTGTTTATGATCATTTTGAATATGGATATGTTACTTTTATTCCATTCATGGTTTATTTTTAAAGGACATACATTTCGTATATGAGTTTTTCAATAATAATTTTTGTGTTTTTTATGTTTCAAACTATTAATATAAGGAATGTGTTGGACATAGTAAGTAATTTTAGGGACCCTAAATTTACCCTTGGGGAATCTATTGGTCTCATGAGACCAATTACATTAGGTATTTGATGAGACATTACCAATTTATCTATAGTGTCTTGACAAAAGCCTTACTAGTATGTTTATGATGTCCTATATATTTTATTCACTCATTATGAGATTCATTATTAATTTTACATGTGATATATTAATTATTATAATATCTATGTCATCATTTAAATGAAATTATGTGTTTATCATTTATTCTTTTACTATGATGATCATGACTCTGTTTAAATGTATTGTGTTTTTTATTCACCTTTCCATAATGTTTACCCTTTTTTATTCACGATAGATGTCATTATACGCATACCATTATTTAGATTCTAATCTAAACCCATTATAATGTATATTTCCCTAGTATTCTAAGATATACATTATGATTGATATACATGGTAATGTTTGGAGAATATGGTCATTTCCAGTAGTGTTACTATGATGTTTTGTTTTCATGTTTTGTTCTAATATTTATGTATCTAACTACATTTCCAAAACTAAAAAACTATTCTGTTCATTTGGATGTGATCACTTTTACCTATTACTATTGTAGTCAAGTAACCAATGGCTCTAGACTTCAGGGGTTTGGGCCTTTACACAAAATTTCATTGAGTGATTTTGGAATAATATAACCGATAGGTTTGGAGATAATAAGTGTGATAAAAACCGCAATGGTGTTCTCTCATATGGGTTGAAATTTTATTTTATCTGAATAAACTTATTTTTATGATTATTTTTTGTGGAATTTATTGGATGATTTTATTATGTATATATGAACAATGATGAGTATGTGGTTATAAATGGAGTAGTTTTTTAGGTGGATGATTAGTGAGAATCATCCCCCTAGTAGGTCGGAGAATTGAATACGAAGCCTAAACTAAATAGTATATGAGACCCTGGAGTGTGTATTTGGAATTTTGGATTCCAATTTATAGTTGATACAAGAGTCTATGGGGCATCCCATAGTTTTTAAATTATATGATATTGGAGATTTGGGATAGGTGGGAGAACCTAGAGACCCTTATTTTTTGGCATGGGACATAGTGAGTTATTGACTTATAAGATTGTTGGAAACATGTGGTAGGGGTTAGGTGAGTCTTTTGAGTAATTTGTAATAAGGAATTGGGTACATTATTTGGGTTATATTCAATGATTTGGAGGTTTTATACAGGTTTTTGTTTACACATGATGATACTATGGTTTCCTTTTAGGTGACAGACATATTGAGTGGAAATGATTTTTATTCTGAGACACGATTTGATGGGTAAACCCATTTGGGTTCCTAACCTCGTAGTCTATAATTCACAATTGTAGTATAGTGAATGTGTGGGTTATATTTCATGACTTTGATTTATTTATTATGGTGTCTATGCGTTATCTTAATCATGGTAGATCTAAGGTACCCATTTTTGATGATGATCATTGAGGGTGATCTAGTTAGATGATTTTGACATGTTTAGTATTTTGGTCATCCTTGATGAAATGATGAAAGGATCATATTTGTGGAATATTTTTTTATTTTTTGTATAAGTAGTGTGTAACTGCTAAGTTTCGATGTGATTGAGGTAACCCATGTAATATATGCATAGTGTTGTTTGGTTTGGTATTAGTGAGAGGCTATGAATGAACTAATAATTGAGGAATTTGATGAAATTTTGTGGTCATAGTCACACAATGTATTTGATTAAATGTAAAATTTACCTATAGGGTACATGAGAAACCATTTGTAGAATAAATTTGATTACATGGTTGATCTAGTTTCTTCCTGGTAAGGTATTGGCATGATGAAGAGTGTTGCATGGGATAAGTATCACATTTCATCCTTTATGAAACCAGATAAGGTTAATCAATGGAGATATTTGAGGGTGTACACATCATTGTTGATGGGGTTTAGAAGATTCCAAATGATGACATTCCCATGATATAGAAAGGTAAAATAAATTGATACCTCTTGGAAGCACCCGGTTGTGAGTGAGATTGGACACACGGGCTATTATATTTAGTTATGGAAAAGGTATAGACTATAGATGATTATAGTTTGGATTAATTAGCAAATAATAATGGTAATACAATTTTGGGGATCATTGAGTAGGTTTTAGGAAAAATACCTTCATTTTGTAAGGGTCCGGATATGGTTAGACTAGTCGATGGATAGTTAATGTGACACTTGGGTATTATTGTGGGACAAGATAAGTCGGGGTCTTCTTCACTAATGAATACAAGATTTTTGGATTGTTGGGGGTCTCAATTAGTGTCGTTTAATTTTTATCATGTGAATGATGATATTAGTTTTACATGAGGTTGATTCATAGGATAAAAAATGATTCATGATGTGTTTCAGGGGGGTGAAACCCCATTTCTGGGGATTCTATTGGGGTCAAACCAATATTTTTATATAATTTAGTTGGTGAGTCATGTGATGAACTGTAATGAAGGTTTCATTTTGAAATGAAAACACATGGGACAAACTGAACTATAGTTCCATGGTTCAAAATATGAGGGAGACCATGCATGCGAGGGTCCTTAGTGGAAATTCTATAATGAAGGTAGATGTGTCTATTAAGGATGTGTCATTGGGTGAAATATTTCATTTTCATTATACTCAAATAGTGGAGGTATTAATAGTGTCATAATTGATATTATACATGGTGATTAGGAAACTATGTATAGATCATCATGTCAATCATGGAATTCTGTGTTGGTTGACTGATGAGATAGCTCTTTCAGTAGGTTTATTTGAAAGTAATGTGTATCGAGGATAATAAAAAACATGGATAACCTTAAATTTATATATGGGGTACACTATAATGTGGGTAATAAGTTAATCTATAACACCAAGGTTTGTCAGTATTGGAGGTACTATTGGTAGTGGATTGATTTTTGATGAATTGTACGGATCATGTTTGGAGTTTCATGGTGGTAGATCATCTGATGTTATAGTGTAGAATGAAATGAATTGAAAAATATTTTGTGACCTAAGTAAGCCTATTTTTTTGGTTAAATGTTCAATGATAACTTTCAGGGATGATAATTTTTATAGTGTAGAGTTTTAATACATCATGTTTGTATGGTTTGGAATATTCTAGAGGGGACATTAGTTATTTTGTAAAGGTACAGTTTATATTGCTAATCGTGACTAAGAAATGATTTCTATTGGGTCAAAATATTATAAATAGTTGTATTAGGCATGGGTTTCCTTAGTGTAAGGATTTTGGGTTCATATGTTAACTATAGTAGGAATGGGTAACTGGGTGTACAGATAATTGTTACAGTATACCATTCACACCATGAATAGTGATTAATGATTTGAATGGAATCATTAAGATATGTAAGAGGGATAACTAAGGGATCCCGAGGGAAATCTAAAAAACTCAAGGCATGAGCATATGTGTCACAAAATGAAAATACCTAATTGGGCATTCTTAATTAAACAGGGACCTCAACCCCCTTTCCCCTTCTACTTGGGTAGCAGCTTGTGAGGGGTCGATTGTTATTGTTTCCCTCCACATTCAACCTCCATTGATGGACATTCAAGATGAATTTTCATAGCTGGTGAAATCTATTTTTACTATCTTATCCCTTATTCTTTTCTCTCATTTTATGCTTATTCTGGAATTGTTTGGTTTACAGATAAAATGTCGATTTCACCAGAAGATGGTGACATAGCCCATTTCTAGAGGGGATTTCATACTGCTTAGATAGTTGATATCAGGAGATATTGTCCACTAGATATAATTTTCCATTTTGTTGAAGTATTCCACCACTATGGTGTTTTAATACTTTTTTTATAAGTCAATTATTTTGGAAAATATTCATGTATCACATGATTACGGTCATTCCTAGGATGGTGTCAAGGTTCTGTTGTAGATCTGTTGGCTAAAATTGGTTGATTCTAAGATAATGTGATGTTTTCTAGTGACTGGTTCGGTGATTATTCCATGTTCTTTAAAATTATATAATTTATTATTATTGATTATAATTTTTTATTTATGGTGTATTTACTATCATAGAATCTCATATGGAAGTATGTGCATGGATATGACTTGGATGATCTTAGGCAGTAAGTTGTCAATGTATGGATTAAATGGTAAGGCTTTTTAAATTATTTTGTGTTTCAAATTACATTCTCTATGATATTTATTCATGTTTTATCTGGCACGGTGTAATACGCGAGCATTAATTAATGTAATAAAATTTCTCTAGTGAAACAATAACACAATTTCCATGACACTAATAAATAATTTTATTGAAACCTAAAATAAATTTTTATTTTTTAATTATGTTTAATATATTTCATTTTATAATTCATAAATTTAAAACTATCTTAGTGTGAATTCATAAAATTTTTCATAAAAAGAATATTATTTCATGAATATTGGAAAAAACATATTTTGCAACCACTATAACATTTATGACATTATAGTGATATAATAAGAACCTGAACAATCACAAAAAAAAATTCATGAAAAATAATATATTGAAGAATTTATATATTTCATGTAAAAATATTTTTTTGAATTTTGATATATATGTTTAGAAATTTTGAAATCTAATTAATGTTTCCTCTAAAATAAATATTTCTTTAGTTTATTTCTTTTAAACAAGTATTTACAAGGTTCGAATCAATTTTGGTTTTTATTTTTTGTAAAATAATTATCCATTATTTAATCAAATTAATTCCATTTGAATCAAAATGGTACATTATTATCATTTAAAATAAATTATATGTTGTAAATATACATTTTTATGAAAATGGATTTCATTTCCTTTTACAAAATGATATTAAAATTAATTTCTACTATTTTAAAAAATTTATCTATCAAAATGGATTACATATTTTTTATTTATCAAAATTTATATTATTTACAAATATTAATAGTTTTTTTTATAAAGAAGATTAATAATAATAAATATTTATTACCATGGTTATGGTTACAAAGAGTTTATTGGGAGGGTTAAACTAAATGGTATGGGTAACAATATGGTTGAATATTTTGTAAACCATTTTTTTTTGAATTAGACTTTTATATTACAATATTCAATGATATGATAATTTATACCAAATTTCCAATTTAAATGAGTTTATATTATAAAATGTTTTTAATCCCTTCTAAGTGTTTCCCTCTCCACACTTATAAAAGGATTGAACTTGTCATATCTTATTCACACCTCTTCATCCACTTATGTCAACACATAAATATTAAAATAACTTCACAACATTCATATTCACGTATTATATTGTCTGGTATCATTAAAGGACCCACCTAGAAGGGTTAAGGTGTAAGGAAATAGTGGGTTTTTGAATAAGAGGTATAACTATTTATCGAGTGTTTCCATTTTACTTCTTATTCTACCTTCGTAAAATTTCATATTTAAATAATTATATAATAAAACAAGTATCATAAATATAGTTAAATGTTTGTTTCTTATGGAACAATAATTATACATCTCCTTTATATCCTATTGAGAATAAAATAACCTCAATGCATACATTTGACTTATCATCTCCACATAGCGGTGTAATTTGTTTTTCATTAGTACCTTACTTGAATTTTCATAAATAAAGAAATAATGAATATATTGGATATTTATAACATAATTTATTTTTATGAAATATAATATATCATTTACTTTAATTCCTTACCACCCAATGAAAATGATAATGTCGTTCATGTGTATGTGTAGACTACAACCTCCATGAAGCGATGTGATACATTTTTCATATATTTATTTGATATATTATTTTCAATATGTATATAATGAATATATATGATATATATTTTATTATTTAAATTTTGATGATAAATTATTCATGATAAAAATATTAGGACTGAAACTATCGTACTAAAAATGATTGGAAAAATGAAATATTTAATACTCATAAATGATGATTTTAAAAATGGATTATTATTAAAAAAAGTTTTGAATTATTGTAAGCATATAATATATGATTTTATAAGTAGGTATATAGTTCTTTTATGACATATAATAAATTTAAAATTATTATATCGATGGATAAAATCACTTATGAAGCATGTTGGTAATGAGGTAAGAGTTTATTTTACAATCCCTCCCTTATTTGGTAATTTTTATACCTATGTTTAATATGGGGAATTATATGACATTTATCCTATACCCCTTATATTTTACTCCCCTTTGGTTAGTTCTATAAATTAAATTTTTTACATTCATTTTATTCTATTATGTACTCAATAGTCTAAAATAATGATTTTATGAAAAATCTGCATAGTTTCTCTATTTGGTTGGGATTATATTCTTTTAATGTACATATTTTCATTAAATTCTCTTCAATGATGTTTTTATTATTCTCTAAATATATATTAAATTAATTTTCACTAATATGAGACATTCAATATAAATAATTAAAAGGAATTTTCATGTCATTTTACAACTGATTCAATTTTTACAAAAGTTGTGAACATATTTTTTGTTTTAATTCTTACAAATTTTTTTTATATACACCATAAATTTTCTTACATAACCATTTACTCATTTTTTTGGAATACTTAATAAATTACACGTACAAACATATAATGATCATATTAGTTTAGTACCTTTGGAATCATGAAAACAAAATCCGTAATACATAAGTGAGTTGCATTATCTTCCACTAGATCCTCCATGACTAGAACCCTTATTAGATACATCATACATAATATATATCTTCATACACTGAGGAAAGAAAACAAAAAAATGGTTGATCTCAAATAAATAGTAAGGGTAAAAAAGGGATATATGTAAGCATATCATGATTGTGAGGTTATGAGAACGTGATCATTAAAATAGAGGATTATACCTCACTTATAAATGTTCTTAAATAATAGTCATGTAATAAATATTAGTTTTTCATGAAACATGAATTATAATGTACTCAAGAGAATATGACATGAAATCATAACATAAGGGTATGACATATAGTTTTTGGAATCAAACAAGCATGTAGTATCATCCTCTTTAAGTCAATGTGTATTTAAAAAAAATAGGAATCATTATGGGGAACACCTACTAATCAGGAAACACCATCATCCCCAATCATAGTTATTTCATTGTAAGGGATCTGGTATCTCCATCTTCCAAGAGTGTATCAGGTTTCCCCACTGTTCATAGTGGATCATTCCCATCGACTTGATTCTTATCATTATCTCATGATATATAAATCTGTACACAATTAATACGAGGGAAATATATATCCCACCCTTCACATAATGAAATCCGTACATATGTGTTCCACATGAACATAAATAATTCATCATATCTAAACTCATAGAATGAATTTTTTTTAACAAACATCATTCAATCATAACATAACACATGAAAATTAAATGGGTTTCAATTATATAATTCAATAAAAAACAAAAATCATTATTATAAAGAAAAAAATGGTATCACTGAATCTTATCCATCATAAAACATTTTAACATCAAATAATTTTGTCGTAGATATAAAATAATATTGAGAGATCACTATAAAAGGATTATTTGGGAAACTATCAATTCATCTTTGAAAATGTTTTTTAATTCCAATAAATTTTAAAAGAAAACATTTTTTCTATAAATATCTTTTAAATATTGTAATGTAAGATCATATCATTATGGTGACATTATGGGGGATAATTAAATTCATACCGTATGAGTTAGATAGAAAAAGATCACTATTTTACTTGAAAAGACACAAATTACCTTATTGAGAAACAACAAAAATATTCCTTTGAAACCATTTTGTAAAAATTCACAAAAGTGTAAAAATTGCTATAAAATTTGTAAAAGAAGTGTAAATGTTTTTTGGAATATACTTTTTTGAATCATGGACAAGGAAGATTAATATTTCCCAGTAGATACTTACATATAAACAATCCTGAATATTTATGAGATTGTGGAAGTTACACTTACTTTAGGTCTAATTTACATCATAAGTATTTAAAACTCATGTATAACTGACCAAAGAGTTTTATTTACTTATTTCGAAACAATATTCATATTAATAATTTCATATATGATCATATTATCACCCATATATTGATAATATTCTATTATTACTCTTCCTTCGAGCATTAACTACTTTTTTATGCATGTTTTGTCATATAAGTCCCACATTTTGTGCATAGAATATATTTTAATCATTACCGGATTGATATTAAGGTAATATATATCATATTTATTCATTATTTAAATAAATATAATCATTATTTAATGGTGAGTATGGAAATTTAATTTCATCACGTCATGCAAATGGTAGGTCGTACATATGCACGAGCTATAGAATCATTCCTTTAATGGTAAAAGGGTAAAACATTTGATGGTATATATTTTGTTCCAAAAAAATATAATGTTATAATTATCATATAAATATATTATTTCAATAATTATAACCATACAAATAATCTAGTGATTAAAAAATTTACACCACGGTGTGAAGATGGTAAGTTGTACGTACGCACACGTAGTGATTTTGTTTTTCAAGGGATGGATAAAATGGGTAATATGGTTGTTCCATAATAATAATAACATCCCAGAATATATGTTATACTATATTTATTAATTTATAATGGAAAAACACATGAATATAATGTAGAAGAAGAAAAAATCATGAATGAGTTGGAAAATAAAGATTACTTCTTCTTTAGAAAACATCCTTTAGAGATTTGCTTGGGAAAAATTGTGTTCATATTTTGAGAAGAAAATCTTTGAAGAATTTGGATAGGGATGTATAAAATTTAAATTGGTATGGTATGGTAAATATTTTATTATCAATTTTATTGTATTAAGTGAGGGAGGAGGTACCAGTTTATAACTAAGGTGAGAGCCACTTTTGGAATTTCCTCAAAATATTAATTTATTTTAAATGTAATCTCAATATAAAAACTAAAAAAGTCATTTATTTTAAGATACGATGATATAGGGTTTTAATTTCATCATATAGTATATTTTAGAAATGTTTTGGTATTATTTTACACCTTACCATTTTTTATCAATTAGTTATCATATTTAAATTTTAACTAATGAAACTACATTTTCAGTATTAAAAGGTGGTAATTTTACATATGTGTTTTTAATAATATCATAAATGAGTAATTCATGGAATTTTATAACATAATATAATAAATTTTTAATTTTTAAGATTTTTTATTATTTTAATGTAATTTAATAAAATGTTGGTTTCTTTAAATATCATAAGTGTCATCTTTGAAATTATTCATTAATATAACTTTAATAAAATACATACAACAAGATTAATTCAATACATTTCATTTAATACACCCCTAAAACGTCATATTTAATTATAAAAGTATTCTTCAACCTTTATTAAGTCAAAATATATTTCATTTAGTTTTTCTAAAATCATTTAAATGATTGTTTCATAAATTGAATAATTATTGCATCATCTATTTGAAATTATTTATAGTAATTATTTATTTACAAAAAATTAAAAATAAGTTATTATAATCTATATATAAATTTTATCTTTTATAATAATAAATATAGTCTAGAATATATTCTATTAGCCCTATATCAAAATTAATATAATTATTAAAAGTAATAGTGTGGGATTTTGTAACTCTCTTTGATTTCCATAATGTCTAAATCATTTTCATCGAAAATTTTACATTAAATAATTAAATTTGAAATTAATTCGTGATATGGGTATAATTATGTTCATTAAATAACATTTTAACAAATGTTTTTGTGGATTTCTAATATTATTTTTACCCTTAATTACCAAATTTACCCTTAATTGTGGGAATAAAAATTTACCAAAGTAACAATTCGTATTTTCTAAAAATAAAAGGGAAATAATTAATAACTTTTGATGACATGATTAAAAATATGGAATCAATTTTTCAAAATTCAAAACACATAATTGGCTAAATTAAATAAACATTAATCCCTTTGATAGAATGAGAAAACTCGTTTTTAAGGTTAAAACATTCAAGAGATTAAAATGGTTTTATATTGAAATTTACATTGAAATTGATTCCATTAACCTGAATATGATTAAATGATAATAAAATGATATAATTATACTGTAAAACTAATATAATATATATTTTACAATATAAATTATTTCGATGAAAAAGAAGTTATTATTTAGAAATAATTATTTTTCATTATTCCCTAAAATATGAAGGTTATCAAAAAAATCCCAAAAATTCAACCAAATTAAATATTGACATTCTTATTTCGAATAAGATATTTATTTTTAGGTAAAATTTAAAAAAATTTAAACAACTTGAATTAAAAGAAATGTTACATCAAAAGGACAAAAAATCGTTTTTTTGAAAGAATAATTCTTTTATAAACATAATTGGATTTCTTCTTATATGTTGTCTATAATGAACATAATATGAATGTTAAAAAAACTTAATTATATATATATTTCATTAATTATCCAATATGATTATTTTTATTTTCACAAAACAAACTTGAGCATCTATTTTCATAAAATATTTTCCTTTTGTTTTAAAAACTAATTTATATTAATTTACAATTAATTGGGCAATGAAATATGTGTAACCCATAATTTCGTAATTATATTAATATTATTCATACCTTCTATTCTAATATATTTCTTATAATTTTTTTCCTTTAAATATTTATAATAATAAAATTGTGTTTCATAAAAACTGAGTTTTGAATTTAATGAAATATAATTTGGTGATTCATGTCACACAAGTTTAACATGGTGTACTATATAACAAAATAAATCATATAAAATTTATTTATATTAAAAATAAAAAAGATTCATAAAAAATAGTTCTATTACATTATAACACCATTAAAATGAATTTCTCCCTTTAAATTTGTAATTATCATATAAAAATGAGGATACATCTACCTAGTCATTTCCCCAAGATGCCACATTACTTCGTATAACTAGTGGTTTCTCCAAAAATCATGGACAAGATATGTTTTCTTGTTCCATATTTTTTTTGTATTATCTATAACTTCAATAGGTTATTCCTTATAATAATGATCATTATCCAACGATATGACCTAGGAGTTCAGTACATGTGAAGGGTCGGGTTTTTACTTAGTTAGGAGAGATACATGGAACACATCACAGACTTGAGAGAGATTTGGTGGAACCGTCAATTGATATGCTACCATCCTGATATAATCAATAATATCAATGGAATTGATATACCTAGGTCTTAGTTTCCCTTTTATCCTAAGACTCATAACCTTCTTCCTTAAAAAACATGTAGAAACACCTTCTCACAAATACCAAATTCTAGATCACACCATTAGTTATCAATAAAACCTTTTTCCTACAATGTGTTTTCATGATACGTTGTTGAATGGTTTTAACCATCTCATCAATCTCTTTATAAATATCATGTCCCAATATAATTATTTCTCTGTCTTTATAACAGTCATGTTATAGCTCTATATTTATTCCTATAGAGAGATTCATAAGGGTCTATATGATTTCTTGAGTGAAAGATATTATTGTATGAAAACTCAACTAGTGTATGACATTGATCCCAACCAACATTGAAATCCATAGAAAAATATCTCAACATATCCTATAGATTTATAATTTTTCATTCAGACTTACCATCCTTCTGAGGATTATAATAAGTGATAAAACTAAATTTTGTATCATGTCCTTGTAGAAGACTTCCCTAGAATTTTGAGGTCAATGTTTGGCCCTAATATAATACAATAGAATGTGATACTACGTTAAACCTTACCACTTCTTTAATGTATATCCTAGAATTTTCATAAAAATAAAATTCTTCCATGATAGCAATGAAATTTGATGAATTAGTCAGGCATTTTAAAACCACCAATAAAGATTTATTCCCTTTATAGGTTTTTTGTAGTATAATGACAAATTCAATAATGATTTTCTCCCATTTATATTATGAAATAGAAAATGGAAGCAACATAGCCTTGGATTTTTTTATTTTATACATTATATGTTGGAATACCAAGAACCAACATACAAACTCTAGGATATATCTCTTTATGCCACCCCACCAGAAGTATTCCTTCAAATCCCTATACATCTTCATACTTTTAGAATGAATAGAGAATTCTGAACTATGAGATTCCTTTAATATATCCTTTTCTAAATATATTAAGTAAAAAACACATACAAGTTTCCTAAATTTTATAACTCTATCCATATCAATGTTAAGATCAGGAAATATTCTATTATTATTTTTCAACTCTACATATTCATTCTACTCCGCTCTAATATTCATAAGGATGGAGGTTTGAACATTCAATTTAGTAATATAACGTTTTTATTCTTCTATCAATATTTCCATATCTATCCTTTATAAATCAATAAATATTGTGTTTTTTCAATCCTCATCAAGGATAATCTTACATGATCCTTTCAACTCAAAGCAATAGATAACTTATTTTATTTCCTAGGGTAGTAATGTATTGAGCAGTCATAATCCTTTATCATCTCTACATATCTCCTCTGGAGCATTTTCAACAATATTTATTTGAATATATATTTCATACCTTTATAGTTGGTATATTTATCACTATTTTATCCATAGAAATATTTTCTCAATATATGTTATTCAAAAATTACAACAATCAAATCAAAATAATATTTTTGGTAATATTTTGCATTAATCTTCCAATGTCGTAAGGCATAAGCTATAACCTTGTTACTTTTCATATGGAAACATTCCAATACCTTATTATATGTGTCGATATAGTTACAAACCATTCTCCAGTATAGGATAATTTTATAACATGTGTGCAGGCCAATCTTCTCTTTATTTCTGTGAAATTTTCCCAACATTCATATTTCTCGAGGAAATATGAACCATTTTGAGTTAACATGGTTATAGGATTTTACAATCATGAGAAATTCTATACAAGTCATCAATAATATCTATATAATCCAAGAAGAATATGGATATTAATCATCTTTGTTGGTCAGTACTGATATTCAATAGCCTCTGTCTTTCATGGATATTTATTTATTTTATCTCTTGAGATTATGTTACCAAAAAATTAAATATTTTTCAACTAAAATTCACACTTTTAAAATATTTCATACAATTTATCCTTCCTTTCATACATTAGAACAATTATCATGTATTCATCCTTATCTTCCCTTTTATTGGATTAGATTATAATATCATCTACAAAGACCACCACAAACTGATCGATGTAATCTCTAAAGACTCTAATCATAATATATGTGAGGATACATTAGGAATTTGTATGACCAAAAGGAATCACTATATATTTATAGTGACCATACACTGTATAGAATTTCATATTGGGTATATTCCCTTATTTACCCTAAATTGATGATATCTAGAATGAAATTTAATCTTGGGAAAGTATTGAGCTCCATGTAGTTAAACAACTGAATCATCAATATGGGGAATATGATAATTTTTCTTTACTATAATTATGTTAAATTATTGATTATAAATTCATATTCTCATTGATCCATCATTATTGTTCACTAAAATAACTGATGCACCACAAGGTGACACACTTGGCTGAATGAATCCATTTCCAGGTTTTGTTGGAGTTTCTTCTTCAATTCATGCAACTGAAATCTTTCTATTCTCTAGGGAGACATTGAAATTGGTGTAGAACCTGGTAAGAGTTATATCAAGAACTCAACATCATGTTTTGGTGGAATACTGGGAAACTCTTATATAAATAAATCCAAAAATTCATGAACAAATAGAATATCATCGATGTGTATTTTCTTCCCAGCTATTTCATATAAATTGTCATTATCAATGAAAATTAATACCCATAACCTAGATTTAATCTCCATAGGAATATAATACATTTCTTCACATTGATATATGATCATAGGTTAGTCCAAAACATCCAAAAATAACTTTCATTCCTTGATAATTGATGTCAAAATTATACTGAGAAAGCTAATCCCTGCCTAAAATGACATCCAACTCATCCAAATGATGAATAAATATATTTTTAGAAAACTCATCACTATAAACTTCAAATAGAGAGGAATCATAGACTTTAAATGCAATAATCATACCATTAGGTTTTTGCAATGATAATTCCACATCTATTCATTTTTTTAGAATCATAACACCCTTAGAATATTTTTTAGATGTGAAAGAGTTGGTATATTCGGAATCAAATAAGACATCAGTTGATCTAGAGTGGATAATAATTTTACCTTTCACCACATTGTTTTAAAAATCCTCATCAATAAATAGTGATCATATGAAAATATACTTTACCCCTTATCTTATGAGATTTCTAATTCTGATCATCATCACTAACCCTCAGGTTTGGGAACTTATTTTCCTAATTCCCTTTCTATATTAACTTGAAGCACTGAAGTGTGGGAGGTGAATTTTTTGTGTTTTTTCCTCTTTTCTCATCATTATCTATCTTCTTCTCATATACTTTGAAATCAATTGCCTAAGGGATTTTCTTTCCACACATAAGGCATTTATTAGAACCATTAAGGAAACTTCCTCTATTATTTTTCCACTCAAAGAGAATAAAGTAAACCTCATATTCTTTTCTCCATGGGTTTTATATTTCCCTTTAAACACCATATTCCTTATTGGGTTATAACCCTGATATTGACACATAACTCCATCCTCCATTTTAACCATGATTTCTCAATTCAAAATCTCTTCATAGCTACTAATATCACTTATTGATAATAGACTTTTGAGACTTTTCATAAACCAACTGTTGAATCTGTCAATTATACATTATGGAAGGACGATAAATACTGATTCATTGCTCACAAGTCTTGTAAAATTAACCTCATAGGTACATATGTATTCATCATCTTTTTTCATCAACTCATGGAACTACTTTTCAATAATCATTCAAATAAAATGAGGGAAGTACTTATTGAATAATAAGTTTTAGAACTCATCACAATCCATGGAAATAATCATAACATGCATACATGTATTATTGATTAGAATCTACCATTGGTCTACTTCACTTTCTAACTAAAAAAATTCATAAATTACATTATCTTGTTTCAAACCCTGGATAATAGAGAATATATTTTAAGTGGAACTAGTTTATTGTTCATAAACATGTGGATAAAAATACCGATTGAAAAATGGTCTATGCTACATCCTAAAGGACTCAACAAAATATTGTTACCTTGTTTTCTCATTTGGAATTCTAGCACAGTTCATATCGTGAGAATTTTGGTGAGAATAGAAACATTTTTTTTAATACATCTCCCATATAATTTGGTTTCACATGAGGGAAATTAATGTATTTGCTATCACAATATCCATTATTGTGGTATCTTTGTGTTATATCCATCGACGAAAATAAAAAATATTGTTGTAAGATACATTTGTCATAGTTAGGAACCACATAATCAGGAAAACCACTTATATGATGTCAAAATTACGACACCTTGGTCTTATCCTAACAGACACCCCAAGACATATCCTTTGAAATATTTCTAGAGATCCTACTAATTTTTTCTCATCCTAGTTTCCGAAGGTTAACTAAAATATTTTTATGATACCAACTATAGTGAGCCCCACTTTTCATACATATTTATTTCATAAGTTTTTTTGGAATACATAATACCTTACAAAAATGGACATCCAATGCCCATATTATTTTAGTGCCTTTAAAGTCATTCAGACAAAAAAATGTACATAAATAATCTAATGTATCTCCCACAAGTTAATCAATGACTAGAATCCTTTTAAGAGACATCATAAATTATACATATCTTTATAATAAGGGGAAATGATACATTAAAAGGGGTTATATCAGATGATTATCAACGGTTAACAAGGGACATATGTAATAATATAATGAATATAACGGTATGAGAACATAATTGTAAAAATAGGATATCATACCATACATATCAAAGATCATAAAATCAATTTATACAATATATTTTATCACTTCATAAATCATTAATCATAAGGAAATCAAGAGAAAAATATTTGAAAGTGTTACATAAGTATATGATATTGACGTTTTGGCTGACACCTAAACATAAAATATTGTTCCCTATAAGACCGGACATTTTAAAAAAAGGGGCACTTTATTGGGAATAAACCTACTAGGAAGGATGCACTGCTATCCCCAATCATAGTCTATTCCTTGTAAGGGATCATATTTCCCCCTCTTCCCATCATGGATCGAGTTTCCCCATCTTCCATAGTTGGTCCAGCCTTTGGACTTGATTCCCATCATTATGTCATTATATATAAATATTTACCCAATGAATTAGATGTAGATATTGGTCCCACCCATAAAATTAATAAATTATACATATGTGTGCCACAAGAAGATAAATTAATCATCCTATATAATGAAATGGGTTTTATAAACATAATTCAATCATAACATAACCTATTGAAAAGAAATGGGTTTCATAAATTTCATTCTATCATAAACATAAACCATTATTATAAAAAATAATAATGGTACCATTGAATCATATCCCCAGTAAAACATAATTAACACCAAATAATGTTATCTTTGATGGAAAATAATTTTGATAGATCACCTAAAAATAATTCTTGAGGGAAATATACTTTATACATTGAAATGGTTTTATTTTAATAAAATTCCTTGTATTTTTAAATTAAAACATATTATGGTAAAATAAACTTTTATGACTAAAATGGTAGAATCAAATAATTAAGGTTTCATACCGGAGGAAAGTTGTTTTCAGTAGTATAAGTTAAAAAACATTCATTTCATACTTTTTTCATAAAAAATATAGTACCTCGTTAAAAAATCGTAAAAATAATCACTTCAAAACATTTATTAAAATCTCAAAAATGGTAAAAATTAAATTAACAAATTTATGTGAGTAGTAAATATATTTTGGAATAAATTTGTAAAAAACATGGACATGGAATATAAATTTTTCATAGTATATAAGTACATATAAACAATGTTTAATTATAAAGAGATTGTGGAATAAACCCTTACCTTATGTATAATTTCATTTTTTACATATTTATAACTCTTGAATAATATTTTAAATAATGTTAGTTACTTATCAATTAACAATATTAATATTTATCATATCATATAATATCATATTATCACCACTTTCCTAATGATATTTTATTATGCCTCTTCTTTCAGGTGAAAACTGTTACATTTTCCTATGCATGTTTTTTCATATAAGTCCAATTTATTGTGCATAGGATATAGTTACATAATTTACATAATTATATTAATGTAGAATATAAAATATTAATTAATTATATACATTTATATAATCATTTTGGAATGTTGAATATGATAAATGAATCACATCGCATCATGGACACGGTAGGTAGCACATAAGCACGAGCGATGCTACCATTCATTTAATAGAATAGTTTAAGTAAGTGGATGGTATAGATTTTTTCTAGAATAAATAAAATTTTATTATTATTATATATGTATTTTATTTCCATAATTATATCCAACTAAATTAAGTATTGATGAAAAATATATTACACCTTGTCATAGAGATGGTATGTTGTACATATGCATGTGTGGTACTTTTGTTTTTCATTGGATGGATAAAAGGTGAAATATTATTTTCCCATAACCATAATAAATTATTCTCAATTGAATTATTCAAGATTTATTAATTTATAAAGGAAAAATAAATATGATTCTAAAGAATAAATAATTTTTGAAGTGTCGTTAAAGAATATTAACTCGTCTTCAGTAAACGTTACTTATATCTTCTCATTGGGAAACAAAAGTCTATGTTTTTATAAGAACATTGCCTTAATAATGGGTATATGTAATTGGAGAAGTGAAAACAGAAGGTTATTATTATGATTCATGGCTCAATGTGATATGAATATGTGGGGGAAGAGGTGCCCTTTTATAACTGAGGTGTGGGGAACTTTTGGAATTGCCTCAAAATATTAATTTATAATAAATTAATCCACAATAAAAATACTTAAAAGGACAATTTATTCTAAGATAATGTGATTTAGGGTTTTAATCTCACAATAAAATATATTTTATACACGTTTTGTTGTTATTTTAAACCATGACATTTTCATCAATCCTTATTTTTCCAATTTTAATTTTAACTATGGTAAAATAATTTTCAATATTAAAAGGTTTTAATTTTTTACATATGTATTTTTTATTAAATAATAAATGAATAATATATAAATGATTCAACCATAATATAATTTTGTTTTATTTTTAAAAATATTTTAATATTTTTATATAATTTAATAAAATAATATTTTCAAAAAAATCATATTCACAATTTTGAAAGTATTCATTACATTGACTTTAAGAAAATCAATACAAAAATATAACTTTAAAAAATATTGTTCAATACACCCCTAACAACTCATATTAACCTATAGTTTTTTTATATCTTTTTAATTAAGAAAAACTATATTTTCTTTTATAATTATAATATTATTAAATTCATTGTTTCTGTAATTAAATTATTAATGTATCATCATTTTTTAATTATTTATGATTATTATTTATTCACAAAAAATTTATAAGAAATTTCTAAGATGTAGATAAAAAAATTATATTTACTAATAATATATATATATTCAAGCATGTAGTATATTTATTACGATTTTTATAATATTATACTTAATAAAGGTAAAGTTGTGTCATTTTGTTACTCTCTTTGATTTTAATAATATCTAAATTATTTTTAGGTTAAAATTTCTATTAAATATTAAATATATAATAATTAGGTCATATGTTTTGAATTAACATCATATAATAACTTTTTTATTATGTGAATGGGTAGCATTCTAATATTTTTTATATTACTCTTAACCTTAATTACCGGATTAACCCTTAACTATGGTGATTAAAAATAAAAAAGTAGACATTCATGTTGTCCAGAAATAAAATGGACCTAATTAATAAATTTCAACCACCATACTACAAATATTTAATTCATTTTTCATAATAAAAAATATAGAATTGGCTAAAATTAATTTAAAATTAATCCCTTTGATGAAACAAGAAAACTGGTTTTGAAATTCAAAATGATCAAAAGATTTTAATTTTTTTATATCCAAATAAATTTTGAAATTGAATAAAGTGACCTAAATTTGATTAAAATATAATCTTTTGATCTGATTTTACTTTAAAATGAATCAAATATACAATTTAACCAAAAAAATATTTCTATGAAAAAAATGTTTTTAATTAAAATTCATAATTTTTAAGTATTCATGAAAAAATAAAATATAGGTTCTGGGTGCTAAGAAAGCGTGGTTTGGCTGAAACCTGATTTTAATTTTTACCTTGATCAATGGTTTTCCTAGGATCAATACGATGATGAACTCAATTCTCCAAGGAATAGAATCAATGATTTAGATAATGAAAGAAGATGCATGAAACCTTTATAGAGGATCTTGCACATCATGTTTATAATTAATTTAGGTAATTTTATAAACAAAATTATACCTAGATCTTCTATATTTTGTTTTTTTGATGATATTGATCATCCATAATGACCCTTCCGGATTATCTTGTTTCACTTTCAAGAATCAAAACCATATTTCCTATAGAGGTGATCCACATGTGCTTGGATGACCTCCGATCGACACCACTCACTCTCCAGGTGCTAGCGCGGTGAAGTGAGTGTCGTGTGTCGGTCAATATTGATCTCTTGTTCTTCATCCTTGTAGAATTTCTCTCATTATTGAGAGGGGAAAATGAATATTCAACAGAGAAATTATTTATCTCAACAATTCGAAATTCCCCTGGTGTGCATTTTAGTTCATGGTACAATAGACGTATGTGTCTATTTATTGAAATTGGGATTCAGTTACAATATATTATTTCGTAACAATAATTAAAAATATTCATAACCTTAGACAAACCCCATTATATTAATACTAATACCTCATCATTATTTATGGTGTGCAAACTTTTACAAAATGGGATTATAAAAAAATTGTGTCAAAAAATAATAGCAGCATTATTTTAATTCATTCCAACTAGTTAAATAATAATTTATCGTCTTGAAAATAATTACTTTACTACTAGACCAGCTGTGGTCCGCTCGAAATCCACTTCCATTTCTTTAAAATGTGAATAGATATATAAATAATTTAATCTCTTGTATAAATATTTTATTTACCAACTAGTAAATGAATATTTATTTAATATTGAATGAAATAAATAAACATATTTTACCCAAAATCTGGTGAATAAAAATTTATTTAATTTATGAAATCATTTTAACTTGAATAAAATTATACCACACTCTTGGGAATAATATTTATTAATTATATTCAAATGGATTTTAAATGACACCACGAGAAACACATAGTGATTGACCCTCTAGGATTCGTTCTCATTGGCATTATGTGGGTTTTCCTAAAGTGCAAGAGTACTATCTAGCAATGGGTTATGACACCCAATATAAAGAACTTAATGTTGGAACAACAACATCCACATATGAACACTCACTATGTAATATAATCCCTTCGTCACAATAACTCATCAAGCAGGTTTCATGATATTTTCATCAACCTTTATGCTCGATACGTCGTTCTTTGACTATATGAAATAAACTCTTCGTTACACCATGGACATGGAAATTTTCAAGATGGTTCAATTTCAATCAAAGGGCTAAGACTTAAAATTCCATAAATGGAAGGGAAAAAGCCTTCCTCGGGTTGTCCATTAATAACCTTCCACTCGTGATGCACCCCACTTCCCGCCAACTGTTTGTATTATGGGTTTCGTCAGAAAATCAAAGTGTGCGAGTCATGGCATGAAATAATGTCAATATTAAAGTATAAGGATACTTACACATTATCATAGGTAAAAATATCTGATGACACCAAAACATGGAGAATTCCTACTGGTGGGTCTATTCTCATAATCTCCTATCATGGAGATTACCAAGTGTGAACTTCGTAAGATGACGTCTCATCTGTTATGAGTACTCACACATGACTGTATGCATGATATACGTCCAATCATAGTTTTCATCCAACCATATAACTATATTTAAGAATATTGTTATATCATTTCATGTTTCTCATCATAGAGGGTATCTTCCATGACCATATCAGTGCAAAAAATACTCTAGGAAATTATTACGTCATAGTCATGAAGAAAAACGAACAATATATAATAAGTTGTATAACATTTAAATACATTAAATATCTATATAATCAAAGTAAAACTAGTTGGTTCAATGACACGAACTCTTAAAAACACCCACTTGGACTAGATTCATCTGCCTACGACTTTCACTCTGCTAGACCTCACATGGTGATCATGTTTCTGCTGAGTCAAGGCTTTAGTCAAGGGGTCTATCATGTTGTCTTCCGTGAAAATACTTCTAATTGAAACTTCACCTCTATGAGAAAAATACTTCAATATATGATACTTCTGATTTATGTTCTTCATCCACTAATGTAACCTTGGATCCTTTGAAAGTGCCACAACTGCAGTATTATCATAGTACAGTGTGATGGGATCTTTACAGTTAGGTATCACATCCATGTCTGGGATGAAGTTCTGCATCCAAACTACTTCTTTTTCTACCATATAAGATATGTTATACTTGTAATCTACTGTAGAATCTATGTCCACACTCTACATTTATCTCTTCTAGCTCACTTCACCTCCATTCAATTTGAAGATGTATCCCGTTTGGGACTTCATGTCATCTTGATCAGTCTGGAAACTAGCATATGCATATCCTCTAATGACTAGTTCCAGATATCCTTCATAAACTAAGAACATATACTTAGTATGCATCAAATACTTTAGGATGGTCGTGAATTCCATCTAATGGAAGTCACCTGGTTCCTCTTGATATCTACCTACCACACTAAATGCGTAGGAAACATCTGACCCAGTACATAGCATGTCATATATGACTAACCCAATCATTAATGTGTATAGAGTCCTTGACATTATCTTTATTTCCTCATGTGCCTGAGGACACATTTTCTTGGAATGATGAATGCCATGTGATGCTAGAAATAATCCCCTCTTTGATTCTTCTACACTGAATCTCTTCAGTATAATATCAATGTTTGTACTTTGACTTAGGCCCAATAATCTCTTGGATCTATCACGATGGATCTTGATCCCAAAAATATATGTTTGCTTTCCCAAGTCCTTCATGGAAAAGAATTGATTCAACCATTCCATAATATACTATAATACTTGTATCTCATTTCCAATAAGTAATATGTCATCAACATATACTATTAGGAAAATGACTGAAGTCCCACTAAACTATTTGCAGACACAAGGCTCACATTCATTTTTGATAAAACTAAATTTCATTATGGATTCATCGAAATGAATTTTCTATGACCTGGATTCCTTTTTTAAGACTTAAATAGATTTTTTCAACTTGCATACCTTATTGGCATCCATTGGAATCATAAACCCTTAGGTTGTGTCATATATGTAACAACCCAATGTTTTATGAATGGAAGTTCCTTTCTTATAAATATGACATAAAATCACATGAAAACACAACATAATGAACCACTGTGTGATAAATGACTTTTAAACATAACTTTTTCACTTATGTGTTTGGAATTTCAAAAATCTAACATACACGGTTGCGATCAGTAATTTATTTGGAGTCCGATAAGAAAAACATAATTTTTGATGAATACTAACATGCCCTTACGAATAGTAACATACCCTTAGGAATATTGATATAACCTATTTAATAGTAACTTCACATATGATAGTATAAATATAATATTCATGTTAAAAGTAAGATATACCTATATTTTAGAATAAGTGAATTAATGTTTTAAAACTGTTTTTTATAATAAATTATGATTTTAATTAAATATTAAAATAATCATATTTGGAAAATTATTTTTGAAAAATAGACTTCATTTTTGGATTCTAAATGTCGAGAAATGGTTAGAGTGATCTTTTGGGATTTTTCTGAAATACATGAATTTTTTATGAATAGTAAAATATGATAATTTTCAATAAATGCTAAATAACGGATTTATTAAGTCATTGATGATGTTCTGCTAATGTAAGCCCACTTATTTCGTTATCACATGGTAAAGTTACTATTCTTGGTCATGAAATACTTACCATTCCCTATATTGTGATGAAATAATAAATTAATGATTATAATATTATGAAATCCCTTCTCACCTCCACTATAAAAACCCCTCTTCACTCCATATTCTCTTCACTCCTCTCAAGCCTTTTTCCTTATCAATATTCATCCCAAATCTCTCCCAAAGATCCTCTACCAAATCTATAGTCTCCTTTCCTCTTAAAAATACAAAAACCTCTCCCCTTAAGAGGTTCTCAAAGGAGGAAGTCTCAAGAGGTAAATTCCTCTTTCCGATTCCTTCATTTATTGTAAGTGCTTTTCTTTTTAATTCTTTCCTCTCCTCCCTTCACCATAATAGTATGATAAATATAGTAACATACATGTACTGGAATTTTTTCATGTTAATTATATATTTCATTATCTTCTCTCCTTTCCCCACCTTTAATTTGAAAGAAATTAATGCACCGTTTGAGATGTGCTAATTTACCACATTCAAGGAAAAAGGTTTATCAATTTTTATTATTATATTTAATTATGGTCATGAAACTATTTGTGTTATGGGTGAAAAATATTATTATATATGTAATATATCCTATTTTTATTTCTGTAATAATTTTGTACAAATGGTATTATGTTATAAAGAAAAACATGTTCTTTGTAACCAACCCCACTAATTAAAAAAACAGTTTTCACTAAGTTTTTTATAAAATAATTCAACCTCAAAATAAGTAAAAAAATTTAAATTAAAACCATGTAATCTCTTTTATGTGAACTAATAGAATACAAATTCAATTCTGGATAACCAATTTCATCTTTCATTTTTATCCGAACTTGAATATAAGTGAATCAATCTTTTAAAACCATGTAAATAAACGAGCCCGGACAATGAAATTGAAGCTTATAACTAATCAAAAAAGAATTGAATGAACTAAAAAGGGATATAATAAATCAATTACATATATAAGTGTTTTTGTAATAATTAATTAATAAGCCTAATGTTATTATCAGGTCTTTAAAAGAAAGTCGAGAACACCAATGGATTTAATGTAAGGGATCCTCTCATTTTCACTCTTAATCAAGATTGTCATCTATGCTATGCCCTTTGGTGTGAAATAAGAAATGATGGGGTATGTTTACACACCTCCCCCATACTCCACTCTTGGTTTATAAATGATTATAAACCCCTCTTTATCTCTCATCAATCCATCTTAGTTACACCCGACACCATGCTAATAAAATCGTAACGAATTCTACTTGATGCTTCTTTGTTCTTTGGGGTTACCTTATCGTTCATTAAAAATGGTGTTATATTATATATTTATGCGAGTATTATTAATTATGGTTATTTTTAAAATAATATTATATCAATACCCTTTTATCACTTTCTTTTGAGGATATTCATGTTTTTAAAATATTCCCTCTTTAGAACATTCAGATAAGCAAACCTATTTTAAGGGGACTACCCAAATTTTTACCCAAATTTCAAGTGCAATATATATTATTTTTTAAGACATCATTGTTTTTGTAAAATCATTGTTTTTATTATTAAAACCTTATTGGTTAAATTCTGGTTTTATATAAAATAATTTCATCATTTATATTTGAAAATCTCTCTAGTATTTTCCTTAAAACTACACAAAAATGTTTTAATGATAATGATTCTAAAGTAAATTTATTATATATTGTCACTTTTTTTTGACACCACTTACCATGTTATATGCCTATTTTACCAAATGAACGTCCATGGATGTTATAATCTTTTCCTTTCATTATCAATTTTGGGATACGCCCATTGAATATGTTTTATGTCATGATTGTGGTACCCAATTCTTTCCATGGGTACCCTTATGTTTATGTATGGTTGATTATGTTTGATTATCTATGTGGTAAGAATATTTATGTGGACAGAATATTCATTGAAATTTGAGTTGGGTGCACCCAGATAGTGCCCCAATTCATTGGTTAATGTTTAGTCTCATGAGATGTGATGTGAAACTGGATTGGCGGTAAGCCTTGACATGTACTAAAATGGGAAACGGGATTGGCGATTAGACATGACCTGTAAAAAATAAATGTTTTATAATTCTTTTACATTTATATGATTCTGTGTTTTTATGATCCTATGATTATATGATATTATTTCATATATTCCATGTTTTTGATATCTTTATGTCATGCCTCCTAACTCATGTTCTTAAGATGTATCCTTATGTTCATTCCCTTACTGGGCTTTTCAGCTCTTCCCTTTGTTCATGTGTTCCCCAGGGTACCCTATACAGATGTAAGGGCTCAAAGAAATTAATGATCTCATTATGGAGATTAAATAAAGAAGTTTTTTTAGCCCCATATTTTATTTTTTATGTACCTAGAATTCCAAGACACTAGATTTAACAATCCTTGACTTGTAATACGTTGTTTAATTATGTTTAAAATCATGTAATGTTATATGTAAAAGGCTCGGGTCTCTATAGTTGGTATCAAAGTATAGTCTAGTTATTTTTGTAGATTAGTAATATAGAACTTTATTGAGAACCTTAAGGACGAGACCATGTATAAGAAAACATTCCAAAATTTTGGTGAGTAATGAGTAAGTGGTTTATCAAGAAAATACATCCCAGTTAGGATATGAGCAGATAGAGGTGGCCCTGGAACAGATGTATTTAGGGATAAAACATAAAAACATTGTTTTGAGATACACTCAAATGAGAACTGGTGCACGATAATGGGACTTGATGTACTTCTGATTATGACACTCTTGAAGGATATTCTTTGGTATATTCACAAGCTTAGTACAAACCATTATTAAGGGATGAAAAAAGCTCATAAGAATATAAGTTATGAAATAGATCAAGGGTAACCTGTATATAAACCTAAGGAATCACAATTTATGATATACTTATTCTTAATAAGTTTATCCTTTTGTGTTCAATTTTTCCTTTTTATTCTATACAGATAAGTATTCAAGACCTCTAATTATACGTTCTTTTTCTTAGATAATTGAAAGAAATAAAAGAATACATTCCAAAAACCAATGTGATAGGTAGTGTGATGATTTCCCTAATGATATTCCTGATGTGGTGGAAGTGGGTGCTCAAAACATCATGTAAGTACTTGATCAGTTGGCTTGAGTTATGAATAATAACTTGAATCGGGTGGAATTTCCTCCTCCTCCAAGGAAAGAGAATGTTTTTGTAGAATCCTTCACGTGGTAAAGGCCTCCCATGTTTAGCGGATCATGTGATCCCCTCCTCATAGAACAATGGATTAACATCATTGAAAAGATATTCTCTTTCCTTCAGCGCTCGGAAGAAGAGAAAGATGTACTTGTGGTCTATCGTTTTTATAGGGAAGCTGATCAGTGGGGGAAACTGATCAAGAATACAAAGTCCCAAGAGGAAATTGATTCTATAGATTGGGGGGAATTCAAGAAGATATTTTTCAACAAATATTTTCCTCAAACCACCCTTATCTAGATGTAAAGAGAGTTTCTCAGACTCACAATGAAGGAAGATGAGTCCATTGGGGCATATGAAACGAACGTTACAAGGCTTGCAAGGTACGCCTCTAGCTTTGTGATGAACACTGAAAGAAAGGTGGATCTCTTCTTTAGCAGAAAAAATATGAGTCTACGAAAAGTATTGGTGAATAGAGACTTAGATAGTTATGAGAAGATTTTCTATTGTTCTATCAAGGTTGAAATGAATATTGGAGACTCTCAGTGGTCTCTTAAGCCCTATGAAAAGAAGCAGAAAATGGAGAAAAATGTGTGTGGTTCATCAAACAAATCCCAAAATAGAATGAAGCCTCACTTTCACCTTTGCAAAGATTGTGGGAAGAAGCATCTTGGTAACTATCTTAAAGAAACCAATAATTTATTCAAATGTAAAAATTTTGTTCATCTTTCCAAGAACTACCTAAGGGGTATGAAAAATCACACTAATGTTGAAGAGGAAAGGAACGTTCAGATCAACACTCATCCTTCAGTGCAGTGTTACAACTGCAAGGATCTTGGGCATTGTGCGAACAATTTCACTATGTCGAGTGTGATCAGAGGCAATCTGCAAAAACCTCCAAGGCAACATGGAAGGGATTATGTTATCACTACTACTGAGGTGGATCCGAAAAATGATGTGGTAACAGGTACACTAGTTATTCATTCATTAATAAAGAACATAATATTTGATTTTGGTTTTACGGATTATTTCATATCATTCATGTTTAGTAGAACCATTAAAACACCACATAAAAATTTGGAGGAAAAGTTATCTGTGAGAATAGTGATTGGGGAAATTATTGCATATATGGTTTATAATTCCTCCCCATTTAACGTTTGTAGACTGAACCTCCCAGCAAATTTTTTCCTACTTCCTTTAGTGGAGTTTGATGATATCTTGGGCATGGATTGGCTATATTTGTACAAGAACAACATCAACTATTAGGAGAGGGAGATCACTTTTCACTTCCTGAAGCAACCTTCAATTCATTACATGTGTAAGGCAGAAGATGAATCTCCTTTATAATCTTCATCTCAAATGTGGATATTGTTTCCTTGTAAGCAATCATATCTAGCTCAATTGATTGAGACAAAGGAGAGAATCATGTTTGAATAAATTCCCATCGTGAGGGATTACACTGGTGTATTCCCTAAAGAGTTTCTTGGTCTTCCTCTAGACTGAGAGGTTGATTTCTAAATTGAACTTATCCCTGGATATCTACCAATCTCAAAGACACCTTACAGAATGGCCACCGTAGAGATGGAAGAGCTGAATAAGCCATTACATGAGAATGTAGAGAAGGGTTTTATACGCCCGAGTTCTTCACCCTGGGGAGCACCATTCCTCTTTTTCAAGAAGAAGAATAGAACAATGCATGCTTGCATTGATTATCATGATATCAATAAAATAAAGATAAAGAATTAATATCCCCTTCCACTGATAGAAGACTTGTTCAATCAGCTTTGTGGGGATAGTTATTTCTCTAAGGTGTACCTTCAGTCGGGTTATCCCCAACTAAAGGTGAGGAATGAAGATATTCCAAAGACTGCCTTTCGAATGAGGTATGGACACTATGAGTTCACAGTGATGCCCTTCAGACTCACTATTTCTCTATTAATTTTAATGGATTTAATGAATATAGTCTTTAAGGATTACCTTGAGAAATTTGTGGTGGTCTTCATTGATGATATTATGATATACTCCATGAGAATGGAGGAACATGTGGAGTATTTGAAAAAAGTGTTGAAGACTTTCTGAAGAGAGAAGTTGTATACAAAGTACAGTAAATGTGAGTTCTGGATTGAGGAAGTATCATTCATGGGGTATGTTATCACCAACTAAGGGATATCTGTGGACCCTTCAAAGACAAAGGCAATTGAAGAGTGGCTAAGACCAACTTCTGTAACAGAGATCCATAGATTTTAAGGTCTATCTGGGTATTAGCGATGATTCATGAAAAACTTTTCACGATTGTCAAAACAAATGACCAAGATGACACAAAAGGAAGTAAGTTTGTCTGGATAGAGTAATGTGAAGACTGTCTCAAGGAGTTGAAAAAGAGGCTCATCATTATGCCAGTACTCACACTCCCTACAAGTGGAGAACTATTTGTGGTGTATAGTGATGCATCTAATAAAGGCTTAGGCTGTGTGCTAATGAAAAATGAAAAAGTGATTGCATATGCCTCAAGGCAGCTGTAAATATAGGGAAACAAATCCCATGCATGATCTAGAGTTAGCAGTGGTGATCTTTGCATTGAAAATCCGTCGGCATTATCTCTATGGGGAGAAATTTGAGATATATATTGACCAGAAGAGTCTCAAATATATATTCACATAGAAAGAGCTTAATATGCGCCAGTGAAGATGGATATTTCTCTTCAAGGATTATGACTTCGCAATCCACTACAATCCCGATAAGGCAAACAAGGGGGAAGATGCTCTATGTAGAAAGGATTGTGCATCATTATCAATGATGAAAATTGAAAAGAATCTGATATTCTTTGATTTTCAAGGGATGGACATGGGAATTATTAAGGGAGGAACATAATCAATCCTTTCTCAAATGATTACCCAACCATCCCTCTTGGAGAAAATAAAGGATTCTCAAAGAAAGGATGTGGAAACATAGAAAAGGGTGGAAGCTGTTAAAAATGGAAAATCCACTGATTTAAAAATCAATGAATAATGAGTTGTAATATTAGGGAAATAGTTATGTGTAACATATGATCCATAGATAAAGAAGGATCTATTGAATGATACACATGACTCAACCTTCTCTATCCACCCAGGGAGCATAAAGATGTATTGAGATCTATGAGAAAACTTTTAGTGGGACAATATGAAAAGGGAGATTGCCGAATATGCATCAAAGTGCCTCGTATGTCAGCATGTGAAGGCTGATAGAAAAAATTATAAGGGGGTGATGCAACCACTACCCATACCAGCATGGAAGTGGGAGAACATTACCATGGACTTTTTCACTGGTCTTCTAAAGACATCTAGAGAAAAAAATGCTATATTGGTCATTGTGGATCGTCTTATGAAGATAGCTCACATTATTGAGATTTGAGAGGAATTATTATTGGATTAACTTTCACAGATTTACATCAAAGAAGTTGTAAGGCTATATGGAATACCACTATCTATAATATTCGATCATGATCTGAGATTTACCTCGATGTTCTGGAAAAGTCTCCAGCATGCTCTGAGCACTGAACTAATCTTCTGTACTGCCTATCATCCTCAAACTGATGTCCAATCTGAGAAAACTATTCAGACACTGAAAGACATGTTGCAATTGTGTTACATGGAATTTAAAGGAGGATGGGACCAACATCTTCCACTGTTTGAATTCTCCTACAAAAATAGTTTTCACTCGAGCTTCTGAATGGAAACATATGAATCCCTTTATGGTAAATGGTGCATAACACCTGTATTTTGGGAGAAATTCAGTGAGCGTATGATTGTAGGACCTAAAACGGTTGACGAAATGGTGGAAAAGGTGAAAACCATTCAGCAGCATATCAAGGTATCCCAAAGTTGATAGAAGAGTTATGCATATAAATGTCGACGAGATATTGAGTTCAAAATTGGAGACATGTTATCTCTGTGCATATCTCCATGGAATAAGGTCATGAGGATTGCGAAGAAAAGGAAGTTAATTCCTAGGTTCATCAGCCCCTTCATGATCCTTGATCGAGTCAGGGTTGTGTTCTATCAATTTGAACTTCCACCTACCATGTCGAAAGTACATGATGTCTTTCATGTATCCCTCTTAAAAAATTACATACCATACCCTTCACATGTACTCTCTTAAATGGTGGTACAGTTGGAGGATGAACTCTTTAGGAGGAGCAGCCAGTGAAGATCTTGGATCGTAGAGACAAAGTTCTACACAACAAGACTACTCATATGGTGAAGGTACAGCGGAGAAACCATAAGTAAGAAGAGGAAACATGGGAACTGGAGGAAGCAATGAAGGAAAGGTACCCACACCTGTTTTTCGCTTAGAATGTAAAATGAAATTTCAAGGGTGAAATTTCATATGGGGGAAAAAATAAAACGACCCAATTTTTTATGAATGGAAATTCCATTCCTATAAATATTTCATAAAATCACATAAAAACACAACATAATGAACTACTATGTGATAAGTTACTTTTAAACATAATTTTATCACTTCTGTGTTTGTAATTTCAAAAATCTGACATACACGGTTGCGATCAGTAAGTTATTTAGAGTCCGATATAAAAAAACATAATTTTTGGTGAATAGTAACCTGCCCTTATGAATAGTAACATACGATTATGAATATTGATATACCCTAATGAATAGAAACCTCACCTATGATAGTAGAAAAACAATATTCCTATTGAAAGTATGATATACATATATTTAAGAATAAGTGAATTAATATTTTAAAACAGCTTTTTTATAATAAATTAATATTATAATTAGAAAAATATTTTTGAAAAATAGACTTAATTTTTTGATTCTACATGTCGAAAAATGGTTATGGTGAATTTTTGGGATTTTTCAAAAATACTTGAATTTTGTATGAATAGTAAAATATGATAATTTACATTAAATGCTAAATAAGGGATTTATTAAGTCAATAATGATGTTATTATGATGTAAGCCCACTTGGTTTGGGATCACATGATACAATTACTATTATTGGCCATGGAATAATTTCTATTCCTTGTCTTGTGAAAAAATAATAAATTAATGATTATAACATTATGAAATCCCTTCTCTCCTCCACTATAAAACCCTCATTCACTACCTCTCCTCTTCACTCCTCTCAAGCCTTGTTCCTTTCCATTATTCTACCCAAATATCTCCCCAAGATCATCCCCCACATCCAAACTCTCCTAGCCTCTTCAAAATATCAAAACCTCACCCCTTAAGATGTTCTCAAAGGAGGAAGTCTCAAGAGGTAAATTCCTCTTTCCAATTCCTTCATTTCATTGAAGTTCTTTTCTTTTTCTTCTTTCCTCTCCTCCCTTCACAATAATAGTATGATGAATCCAGTAACATACATGTCCTCTAATTTTTTCATTCTAATGGTATATTTAATTATCTTCTCTCCTTTCCCCACATTTTATTTAAATGAAATGAAAGCACTATTTGAGATGTGCTAATTTAGCATATTCAAGGACAACGGTTTATCAATTATTATTATTATCATTAATTATGGTCATGAAACCATTTTTTATGGTTGAATTTGATTATTATAAATTTAATATATCCTATTTTTAGTTTTGTAACCCTTTTGTACAAATGGTATTATTTTATCAATAAAAACATGTTCTTTGAAATCAAACCCACCGATTAACCAAAACTGTTGTCACTATGTTTTTATATAATAAATCATCTTCATTCTAAGTAAACAAATTAAAAATAAAACCATTTATTCTCATGGACACTCACTAATATAATACAAAATCAATTTTCGACAACCAATTTTATCTTTCTTGTTTATCGGAACATGAATATAAGTGAATTGATCTTTTGAAATCAGGTAAACAAACGAGATCAGACAATGAAATTGAACCTTATAACTAATCAAAATTCATTTGAATGAACTAAAAAGTGTTATAATAAATCAATTACATATATAATAGGTTCTGGAATTTTTAATTAATAATCCTAATTTTCTTATTCAGGTATTTCATAGTAAGGGGAGAACACCATCAGATTTAAGGTAAGGGATCCTCTCCTTTCAACTTATAATCAAGATTTTCCTCTATGCTATGACCTTTTGTGTGTAATACCAAATGATGGGGTATTTTACCGCACCTCCCATATACTGCCCTATTTATTTATAAGTGATGAGAAAACCCCCATTTTCTCTCATCAATCCCTCTTAGTTACACCCGACACCATGCCGATAAAATCGTAACGAATTATACCCGAACATTCTTTGTTCTTTCGGGTTGCCTTATCTTTATTTCAAAATGGTGTTATCTTATTTATTTATGTGAGTCATATGAATTCTGGTCAGTTTTAAAATATTCTTATATCAAGACCCTTTAATCACTTTCTTTCAGGGATATACATGTTTTTAAAAGATTCCCTCCTTAGAACGCTCCGATAAGAAAACCTGTTTTAAAGGGACTACCTGGATTTTTACCCAAATTTCATGTTCCCTATATCCTCTATTTTATGAAACCATTGTCTTTGTAAAATCAGTATTTATATTATTAAAAACTTCTTGGTTTTGATTCATGTTTTATATAAAATAGTTTCATCTTTTCTAATTGAAAATCTCTACAGTATTTTCATTAAAACTGCACAAAAATGTTTTAATGCTAATTATTCTAAAGTACAGTTATTATATATTTTCACTTCTTTTTGACACCACTTACTATGTTATATTCCTATTTTACCCTATGAACGTCTGTGTATATTCTAATTCTTTCCTTTTATGGACACTTTCATGATACGCCCCTTGGATATGATTAATCTCATGATTGTGATACCCAATTCATTCCATTGGTACCCTTATGTTTATGTATGGTTGATTATGTATGATTATCTTTGTGGTAAGAATATTTATGTTGCATGAATATTCATGGAAATTTTGAGATGGGTGTGCCTTGATAATGCTCCAATGCATTGGTTAAAGTTGAGTCTCATGAGATGCGATGTGAAACGGGATTGGTGGTCAGCCTTGACCAGTACTAAAATGGGAAACTGGATTGGAGGTTATCCTTGACCCATACTAAACAAATGTTTTATTATTCTTCCATATTTATATGATTACATGTTTATATGATCCCTTGATTATATGATATTATTTCATATGTGCCATGTTTTGGATATAATTATGTCATTCCCTCTAACTCATGTGCTTATGATGTATCCTTATGTTCATTCCCTTATTGGGATTTTCAGATCATCCCTTTGTTAATGTGTTCCCTAGGGTACCTTATAAATATGTAAGGGCATAAAGGAATTTAGGAGCTCTTTATGGAGATTAAATAATGATGTGTTTTTCTAGCCCCATGTTTTATGTTTTATGTACCTACTATTCCAAGACACAAGACTTGACGATCCTTGGCTTGTACTCTGTTGTTTAATTATGCTTAAAATCATTTAATGTTATATGTAAAAGGCTTGAGTCGCTATAAATTTGGAATCCTTCTAAAGGTTCTAATTAAGGAATGTCATTTTGACATCCATTTTCCAAATCTCATAGTCATGGAAATCGGTAATGGCCAATATAATTATGATTGATTTGAGCATTACAACTAATGAAATGGTTTCATTGTAGTCAATTTTGTGACATTGTTTAAACCCTTTTGCAACAAGTCATTCTTTATAGGTATTGACTTGTCCTTCCATGTCCAATTTATTCTTTAATACCAATTTTCCACCAATTAGATTTACATAAACTGGAGGATCTACCAAAATCAAGACTTGGTTGAGTACATGGAATCCATTTTAGAATATAGGGCTTCCTACCACATGGAAAACTCTGTTCCAGTTACTACTTCATTGAAGGTTAGAGGATCATTATTATCAACTAATAATGTGTCTCCATCCTCAATAACAAGAAAACTGTACTATTCCAGTTCTCTATCTTATGTTGTACTCTTACTATAAAACCCCATGCTTCCACAATACGCTTCTCTTTGAATAATACATTAGTGTCTGTTGTACGCAACTTTGAGTTCTAACACACCATAACCAGTAAAACTAGTTATTATGAATAGTAATATCAAATTTTTGAAATTTTATAAATTTTATCATTCAAAATGGACCTCATTTTTGGATTCATAATATCGAAACTAAGCAAGGGTGAAGTTTTGGTATTTTTCTGAAAACTTTAAATTTTTATGAATAGTGAAAAACACTAAGTTATAATGTAAAACTGAATTTTTATTTAAATAATTAGTTATTTTATTTTAAAAAAATCAGTAAAAACAGATACATAATAACAATATAAGTTAAATGTAATTCACTGGACTCATTTTATAATAAGTTTAGATATAAAAAAAATTGTGGAACGTTTTACCGTCTTTTACCAACCTCCTAGGAGCATTTGAAAATTCTCCTAAAACATAATTTTACCGCTTCAGTGAATTGAATTTCAAAAATTTGAGACACATGGTTGATATCAGTATGTAAAATGTCGTTCAATAAGATAAAAATAATATTTGGTGAATAGTAACTTTTTACTTTTATTTACCACGGTTAAAAATAAATAGGGTAATTAAAGGTAAAAATGATATTATTTTTACCCTAACAAACGTCATAATTCTATTGGGTAAGTGTATCGCGACCAAAAAAAATCTTAGGAATAAAATATTATCATTTAAGACAACTTGGATTAGAATATGACATGTATTATTATTTTATTTAATGAAGAGTTAAAAGAGTTAAAATCAATGTTTAATAACTAATCCATTTTTAATATAGGGTTACACATAAGATAAATTCGACTATAAATATTCATTAGAAATATAAAAATATTTCCTAAATAATGGTATTTTATTTAAAATTTTTAGTCATTAAATAATGTAATTTATTTATGACACAATTATTATGCAGTAATTATCTTATTTATGAAATATTAAAAATAATTATATTATAAATACCATAATAAATGTAAATTAATACTTTTGATGAATTACAAACATTTTATTGGTTAACATGACATGTTATTATTGATTTAATTAAATTTTTTCCAAGTAATAATGTTGTTATGATTTTCACAAAAATCAATTACCAAATCGTTTCAAAATTGAAAAAATGTGTTTTTAAAACAAATATTATATTATTAATTTATATTCTATTCATAAAAATCAAATATTATTAAAAATGACTTAGATAAGGTTATATAAATTAATAATGAACCACTTGTGTTACTTTTGGCTTGTTATAGTATGTTTATTAACTATATAATATAAAAAATTAAATATAAATTATAAGGTTAATATTGTGACTTAAACCTGTCTAAAATCTAATGTTGAAAGTATCTTGACCCAGACCCACCCTAATCTCGAAATAAGTCACTTTGAAGCCATTATATACCAAACATATATTTATTATAAAATAATATTTTATGTTTTTTTCCAAGGTGCCCCTCACCCCTCTTATAAAAGGGAACTCACCCTTCCCTCAAATTCACACCTTCAATGCCTTTTGGCTCATCCAAACCTGGCCCAAATATCCTCTCAACTATCCTAACTTCATCCTAGAGGCCTCCCTTTAGTCATAAAGCCAGCCTAAGGAGGCATTTTGATCAAATCAAAAGGAAGAACCTGTAGAAGAGATAAATATTTTATCACCTCTTTCAAGTTCCTTTCTTCTTCCACTTCCTCTTTATTTGTTGTTTCCATTCTAAAATAATAACAACAGTTTATTCTATATAATATGATGTTATTATATATATGGTACAACCATATTATTTATTTTATCCATCCTTTGAATGACATGTCACCATACGTGCGTATGTACGGCTTACCGTCTCCACGTCGTGGTGTAATTGTTATTCAATCCATTATTATTTGAATGGGTATAATAATGATGTGTAATTGAAGTAAATAATAAATATAACATTATATTTTCTTTATATATGATATAACATCCAATAATATATTATTTTAATATCAAAATAATGATATTGTCGCTCGTGCATACGTACGGTTTATCATCTCCCCGAACGCGATGAAATTCATTCCCCATCATATCCATTCAAGACAAATTTTAATTAGATGATTAAAAATAATGTTTAAAGACTTAATATAATTATAAAAATAAATGAGACACATCCTATCTGTAACAATCACTAATTACGTATCAAAGCATATAATGGAAAACGAGTAACTTAACACCCGAAACAACGATAATACGAAAATATTATTAACAATGAAATATTAGAAAATCATATATGATATCATATTTATGTATATGATTCTTGTATAATTTAATAACAGTGATTTAACTATTATACATGAGTTTAATGTACCCTCTACCAAGGAAAAATTACAAGGTAAGGGTTAATTCTACAATCTCTTTATTATCTGATGTTGTTTATATGTAATTATTTACTAGGATCTCAACATCATCCACATCAATGTTTCTTAAAAATTTATTTTAAAACATTCTTAATATTTTTTAGAATATGGGTAAAATTCATTTATACCCTTTTTTGAATTTTATAAGATGTTTATAATGGAATACTTTCATCATTTTCCAAAAAAGGTCATTTATTACCTTTTCGACAAAATTAAGGTAAAAATGTCTTTTTTAACTTATACGGCGGATGCGGCTATTTTCTACTATTATAACATCGTCGAAGCATCCCTCACAAGATTTTAAGAATATTTATGAAATATGTTTTTTCTTAAATGATTTAAAAATAGGAAGAGATATTTCTTTAAAAAAGGTATTGATTTCATCTATGTCAACATCCTTTGATGGATTTTAAGCTTATTTGAAGTTGATTTTTTACGATACAAAATATCCATATTGTATTAAATATTTGTGATATGATTGACTGTGGATATGTTATTTTTACACCATTCATGGTTTATGGATAAAGTATTGATATTTTGTATGCTATTTTTAATACGAATGTTTATGTTATGTTTGAACCTTTTCATATGAGGAATTCATTGGACTTAGTATGTGATGGGTGGATCCCTCTATAGCTCCTCGATTCATTGGTATGTCTCATGAGTGAAACTAGTTTCTTGGCACAAGGTCACAACAAAATCGTATTTGTAGTCTTGGAACAAGGCCTTGACTATGTGGTTATGAAAGTCTGGAATTATGCATTCCATCATTATGAAAGTGTCTATTGATATTTCATGTGATTATGCGACTAGTATAATATCCATGTAAGTAAATGGAATTATTTTGATTTATATTTTCCAAATTATGATGAAGTTTATGTTGAAAAGGCTTTTGTTTTAGTTTTATACATTGATTTAAGTGTTTATGTTTGTTTAGGAAAGTTTCCACTATATTTTCATATTTAATGATCTTTTAAGATCACCCCTTTTTATGTTTTATTTTTCCCGGGATGTAAAGAATTATATTAGGACTGACGTACAGGGATAGTCTGTGGGATCTCATTGTTGTCCATGGAAACAATGTTGTTGTAGTTTCCATTTTGTGATGTAATGTAAGCCTAATAAATGTATATAGTACTTATAAGGATACTAACCTAATTGGTCTTTCAAGACATGATCTTTTGTGATCATTCCAATGATACATAATAATGCAATGACTCTGGGTAACTAGGGTCAGGGAGTTATAGTTGGTATCATATGAAGTTTATTACAGACCTTGGAATCTAGATTTAGATAAACTCTGATTAGAGCACATAACCCTAAGAAAAACTTTGAGGATTAGTATAGATGAACTTCCTATAATTTTGGTATTGTAGATATTTTGTGAGTTTTCCAAGAAATATATACCTTTCTAGATATGAGAAGGTAAAGGTGGCTTTGGCACAGATATACCTAGGGGTAAAACCTGAAAACAGCTCTTTGAGCTACACTCGAACGGGAATTGGTGCACGACCATGGGTCTTGTAGCACTCTAGGTTATCACACTCCAGGGGGATATGCTTAGGATAATTCTCATTTTCATTACAATCCATTATAAAGGGTTTATGAGTATATACTTCCTCAATGAAAATATTTTTATGATTATCGATTATATCCATAAAGTGTTCGATTTATGTTAAGTGTTTTACAAGTTTGAGATTATTTATTGTGATTCATAAATTAATATAGTGTATGACATTGTTTAGAAATGGCGTCTAGTGGAAGGAATGGAACTGTATCAATGCACGCACTCCATGTAGTGATTTCCCTCCTACTCAAGATAAGTATAGTGGAGCTGTTCATATAACTGGTGCAGATCATCTTATCACTATACTGGGAAAACTCACTTAGGTTATGAATAATAACCTTACCTTTATAGAGCACCCTGATCAGCAGAGTAGAGGATCAATGTTAGATTGCTTCATAAGTCAACAACCATCAACATTAAATGGGGTACAAATCCACTAGTAGCTGAGCAATGGCTAAATTCCTTAGATAAAATATTCCACATCTTCGGGAGTAGTGAAAGGGAAAAAGTTTTCATGGCAGTTTACCACCTCACTATAGATACTGATCAATGGTGGGCATTGATTCTAAACACAAAGGAAGATGATGAAGTATCGAATATGGAATTGAGGGAGTTTAAAGAAATTTTCATAGAAAAAAACTTTCCTCATGGCCATCGAGCAGACATGGAAAGGAAATTTTTGACTCTAAGGTAAAAAGAGAATGATAATGTCACAATGTATGAATCTAACTTTACAAGGTTAGCGATGCATTCAGAAAGTTATATTAATAACCCAATAAGTAAGATTGATCATTTATTTGATGGGTTAAAACCATTTCTTTGTTGAGCATTAGTCTCACAATCCTTCTCATCATACGAAGATATTGTCTCATGTGCAATCAAGACATAAAAATAATTCTCTAAGTCTTATGACTTTAAAGTAAAGAAAGAGAAGAAGAGATCTACTGAACACTTTGGAAATGGAAAATAAGGGGAAGAAGGGAAAATTTCAATATCCAACATGTAGTAATTATGGGAAGAGACACCCTGGAACTTGACTGAAGAGAACGGGAGTCTATTACAAGTGTGGCGAAAAAGGCCACCAAACTCTTGATTGCAAGGGGAAGAAAGAGGCTGTTGATGTTGAATGAAAAAATTGTAGAGAAAGGGGGCATTATGAAAATTAATTTCTTAAGTGTCTAGGAACATACCTCATAAAAGGACAAGGGGTCATGGTCAAGATTATGCTATCACTACTTCTGAGGGTGAAGCTCCGAAAGACGTAGTGGAATGGAACATAATGGTTTCCTCATGTTTATAAAATGTTTTATTTGATTCTGGATCATCATATTGTTTCATATCTATCTATTTTTCTATGAAAATTTGATATTTCCAATTTGATTTAACAAGGGAGTTGTTATTAAAAACTCTTAAGGGAAGTATCATTGCAACAATGTATTGTGAATAAGTCCCCATTAGGGTATATAAATGTTCTTTATCTACTAATATCATCGTTATACCCATGATTGAATTTGATATAATCCTCTGTATGTATTGGATTTCGGGCCATGATGCGAAAATTAATTGTAAGAAGAAGGTGGTTAAAATTTTCAATGATGATATGGAGTACCTTATCTTTAGAGCAGAAACTTCACCATCTAATTCTTATCTTGATGCACCCCTAGTAGCTAAACTAAATTAAATTATTGGGGAGGAAGAGAATTAAATAATTGTGGGTGAGGAAAAGAATATTTGTATAGAGGATGTACCTATTACACAAGAATATATTGATGTCTTTCCAAAGGATTTTCCTGGAAATCCTCCAAAACTAGAAATTGAGTTTTCCATTGACTTAATTCCTTGTTCAAGGACCCTATCAAATACCCGTTAGAGAATGGACTCTGTATAATTAGCTGAACTAAAGAAACAATTATAGTAATTGAGTAACAAGGGATTTATTCACTCTAGTGTTTCTCCATGGGGAGTCCATGTTCTTTTTCTTATGAAAAAAATATGGATCTATGAGGGTGTGCAATGAAAACAGAGAGATCAATCTTATAACAATAATGAACAAGTATCCCATACCTCACATTGATGATTTATTTGATAAAATTCATGGAGATCAATTTTTTTTAACGATCGACCTTCGATCTGGATATCATCAGTTTTGTGTGAAAAAGGAGGACATTCCAAAGACAGAATCTCAAACCATGTATGGGCATTATGAGTTTACAGTAATGCCTTTTGGGCTGACTAATGCACCCTCTGTTTTCATGGATCTAATGAACAGAGTTTTCAAGGAATATCGTGATGACTTTGTAGTGCTATTTATTGATGATATCCCGGTATACTCTAAAATCTATGAAGATCATTAAAATCACTTGTGCACCACTCTGAAAACCCTTAGAAGAAATGAATTATACGGGATGTTTAGCAAATGTGAATTCTAGCTTCATGAGATTTCTTTTCTTGTCCATATTATCTCTAAATATGGAATCTCCATTGATCCTTCTAAGACAAGGGAAATCCAAGAGTGTCTAGAACAGATGAGTATAATTGAGGTACGCAGTTTTATTGGTTTACCAGGTTACTATCGGTGTTTCGTCCAGAATTTTTCCTGGTCAGCAAACCCATTTACCAAGCTCAAACGTAAAGAGATTAAATTTGTTTAGACAAAAGAGTGTGAATAATGATTGGATGAACTGAAGAGAAGATTATTCAATTCTCTTATCTTGACTCTATCATCGGGGAATGATGGGTTTGTTATTTATAGTGATGCTTCAATAAAATGACTGGGTTATGTCCTCATAAAGAATGATAGGGTTATTGCCTACGCATCACAAAAACTAAAAATTCATGAGGAAAACTATCCTACTCATGATCTTGAGTTAGTAGCTGTAATCTTTTCTTTGATGATTTAGAGACACTATCTCTATGGTGAAAAATTTGACATATATATAGATCACAAGAGTTTGAAGTGAATTTTCTCAAAGAAATAAATCAACATGAGGCAAAGTAGACGTATTGAACTACTCAAGGATTATGATTTCACAATACACTACCACCCAGGGAAGGAAAATAAGGTGGTAGATTCATTGAGTAGAAAGTATCATGGATTTTTGAACAAGATGAGAGTTGAAAAGGATCTTATATACATGGATCAAGTAAAGATGGATATGGGAATCACCATGGAAGGTGAAAAATCAATAATTTTTCAAATGATTGCCAAACCATCTTTACTAGAAAAGATAAAGAGTTCTCAGACCGGTGGTGAAGAGTTTCAAAAGAATACTAAATATTTGAATGATGGGAAATTGATCGACTTCGTTTATGAAGTTTGAATTTTGAAATTTGGAAAAAGACATTATGTTACCAATATACCTAATCTGGAAAGGGAATTGTTGGATGATGCTCATAGCTCCAATTTCTATATACACCCTAGGATATCTATGATGTATAGAGATTTGAAGGAACATTTTTGGTGGGACAACATGAAGAGGGAGATTTCGGATTATGTGTCAAGAAGTATGGTTTTTCAACAAGTTAAAGCTGGAAGGTAACAGCCTGGAAGAGTCATGCAACCTCATACCATACCTGAGTGGAAATGAGATAATATTATAGTGGACATTGTCATGGGACTTCCAAAGAATCTTAGAAGGAATAATGCAATATGGGTCATTGTTGATATTCTTACCAAGTCAGCACATTTTCTATCTATAAGAGAAGATCTACAACTTGAACGTCTAGCAAGACTATATATTAATAAAGTTGTGAGACTTCATGGAGTACCCCTATTGATTGTTTCTAATCATGAACCCTGTTTTACATCATGATTCTGGAAAAGTATTTAGAAGGCCTTGGACACTGAACTTCGTTTGAGCACTACATACCACCCTCAAATAGATGGACAATCTGAAAGATCTATTCAAACCTTAGAATACATGTTGAGATCCTGCTCACTTGAATTTTAGGGTATGTGGGATCAAATTTACCTCTGGTATAATTTTCCTATAATAATAGCTTCCATTCTAGTATTCAGATGGAACCATATATAGTGTTATATGGAAAAGATGTTGCACACCAACCTTTTAGGATAATGTTGGTGAAAGAAAACTTGTAGGCCCATAACTTGTTGAGGAAACTATAGAAAAGGTGATGGTAATCCAAACCCACATCAAAGTAGCTCAAAGTAGGCCGAATAACTATGCCGATAATCGAAGGAAGGATTTTGAATTTTAGGTAGGATATCATGTTTTCTTGAAGGTATCTCAATGGAAGGGTGTTATACATTTCATTAAGAAGAGAGAATTGATTCTGAGGTACATCAGACATTTCGAAATTCTCGAACAAATTGGGGTTGTAGCTTACCGTTTGAAAATTCCCCCAAGTCTATCCAAAGTTCACGATGTGTTCCATGTTTCACTATTGAAAAAATACATGCCTAACCCAACGCATGTTCTCACCTATGAGGAATTAGAACTAGAACCTGGTCTATCTTATTGTGAAGAGATCGTCAGAATTCTTGATACTAGAGAACAAGTGCTGAGAAACTAGATGACTCGTCTGGTAAAAGGTCTATGGAGAAACCATAAGATAGAAGAGGAAACGTGGGAACAAAAGAAACATATGATGAAGAACCACCCAATTCCTTTTACCCAGTAATACTCTATAAATTTCAAGGACAAAATTATTTGAAGGAAGGGATAATGTAACACATCAATCTTCCACTGTACGCTTCTCTTTGAATAATACAGTAGCATGTGTTATACGCAACTTCGAAATCTAACACACCGCAACCAATCAAACTAGCCGTTATAAATTATAATACCCACTCTTTGAAATTTTATAAATTTTATCTTTCAAAATGGACTTCATTTTTGGATTTGGAATATCAAATTTAGCTGAGGGTGAATTTTTGGTAATTTTTTGAAAAATTTCAATTTTTTATCAATAGTGAAAAACACTAAGTTATTGTTTAAAATAAAATTTTTATTTAAATAATTAGTTATTTTATTTAAATTTGTATTAGGTAAAAATAGATATATAATACCTGTATAATTTCAATGTAATTCATTGGAGTCATTTTATAATAAGTTTAGATATATAAAATTTTATTGAAATTTTTACCCTATTTTACCCACTCCTAGGAGCATTTCAAAATTCAAATAAAAGATAATTTTAGTGATTTTATGAATTGAATTTCAATAATTTGAGAGACTCCATTGATATCAGTAAGTAAAATGTGGTTCAATGAGATAAAAATAATTTTTGGTGAATAGTATCTTTTTACTTTTATTTACCACAGCTAAAAGTAAATAGTGTAATTAAAGGTAAAAATGATATTATTTTTACCCTAACACATGTCCTAATTCTGTTGGATAAGTGTATCTCGACCAAAAACAACCTTAGGAAGAAAATATTATCATTTAGGTCCACTTGGATTAGAATAAGAAGTTTATTATTATTTTATTTAATGAAGAGTTAAAAGCGTTAAAATCAATGTTTAATAACTAAACCATTTTTAATATGGGGTTAAAACTATGATAAATCATACTAAAAATATTCATTTAGAATCTAAAATTATTTCCTACATAATAGTATTTTATTTATAATTTTTATACATTGAATAATTAAATTTATTTATGATACAATTATGATGCAATAATTAACTTATTAATGAAATGTTAAAATAATTGATATTATAAATACCCAAATAAATGTAAATTAAGACTTTTGATGAATTCCGTGAGTTTTATAGGTTAACATGACATGTTAGCATTAGGTTAAATAAATTTATTCTAAGTAATAATGATGTTATTATCTTCACAAAAATCAATTAAAAAATATTGTCAAAATTGACATAAAATGGTTTTTAAAAAACATATTATATTATTAATTAATTTTATATTTCTAAAAAAATATTTTTAGTCCAAATTACATAGATAAGGTTTTATATATGAATAATGAACCACTTGGGGTTCGCTTGGCTTTTTATAGTATGTATATTAACCATATAATATAAAAATACAAAGAGACATGGTTAATGTCAAACTATTTAACTAAGAGTTAAATATAAATGATAAGGTCAATATAGTAACCTAAACCTACCTAAAATCTATTGTTTGAAATTATGGAGACCCATACCTACCCTAGGCTCTAAATAAGTCACTTTTGATCCATTATAAACCGAATATTAATTTATTATAAATTAATATTTTATGTTTTTTCTAAGGTTCCCCTCACCCCTCTTATAAAAGGACACTCCCCCTTCACTCAAATTCACACCTTCAAAGACTTTTGACTAGCCCAAACCTTTCCCAAATATCCTCTAAAATTTCCTAAATTCATCCTAGAGTAATCCCTTAAGTCAGAAAGCTAACTTAAAGAGACCTTTTGATCAAATCAAAAGGAAGAACCTGAAGAAGAGGTAAATATTTCATCACCTCTTTAAAGTTTCATTCTTCTTCCACATCATCTTTTTTTGTTGTTTCCATTATAAAATAATAACTACAGTATCTTTTATATACTTTTATTTTATTATAAATAGGCTACAACCATAGTCATTATTCTATCCATCCTTTGAATGACATGTCACCATACGTGCGTACGTACGACTTAACGTCTCCACGTCCTGGTGTAATTGTTATTCAATAAATTATTATTTGGATGGGAATAATAATTATTTTTAATTGGTGTAAATAATAAATATAAAATGATAATAATTCTGTATATATGATATACCATCCAATTATATATATTTTAATATCAAAACAATGATATTTTCACTCGTGCGTACGTACAGATTACCATCTCCACGAACGCGATGAGATTCAATCCCCATAATATTTATTCAAGAGTAATTTTCATTAGCCGATTAAAAATAAAGTTTAAATACTTAATATAATACTGAATATAAATGAGATACATCTTATCCATAACAAACATTACTTACGTAAAAAATCATATAATGGAAAAATAGTAAGTTAACACCCGAAACGAAGATAATACTAAAATATTATTAACAATGAAATATTAAAAGATCATATATGATATCATATTTATGTATATTATTATTTTATAATTTAATAACTATTATATAACTATTATACAGTTGTTTAACTTACCCTCGACCAAGGAAAAGTACAAGGTAAGGGTTAATTCTGTAATCTCTACGTTATCCGAGTTTGTTTATATGTAATTATCTACTAGGACCTCTTTATCATCCACATACATGTATCTTAAAAATTTATTTCAAAACATAATTACTATTTTATAGACTCTGGGATAAATTCATTTATACCCTTGTTTAAATTTTATAAGATGTTTACAATGGAATCTATCCATCATTTTCCAAACAAGGTCCTATATAACCTTTTCGAAAAAATTAAGGTAAAAATGTCTTTTTTTATTTTATATAGTGGGTGAGGCTATTTTCTACCATTATAACATCGTCGAAGCTTCCCTTACAATCATATAAGAATATTTACAAAATAAGTGTTTTCTTGAATTATTTCAAAATAGAAATAGATGTTTCTCTAAAAAATGTTTTTATTCCATCTATGTCAATATCCTTTGATGGATTTTAAGCTTATTTGAAGTTATTTTATTACGTTACAAAACTTCCATATTGTATTAAAAGTTTTGTGATATGTTTGACGGTGGATATGTTATTTTTACACCATTCATAACTTATAGATAAAGTATTGACATTTCATATGCTAGTTTTAATATGAATGTTTATGTTATATTTAAACCTTTTCAAATGAGGAATATATTGGACCTAGTATGTGATGGGTGGAGCCCGCTATAGCTCCATGATGAATTAGTAGGTCTCATGAGACAAAATAGTGTATTGGAACAAGGCGTTGAAAAAAAATATTATTTTTTTTCTTGGCACAAGGCCTTGACAAAGTGGTTATCAAAGTCTAGCATTATGCATTCCATCATTATGAAAGTGGCTATTGATATTGCATGTAATTATTCGACTAGTAGAATACACATGTAAGTAAAAAAATGGCATTTTTTTAATTATATTTTCCATATTATGATGATGTTTATGCTGAAGAGGATTTTTTAGTTTTATAAATTGCCTTAAATATTTATGATTATTTATGAAAGTTTTCGCTATATTGTTATCCTTGCTGAGCATTTGAGCTCACCCCTTTCTATGTTTTATTTTTTCTAGGATGTGAAGAATTATATTATGACTGGCCTGCAGGGATAGTCTATGGTATCTCATTGGTGTCCATGGAAACAATGTAGTTTTATTTTCCATTTTATTATGTAATGTAAACCTTATGAATGTATCTAGTACTTCCAAGGCTACTAAACTGATCGGTCTTTTGAGACTTGATATTTTTTGATCGTGCCAATGATAGGTAATAATGTACCAACTCTGGGTAACTATGGTCAGGGCGTTACAATTATGCAGTTCTTGTGTCTCTGGAATTGTTTTTTCTTCCACAGGGCTTTGTGGAATCTTATCTTATACCAACTCTTGTATACCTTGAGCCTCAACTTCATCAAAGTCTATCTCACTCCCACTATCTCTTTTGGATATGTGCTCCCTCTCATGGAATATGGCATGTCATTCCACCATAATATTTTTATAAGGGGTTGTATAAGTAATATCCCCTTGCTTCCTTAGGGTATCCTATAAAGGTATACTTTGTGACTCAGGGTGTATTTTTGTTACCTGGAGTGTCCTTAACGAATGCATCACTTCCCCACACATGTCAATTTGATATCATGGCATTTGTTTCCCTCTAAAACTCATATATAATACAATATATCAATTTATTTAGTACTTGGTTTATAATGTGCGATGATATTTAGAATTCATATCCCCCAAAGGATAATGGAAGACTCCCATGACTCGTCATTGATCTCACTGTGTCCAACAAGGTGTGGTTCCTCCTTTTTCTCACACCATTCCACTAGGGGTGTTTAATGAGAAGTGAGTTTTTATAGGATCCCATACTCTTGTAAGTAATAAATGAAGTATTTATTAAGATATTCTCCACCTCAGTCTGAGAAGAGTTTCCTAATATACTTTCCAAGGTGGTTCTCAACATCATTCTTGCATTCTTTGAACTTATCAAAATAATATGACTTATACAACATTAATTAGATATATCCATATCTATTAAAATCATCTATAAAAATTATGAATTATGAGTACCCTTCCCTTTATTCAACTGGAAATGGTCCACACAAATCGTTAAGAACCATTCAAGAAGTTATTTATCCCTTTCATCTTTCCCACTAAATGGGGATTTGGTCATTTTGTCTTGTAAACATGCATGACATACACCAAGTGGTTTTAGTTCGAAAGAATATAAATATCCATATTGATGTAACTTTGTCAAGAATTTCTCATTTACAAGACCTAGATGATGATTCCACTGTTGGGTGTGATATGAGTAATGTGATGTGTATTTTTTTATCAATTTCCATTACTTGGTTTGTGTTATCCAACATGTAAAGATCGTTTAATAAATGTTCCCCACCGAAAAATGATATCTTTGTAAAATAATCAATATTCATTTCCAAACATGAAAAAAAATCCACCTGTATCTAATATGGATACAAAAATAATTTTTTAGTAACATATAACACATAATAAAAACCCTTTTACCACAAGATCATCCTAGTTGGCAACATGAGGTTGTAGTCCCCAACAGCTACAACAGCAAGTCGGGCTCCCTTGGCTGCTCGTAGATATACTTATCCTTATTCAATTTTCCAGAATCTAATTGGTTCATGTATTTGGATATATATGTAAGCACTAAAAGTTTTATCTAATAACCAATTTATAGAAATAGATATATTTCATTCTATAAAAAAATTACCAGAAGATTCCCCTTGCTTCTTAGGCCTGGTGTAGTTCATCTTCTAGTGGCCTTTCTTTCCACATGTGAAACAAATAGCTTCATGTTCTATTGGCTCCACTATAATATTCATTTTTGTGGATGACCATGAAGAAGCATTGGTCTTAAATATATATTTCCATTAATTTACTCGTATTCACCATTTGGACAGAAGTATTTTTGTGCTTTATATCTTTGACACCTTGGAGAATGAGGATAAGAAGATCAGATAGATACTTCTCAATGTTGTTCATATTGAAATTGAAAACAATGTTGGAGAAGCTCTAAGGGAGTGACGTTAGAATGAGATCGGTTCCTAGTTATTCAGAGAGTTTAAACCCAAGAACCTATAGGTGCCCAATGTAGCCATTGAGCTTCACTACATGAGGCCCATTTGGGGTACCCTCTCCAATATTACTTGGAATTAGTACCTTGGAGATCTCAACCCGTTCATGTCTTGTTCTCTCCTTGTAAAGACCATAGAGTCTCTCAAGCATGCTATAAGTATCCATGTTTTCATGAGACTTCATGATCTCACTAGACATTGACTATAGAATAAAACATTGAGCATCAACTGCGTCATTCATATGTTTCTCATAGACCAAGAACTTTTCATCACTCGCCTCTTTGGTAGGAGGATCAGTAAAGGGTGACTCCAACACATAAGACTCCCGTTCATGGCATAGGAAAACCTGGTGGCATAAAATCCATTCCTAGATGTTATTGCTAGTGTAGATGTTGTCTTTTTCCAGAATTGATCACAAAGATAGTGTTGTTTAAAAACATGTCATTTTTATTTTACAATTAAAAGAGAAGATCATTAGTACTTTCTAATTTTTTATGATTAATAATAAATTAATTTTATTAAGACTCCCATTATTTTATCAAGTCCCAATATCCCTCACCATTGAACTCAAAATTTACATTTTTCATGAAATACTAGTGGAAAGGATCCATATTACCCTTCATATAACCCCAAAAGGGTTGGTCAATATATTTGAAGGTATTTATGCAGGGAGGTCTTTTCCAACTCTAGGATTACATCTCCTTGACCTATTGAGCCAATCCAAAAATCCTAACATTGGATTTCTTCAACTCTTTCATCCAATATTACACCATGTATATAAAGTACTACTCCTCTTGATGTAATATGGTTAAGTCAACTAGAAACCTTTCATAAGGGTTTCCTGTATTAAAGTATGTTTTCTAACAAGGGTTGGTCAAACAAATTGTTTTATTGATTTTTTTCCATTATCATATAATATAAGGCTTGGTCTTACATAATATTTTATTTTTGGGATTTTTATATCTTATGCATGAATTTCTTATTATCATTATCACATAGTTTTTAATATTATATGAAACTTACTTAAGTGATTAACCATGTCTTGATAATATATTTGCATAATCCTATTTTGTTTTAGTTTAATCTTGCAAGATTGTTTCAAACAATAATTGTGTGATTGTGACATCACATCCATAATGATTAACCATGAAACTGACAGAAATAAAATAAGGAAATGGAAAAGATAATGATATTTTCTAATGGTTAGATTATCTAGCGGTTGATAAACTAACCCTAACCTAAGGGAGAAACACCATGAACCTTTTCGGTTCATGTTTATAGGTTTCCAACAGTCCACCTTTATATCTCCTGGGATTGGATCCGTCTCCACTCCATCTTGAACTTCCCCCACTAGCTAGAGAGTTCCATCCATTAAATATTACTTTTTAACTTACACACTAGTGAGGGGTAAAAAGGGGTTTTACATAAAAGAATCCTTGGGAATGCATAACCTATAAACTAATGAGGAGATGGTTCATAGGCCAACAAATTTAATTTAAATAAAAAAATTAAAAGAAACCATCCATATACAAAGGTCTTGGTCTAACTCATGATTATCCACACAAGCAATGATATTTATGCATAAATAAAACTAGCATTCAATTCATTAATAATTCTTGTTTAAGATAAATCATGATCGAATCAATTAATTATAACCTTTAATAAATCAATCCTTTTATATTAAACCCTTTTCGTAATTTCCTTGGGATTATCATCCATCATAATTTTAAATAATTTAATTCTTTTAAAATTGTCTTTGTACGTGACTTGTACCTTGGAGGAAACCCATTGAATTAATGTTCATAACTACCTAATGAGTTGAAATGAACATTATGAATATGTTTAATTAAACAAACAAATATAAAACAACTATCATGCTTTATGCCTCAACATTATTCCCACACCATGGTACATGTCTCAATGGTTTGTATAATATAATAATAAATTTTAATAAATCTACGTAATTGGGATGAGTAAACGGCGTGTAGTTTCAGCTACAAGGTGTGTACTATTGTTCACCATCCATCCAAAGTACACACTCAGAGAAATGACATGTGTGAGTACGTTGTAAATTTTCAGCGTACATGGCGTTTCCAGTGGGTCATATATCTTACAGTTCTTCATTACACGTTCTCCATCTAGGAAAGTAGTGTATGGGGTGCATGGTGCAACCCTAACCCAAAGGGAGTACACGTCATGTCTAGTGGGCCACACGGTGCATAATACGGAAACCGCATTCCACTTTTTCCTGGTCAACACATGCAGTCATTAAGACTTAGACAAACTTCAATGACATGACTTGGTTTGGTGGACCAGACCCAATGCATGGAACCGTTACTACATAATGTGTAATTCTGAATACACACCGTGTGTTATGGTTTTGTATGAAAAAGAACATTTGGAACCTCTTAATGAGACCCTATGTTGTATTTTAATTAAAATTAAATGAAAATATTGTTTCTATAAAGAGAATGAGTAAAAAATAGGAGGAAAAGATATCAAGATTCATATTTGTTGAATGATTAACTTGAATTGAAACTATTACATAATTAAATGTGTAAATAATCAACGAAATATTTAACTAATTATAAAAAATGGTGGAAGCCCTCTGATACCACTTGTACAGCGGATGCGCGGTTGGGCGAGCACCCACCTTTAATTTTTACCATGATCAATTATTATTCTGGGATCAATACGACGATGAACGAAAGTATCCATGGAATAGAATAGAAAATTTATCCAAAGAATGAAGGGTTCTAAAACCTTTAGAAAGGATCTTTCAAGTAATGTTTATAATTAATTTATTTAATTTCATAATGAACATAATACATAGATCTTCGGTATTTAATTCTTTGATGATATTGATCATCTGGAATGACCCTTTCAGATTATCTTGTTACACTTGAAAAGATCTAAACTATAATCTATATAGTGGTGATCCACACCTCCTCCAATGGCCTCTGATCGACCCCACACCTTCATCGGGTGCTAGCGCGGCGAAGTGAGTGACTTGTGTTGGTCGTTCTCGATCTCTTTTTCTTCAGCCTCAATGAACGTCTCTCATTCTTGAGAGTAGTGGAACGATCATTCATAAAGAAATATTTTCAATCAAAAATTGTTAATTCACCGGGTGTGTGGTTCAGTTCATGGCATAATAGACTTATGTCTCTATTCATTGACATAGGGCTTTGGTTACAATATTTAATTGCATAAAATAAAGTAAATCCATTCATAACCTTATAAAAACCCCATGATATTAATAATATTACTTTTCATTATTTATGGGGTGCAAACATACACAAAACAGAATTATTAATAAAATTTTTATCACAAAATAATATCATTGTTATTTTAATTTGTTCCATATAGTTAAATAATTATTTATCATCTTGCAAATAATTATTTTACAATTGGACCAGCCTTGGTCCGCTCGAATTCCACTTCCACTTATTAAAACTAAACTAAATAAATAAATAATTTGTTCTCCTAAATAAATATTTTTTAAAGAACATGTAAATAAATATTTATTAAATGTCCAATAATATAAATAAATATATTTTACCCACAATCCAGTGAATAAATATTTATATAATTTATGTAATCATTTTAACTTGAATAAAATTATTTGAGTATCTTTAGAATTATTTTTATTAATTAAATTAACATAGAATTTTACTGATCCCAATAGAAACACTTAGTGTGTGACCGTCTATGATTCATTTTCATGGGAGTTATGTGGGCTTGACTAATGTTCAAGGTTACTATCAAGCAATGGGTTTTGTCCCCCAAAAGAAAGAACTTAAATTTTCAATAGCGACATCCACATACGAACTCTTACTATGTAATATAATCTCTATGTCTCAATATCTCATCAAGTAGGTCTCATGATAGTGTCTTCATCATTTATGCTTGATATATCTTTCTTTGACGGCTTGAAAAAAACTCATTGTTACACCATGGCCATGGAATTTCTCATGAAATATCTATTTCAATCAAAGGGTTGATATTTCAACTTCTATAAATGGAAGGGAAAAATCCTTCCTTGACTTATCCCTTAGTAACGTGTCACTCATGACACACCCAATGTAACCAACTTCCTACCAACTGTATACATGATGGATTTCAACAGTAAATCAAAGTGAACTAGTCGTAACACGTATTAATAATAATCATAAGGTCTAAGGATCATTACACATGCTCATAGATAGAAATAACTGATGACACGAAAACATGTCGAATTCCTACTGGCAGGTTTGTTCTCATAATCTCATATCTTAGATATTATCAAGTGAGAACATCATGAGAGGAAGTCTCATCTGCTTATGAGTACTCACACCTGGAGTTTTGTATTCTTTGTGTCCCATCATAGTATTTCACCAAACCGTAGAACTATTTTTAAGAATATTGTTATAGCATTTCAAGGTTATCATCATAGCACGAAACTGGCTTGACCATATCAATGCAAAAAATACTCTATGACATTATTACATCACAGTCATGCAGAAAAATGAACAATATGTAAGAATATGTTTAATATTTAAATATGTTAAATATCCATGTAATCAAAGTACAACAAGTTGGTTCTAGGATAGAAACTCTTACATAAAACTTGTCAGCAAAAAAAATTCAACCAAGGTATATTTTGATATTTTATTTCAAAAAAAAAATTTATTTTTCAAAATATAGTTTATAAATTCATCAAATACTATATTTCAAATAGTGAACCATCAAAGGGTAGAAAAACTAACTTTTGATAAAAAAATATATCTTTTTATGCATAAAATTGGATTTTTTCTTATATCCTTCATAAAAACATATAATATAAATGTTAAAAATAATATTTAATATTATACATATATGTATATATATCATTAATAATCCAACATGATTAATTTTTCATTATTTATACAAAAAAAACTTGTGAAATTATTTTCAGATAAATATTTACTTTTATTTTTAAAAGGGTTATAAATTCATTTATTTTTAATTGGTCAAAGAAATATGTGTAATATTTAATTTCATAATTCTGTTAATTGGTTTCTTACATTTAATTCTGATTTCCAGGTTAAAATTGTATTTTTTAAATAAGTATTATAATAAAATAATGTTTCTTTGGAACTCAGTGTTGCGTGTAAAGAATGCTAAGAATGTGTTTCATGTAGCACAATTGTAACATAGTGTAGAAAATAATAGAATATGAGAAATAATTTTAATTTATTCTAAAAAGATAAAAAATTATAAAAAAATTTGGAATTACAAATGTTTTTCTCAAGGCCTTGATTACTCTTTATTTTGAAGATTACGTTAAATGTTTATATGGGTATTTCCAAATAAAATGTTTTATCCAATATTTTTGAAATTTTATATATTTTAATTATGTTAGTCAAAAATAAAAATTTTATTTTCCTCATGAAATGTATTGGTGATCTATTAAATGTTTTTTCATCCATGACAACATCCTTTTTTGAATATTATACTCTATTGAGTACACACTCTACTAATACCATACAACATATTTCGATAAATGGATTTTCATCATTATAACTATCAAATGTATTGAAATTCTATATAATAGTTCCTCCAATATGGTTAGTTATTTGTTATTATGAAATGTTGATTAAGTTGTACTTTTTATATATATCTTAAACACTTGGGTTTTATTAGGTGATGGTTAGGTCTTAGAATTACATATCCCATTGATGAATTAGAATGTCCCATGAGATAAAATAAGATGGGTATTTGGTATATGCCTCACTGATTTATGAATGATTTCCTTGAATAAGGCCTTGATGATATGTTTAAGATGCTTATAATTATATATTCCATCATTAAAAAAAATTATTAATGTCCATGGGATTATTTGAATAGATATATTATTCGTGGAAAAGTTTCATGCTCGTGTGATTATTTATATGATATTATTTCACCATCATGTATTCACTTTATATTAATCATGACATACTTATATTATGATATCTTTCATTTTACACATTCTCTTACTGATCATCTAATTTCACACTTTTAGGTTGATTCATTTCCCATAGATTTTTGGAAGTGTAATGTGATTAATATCCAATGATATAATGTTCTAAATGAAATTATGTATTGTATTTTATTGTCTAAAATTTATTTTTAGATTAATTAATGAATATAGTCTTCTAACACTACTAAAATACTTCATACATTAGAATGTGATCAATATTATATAGTTTAAGAGTGATAATATAATATTCAGATCTAGGTTATAGGGATTCAAGGTGGCTACAGTTGGCATCAGAAAAGGTTTAGAATAAGCGATGGGAACCATATTTTGGAAAATATTCCTTAGATAGAATATTCTGATAATTGACTAAAGTCATAACTCTAAATATAAATTAATTTCATGAAGTTTTTTTTATTTAGAGAATATGTAATTTCATAGATAATGCATCCATATCTAGATATTTTAATATGGATGCATTTTTGGTAATGCTTCTCTAGGAGTAACAACATTGAAATGGATGGATTGGGTGTTAACTTCATCATCACTAGTGCATGATAAGTGGGATTCATAATACAATGGTGGATCTAAATTGCTGGTGGATATGCATTTTTTGATTCAAATACTATTTTTAAACCATAATGAATTATTTGAAAACATTTTGATGATATTAACATATTCTCCATCATACTAATATTATGATTATACGATTACATATGAATAAACATTCAATTTATGCTACTTGTTTAAAAATTGTTGAAATTACACATTATGATGTATAATTTATAATTTTCTGATTTGATCTAGAGTATTGTGTTATTTATAAATATGTCCTAGTAGATGGTATTGAAACTGTATTAATGTGTGTGACCTATATAGGGTTTTTTTAAGAGAATAAAATGGATATAGAGTTAGAGAAGAAGTTGGTTCAGAAAAAATTATAACTTTTTTAGGCTATTAGACTATGGTTTTAACCAATAACATTATTATATGGAGAATCTTGTTGATATAAAAAAAAATTTAATAGTGTTAAACCAATTTAAAAAACAAAAAAGATCATCATTCAATGGAACTACAAATCCAGTAGGAGGACATAAAAGTAAAAAATTCATAGTAAATATATATTTTTCTGTTGGGATTATTTAAAGAGATATGGATTTCATGGTTTTTTATCTCTCATGTGATTCATAAAAATGGTGTAAATTACTTCAAAACACTATGGATATAGTATAAATAGAAACCAATGTATGGATAGAATTTAAGGTACTTTTCCTTCAAAACATATTTCCATACAAACAATCAATGGAAATATAGAAATGTTTTCTCATTCTAAATTAAAATGAAGATGACACATTTACAAAGTATAAATCCAACATTACAAGGATATCAAGGAATGGAACAGACTATATTGGTCATATAAAATGTAATAATAATATTTTATTTAATGAGATAAATACAATATAATAAAAGGAACAAGAATCCACAACATTCTCATTATATCTAGATATAGTGTCATGTGCTATCAAGATAAAGAAATAATTATACATGTCATTTTAATTAAAAAAAATTAAGATTATAATGGGTTTTTTAGAACCTCATCAAGAATATAATGGATAAGTGTAAAAATAGAATAAAGGAGTTTCTAATATGCTGTTATTGTGGAAATAAAATCATTTATACATTCTTAAGGGGGAAAAGAGTTTTTTATGTCTGTAGAGGAAGGCTATCATGCTCATGATTGTATTAGTAAGGGGTAAGGCATGAATCTACATTGCTTTAAATATAAGGATATGGGGAACTATGTCAACCAATCCCCAAAATATTAAGGGAACCTATCATAGAATAATATAGGGGGAGAAGGTGAGGCATAAACAATGACTAAAACTAAAGAAAATATTTCATGTGATGTGGACTCACACACACTTATCATAATACAAATGTTATATAATTATTTATTTATTTATTTATCCTAATAAAATATTCTCTGATCCATGTTCGCATTGAAAATAAAATATTTCTCTAGAAAACCAAGAAGGGTGTTTTCAATTAAAAACAAATAGGGAATATTGTTTTAATAATTATATCTTAGTTAATCCCCATTATGAATCATGGAAATTTAATATTCTAAAATTTGATGATTATTAATTTTGTAGACATTGATATAATCCTTAGTAATGATTTTATATCAATGTATAATGAAAAAAAAATAAAAGAGAAGAAAATCATTATTTTTATAATGAAGTGGAATTATGTATATTTAAAACATAGATTTTGTTTTTTAAATCAGTCATAGATTATCCTGAAATGAATCTCCAAAAATAAATACATTAAATTAAGAGAAACACAACTTATGGATGTGAATGGTAACCCTATGATAGTAGATGATACTATTTTCAATAATACATTGATCTGTTTCTGAAAAAATGACCCAGACATCCACATAAATGTGAAGATGAATTTTATACTTATCATATCTCTAATGTGAAACCTATATAAGAATCCCTACATAATTACCATTTTGTTATAAGTGGAGTCAAATAATAAAACCTTTGACTTTTTTGATAAGGGATTAGTGTGCCCAATTTTTTCTCCTAATGGAGAACATATTTTCGATGTGAATGAGATTGACGAGAATGTGAAGGTAGGTATTGATTATAGAAAAATAAATTACTTTACTATGATTAACATGTATCCTCTACTTAATCTATATGAATTTTTTTATCAAATTCATTTATCTATATATTTTTTCAAATATTCATCTTCATTCTTGGTATCATCAATTGTGATTAAGGATAGAATATATTATAAATAAAACTTTTTACATGAGATATAGATGTTACAATTTTATTGTACAGGTTTCTATATTTATTAATTCACCCTATATTTTTATGGATATTATTAATAGAGTGTTCAAGGAATATATTAATAATTTATAATGTATTCATTGATGATATCTTACTTTACTAAAAAAGTTATTAATTTCATATGAGTCATTTAATAATAATTCTTCAGAATTTTATATAAATGTAGTTATATTGGAAATTTAGAAAGTGTGAATTATATCTTTTGTAAGATCATTTTATTTCAATTTTATATCTAATGATGGAATCTAAGTTGATAATTCAAAGAGATATATAGTCCTATAGTAGATTACACTCTAAAACTAACTATTGTATGTTTTTTATTTGGATAACTAGTTACAATCGGTGACTTGTAAAAAAATTCCCTAATAAGTAAATTTGTTAACATATTGACATGTAAATGAGTTATGTTATTATCAATAGTTGAATAGAAATACTATTTTGAGGTTTAAATGTAGAGGTTGATCAATCTGTAAATTTTCAAATATCCGTTATTTGGGGATATATTTCTGATATATAGTAATACCTCAACGAATGTAATAAGATTTATCCTTATAATGATTGAAAAATTCATTTCCTTTAGTCCATAGTATTCAATGATTAGTACATAGAAATATCTAACCCCTGATCTTGAGTTGGTACTTGAAATATTTTTCCTTGAAGATATTGAGGAATTATCTTTATGTTTAATAATGTGAGATATATATTGTTAAAGAGTTTCAAATACCTCATTTCATATGATAAAAAATCATAGGGAAAAGTATATGTCTAGATCTACTCATTTAATATTATCTGTTAATAAACATTCAACCTTGGAGGTCAAATAAGGTGGAGATTGTGTTGAGTAGGAAAGATAATGGAATTAAAACTATGATTAGGAATTACAAGAAATATATATTTATGTACTTAGTCAATTTGGATGTGGGAATTATCAGGTAATGGGGATCATCTCCCCTCTTATACATGACTACCAATTCATCCTATTGGAAAACATAAAAATTTATTTACACAAAGATAAATGATTACAAAATAAAATTGAAGCAATTAATAATGGAAAACTAATTATGCTTGTTTAGGAAGTTTTTGTGGTGAAATTTGAAAATAGGTTATGTGTTCCATCCATATCTAGGATAAAGTATGAATTATTTAATGATTAAAAAAGTTTTAATTTCTCTATACACCATATAATAACCAAAATTAAATTGTAATGAAAGAAACCTATCTGGTGTGATAATATGAAATTCGAAATTTTTAACCATATATCAAGATGACGAGTTTATAAAATAGTAAAGGATGAGTGAAAAAATCTTATTGTAACCATGAAACCTCTACTTATTCTGATTTGGAAATTTTATAATATTATTATGAACCTTTTCAGATGAATTCCAATGACTCTTGAAAAGAATTATGACATATGGGTATTTTTTTTATCACTATACCATGTTTTCAAATTTTTTCACTATAATGGTAGATCTACCACTCTAGTTCTTAATAAGTAAATATATTAATAACGAATTGAGACATATTATTTTTCCTCTTTTTATTGTATCTAATTTTGATTCTAGGTTTACATAAAAATTCTAGAATTTTATTCCAAAGTATCTTGCCATTGAACTCTATTTCCACACTACTTATCACCCTCAAACTAATGGATAGTCTAAAAGAACTTTTCTATCACTAAAATTCCTGATGAAGTAATACCCCATGAAATTCATGGTATATGGGATTCATATTCACCTTTGGTATAAAGATTATATAATAATAGCCTCCATTCAAGCATTCAAATGACACCATACATGGAATTGTATGTAAATAGGTGTTTTACTCCAACATGTTAGAAAAAAGTTGGTGAACGGAATTTTATAAGCCCAAATATCATGGAGAATACAATAGTGAATGTGAATAGTATTCAGATTCATTTTAAGTTAGCTCATAGTATACAAAAATGTACAATAATAATTAAATAAATGATATAAAATTTAAAGTGAGTGATATTTTTTTCATAAAGGTGTGTCTATCGCAGATTCTTATATGTTATGATAAGAAATGGAATCTATTTCCTTGGAACATTTGTCCATATAATATTCTACAACCAATTTGATCAGTGGATTACCATTCTAGTATGGTAAATAGCCTCTCTAAATTTCATAATGTGATTCATATCTCTTTATCGAAGAAGTATATTCCACACCCAATGCATGGTCACATATTTGGGGAAATATCATTGGGTCCTAATTTCACTAACTATGAACACAATATCCATATTCTTAACACTAGATAATAAGTATTGGTGAGTTAGATAACTTCTCTAGTAGTGTTAATTTTGAGAAATATTATTATAGAAGAGGAAACATGGCATCCTGAATGTGTTACGATAACGAACTACCCACATATGTTCATGAGGTGGCATTTAGGAAATTTCATGAAATAAATTTTTAATCAATGAAAGAATGTAATACCCGATCATCAATTATAGTATACATTTCATTCTAGAAAAATAACATGAAACTGTACATAAAACTATTAAATAATGTCATTAAAAAAATTAAATATAGATAAATTTACATTTATGAAATCAATTTCATCTTCGAATTCATCATGTCAAAATTATATTCATGATAAAGTTTGATATTTTTTAGAAATAGTTTATTATTAGTCAAATAGTGAAAAAACACAATTTTAAAAAAAATGTTTATTAAACTGTAATGATATAATAATAACCCTAAAATATCATGCAACCTTATCCTATAAATAATGTAAATGTAATAATAACTTTAATTCATATGAAAATATAATTCTTAACATTTAAATCTATTCTTAACTTTCTGTAAATATAAGTACTATTTTTTAAAAGAAATTATTGTATTTGATCTTTCATTTTAATCAAGTATTTACATAATCATATTTTGATTTGGTATGGTTTTAAAAAATATTAATTTTATTTATATTTCAAATAATCTAGTTAATTAAATAAGAATAAATTTTTTTCCCAATTTTTCTATAAAATCAATTTTATACTTAAAATAAATCTTTTTCTAAAAATAGTTTTCATTGAATTTCATGAATGTATAATAAAATTAAATTTACAGAATTCTACAAATTGAATTTTATTAAAATGATACCATGTTTTTTTTCTAAATAATCAATGTTAGATAATAATTTCTACTTAGCATTTTCCATAATGAATACTAAAATTGGTAAAAATTGCTTATCGTGGTTAGAGTTAAAATGGGTTTGTTGGGGGTCAAACTAAGAGGATACGATAAAAATACTACATAAACTTGTCAAAACCACGTTTTAGATATGGATTTATAAAATAATCATATAATATTCTAATCTACGATAATTTGGATCAACATTAACAGGAAAACGAATTAATATTATTATATTATTTTAAGCAATTCCAAGTGTGTTCTTTCCCTCACATATAAAAAGGAACCAATTATTTTCTGTTATTTAGTCCTATTTAAACACATAGCATGAAGAATACATTCCCAAATCATTTCCCAACCTTTATACCTATGAAAAAAGGCATTTTTTATTGTCAAAAGACTAGCTCAAAAGTATTATGTTTTTAGAGAATGGTTTTTTCTTATGAAGATGTGTAACTCTTAAAAGAGTGTTTTCATTTTAAATAATCTTCTAACACAATAAATTATTCTATTTAAATGATTATATAATAAAATAATTATCTTCCATGTGATTAAATTTTTTTATTCTGTTGAAAACCCCCTTATTCATATCGATTCCATCCTATGAAAAATGAACAAAATGCTCTCGTGTATGTATGACCTACCATTTTCAGGAAGCAGGGTAATTTGTTTTCATCACCACATTAAACGGATTTTTATAGAGATAAAAATATTTAATATATATGATATTTATGACATAGTTATGATTCTTTATAAATAATATACCATTTAACTTCTTATCATTCTACCATTTAATAAAATGATAATCTCGATTATGAATATGTGTGGACAACAAAATCCATGAAGAGTTCTGATTCATTTTTCTTGTACTATATTCAAAGGTGATTCTAAATATATATATAATTAAAATATATTATATTAATATCTTCATTAACATTATAAATATTAGTTAACCATGATAATAAAACATAGACCAAAACAACTAAATAGAATCATACATGAAAAATGGTTAGTTAACACTTAGAAATGACAATTTTAATAAAAAATTATAATTAATTGGTTGTTTAAATGTTATAAGTAGATCATATATGATGATATTTATATGTATATTATTTTCATATAATCATTATATATTTAAATTTATTATATATGAGTTTAAAATCACATAAAAATCAAGTCGGGCATGTGTTAAGGATTTATTTAACCATCCTATCTGTATTCATGATTATCCATGTTTATATTTTTGTTGGGGGAAATATATAAACTTTCTATCACAAAAAATATACTTTTATTATTCCTTATTTATTTATAAAAATGAAATTTTTTCCTTTCCTGTACCTATATCTAAGCACATAAAATATTGAAAGATGTTTTATAAGAAAAACTAACTTTGTTTTGCAATTCAGGAGTGAAATTTTTCCTTCAATCTCTATATTTCATTTAAAATGTTTTATCTTTTTTTCTATTATTACCTAATAATGGTTTTAAGTAATTTTTTTACCAAGTTTTAATTTCTATGAAATATTTGAAAATAGTCATCTTATCATTTTATTGGTCATGATCTTGTTACCAATGGTGTTAAAAAATCATTACTTTAACACATAAGACATGAACATGTTTTCCCTCCATAATGAAAAATTATTGGTTTAAATATTAAATTTCTATTTTACATGGTTATTTCAAATAAAATTTCTCATATTATTTGTGTACTTTTTTTGTTTTACATCAGTCATTTCAAATTTAAAATTTTATTTTTCTCAAGAAATGTACTTGTTCCCTTTTAAAAGTATTTTCATCAATTTTAGAACATGTTGATGAATATTATTCATTACTGAGGATATTGTCAAAAAATATCATCCACTATTATTCTATGGATGTATTTTAATCATTTTGAGTGGGGTAATTTTTTGATGTTTTGTATAAAAGTTCATAAAATATAGATAGCTAATGACTTTTAAGGCATTATAATTAAGATTTAGTGATTATTTATATGATGAATGAATTAAACGTATTAAGTGATATGCGGGTAGAATAAAATTTTCCATCAATGAATTATTATATTTCATGATATGAAAGAATTGTTGGAACAATGGTCATCTTTTCTTGAATTGGATTATGGTTTTTGTTTTTTGTCAATCCTCAGAGGAAGTTCAGAATGTGTGCCAGCAAAGTGCTCATATAGGTCAACCAGATTACAGTATTAAAGGTGGCACTATTTTCCAATGTTTTCCAACTGTTTGGGAATGAAAATAGACAAATGGAGAAAAGTGTTTTTGGCAAAGAGACTTTCACGTTGTGTACTTGAAGAAGAGGAAACTTGCGCACCATTTTTTTCAAGATTAGAACATGGAAAAATGGAAAAGGGATAAGGGTCGCGCAAGTTTTGGGCTGGTCATGCAATTGACTTGCGTTCCGAGAAAGGACTTATGCGCCAATGCCTATGAGGTTGGAAAGTTGCGCGCCTGTTGTTCTTTGAGATCGTAGTGACAAAATATGGCAAAGGAAAGAGGGTCGTGCAAGTATTGGTGTGGTCGTGCAAGTGAGTAGCGCAATGGAGGATAGGGCGGTTGGAGCTACGCGCCATGAGGACACTTGCATGCCACCACACAGGGGGTCCTGCTTTCCTATAAATATAGGACCACCCCTCCTCATTTGATGATGAAGTTCAAGACTTAGAGATTTTTTGAGCTCCCGTCGGGCAAGTGGTTGTGTCGCGCAAGTGGTAGTTGGGCCGCGCCAGTAGAGGTTGTGCGCCGGTTGTTGGAAGTGCATTAAAAGTGGTTTGGGAGTTAAAGGCGTTGAGTCACGGAAGTTTGGTGTTGAAGGAGGTAGTGTTGCGAAAATGGGTTGGTGTCACCTACGCGCCAAATTTGTACCACACACGTGACTTGCGCCCCGGTCTTGAAACTTGCACACTGATCTTGGTGAAGAGATCCCAGTGTAGTTGAAGCTCGCCAGATTTTTTGGAACTGCACAAAATCTGAAAGATTTCCTGATACCTTTGGTGCAAAGTGATATTTTCCACAAGTGAAAGTTGGACTTCAACCGAGAATCTACATACAATAGAGGATACATTATTTTGAAATGATAAAGGGAGCTTCATGTCTATAAACTGAGTGTGACTACACCAAGGGCAGTGAGCCTGGGGGAGTCAACAGGAGTGTCCCGACGAACGATATAAGCTATCCCTGATTCTTTTGTAAAGGCAGCGAACCTAGGACATAGTGACTATTCCAAAACATTGTAATCCACAGCTAGTGAAGTTTAGTAGAATTTGGTACGACCGACAACCTGTCGGTGTATGCTCCTTGGATGTAGCCCTTAGGGGTGAACCAAGTAAGAAGTGTTATGTCGTCTATATGCATGTGAATGTTTGTTTTCTGTTCATATCCATCATAAAGGTTTGATAAGTTCCTACCAACATGGGAATAAGATCCATCACTTTATAAGAAAAAGTTGACACCCTGATTCACCCCTCCCATCTCAGGGTGTCCTGAGGTCCTACAAGTGGTATCATAGTCAGGTTTATGGTGTTGAATCTGTCATGTGTCATCATAGAGAATGCAGCCAATGTCAGGGGAGTCCCTATCTTTGATGGAAGTAAATTCCAGATCTGGAAGAACAGAAAGGGATCTCCTCTAATATCCCTTGGAATGGATGTTCTGTTTTCCACTGTGCAATGTATTAATGTTTCTGATCTAACAGGGCTGGTTATGACTGATACAAATAGAAAAATTATTGATGCGGATGCTAAAGCACAGAATACTCTCACCACACCACTTTGTGATCAAATTTATCTAAAATTGATGAGTTGCACCTCATCAAAGTCCGTGTGGGATGAAATTGATAATATTTATGAAGGTGATAGCAAAGTGAAGAAGGCGAAACTAGAGGTGCTACACAATAGGTTTGATGATCTGAAGGTGCATCCTGAAGAGAATGCAGACTCCTTCTTCAATCGAATTACTGAAGTGGTTGGAGCGATTCGGGGCCTAGGAGAAGAAATTAGAGACATTGATATTGTGAATAAAATACTAAGAAGACTACCACCCATGTACAATGAAAAGGTGTCATCCCTTGAAGAATGAGATATTTCCAAACATTCTTTGGATGATCTGTTGAGTATCTTGATGGAATATTAAATGAGAGTCAAAATAGAAGATGCTACTACACGAGTAAGCAAGGAAATGGTGTTCAAATCCATGGAGAAACTGAAAATCTAAAAAGATAGTAGTGGTGAAGACAATGAGGAAAAATAAATACTCTCTCTCATTGGTAAGAATTTCCAGAAGGGAAAATGTAAATTCAAAGGGATGTTACCTCTAGCTTGCTTTCATTGTGTAAAAGTCGGGTACATTGCTTCTCATTGCTTAATAAATATTGATGATGGTGATGGTAGAAATGCTGAAAACATTAAGAAGCCTCAGAAAACATCTTTCAAGAAAAGAGACATCAAATCTAGAAAGATCTTTATGAAGAAGTGTTTTGTCCATGAAGAGGAAGAAGATGATAATGAATTATGTGATAAAGAAGAACATGAATTTAAAACTGGGAAACATGCTTCCATGATGGCCACTGTTGAAAAATCAGAAGATACTGGTGGAGAAAATCAGTTAAAAACTAGTGCAGATCCCGAGTTCCAAATTAAAGATATTGTTAGGAAGCTTAAGATTAAATGTAAGAGTTGCAATATGTGGAAATCAATGGTAGAAGAATAAACTGAATATGTTGATCAACATGAAGCATAAATTGAACGAATGGAAGAATTTCTGAAAGTAAAGTCTAAAATTCTTGAGAGCAATGATGATGTAGTGGATCTGAAGCTAAGAATTGAAGAGTAGGCGAAGGTCATCAGTGACCTCACCTCTAGACTAGAAGAAAAATCCAAGACTATTGAGGGTCTTGAGAAGGAAATTGTTACTATTAGGAGTAAACTTGAGACTGAATCAATTTAAAAGGAATCAAGGAAGAAAATATAGTTTAGAATATTTTCAGATGCATAATTACTGGCAAGAGCCAAGAGTGGTTCTGATGGGGTAGGAAAAATCTTGAGTGATCAAAGACCTTCTTTCATGGGAAAGAGTGGAATTGGATGTGAAGGTGATACATCAACTAGTGGATGTAAAGAGAGGAAAAATAAAGACAAGATGAAATTTGGACATGTTGAAATGTTTCCTGAAGCATTGAAAAAGAAACACTCAATCCAAACTAAAAGGATAACTGAAAATTACCCTAAAACATTCAAAAATGACAGTCTGTCCAACTATTCTCCCAAGGAATAGAGTATTAGGAGATATTCATGTGAGAAGACATTTCCACTCATGATGTGTCAGTTATGTGGCTATCTGGGCCATTCCATGTCATATTGAGAAGTGGCAAGGAGCTATATGAATGGGGATGATCTGGGACATCAAAAAAACGACTGACTTCATATCCTCCATCTTATAGAAGAAATAGTTTCTATGGATACTGTTTTCATTGCTCTAACGTTGGTTATAAGGCTATTAATTGTAGGCAGAGAAGGGACAAGGACACCTCATACCAGAATTCAAGACAAGTCAGAAATCATCTATAAGATAGTGTTTCTCTTTAAAATTGTTTTTCTCCTCACGAAGAAGAATTCAACTATGAAGATCCAATATACATACATGAGATAATTGAAAGCCCATCAGTGATCTATACTCATTCCAATGACTCATGGAAGGAAAGGAAGAAAATTTAGAAATCCAACCTTGTAGAGGTGGCCCTCAAAGCTAAAAAAAGCAACAGTATTTGGATTCTGGATATCAGTTGTTCATCCCATATGACAGGTAATGCTCGCCTGTTGATAGATATCAAAAGGAAGGTTGATGGCACAGATTTATTTGGTAATGATGAAGCTCTGAAAATCAAAGGCAGTGGAAGTACTAAATTAGATAATGGAGAGCTAAAGAAGACTGAAGTCCTTTACGTAGATGGCTGACCTCATAGTATACTCTGTTTGAGTCAACTACGTGACTCGGGAATTATTGTTACTTTTAATCAGAAAGGTTGCACTATCAAGGGAAAGACATGAAATTCACTTAGTAAAGGATGTAGAACAGAAGGAAACCTATATCAGGTTGATAGTAAAGAAAATGTTTTCTACATAACTGTTGAAGAAGAAAAACAATTGTGGCATAAGAGACTGGGTCACATCAATCAACAAGACATGGAGAAAATATCTAAATTGAGGATTGTCATGGACATTCCTAACCTGAAGTGTGAGCATGAAAAATCTTGTGATGCTTGCATTCATGGAATGTTGGTTTTCAGTTCATATTAGCCAAAGAAGAAAAGGTCACGTCAACTACTTGATCTAATTCATATAGATGTATGCGGGCCGATAAATGTTTTTGGAACTCGTGGAGAAATGTACTTTGTCCTTTTCATTGATGATTACAATAGAACGACATGTGTTATGGACATTCACAAGAAATGAAAAGTTCTTGACTGCTTGAAAACATATCGGCAAATTTTCAAGAATGATACTAGATGAACAATCAATGTTTTGAGATATGATAATAGAGGGGAATACACATCCATTGAGTTTGAGAATTACCTTGAAAACATGGAATACAACATGAGGTAGCTGCGGTGTGAACTCCACATAAAAATGGAGTTGTTGAGAGTCAGAATCGATAGGTCAACAAAATGGACAAGACTATGTTGATTGAGAGTGGTATCTCTCACCATTACTGGAAGGAAGCTGTTGAATCTGCAGTGCACATTCAGAATCGAACAGGGCTCTATAGGGGAGAAACGAAGACACAATATGAATTGTGGAATGGAAGGAAGCCTTCGTTGAAATACTTTTGTGTTTTCAGAAGTAAATGTTTCATTTGGAATAAAGAAGGAAATCAAGGTAATTTTGGTGACAATGCTAATGAAGGAATTTTTCTTTGATATCCATTGAACAGAAAACCCTATAAGCGTTTCAACAAGGGATTAGGAAGGATTGTGATAAGCAGTGATGTTAAGATAATTTAAGAGAAAAAAAATTCTTCAAGAATGTCATATGCTGATGAGATAGAAACTGAGAATGAAAGGGAACGTGGAGAAAATATGAATATAGAAATAGAAGAAGTTTTACAAAACACTCAGTAGTCACATTATGATGTTGAATTAGAAGAATAATTTGAAGAAGAAACTATTGGTGGAGAGAATGAAACTAAACCACACATAAGAAATCGTTGAGCTGATATTGATCCATCAAACATAATTAGGGACTGGAGTGCACCCACTCAAAAAAAGAGGTTGAGTAGTAACAAGAAATCTGCATTTCTATCATTTGTGGAGGCATCCTCATTTAAAGAAGCTGCAAATGATGAATCTTGGGAGAAAGCCACGAATGAAAAGCTAAATCAGATTGACAAGAATCAGACATTGTATCTTGTCTAGATACCCTATGGTCACAATGTGATTGGTACAAAATGGATCTTCAAGAATAAGTGTGATGAGAATGGAAGTGTTATTAGAAAAAAGTATTGACTGATATGTAAAGGATATTCCCAGATTGAAGGTGTTGGTGTTGAAGAAACCTTTTCTCCAGTGGATAGACTGGATTCAATCAAACTTTTCCGTTCCATGGCTCTCCAAAGAGGGTAGAAATAATATCAAATGGATGTCAAGATAACATTCTTGAATGGTGTACTCGAAGAAGAAATCTACATTGAACAACCATTGGGGTTTTTTCTTGGTACTGATGAGACAATGGTTTGCAAACTGAATAAATCCCTATATGGTTTGAAGCAGGCACCGTGAGCATGGTAATCCCACCTGGACTCGTATCTCAAGAAGCTAGAGTTCAAAATATGAGGATTGGATCACAATCTTTATGTAAAGAATTATCGAAAAGATCAATTCATGGTTCTAGTCTATGTTGATGATATCATATTTGGTGGCAGCAGGCAGAAATCAATGGATGAATTTTCCAATCACAAGAAATCAGAATTTGAAATGTCTATGATTGGGGAGATCACATATTTATTGGGGCTACAGGTGATTCAAAAGAAGTATTACACTTTCCTTTCTCAGGAAAAGTATGCAAGAGAGCTGTTGAAGAAGTTTAACATGCAAGACTCCAAACCAATGTCAACTCTGATTTTAATTGGAACTAAACATGGAAAGCATGAGGATGGGCCCTCTGTAGATCCCACCATGTACAGGAGGATCATTGGGAGCCTACTGTACCTAACAGCGACACGACCAGATATTTTCTTTGCCACATGTCTTGTCGCCCTCTTTAAGATTAATCCAAAGGACGAACATATGGAGGTAGTAAAAATAATCATGAGGTACATTCAAGGTACACATAACATTGGGTTATATTTTTCTGAAGGCAGGGACAGTGAATTATCAGCGTTTTCTGACGCTGACTGGGCTGGTGATATAGTAGATAGAAAGTCCACCAGTGGTGGAGCCTTATATATTGGGCAGAAATGTGTTGGCTGGTTGAGAAAGAAATAAGAAGGTACTTCTCGTAGCACTGCTAAATCTCATTATATATTCGCCACAAAGGCATCCACTCAACTGCTATGGATGAAGCAACAACTTATAGATATTGGTGATGAGGTGAATCAACCAATAATAATTTACTGTGATAACAAGAGTGAAATTGATCTCACGATGAATCCTACTAAGCATTATCGTACAAAACATATTGAAATTAGGTATCACTTTATCAATGAAAAATTTTAGCAAGGGGTGATTAGAATGGATCTTGTGGGAACAAATGAGCAAGTGGCTGATATCCTGACCAAGCCACTTTCAGCGGCTATTTTTTAGAAGCATCGGTTGAACCATGGTGTTCAGCCACCTCCCAGTGCATAAGGAGGTCACACATTTCCTCTCTCCCCATTAATGATAACTTTTTTTATCTGTTTATCGATGTGATTCAGGTTTTTGGGGGAGATATTATCCAAGGGCAGTATGGTTTGACCTGAACAATGAACAAATTACCAGTCTTTGGGTTTATTGTAAATGGGGGAGAAAGGAATAAATTCAGGCATGTTTTGGTATGTAATGCTTCTTGGGCGTCATTGAGAATTCCAAAACACAGGAACCCAATTCAAGATTTCTCTCTTGTTTTCTACACTGAGCATTTGTCACGTTGACTTAGAGTGTTGGATGAGTTGATTCATTCATTTTTTGTTTACATGTGGATGGGGATCTATTAAATTTATTATCTGATTTCCAACAAACCCAAAGGGGGAGACTGTTGGAACCATGGTCATATTTTCTTGAATTAGAGTATGGATTGTGTTTTTTTCAATCCTCATAGGAAGTTCAGAATGTGTGCCAGCAAAGTGCTCATATAGGTCAAGAAGATTACAATATTAAAGGTGGCACCATTATCCAGTGTTTCCCAAATTTTTGGGCCTGAAAATTGACAAATGGAGAAAAGTGTTTTTGGCAAAGAGACTTTCATGCCGTGTACATGAAGAATAGAAAACTTGTGTGCCATATGTTGTTCAAGATCAGAACAAGGTAACATGGCAATGGGATAAGGGTCGCGCAAGTTTTGGGCTGGACGCGTAAGTGACTTGCGCGCCGAGAAAGGACTTGCGTGCCAATTCCTAGGAGGTTGGAAAGTTGTGTTCATGTTGTTCTTCGAGATCAGAGCTTCAAAATATGGAAATGTAAAGAGGGTTGCATAAGTATTGGTGTGGTCGCGCAAGTGAGTAGCGCAACAGAATCTAGGGCGGTTGGAGCTGCGCGTCGGGACTTGCGTGTCATGAGGACACTTGTGCGCCACCGCGCAGGAGGTCCTTTTTGCCTATAAATAGAGGACCACCCCTCCTCATTTGATTACGAAGTTCAAGAATTAGAGATTTTTCAATCTCCCATCACGCAAGTTGTTGAGTCGTGCAAGTGGTAGTTGGGCCACGCAAGTAGAGGCTACGTGCCGATTGTTGGCTGCACGTCCATAGTGGTTTGGGAGTTAAAGGCACTGAGTCGTGTAAGTTTGTAGTTGAAGGAGGTAGTGTCGCGAAAGTGGGTTGGTGTCACCTACGCGCCACATTTTTAATACGTAAGTGACTTGCGCACCGGTCTTGAAACTTGCATGCCGGTCTAGGAGTAGAGACCCATGTGTAGTTGAAGCCCGCTGGATTTTTTGGAGCTGCAAAAAATCTGGAAGATTCCCAGATACCTTCGGTGAAAATTGAGATTCTGTACAAGTGAAATTTGGACTTCAACAGAGAATCTACATACAATAGAGGATTCATTCTTTTGAAATGATGAAGAGACCTTGACGTTTATAAACTAAGTGTAACTACACCAAGGGAAGTGAGCCAGGGGGAGTCAACGGGAGTGACCCAAGTGATGCTGTGAGCTATCCTTGAACCTTTTGTAAAGGCAGTGAGCCTGGGAGAGAGTGACTGTTCCCAGACCTTTTTAATCCACAAATAGTGATGTTTAGTGTAATTTGGTATGACCGAAAACCTGTCGGCGTATGCTCCTTAGACGTAGCCCTTAGTGGTGAACCAAGTAAAAAGTGACGTGTCGTCTCTATGCATGTGAATGTTTCCTTTCTATTTATATCCATCATACAGGTTTAACAAGTTCCTACCAACGTAGTAACAAGATCCATCACTTTAAAAGAAAAAGTTGACACCCTGATTCACACCTCCCCTCTCAGGGTGTCCCGGGGTCCTACAAAAATATCATTTTTGGTATATTAATTTCTGATTTTTTGTAATTCTGTGAATGAGGCATTGATAGTAATTTTGAGATGTCTGGTGGTATGCATTACATCATTATTATATTTCTCATTCATGTTCAATTTATTATTTGAATTGTTATTCTATACATGTAATTGCTTCAAGATTATAGGATTATTTTTATATCATTATTTGGTCATCATTTATTCACTCAATATTATTCATTCCTTATTTATTCAATGATAGATCCCTCTTTACACATTCTGTTTCATAGGCTCTAAAATATCCCTTTTATCCAGATTCTATTCCCTAGGATTATTGGATGTTTACTCAGATTGATAACATAGGATATTCTAGTGAAGATAATAATGTTCATAATGAAAACAAAATGAATAATTTAATGTTTTCAAATATAAATTTTTATTCAATAATATATCTAGCTTCCCAAGATTACGAATTTTTCCGACACCTTATGATATAATTGATTGTATTTAGTTCCAATGTAATAATTTTACAACCATATATGGGTTACTGGGGTCATGGATATTAAACATTGGATATGTGGCCTTGTCATTGATGGTGTTGAACTTTTTTGAATAAAAATGTTTAGTAAAAATTAAATATCTATTTAAACATAACAATACGCCTAATCCAAGGGGGTATATGGAACTGGATTGGTTTCCTTGAAAGTTAATTTATGAAGGACTATTTATGTTCTGTTATACCCATTAAACTAATACCTCAAGAGGTTTTTTTATTAATTTGATAAATTTGAAGTGGCAGGCCAAGTAGTAGGTACCATTAGAGACCTCTGGGAAGAGGTTAGTGATAAGATGAGATGAATTTCCTTAGGGATTTATATGTATAACATAATATATGTAACTAATGATTTGGGAATGTGAGATTACAATATGGTACTCCTTTTATTGTGACCTAGGATGGATTGGTATGTTGATGGGCTTAAACACATCCCATATATAGATTTTTCCTTAAAAGAAACTAATGAATCAATGAGTTTATAAATGATATAAGGGTCACTAATCCCTCAAAAAGATGGGTGTTTGTCTAAGAGATATATTTGAGGTAATAGGACCCTTATGAGGTGTCCTTAATTTTATAAGATCTTATGGGTCCCTATGAGATCCCTAGTATGTATTAAAACTTTTGATAGGGTTTTTAGGAAATGGGGAGTGAGGATCATGCATGTCACTATATTACTGAAATCATTGATTAAGTCTATTGAATTACTTTTATATTTATTGTCCAGATTTATCACCCTAGGAATCATATTGGATCTTGATAATATTTTGAAATTAAAGGTTCAAAACCCATAGGTTCAGTGATGAATCCTAATATTTTAGAAATCCAATGGTAATTCCACATATTTTTGGTGTTGATTCTTTATATTTCCGAACACCAATGGTGATACCCCTCAGGTTTTATGATAACGCCTTATGATTATTGAAATCCTAATATTAATTCCAAGGGATCAGTTCAGAGATAGTCTAATAAGAATCCGTTGGGATTTACCATTTGGGTTTGAAAATATTTTCTGATTACTTGGATCACCAAGGGTCACCCCTTTTGGATCTATGGTTATGTCTCACACTATTTGTGACCCTGTATGATCTCTTAGGTATTGGTATATTCTTTTAATTTGGTTGGTATGGTTATTTTACATAATCAGAGACACTCCAACACGAACCAAAACAAGTATAGTGTGTTGGGTTCGAGGACATGTGGATGAACATAGCTTTATTTTTGATGTATTTGTTTTAATTTTTTATTTATGTATTCATCACATGTCACATGAAAATATCAGTACCTTTTGGTATTTATGTTAATGTGTTGGTAGTTACCTACTGTGTTTTATTACTCACACCCTACTTGATCCTCCATTGACCTGGGAGACCTGATAATTTATTCACATGGTTTTAGGCATTGTTCGGGATGGTGTAATGGGTTTGAATGATTGATATGTGGCATCTTTAGTGGAACTTGATCATCGGATGAGGTTTGACTTTGTGGTACACGACATAAATTATTTATTTTATTTCATTTTTATATTCTTAAAATATCATTGGTCAAATGGTAGACTGCACTTTTATTCTTGTATTGATGGATTCAATATTTTTATACCATGTTATGATTTTTTAGTTTTCTCTATATATACTCTAATATTTTTAATTTCACACTCAAATATGGGGAAAAGTCTACCTATGGAACCACATTATTCATCCAATATTAATTTGAAGCCTCTAGTCTATTGGAAAAATGCCTATGGATATATAGAAACCATTTATCCAAGAACTTATTAGTGTTTCGTGTTGGTGGGATATTACAACCATCATCACATAGTGGATATAGTCCCTTAATTGAATATATTCACTACCCAATACATCACATGTCATGTCATGAAATATTTTGGTATTACTAAATCATTATAGGGATATAAAATTCAAAACCCACCCTTAACATAGTGGTTAAAGACACATAGGGGTTTGGTTTCACTCACATTCCTATTCATGGGTTCTACGACTCAAAATTTCTAAAGTGGTAAGGGGTTTTTTGGTGAAAGTTTCTTCATAAAGTCCTAAGTTATGTTATGAACTGATATTTTTATATGAGGATTATATACTACACATTTAAATTTTATATCGTGAATCTATTAATTTTACTGATATATATGTTTAATTTAATGTTATTTATTAAATTTGATTATGATTCCAAATTACCAAAGTGGTAATCTATTTCTATTACGATCTCGTCATTTATCCGTATTATTTATGATTATGCTTCCAAAGATGAAATATCATGTGATATCTCTAAATTAAATAATGATTTTTATTATCTTGTAGTTATTTTATGAGAATAAATTTTTTTCATTCATTTTACTCCCTTTAATTACTCAATATTTCTATTAAATGTTATTATGAAAAATCACATTTACGTAACACTACGGTCGAAAATCCATTTTCATCCAAAATCCTGTTTTAAAAAAAAATTACAAATGTTTTTAAAAATGTGTTTGAAATTATTAAAATGATTCATTAATACCAATTTTACCCATTTTTTTCTTTTTACATAAAATTTTGAAATAAATAATCATGCAGTTTTTCAAACAACTCTCGTTTATATTTAATATAAAATGTTGAATGAATCCTTGTTTTAGAATGTATGACATGAAATGAATTCCACAAACTCATGACCAAAATTTTATTTTCATCTTAAATTATTAGAATTAATGTTTATTTTTACTAAAAACATTTTAAAAATGTATTTTTTTTAAAAAAAATCATAGGGAAAAGGATATTTTCATCATGATATGGTTAAAATGATTTTTTTACCTTCAATTAAATTTTATTCATGTGCATTATCAATTTAATGGACTTTCATAGAATATTTTTTTATAATTGTTTTCAAACTGTAATGAATATTTTCATCAAGAAATTTTTTAACTAATTTAATGCCTTTATTTATATTTTCTCAAGGATATTTTCAAATACAATTATTTTAAAAAATATATTTAAAATTGTTTTTATAAAAAACTGTAAAGGATATTTTCATAATGAAAATTTTCAAATTATTTATAAAGGTTACATTAATTTTCTTCAAGATTATTTTTCATGAAAAGTATTTATGATGTATTTAATGAATTTTATCTTGTAAAAAGTTATTTTCAAAGGATATTTATTTTCAATAATAAATATTTCCACTCTGTTTCCAAAAATCAGTTTCCATCTAATAAGAAATTTATTGATGTTACCTATTCTCTAATTGGGATATGATCCAAGGATACCGTTGTTATTATTTCTTTAAATCTTTTGTGTTTATGGAGGAATGATTTTATGAAAACTGTTTCTCGTCCATATGGTATACCATGAAGAAATTCTTATGAACCCCGCTTCTTTTCATGTTTTATGATTTGATGATATAAAAAAGGATTACAAAACCTATATTTTTTACATAGAATATAATATGATGAATGTTTTATGAAACCTATTTAATATCATTGGTTATGATATGATTAATTTTTTACAATCTTATTGCACAATTACCTATGATTTTTATTATGTGATGGGTGGGATCAATGTCTCTATCTAGTGCATTTAGTTTAAATCTATATCTCATAAGATATAAAAGACTATAATAGATAGTGAACTAGTTCAATAATGTACTATTTCTGCTATGATGCTCACGTGAGTGAACCCTGACAGCTATGATTATTAAAATCGTGAACCCATTACAATAAGATAGCCATGGAAATGATCCTTGAATACTATGGAAATGATTTTCTATGCATATGTGTTTTCTCAAATTCCATAACATATAAAAATATTTTTCTCTAATTGCTCATGTTCTTTCATTTCCATATGGATCGTGAATTATGAAATCTCATTCATTATTCCATGTATCAATATTCACTAAAAAGGCATGATAGTGGTTATTTAAACCACCACAAATTTTTATTGAAGGTTTCTAAAAACCACCACAAAAGTTAGTGTTGTAATCTAAATTAAAATGGTTTCATACAATTATAATTGGTATATAAGAAGTGTCAGGAATCATTTTTTTGCGTTAGTAATTTCATTTTTATCGAAGGTTTTTCCTATAAAGACTACTAAGGTGATAAAAGTGATTTAAACCATCTTGAAATTTAATAATATATATAAATTTATTAAATCATCATGAGATTTCATTTTATATATTTTTATGTTATTTAGTCTACCACAAAATATGTCGTGAACATATACATTAGTATTTTATACCGCCACTATATAGTGCTATTAAAAAAACTGTAACAGAAATTGTATCCCAAGAAATACCAGATAATCAAAAAAATGAAAACTATTAAATTATTCCAATAATAAAAAACCATACAATTATAAATGAATATAATAATAATATATCAAATTCATGTTATAAAAAACTATAATAAAAAATATCCTTAATATAATAATAATAATAATAAGTTAACTTTTAGAAGCAATACCAATGATGAAAATCAATCAAAACATAAACTGAAACATATATTATATTTGTAAACAAATCTGATCAAGGTTCTCATTATTTCAACAAGAAACTCTGAATAATTAATAAGGTAAAATAAATAATAAATTGGATAGTAGTAAAAGTACATATGCATATATATACTTCGCCCAATAGTTCTATGTTCATGGGGAATATTCACAACGATCTTCCACTATAAAAAGTAAAATAAGTTATAGAAGAAATGAGATTGGAATAAAATTAGGAAAAGAATCATATAAATGATTCACATGATAAAATAAATATTAACACACACAAGACATCCAAAAAAATACAAGGAAATTTGTAGATAAATATTAAGAGACAGGAAAAAATGGTAGATAAATAAGAGAAACCAAAGAAAATAATAAGTTTCATTCAATGATAAATAATAGAGAAGACGTGTCAAATTTTATACAAAATAGTCAAATCGAATATGTCCTAATGATAAAATCTTATACATAATCATATGGAAGAATATTATTACCTAGAAGTGAACTTCCTAAAAAATATAATCTTGACATTCTCAAACCTAGCCTCACTAGGTCGTACTCCCCATAGATTGAGAAAGTCATTCATAATTGGATATTAGTTAGAGTCTCCTTTTGAATATAATAATTACCATTCTTTGAACTACCTCATAGATAGATCCATGGTATAAAATCATGTATGTGTGTTCTTTTGAACATGGGATGCTTATGAAAAGTTTAAATAAATGGTAATCACCATTTTTTAATGTTTTCCTACATAAATCTCTTGTATAGATTGTGTTAAAGTATTTTTTTGAACTCTAAACTTTATCCATACATGTATGAACAAGGGTTTGAAACCATTAATATTCCACCAATGTGGTTATGCTGTGAACTACATTAGATTCTTAAATTATTACCTATCCTCTACTGAAAATATAACATGATTAGGGTGCACATTCTAGAAAGGAAACTTTAAGAAAAATGATTAATATAAATGGGATTTTATCAAAATTAGATGAAAATAATTTTCTGAAATCATATATGATCGCCATAAAAGCCATAATAATGTGGTGGTGTTGGTTTTTTCAAATTTTCAATATGTAACCTAAGATATTATTGGGATTTTTTCAGACCATCACCAAATCAGGTAAATAGAAGTTTTATTAGCATATTGGATTATACAACCTAGTATTTTCCTTATTTTAATAGAAATCATGTAATGCCCCGACCCCAGTTACCCGGAGTCGATGCATTACTTTATAACACTGGCATGATCACAAAAGATCAAGTCTCGAAAGTCCTTTTAGTTTAGTAGCCTTGGAAACACTAGATACATTCATAAACATTACATTACATCATAAAGTGAAAAACTACAATAACAAAGTCTCCATAGTCCACACTCATATCCTCTTCTGACTATCCCTGGAGGTCATTCATAAAATAATTCTTCACATCCTGGAAAATATTAAAACATTGAAAGGGGTGAGCTCAGATGCTCATTAAGGATAACAATATAGCGGAATCTTTCATAAATAAACATAAACATTTAAGGCAATGTATAACTAAAACAAAAGCCTTTTAAACGTGAACTTCAACATAATATGGAAAAATTAAAATGAGATAATGCCATTTACTTCTTCACATGGATATTCTATTGGTCGAATAATCACATGCAATATCAATAACCACTTTCATAATGATGGAATGCATAATGAAATACTATCATAACCACGTAGCCAAGGCCTCGTGCCAAGACCATGAATAAGATTTTGTCAAGGCCACGTGCCAAGACACTAGTTTGTCTCATGAGACCTGCCGATGCGTCAAGGAGCTATAGCGGGCTCCACCCGTCACTTATTAAGTCCAATGCATTACTCATATGAACAGGTTTAAACATATCATAAACCATAACATAATCGTATCACATGCATAAAGAAAACATAAAATTTCCACATTTAAATCACAAGATGTCAATAAAACACATTGATATAATAAAAACACTTTCAAAACCATTTTCAATACCAAAATAAAAGAAAAGTAAAACATGGTATTTATTTTTCTTTTAAAAAAAGGTATGGCTTGTAGAGGAAGCCGAAAATCAAATAATGGTCACGGCGGCGGAGAAGTCGTTGTCGCCGCATATGTACGACAAAAACATTCCCTTTTGTCATTTAGTAAACGCTTCATATAAAAAGATTCCTTTTGAATAAATGTCAAAGTCAAAGTGGTTTATACACCGTATGAAAAAAGTTGTGTATAAAACCAAATATGCCTCAATGAATGGAGATTGAGACGAAGTCCCTTACAAAGATCATTTTTTAAATTAAATAGATCTATTATGTGTATTCACTATAATTACACATAATGAAAGTAAAAATACGAGATAGGACATAATAATATCATGACGTAATTTGAAAGTATGAGATTAACCCAAAGAATGGAAATTGGGTTAAGAAGTTCCCTTACCTTGTGTCATGTCTTGAATCGACCATTCTTTAACCTCCTGAATAATAAACTAGAGTTGATTTATAATTGCTTAAGAACCTTTTCAAGTTTTTTATTCCTTTTATATCACTTATTACCATGTCATGAACATTATGTTATTATTTAAGTTAATAACGGTCGTTTTGTAGATCTTTGGTACTTGAGTCAAAAATAAAGTTCTTATAATTACAAGTTGTTCATGTGGTGAAATATCCATTATATCTAGAATTATATTCATGATATAGATATCATATATCTCATATATATCCAGTATATACATGCATTTATAATATTCCATAACGTTTAGAGGTAAGAAATGAAATGCACCGTTCATGGAGACGGTAATCCGTACATACGCATGAACGCTACTTTCATTTCTATTTAGTATTTAATGAAATAATAATGATATAAAGGTATATTATAATTCTAGTATAATATCATATATAATATTATTTTCTCCATCCATTATACATCCCACATATGGAATTAACGATTCAAATCACTTTGAGGGGGCGGTAGTCCGCACTTCCTAAAATGAAAATATCGCGTTTACCCATAATAGAAACAAGAAAGGTATGCCATAAATGAAAAATACGGAAACATAAGTAAAACATAAACATATTATATATCATATATAAATAGAGTTACATCTTAATGGCCACCTTTTAAGGTGTTATATGAGTGTTGAACAATCATCGTTTCATGAGGCAGAAATTCATCATCCACAGAAACAGTATATTCTTTAACCATTAGATGTAGGTGTGTGTAAGTGTAGCTCTAATAATTATTATAAAAACATCCTAGTATATTGCGGATACTGGTTTTGTTACAAAATAAATGAATAAAAAGAGTTTATGTGGTTGGATAAGAAAAATAAAACAAAATAACATAAGCGAAGACATTACCTTAAAATCGGGTAACTCATTTGATTTGAGCCAAAGGCTTCTTTGGGAAGCATTATGCCTAAAGTGAGGCTTCTAGGAGTAAGGTAGGGAAGTTGGTAGAGTATTTGGGTAGAGGTTGGCCGAGCCAAATGGCTTGAAAGTGTGAATGAGGTGGTAGAGGTGGGGGCCTTTTATAAGAGGAGAGGAGGGGCACTCTTGGAAAGATTGAAATTTTACTTTATTATGAAATGCTTTTTTCGGATTCTAAAGGTCCCACACTTATATATTTCTAAGATAAGGTGATAAGGGTTCGAAATATACTCATCCAATAGGTTTTTGACAAGTTTAAGGCTTAGAGTTTATATTATATTTTCATTTTATTTAAATCGTTAATTAATGAGGTAATCGTTGCATCGTCATGGTGTCATAAATAATATAGTTTATTTAATGTCTAAAAATTATAAAAAACTATCATGATGTAAGAAATATTTTTATCTTTCTAATTAATATTTATAGTAAAAAATATGACTTGTATAACCCCATTTAAAATTTGTTTTAGTAAAACAACTTATGTTTGTGACATTTTTATTTTAACTTTAAATAAAAGTTATCTATGTCATTTCCCTACCAAAGTGGCTCCATGGGGTCCCCAAGTTGACCCACGGATTTTCTTTGTCGGCCATGACACATCCAATAGGTGTAGGACAAGTGTAAAGGTATTTAGATATTTTTATAATATCATTTTTACCTTAAATTTCACTAATTACCCTTAATCGCGATTAATTAAACTTAAAAGTTACTATTCACCAAAAAATTATTTTAGATCCCTTAAACCACATTTTACCTCCTAATGACAACCATGTATGTCGGATTTTTGAAAATCAAAACACAGAAGTGGTAATGTTTCATTTAAACTAAAAATTAGTTTTTTAACTACCACTTAGTGGTTTCACTATTCATCAAAAATTGAAGTTTTTCAGAATAATGCCAAAATTTCACCGTAATCTATAATTGATATTCCGAATTCAAAAATGATGTCTATTTTGAAAAATTCCAAAAATATAAGTTGCATTAATTAATTTTCTAATTAATTCCCACTGTCACAACAAATATCATGTTTTTAAGAAACAATATATATCAAAAGATTGACAATTGTTTATGCCCAATTTCAATGTTAAATTAATTCTAATTAACACCATTGGATAAAATGGTAAAAATATATTCTAATTATACTTTTAAAACACTCAATAGTATAATTTTTCACTATAAATTGTTTTTATTAAAAAAGTTGTTTTTAAGTATTTTTCACTATTCATAAAAAAATGGAAGTTCTCAGAAAATTACAAAAAATTCAACTTAGGATAACTTCGATATTACGAATACAAAAATGAAGTCCACTTTGAAATATAAAATTTCTATAATTTTAAAAAGTGGGTATTACTATTCATAACAGCTACTTTGATTAGTCGTGGTGTGTTAGAACTCTAAGTTGCATACAATGCAAGCTATTGCATTATTGAATGAGAAGCGTATCGTGGAAGCTCGTGGTGTTACATTCTCCCCTCCTTCAATAAATTGCGTCCTCGCAATTTGAAATCTTTCTTTGAAAATAAAATGATGAAAAAAGAAAATACCTTTTTGGAGAACCCACATCAGAAATATGGTTCATAAAAATATAACATTAAAAGAAAGAAAGAGAAGTACAAAGGTCACCCGAGATAGCCCATACTAGGATTATATGAAAATATGGATATGGAAGAAAAACAAACCATCAAGGTATAATGGAGAGTTGTAGAAAACTGGATTAGGAGAAAGTTAACCATAATAAAATCACAAACTTGTGATTGGTTAAACAGTCATTGAATTCCCAGTTAGAAAAGTTAACCGGCAACGTTTTTGTTTTAAGTTACCTTTTATAAAGTTGAAGAATTTATTTATGAGATTTACTAAGAATGTAAGGGAATATACATAATTATAATGTATACTTTCATTCATTAATATATTTTTACCACAAACCCATCTTTCACTCCAAATGGTAACAGAACTCAAAAATAATATATTTATCCTAATTGTATAAGGTTCTAAATATTACCACATATCATTTAGATTAGGAAAAATATTTTGTAATAACCAGGGACTTCCTGTAGGCTAGTGGTAGGTAATAAAGGCCTGTCGCACTATGGTTGTGGGTTTGATTCCTGCATCTTTGTCCGACGCGATGGGTTATCCCCCGACCTGCAAGTTTTCCTTTTCCTAAAAATATAGTATTATAATATTCCAAAAGTATTATTCAGAAATCCTTAAACAATACTATCCAAGGTTAAACTTAATCCATTCCACCATTTATAGTTATCCAAAATACCTCTGTCCAGACTTTCTCTAAAAGGAATCTAAATTCCAAAATCAATTGTAACATCAGATTCCCAAAATAAAGTAAATTTTCTATTGTTGTCACATACTAAAAATATGATTACCTTCATCATATTAAAACCTTAATGAAAACAACAATTACTACAGTACAATCCTTATATATATCACATTATTCTTATAACCAGAATATAATCATTCAATCCAAAAGCACCAATACATTAATTATTCCACTTCATCTGTAGTAACAACATAAGCTTGTCCTTGATCCCTTGGCCTTTTCTGAGGTAATTTTCCCCGACGCTTAGGACATTCATTTGCATAATAACCCATTTCCCTACAATTTTAGCATTCAACATTGATATCCTCTTTCTTTCCCTTACAATCACGAGCCTGGTGACCTTTTTCTCCACATTTGTAAGAAACTCCCATTCCTTTTAGGCAAGCACCAGGGTGATTTTTCCCACAATTATCACATAATGGAAAATCCTTCTTTCCCTTTTTCCCTTTATCTGTCTCTTGTTCCACTGTTCTCTTCTTCTCTTGCTTTACTTTGTTGTCATAAGACTTAGAGAATTCCTTTTCTGTCTTGATAGCACATGAGACTATATCCTCGTATGTTGAGAAATATTGTGATACTAAAGCTCGATGGAGAAATGTTTTTAACCCATCAAAGAAACGATCAATCTTACTTCTTGGGTTACGTATATAATCTGCAGCATGCCTTGCTAACCCTGTAAAGTTAGCGTCATACTTTGTGACATTCTCATCTTTCTTTTGTCTCAGACTAAGAAATTGCCTTTCCATATCTGCTCGATGGTCATGTGGAAATTATTTTTCTAAGAAAATATCCTTGAACTCTCTCTATTCCATACTTGATACTTCTTCTTCTTCCTTTGTATTTTGAATCAATGACCACCATTGATCGGTATCTCCAGTGAGGCGGTAAACTACCATGATAACCTTCTCCCTTTTTCTACTCCCCAAGGCATGGAATATTTTCTCTAAGGAGTTTATCCATTGCTCAGCTACTAATGGATTTGTACCCCCATTAAATGTTGGTGGTTGTTTCCTCATGAAGTGGTCTAACATTGATCCTCCATGTTGCGGATCAGGGTGCTCCATACGAGTAAGGTTATTATTCATAACCTGAGTGAGTTGTCCCAGTATGGCAATTAGTTGATCAACACCAGTTGTATCTCCATCTCCATAATAATTATCTTGAACAGGAGGGAAATCCCTACATGGAGTGCGTACATTGATACGGTTTCCATTCCTTCCACTAGGAGCCATTTCTAAACAATGGCATAAACTATATTAGTTTATGAATCAAAATACATAATTCCGTACTTGTAAAATAATTAACACTAATTGAACTATTTATGGACATAATCCATAATCATAAAAAAAATTATTTGAGGAAGTATATACTCATAACCCTTTATAGTGGTTTGTTAAGAAAATAGAAATTATCCTAAGCATATCCCCCGGGAGTGTCGTAACCAAGAGTGCAGCAAGGATCGTTGTCGTTCACCATTTCCCGTTTGAGTCTAGATCAAAGTAGTGTTTTTAGGGTTTACCCCTAGGTACATCTGTTACAGAGCCGCCTCTACCTGCTCGTATCCAGACAGGGATGTATTTCTCGGAAAACTCACAAAATCTCTATAGTACCAAAATTCTAGGAAGTTATTCTATATTAATCCTTAAAGTCTATCTTCAGGCTATGTGCTCTAATCAGAGTTTATCAAAATCTAGCTTCCAAGGTTATTACTAAACTGCCTCTAATACCAACTGTAACGCCCCGACCCCAGTTACCCAGAGTCGGTGCATTACTTCGTAACATTGGAATGACCACAAAAGATCAAGTCTCGAAAGACCGTTTAGTTTAGTAGCATTGGAAACACTAGATACATTCATAAACATTACATTACATCATAAAGTGAAAAACTACAATAACAAAGTCTCCATATTCCACACTCATATCCTCTTCTGACTATCCCTGCAGGTCATTCATAAAATACTTCTTCACATCCGGCAAAATATTAAAACATTGAAAGGGGTGAGCTCAGATGCTCAGTAAGGATAACAATATAGCGGAAGCATTCATAAATAAACATAAAAAATTAAGGCAATATATAACTAAAACAAAATCCTCTTAAACTTGAACTTCAACATAATATGGAAAAAGTAAAATGAGATAAATCAATTTACTTCTTCACATGGATATTCTACCGTTCGAATAATCACATGCAATGTCAATAACCACTTTCATAATGATGGAATGCATAATGCCAGACTATTATAACCACGTAGCCAAGGCCTCGTGCCAAGACCACAAATAATATTTTGTCAAGGCCTCGTGCCAAGACACTAGTTTGTCTCATGAGACCTGCCGATGCATCGAGGAGTTATAGCGGGCTCCATCCGTCACTTATTAAGTCAAATGCATTCCTCATATGAACAGGTTTAAACATATCATAAACCATAACATAATCGTATCACATGAATAACGGAAACATAACATTTCCACATTTCAATCACAACATGTCAATACAACACATTGATATAATAAAAACACTTTCAAAACCATTTTCAATACCAAAATAAAAGAAAAGTAAAACATGGTATTTTTTTTCTTTTAAAAAAAGGTATGGCTTGTAGAGGAAGCTGAAACTCAAATAATGGTCACGGCGGCCGAGACGTCATTTTCGCCACATACGTACGACAAAAACATTCCCTTTTGTCATTTAGTAAATGCTTCATATAAAAATATTCCTTTTGAATAAACGTAAAAGTCAAAGGGGTTAATACACCGTATAAAAGAAAGTTGTGTATAAAACCAAATATGCCTCAATGAAAGGAGATTGAGATGAAGTCCCTTACAAAGATCATTTTTTAAATAAAATAGATCTATTATGTGTATTCACTATAATTACACATAAATAAAGTACAAATACAATATAGGACATAATAATATCATGACGTAATTTGAAAGTAGGAGATTAACCCAAAGAATGGAAATTGGGTTAAGAAGTTCCCTTACCTTGTGTCCGGTCTTGACTTGACCGTTCTTTAACCTCCTGAATGATAAACTAGAGTTAATTTATAATTTCTTAACAACATTTTTCATGTTTTATATTCCTTTTATATCACTTATTACTATGTCATGAACATTATGTAATTATTTAAGTTAATAACGGTCGTTTTGTAGATCTTTGGTACTTGAGTCAAAAATAAAGTTCTTATAATTACAAGTTGTTCATGTGGTGAAATATCCATTATATCCAGATTTATATTCATGATATAGATGTCATATATCTCATATATATCCAGTATATAAATGCATTTATAATATTCCATAAGGTTTAGAGGTAAGAAATGAAATGAACATTTCATGGAGACGGTAAGCCGTACGTACGCATGAACGCTACTTTCATTTCTATTTCGTATTTAATGAAATAAAAATTATATAAAGGTATATTATAATTCTATTATAATATCATATATAATATTATTTACTCCATCCTTTATACATCCCACATATGGCATTAACGATTCAAATCACTTTGAAGGGGCGGTAGTCCACACTTCCTAAAATGAAAATATCGCGTTTACCCATAATGGAAACAAGAAAGGTATGTCATAAATGAAAAATATAGAACCTTAAGTAAAACATAAACATATTATATATCATATATAAATAGATTGACATTTTAATGGCCACCTTTTAAGGTGTTATATGAGTGTTGAACAATCATCGTTTTGTGAGGCAGAAATTAGCCATCCACAGAAACAGTATGTTCTTTAACCATTAGATGTAGGTGTGTGTAAGTGTAGATCGATTACTTCTTATAAAAACATCCTAGTATATTTATTATACTGGTTTTGTTACAAAAGAAATGAATAAAAAGAGTTTAGGGGGTTGGATAAGCAAAATAAAACAAAATCACATAAGCAAAGACATTACCTTAAAATCGGGTAACTCTTTTAATTTGAGCCAAAGGCTTCCTTGGGAAGCATTCTTCCTAAATAGAGGCTTCTAGGAGTAAGGGACGGAAGTTGGGAGAGTATCTTGGTAGAGTTGGGCTGATCCAAATGGCTTGAAAGTGTGAATGAGGTGGTAGAGGTGGGGGCCTTTTATAAGAGGGGAGGAGGGGCACTCTTGGAATGATTGAAATGTTACTTTATTATGAAATGCTTTTTCGGATTATAAAGGTCCCACACTTATATATTTCGAGGATAAGGTGATAGGGGTTCGAAAGATACTCATCCAATAGGTTTTTGACAAGTGTAAGTCTTAGATTTTATATTATCTTTTCATTTTATTTAAATCGTTAATTAATGAGGTAATCGCTACATCATCATGGTGTCATAAATAATTTAATTTATTTAATGTATAAAAATTATAAAAAACTATCACGATGTAGGAAATCTTTTTATCTTTCTAATTAATATTTATAGTCAAAAATATGACTTGTATAACCCCATTTAACTTTTTTTAGTAAAACAACTTATGTTTGTGACATTTTTATTTTCACTTTAAATAAAAGTTATCTATGTCATTTTCCTACCAAAGTGGCTCCATGGGGTCCCCAAGTTGAACCATGGATTGTCTTGGTCGTCCATGACACATCGAATAGGGTTATGACAAGTGTAAAGGTATTTCCATATTTTTATAATATCTTTTTTACCTTAAATTTCACTAATTACCTTTAATTGCGATTAATTTAACTAAAAAGTTACTATTCACCAAAAAATTATTTTAGTCCCATTGAACCACATTTTACTTCCTAATGACAACCATGTATGTCGGATTTTTGAAAATCAAAACACAGAAGTGGTAATGTTTCATTTAAACGAAAAATCGGTTTTTTAACTACCACTTAGTGGTTTCACTATTCATCAAAAATTGAAGTTTTTCAGAATAATGCCAAAATTTCACCCTAAGCTATAATTGATATTCTGAATTCAAAAATGATGTCTATTTTTCAAAATTTCAAACATATAAGTTGCATTAATTAATTTTCTAATTAATTCCCGCTGTCACAACAAATAGCGGGTTTTTAAGAAATAATATATAGTAAAAGATTGACAATTGTTTATGTCCAATTTCAATGTTAAATTAATTCTAATGAACACCATTGGATAGAATGGTAAAAATATATTATAATTATACTTTTAAAACACTCAATAGTATAATTTATCACTATAAATTATTTTTATTAAAAAAGTTGTTTTTAAGTATTTTCACTATTCATAAAAAAATGGAAGTTCTCAAAAAATTACAAAAAATTCAACTTAGGATAACTTAGATATTAAAAATACAAAAATGAAGTCCACTTTGAAATATAAAATTTCTACAATTTTAAAAATTGGGTATTACTATTCATAACAGCTACTTTGATTAGTCGCGGTGTGTTAGAACTTGAAGTTGCGTACAATGCAAGCAATTGCATTATTGAATGAGAAGCATATCGTGGAAGATCGTGGTGTTACAAATCCACTCTCACATTGACATACCTTTAATATAATAATATGATTAATATAATTCTAGTTTTCATAGTATTTACATTAATACTATATGATACTGGTGTTCTGGTCCTTCATCAGAATATCTTAATTTTGAATGTCCTCTCCAAAATATTATATTTCATTCTATTTTTCTATTAGATATCCCCTTTGAACGAGATGAAGAAAAATAGAGAGGAGACTACAATAATATATATTAAATTAGATGCTTATTGAAGCATCAAAGTAGATGTTATTGAATTACCATGTTATAGTCAGAATAGAAGAAAGTTTATAAATAGTTGAAAGAGACTGGTGATTTTGAAATGATCAATAAGAGGTTGAATTTCATGGAGTACTGAAACAAAAGAACATTAATATGATAAGAATAATTTATATAATGTTAAAATTATAATAAAACATTTATTATTTACCAAAAATATATATTTCATGAAATGTAATGGAAATACAACTATCTCATACCTAAAACCACAACACAGTTTCTCAATCACCGTATTTATGTTAGTTTATCATGTGTTTAGTTAAACATTACCAATTCTAAATCAAAAGTCAATCCTAATCACTCCTACATGATCTAATGTTGACACCATCTCTATCATGGATTTCACTCTAAGCTATGAGAACCTTTATGAATGTATTCTTCAAACTTAAATAGTGATTTACTTTTAAATTTAATCTTATAACCAATAAAATTTTGTATACTAAATGATATTAATGTTTTCTGATTTACCCATTTACTCAAACTATCTATTAATGAAATATAAATTGGTACACATCTAGTCTTCTTATAAAATATATAAACTAATGATTTTTGCAAAGCAACAACCTTTTCAACATACATCTTTAAATGAGCCTCATGTTCCGGGATTATGCTCCCTTGTTCTAGAATTATGATTTTCATTATAAAAAACTCTCTAGGAAGATAAATAGGTAGGTATTTACTAAAACTATGTTTATATACTGCTACAATCTCTAGTGACCTACAAAAAAACCCTTGATGGTAATGGTCCCACACCCATCCCATGCACGTGATAAGGATGTTCCTTCTAAATGACTTGACTAACTGGATAATATCCACATATACAATGACCACATATTCAATGACCATATATCCAATAAAAATATTCCCAATGACTATATATATAATTGTCAAATTTTATTTCTATATTTAATATTTTATACGTTTAAAAAATTGATCTATTTATTTGTGTGATTCTAAAAAGGTCAATTATATTTCTAATTCTATGGATTCTTTACATATTTATAATTAGTTATATTATCTACATAGTAGACCATGAGGACAATAAATTTCTTATTGGAGGAATTTTTATCACGTTTTAGTGTTATTAATCTTATAGTTTTTAATGTTGTTTCATAGTATATTATTTTAATGTATTAATGATTAACATTCATTGAAACATTTATCTAAATAAAATATATCATGGTTTACATTAGGTTGGGGGTTTATATATTATAATAAATCTTACACATTGGAATTATTTATTGGTAATTACATACAATAACCTTATAGGGTTAAATTTACACCCCTATATATGATTTCTCTATAAAAATTGATACATTTATGAAAATAATTGAGTGTACTTATTCCCCATTAAATAATTATGTTCCCATGTTACTTATTAATATATGAGATTCCTCTTGAGAATTTTATCTATTTTAATGGTCTTATGTCATGTTAATTTATGTTTGTGACCCCATATTTCCACGAGTTTCTCCTTGTAAGATAGATCACATTCTAATGATTCAACCTTTGAGTTTAGTACATTAGAAGGGTCTGGTTCCTCAATAGTGGAACATCGAATGCATCATGCACTTGGGATAGATTAAGTGGAATAGTAATTTGATAATCTACCATCCCCACATGAAAGATTATTTAAAGGGTCTAATGTGTCTTTTGATTAAATACCCCTTTTCCAAAATATAGAATCCCTCTTCAATTTTGATATTCAACGAAATACATTATCCCTCGCTTCAAACATAAAATATCAATAAAAATTATATGTATCAATCTATTTTCAATTTTGTGATGATTTTAATGTGTTTATATTTATCCTAAAAATTCTATAATAATTCTTGAGAATGTGAGTCACATCAGTGAATTACACTGGAATTATATTTTATATATACTATAAAAAATAATTTAAATTGAAGACTTTGATAGGGTCCGATATAGATTATTCCAAATGAAATTACCCTTCAAAAATACCAAAAACTATATGACAAAGTTCGTTTGCAATGTCACATCTCAAGAATAAATTATTTATATCTTATCTTTTATAATTTTATAATACATATTTTCAAATGGTGAGATGTCAATTGAATATATGTTTAATTTAGTTGGAATATTGGAATGAAACAACAACCATATAATAGAGAATACGACAGGTGAGTTCTAGCATTTATTCAACCAGGTAGTCCATCTGTTGAGTTATACAGTAGTGTCATTACAATAATACAATTTAGAAGTTAAAAACCCACTACTAGTGGGTTTTTATATCATGAAATCCTCAATATGATTAAAATTATATTTATATATTATATCCCTAATATTAGTAGGCATCACATCTAAAGGTTTCTCCAATTATTCATTTATAGAAGTATCTATATTTAAAGACGAATCGATAGAATTAATGAGATCTAAAAGGGAAATAAATATCCAATTTTCGTACCAGATGTTGAGAATTGAGTTACTTATCACAGGACAATGTGAACATGAAAATATATTGAAGAATGGGGGCTTGAAGGATGAATGAACATAGGACTCCTCATAATTAAATTTATCATATTTGATCATTTCATGAAATTTGGCTCTAAGAAAACCAATGGATTATAATTTACCATTTTTAAACCTCTATCTAAAATATTTCTACAAATAATGATAAAAAATAAAAATATTTTTTATACCAAGACCTCCCTGATCAAAGGGATGACAATATTTCATCCAAGGAACTGTGATGATTTTCATTTGATGGATTCTACTACTCTAGAAAAAATTATTAAGGGACATATTAATACTTTTAAGAAGTTAAGATATATTGAATCACTAAAAGAGTATAAAAATTTAGATTCAATCATTGATTTCACAAGGAAGACCCTACAAGGAATTTATAGGGCCTAGGCATTCCAAGAATCCTTCAGATTTCTGATCATGTGATAAATATTGTTGAAATGAAAATCACGATGTTTAATAAAAAATATTGTAATACCATTATAAGTGAACTACAAAACTCCATCATGGATCTCCAATTCATTTATCATTCCTACCTTTCTAGATGCATGGATATTTTTTCCAAAATAAATGAATGATTTTTTCAAAATGATCTCTAGACCTGAAACATTTCCATGATGATAAAGTGCCACCACGATATTCTAGATATTTATATTTTCTTCTTGAGTGAAGATAATTATTTCTTCATCATATAATAAATCAGTGGAAGAAACTAAACATATGGTAGCTCTAATAGATTTTATCTTATAGTTCTCCAACAGTTTGTGATCAAGCATTCTTTAGTAATCCTTTTGAATGAATAAAATAATTGAAGTAAAGAAGTAGACATCAAATAATATATATATATATTCCAAGATGAATAATAGAATAATAATTGAGTTGAGGAGGTTGGTTTTCATACTTGATTTGGGTACGTATTTCATTTTATTTTAATTATAATATTTATCTATGTATATTGAGGATTTATATAAAATGAAGTACAACCAGTTGGCCAACCAAATCTTGGATAAACCAACGACCATGTAGGACCTGAAGGGGTTGAACCTACCTTGGGATCTTATCTCAGGCTACCCATATGGTGTCATGGTTTTTTGGGATGTGTATAATCTCAGTTACACTTATGTCTAAGGTGAAATGAGGCACACACATGGGATGATGTTTAAGAAGAAAGTATATATCAGTGGGTAGAAGGAAATATTACGTGTGATAGTGGAGTGTGAGTTCTAATCCCCCATGCCCATCATGATTTTATTGTATCATGATTTGGTAAATAAATATTGGGAATGAACTATGAGATATTCAATATGGGACACCAAAGTAAATGTATTGTTTCTGAATCACATAATTTTGGCATATAACTATGGTCTTCTGATCTGTTCAATCGAGGTCATATAAATGAATCTCTTAATTTCCTTCAATCTATTTTGTAAATGGAAGGTGATATCTTGAGGAAACAATCTCTAATAAAACTCATGATAGTCTGTGGACATCTCTAGTGATCACTTCATGTTAATAAGACTGCTCTAACTGAACTGAATCCATGCATAAAATCTTCTTCTTTAATGCATTAGATTAAATTGAAGATACTCTTAGTTTGTTTGAAAATTTAGTTGTTGGGGTCCATAAATTATTCAATAATAATTGATATAGTTGAGCATCTAAAATGGAGGTGCATTCAATTTTAATTTAATAAACATGAGTACTACACCACAAAGGAGAACATGAATAAGACAGTTTCTTGGGGTATATTTGAATCACTCCAAATGAAGCATGTGATTAAAGATAGGCCATGATACATAATTGTTTTCATATAAATAGGTTTTTATGTAGCATAAAATTTGGAGTTTAAATTATTACATGAAACTAATCCATGCCTATAAATATTGAGGCATTCCCAAGGATAACGGCAACCAGTAGTTTGAGAGAGCACTCAATTAGGAAGAAATAGTGAAACACAAATAATGTATTGTGAGGAGGAGTTACATGAAGCCCTACTGGCATAAATGAGGATAATACATTGATCCATTCAAAAATTTTCTAAAACACTTGAAGGCTACATGAAGAACATATTCTATGATTCTATTTTAAGGTGTGTGATAATCTACATGATTTCTTCCTGGTTTTCATGAATAAAAATATTTTTCTTAAAATGAATGACTCCTTTCATGTGTGAAGTAATTAAATTTTTTTGAATGTAGTTCATCATAGAACCATCACCCATGGTTACATTTTGTAGTTATAGGTTGATTTATCATTTTTACATAAGATGGTGTATAATGTGTATATGGATACTAGGTCTGCAAGAAGAAACATAATGTGGAAACAGTATACACACCCATTGTATGAAAGACGTACATACTGGATGAAATATGAATTTATTTGATAACATTAATGTGTAAGGTATAATTTTGTTGTTATATAAATCATTATATTATACATTAACTGAATCGTAATTTGGAAGTACACATATAAAATAATAATAATGTGGAATTTTGTGTGTTTGGGATTTTTAAAGAAGTTCATGAAACATACATAAATGAAGTATAGTTGAATGAAATGAATTATGTTTGTGAAGGTTTATTTCATGCATAAATTATTATTTTATATTAAGAAATATACATGTATTGACTAAATTATTAACTATGTCATAACATGATATATTGAAAACAAATCGACAAAAAATGAATTAATAAATTCATCTACCCTTAAATCTAAAAAATCATTGAAGTGGATGTTATATCCTCCACATAGTAATGAGTACAAGGTAGACATGCATAAAATCTTTTTGATTTTATGGTACTTAAATACCTATATTTAAAGGAAAAGATTAATCATCGATGAAAAAAATCCAGTTCAGTAGAGTGATATTGATTATAGGATTGTTTAATACCTTTGATAAATGAGTGGTTACAATATAAAAAAATCCATTGAAGAGTAACAGTACCATTATAAAGAACTCCATGGAGTTTTTAAGATTGTTTACTTTATTTATAAATATTGTGTGCCAATTCCATGAATTTTTTAAAACTACAAATAAATTGTGCTAAGACAATTCATGAATAAACCACACGTTGATCCAAATAAGTTGTATGTCTTTGTATTGATCCCTATAAAATATTTGCATTCTTTAGTTTCTTTTATTTTATATAATTCAAGTATATATTATGATAAACATCACACAACATATCTATTTCATTTAACAGGGGTATAAGTTTATGATTAGTTAGGTTCATTAACAAAAAGTAAAATATGGAAAACATTTGGGTCCACTGATTCACCATGCCCACCCCCCTCTTAGAGTTCCAGTATGATCTATCTAAGATAAAAATGTGGTATCATATTGTAGCTCTACCTCTGATTGGATCATAGTTTTATTTCTGTTTTTTAATTCTTATATGAGGTGCAAATTTCATGCTGATTCTAAAAAACATAATATGTAAAATTTAATAATTATACCTCTCAAAAAAAATAACGGTTTCTTCCAAGACTCAAAAAAACAAGATGAAGAGGGACGAAAATATATTAAGAAAATCACAAAGAAATATGTGAAAGATAAATTGAATCTTGTAAAACTAGATGAATATTATTCTTAAGATGAAAATAGTTAAATATATAAGGAGTATAGTGAAGTTAAATCCATCAAAGTTGTTGAAGTATTTTACTATTAATATGAATGGTCTATGAAAAATGATCCTAAATAAGTGATTTCATATATAATTTTCACTTTCAATGATCATTTTTAAAATATAAATTTTTTTTAATATGAAATAAATATACTGGAGGATGCACATGAAAAGAAAATTAAAAGGTGAAAAGTTCTCACTAATCTCATTGAAGTAATGGAATATTCGTTGATCCTTTGTAATGAAATGATTTTCACTAATTGAATATGAATTTAAATGGAATCATTATTAGAAAACTATGAGAAAATTTATTTGTGGAGAAGTAATCAAGGGATGTGAAACATTTTTCAATGTTTCTATGAATATCATAGAATCTCAACATGAATACAACACATGTATGGTCAAATAGATTGACATGTTAGTCGAAGAAAAGAAAATGTTAAATGAATAATATATGAAGAATACCTATGCTCGAGAAGAATCTCATAAACATACTATCAGGGTTAATGAAGCCAAATTGAAATTTAAAGCCACAAGAATCAAATAACATGAAAACATTATGGTTGAATTTTGTAAATAGAATTAAGATCATATTATTAAATAGACATGTTTTTAGGAATAAAGGATGACATTAGTTTTATATGAGAAGTTTTCCTTTACAATTAGGTATCTTAAACATTATCCTAAATTAATAAATTTAAAGGATACACATGCTAGAAATTCTTAAGATACTGAGAAGATGAATATGTTCACCAAAACATGTAAAGATAGTCAAACCACAAGAAGAGGTTTTACTACATAAGCTATTAATGAGACTAATTTATATAAAGAGGCCCATATCAGCGGAAATAATAAATCACAAATAATCTCTTGATAAAACTTCTACAAACATATTAAAGAAGATAACTCATAACACATATAATTCAGTTTCTACTAATGTAGCATCATTTTGTAGGGTAGTTTCAATTCTAATTGATGGGAAAATATGGGATTATATAAATTATGATAAATCCATAAAAGGAAAGGGTATATACTTTTATGAACATTAAAAAATACTCCCAAAATGATACTCTAAAAAGGAAAGTAAAATCCAGAAACAAAAATGCACTAAATCTAGTAAAACTTGTTCTATAAGTAAAATAACGATATTTTTATCAATTTTTGTTATTTAGAAAAGTTATTAAAATAGTATATTGATTGTTGGAATAATTTGTTAGCATATGAAAAGTATTGAAGTACAATATTTATGGAGTTCACCCCTTGAAGGGGAGAATGCATAAAGATTGTGATATCAAGATTTATTTAATGAATATTAGAATGATATGTTCATTACAATAGACGTTGAAAATGTTGGTAACCCAATTAAATTTCTCTACCAAGAATTTATTATATAAAATATGTGCATCAAGGGGGGTGTTTTTATTGATAAGTAAGCTCGTAGAACGGGGGATTAAAAATTCATTCACATGAAATTTTGGTTATATTTTCTTGTATTTGTTGGGGAATATATTACTTGATAAATATATTTTATATAGACCTCCATTTTAGAAAAAAATAACTCTAATAAAGATTTCACATGAAGGGATATTAATGGAAAGCCTTGGTTGGATCTCTCCTGTGGACTACACTGGTTTTTCCCACATAGATTTAGAGTTGACCATTTAAATTCTATTATCAATGTAAACCATGTTATACCATAAATATTTCATAAAAAAGATTATTGACTTCAAAATTCCTTTAAAGGAATAGGAGAACCACTAAATTAATCCATTTCATTTATGTTAAATAAGGGAGATAAGGGGTATTTATTTTAATTAAATAGTTTTGAAAACAAAACCAAAGTGGGAGATAGATAAGCCCATGTGGATGGTGGAGGTGTTTGGTTGTATTGGTTATCAATTTAGTTGTAAATATATTATAAGGAATCCAAAGGCAATGTTATATTAATTCATATATGATTAGTTATTAATCATGGAATTTGAAGGATATAATGAGTTTGAGAAATATTCCGAAAGGCTAGTGATGGTACCTGGAGAATTTTTATGGACTCATTTCTCGTCATTTGGTAAGAAAATTCAATATGAATGGTGATTAATCATAGAAAGTTATTATGGATTTGTCTACTGACATTGGACTTCACTCTTGGACAATTATCTATGTAAATCATAAGATTGTGTAATTGTTTTTTCTTATAAAGAAATGTTCTAATTGTGTTTTAAGATTACACATTGTTGCAACATTTAATGAAGAATGATATGAAATATTGAAAATATTGCATGAGTATTTCTTAATTGAATCGAGACCACGAAAATATAAATTTTTATGTGTAAATTATTTTTATGAGAAGGATTTGAAGTTCATACGAAAGATCAATTTTCATGACATGAAGAAGGGGAATTTAGAAGACCATGAAATTTCAATTTCATATTGTATGAATTAAATAAGTCCACACTTATAAAAATAAATATATATATTTCATGATGAATAAGAGATGAAGAAATGAGTGAATAATTGTTTTTTATATATTTGATGTGGATATGTATTTCATTTTATTTAATATATAATATTTCCATAAATATATTGAGGCCTTATTTAAAATGAAGGGAAAACAGTGGGATATCCCAAGCCATATTAAACTGAAGCCCATGTGGGACTTGAATGGTTTTACTATTCTTAGGGAACCCATCTTGGGCCAACCATATGGAATTACAGTTTTTTGGGATGAGTATAAGACTAGCTATGCTCGTGTCTACTATGAAAGGAGGTACATATGTGAGACCATGTATAAATCCAAAGTATGTGTCAGTGGGAATAATCTATTGTTTTTGTGATATTCGAGCTTCGGTGAAAATCCCACATGGCCATCTCGATGTCACTACAGCACATTCTAGCTAATAAACAACATGAAAGAATAATGGGATATTCAATGTGGGATAGTGAATCATGGGTATTGTTCCCATGTAACTTATGTTATGAATGTATCCACAATCATCTGATATGTTTAATCAAGGTCATTTGACCATCTTCAACCTCTTGTGTAATTTTATTGCCATCTATTTAGGTAGTAAGCTCTGATCTAGCTCACGAAATCTCATGTCCTTCTTTAGTGATAACATTACGTGAATGAGACTACTCAAACCAAACGGAATCCATGCATGCAATCTTTATCTTCCATTAGTGAGATTAAATTTAACATGCTCCTCATCCAATTACAAATGCGGTTTTTAAGGGCACTCAGTTATCTAATCACCATTGATACAATCATGTTTCTCAAATGGAGGATCATGTTATTATATTTTCATGCATGTGATGACTACATCGAAATTTTGTAGCATGGAGATCCAATATTTTTTGGATTTTCCATAAATCAACATGAATGAATCTTGTGTTTAGAGACAATTCATGCTATGATTTTATTTTATGGAATTTTAATAGGGCATTACACATCATAAAATATGTTGTTTAAGGTAGTACAATGAATTTATTTATTCTTGTAAATACTAATGGATTCCTAAGGAGATTTGTATATGATAGTTTTAAATAGATGTTGTATCTAAATAAACAGAGTACCATGAATAATTTTAGATGGGGAGGAGTTCCACACATTTCTATTTGTGTGAAGGAAAATAATACTATGAGACATTTGACTTTTAGATAACACACTAAAATGCTACATGAAGAACCAATTCCATGAATCCATTTGAAGGCACATGATTCAATAAATGTTTCCTTCATGGTTTTCATGAATGAAAAAATCATGGTTAACATGCATGCATCCATTAATTTTTAAAGTTAGTGTATTGTCTAAAAGGTTTTCCATCAATGAACCACTATAGTTGGTTTATTGAATTAGTGATAGTGATTTTTCTTTGTATCATTACATAATGTGTACAAGGTATGTGTGGATTCTATGTGTTCAAGATGAAACACATTGTTGATAGAATATTCACACCCCTTGTGTGAAGGAATTTCATGTTGCACAAAATATGAATACATATAATAACATGAATGTCTATGGTTTAAGAGTGGTGTTCTGTGAATCTTGTATAAAGAAATAAAACCACACATAACATGGATGTTCACAAATAAAATAATAATAAAGATAATTTTTTTGTTAAGGGTTTTTTTTATAAAGTTCATGAAACATCCATACATGAATTATAAATGGAATAAGTGAATTAAGTCTTTGTATATTTGTTTGTTGCATAAAATATTGATTGAATTTGAGTTCATGAGATTCATTAATTGAAAGTGTATCTATCCAAAATTTTGACATAGTGGGGAAGATGTAAATGTGAAATAAATTGAACAATTCATCATTTATTCATTCTAAAAAATAAGTGAAGTGGAATTTGTATCTTTCACATAGTGAAGAGTACTGGTATAACATGCATATAATATTGTTGATTTATTATTATTTCAATACCTATAGTAAAAGTACTAAGTAATTCAGTTGATTCACCAATAAATAGTTTAAAATTTAGATATTTTTCATAATATTGTTGAATATCATTGAATAATTGGTGGTACCAATATAAAAAATTCCATTAAATACTGGTGGTACTGGTATAAAGAAAACTAGTGACTCAGGAAGATTTTTTAATTCTTACCTAAACACAGTGTGACTATTATAGGCTTCTATAATCCCTACAAGGAAATAGTGATAAGATAATTAGTAAATCAACCAATGGTCTATCGTGATAAGAAGTTGATCTTTGTTCTGAACCTTGTAAAAATATCTGTCTATTTCAGTTTTTTTATCATCCAAATTGCTTGTGTATGTAAATATTGAAATCAGACAATAGATCTATTATTCTTAACCAGTTGAGAGGATAAATTTTATTGGGTTTAATTAAAGGGAATGAAAATTTCATAAACAATTGGGTATAGTGATTCACTACCCCCTTAGGTTCCATGAATTTTCCATATGGGTTCTACATATAAGATAATATTTATCCCACTGATTATCCAACATGGGGATAATACCCTCCATCAAGCCATAACTGGTGGTTGGACCATTGAAAAAACTATAGTAGAAGGAGAAAAAAAGATCAGCTAAATATTTCCTACTGTTAATAAATTAGGCATCATCATTTATAGTAGAAGAGGATCTATTTCTTTTTATAGATTGATTTATAGAGTTGAAAAACATGGAGTTTTTTAACTATCCCTATGCCATTTAGTTTTGAATTTTTTCCCTTTTGATGATTTTGTAAAGATTTAAGAAACTATTAAGATCTATTGAGGCCAAAATTTCTTATTCTTTTCCATCTAAAAATCAATTCACTTATTATTATATTGAATTAAATAAAATGTTGATCCCATGTTAGAAATGTATTGATCAAGATAACTGAAGAAATCTCTGCTCCACTCTATCAAAATTATCTTTTGGATCTTAATATTAAAGACACAATATAAGACACCATTATTATAACCAGAAACCCATACGTCTAAGATCATATTTTTACATTTTGGGTGAAAAGTCCATGAATTATTGAATCTGAAAGAGAAAGGATGTTTAATATATATTTTGGTAATATGAAATAGAATAAGATGATTTTCATAATTAATTATTACAAGGGTTGAAGAATATATGGAAGTCCATCCATCAATAGGATCTTCATTGATAGAGGTAATATCATGGTTAAAATCAGCCATTTTTTCAAATTCTTCGTGTACTAGGTTTACTTTGAACCCACCAAATTAACTTTATAATTATTTTTTGCCTCAATACATGCTTCATATTCTCTAATTTATATATAAATGTTGTAAATAAGTCTCATATCATCATAATTTACAATATCATTAAAATATCTGAAAAGTGTACATGTACCATTAATAGATCCACTCAAAGAAAGAATATTCTTTCTTATAATTCCCATATATCCTAATATATATGGTAAGAATAAATTAATGATAAAAATTAATACAATACCATGAATTTAAAACTATGTTAGACCATCTGTTCACAATATTTGACAAATGATAACCCATCTAGGATTGAGTAAAATAAAACTAGGAATATTTTAACCTATGTGGGAGAATGATTACTCTCATTTTAATGATAAAACATTTTTTCAAGAGAATTATTCATTATATTAACAATTATTTTGGGCTTAGACAAGACAATAAGACCAGGTTTAAGATTATAAATGAAAATACTTAGTGAACATATTGGTTTAGGTTTGGCTAGATCATTATAGTTCCAAAATAATATCCTCAGTTATATTTATTTCTAGTATTGGATACCCCATTATTATTACAATTGGATTTTTCCCTTCTTCCTGATTTCCTTTTTATACCAAATTCTTTCACATCATTTTCCAAATATCTCATCCCTTCAATGGTGTTCATAATCTGATATAGATTCACTATTAACTTATCTGACATCCTTTTGTCGGGTATCCCAGTTAGCATGATGAATTTTATTATATATAGGGAAATATTTATCTTTGATATCTCCGTCATTTTCCTCTGTTCTATGGTAATTTATGGATTCTTGAAATAAAACTATCGCATTCGTGTTCCCATCTAATTTTGAGGATCTCAAGGGGCATCTATTATCATCTAAAATAAAAGAAGGAGTTTTAGGCTCTGGGTGGTGATAGTTGGGATTTACTTGATAACTGGATCATTAAAAGTTACTTATGTAGACATACTGGTGAAATTAGAATCACTATTAGAGAACCCTTATTTCATAAAATAAGTAGAATTGTTCATATAAAGGTATTATTCAAATGTGACCTTAGCTGTATAGCTTCCATAATCCACTATAGGTCTAGGTTTATTATGATAGGTTTGATGAAAACATTCCCAATAGATTAATAATATAAATACATAACTCAATTAGATTAAAAGGATATATATTATAATATAAAATCCATATAATATTGGTATCTGTACATTACATAATATCAAAATCAATATAACAATGACGGTGTAGTGTCATAACTACTCTAAGGAAAAAATTAGAAACTCCTCCATAACCCCCAGAATATCCAATGGTAGAACATCCACTAAACTAGGAATCAACCCTACCAACTAAAATATAAGAGTCTCTATGAATCTTCTAGATATTTTATAATCCCACAAACAAATTAACATTTTATGCAGACCTTTCATTGTAAAGAAAACAAATCATCCAAAAACAATATACTGTACACTGTATAGAGTATATAAAGTTCATGGAAGTGATAACCACATATGTTTTTACCTATCAAAAGAGTATATTCTCTCCTAAATAATATTTCCCAAAATCACATTTCTTCTCTAACACTGTAGAGGTATTCTTAACCAACATCTTACTAGGGTAGCTAATACTAAATGAATGATAAGTCTAACCATTCTGAGTCCCAATACTATAACTATGTTATAAAAACATGTGTATTTTAAATTTATATACAAGAAAATGCTTTATAAAACACATTAAATTTAGTTTTATGATCCATTATAGGTGTTTTGGGGATCTCATGGGTCATTTCTATGAGTTTGATATATGTTTGGGCGTGAAATCTATTGTGGGTTTCATATCATGCTACAATGAAATAGTTCTTCAATGTAATATGGTATGAACGATGGCCCATAAAATAATAATACAAGAATATTTTGTTATGAGGAGGTCCTACATAATAATAACATCCTTGTTTCTTGGATCTATGCATGATCACAAAACTTACAGAAGTGGTTGGTTGTGTCGTGAAACTTCTATATTGTTAATTTTAGGGCCACTAGAGGTAAAATACTTGTGTTAAACCCATAATAATTTCATCATAGTGAGGGGAGACATCATATTAATATGTTCAGGCCCATCAAGTACCGCACCAAATCTGATGGATTTATAAAATGTATGTACTAGAGAATTGAGTTTTCTATTATTCCATTATGATGGGTGTTTCATCATTACTGTAGGTCCCACACAATGATGTATCCCAATATGGTCATTGCTCCATAACCAATATGGTTGTACAAAAACACATGAACACGATATATTTTCAAAAAAATCAATTAAATGGAATTAATTTTAAAAAGATTATATAATTAGATATTATTCATTTATCTTAGTTCATGCTTGTATCTCATATTCCTTTCTCTTTACTCTTCAGAAAACATCTCATTCGTCCTTTATCAGTTCTACATTTTTTTCATTATGTTCGATAATTTTTTATGATTATGAGTACCATGCTTTAAACATTATATATTATAGGTACGTTTGAATAGAATTCTCTTTAATTAATCCAAAAATATCTTTTGGGTTTATAGTTTTAGATAATTAGGAAAAACTCTTACATAGTATACCTATACATTACATGTGGAAACATATAAACAATATCAATATTTTCCCACCAAATAAAACTATTTTTAATAAAACATTATTTATTCAACTTAACCTCTTACATATCCTTAGTAAACATTAAATCAAAGATAAAAACATTTTAAAATGTTTAATGGGATCAAAAATCATAAAAAGTGACATAAAAATATAAAATCATCTCATTGAGTGGAAAAGATTAAAACCCATGAAATAATAAATTAGTAGAAATTTTCATTGATATAATAGAATAAATCATTTACACATAAATATAGATACACTTTTTGGTCAATGAAAACAATAAAACTCTATACAAATAAAATAGAAACCATTTTTGGAAACTCCTATGATCATATTCATAACATGTTTTTAAACCGTATCATAAAATACAGAAGCCTAGTTAAATCTATATGAATATAAATTTGGTGAATACCTCATTAATACCTCAAAATACAAGGTAAATTACCAAAAAAAATTATAAATATCTAGGTGTACCAAAATATATAACAGGAACACTTGGCACTATCTCAGTACATGGAACATATAAGCTTTATCGAGCTCACCTATGAGCTATAATGGGGCACAAACCCTTCTATAAGCTATATCAGGTTCAATAATTTTAGATATAATTATCACGTGCTATATAAAATAATTTATTATTCATGTTTTAAATATGAACACTTCAAAAAACCTCTTTAAAATCCATATGAAATACACTTCAGATTTCAAAATAGCATTTTCTTTTGAAGAATAACATTTAAAATATAATAACTCTACAAGTAATAAAGAATTATTTTTCAATGAAAATTACCATGGAAGGTTATAATTGAATCATCAATTCATTAAGGATTCGTGACGGTGGGAAATCCACTAATTCTATATAAGTTAATAAAATTTCTTCCGTACGTTTGTTGAAAAAAAATCACAAAGTAACTCTTTTAGAAAACAATAAAATGATTCCATTCAAAATATATTATAAAAAATAAAACATCAGTGAAGATTAAATTTAAAAATATAACAAGTATAATAAAATTATTATTTAAATCATTTTTATAAAATAATATGTATGGATGGATAATGAGTTTTAGGGAAAAAAAATAAAGTCTCTTATCTCATGTATAATTTTTCACATATTTCATTTATAATAATTAATGATAATTTTTTTGTAAAGAAAATTTACATTCTTAAAAAATATGTTTCATTATTCCATTTATACCACTTATTACAATATTAAACACAATTACTAGATCATTTAAGTTCATTTCTGTTGTTTTGATGATACTTATTTCATAAGTCGAAAATGAATTCAATGATTTGACTATGGTATAGGTCATTATTATTACATCTAAAAACACTAATAATGAAATAATTTTCATTTTTTAAATTAATTATACTTTTAAATCTTATCAATAAGTATGTTTATAAACTACGTTACCAACATGGTGATGATAGCTCGTACATACAGATGAGTAACCTTTCCATTTTTTCAAATATCATTATTGAATGAAGGTAAATATCATTTTAATTTTACCGAATTATAATAATATCATATATATCAAGTTATTTCATTTAATATACTTATATTTTTCATCCATGAGGTTTTTTGAGGAAAAATGAATCACATCGCTTCATGGAGGTGGTAGTCTTCATGTACGCATGAATGATGTAATCATTTTCCAATGAATGGAATGGTAAGAATGTTAATGAAATATTGTATTCTCAGTTTAAATATTACGTCTTTAACATCCTATATAAACATTAAATCCAACATTATAACCAATAATGGGGGTGGTGATGAAAAACTAATTACAACGTTTCGTGAGGTGGTATTCCTCCAAAGATATGAATAAGGAATTATTTTCTTATTTGATGGAAGAAGAGATGGAGATAGGTCATCACACTGACGTAATGAAATATAAGTATATATATTATACTAATTTTATTATACTATTATGTTTTAAGATGTTTTGAGGTTTTTTGAAGAAGAAATAAAACTAAAATATACAGATAAAAATTATACCACTTCAGTGGAAATCCTCCTTTTCATAATACCATAATACCTCTAGGATTGGTATTCTAAATAAAATAATGGCTCTAGAATGAGGGGAGGGTTCTAGAAATGTATTTGGGTAGGTATTGTTTGATTAAAATGGGGTTTTATGTGTGAATTATGAGATGAAGATGTATACTTTAATAAGAGAGGGGAGGGGAACTCTTGGCATTTTTTAAAATATTAAATTAAGATAAATAAATTTTCAATTAAAAATACATCCATCTGAGTTATTTCAATGAAAATTGCAATATGGGTCTCAATATAACCATCCAATTAAAATTATTCAAGTGTTTACTATATATATACTATTAAAATTGGGATATATATACTATTTATCTCCTTTAACTCTTTCCTTAATAATATAGATGTTCAAATTTTGATGGTCAATATAGTTACTATAATTTGAAAAATTACCCATAAATGGACCCTGGTTGATATTTACAACATTATAATAATGCAACTTCCAAATTTATGATTTCTTGGAATTTTATATCATTTAATAAATATTGTATATTATAAAATATCTATAATATCAATTTGAAGAACTATTCATTAATATAACTTTATTAATATCAATATATAACTTAAAATTAGAAAAAAATTGTTCTAAAACATCCCTAAAATTTACAATATGTCTAAAAATTCGTGGAATAAATCAATTATTTCTAATTATAATAATTTTAATTTTTTTAATATCAATTATTTTATTTTTCCTTTAATCAAATAATTATTATCTCATCATTGAGTCAAAATTTAAGGTCATAATTTCATAAATAAAAATTAAAAATAATTCATGATTATGTGTATAAATATTTTTCTCATTACAAATACTATTAATAGTCAAACATATCCTCAGGATAAAACCACATTAAAAATAATAAACTTATTAAAAATAAGAGTGTGACATATTTGACTTTTCGTTAAATGAAATACTATATTGGTCATAATCTCATCGTAGTGGTCCCAAAAGGTCATAAAGATGAAAATAGGGTGATAATATCTAATAAACACTCATCCAATAAGATATATAAATGTTTATGGGTACTTATATAGTTCTTATAATGTTATTTTTAAATAAATTACACGATTTACCCTTTACTGTTTTAACAAAAATAATTAAGGACACTATTCCAATTCTCCATAAATTAAGGAAAAATTTACATAATTTGTACATAATGATTCCAAATACATATTAAAATTTTAAAAATTAAAATCTTATATATGACCCAATTATATTATAAATTAAATCAGTAAAGAGTAATGAAAAAAAGTTTTTCAAAAAATTCCCTTTTAAAATATAAAATATTTTTATAATAAATTCAATTAAAAAATATATTTTAATAATCAATCCTTGGATTATTTAAAATCAAAATTTACTAATTAAAATTAAATAATTACCCATATCATAATCTAACCATATAAATACAAAAAATTAAAATACAGTTTTCAATAAAAACTAGCATTTTTCACTATTCCATCATAAATAAATATTTCCTAAAAATTATAAAAATAATTCCTAAAATTATTTTGATACTATTAATTTAGATATTAAGTTACTTTTCTCAAAATAATATTCTATAATATTAAAATTAATGCTTTCAATTAAATATTATAAGAAATGAGTTTAGTAAAACCATTTCCTTTTCGATTTTATGAATTATATAAGATATTTATAATGAATATAAATATATATTTTAGGAATAGTAATAAATTTTAAAATTATTTATTGTATCATTACCTATGTTGTTAAATTCTCCAATACCCCCTTTTGTGAATTTAATGCTCACAATTTTTAAACTGAGGCTTGGTAACTATGGTTTGACTTCTTAAAATACATTTTTTGAAATCCCACATCATAAAAAGGGTAAATAATACTATTACTTTATATAAGAGAAATGTGAAGTCATATGGTTATTAGAAATAACAAATAACATGGTTACCATGTAGTAAAACATTGGTGGTATTTTAAAAAATCAATATGGATGACAAAACTATCTTCTAATGAATGACAAGGGGTGATAACAAACATGGTCATGATAATGTTAATTATCAAAAACCAATAAATCAATGATAGGTTAAAAGGTTGTTGTATTTATGGTAAGAATAGTAAATAGATAATAATTTTCTTTTAAAATACCTTTCCAAATGTAGAGGAATTACTTTACATTCTTGACTAAGAACAAAAGGAGATATAAATACATGAATAGTAGAGTTTCATCCTTTAATCAATTCTCATAACAACATAATTTGTTCTCCAAATTATAGTTACTCTAGATTATTACTTTTATGTATAAAGCTATAGAATAAAATTATGAAAACCATAAAATCCTCAAAATAATATTTTCCATTTACAATTTCCAATATGAATTAAAAATCCCATATGGTTAGTAAAATATAAGATAATTCCCTAAGGTAAACCCTTAAAAAAATAAAAATAAATCTTAATCTCCAAAATTTAACATTAATAAATAAAATTAATATAGTTCATTCAGTAAATATATATATTTTAAATTCCTTACAAATTTTCCACAATAATACTGAAACTAAAAATATTTATTATTTTATCACATATTCATCCAATATTAATTTTAATATTTATATCCAAATTACATCAATTAATCATGAACTATTATACCAAATTGTGCATTATCTAACCAAATTATTTACAAGATATACTAAACATTTACATAAAAAACTTGAATCACCATGAATCAAAATTAAAATCACATATTATTCAAAAATATAATTCATACATTATTTCTTAAATAAAATTCCATAATATTAAATTTATATTTATCCTATAATTTTCTCAAAAAATTATTTAGATCTTCTTCTGAAATGAGATTAATCAGATATTCATAAAATAAATTTCCAATCCAATGGTATTCAATATGAGAAATCATATGATCCCAGAAATAAACATATTCATTATCCATAAAATTAGATAACTAAAAATAAAATTTCATACTAACATGGACTTTACGTAGGAAAATGGTAAGAATTTCTCACTTGTTTTCCTTCATGTGTGGGTTTATGCCCTACTTCTTTTCTGGACATGATATGTAGTTTCCTATCTTTATATATGTAATTTATATAAAAATAAATAAATAAAATCTTTATAACCATTATTGAAATGTGAAACAAAATCTATAATAATAAACACAATATATTCAATAATAAATAAAAGGGTTTATCCATAAATTTATTTTCATACATTTCATTTTCCATCCTAAAAAGATAATAATACATAATTACTTCAAAAATAAATGTGTCTTAATATTTCAATAGTCATTTTAAAATTTCACAACATAACGCTTAAAATTAGTTTATATGTTATTGAATATATGATCAATATTGAAATTATAAACCCATTATGGTTTAAAAAAATCTTAAGAAAACCTCAGATAAAAACTTCTTAATCTCAAAAGTTCTAGAAACACTACTCTAATACCATCTTAAAGGCTCTACCTTAAATGCTACAAGAAGAACCAATTCATGGGGAGGAGTTCCACACATCCCAATTTGTGTGAAGGACAAGAATACTATGAGACATTTGACTTGTGGATAACACACTCAAATGCTACATGAAGAACCAATTCAATGAATCTATTTTAAGGCACATGATTCAATACATGTTTCCATCATGGTTTTCAAGATAGAAAATATCATGGTTAACATGGATGCATCCATTAATTTTTAAATGAAGTATATTTTCTAGAATGTTTTCCATTAATGAACTACCACAGTTGGTTTATTGAATTAGTGATAGTGATTTTTCTTTGTATCATTCCATAAGGTGTACTGGGTATGTGTGGATTCTAGGTGTTCAAGATGAAACACATTGTTGAAAGAATATTCACACCCCTTGTGTGAAGGAATTTCATGTTGCACAAAATATGAATGAATATAATAACATGCATGTGTGAGGTTTAAAAGTGGTGTTATGTGATTCTTGTATAAATAAATCAAATGATGCATAACATGGATGTTCACAAATAAAATAATAATAAAGATAAATATTGTGTTAACGGTTTGTTGTTTGAAGTTCATGAAACATCCATACATGAATTGTAAATGGAATATGTGTATTAATTATATGTATATTTTTTGTTGCATAAAATATTGATTGAGGTTTAGGTCAAGAGATTCATTAATTGAAAGTTTATATATCCAAAATTTTGGCATAGTGGGGAAGAAGTAAATATGAAATAAATTGAAAATTTCATCATTTATTCATTCTGAAAAAGAAGTGAAGTGGGATTTTTATCTTACACATAGTGAAGAGTACTCGGATGACATGCATATAATCTTGTTGATTTATTATTAGTTCCGTAAATATAGAAAAAGTACTACATTATTCAGTTGATTCACAAATAAATAGTTTAAAAGAGAGATATTTCTCCTAATATTATTAAATATCATTGAAGAATTGGTGGTACCAGTATAAAAAATTCCATTGAAGACTGGTGGTACTAGTATAAAGAACACCACTAACTCAGGAAGATTTTTTGTTTTTTACCTAAAAAGTGTGTGCCTATTATAGGCTTCTATAATCACTACAATGAAATAATGATAAGAGAATCTATAAATCAACCAATGGTGTATCATGATAAGAATTATATCTTTGTTAGGAACCTTGTAAAAATATCTGTCTATTTCAGTTTGTTTATCATCCAAATTGCATGTGTATATGAATATTGAAATCTCACAATAGATCTATTATTCTTGTAAAGACATGAAGATTGATGTACATGGACATTACATTACTTTTGCAGAATACTTACTACATAACAGAAACAGACACACAAGGATTGTAATAGTTTAGTGTCTTTGGAAACTCGGAATAAAAACATCTAATCATGTTGAAAGATCTTTAACATCTCCCATATCGATCTTCCCCTTTTTGTTCCCTTACCTAAAACCTTTCATTCAATCCTGGGGAAAAATAAAACATAAAAAGGGTGAGCTCAAATTCTCAGTAAGGGTAAGCATGGATAAAATAAAACATACCATATACATTTGAACTTAAAAACATGAACATAAAGTTTAAACATCAAAATCTTGAGCAACGACATAAAACACTGAAGTACATAATGCATAGATAATAATAGAACATAAATCATGATAAAATATCATGGGAATAAAACATGTAATTGTGGGAACCATTAAGAACATGATATGATTTCCATATTAGCCAAGGCATCGCTGCCAAGACCATCTTAGTGGACAAATCCCTTTCTAAATCGAGTTCACTCCTCGTTCCAGTCCTGTATTACTGAACCAGTTTAACTTGTCATTCCAGCCATTTCTATCTCATGAGATGAAAATCTTTACCCAATGAATTTAAGGAAGATATAGGTCCCACCCATCTCATAATCAAACCATTCTTACTTGTGCCACAACATAAACATAAATCATTCATCATAACCCAAAGAATAAAAATGGGTTTCATAAACATCATCCCATGATAACATAATCCATATAAAACAAATGGATATCATTTCATCATAAGAAAATTGAAACCATATAAATCATAGAGACTTTATACTTGAACCTTACACATCTGAAATAATTTAATCTTAGATGGAAAATGGTTTTGATAAAACACTTGAAATGAATTCTTGATGAAAATATCCTCTCTTCTTCAAAATCAATTTCTTTTCACAAAACGTCATGAAATTTTAAAAGAAAATGATCTTGTTTAAAATAGTCATGAAATCTTTTTGAGTAATCTTCATGAAAATAAGGAATTATAAAACCGTAAATATACTTTCATTCTGTATAAGTTAAAAATACATTCTTCTCGTACTTTTGCCGGAAAAGTCAAAAAGTACCTTGTAAAAGAAAGATTCCATACATACCATGTAGTAAAAGTCAAAAATAGGTAAAAAGGACTTTAAAAATACAGGAATACACTTTTATAAAACCTGGACATGGATGATAGAAATAACCCCAGTAAATACTTACGAATATGCAATCTCGGATAAAAATGAGATTTGCAAAATTATCCCTTACCTTAGGTATGATATGCTTCGTACGTATCTAAACCTCCTGTATAATGATTTAAATAATGTCATTGACTTATTACAGAATCATATTCATTGTTATGATATCATATATGTTTCACTTATAACTTTATATTACCCTTTCTTTTGTAAATTCCATGTAAAAGCAGCATTTTGGGTAAAATCATTTCATTTATCATATGTGTTTCGACTTGTCGTTCTTGATATTATTACTTATTTCCTGATTTACATAATTCTATAATTTAAAACACGATTTATATATAATATATATTCATCATATACATATATATATTATAGATCGATAAAAGGAAAGAAATACACCGTTCATGGAGACGGTAGGCCGTATGTACGCATGAACGTTGTTTTCGTTTCCTTATTCAATTCAATGAAACTAAATAGATGACATACATATATATATATACATAAATCCAGTAGCATTATTATTTCATATATTTCATTATTATTAATTATATAAACTTTATGATCATTCATATAAGGTTAACATGGATAATGAATCTCATCGCGTCGTGGAGACGGTAGTCCGTACGTACGCACGAGCGATGAAATAATATTATTTGTGGTAATAACATTCTAAATTTTAAATTATAATAAATAATTACTTATTTGTTTTGAATTGTCCATAATTGTATAATTTATAATATTTTAGACCATATAAATTTAAATTTATAGTTTTTAAATATTTTGGTGATTTTTAAACAATTTTATAATATGTTATTTTTATAAAATAACAATTGTGTCAATTTTGACACTATTCATTTATTTGAATTTAAATAAAATATATACAGAAGTTATGTTTAAACTAAAATCTTTAATAGATTCATAAAAGGTCATATGTATCTAGAAAATTAGTGGAGCACATTAAATAGGTCATAAAATATTTATTTTATTATTTTTAAAACCATTTATTTGGTTTATCTCTTAATAAAATAATTACTACATCATTTTTGTATAATTATTTAATATACTTATTTTTTCATAAAAATTAAAAATAAAATCCTATTATTAATATAAATCTATTAAATTTCACAATAATACTTTTACTCAAATTTATCATCTTAAAATCACAATATTTAAATTGTTATATTTATTAAATTATGAAGGTGACAACTTTGGCATCATTTAAAATCAAATAATATAAGTTTCATAATCGCCTTAATAAGGATCCAAATGTTCAAAAATTCAGAAATTGGATGATTAGGGTTTATATATACACTAATAATATGATTTGGGTAGATTTTTGGGCCTTTTGATATGTCTTACTATTTCAATAAAAACTATATTATCGATTTTTCACTAAATAAATAATTTCTGCATCATTAATGTATAAGATAATAAGGTAATTAAATAACTCTTATAAATTACAAATAAATTACCATGACCAAGAAAAACATTTTATCTTTCAAATGAGTATTTATAACAGAATTTATATTCTGTATAAACGTATATTAAAAATACTTTAATTATTAAAGTTGAGTGAGACATATTTCACTTTCCTTTAAATAAAATAAACTAAAGGTCTTAATCACCTCAAAGTGGGTTCAAATGGATTCCATTTTGACCCAAATATGACTTAAGACAAATTATAATCATACAATTGTATTAAGTAAAGTATTAGGATAATTTTATAATATTTTATTTACCCTTAATTACCCAATTTACCTTTTACTAAGGTAAATAAAATTTACCGTTGTTACTATTTATAAAGCCCATAAATAAAAAGTAGTCTATTAATATAATTTGGACCCACTGATTCCAAATATGGAATCCATTTTTCCAAATTCAATACATATAAGTTGTAGAAATTAAATTAAAATTAATCTCGTTGTTGAAAGAAAATGGGTTTTTTTAAACATTGCAAAAGAGTGAATTTATTTAACCTACGAATTCAATGTAAAATCAAGGCTAATGACATACATTATATTAATTGGTAAAATCATATTCTATTTATACTTTAAAACCATTCAATATTATAATTTAACCACATAAGTTATTACGATGAAAAAAGTTGTTTTTAATTAAAATATAGCGTGTTTTTACTATTCATTAAAATATGAAAGTATCAGAATAATATGAAAAATTTATCCAAGGTAAAATTTTATATCCTGACTCCAAATAACAATTTTATTTGGTAAAAGTGAACTTATAAACATTTCATAAAATATATTTAAAGTGGGTGCGCCATCAAAAGGCGGCAAAACTGTATTTTTTGAAAAATACTTATTTTACCCGAAAAATTTATTTTGTTCTTATAACATGTTATAGAAAATGTGTAAGATGAATAATAATGTTATAAAATTAAAATTTTATTTAATACTATTCATAACGGCTAGTTCATAATAATATTATAATAATATATCGTTGTTTAGTAAAACCCGGTATTGCGTACAACACACGCTATCGAGGAAGGTCGTGATTGCTTGTAATGAAAGCCAAGTCAGGGTTGCGTGTTGTGCAAGAATCCTTTATTAATTTTTATAACAGAATCCAACCATATTTCATTTATACATTGAATATATATATATATATATACACTCAATGTTGCGTAGAATGACTATTATAAAACGAACTTCAAATTGTGTGTAACACAATCCAAGAATAGTGTTGCGTATACTTCTAGATAATACAATGTGGCGTATAGAACAAGATAATCTTGTTGTAGCATAAAACACATTACATCAATGAAATTAAAAAAATATTTTTCATAAAATCTTAGGGTGTTACATTCTACCCCCCTTAAAATGAATTTCGCCCTCAAAATTCGTCGGGGTTATAAATCGTTTACTATTTATAGAAACTCACATCGTAAAAAGGAATACTAAAACTAAATTTTAAAAACTAAAGTATGAAGTGTAACAATTAACCCAAATAAACTCATCAATAGGTTTCCATATAGGAGAACATAGGTGAAAATATGGATATGGAAGAAAAATCTAACCATCATGTTCTGATTGAGAGTGGTAGAGAACATGGCTATGAAAAATCCATCAATCACAAAGCCATAGATTTGTGATGATATAAGGTACCATCTAATTCATCAGATATAAGAGAACTATGACAACATTTTTGGTTTTCAAGATCATTTACCTAAAGTTGAAGAATTTGAATTAAAATACTTACTTTATTTTGGTACAATCTCACTATTGTCTGTGCCCTGAACAATTTCCACTTCATCTCTTAAAGAAATGAAGTTGAATTTGTTATTAGTGAAGTGCAAATAGATCATGTGATAGAATGATGGGTCATTCCAACTATTTCAAACAAAAGGTTACCAAAATTTTTCAAATATACATAAGTCCATCTATGGTGAGGTTAATCATATACGATTCCAAAAATGAACTTATACTTCATATATCATACCGCTTAATAAAATAAAACTAGTTTCTACGAACCATGGACTTCTTGTATACCATTGGTATGCGATAAAGGCCAGTCGCACTTCATTTGTGGGTTTTATTCCCACATCCTTGTCCGATGCGATGGGCTGTCGCCCGTCTTACAGGTTGTCCTTTTTCTAAAACTACATTACTATAACATCCCATCAATAATATCAAAACAAGTTATATCCTTAAACAATACTAACTTATGTCTAACATAATCCATTCCAATCTTTAGTCTTATCCATAATACTGCAGTCCACTCTCATATTATAGTGAAAATGATTTCCAGATATTTCATATTACAAGCATGTTAATACCATCGTTGATCCCCATATATCATAAGATATGTCATGTTGGTCACATTCAAAACATTCGAAGGCCTTAATCATGTATTCTCTTGAAAAATGAATACACATTGAATCTTAGTGAAAACATGAGTGCTATCAAAAGTTAACTCTTTCCACATACCAAAACCCCAAAATTCTATATACTCAAACCATGATATAACCTTCTCCTTATATCAGTCATGAGTTCATGAATACTATCAAACATTTAATTTTCCCCTTATCCCTTCATTATGACCATATCATCTACTTTCCAAAAATATCTGAATAACCTTTCATGGTTACTGGTACCATTCATCGTGCACTTTCAAAACTTAAGGAAATAAAACAGTGTAACAATACTTAGTTGTCTCTTTATTCCATATTACCATGAGATTACTTATACAACATTACACTTGATAAACATGTAATCATTCCACTACCTTCTTATACCATTGACTGAGCTTCAACAATTCTTTCATCTCACATATCATTTGTAGTCTCTTCATCATCAAAAATATAAATACTACCCATATGACCATACTAATTCTCTTCATGAGACTTTCCCTTAGGGCATTGGTTGGCATTATGTCCATACATTCTACATTTAAAACATTTAACCAATGTTGATGTCGTAGAAATACCATTATCCTCATCTATGGTGTTAACTGAACCTTTTTCTTTGCACTTACTAGATTTGTGTCTCTCTTTTCCACACCCAAAGCATCTTCCAGTTCCTTTGAAACATTCTCCTTGATTCCTCTTCCCACATGATTCACATAGGGGAAATTGAACTTTCTTTCCTCTATGATCATCATGAAACTCCATCTTTCTCTTATTAGCCGAGTCAGGAAACTTAACAAATTTGAGTTTATTGATCATATTATGAGATTGCTGATTCGGCATAATAATGATGTTTGGACTTCCAAATCCCATTTAATTTTGTTTCTTATAAAGAATATCATTCCATTGTCCATCGTATCCTCCATTATCGTGAATCATCTTATTTCCAGCCATTTTCTAAAACCCAAAAGGAATAGTGTGAGAGGAAAAAATCATAATAAAGGGGGAGTATCTTCAATATATAACATCTTAGGTTTAATATAATATCATTACCATAATTCTAGGACTATAACCTATACTTATACATAACCATAGGGAAATCCCTAGACATACCTTAGAAATATCTCTAGGGATCTCACTAAAGTTCTTGCATCCTAGTTTCCAATGGTTGACTAAACCTCCCTCTGATACAAACCGTAAAGACCCGAAGCTTGATGTACATGGACATTACATTAATTTTTCAGAATACTTAATACATAAAAAAACAGACACATAAGGACCGTAATAGTTCATTGTATTTGGAAACTCGGAATAAAAACATCTAATCATGTTGAAAGATCTTCAACATCTCCCATAACGATCTTCCCCTTTTTGTTTCCTTACCTAAAACCTTTCTTTTAATCCTGGGGAAAAATAAAACATAAAAAGGGTGATCTCAAATGCTCAGTAAGGGTAATCATGGATAAAATAAATCATACCATATACATTTGAAATTAAAAACATGAACGTAAAGTTTAAACATCAAAATCTCGAGCAACGACATAAAACATGGAAGTACATAAGGCATAGATCATAATGGAACATAAATCATGATAAAATAGCATGGTAATAAAACTTGTAATTGTGTAAACCATTAAGAACATGATATGATTTCCGTATTAGCCAAGGCATCGCTTCCAAGACCATCTTAGTGGACAAAGTCCCTTTCTGAATCGAGTTCACTCCTCGTTCCAGTCCTGTATTACTGAACCAGTTTAACTTTCTGTTCTAGCCATGTCTATCTCATGAGATACAAATCTTTACCCAATGCATTGGAGGGAGATATAGGTCCCACCAATCTCATAATGAAATCATTCTTACTTGTGCCACAACATAAACATAAATCATTCATCATAACACAAAGAATAAAAATGGGTTTCATAAACATCATCCCATCATAATATAATCCATATAAAACAAATGGATATCATTTCATCATAAAAAAAGTGAAACCATGTAAATCATAGAGACTTTATACTTGAACCATACACATATGAAATAATTTCATCTTAGATGGAAAATGGTTTTGATAAAACACTTGAAATGAATTCTTGATGAAAATATCCTTTCTTCTTCAAAATCAATTTCTTTTCACAAAACGTCATGAAAGATTAAAAGAAATAGTTCTTGTTTAAAATAGTAATGAAATCTATTTGAGGAAGCTTCATGAAAATAAGGCTTTATAAAACCGTAAAAATCCTTTCATTCTGTATAAGTTAAAAAAACATTCTTCTCGTACTTTTGCCGGAAAAGTCAAAAAGTACCATGTAAAAGAAAGATTTCATACATACCATGTAGTAAAAGTCAAAAATGGGTAAAATGACTTTAAACATACATTAATACACTTTTATAAAACCTGTACATGGATGATAGAAATAACCCCCTTAAATACTTATGAATAATCCATCTCGGATAAAAATTAGATTTGAAAAATTATCGCTTACCATAGGTCTGATATGATTCGTACATATCCGAACCTCCTGTATAATGATTTAAATAATGTAATTGACTTATTAAATAATCATATTCATTGTTATGATATCATATATGTTTCACTTATGACTTTATATTACATGTTCTTTTGTAAATTCCATGTTAAAGAAGTGTTTTGGGTAAAATCATTTCATTTATCGTATGTGTTTCGACTTGTCGTTCTTGATATTATTAATTATTTCCTGATTTAAAAGATTCTAGAATGTAAAACATGATTTATATATAATATATATTCATTATATACAAATATATATTATAGATCTACAAAAGGAAATAAATACACCGTTCATGGAGACGGTAGGTCGTACATACGCATGAACGTTGTTTTCATTTCCTTATTGAATTGAATAAAAATAAATAGATGACATACATATATATATACATAAATCCAGTGGCATTATTATTTCATATATTTAATTATTATTTATTATATAAACTTTATTATCATTCATGTATGGTTAACAGGGAGAATGAATCTCATCGCGTCGTGGAGACGGTAGTCCGTACGTACGCACGAGCGATGATATCGTTCCCATAATTATTGAATAGAATTGGGGTGGACGGTATAATATGTCAGAATTAGTATGATGTTTAATAACCATATATAGTTATTCTTTACACCATTATACCCATCCATGAAAGGTGTTGGTGGAAAAACAGATTTCACCACGGCGTGGAGACGGTATTCCATAAGTACGCATGCGTGGTGATTTCGTTTTCCGTAGGATTGATAGATGGTGAAATATGGTTGTTTCATAATTATAATAACATATCAGTATATGAGTTATAATTATGTTGTTACTTCATAATGAAACAACTAAATAAGAAGAAGTGGAAGAAGAAATAAAGTTGAAAGAATCTGTAACAGACATTACCTCTTCTTTGAAGCGCCTCTTTGAGACATCCTCTTAGGGCACTAAAATTGGTCTTTGAAGAAGACCGGAACCTCTATGATGTTTATATGGAAGTGGAGAAGATATTTTGGCAGGGTTTGGCCAATATTGAAGGCTCAAAGTGGTGTGAGGAAGAGAGGGAGGAGGTGCCCTTTTATAAGGGAAGAGAGGGGCACCTTTAGAAATATAAGAAATAATAGTTTATATTAAATCCCAACCCCACTTAAAAACATCCAAAATTACTCATATCCAAATATTATATGATATAGTGTTGTAATATCATCAACCAATAAAATTTAGACATGTTAGGAATTTATTTTAAACATTATCAACTTGATTTATCCTTATTTAATCAATTTACTTTTATTTGTGGTAATAACATTCTAAATTTTAAATTATAACAAATAATTACTTATTTGTTGTGAATTGTCCATAATTGGATACTTTATAACAATTTAGACCATATAAATATAAATTTGTAGTTTTTAAATATTTTGGTGATTTTTGAACAATTTTATAATATGTTATTTTTATAAAATAACAATAGTGTCAATTTTGACACTATTCATTTATTTAATTTTAAATAAAATATATACAGAAGATATGTTCGAACAAAAAGATTTAATAGATTCATAAAAGTCATATGTATCTAAAAAATTAGTGGATAACATTAAATAGTTAATATAATATTTATTTTATTTTATTTAAAACCATTTAGTTGGTTTATCTCTTAATAAAATAATTACTACAACATTTTTGTATAATTATTTAATATACTTATTTGTTGCATAAAAATTAAAACTAAAATCCTATGATTAAGATAAATCTATTAACTTTCACAATAATACTTTTACTTAAATTTATCATCTTAAAATCAAAATATTTAAATTTTTATATTTATTAAATTATGAAGGTGACAACTTTGGCATCATTTAAAATAAAATAATATAAGTGTCATAATCGCCTTAATAAGGATCCAAATGGTCAAACATTCGGCCAGTGGATGATTATGGTTTATATATAAACTAATAATAAGTTTTGTACAGATTTTTGGGCCTTTTTATATCTATTACTATTTCAATAAAAACAATATTATTGATATTTCACTATATAAATAATTTTTGCATCATTAATGTATAAGACAATAAGGTAATTAAATAACTCATAAAAATTACAAATAAATTACCATCACAAATAAACACATTTTATATTTCAAATGAGTATTTATAACCAAATTTATATTCTGTATAAACTTATATTAAATTTACATTAATTATTAAAGTTGAATGAGGTATATTTCACTTTCCTTTAAATAAAATAAACTTACGGTCTTAATCACCTCCAAGTGGGTTCTAATGGATTCCATTTCGACCCAAATTTGACTTAGGACAAATTATAATCATCCAATTGTATTAATACAAGTATTAGGATAATTTTATAATATTTTATTTACCCTTAATTGCCCAATTTACCTTTTACTATGGTAAATAAAATTTACCGTTGTTACTATTCATAAAGCCCAAAAATAAAAAGTAGTCTATTAATATAATTTGGACCCACTGATTCCAAATATGGAATCACTTTTTCCAAATTCAATACAAAGAAGTTGTAGAAATTAAATTAAAATTAATCATGTTGTCGAAAGAAAATGGGGTTTTTTTTAAACACTGCAAAAGATTGAATTTATTTAACCTACGAATTCAATGTAAAATCAAGGATAATGACATAAATTATATTAAATGGTAAAAATATATTCTATTTGTACTTTAAAACCATTCAATATTATAATTTAACCACATAAGTTATTAAGATGAAAAAAGTTGTTTCTAATTAAAATATAGCATGTTTTTACTATTCATTAAAATATGAAAGTTATTAGAATAATATGAAAAATTTATCGAAGGTAAAATTTTATATCCTGATTCCAAATAATAATTTTATTTTGTAAAATTTTACTTATAAAAATTTCAAAAACTAGATTTAAATTGAGTGCGCCATCAAAAGGCGGCAAAACTGCATTTTTTGAAAAATACTTATTTTACCCAAAAAAATTATTTTGTTCTTATAACATGTTCTAGAAAATGTGTAAGATGAATAATAATGTTATAAAATTAAAAATTTAGTTAATACTATTCATAAAGGCTAGTTCATAATAATATTATAATAATATATCATTGTTTAGTAAATCTCGGTGTTGCGTACAACACACACTATCGAGGAAGGTCGTGATTGCATGTAATGCAAGCCAAGTCAGGGTTGCGTGTTGTGCAAGAATCCTTTATTATTTCATATAAAAAAATCCAACAATATTTCATTTATACATTAAATATATATATATATATAGACACTCAATGTTGCGTAGAATGACTATTATAAAACGAACTTGAAATTGTGTGTAACACAATCCAAGAATAGGGTTGTGTATACTTCAAGCTAATACAGTGTGGTGTATAGAACAAGATAATATTGCTGTATAATAAAACAAATAAAATCAATGAAATTAAAAGAATATTTTTCATAAAATCTCGGGGTGTTACAATTCTTAACCAGTTTAGAGGATAAATTTGATTGGGGTTAGTTAAAGGGAATTAAAATTGGGTAAACAATTGGGTACAGTGATTCAATACCCCCCTTAAGTTACATGAATGGTCCATATGGGTTCTAAAAATAAAATTATATTTCTCCTTTTGATTATCCAACATGGGGATAATACCCTCCATCAGGTCATAACTGGTGGTTGGACCATTGAAAAAACTCTAGTAGAAGGAGACAAAATGATCAGCTAAATATTTCCTACTATCAAGAAATTAGGCATCAACATTAATAATTTAAGGGGTCATATTTATTTTTATATATCATTTTATATATTTGAAAAACATGGAGAGTTTTCACCATCTTTATGCCATTTAGTTTTTAATTTTTTCCCTTTGGATGATTTTGTTATGATTTAAAAAACTGTTAAGATCTATTGAGGCCACAATTTCTTATTCTATGCCTACTAAAAATAAATTCTCTTATTATTATATTGAATTAAATAAATTGTTGATTCCATGTTGGAAATGTATTGATCAAGATAACTGAATAAATCTATGCTCTACTCTATCAGAATTGTCTTTTGGATCTTAGTCTTAAAGACACAAGAAAAGGCACCATTCTTATAATCAGAAACCCAGGCATCTGAGATCATATTTTCTACTTTTTGGTTGAAAAATCCATGAGTTATTGAATTTAGAAGCGAAAGGTTTTTTTATATCTCTTTTGGTAATATGACATAGAATAAGACTATTTTCATAATTAATTCTTGCAAGGGTTGAACAAGATATGGAAACCCATCCATCAACATGTTCTTCATTGATAGAGGTCCAATCGTGGTTAAAATCACCCATTTTATTCAAATTCTTCGTGTACCAAGTTTACTTTGAACCCACAAAATACAATTTATAATTATTTTTTTCCTCAATAAATGCTTCAAATTCTATGATTTATATAGAAACATTATAAATAAGTCTCATATTATCATAATTTACAATATCAATAAAATACCTAAAAAGTGTACATGTACCATTAATAGATCCACTCAAAGCATGAATATTATTCTAAAATTCCCATATATCCTAATATATATGTTAGGAATAAATGAATAAAAAAATTACTACAATACCATGAATTTAAAACTGTGATAGACCATCTGTTCACAGGATTTGACATATGATAACCCATATAGGATTGAGTAAAATAAAACTAGGGATATTTTAACCTATGTGGGAGAATGATTACTCTCATGTTAGTGATAAACCATTTTTTCAAGAGAATGATTCATTATATTAACAATTATTTTTTGCTCATACAAGACAATAAGACCAGGTTTAAGATTATAAATGATAATCCTCAAAGAACATATTGTTTTAGGTTTGTCTAGACAATTATAGTTCCAAAATAATATCTGCATTTATATTTATTTCTAGGGTTAGATACCCCATTATTCTTACTACTGGATTTTTCACTTGTTCATAATTTCCTTGTTATACCAACTTCTTTCACATCTTTTTCTAAATATCTCATCCCTTAAATAGTGTTCATAATCTGAAATAGATTCACTATTACCTTATCTGACATCCTATTGTAGGGTAACCCAGTTAGCATGATGAATTTGTTCATATATAGAGAAATATTTATCCTTCATATCTCCATCATTTTCCTCTATTCTATGGGAATTTATGGATTCTTGAAATAAAACTATCACATTAGTGTTCCCATCTGATTTTAAGGATCTAAAGGGGCTTCTATTATCATCTAAAATAATAGAAGAATTTTTAGGCTCTAAGGTGGTGATAGTTGGGATTTCGTTGGTAATTGGGTCATTAACAGGTACATATGTAGACATACTGGAGAAATTAGAATCACTATTAGAGAACCCATATTTCATACAATAAGTATAATTGTTAATATAAAGGTATTATTCATAGGTGACCTTAGTTGTGCAGCTTCCATCATCCACTATAGGTCTAGTTATATTATGATAGGTCAGATGAAAAAATTCCCAATAGATTAAAAATATAAATACATAACTCAATTAGATTATAAGGATATATATGATAATATTAAATCCAGATAAGATAGGTATCATTTCATTACATAAAATCAAAATCAATATAACATTGTGGGTGTACTGTCAAAACTACTCTAAGAAAATAAATAAAAACTCCTCCTTAACCCCCAGAATATCCAATGGTAGAACATCCACTAAACTAGGAATCCAACCTAACAACTAAAATATAATAGACTCTATGAATCATCTAGCTATTTTATAATCCCACAAACAAATTAACATTTTATGCAGGCCTTTCATTGTAAATAAAACAAATTATCCAAAAACAATCTACTATACACTACATAGAGTTTATGAAGTTCATGAAAATTATAACAATATATGTTTTTACCTATGAAAAGAGGATATTCTCTACTAACTAATATTTTTTAAAATTGAATTTCTTCCCTAAGACTCAAGAGGTATTCTGGACAAACATCTTACTAGGGTAGCTTATACTAAAATAATGATAACTCTAACCATTATGAGTCTCAATACTAGAACTAAGGTATAAAAACATGTGTATTTTAAATTTATATACAAGAAAATGCTTTATAAAACACATTAAATTTAGTTTTATGATCCATTATAGGTGTTTTGGGGATCTCATGGGTCATTTATACAAGTATGATCCATGTTAGGGCTTGAAATCTATGGTGGGTTGCACATCATGCTGCGATGCATTAGTTATTCAATGTAATATGGTCTGAATGAGGGCCCATCAAATAATAATACAAGGATATTTTGTTATGATGTGGTCTAACATAATAATATCATCCTTGTGTTTTGGATCTATTCATGATCAAAAAACGTAGATAAGTGGTTGGTTGTTTCATGAAACACCTGTATTGTTAAATATAGGGCCACTAGAGGGAAAATCCTTATGTTGAACCCATAATAATTTCATCATGGTGAGGGGAGACATCATATTACTATGTTCAGGCCCTTAAAGTACCACACCATATCCAATTGATTTATATAATAGATGTTAAAGGATAAGGATAAATTATTATTGTATAATATTAATATTATCTTGAATTTTTAAGATCAGGTCACAGTATTACGGGGTTGCATTGTGTTGAAGGAGTGTAATATTTCATCATCAATCATGTCAAGATGAACACAACCACACACATTTATATATATATACTAATTTTTTGTGTCATGTTGAGTGTCACATAATATAAATTTTTTTAATTGATATGTTGGTCATAAGGAAATACATGGGTTGCGCCTTGAGGGATAGTTAGAGGAATTTTTCATGCCATAGTGAGGGAAATACATCATGAAGTCTAGAAAAAATAGCATATCACACTCTTAGGGGGGTCACCATGCTCTAATGTACTAGAGAATGGGGTTTTATATTCATCTGTCATGATGGGTGTTGCATCATTACCGTAGGTCCCACACAATGAAGTGTCCCAAGATCGTCATTTCTCCATGACCAATATAGTCGTACAAAAAAACATGAACAAAATATATTTTCAAAAAAATAAATTAAATGGAATTAATTTTAAAAATATTATACAATTTGATGTTATTCATTTATCTTAGTGCATGATTTTATCTCATATTCCTTTCTTGTTCCTCTTCATGAAACATCTCATTCATCCTTCATCATTTCAATATTTTGTTCATTGTGTTCGATAATTGTTTATGATTATGAGGACCATACATTAAGCATTATATATTATAGGTATGTTGGACTATAATTCTATTTAATTCATCCAAAAATATCTTTTGGGTTTATAGTTTTAGATAATTAGGAAAAACTGTTACAGAGTATACCTATACATTACATGTGGAAACATATACACAATATAAATTTTCCCACCAAACTAAACTACTTTAAACAAAAAAAAATTTAATTTCATGAAAAAACTTCATGATATTCAACATAATCTCATCCTTATCCATAGTAAACATTAAATCCATGTTAACAATAATTTAAAATTTTTAAGGGGGAAAACAATCATAAAAAGTAACATAAAAATATAAAATCTTTTCATTTAGTGGAAAAGATGAAAAATCTTGAAATAATACATTAGTTGAAATTTTCATTGATATATTGGAATAAATCATTTACACATAAATATTGACACACTTTTTGGTCAATGAAAACAATAAAATTCAATACAAAGAATATAAAAACTCTTTTTGGAAACTTATATCATCATATTTTTTACTAGTTTTTAAACCGTATAATAAATAACAGAAGCCTAGTTAAATCTATATGAATATAAATTTGGTAAATAGCTTATTCATACAACAAAATACAAGTTAAATTACCCATTAAATATTATAAATATATAGGTGTGCCAAAATATATAACGGGTACACTTGGCGTTATCTCGGTGCATGGAACATATAAGCTTTATCGGGCTCACCTATGAGCTATAATGGGGCACAAACCTTTGTATAAGCTATATCAGGTTCACTCATTTTAGATATAATTACCATGTAGCATATAAAGTTTTTTATTTTTCACGTTTTCAACATGAACCCTTTAAAAAAACTCTTTAAAATCCATATGAAAAACACTTCAGATGTCAAAATAGCCTTTTCTTTTGAATAATAACATTTAAAATATAATAACAATGCAAGCAATAAAGAATTATTTTTAATTGAAAATTATCATGGATGAATATAATGGAATCATAAATTAATTAAGGATTCATGATGGTGGTAAAATCCACTCATTATATATAAGTTAATAAAATTCCTTTTGTACGTTTGTTGAGAAAATCATAAAGTACATCTTTTAGAAAACAATAAAAACATTCCATTCAAAATATATTTTAAAAAATAAAACATTGGTAAATATAAAATTTAAAAATATTAAAATAATAATAAAATTATTCTATAAATCATTTTTATAATATAATTTATATGGATGGATAAAGGAGTTTTAGGGAAAAAATAAAAAAAAATAAAAAAAAGCCTCTTACCTCGTGTATAACTTTTCACATATTTCATTTATATTAATGAAAAATAATTTTTTTTTTAAAAATTAAATTCTTAAAAAACCGGTTTCATTATTCCATTTATACCACTTATTACAATATTAAACACAATTACATGATCATTTAAGTTCATGTCGGTTGTTTTGATGATTCTCGGTTCATAAGTCGAAAATAAATTCAATGATTTCACTATGGTATTTGAGGAAATTATTATTACATATAAAGAAGCTAATAATGAAATAATTTTCATTTTTTAAATTAATAATACTTATAAATCAAATCACTCTGTATGGTTATGAACTACGTTAAAAACATTGAGATGATAGCCCGTACATACAGATGAGTACCCTTTCCACTTTTCAAATATCATTATTGATTGAAGGTAAATATAATTTTAATTTTATATAATTATAATAATATCATATATATCATATTATTTCATTTAATATACTTATATTTTTCATCCATGAGATTTTGTGGGGAAAAATGAATCACATCACTTCGTGGAGGTGGTCGTCTTCTTGTATGCATGAAGGATGTAATCATATTCCAATGAATGGAATGGTAAGAAGGTAAATGACATATTATATTTTCAGATTTAATAATTTGTCTTTAACATCATATATAAACATTATATCCATAATTATGACCAATAATGGGGGTGGTGATGTGAAACTAATAACAAAGGTTCGTGAGGCGGTATTCCTCCAATGATAATAATAATGTATTATTTTATCATTTGATGGAAGAAGAGATGGAGATAGGTCATCACACTGACATAATGAAATATAAATATATATATAATACTAATTTTATTATATTATGATGTTTTAAGATGTTTTGAGGTATTTTGAAGAATAAATAAAACTAAAATATACCGATAAAAACTATACCACATCAATGGAAATTCTCCTTTTTTTAATATCATAATACCTCTAGGATTGGTATTCTATATAAAATAATGCCTCTAGAATGAGGGGAGGGGTACTGGAAATGTATTTGGGTGGGTATTGCTTGATTAATTTTTTTTAAGTGTGAAGCATTGAGATGAAGATGTATACTGTTATAAGAGAGGGGAGGGGCACTCTTGGAATTTTTTAAAATATTAAATTACAATAAATAAATTTTCAATAAAAAATACATCCAAGTGAGTTATTTCTATGAAAATAAAAATATGGGTCCCAATATAATCATCCAATTCAAATTATTCAAGTGTTGACTATATATATACTATTGAAATTTAGTTATATCTACTATTTATCCCCTTTAACTCTTAAATTAATAATATGGATGTTTAAATTTTGAGGGTCAATATAGTTACTATAATTTAGAAAATTACCCATAAATGGACCCTGGTTGATATTTTAAGCGTTATAATAATCCAAATTCCTAATTTATGATTTCTTGTAATTTTATATCATTTAATAAATATTGTATATTATAAAATATCCATAATGTCAATTTGAAGAACTATTCATTAATATGACTTAATTAATTGCAATAAATTACTTAAAATTATAACAAAATTGCTCTAAAACATCCCTAAAATTTAAAATATCTCTAAAAATTCGTGGAATAAATTAATTGTTTCTAATTATAATAATTTTAAATTTTTTAATATCAATTATTTTTTTCCAATAATCGAATAATTATTATCTCATCATTGTGTCAAAATTTAAGGTTATAATTTCATAAATAAAAATTAAAACTAATTTATGATTATGTGTATAAATATTTTTTTTCTTTAAAAATACTATTTCTAGTCAAAAATATCCTCTGTATAAAACCACTATAATAATTATACACTTATTAAAAATAAGAGTGTGACATATTTCAATTTTCATTAAATGAAATACAATATTGGTCAAAACCACATCGTAGTGGTCCCAAAAGGTCATAAAGATGAAAATAGGGGGATTATATCTGATAAAAACTCATCCAATAAGATATAAGAATATTTATGGGTAGTTATATGGTTTTTATCTTGTTATTTTTAAATAAATTACCTTATTTACCCTTTGATGTTGTAAAAAAATAATTAAGGACACTATTCATATTCTCCAAAAATAATGGGAAAATTTACATAATTTGTAAATAATGATTCCAAATACGTATTAAAATTCAAAAAATTAACATCAAATATATGACATAATTTAATTATAAATTAAATCAGTAAAAAGTAATGAAAAAAAGCTTTTCAAAAAAATTCCCTTTTAAAAAATAAAATATTTTTATACTAAATTCAAGTTAAAAATAGATTTTAATAATCAAAAATTTTATTATCTAAAATCAAAATTTACTAATTAAAATTGAATAATTATCTCTATCATAATCAAACCAAGTAAATACATAAAATTAAAATATGGTTTTCAATAAAAACTAGCATTTTTCAATATTCCATTAAAAATAAATATTTCCTAAAAATTAAGAAACATTTGTCCTTAGATTATTTTAATATTATTAATTTAGATATTAAGTTAATTTTTTCAAAATAATATTCTATAATGTTCAAATTAACTCATTAAATTAAATATTATAAGAAATGAGTTTAGTAAAACCATTTCCTTTTCGATTTTAAGAATTACATAATATATTTATCATGAATATAAATATATAATTTAATAATAGTAATAAATTTTAAAATTATTTATTCTATCATTATGTATGTTGTTAAATTCTCCCATATCCCTTTTGTGAATTTAATGCTCACAATTTTTAAACTCAGGCTTGGTAACTAGGGTATGACTTCTTAAAATACATTTTTTGAAATCCCACTTCATAAAAAAGGTTAAATAATACTATTACTTGATATGATAGAAATGGGAAGTAATATGGTTTTTAGAAATAATAAATAACATGGTTTCCATGTACGAAAACATTGGTGGTATTTTTAAAAATCGATATCGATGAAAAAACAATCTTCCGATGAATGACAAGGAGTGATAAAAAACATGGTCATGATAATGTTAATTATCAAAAACCAATAAATCAGTGATAGGTTAAAAGGATGTTGTTTTTATGGTAAGAATAGTAAATATATAATGATTTTCTGTTAAAATACCTTTCGAAATGTAGAGGAATTACTTTACATTCTTGACTAAGAACGAAAGGAGATATAAATACATGAATAGTGGAGTTTCATCCTTTATTCGATTCTCATAACAATATAATTTTTTCTCCAAAATATGGTCATTCTAGATTATTATTTTCATGTATAAAATTGTAGAATAAAATTATAAAAACCATAAAATCCAAAAAATAATCTTTTCCATTTACTATTTCCAATATGAATTAAAAATCCCATATGGTTAGTAAAAGATAAGATAATTCCCTAAGGTAAACCCTTAAAAAATAAAAATAAAACTTAATCTCCAAAATTTAACATTAATAAAAAAATATATATAGGTCTTTCAGTAAATATATATATTTTAAATTCCTTACAAATTTTATACAATAAGACTGAAACTAAAAATCTTTATTATTTTATCACATATTCATCCAATATAAATTTCAATAATTATATCCAAATATCGTCAATTAATCATGAACTATCCTACCAAATTGTGCATTATCTAAACAAATTATCTACAAGATATAAAAAACATTTACATAAAAACTTGAATCACCATAAATCCAAAATAAAATCACATATTCTTCCAAAATATAATTCATACATTATTTCTTAAATAAAATTCCATAATATTAAATTTTCCATTATCCTATAATATTCTCAACAAATTATTTAGATCTTCTTCTAAAATGAGATTAATCAGTTATTTACAAAATCAATTTCCAATCCAATGGTATTCAATATGATAAATCATATGATCCCAGAAAAAAACGTATTAATTATCCATAAAATTGGATAACTAAAAATAAAATTTCATACTAACATGGACTTTACATAGGAAAATGGTAAGAATTTCTCACTTGTTTCCCTTCATGTGTGGTTTTATGCCCTACAGCCTTTCTAGACATGATATGTAGTTTCCTATCTTTTTATTTTTTATTTATATTAAAATAAAGAAATAGAATCTTTAAAACATTCATTGAAATGTGAATCAAAATCGCTAAAAATTATCATAATATATTCAATAATAAATAAAAGGTTTTATTTATAAATTTGATTTTATACATTTCATTTTCCATCCTAAACAAGATAATATTACATAATTACCTCAAAAATAAATATGTCTAAAAATTTCAATAGTCACCTTAAAATTTCATAACATAACTCTTAAAAATGGGTTTCTATGTTATTGAATATATGATCAATATTGAAATTATAATCCCATTATGGTTTCCAAAACACTTAATAAAACATGAGATAAATACTTCTTAATCTCAAAAGTTTTAGAAACACTTCTCCGATTCCAACTTAAAGTATCCACCTTAAAAATTACAAAGTCAAGTGACTTTATAATATAATTATCTTTCATTTATTCTTAAAGATCATTTATTTTTACTTATTTGGAGAACTGGGGAAAATAATTACATAGTATACACATACATTACATGTGGAAAAATATAATGAGTATCCATTTTCCCATAAAAAAATTATATAAAAACACATGGTTTCTTTTAATCAAAAATCTTCATGAAATTCAACTTTAACTCATCCTTGTGTTTAAAAATCATTAAATTCCATGAATGTTTTTTCAATTTATAATGGGTATGAAAATAATAAGTGATATAAAAAATAATAAAACTATTAGTATAATGAAAAAAATGAAAACTATGAAAAATTTACCTTAATATCAATGTTCATTAATATAATATAATAAATAATTTTCACCTAAAAACAAACACACTCTCTTTTCATAAATAAAAACATTAAATCACATAGAATTAAAATAAAATGAAAATTTGGAAACCTAGAGAAGCACATTCATGACCTGTTTTAAACCCATATAATAAATAACTTGATCCCAGTTAAATCCATTTGAGAAACACTTCGACAACTCCATAATTATTTCATTTAAATATAATGTACAATACTCAATTAAATAAATTCATATTTGGGTTCACCTAAATCTATAACAGTATCACCCCGCTATATCTGGGAACACCCAATGTATAAGATGCACAAGGGTCACCCATGAGCTATAATGGAGAAAATATATTTATATATGTTGTATCTGGTTCAAACATTTCACATAATATTCTCATGATCCATATAAAAAAATTTATGATTTTCCCTTTTAATTATAAAACCCTTGAAAAACATTTTAAAATCCATATGAAAAACCGTTCCAATTATCAGAAAACACTTTAATTTTTTGAAAACACTTCTAAAATATAAAAATTATTCATGTAATAATGAAAATTTTTATTTTAAAATAACCATGTTAATATATAAAATAAACATCATAGAATTAATGTTTCATTATTTTTGTAATATCCCCTCATGCCGTATTAGTTAAAAAACAATCTTTTACATTTTTTGTTGAAAACATCACAGAGTTCCTCGTTTGGAAAATTTAAAATAGATACCATTCATTTAATTTGGTAAAAGAATAATACATGGGTAAAATGAAGTTAAAAATTTATATATGAATATTAAAAACATTAATAAAATATTTTTTATAAAAAATCATGATGAAAAAGGGAGTTTTATGGAAATATTTTATGGAAAAAAATATATGAAAGTCCCTTACCAAGAGTCTAATTCATCGTGTATGTCTTTTATCATCATAAATTATAAACTTTTTTTGTCTTATATTTTCTTAATAACATTTATCTTGTTCATTATTCCTTCAATATAACTTAATAAAATGTTATATATAAATACATAATCATTTATGTTCACATTGGGCTTTTTGACAATCCTGATTTCATAGGTCCAAAATGAATTCATTCATTTAAATATGGTCATAGTGGTAATTAGTACTCAATATTCAGAATAATAATCATGAGTTAATTATTTTTTATAAATAAATTATGCTTTTAAATCTAATCATTAAATATAGTAATGAAAAACTAACTATGTTACAATCATTGAGATGGTATGTTGTACGTACACATGATTAACATTTCAATTTTTCAAAGACAATTATGGAAAGAAGGTAAAAAATACATTAATTTTACATAATTGAAATAATATCATATATATATATATATATATATTCTATTAAATCTTGAAATATACATATATATATATCATCCATGTCATGTGGTGACGAAAAATCTATCTCATCGCTTCGTGGAGGGGGTAGTCCACACGTATAGAAAAACGACATTATCATTTTTCTATGAATGTAAACGTAATGGGTTAAATGATATATTATCTTTGAATAATGATTAATAGGAAATTAAATATATAAACATTAATTTCATAATTATGAACAATTTTTAGATATTATTATGGAAACCAAATTACAACGATTCGTGAGGTTGCAGTATGTCGTACACACAAACAATGAAATATTTTCAAATTTAATAGAACTGAAAATTGACATAGGTAATCAATATAACATAATAATATATAAATATATGGAATATATTTTATTTATTATTTTATAATATATAAATATGGTTTTAGGGATTTGGAATAAGAATCAAAAATAAAATATACAGATAAAAACTATACTACTTCTTTAGAAAACATGCTTGGATTAATACCATAAGACCTATAAGATTGGTATTATTCTTAAAATAAGGACAATTTAATGAGGTGATGTATTCTAGGATGGTATTTAGGATGGTATTTGAAAAACAAATTGGGTTTTTACGTATGAATTTATGAGAGGAATATGTTCCCTTTTATAAGAGATTAGAGGGTCACTCTTAGCATTTCTCAAATTATTAAATTAATAAAAATTATTTTTAAAATTAAAATGATGGTAAAATTATTTATTTATAATATAATATGATTAATGGTTTCATGAACCCTATAAATTAAAAATTAAACAAGTTTTCACTATGTTTATACCCTTATCTTTTGGTTCTAACCCTTTTAACGCTTAGTGTGACAACACGGATATTCACACCATTATGTTCAATATAGTGACAATCAATTAACAAATAATAAATAAATGGATCAAAAAAATATATTTTTAACCTTATAATAATAATATGGCATAGATTAGTATTTTTATAACTTATATATATTTAATAAAATATTATTTATTATAAAATACCCATAATGTCAAATTTAAGAACTATTCATTACATCGACATTCATAATACCATGGTAACACTAATAATTCAAAAAAAATTAAAATAATGAAAAAATGTCATGTATAAATATAAATTCTTTTTATTACATTATTTATCTATAATTATATTTAATTTAATATTTTTAAATTAATTTATTTAATTTTCCATTAATGTAATAATTAATATGTCGTTATTGAGTAAGAATTAAATGTAATTATTTCATCACTAAAAATAGAATTTATCATGATTAATATAAAAAATTTAGATTTTATAATTCTTTTTAAAGTCGAACCTATGTTTTTTATAACACCATATTAAATATTTTACTCTTATTAAAAACAACAGTGTCACATGATTTACATTTCATTAAATAAAATACTAAAAAGGTCAAAATTTCCTGAAAGTGGCCCAATAACATCATAAATTTTAAAAGTGGATTATTATGGTCCTGATATACTCATCAAATAATATTTAGGTAAGTTATTTTGTACTTTTATGGTTCTTGTCATTTTATTATTAACCTAAATTAGAAGATTTACCCTTTACTGTGGTAAAAACATTACCAAGGATTCTTTTAAAAAATTTCAAAACAAATGAACAAATTAGAAATAATGTTCTCATAAATAAAAATATTGAATATATTTTTTTAAATTGAAATTACACAAGTGAAATAATTTAATTTTAAATTCAACTGAAAAAAATAGAAAAAAAGGTTTTTTTTGAAAAATTCCCTTTTAAAATATAAAATATTTTTATACAAAATTCAAGTATAAATTTCATTTAAAAATAATTATTATATTATTTTTAATAAAAATGTAATAATTTAAAATTAAAACTAATCCATAGAATATTTTTACCATGTATATAATTTGAAATAAAATATAGTTTTCAATAACAATCAGTATTTTTAACTATTCCTTAAAAATACATATTTTCAAAAAATCTCAAAATTTGATCCTAAGATAACATTTATATAATAATTAAAAAATGATTTTTTTTAAAAAATTAAAATTCTATACCATGAAAATTAAACATTCAAATAAAATCTTATAATAAATGAGTTCATCAAAACCATATCATTTTTATTTTTAAAAATTACATAATATATTTAAAATTAATATAACTAGATAATTTCAGAATAGTATTAAATATTATAATGATCTATTATATCATTAAATGGGTTGTTATAGTGATTATTACACTAATTTATGTAATTCATTCATTACACTGGCGGTTTTGTAGGCTTACATCATTTATCCATATTTATGTCGATTATCCCAATTCTTGTTGGATTTAATGATTCTAGTTTCTTGACAGTAAATTAACTAATATAATTTCATTTTATACTTTATAAAATCATTATATTATAGGTACCAATATGATCTCTAAGATTTAAGTCTATTACATTAATTTAAATGATGTGCGGTCGCACTACTTTTTGGGTTCTTGACTAAAAAACAATTATTTGTAATGGTGTCATTCGATTTTTACATGATACTTTTAAAAATCCATAGGAATTCTATTCAAAACATTTAATTCTATGATTTAGGTTCAAAATGATAATTTACTTCAACAAAGGGGATGAAAATGTGTATTTAACCCCAAGGTGTTCCCCTAATGGGATTTCAAACTATTATAATGAAAATAAAAAACATAGGTGATCTGAAAATTGTTGTGTGAAATTTGTGGCCTAGAATAGTGGTAATATATGGTATTTACGGTTTTTTGGAAATGGGTGGAGTGGGTGACCAATTCATTGAAACCCATCCATGTGATTAGGTATGTCGATTTCCAACCCCTGAAAACTATATTGTTAAACATGGATGTTTATATGATATAACATTATGGTAATGTTTAAAAGTTATATAAATTTATTATATTAAAATTATGAGATATGATTGGTATAACAATTTTAATTTTGATGGATCGTTAAATGTTAATAATGTGTTCATGGGTTATGCACATATCCAATAAAAGATATGATTTTAGATATATGATTGGGAGGGGTGTGGGGATCAAATATGGACCATGTGTATGGATGACATAAGACATTTATTGGATAAAGTGCTAATCTTACCCCTAATAGTTTATGTTATGTGAGGGTATTTGGGATGGGATGCATTTAAATACATTGTTTTAATGATATGTGATGGTATAAGATGGTATTATGGGAAGGTTTCATTCCGACTTGTGTAACCATGAGATGAAACCAATAATGAGGGAATTTTCGTCCTAAAGAGATAATACATTATTAAATATAGTGATATGTGCTATTGGATAGTGATATAGAATCCCTTGTCTTGATGATAAGATATAAACCATGGAATGATGATTTTATGTCCCAAGGGGTTAATGACACGAGGACATATTAGAGGTGAGTGATTATCAAACCCTTAGGGTGGAAAATTGAGATGTTGATCATTATGGGAGACTATAAAACCCATGTTTCTAACAATGACATATGATGTTACTTGAGGTAGATATTTTTATGTTCTTAGAGATTGGATACGTCATATAATTGTATTTACGGTGGGTTCCAATCTAACCCCTAATGATGGATGTTGATATGTTTTACTATCTAAGGTAGAAATTCATCAAACAATTAGTTTTTATATTTGTGTGATGATATTATTGGTGGACACTACTATGAACCCTAGAATGGTTTTGTAACATGTTTAGAGATACCTAAGAAGAGATCAAAGCGGATATGGTTGATCATGAATTTCACCTGGAACCTGAATATTGACAGTGAATTATTTTTTTTATTCACTCCATTATTTATATTAAAAAATCATCATAAAAATTACGTATACAAGATATTTTTAGTTACATCATTGATGGTGGAATACATATTCAAACCCACACCTAGATAATGCACCATGGGAACCAAATTAGACTTCGTGGTTGCAGGTTATGGCCTAGCCATGTCCTTTATTCATGATAATTATTTTTATTATATAGGATAGATATTGAGAATCATCACTGGTCAAATACATGGGACCTGTTATTATAACTCTTTTTTGTATTAGTTTTATTATACATTAATGTGTATGATCTATCCATCAATAATACTACTTATGTTTTTATACCATATATGAAATTATTAGTTAATTATATTCTTATAATATGGGTTAATGCAATTTTAAATTGGAATTTATATTTTTTATCTATTAATTTGAGTTTCATTTGGATTATTATTGTTATTAATACCTCAAATAATATTTTTTTACCTGATCGAAGGGATATATTATACCTAGGTTATATGATCCACAATACTATTCTGTTTCCTCTAACACATAATAAGGAATGCGTGATGTACGTAGATATCTAATTCAGTCACTGTGGTGGTTAAATTAGCAGAGGAAATTACAAACTGGTATCATATCTATTTTTATTTTTATTTATCTCACTATTTATGTATGGTATAACATATATAAGATGTTTTTATTGTTTTATACTACTAATTTTCTTAGCATTAGCTGACCCATATATGATTGAAATCCAAGCTACCATGGTTGAGACTAATATTCTTGATTTCAATTTTATTATTGGATTACTTTAATAAATTTTATGCACTATGATATATAAATATTATTTATAGTATTTTAAATTTGTCCAAGAATATAAAAAGGGTGTGTGTTTTTACATCATGTAATGTATAAAGGATTCAAATGACATTTGTGTGGTTTCTTATGATTGTTCAATTTTAATATGATATAACAGTTTGTTATTTATTGTGTGAGAAATGACATATACAGTGTTCACATATGGGTTTTGTATAGTGTTGCTAGATTAAATCGTTATTATTTCAATCTTTTGATAATTTTATACTGAAATTTGATAGAAATGTATTTTGCAGGGTTTTTTTTCAATTATAAATACAATTCACCATGATATCCTTTAGCAGGGAACTTGGAGGAAGAGGAAGAGTATTCCCCACTAAAAGATTATCCAAAACCCCATGGTGTTAAAAAATTGACTATGGATGATCATATCCAAGAGATACTCTTATTAGTTATAATTTGGATGGATATAAATCTCATAAGTAACAGATTATATGCCAAAAATAAAACTAGTGTTTTAGATGTATCATCTAACACCATTCATGGGTGAGGGTATCCCCATGATACTAAGGTCTGGGTAGAGTTGATGAAAAACATTTATGACCATATTGTGACACCACATAAAAAGATATATAATCAACAACCATATATTTTATTTATGCCTTCAATGCAAGGATATTATGATGTTATAATATCATCATGTTTTGTTATCTTATATAGAGATTTTGATCTTTTTCAATAAGAATTTATTCATAGAGACCTAGAGGGTTTAATTGGTCTTACTAGTCTATATATCTCACATAGAGGGAGATATCATTTATGTATTATAGAACATTATTTAAAGAGTAAAAATTAATTCCCACAATGTTGTTTGTAGATGATGTATCTATGTGTCGGAATATTGAGGTTTTTCTGAGGTAATAAATTTTGGTAAAGGTGAATATATTTTACCTTTATTGTTTCACACATATCTTGAACTAGTACCTTATATCTAAAAGTTTCCTAAATGAGGATAGTCACTCTTGATAGTTTCATTATACTAAGGTATTCAAAATTGGAATTTAGAATATATGAACAATATGTTTGATTGTTCACTTTAGGGAAATTGTGGTTAGAGTAAGAAGAGAATTGGTTTATCACATCCTCAAATAGTGTATTTTTTTAGTGTTACCTGTGTTGAAGTCATATTGATTTTCATTCATAGTAAAGTTCATATCCAATCATGATGTGTTTATATGGGATGGCAGGGAACCTATAAAATTTTACAAAACATCACATTATATATCCAATATTAAAGGATATAGATTGTAATAGGGTTATGAAGTAAGATCATGAGTTCCAAGGAAGAGTGGTTGTTAGGATTTTATAGTCTTCTTGGATTTGGGTGGAGGACATATTTCTTAATTTTTAATGAAACAACCTTTACAAGTGGTTCATTCCATTGGATTAAGGAAGGATTTTGGGTCCAAGATTATGGAAACATTCAGGTTGTTAATCCTAATACTAAATATCAATGTTTTATTCCATTGATGGGTTGAGTTATATATTCGATAGCATACAACTTGGTATCTTCATTTTTTATATAGTTGCAACACATTCATTAATATTTTCTCTATTTTGGATGATATGGGTAAGCTATGTAGTACTTATATTCTAACACCGCATAGTTTATGGAAATATATCTTCTCAAATAAATTTAATCTTTTTGATATCTGGTGTTACATGAAGCACTTTGTTTGGCTTGTGTTACACACAACACAGAGTTTAGTTTGTGTTACATGGAACACCAAATTTAAAAAAAACATGATATACTATTAAAATACAAATATTAAACATGATTTTTACTAATTTTACATCATTATGGAGGATGTTAATAGGATTAGTTAAATTAGTAATATATGTGATGAATTATTTGGTGAAAAATTAATTAGAAATAAAAATAAAAACCATTTGAAAAGAAATAAAATATTTATTTGAAAAACTATGTTTATGCACACATTCACTTTTTTGTCAATAAATTAAATAAATATCTTTTCTAAATTAAGTTAATAAAATATATATTATATATTGAATTAAATTTTATGACATTCATCTTATATGGTTTTAACATGAGATAGGAAAAAATTCAATGTCTTTACTAAATACTAAATTTTTCTAAAATATATTTTTATCATATTTCTCAAACTTATTTTAAAAATATTAATTTTCTTTATTAGAAGAAATATTTGAAAATATTAAATGAAATTTTGAAATAATCATGTCCAAATTATCTTAGGGTAAATTTCTAAGATGTTTTTTAGAAGATAATTTTTCATATTAATAGTGAAAATAATGGTCTATATTATAAATTTTCATTTCCATTAAGGAATTTAAAAACATAAAAAAATTTCATATATTTTTAAAAGTAAAATTATTTCAATTATATATATATTAATAAAATTTATTTCATCTTAAATAATTTCACATTTGAATTTGATAAAAGTAATTTTTAAACCATAGAACATTTTCTCTTTAGAAAATAGTTTCCATATCATGATTTAATGATTAATTTTAAATTAAAATTTTTAACATATATGAATAGAATTATTAAAAATGGATTCCATATTTTGAATTATTATAATATATTTTATCTATAATGATAAAAATTGTTTTTTTCCATTTTGTATAGTTATAAAAAAAATATTTACTATAGTTAAGGTAAACATAGGTTTTCTGAGGTGTTAAACTAAAAAGGCAAGGGTTACAAAATAATTCTGATACTTGTGAAACAATAATTGTATCGAACTATTACTACCATATATCTTATATTTTATATAATTTACCATTATTGTTCCTTGTGGAATGTGAAAAATGCAGGTATAAATTTTTATATCCAAAAAATACAAGTGTTCTAGTGACCTCACATATAAAAGGCCATCTCCTCTTGTCTCCTATTCACACATCCAATACTGATTTCTTTAGACATTACCATACTAAGTCACTTCCTTAATTATTTCATCTCATCATATAATACTTACATTAACCGTAATGAAATCATAAGAATCTTTTTTGTGGGAACAAAAATATGTTTTCTGAAGAAGAGGAAAATTCTCTAACTGAGTGTTTTATATTATTCATTCCTCAACCTCCTTCAAATATTATTAATACAAGATGATATAATAAATTCAATATCATGAATATACTGATATTGTTTTATTTTATGGTCATGACCTATTTCCATCTCATATCCCATCAAATGGGATACAAAATCATGATTCGTTTGTAAGATAGACTACAACTCACCCGAACTGATGTTATTTGTTTTTCATCACCACCACTCACAACTAGAAATAATGATGGATTTAATATTTATATATGGTATTTATTATATTATTATACCTGTTTAGTTATAATACCACTTTATAATTATTTCCTCCTAACTCGTTGCAGGACAATAATGTCACTCATGTGTACGAGAAACTACCTATTTGCGAACTGATGTGATGGGTTTATTCATTTATAATTCACTTGGATGTTAATAAAGACATGTTAAATAAATATATGTAAAATTTTACAAATAATATTACTTCACTAATTATAATATCACATGTAACTCCATACTTTCTATTCTTTGGGGGATATGATAACAACATTTGTATATAAAACAGACTACCACCTCATGAATAGATGTGATTTTTTCATCCCGTATATTATATATGGATGGTAATATGTACTGTTATAATTAAAAATATATAATATATATGTATATAAATTATTTCTTTAATGTAAATATATTATTTATATTTCTTTCTTTCCTCCCCCTTATAATGTTAAAACAACATTAACGAGTATATACGACCTACCATCTCCATGAATAGTGTTTTCATTTTGAATCTCTAAATCTCATAGATTACTATTGAAACATACATACTAAATATAAATGTTATTATTTTCATGGATAAAATAATGGGGATTATGTAACTATGATCAATTAAAGAGGACAAAAAATAATAAATCAAAACATTATATGAAATAAAATTAGTTATTTCCCAAAATGTGACTTTGACATTGAATTATTATTAAAGGGTATTAAAATTTCATAATAAAAGAATATATTTTATGATATATATGTATTATTTATAAATATAGTTATAATAAATTTATATTTATAATATAGTAGGATTGAATGTGTATGAAGGAAGTGGAGACTTAAGGTAAGTATTTCCATCCCACTTTTTTCTTATATAAGACTCATGAAATTTTAATTAACTATTTATTTTATATAGTGTATATATTTCCCATGAATTTATTTTATTATTATTATCTTGAATATTATTTTTCTTTATATATCAATTTTAATATCTCTCTTTCATGGGGTTTACGGTTCAAAATTTTGAAAAACAGTAATGTATTTTGTCTCCATTTTCTTTCTTTGATATATATGATTTTTTCATCCAGTTATATTATTTTATGAGGTGTATATTATTTAGAACAATGATTTTTGTATATTGAAATTAAATAACTTCTGAGTAATACATAAAACATTGTACATATAGATTCCAAAAAATTGTATCAGTTTATTTCCTTTGGAAACTTGAAAACAAACTCATATGGATTAGTGAAAATCATCAATACTTCCCACAAAGATATCCCCCATAGTATTTATAATTAAAAAAAAATTATTCATAACATTGGAAAATGAATGATTAGAAATTGGTGATCTCAAATTACTAGTAAGGGTAAAGAAAGGAAATGCTTATGTATATCATGAACATAAGGGTATAAGAATGTGATCATGATCATTATAATATCATACCTTGTATATCAATTATTATAAACATGAATCATTGAATTTTTTTTTCATAAGGCACAATTCATAAGTAAATAAATAGCATAAGACAAAAAGTCATAACATTGGAATAAAGAATGGAATGGTTTCGTCAACATAAATATATAACATAGTAAACATGTATAAGTAGAAAGACGTTCACATTTTAATTCTAAGACATGTAATCAGGTTCACATATAACATTTATACTCATGAGATATCCATTGTTACCCAATGAATTGGATGGAGATATAGGTCCCACCCATCTCATAATAAATTAATTCATATATTTTCCATAAGATAATTAACCTTCATCATATCATGACCCATAAAAAAAGACTAGTTTATAAAAATGAAATCATAACCCATGAAACAAAATTTGTATCATTGATATATAATCGCATCATAACCTATCAAAAATAGATGGGTTTCATTACCATTTAATAAAATAATAACTAGTAAAAACAAGTGGGTTTCATAAACATATAACCAATGAAATCGAAACGGGTTTCAAAAACATAAAACCCAATAAAGAGAAATTGGTATCACAAACATCATGCCATAAAAACATAAAAAATTCATGAATGGATATTAATGGTACCTTTGGAAAGTTTCTTAAAAGGGAATGAGTAACATCAACTGATTTCATATTAGATGGAAAATAACGTGGAATGATACTTTTGATAACATTTTAGGATGAAAATATACTTTCTTATTTGAATACGGCTCTTTAAAATATAAAATCCTTTTCAAAACAATTTTCTTGAAAATAAACAAAAAAGATTATAATTAAAGATTTGAAAACCATTTAAAAACCTTTTTCTTTGAACTAGTATAAAGAGATATTAATAGTGTTTTGAAAACCATATCATTGAAAATACTTTTCAATCATATAAATAAGGCTTAAAATCATTGGGAAACTCTTTTCCATTAAAATATTTAAATAATATTGAAAACATTTTTGAAATATATTTTCCTTGAAATATTCTTTGAAAACATATAAATCTTAAAAGAATTTTGAAAAAAAAATCATTAAAAATAAATTGTAATTAAATTTTTTTTAAAATTTACCTATTAAACATGAAAAATAATATTTATTGAAATAACATTGGGTAAATCCATAAATTCCACATGTGGTAGGAATAACATTCCTTTTTCATGGAAAAATGCTAGAAACATTCCATGTTCAAATGAAGAAAAGAATATTCCATTGAGAAAATTGGTAAAAGAAAAAATGGAAATTCTTCCTCTAAATGATTATTAAAAAATTGTAGGATATTCTTGGAGATGCTTTTTAGAGTACATGGTTTCGAAAAAAACACATATTTCCAACCGAAGATATATTAAGGTTGTTCATTCTTATAAACTCTTTCCTAAATATATTATATAAAAATTTGTAGCACCCTTGGTTTTTGGTATGTACAATTGTTTAGGCATGTTTATGTTTTTAACATTGTTGGGTGGACTTCAGTAGAGTTTGGGAGAGTTTGGAAGGGTTTTGAGAAATTTTTGGTGTCTTTTTAATAGCTGCATGGTTTGAGAACTGTAAGGGGAAACCATATAGAATCCCTAGGTAACCATGCGATATAAGATACTGGGCTTCACATGGTATGTATATGGTTTGTCTATCCATGTGAGGAGGTCGTATGAAATTCCCTTTGAGGCAACAACATGTTCATGGTTAGTGCATAGTTTTCCTAACCTTGCAAGCTACCCATGCACAGAAATAAAAATGTGTTCTTTTAATTCGGGAACCTCTCCCACTCATCTTGAAGGAATTTCTAAGGGTTTTCTTGGTGTGTTTGAGGTGATTCTTCTTCTATAAGTCTCCTCTCATAGTGTTTTGTGGTTTTCTATTGATCTTCTCTTCTCTCTCTCTAGTTTTTCTATATCTATATCATTTACATGTATATCTAGGGTTGTTTTCTCCAAAACGTTTAATAGTTTGGCTTGTTGATGCTTTGCAAAGAGATCTAGCCAGTTTCATGGGGGTTATACCTAGATATTTTTGGTATGGTTGGGCATTGGTCGATTTCTCTAGAACACTGAGATAAGTGGAATCACTATCAATTCCATTTCTATTTAACTAGAAGGATTTAATTTCATATTAATGTTTTTTCATGAAATATTTTTTCCTTATGTTGGGAGAAGCTTGTTTGGAACCAATTCTGTGTTGCTTTGTGGATTTTGGGGAAATGGGGTTTATTTGTGAAATATGCATGTGTTATATTTTAAAATAGTGATTTTAAAATCAGTGGGTGTGTTTGTTTAAATAAATTTATTTTTTAGAATAGTTTTCAATAAAATGTGGGTTTTATTAAAATGAGGTTGGGAATGAATATTGAATAATGGTGTTTTTAATGAATGTTATTTTATTTAGTGGTTTTTTTAAATATCCCTTTTGGGGTGATAGATTTCATGGCACAGTTGAAGAATAATGTTGGTTTATGTGATGGGAAATTATTATTCGGCATGTTATTATGGTTCAAAAATTTTAAATTAAACTCTTGTTATGATTTGGTAAGTGTTGATTTGGATGAGTTGGATGTATGGTAGTTCTGAATATAGAAACATCAAGGTGATGGTTGCGAATGTACCCTAACCAAAAAGGGAGAGTGATGGGTTTAAATTCACACACCATGGAAGAGATATGTTGGGTGTGAATTTTCCGCTGTTAATGGTAACATCAAGTCTTATGTGTAGATAGGTGTGAGTGTGAAACATGGTATTGGGGTAGGGATATGTGTGTGGCTAGGAATGATAGATTGGCTTATGTAAAGTTGATTTCAGTAATGAAATGTTTAGTTGTTTACGATGTATTTCACTTATTAATGGTGTGTTTGGCATATTGATTAATTGTTAAATTGTTTTAATATAATTATATAATTATGCTAATGGTTTTATCTAACTAGTGAGTGTACATAAGTCATTTGGAAGAAACATACTGAGTATTATTACTCACCCCCTTCTTTGGAACATTTTTTATTTTGTAGAGGTCGTATTCTAGGACATAGGTAATGGTAAAAAAACTATTTTATTTGGTGTTTCATCTTGATGCTTGGGTAGTCTTGTGATGCTTGGAGCATAGACCTTGGTGTAGAGCTATGGATTTGGGTCTCGGTTTCTCTGTGTTTTTTGTTTACTCTACTACATGGTATTCTGATTATGGATTATTATACTTTGGTTGTATTGTTCTTTTAGGTTTGATGTATTGTGAAACATTATTGTCATTCATTGTGTAGTGTAGGTTTGAAATGGATTGTTTTCTTGGTTTCTTTTATTCAAATGTAAAATCATTCCCCAAATGTTCCTGAGGCCCTAGGCATTAATTTATAGCCTTTGGCACATTTGGAATGTTTCTTAAGTCCAAGTTGCAATGCTCCACCCTCTTAATCCAATGAGATGGGGAAGGATGTTACAATTGTTATCATCTTGTTCGGTCAATGACATTCATGTAAAGTCATTATTATTTTTAATTACATTGGTTGTTGGTCTGGGAGTTAACATTTTTTAATTGTTTATTCATTGAATTGGGATGGTATAAATGTTTAGGATTTCCATAACATGATATGTAAAGCATTAAAGGACGTATCTTTCCCATTTATACTAAACTTCAAGTTACCAGGGAGTTGGGTAAATCAGTTTTTTGGAGACACTTATAAGAGTGTGATCTCAATTTTTTGGTTATAGCCAATGTGATTAGCATGACATGCATGGTAAAAATGAAATCCCACTAGGATTTATATTTCATTTTCCATAATGATTTCTGTTTTGATACGAATGTGTTAGTTTTTGGAAAACGTGGAATTGTTTTTAAATGTGTTGTTTTCAAAAATGATTTTTTTGTAATTTTTAAAATGGGTCAAATTTCAAAACATAGTTTATTTTCCAAAATATGGTTGAACATGATAAGTGTGAAAAAATTTAATGAATTTTTGTGATATTTGTAATATAACTGAATTTTAAATTGTAATCCTTCAAATTCAAGGGAGTGGGACTAATAGTGATTTTGTGGCTATAGAAATGTCACCAAGAAAGAGTCATAGAGAGAAACTAGAGGAAGCTACTGAAAATATTACTACACCAAAGCCACATGTCAACCAACAGTTGGTTCAAAGTATCATTTACACTTTCCAAACCTATTAGTCATGACTCAAAACCAGATACTCCCGTCATGATATCTGTCATGGTCGAAAATCCTATTGATGAAATTAGGGTTGTCATCACAAGAGGTAGTGTGAACCCTAACACTGAGAGAAAAAGAAGGATAAACACCTTTTCTCAATGATATGGAGAAAATAATAATAAGACCACTAGATTGTTAAAACTTCCTACAAGATCTATATTTTGGATGTGATGTATTTAGTGTGGTTCAGTAAGCTACATGAAGTGGGATTGTATAGAACAACCTCGACACTGTCATAACTGCAAACGGATGGGGCACCTTCAATGTTATTGTCATAAAGCTCTAATTTCATGTGTTTATGACACTCCTCAAGGGTCGCTGGAATCCTTTGCCTCAGTGGGACTAGAGCAGCAATATACTCCTCACCTAAAGAGGAATGTTAGTCATGGTAATTTAGGGAATACCATTACTCCCCAGTAGGAGGAATTTCAACAAGGAAATAAAGAGTAGAGTATAGAAGGATTGAATCATTTTGAAGTCAATAATTCTATGATGTATGATCATTCAGGACAATCCATTGTGTGAGGAACAAATCTTATGAATTCTAACTTTCTTCAACTATTTTGATATGAGTTATTTTCAATTTTTATTGATTCTCATGTATTTAGTTTTATTGGTTTAATTATGGAAATGATTCCTTCGGTTTTGAAACATCACACTCCTCTAGGTAATAGTGTGTGTCAAGTCATCTTGGGTAGAGAATAATCAATGGTTTTAGATATGGTTGAGTTGATGTGGGGTTTATCAGTTCTTGAGGTGGATGCTTATGATATAATCTCGCATATGTATTGATTGACAATTTTTAAGTCCCACATCGACTGTTATGAACAAATGGTGAGTTTCATAATGGATTATTGTGTTGAACATATCATTAGAGGGTAGAATAATGAAAATGTGGGTGAAACAAGCTTGTTTATGCTAGCTTTTAGAAAAATCTCATTCCAGTTAGTGGTGTTTTCAATGGTATCAATGAAAGGAGTTCAATAGAGTGTTTTTTAGCACTTTTGGATCAGTTTCTCAATGTATATCCAGATGAATGTTATGGAATCCCACCCATTAGAGAAATAAAGTTCAAAATTTATCTCTTATAATGGACTAGTCCTATATCACCTTTGTCATATTGAATATAACCAATGGAATTGAGGGAATTGAAAGTGTGGTTGGAGGAGTCGGATAACAGAGGGTTCATCCAGCCTGGCACATCTATGTGGGCATGGCCAGTTTTGTTTTTTAAAATGGCTGATGGAACTCTATGGGTTTGTATGGACTATTATAATCTAATGAAGTTATGATTAATAACACATATCCACCTCCATGAATTGATGATTTTTTGTTTCCAGTTGAGAGTATCTCCGTGGTTCTAAAAGATTGAATATCATTTGGGATATCATCAATTGAAGGTGATAAAGGAGGAAATTCCAAAAAATGCTTTCAGATGTAGATATATTCATTATGAGTATGTGGTTATTCCCTTTGGTCTGAAGAATGCACTAGTGGTGTTCATGGAATTGATGAATCAAATAGTTCATCAATATCTGGATTTATTTTTGGTGGTATTCATGGATGATTAATTAGTGAATTTCATGATAAGGGTATAGCATGAACTACACTTGGTGGTAGTGTTGGGGATCTTAAGAGATCATCAGCTATATTCCAAATTGTCAAAGTGTGACTTTTGGATATAATATTCATGTTTTTTGGCCATGTTATTTCTTATAAAGGTGTTCTTTCGATCCAGAAACGATGGAGTTTGTCATTTCATGGCAACTGAAAAAAAATGCTTTTGAGATAAAAATCATCATTGGTCAAGCTAGGTATTATCAGAGTTTTGTTTGTCCTATCTCACGATTGTCCTTGTGAATGACATATTTGAAATGGAATAATTATCCATTCAGTGGTATGAGAAATGTCATAAATATTTTGAATAGATTTAGGATAATCTTAAATTAGCACCAATCTTTTTTTCAGAACCAGGGTTAGGGTACGTAGTGTATTGTGACACAGTGGGATCAGAGTTGGGGAGTGTTCACATGTAATGGGATCATGTTGTTTCATAAGGCTTTTGGATGTTTAGGGTGGATGATAATAACTACCCAATGCATGATTGGGATTTGAAAATGGTGGTTCATGCTTTTAAAATGTGGAGTCATTATATCTTTGGTGGGAAATTAAAGGTGTTTACTAATCATAAGATTTTAAAGCACATTTTATCACAAAGGGATATAAACATGAGGAAAACAAGATGGATGGAATATCTCCAAATGTTTGACTTTGACTTGATGTACACGCTGGGTAAATGAAATTTGGTTGTAGATGCATTAAGTAGTAATTCATATACTCATGTGGTGAAATAGGTATCAGATCAGAAGCAATTAATCTCATTCAAAGCATAAATGTGGTTGGAATGTTTTGAATAAGGTGATAGATTAGGTTTATTTATAGTGTCATTAGTTTATATCTTTTTTGGAATGGTTAAAGACGCATAGGATTCAAATTGTGAGTGTATGGTGATGAGGTCGAAAATCAATGGTGAGAGGACCATTGATGGTTGGGAACTGAATGGGTATATAGTTTTTGGTTTTCAAAATCAGATAGTTGTACTAGTGTCCTGACAGGATGAAATTATTATGTATTATCATAATTCCATATTATTCGTTCATTCTAGAATTTTGAAAAAGTGTAAGGAGTTGAAAGCTGAGTTTTGGGTGGGAATGTATGAAATGGTAAGTGGGTACGTATTTTCGAGCTTCTTGACTTGTCACCAATTCCAGGGATATAATAAGTGTCTGGTAGGTATATTTCAATCATTACTTATTCCCATACGGAATTGTGAATAGATAACAATGGATTTTGTTAATGGTCCCCCAAGACTAGTCAGAGAGCACAATGTCATATGGGTGATAGTGGATCGGCTCAAAAAGTCTGCCCATTTCATCCTGATTTGTGAATCTCATACGGTGGAGGATCTATCCAAAATCAATATCTGTGAAGTGGTAAAGATGCATGGCATTCTAGTTTCGATTGTATCAGATAGAGATATGAATTTCACATCACATTTTTGGAAATCCTTAGAGCACGACCTTAGGACACAGTGGATGATGAGCACGACATATATTCCTTAGACTAAGGGGCAGTCCGAGAGGGAGATACAGACTATTGAATATATGATACAGGATTGTGTGATGGATTTTGGTGGATCATGGGATGAGGACTTTCTATTATGGAAATTCTAATATAATAATAGTTATCAGGATCGATACATATGGCTCTGTTTGAGGGAGTGTATGGGTTTCTATGTCATTCTCCACTTTGTTGTGTGGAAATGAGTGATACCTTGATGGCAGGTTTGAACCTTCTCCAACATACTACAAAGAAGATGAAGCTGATCTGGAAGTGAATATAGATAGCTCAGATTCTGCATAGACCGTATTCGGACCATTTTCAATGTTCGTTGTCATTTAAATTGGGTGACCATGTGTTTTTTAGAATCTCTCATAGTCTGGGACATCACTGGTTTAGAATGCAGTAAAAATTATATACAAGGTATATTAGGGGACCCTTTATCCCCTGGAATTTTTATAATGATGCAAGATACTTTTAGTAGACTTCTTAACAGGGGGATAGGTAGGGGATATCTTTCCATTCCACCGGAGACATGGGGGCCTCGCGGTATCTCACCTCATGCACGCATATGATACAATCATGTTCATGAATGTCGTGGTGAGGTCTGTGAGGGAGATCAACGATATAATAAAGGAGTACTGTAAATGGAGTGGCCAGTTGGTGAACCGGGAGAATAGTTGTTTCTATATGGAGACTACGTGCGGAGAGGATAGGGTGGATGGTGTGAGAGATATGTTGTGCATGGGGAAAGGGTCCTTACCGATGGATTGCCTGGGGGCTCCAGTGACTACCGGTTGGATGCGGAACATGGACTTTGAAAAGGTGGTTAACAAGATGTTGGCCCATATAATGGATTGGAAAAATCATTTCCTATCCTTTGGGGGTCAAATTTCATTAGTGAACAGTGTGCTTGCAGCTATACCAGTGCATGTGATCGTGGCTACTAACGTACTGAAGGGGGTCATTAGTTCCATTGACAGGGTGCTCGCGCGTTTCATTTGGGATGCATTGCTGGAGGGGAAGAGATAGTGGGTCTCATGGAGGAAAATGGTGAGGCCGATCAACGAAGAAGGGATCAACGTCAGGAGTATGGAAGATACGGTTCATGGAGTACGTGCGAATCTTACATGGGAAATTATTGAGGGGGAGACATTGTGGGCAGGTGTATGCGGAGGAGGTACGAGGCTGGCATCACTGACCTTCCGGTGAGAGGCTTTTCCATGTGGGTGGAGGTGAGTAATATCATCCTAGATTTGCTGCACTATTCTTAGTGGATTATTAGAGAGGGGAGGATCTACTTCTGGGATTACAACTGGTCAGGGAGGGTGCATGCTTTTCCAGGGTGTCCGGCCCCGCTTATCTCCTTTAGGGAGGCCAAGCTTCATCCCCTGTTCTTCATAGTGGTGCTGGATGTGGATTCTCGGAGGGTCTTTGACTCAGTTGTGATCAACTAGGAGAGGGATAGGTGTGTGTTCACGCCCTCGGTGTTGGGTAGGTTCAATATGAAAGACTTTCGTAGGAGTTCCAATGATCAGCAGCTACAGGTGTCGAGGAACAGGGTGGATTGGAGCAGAAGGGTTCCATCAAAAATGAACTTTTTAACGTGCCAGATCAAGCAAAAGGTTCTCCCTTCGGATGAGAATATCAAAAGATTGGATATTAGCCTGACGTATGGGTGTCAGTGTTGTAAACGGAGGAGGGAGGAGAGCATGAAGCATATCTTCCTTGAAGGGGAATGGGCTCGTGTGGTATGGAGTTTTTTGGGAACGCACATAGGGTATTCTTCTGATGCTGACACTTGGGATCAGTTTTTGGGCATGTGGTTCCAGGGGTGTGATGGAAATGTGGAGGAAAAAGAGGCTTGGGCTTTGTTTTACAATGTGGGATGCTGGGTACTTTGGGAAGCGAGGAATCGTGCCAGGTACGAGGGACTCACGTCCACAGGGAGGTAGGTGGTGGCAAGAGTAAGGTGTCTGTTGATTGAACTCATGGGTATTGCAGTCTTTGGGGAGGATGTCCCTTCAATACGGGTGTTGATCTCCCCTGGGATGAGGGTTAGGAAGAGGACTTCCAGGGGGCAGGGGTCTTGGGTTTGTTGGATCCCTCCGGTGGGAGGTTTAAAGTTGAACGTTGATGGCGTGTGCGCTGGGGAGATCATGCGAGGAGGGGGTGGTACTTGATGGCAGTGGCAGTGTGATGATGGCATTCACTACACACTATAGAAGGTGGAGCTTGGGGTAGGCAGAGGCCTTGGCAGTACTATCAGGGGTGACGTTGTGCATGAATAGATTCCTGGTGGTGGAGCAGATAGAAACAGACTCAAAAATTATCCATTATTCGTTGCATAGACAAGGTACGGCGCCGTGGAGGATCTCTTACACTATTAGGTAGTGCAAGGATATCATGGGGAACAATGTCAGGGTAACTCATACTTGGCGGGAAGGGAATAAAGTTGCAGACTACACTGCATCGACTACGGTTTCTGGGGACACTATGGTTTGGGTGGATAATGTGTCTCCCATTATACCCGAGGGGGTCAATTTGATTAGGGGAGACGCACATGGGTTGAATTATTTTCGCCCACCGTAGGGGGGCTCGTTGGTTGAAAATTTGTAGTTGGGTTGTCTTTATGAAATAAAAATATTAATGTTGGTGGTGGTTTAGTGCGGTGGACAATGTGTTTTAGGTGTACAGTTGAAAATGTATCAGCCAAATCGTGACTATGTGATTCGATGGGATCATGTTGAGTTAGAACTAGATCTTTATTTAGGGAATGTGGTAGTGAAAATTGTGGATAGGAAATATAATGCCTTGTGGGGTAAAATCATTGTTCTGGTTCTCATTTTATGACTGGATGGAAAAATTCAAGAGGAAACATGGGATCATGAGAAATAGATGGTCGTGCAATGGACCGAGCTCTTTCGGCAAAGAGATGGTTCTCTACTTTCTAAGGTTGGAATGTCCTGTGGTGGGGAAAATGTATCACCCCTGTTTTGAGGTATTTAATCCTTATTTATGACTTTTTATTTTTTAAAAGTTGTTGGGTAGAGTTTGGGAGATTTTATAAGTGTCTTGAGAATGGTTTGGAGGATTTTTACGGGTTTCACAGTTTGAGCATGGTTAGGGGAAACCATGTTGAATACCTAGGTAACCATGTAACATGAGACAGTGGGCTTTACATTTTTTGTGCAATGGTTATCTAACTATGCTCAGAGGCCATGAAAAATTTTATTCGAGCTAGTATCAAGGGAATGGTTAGCGCACGGTTTTCCTAACCGTGCGAGCTAATCGTGAATAGAAATAAAAATGGGTTCTTTTAATTTAGTATCACTCGAAATATTCCTTAAACCCTCCATTTCTTCTCCCATACAAACCCCACTTGGGATTCTTGGTTCTCATGGTCTAGGTAACCTCTCACACTCATCTTATAGGGGTTTCTTAGTGTGTTTGAGGTGATCCTTCTCCACTAAGTCTCCTCTCTTCATGTTTTATGGGTTTCACTAGATTTACTCTTATCTCTCTCTAGGTTTTCTAGATCTACATCTATCACATGTAGGTATAGATTTTTTCTCTTTATAATGGTTAATATTTGGACCTGTTAATTCTTGGAAAAAAATATAGAGTAGTTTCATAGGAGTTGTACCCGAATATTTTTTGGTGTGGGTGGGCCTTGGTCAATTTCCCCAGAACCCTAAGGTAGGTGTCTTTACTCTCATTTCCATTTTTATATAACTACAAGGATTTAATTTAAAATTAATGGTTTTTCATTAAATTGTTTGTGATTATGATGTTTGAATCTTGTTTTGAACCAATTTTTGTTGCTTTTGTGGATTGTTTGGGAAATGGGGATCCGATGTGAAATATGCTGGTGTTGGATTTTAAAAGGGTGATCTTAAAATTAGTGGGTATGTTAGTTTTAATGAAATTGATTTATGATAATTGTTTTTAAAAGAATGTTGGTTTTATTGAAATGTGTTTTGGAATAGATGAGGCATAATGTGGTTTTCAATGAATGTGATTTTATTTAATGGTTTGGATTTAAGATACCTTGTGTAGTGACAATTGTGTTATCATGGTCAATGAAGAATGTTGGTTTATATGATGGGAAATTATTGTTTGGAAATTTATTATTGTTTGGAAATTGTAAATTGAAATATTTTTGGGATTAGGTATGTGTCAGTTTTCATGACTTTGATGGATGGTGGTCATGAATGTATCACTATTAAGGGGATGGTTGGTAAAGTATCGTTATGAAAAAGGGAGATTGATGGGTGTGATGTCCCACACCATGGAAGATATGGGTTGGGAATGAATGACCCATCATCAATGGTAACATTGATTCATGTCTGTAGTCAATTGTGAGTGTAAAACATGGTCTTGGGGTCTGGATATATGTGTGGATATACAAGATACAATGGCTAATGGCATGGTGAATTCAGTAATAGAATGTTTGGTTTTTTCCCTATATTTCACTAATTAAAAGAATGTTTGTATTATTGATTAATTTTTTAATTGTTTTAACTGATTTATATAATTTTTCTAAAGGTTTTATCGTAGTGGAGAGTGTAGGGAAGTCATTTAGGGAAAACCTACAGAGTATTGTTAATCAACCCATACTTTGGCACTTTTGTTCTTTTGAGGAAGTCATATTCTGGGACATAGGTAATGGTAAAGCATCTACTTTCCTTAGTGGTTCATTCAGTTTCTTTGGGGTCATGTGATTCTTAGAGAATAGATCTTAGAGTGTATTTGTGGAGTTGGGTCATTGTTTCTTTTGGGTTTCTTGATTATTCTTCCTCTTGGTACTCTGATTATGGATTATTGTAGTTTAGTTGTATTGGTATTTTGGGTTTGACGTATTGTGAATTATTTTTATCATGAATCAAGTAGTGTTGGTTGGTTATGGATTTTTTGGTTTGATTCTTTTACTCTAAGATATTGTCTTTCCCCACTCGTTCTTGAATCTCGAGGCATTCATTTCCAGCCTTTGGCTCCCTATGAACTTCGCTTAAGGGAAAGTATCATTCTTCCACCCTCTCAAGTCAATGAGATGGGGTGGGATGATGTAGAAAGTGTATAAAATGGTACCTAAAATGAATAAATAATTAATAATCATAGGATAAAAATATTGATGAGTTTTTTCAGATATATAGTAAGATTTCATCAATGTAATCATGAACATAAAAAGTGTCGAAAAGCGATGATATTGTTTCAATAAACTCTTACCACATGGTAACACTGGATCATACTCTCAAATCAAGAAAATATAATTACATGAATCCTAGAATATCATGAAAAGAATTATATTATTGACTTAACATTTCAAAGGTAGTAAATACACCAAATGGAAAATTATAGGTGCAAAACATAGCATGTGTCTCAAAGAAGGAAAATTGAAAAAACAAATTACTTTACCAATTTGGTAAATTTTGATACATAAATACCATGATAGAAATGTCATAAAATTGATATCTAAGTGCCCATAATTTTATTTAGTTTAATAATATAATACCTTCATTGTCTGTATACACACGTCACAAAAGGGACTGTGGTGAATTAAGTATGTATCTTACGGAAATAAAAAGTGAGATGAAATTCCTTTACCTTGTGTCGTGACTCTCGTTATATTAATTCAATAATCCTATATAGTAAATAAAAATTTATTATAAATATATGTCTAAACCATATTCATATATCAAATTCCATATATGGTTTTATTATTACTTCATATTACCCTCTTGTTAATAATTCCATGTTATGGTTATGCTTCGGGTGATATTATCTGTGTTTTTCGCAAGCATCTTAATTTGTTGTATCTTTGTTACTTGTACTTATATCATGATTTCCAAAATATAAAACATGATATAAATATAATTTATATTAATTAATTGTGTATTATATTAATATATAAAATATATAATTATGAAATGGAATATATCATTCATGGAGATGGTAGGTTGTACGTATGCATGAATGGTACTTCTATTTTTTTATCGTATTGAATGCAAAAATATTACAACCCTTAAATTTATTTCACACTTAAACATAATTTATTACATAAAATCTTAAATTTATACAACATAGAATATCGAGAGGTTTAGTGTCTTTGGGGCTTAAGAAAATTACATAACAATTTAAAACAAGAAATACATATCTTTATTAAAAAATTCTCTTACATGACCACACTCATTCTTTCGTTCAAAGCATTTCATGGGATAACCTAATGACATTCATAAAAAAATGGTGAGCTATAAATTTAAATAAGGATGTAAAAAAGGCATAACATAAATAATATAGTACATGTTAGGCAATAATCATATCAATGGATCATAATAGTAACTTGAACATAAAGGCATGGTATAGCATGATTATCATAACATGGAAATGTAGCATCAACATTTAACATGATATTAGTATGATCTATGTATCATTGCACATGGATCATGAGTAAACAGCTATTTCAATTTAATTATCATGATTAAACCCTCGTTGAACTTGACATATCATGATATTAATTTTTACCCATTGCATTGGAGCACTATCGAGATGCACCCTTCATAATAATTTTATTTCATGCGTAAGTGTGCCTCATGGATCATATAACATGGATTAATTAAACATAATAATTTATTACATTATAAAATAATGTGTAATTCATGCATGAAACTCTATAATCAATAACTAAATGTTCATAAAGGTGAATACCATTAATAGAGAAATAGGTTTGGTATTCACTACACAATGACTTTAGCTTGGAAAATCGTGGTGTAAATTCGGCAACATAACGGTGTGACATTAGGATTCATAAAAATGGATGAAGAGAGATAAAGTTGTATCTCATAATATTTACATATAATTGAAAGTAAGGGGTCACATAGATACATGTCCCAACATATTGAATTAAATTTAGATGCATAATATAAAGTAATTGTATGAATGTAACTGAGGAGGGATAAATCCCTTACAGAATTTCGGCTTGGTAACAGGTGTACATGGGTGGCATTAAGGAGATAGAAAGAGGTATATCATCATTAAAACATAAGTAGGGAAGTATGATGGGGGTGGGAAATCATATCCCAACATTTTTAATTGAAAAAATGGTATAACGATATAATGAAATTTGCACAAAAATGATAAAGGAAGAAATCCCTTTCTTGGAAGTGTGATCCCAAAGGCTTGGGAGGGGCATGAGAGAGGATTCTTGGGATCCTGGCATGCCGTTGGAGGATACTAGATATATAATGGAATAGTAGGGACCTGATCCAAAGGATTCATGTGAGGAAAAGTGGGATCTTGGGTGTGTTTATATAGGAAAAGAGAGAATTCTCTATTATTTAGGTTTTCCACACCACATATTAATCTAATCAAAACCACAAACCAACCCATGTTTTTTCCCATGGTTTTTTTATAAAAGGGAATAGAAAACATTATGATATAAGGCCAATGGACTAAATTTGTAAAATATTAAGCTAGATTATGTAGAGTTAAGTCACACTCTCAGGGGAATCATTTCAAAAGTTAAAATGTTTTATTAGTCATCGAGGGTCCACTAAGGAAGCATAAAATTAATCAATCAAATATAAATTCAAATTAGTTTAAAGGTAAAACATATATTGTCATAACATACCATTTATGATATTTTATTACATCACTATTGGGTCTTTATGATGTCATAAAATACATTATATATTTAAACGGTGTTTAATTTTTACCCAAAAATTTGACTATCTCATAAAATTATGAAAAAATCACATTGGATAATTTCGATGTCCTAATTACAAAAATAATCTTCATTTAATCTAAATAAATTTATAAATATTTTAATTTTTTCTTTTAAAATAAAAACTAACATTTATAAAAATTTCATGAGTTTTGACAAAAACGTATTTCAAACCTTAATAAAAATTAAAATTATATTAAAAAAAATAAGTTAGTTTATATTTAAAAAAAATTAATTTAGTAAAAATATATTATGAAAATATTAATTAATTTTTAAAAAATACTTATTCATCAAAATAGATTTCTTAATTGGATATTAACTAAAAAAAATACTATTTTGTGTTTTAAAAACTATTTATAAGGTCAAAATAATTAAAAAAATGTATATTCTTTATCATATAAAAAAATAATGAACATAATCATATAGGTAGATTCTTGTTACATGACCCCTTATAACACCCTCAGAAGACCTAAGGGTAAGGTGTGTGATGGTGACAGACTCTTAGGTGTCTAGGATAACATCGCTCGTGTGGCATTCTCTATCAACATCTACTTCTCTCGTAGGATGTTCCGTTTGAGCTTAACGTGTTGAAGCTCGGCTTGGTTTTAGGTAAGAGCGAAGCCCTATGATGCCACCTCCTTTATGATTTCCATCAAGTGGGTTTCATTCAGATCCATTCTACAAGATGAGGCCATTACATCCTTTGACTGAATAAATTGGATTTGTTAAAGTCCTATATTAATACTAATCATGTGATCACTATTCAATGACTATATTAATAAAGGTAAAAATTCATAATGGTATTTTAAAATCCAAAAACGTAAAACAAAATAAGTGCATATGTTTTATATAATCGTCTTACATAAAAATATATTTAATTATATTAAGAGGCATTTTCATTAGTAAATGTTTCGGTCGTTACAATATTACCCCCTTAAGAAATTTCACCCTTGAAATTTCTTCTTCCAACACTAAAATATATGTGGTAACTCTGCCTCATCACTTTCTCTAGTTTCCACATTCCTTCTACAAACTTTTGGTTTCTCCACAACATTTTCATGATGGGAATTTTCGCATTTAGTAGAAATTTTTATCTACGATCTCTGATATTCATCGACTTCTCTTCATAAGATATGTCATTATCTAATGGTACCACTTCTGTATTGAGTACATGGGATGGTTCAGGTATGTACTTCCTAAATAGTGATACATGAAATACATCATGTACATGAGATAGATTTGGTGGGAGTGTTAGTCGATAGGTCACTACATCAATGTGATCAAGGATCTAAAATGGTACAACGTACCATGTAATAATCATTCCCTTCTTCCCAAATCTCATAACTCTATTCCACAGTGATATACAGAGGAATACCATGTCTCTGACATCAATCTCTAGGTCTCATTGATGATTATCAGCATATCTCTTTTTCCGACTCTGAGAAACGTTAATGTGTTGCTAGATGGTTTTAACGATCTCTCTCATTTCTTCAACCATTTTTGGACCTAGAAGTTTTTCCTCCCCAACTTCATCCCAACATGTCAGTGTTCTACACCTATTCCCATAAAGGGCTTGATAAGAATCCATTTGGATGATTGAGTGTAAATTTGTTTTGTAAGAGAGCTCAACTAGAGGAATACATTGATCTCATCATACTTTGAAGTTCAGTGAGCATGATCTCAACATGTCCTCAAGTGTTTGGATAGTCCAATCAGATTTCCGCTTAGTTTGAGGATGATAAGTCATATTGAAGTTCAGCTCGGTATTCAGAGCCTATTTAAGACTCTTCTATAACATAGAGGTGAATCTTGGACATCGATCAAATACAGTATATAGTGCTACTCCATGCATCCTTACCACTTCTGTGATATATATCCATCCTAGTTGATCTAATGAGAAATCCTATCGAATCGCAATGAGGAGTGCAGTCTTTGTAAGATGATCTAAAACAACCCAAAGAGCATTATTTCCTTTGGATATCTTCGGAAGTCCAATGACAAATTCCATGTTGATGTTCTCATATTTTCATGCTAGTATGGGTGATGGTTACATAATCCCCTTAGAATTCTCCCTCTCAGCCTTCACTTGCTGACATACTAGGTGCGTTGATGTATACTCAGTGATCCCCTTATTCATGTTATCCCACCAATAAATCCCTCGGATATCTCGATACATCTTCATGTTTCCTGAGTGAATTGAGAAATTTGAACTATGTGCATTATCCAAAAGTTCTTTCTATAAATCTGTATTTGATGGATCACATAGTCCTGGCCTAAAACTCATAAGTCCTTCTTTAACATTGAACACTGATGATTTCCATTTTTTGATAGTTTTCACTTTCTTCTGAATTCCCACATCATCCTTTTGATCATCCTTTAACATTTCCAAAAAAATGGTTGATAAATCATTCATGAATGTATTGATGATGTTCCCTTATTTATGATTCCCATGTCCATCTTCATCAAATATAAGAATATTGGATCCTTTTCGATTCTCATCAACGATAGAATTGATGGTTCCTTCATACTTAGAGCATTATCTACCTTTTTCTCTTTCCCGGGGTGGTAAAGGATTGACCAACAATTGCCTTTGATCATCTCTATCCATCTTCATTGGAGCATACTCAGATATTTCTATGTTAATATATAAATGAGTCTTTTGTGATCCATGTATATTTCAAACTTCTCCCTAAATAGGTAATGTCACCAAATTATTAAAGAAAATATCACTTCAGCTAGATCCAGATCATGTGTTGGATAGTGTTTCTCATAAACATCCAATTGTATTCAAAAATTTTCAATGACTTTGTCATTTTAAATCAACACACAACCTAGGCCCTTCATCAAAGAATCACTGAATACCAAAAAAAAGTTCTCCACTTGTGAGTAATATAAGAATGGCCGCAGTGATAAGCCTCCTTTTCAACTCCTTGAAGATCTCATTGCATTCATCAATCCAAGAAAAGTTTACTCCCTTCTGAGTTATCTTGTTAAGAGGGTTTGAAAATTGTGGTAAATTTTTCACAAATTGGCGATAATCTCCAGTAAACCCCAGGAAGCTGCGGATATCCATCACCTAGGTTGGCCTTCACCATCTCTCAATTGCTGTTGTCTTGGATGGATCCATAAATATCACATTTCCTATGATGATATGACCCAAGAATGAGACCTCCATAAACCAAAACTCACACTTTCTGTACTTTTCTTATAGATTCCCCTTTCATAAGGTATCTAGTATAGGGATTAGATGCTCCTCATGCTCCTCAGTTTTGGAGTATATTATAATATCATTTATAAAAACTGCTATAAATTTATCGAGTTAATCTATAAAGGATTTTTTAATCAAGTCCATGAAGATTGCTAGATCATTAGTGAGTCTAAAAGGAATTACTATGAATTCATAGTTCCTGTAACTTATACAAATTTTTTTGGGTATGTCTTTCTTATTCACCCTTACTAGTTAATATATCATTTGAAAATCCACCTTGGAGAAGTATTTTACTCTACATAGCTGATCAAACAATTCATCAATTCAGGGCATAGGATACTTTTTATTTTTCATTATTTTTTTTACCTCGTGATAATCCATACAAATGAACATTGACCCATCATTATTCTTGATGAAGAGGACCGGTGCACCCCATGGTGAAGCACTTAGGTGTATAAACCCTTTCTCCAGATTCTCCTGTAGCTATTTCTTCATATCCCCAATCTTCATAATAGCCATTATATATGGAGTCTTGGATATTGGGAATGACCTAGGTATATTATCAATTGAGAATTCAACATCAATTCTTGGAGGAAGACCAGAAAATTTATTGATAATATTTTTGCAAATTCTCTCATAATAGTCATGTCTTCAAGGATGATTTCTTCCTTATACTCAATCTTCTGTGAAGATATGCATGCCCATAGGGCAGTAATATCCATACTTGAGATGATGGTGCTAAATAATATTCATCATCCTCCATGCACTTTTATAGAATCAGGGGTGGATTCTCTATATAGAGAGTGATTTCCATCTCATGGAAATTTATGTTGGCTCTATATAAGGAATGCCAATCCATGCCAAGAATTGCATCAAATTCCAAGAGAGGGAGTATGAAGAGGTTCTCTGAGAAGTTAAATCTAAAAATTATGATAGGGGAGGAGTTATATTCATCGGATGCAATGATTCCCCAATATTCCCTTCTAACTGACATCATAATTTCCATGATTTATGGTGGTGTTGGTATTGTACTATTAAACATTCGAGATATAAAAGAATGTGTAGAACCTGAATGAAAAAGTGAATTAACTATTATTGAATGAATAACTAGCATCCTTTTCACCACTTCATTTTTGGGGTTCACTTCGGTAGTAGTATTGGTAAAATCTCACACTTTCTACCTTAGAGGATGTTGGTTTCCTCCAAAATCCCTTGGCTTAGGGTATTGGTTTGAAAAGTTCTCTAATTTTTTACAGTTGATGCAATGAAAAACACATGGAGGTTCAAACGAAGCATTCCTATCCTCTTTTACAGCCGTGGGTTTTTCTTGTCGGTAGTTAATGGCCAGGTTCCCTTCTCTCCCACACCTTAAGCATTTCCTCATCCCCTTCAATAAATTTCCGAAATTCTTTTTTCCGCACCTTTGGAAAGTGGGGTGTTGGAATTTCTTTGTACCATTGTATTTATCCATCGGACCTCCAGAATTAATGTCCAACTTAAGATTCTTATCCCCATGATACCCCAGAGATTCGACGATCTCCATTTCAACATTGAGGGAACATCGGACAATTTCCTCATAGCACCCAAAGTCACGGATCTCCAGGTCTTTCTGTATGCTAGGTTTTAGCCCACAAAAGATTCGGTCAACCTTTCATTCATGGGTAATGACAAAGTCAGAGGCGTATCATGAAATCCTTGTGTTTTTTTCCTCAAACTCTCCCATGGATTTGTTATCTTTTTTCATGAGGGAAAGGAAGTCCCTTTCCATATTAAGTTATAGGGTGCAAGGAATATATTTGTCGTTCTAGAAATCCTTCCATTCCAAAACCTCAATATCCTCCTCAATCTTTGTATTTTTAATCAATATCCACCATTGATCAACTTCACCCAACTTAAGATAAGAATCCATAAGTACCTTCTCTGGTTCAAAACATTGAAGGATAGAGAAGATCTTATCAATGGAGTTGATCCATTTTTCCTTGATTGAAGGATCGGATAATCCATTAAAAGTAGGAGGCATTTGTCTCATTAATCTCTCGATTGTAACTTGTTCTTTATTAGGGGGGTTGAAAATTCCTCTTGACCCATGTTTCTACTCAAAACATAAGTTAGCTGTGAGTGTATTGGGACAAATTTCACAATTCCCACTCCCATCTGATTCGGCGTCTCATTAGAACAATCATCAAATTGATCTTCACATCAGTTGTTATCAAGAGTCCTCCTATTACCACCCTTTGGCTAGAATAAAATGAATGTTAGGGGTAACACAAAAAGGGGAATCCAAAGACAAAAATGGATGACTTATAAATTACATATATTTCCTTAACGTATGAATTTATAGGCTTTAATATATATTATCCATGATCAAATTTCCAACATATATTCATAGATGAATAATTTTATTTACTTAATAATGTTTCATACTAAGATTATGAATTTACCAAATCATATCCCTCAAGAGTGTTGTAACCAAAAGTGCAGCAAGGCCCATTTTCATGCACGAGTTCCAATTTGAGTCTAGCTCAATGCGGTGTTTTCGTGTTTTACCCCGAGTTACATATGTTCTAGAGAAGCCTCTTCGAGCTTATATCTAAACATTGGTATATTTGATTGATAAACAAATTAATCAATAATCACCAAAATTTAGGAATTTTTTTATTATAATTAGTCTTATCCATAGGGCTTTCACTAGGGTTTTCTAATCCTAATCCTAAAAATAATGAAACATATCCTCTGATACCGCATATAACAACCATGCTCTTCATTTAACAACTAAACATAATTTATTACATAACATATTCACTTGAAATAAAATATAATATCGAGATTCCTAGTGTATTTGGGGCTTAGGAAAATTACATAACAACTTAAAACATGAAATACACATATTTATTGAAACTCATTTTACATGACTACACACATTCCTTCGTACTTAGCATTACATGGGATATCCTGAGGACATGAATAAGAAAAGGGTGAGCATAAATCCCATTAAGGGAGTAAAAAAGGAATAACATTAAGAATAAAACAAATGTTAGTCAATATGAATATCAATGGATCATAAGAGAAACATAAACATGAAGACATGATATAGCATGGTTATCATAACATGGAAATGTGGCATCAACATTTAACATTATATTGGAATGATCCAAGGCTCATTGAACAAGTATCATGAGTAAACACTCATTACGCATCAATTAGCATGATTAAATCTTCATTTCACTTGACTTTGCGTGATACTAATCTTTACCCAATGCAATGAAGTGCTATCAGGGAGCACCCTTATTAATCATTTCATTTTAGGCATAAGTGTTCCAACTGGATCATATATCATGGATTTATTAAACATCATCATTTATTACATGATAAAGGAATGTGGAATTAATACATGAAACTCTATAATCAATAATTAAATGTGTGTAAAGTAGAATACCCTTGACAGAGAAATGGGCATGGTATTCATGACATAATGACTTTGTCATGGAAAACTGTGGAGCAATTTCAACAGCATAACGACGTGACATAAGAATTCATAAATATGGTTTCTGAGATATAAAGGGGTATCTCATGATATTTATATATAATGGACATTAAAGGGGTCACATAGATACATGTACCAATATATGTAATGGAATTTATATTCAGATTATAGAAGAATTTCATGGATGTTAATGAGGAGGGAGAAATCCCTTACGGAATGTGGGCATGGTAATGGGTGTACATGGGAGGCATTAATGAGAAAGAAAGGGTTATATAATAATTTAGACATAAGGAGGGTATAATGGGGGAGGTTAAAAATCATACACCAACATTTTTAATTTTAAAAAAAGGTATAACAACAAAATGAAATTTAGGAAAAAATGAGAAAGGAAGAAATCCCTAACTTAGATATGTGATCCCAAAGGCTTGAGAGGGACTTGAGAGAGGATTATTTTGAGATTGGGGAGACTCTGAAGGATAATATAGATTGGAGGGAAAAGTACGGAAGTTCTCTAAGGTTTTTTTGTGAAGAGAAGTGGGATATTGGGTGGGTTTATATAGGAAAAGAGAGGGAATTCTTTATTATTTCAGTTTTCGACACCACACATTAAACTAATAAAAATCAAAAACTAACCCATGGTTTTTCCCATGGGTTTTTACAAAGGGGATTTTAAAACCTTATTTTATAAGTAAAATGTCCTAACTTCTTAAAATATTAGGCTTGCTTTTGTGGAGGTGAGTCGAACTCTCAAGGAAATCATTTTAAAAGATAAAATGTTTTATAAGTCTTGGAGGGTCCACTAAGGCACCATAAAATTAATAAAAAAAATCTAAAGTTGCATTATTTTAAAGGTAAAAAAATATATTTTATGAACATTCCATTTATAGTATTTTATTAAATCACTATTGGGTCATTATGATGTCATAAAACACATTATATATTTAAACGGTATTTAATTTTTACACAAAAAATTGACTGTCTCAGAAAATTTTGAAAAATTCACCATTTGAAAATTTTGACATCCTAATTTCAAAAATAATATTCATTTTTTCTAAGTAATTTTATAAATATTTTAATTTTTAATTTTAAAATAAGAACCTCCATTTATACAATCATTTATATTTAATAAAAGGTAATTTAGTAATAACATTTTACTAAAATATTATTTAATTCAAAAAATCCATTAATTCATCAAAATAGATTTTTAATTGGATATTCACTAAAAAAATATTATTTGTTCTTTATAAACTATTTACTAATTAGAAATAATAAAATGAATGTATATTCTTTATTATATACAAAAATAATTCACATAATAATAGTGTTAGGGTCTTGTAACATAACCCCTTATAACACCCGCATTAGACATAAGGGTAAGGTGTCTGATAGTGACAGACTCTTGGGATGTCTCGGATAACATCTCTCATGTGGTAATCTTAATGAACTTTCACTTCTCCCATAGGTGGTTTTGTTTTAGCATTAAATTTTGATGATGGTCTTGGGTTTGGTCAAGAGTGAATACCAGTGATTCTACCTCCTTTATAAGCTCTAACAAGTGGGCTTTATATGGAGAAATTCTACTTGATGAGGTCATCGCTTCCTTTGTCTGAGTAAATTGGATTTGTTGAAGCCCTATATTTATACTAATCATCTAATAAATGATCAATGATTATATTAGCAATGCTAATAATTAATAATGGTATTATAAAATCCAAAAACATTAATTCAAAAAAGTATATATGTTTTATATAACCATCATACATAATAAAACAGTTAATTAGATAAAGAGGAATTTTCATTAGTTAAAGTTTGGGTCGTTATAAATAAGGTAAATTAAATATATGTATATATATATTATTAATTTGTAGTTATTAAATAATATATATCATATACTTTGACTGAATCCATCCTGAAAACATTCCATGTAATGTGTGAATGAATCACATCACCTTGAGGGGCGGTAGTCCATGCTTTTTCAAAAAAAACTATCGTATTTACATAAAATGAATTGTATAATGATATATGTGGTAAAAGTATTAAAGAAGTTAAAATAAATAATAAATATAATATATAAAATATATAAATATATTTTTTATCATAACTTCCACTATGATAGGCGGTAATAGAAAAATTAACAATCATCATTTAGTGAGGCGGTAGTTCACCACGCACATAAAGAGTGTTTATTACCCATTAGATTTATGTGTGTGTAAGTGTGGGTAAAATAACTAGAATAAAAAAATATATATTTAGGATATTGGTTTTGTTATACAATCATGGGATAAGATTAATTGAAGTGGTGGAGAAAGAAAATAAAAGAATAGATCTTGAGGCTGGGTGTTACCTCAAAATCAAGTAACGTATTTTTGTTGGCAGCAAAGGACTTCCTCGAGAGGATTTTTTAACCAAGGGAGGTTTATAGGGGGAAGTGATGAATTTTTAGATGATATTTGGCAAGATATCGGTTGGGAAAAAGTGACTTGGGTGGTGTGAGGAAGTGGAAGGAGGGGAGGTCATTTTATAGTTGACGAGGAGTGGAAATATTGTAAATTTAGGGAATTGGAATTCCACCCATGTTATTCCATGGAGAGGGGAGACCATAATGGTCAAGGATCAATAAAATGCATTATAGGGTCTAAATACGTCCTTTATATTGATTTTGGACAAGTTTCTAGGTCATTTAGGCCCATATGTTAATGGTTTAGTCCATAGTTAAGCATAAGATTTCTTTAATAGATGTAATTATTATTAATTAAATTAATTAAATTGTTTGGTCAAAAAATAAGATTACCTTTTCAGAAATCATAAATTATTTGTAGACCAAATATTTAATCCATTTTTGACATTCTAATCACATTAGTGGAATAAATTTGTAACACCACGAGATTTTATGAAAAATATTCTTTTTAAATTTATTGATGTCTGGTGTTGTACACTACACCAAAAGGAGCTTTCACAACACACATCCCTGAATTGGCTTGTATTACACGCAATTGTGACCTTCCACGATAGCGTGTGTAGTATGCAATACCGAGTTTCACTAAGTGAGATATTATTATAATATTATTATGAACTAGCCATTATGAATAGTAATACCCACTTTTTGAAATTTTATAAATTTTATCCTTCAAAAAGGGCTTCATTTTTGGATTCGGAATATCGAAATTATCTTAAGGTGAAATTTTGGTACTTTTTGGATAACTTTCATATTCTGATGAATAGTGAAAATTACTAAATTTTAATTAAAATCAACATTTTTTAATCGAAATAATTAATAGTGATAAATTATTAATTTGAGTGGTATTAAAGTATATTTAGAATATAGTTTTACAATTTAATACAATGTTGGTTATTGGATGTAATTTCACATTTAAACCAGATATAAACAAGTGTCAATCTTTTGATAGTTATTATCTCTTAAAACACGCTATTTGTTTTGATGATGGGAATTAATTTTTAAAATAGTTCATGTAACTGATATGTTTGTAATTTGATAAAATAGAAATCATTTTTGAATTCATAATATCAAATATATCTTAGGCCTAATTTTTGGTATTTTTCTGGAAACTTTCATTTTTTTTATGAATAGTGAAAACACTAAGTGGTAGTTAAAAAACTGAATTTTTCATAAAACTTAATTTTACGGCTTCTGTGAGTGAAATTTCAAAAATCCGAGAGACACGGTTAATATCAAGGACTAAAATGTGGTTCAATGAGATGAAAATATTTTTTTGTGAATAGTAACTTTTTACTTTTTTTACCACGGTTAAAAGTAAATATGGTAATTAAGGGTAAAAGTGTTATTATTATTACCCTAACACATTTCCTAATTCTATTGGATAAGTTTAATTCGACCAAAAACAACCTTAGGAATAAAATATGACCATTTAGGCCCACTTGGATTTGATTAGGACATTTATTATCAATTTATTTAAAGAAGGGTTAAAATAGTTAAAATCAAAGTTCAATAACTAAATAATTTTTAATATAGGTTTATACATAAGATAAATTCGACTATAAATATTAATTAGAAATCTAAAAAGATTGCCTACATAATGGTATTTTATTTGTAATTTTTAGACTTAAAATAATTTAATTTATTTATGATACAATGATGATGCAGTAATTATCTTATTAATGAAGTATTGACATAATTGATGTTATAAATACCCAAATAAATGTAATTTGAGACTTTTTATGAATTCCAATAATTTTATATGTTAATATGACATGTTAGTATTTATTTAATTAAATGTTTTCTAAATAATCATTCTGTTATGATTTTCACAAAAATTAATTACCAAATAGTGTCAAAATTGACATAAAATAGTTTTTAAAACACATACTATATTATTAATTGTTATTTTATTCCTAAAAACTATAATTTTCGTCCAAATGACTTAAATACAGTTATATATATTAATAATAAACAACTTGGGGTTCTTTTGTCTTGATATAGTAAGTTTATTAACCTTATAGTGTAAGAAAACAAGAAGACACAGTAAAAGTTAAATTCTCTAACTTAAAGTTAAATCTAAATGATAAGGTTAAAATTGATACATAAAATAGTCTAAATTATATTAGATGAGATTATTTCGACCCATCCCCACCTTATCTTTGATAGATATCAATTTGGAGCTATTAAAAACCGATTTTGACTTTATAATAAAATAATATTTTTAGTTATTCCAAAGGTGCCCCTCTCCTCCCTTATAAAAGGGCACCTCCTCCCTCTCCTCCTCACACCAATTTGAGCCTTCAAGCTCGGCCAACCCCTGCCCATTTCACTTCCCCACTTCCCTAGAAACATCCTAGAGGTCCTGTTCTTCTTCAAAGACCAATTTTAGTGCCCTAAGAAGAGATCTCAAAGAGGCGCTTCAAAGAAGAGGTATTGCCCGTTACCAATTCTTTCATCTTTATTTCTTCTTCCACTTCTTCTTCTTTAGTTGTTTAATTATGAAGTAATAACATCAGTATCACTAATATACTGATATGTTATTATAAGTATGAAACATCCCTATTTCACCATCTATCCATCCTACGGAAAACGAAATCACCACGTGTGTGTACGTATGGAATACCGTCTCCACGCTGTGGTGTAATCTATTTTCCACCACCACCTTACTTGGATGGGTATAATGGTGTAAATAATAAATATATATGATTATTGTAAAGTGTTATTTATTCTTAAATAGTATACATACACTCCAATACAATTCCACGATCATGGGAACGATATCATCGCTCGTGTGTACGTACGGAATACCGTCTCCACGATCTGATGTGACTCGTTATACATGATATTCATTGCATAATGATTATATAAATTAATTTAATGAATTAATAGTATATATATTGCACTAATACCATTCTGGAAATGAGGTATCTATAACCTAAAGAGAATAATCAGCATTTATTCGACAAAACACGCATAAGAACAAAAAGTAATAAACACCCGAATAACAAGAAGCAATGAAATATTACTAATAATAAGCTAAGAATGTGACCATATATTATATCATAAAAATAAGTATGATTCTGTAATAATTCAATGACATTATTTAAATCATTATACAGGAGTTTCAGACACATACGAAGCAAATCGGACCTAAGGTAAGGGAAAATATCACAATCTCATTTTATCCGAGATTGTTTATACTTTGGTATTTACTGGGGTGTATGTTATCATCCACATCCATGTTTCCTGAATATGTAATATTGTTTCCATCCACCTAAAATTGTTTAAATCCAATTTTACCCTTCGGTGAGTTTTTAGTAAAAGATATGAAAGGAATCTTTTGTCGTTTTTTGTACGAGGTACTTTTTGAATTTTCCGACAAAAGTACGAGAAGAATGTTTTTTTAACTTATATGGAATGTATGGATTTTTAAAAAATTATTTACAAGAAGATTCCTTTACAGGTTTCCAATTTTATTTTTAATCAACTTATTTTAGTTTAGAATTGTATGAAATGTTAAGAAATGAAAATTTTTATGAATTAGAAAGGATATTTTCCTCAAGAATGGAGTTCAAGTGTTTTATCAAAATTATTTTCCATCTAAGATAATATAGGGTTCTGTTTCTATCCCTATTATTACATTGATTTGATTATGTTGTGATGGAATTATTTTTATGAATTCATTTATCTTATATAAATTGTTCTATGATGTCATGATGTTTAAGAATCCCATTTTTATTCCATGGGTTATGCTATGATGTATGGTTTATGATTTTGTGGCACACATAAGAATGGTATCATTATGAGATGGGTGGGGCCTATATCTCCCTCCAATGCATTGGGTAAAGATTTTATATCTCATGAGATAGACATGGCTGGAATGGCAGGTTAAAACGGTTTAGTAAAACAGGACTCAAATGAGGAGTAAACTCGGTTCAAAAATAGACTCTATCCACTAAGATAGTCTTCGCAATGTGTCTTGACTAATAAGAAATTATTCTCTATGATTATGTGTGTATGCCACAAAGTTTCATGTTTTAAGTAATGATTATTTGGATTACATTTCACTACTATGATTTATCCCATGTTATGAAATTATGATCTCTTTTGCAGGTTAAGATTTCCAAAAGTTATGTTCTTATGTATATGATGTGATTGATATTTCTTTTGTTTACCCTTTCTGAGCATTTGAGCTCACCCTTTATATGTTTTTTCCCAGGATTTAAAGAAAGTTTTTAGGTAAGAAAACAAAAAGGGGAATATCTTAGGGTAGATGTTGAAGATCTTTCACCACAACTAGAAGATTAAGTTCCAAGTTTCCAAAGACACTAAACTATTACAGTACTTGTGTGTCTGTTTTTGTTATGTATTAAGTATTCCGCTAAAGAAATGTAATGTCCATGTACGTCAAGCTTCGGGTCTCTACAGTTGGTATCAGAGGAAAGGTTTAGTCAACCTTTGGAAACTAGGATGCGAAAACGTTAGTGAGATCCCTAGAGATATTTCTAAGGTATGTCTAGGGATGTCCCTAAGGTTAAGTATAAGTATAGGTTATAGTCCTATAATTACGGTAACGATCTTAGAATTAAACCTAAGTTGTTAGATATTGAAGGTACTCCCCCTTTATTATGTTGTTTTCCCTAGCATGATTTTTTCCTCTCACACTATTCTTTTTGGGTTTTAGACGATGGATGGAACCCGAAGGAACCGTGTTGATCAATGCAATGGAAAATGCAATGATTGTCCTCCTGAACAAAAAAATGTTATGGGATATGGAGTGAAAAATCTTATTGATATACTTACACAAGCTATGAATCATTCTGGACTTCCAAATGAGCAGAGAAGTGAACAGTATTCTATTGAGTCCTTCATGAGGCAACGTCCACCTTCTTTCAGTGGGTCTTCTGATCCACTTATTGCTGAAAAATGGATCAGTACCACTGAAAAGATATTTTCAGTTCTTCAATGTTCAGAACATGATAAAGTCACCTTTGCAGTATATCATTTGGAAGGTGAAGCTAATCAATGGTGGAATCTTAACAAGAATACGAGGCCAAGAGATTAAATTGAGTCCATGGAATGGGACGACTTCAAAAACTTATTTTTCAATAAGTACTTCCCTCGTATTCTTCAAACAAAGATGGAGAAGGAGTTTCTTGAAGTAAAGCAAATGGATGATGAATCTGTTGGTGTATACGAAGATAATTTTACAAGGCTTGCAAGGTATACATCTGGCTTTATCATCCAAACTGAAAGTAAAGTTGATTGATTCTTCAGTGGCTTAAAACCAAATCTTCGAAGGGAATTAGCTATAAGAGACTTTAGTAGCTATGAAGAAATTGTGTGTTGTGCTATCAAGGTAGAAATGGAAGTTGGTGTTACTTATCCATCTCATAGTTTTGACAAGAAACGAAAGATGGAGTTTAAGGAGAAATCTCAGAATAATGGTGAAAAGAAGATGAATGTTTCCTTATGCTCAATGTGTGGAAAGAAGCATGGTGGAGATTATCTTAAAGGGACTAGAAAATGATTTAAGTATGGAAAAGAAGGTCATCGAGCAGCTGAGTGTCAACGTAATGGAAAAAGGGTTTCTAATGATGTGAATAAAGAAAAGACTGTAGAGAATGCACCACCAACACTTCAATGCTTCAAGTGCAAGGAGATGGGGAATTATGCCAATAAATGCCCTAATCCAAGGGTTGTTGATGATGATCGACATCAACAAAATATTAAGGCAAAGGACAAAGGGAAGTAACATGCGATCACTATTGGAGATGTTGAATATGACAACGATGTGGTGGAATGATTAAGTGTTTATGTAATGGGATTCCAAAATAATGTTGTATATAGTATCGTGGAATATTGGAATATTTATGTATTGGTCTATTGTGGTTTTCAATAATTTTATGGTACCGGTAACCATGGAAAGTGATTGAGATATTTTTGGAAAAAAGATGATATGCGCGTAATGAAGGGATAAGGAGAAAATGAAATGTTTGAGAATATTCATGAGATCATGACTAATATAAGGAAATAGTTATATCATGGTTTGAGGTTTTGGTATGTGAAAAGAGTTAACTTTTGACAGCACTCATGTTTTCGCTAAGATTCAATGGGTATTAATTTTTCAAGAGAATACATGATTAAGGCCTTCGAATGTTTGTAATGTGACCAAAAAGACATATCTCATGATATACGCGGATCAACGATGGTATTAACATGCTTGTTATATGAACTCTTTGGTAATCGTTTTCACTATAATATGAGATTGGACAGTAGTATTTTTGATAAGCCTAAAGATTGGAAAGGATTATGTTGGACATAAGTTAGTATTTTTTAAGGATAGAACATTTTATCGATATTATTGATGGGATGTTATAGAAATGTAGTTTTAGAAAAAAGGACAACCTGCAGGACGAGCGACAGCCCATCGCATCGGACAAGGCTGTGGTAATCGAACCCACAACCGAAGTGCGACTGGCCTTTATCGCCTACCACTGGCCTACAGGAAGTCCCTGTTTAGTATAAACTAGTTTTATTATATTAAGCAGTATGATATATGAAGTATAAGTCCATTTTAGGAACCATATATGATTAATCTCACTATAGATCGACTTATGTATATTTAATAACTTTTGCTAACCTTTTGTTTGAGACAGATGGAATGACACGTCATTCTATCACATGATCTGCTAACACTTCACGAATAACAAATTCAACATCATTTATTTAAAAGATGAAGTGGAAATTTTTCAAGGCACGAACAACAGTGAGATTATACCAAAATAAATTAAGTATTTATTCTAATTCAAATTATTCAACTTTAGGGAAATGATCTTGAAAACCAAAAATGTTGTCCTAGCGCCCTTATATCCGATGAATCAGATGGTACCTTAGATCGTCACAAATTTATGGCTTTGTGATTGTTGTCTTTTTCATAGCCATGTTCTCTACCACTCTCCATCAGAACTTGATGGTTAGATTTTTCTTCCATATCCATATTTTCACATATGTTGTCCTATGTGGAAACCCAAGGATGAGTTAATTTGGTTAATCGTTACGTTTCATACTTTAGTTTTTAAAACAAAGTTTTGGTATTCCTTTTTACGATGTGGGTTTCTATTAAAGAAACTTTTGAGTAGTAAACCGTTTATAACCCCGATGAATTTTGAGGGTGAAATTCATTTTAAGAGGGTAGAATGTAACACCCCGAGATTTTAGGAAAAATATTCTTTTTAATTTTATTGATGTCTGGTGTTGTACGCTACACCAAAAGGATCTTTCACAACACACATCCTTGACTTGTCTTGCATTACACGCAATTGCGACCTTCCATGATAGCGTGTGTAGTACGCAATACCGAGTTTCACTAAATGAGATATTATTATAATATTATTATGAACTAGCCGTTATGAATAGTAATACCCACTTTTTGAAATTTTATAAATTCTATCTTTCAAAACGGACTTCATTTTTGGATTTGGAATATCGAAATTAGCTTAGGGTGAAATTTTGGTACTTTTCGGATAACTTTCATATTCTGATGAATAGTGCAAATTACTAAATGTTAATTAAAAACAACTTTTTTAAATCAAAATAACTAATAGTGATAAATTATTAATTTGAGTGGTTTTGAAGTATATTTAGAATATATTTTTACAATTTAATACAATGTTGGTCAATGGATGTGATTTCACATTTAAACCAGATATAAACAAGGGTCAATCTTTTGATAGTTATTATCTCTTAAAAACACGCTATTTGTTTTGATGATGGGAATTAATTTTTAAATTAGTTAATGTAACTGATATGTTTTGAATTTGATAAAATAGACACAATTTTTTAATTGATAATATCAAATATAGATTAGGCCTACTTTTTGGTATTTTTCTGGAAACTTTCATTTTTTGATGAATAGTGAAACCAATAACTGGTAGTTAAAAAACTGAATTTTTCATAAAACATAATTTTACCGCTTCTGTGAGATGAATTTAGAAAATCCGAGAGACACGGTTAATATCAAGGACTAAAATGTGGTTCAATGAGATGAAAATAATTTTTTGTGAATAGTAACTTTTTACTTTTTTTACCACGATTAAAAGTAAATAGGGTAATTAAGGGTAAAAGTTTTATTATTATTATCCTAACACATGTCCTAATTCTATTGGATAAGTGTAATTTGACCAAACACAACCTTAGGAATAAAACATTACCATTTAGGCCCACTTGGATTAGATTCGGACATTTATTATCAATTTATTTAAAGAAGGGTTAAAATAGTTAAAATCAAAGTTTAATAACTAACGAATTTTTCATATAGGGTTATACATAAGATAAATTGGACTTTAAATATTAATTAGAAAGATAAACAGATTTCCTACATAATGGTATTTTATTTGTAATTTTTAAACTTAAAATAATTTAATTTATTTATGATACAATGATGATGCAGTAATTATCTAATTAATGAAATATTGACATAATTGATGTTATAAATACCCAAATAAATGTAATTGGAGACTTTTTATGAATTGAAATACTTTTATATGTTAATATTACATGTTATTATTGATTTAATTAAATTTTTTCGAACTAATCATTCTTTTATGATTTTCACAAAAATCAATTACCAAATATTGTCAAAATTGACATAAAATTGTTTTTAAAACAAATACTATATTATTAATTGTTATTTTATTCCTAAAAATATAAGGTTCGGCCAAATGACTTAGATAAGGTTATATATATTAATAAAAAACAACTTGGGGTTCGTTTGTCTTGATATAGTAATTTTATTAACCTTATAGTGTAAGAAAACAAGAAGAAACGGTAAAAGTAAAATTATCTAACTTAAAGTTAAATCTAAATGATAAGGTTACAATTGGTTCCAAAACTTGTCTAAATTCTATTGGATGAGAGTATTTAGACCCATCCCCACCTTATCTTCGAAATATATTAATTCGGAGCTATTAAAAACCGAATTTGACTTTATAATAAAATAATATTGTTAGTTATTCCAAAGGTGCCCCTCTCCTCCCTTATAAAAGGGCACCTCCTCCCTCTCCTCCTCACACCAATTTGAGCTTTCAAGCTCGTCCAAACCATGCCCATTTCACTTCCCCACTTCCCTATAAACATCCTAGAGGTCCTGGTCTTATTCAATGACAAATTTTAGTGCCCTAAGAAGAGATCTCAAAGAGGCGCTTCAAAGAAGAGGTAATGCCCGTTACCGATTCTTTCATCATTATTTCTTCTTCCACTTCTTCTTCTTTAGTTTTTTCATCATGAAGTAATAACATCAGTATCACTCATATACTGATATGTTATTATAAATATGAAACAACCCTATTTCACCATCTATCCATCCTACAGAAAATGAAATCACCACGCATGCGTACGTACGGAATACCGTCTACACGCTGTGGTGTAATCTATTTTCCACCACCACCTTACATGGATGGGTATAATGGTGTAAATAATAACTATATATGATTATTGTAAAGTGATATTTATTCTGAAATATTATAAATACACTCCAATACAATTCCACGATCATGGTAACGATATCATCGCTCGTCTGTACGTACGGAATACCGTCTCCACGATGTGATGCGACTCGTTATACATGATCTTCATTGCTTAATGATTATATAAATGAATTTAATGAATTAATAGGATATATATTTCACTAATAACATTCTGGAAATTCGGTATCTATAACCTAAAGAGAAGAATAAGATTTTATTCGACAAAACACGCATAAGAACAAAAACTAATAAACACCCGAATAACAAGAAGCAATGAAATATTACTAATAATAAGCTAAGAATATGACCATATATGATATCATAAAAATAAGTATGATTCTGGAATAAGTAAATAACATTATTTAAATCATTATACAGGAGGTTCGGACACATACGAAGCAAATCGGAACTAAGTAAGGGAAAATATCACAATCTAATTTTATCCGAGATTGTTTATACTTTGGTATTTACTGGGGTGTATTTTATCATCCACATCCATGTTTCCTCAATATGTAATATTGTTTCCATCCACCTACAATTTTTGAAATCCAATTTTACCCTTCGGTTAGTTTTTAGTAAAAGATATGAAAGCAATGTTTTGTCATTTTTCGTACGAGGTACTTTTTTACTTTTCCGAAAAAAGTACGAGAAGAATGTTTTTTTAACTTATACGGCATGAATGGATTTTTAAAACATTATTTCCAAGAATATTCCTTTACAAGTTTTCATGTTTATTTTTAATCAACTTATTTTAGTTTAAAATTGTATGACATGTTAAGAAAGGAAAGTGTTTGTGAAGTAGAAAGGATATTTTCCTCAAGAATGGAGTTAAAGTGTTTTATCAAAATTATTTTCCATCAAAGATAATATAGGGTTCTGTTTCTATACCTATTATTACATTGATTTGATTATATTGTGGTGGAATTATATTTATGAATTCATTTATCTTATATGAATTTTTTTATGATGTCATGATGTTTAAGAATCCCATTTTTATTACATGGGTTATTCTATGATGTATGGTTTATGATTTTGTGGAACACATAAGAATGGTATCATTATGAGATGGGTGGGACGTATATCTCCCTCCAATGAATTGGGTAATGATTTTATATCTCATGAGATAGACATGGCAGGAACAGCAGGTTAAACCGGTTTAGTAAAACAGGACTGAAATGAGGAGTAAACTCGGTTCAGAAATGGACTTTGTCCACTAAGATAGTCTTGGCAATGTGTATTGACTAATAAGAAATGATTCTCTATGATTATGTGTGTATGCCACAAAGTTTCATGTTTTATGTTATGATTATTGGGATTACATTTCACTACTATGATTTATCCCATGTTATGAAATTGTGATCTCTTTTGCAGGTTAAGATTTCCAAAAGTTATGTTCTTATGTATATGATGTGATTTATATTTCTTTTGTTTACCCTTACTGAGAATTTGAGCTCTCCCTTTATATGTTTTTTCCCCAGGATTTAAAGAAAGTTTTTAGGTAAGAAAACAAAAAGGGGGAGATCTTATGGGAGATGTTGAAGATCTTTCACCACGATTAGACGATTACGTTCCAAGTTTCCAAAGACACTAAACTATTATGGTCCTTGTGTGTCTGTTTTTGTTATGTATTAAGTATTCTGATAAAGAAATGTAATGTCCATGTACTTCAAGCTTCGGGTCTCTACAAAATTAATTTAAATTTAATCTCGCAATCTGGTCGACAATGATGCTTTTTAAGGTATAAATTCTTAAAATATTTCTATATGTTTATATAAAGTTTCAATGTGAAATTGGTTCCAATTACATAATTTTTATTACATAATAAAAAAATCATATAATTAAACTTATAAACCAAATTAAAATGTAACTTAACCTTATAAATATATCATAGGAAATACCTTGTTTGAACTAAAATTCTGTATTTTTTACTATTCATTAATAATTGAACATCACAAAAAAATACCAAGAATTTACCATAAACTAATTAATATGTTCTTATTTATAATACGAGGTTCTGGTTGACATATTAAATGTATAATAGTTCAATAAATTAAATTTAAAATGGATTATCTATTTAAAGGTGGTATAAATGTCTTCAAAATATAGATTTTAAAGCATACAATTAGGGTTGCTTATATCTTATATTTATCAAATATATTATATTAATATATATATAATTAATTGAATATATAATATATATATTACATTAATATCACTCACTAATTTTAATTAATATAATTTTTTAGTGTAAAATAGTTATATGGATATAATATAATTTTCCATTATATTGAATTCGGCTTCATATTCATTTATAATTAGTTTTTGACCAATGAATTCATTTTATATTTTTGTAAACAATATATTTTCATTATACCTATTAACCATTTTTATTATTACTAATTTAACTTCTAGGTTATATGAAATAATAAATCCTTATTTTGTAAAACTCCATCTAGCATGTTACACAAGACATTGAGTAGAGTCATTATTTCATTTAACGCAAGCTATCCACTGTGTTTTGGGTAGGTCCACCTAAAATATATGTTGTGTGTTGTGAAAGATAAATTGGGTTTTCAATATAACTCAATCCAAAAATATTTCTTTAATATAAAATAAACTATTTTGAGGGTTGCTCAAAAGAAAAAATATCAAAAATAAATAAATAAATTCAGAAAAAAAATATTTCACTAAATCTCATGGTGTTATATTATACCCACCTTAAAAACATTCACCTTCAAAATTCATATGCGTTATAAAAAGTTTAACAATTTTAACATCCATTATAAGAAACACACATCCTAAAAATGAACACTAAAACTTTCATTAAAAAATGATTGTTTGAACCATAATGGTTACCTAGAGTAACACATTGTTAGGTTTCCTCATAGGAGAACATAGGTGTAATGTGAAAACATGGACATTGTGGAAAAATATAACTATAATGTTATAGAGTGGAGTGATAAAGAACACATTCAGTAGAAATTTAACCATCCCAAAGCCCCAAATTATTGATGATCTAATGGACCATTTAATTCATCGAAACAGAGGGAATTAAGATAATATATTCAGTTTAATGATTCTTTCATTGGAGTTAAATAATTTTCATGAGAATTTCTACTACGTATATTTTATTCCATTTAATATGCACAATATTAGCCTTTGGTTGTGCCTTGATATATTTCCACTTTATCTCTTACCCTAAAAAAATAATTAGAATTTGTTTTATTCCAGAAGTACTAATAGATCATGAGATCCATGATAGGTCATCCCATCTGTCTTTAGTTAACAGAAATTGGTTATCCAATATGCATAAGTTCTTATATGGAAAGATAATACATTAATATCCGAAACTATATACAGAATTTGGATTAAAAATTACATGAATTTTTAACCATATAAACCTTCAAAAATATAATTCACCCCTTTATCATATCAATATTATCTTATCTTATACAAAAAACATTTTTATTGGATATTTGGGTTTATCCTTGCACCTATAGATCATTAAATGTGATTTTATTATTAAAAATCCATGTAGAGGGATATAATAACATAAAACATTACTAATGTATGAAAAAATGATTATGATAGGTATTATTCATTGAAAAGTAAACATTAAAATCCAAACTAAGGGGGTAAAGGATAAGTTTTCTCCTATTATTATTAATTCCCTTCATCCATTATGATTTCATAAGCATCAAGTTTTTCATTTTTCCTTTTTCATATAAGGTTGGTCTGTCTTATCATTCAAATTAGACTCTATATTGGGGAGTTCATTAACATAATTCCAAAACTCTATTCTATTGAAACACTCATGTGTGGTCTGTTCATTTTGTTGACATTTCTCTCTAATAAATTCATTTAATTTCCTCTTATCATCACTTATACATTATTTTACTCAGTAGCCTTCCATCCCACACTTGAAACACCTTTTTGTTCCTTTCAGTAACTCTCATAAGTTATCTTTCCCATAGTTTTTGAAAGTTTTAGTTTGAACATTAATCTTCCTTCCATGTTTTTTTTATTCCCCATTGAACTCATTTTCCCTCTTCATGTTAAATGCATGATATTGGAACATAACTCCAACCTCCATTTTACCTTTTTATTAACAATGCACAATCTATTCATATCTACACTAGTGCAGAAATCGTTTTTTACGTCACCATTTTTTACGTCGGTTATATATAACCGACGTAACAATGCGGCGAGTAGATTTTTCACGTCTGTTATTTTAATAACCGACGTTACAAATCGCACATGTTGGGTTTTTACGTCGGTTATTTGATAACCGACGTAACAAATCAATGCGCGGGGGTTTTGGACGTCGGTTATTTTGTAACCGACGTAAAAAAACCGCGGTTTTTACGTCGGTTATCCAATAACCGACGTAAAAAACCAAAGCACCCTGGGGTTTATAACATCGATTATAAAATAACTGACGTAAAAAAGCTTAAAAATAGTTTATAACATCGGTTATTATATAACCGACGTTATAAAGCATTTAAAAAAATTAAAGCCCGCGTTCTGTCATTTACGATTTTTTCGATTGACAGTCGCCGGCTCATCTCTCTCTCGCGCGGTAAACTCTAATCGGCTCATCGATCGCCTGCATTACACTCATTTTGGCTTCATTGTTTATCTTCTTCACTGCTCTCGGATCTATCATGTCAACTCGCGACATTCAAGTAAGCCTTCCACGAATTTATTTCATTCGTTTTTGTTTTGATTCTTGATGTGCTTTTCGTTCGTTTTTGAATCTCGTGGAATTTTTTTTATTGAAAATGGTTATTATGTTCATTCAACTCGCAACATTCAACTCGCAAATGATTATTAAAACATTGTGGATTAACTTCAGCAAAATCTGAAAAATAATGGGTGGTACTGTAACGTTCCATTCTTCCAGCAACATTATTATTTTCATTCCCTAAGTTATAAAAATAAGTATTATGTAGGATGATTCAAAAATTTAATCTGTTACATGAGTTGATTTATGTGTGAAACCCAGGCCAAACACATATGTATTTTTTTATTGGTATTACATATATATAGTTCGACATATACTTTTTTTTACATTACTATGATATTAACATTACTTTTTCTAAAGAAATATTAGTGTCCTTAGATTATATATCGGATCAAAAGGATATAATAATTCTAATATATAATCAGAATGATCAGATAATATGACAATATTATTAAACATAAAACAAATGTTCTATATTCATATTTTTAACATGACACATACGATGTATAGCTATTTGGTGTTGGGTACTTATGAAAACTACTACTAATTTCAATATTTGTTTTATATTTTAAATTGTTTTACATTCAAATTATGATTTTTTTCATATAAACATGTTTTGTCTTATCTAAAAAATATATATTTTTTGTTGATATTTGTTATAGGTATTAATGAGTCGAAGTTGGATTACGGCACATCGAATGAGAAATGAATTTGAGAAAGGTGTTAATGCCTTTTTGGAATTTGAAAAACGAAATGTTCTAAGTAGTGACATTTTTTTCTGTCCATGCCTGAAATGTTTGAATATGAAGAAGTTAAAAAGTCGAGAGATAAAAGATCATCTGATATGTCATGGTTTTAATCCGAGTTACAGCCCTTGGATTTGGCATGGTGAAACTGGACGGAATGTCACTGATGATGATGATTCTCAAGATGGTAACTCCGATCGAATTGAAGAAATGATTCGCGATATTGTAGCAGAACAAATTGAGATAGAACCGACAGTTTCACGTCTATATGGTGATGCTGAAAAACCATTATATCCCGGTTGTACAGATTTTACGGTTCTGTCGGCGGTGTTAAGATTGATTAACCTAAAGGCGAAGCATGGATGGAGTGACAGAAGTTTTACAGAGCTGCTACAATTGATGAAAGACATTCTTCCAAAAGATAATGATCTTCCAGATTCACATTACAAAGCCAAGAAAATATTATGCCCGATGGGATTAGGATATAAGAAAATACATGCCTGTCCGAATGACTGCATTATATATAGGAAGGAATATGAATTTATGTTAGAGTGTCCAAAATGTGGGACATCACGGTATAAGGTGAAATAAAAATCACAGGGTGATGTAGATATTACAAAGCTCCCTTCAAAGGTATTTTGGTATCTTCCTATAATTAATCGTTTCAAATGTTTATTTTCTAATTCACATGATGCAAAAAGGTTAAGATGTCATGCTGAAGAGCGGGTATGTGATGGAAAAATACGTCATCCAGCTGATTGTCCACAATGGAAGAAAATTGATGCGCAGTATTCTACATTTGGAAATGAAATAAGAAATCTCATACTAGGGTTGTGCACAGATGGAATGAAATAATACCGAACACTCAGTAGCACACATAGTTCATGGCCTGTTTTATTGGTAATTTACAACCTCTCTCTTGAAGTTTGTATGAAGCACAAATATGTCATTTTGAGTACAATGATCTCTGGTCCAAAGTAACCTGGTAATGATTTTGATGTTTACTTGTCACCGTTGATTGATGATTTGAAACTGTTATGGGCTGATGGTATTAGGGTGTATGATTCTTATAAAATGGAATATTTTCAACTGCATGAAGTGCTTCTGTTCACTATAAATGACTTCCCAGCGTATGGAAATTTCTCTGGATACAGTGTTAAAGGGCATAAAGCATGTCCAATTTGCGAACAACAGACGTCCTATTGTCAATTGCATCATGGGAGGAAAACAGTGTACATGGGTCATCGAAAGTTTTTTCCTATGGAACACCCTTATAGAAGACTAAAAAAGGAATTTAATGGCTCACAAGAATTTGATACTGCTCCAAAACCTTTATCCCATGATCAGTATTTTGAGGGGGTGAAAAACCTTGACGTGACATTGGGAAAGACACAGAAATCTGGTAATGATAGACATATTTGGAAGAAAAGGTCAATATTTTTTGAGCTACCATATTGGAGGTATCATGAAGTTAAACATAATATTGATGTCATGCACGTGGAGAAGAATATATGTGATTCTTTGATTGGAACATTGTTAGATATTAAAGGAAAGACTAAAGATGGGTTGAATGTAAGATTAGACTTACTATCAATGGGAATACGTTTGGAGTTAGCTCCCACTCCTAAAGGAAGACGAACATTTCTTCCCCCGGCTTGTCATACATTATCGAAGGGGGAGAAAATTAGCTTCTGTCAGTGTCTTCATGATACCAAAGTGCCTCAAGGTTATTCTTCTAATGTAAAAAAAAATTTCTCAATGAAGGACTTGAAGTTGATAGGTATGAAATCACATGATTGTCACGTCATGATGCAACAAATTCTACCAGTTGCATTGCGTGGAATATTGCCCATTCGTGTCAGAAAGACTATAATGAAGTTGTGTTATTTTTTCAATTCAATTTGTAACAAGGCGATTGATGTGAATGCTTTGAACATTTTGGAAAATGATGCAATTTTAATAATTTGTCAATTGGAAATGTATTTTCCTCCAACTTTTTTTGATATAATGGTGCATTTAATGATTCATCTGGTTCGAGAAATAAAGCTTTGTGGACCTGTATATCTTCGTTGGATGTATCCTTTTGAAAGGTATATGAAAATATTAAAGGGGTATGTTAAAAATCTATATCGACCTGAAGCCTCCATTATTGAAAAGTATATTTCTGAGGAGGTAGCAGAGTTTTGTACGAGCTACTTGGCTGCGGCGCAACACATAGGTTTGCCTCCATCTCGCCATGAACGAGTTAATAATGAGGGAAAGGGGATTCGTGGCTTGAAAGTCAAATCATTGTCAGCTGAAAAGATGAAGAATTTAGAATCATACATCTTGAAGAACATAGCTGATGCTCAACCATATATCACATTGCACATTAATGAGTTGAAACAATGTCATCCAAAGAAGAAAGAAATGTGGATTTTGAATGAGCACAACAATACTTTTTTTTCATGGATTAAAAAGACTTTGCTTGGTAGATCAGATGTATCAGAGACATTAAAATGGATAGTGGGTGGTCCATGTTTAAATGTGATAACGTGGTCTGGTTATGACATTAATGGTTATACATTTCATACAAAAGCTCAGGACAACAGAAGTGCGGTTCAGAATAGTGGTGTATTGGTGTTTGCAGAAGCAATGCATTTTTCGAGTGCTAAGGACAAAAACCCAATTTCTGCATCAAATGCATATTATGGAGTGATTGAAGACATATGGGTGATTGATTACATTAAAATTAAAGTTCCCATTTTTAACTGTAAATGGTTTAACGGTAACAACAGTGTCAGACACGATGAATTTGGAATGACACTTGTTAATCTAAATAGATTGGAAGACACAGCTGATTCTTTTATAATGGAAACACATGCAAAACAATTTTTTTATGTAGTAGATCAATCAGATATGCAGTGGGATATTGTTTTACAAGGAAAAAAACAATATGTTGGTGAGGATGAACTTGATGAATATACTGATTTATGTGAGATCCTTACTTCAATGGAAATATTAACAGAACATAATGACGATCATGTTGAAGAAATAGTTTGTGACATAAGGAACGATTACGACGAAAGATTTTGGGAAAACAATCCATCTGTACATTCCTAAAATTACATGTAACATATGTTTATTTCTTGTTTACATTTATTTTTTCCATAAATGTTAGATATTGTATGTTTTTTATTTATTAAAACAATCCATCATGTTCAAGTGTTTTGATGCTAGGAAAAAGGTTGCCCAGGAGTTGGCCCAAGAAGAATGATATTGACTCTCTGAGTATATCGGCCAACCGGTGGCCTCCCACCGGCCAGCCGGTATGGGCACCGGCCAACCGGTTCTTTCCCACCGGCCAGCCGGAGGGCAAGGCAGTAGGCTTGCCCACTGCCTGGTGACACCGGCCAACCAGTGGATGACCACCGGCCAGCCGGTGGTCTCTGGCAGAAGCATTGCTTTCTGCCGAAGCCACCGGTCAGCCAGTGTTAGCGCACCAGCCAGCCTGTATGGGAACCGGCCAACTGGTTCTTGCCCACCGGCCAGCCGGAGGACCCAGGCCATAGGCTTGCCCACTGCCTGGTGACACCGGTCAACCGGTGGATGACCACCGGTCAGCCGGTGGAACCCAGACAGAAGGAAATGCTCTACGACCCAACAGTTTATAACCATTACATGATTTTTAAAATGCTTATTTTTGTTCAATGACAATTACTTTACCATGTTTACAATGTTTACCAGGTTTACCATTTTTTCCATTTTTTACCATCTTGACCATTTTGACCATCTTGACCATCTTTTCCATCTTAACCATTGTTTAACATGCTTACCATATTACCAATGTTTACTATTATGTAACCCAGTACACTTTTCTATTTTCTGATTACAGTAGTATTAAAATATTTGAATTTGTATATTTGTGAACTGACGTTTGTTTTTTTGATTTGAAGGATAATGACAGATCATTCAGATGATCAACCACATGATTCTGGGGAGGAGCATATTGCTGGTCATACCTCTGGGGATGAACATTCACATGCTCCTATTACGACAAAGAGTTCAAAGGTTGGTAAACGTGGTTGCACACGTTTACCAAAATTATCACTTGCCCGTACGCAGGATCAGAGGATAGTAGTTGAGTTTTATGATGATGATATTCCTAGAGGTCCGAATGCCAAAGATTTTAAGAGTTTTGTTGCAACTCAGGCTAAGACCAAAGTAAGCATTCTGTATGATGATTGGAGAGGTGTGGATAAAGCGGTTATCTCTCAGTTGTGGGAGACGATTTTGGTAAGATCTTTTGTCATTGTTTGACCATTCTTTTAATGTTTCTGGTATATATAATATGTTTAAACTCTTCTTTATCATATGACATTTGATATTCCTGACACTGGAGAAGTCAGTAAGAAATGCTTATCATTGGCTGCCAGGAGATGGAGGGATTTCAAATCAACCCTCACATCTGATTTCATTTCTGGTCATAGGAGTCATGACAATCCATGTCGTATATATCCTTTTATAGATGAAGACACATGGAGACAATTTTTTGAAAGTAGAAAAAAAGAGTCATATCTGGTAAGGGCAATGTAAACTTTTATATACTTTCTTATATAAATGATTTTATTAATGTTTTGTTAATGATTTCTTATTCTTAAATTATAGAAAACAAGGAAAGCTCATCAGGAGATCCAATCTAAAAATGTATACCCTCATAGTTTTTCTCGGGGAGGGTATACATTATTGGAAAAAAAATGATAGCGGAAAAATTTCAACAACTAAGAGCTGAGTCTTCAAGCTCTGGAGAGGTAGCCCCTCCATCCCCTCCATCTAGACATGAAAAATGGAAGAGAGCTCGGAAGGGAAAAAAAGGGCAATATCTTTCGGAAGAATCAAGAATCGTAGCTGAGATGATTATAAGATATCTATTTAATTTATTTAAGTTAACTTTTTTCTTCATATAAGTTTCAATCATTACAGAAATGTTCAATTAATTAATACAGGACTCTCTTGAGGAGCAAAGTTCAGAGGGGACATTTACAGCTACTGGGAGGGAAGATATTTTATTTGCAGCATTGGGAAGGCCCGAACATCCTGGTCGTGTAAGAGGATATCCGACAGGTGTATCGGTAAGAAAAGTGTTTCCACGTTCATCAACTTCTAACATTGAGGGGGTTTATAAAAAAAATAGAATCCTTGGAGGCTGATGTTCAAAATATTAATGCGACGATAGAAGACAAGATTAGAGATTCGGTGCAATCTATGTTTGCAGAAATGCAAAGACAATTTCAGAATGCAGCTCCCACTCCTCCACCTCCCCCTGCAGACCCCATTATTTATCCTCCACCTCTGCCAGTAGCTCCCACTCCCCCACCTAAGCCTGCGGAGCCCATTTTTTATCCTACGCCTCCGCCGCAGCTTCCTACATATTGCGAGTTGTATGTTGATGATTCTCAACATCATATAGTAGCATACGGGTTGGTATATTGTATAGGAGATACAGTTCATCATCAACTCATTACCATAGAGGTATGAATGTTATATCTTTTATTTTATTTTTTTATTAAAGTTGTTTTATCATTTTAAAACTACTATAATTCTCAATTTTTTTTCACAGGAATACTTCAAAGGTAAAGAAATACTGCATAGACAACAACAAAGACAACAGGCTATGACATCAGATACAGATTCTAGTGGTCTTGACAGATTGTCAAGATATTCACATTTTTTGTTGGGTTTTTATGAGTTTCCAATGGAATCTCATGTTTGTGGACATGAAATAACTGTGGGGATTACAAAATCTGATATCATGGAGCTTGTTACTGGAGATAAGTTGGGCATCAACATGGTGCAAATGTTTTCCATGTAAGTCTTAACACCTTTTCCCTGTATTATATTTATTAAAAATGTATACTTATATATGTTTTGTATTAGGTATCTTTATAAAATTTGTGAGAGGAATGACCTGACAGAAGTATATGGATTCATGGACCCGCAATTGATTTCCCCTGAAGCATGTGCATTGACTGAGGAACAAAGAATGGTTTATATTGCTGAAAGATTTGAAAAGAATATAATCCAACAATGTTGGATGATGCCTTTTTGTGAGAGTTATGAAACACATTTCTCTCGAATAGTTAATTATCTTTTAACATAAAAAACCA